>JAECYW010000004.1:2711270-4066906 GCA_023014335.1 Galerina marginata
GCATCCCGGCCACGACGAACGGCCAGGACTACACCCAGCTGCTGAAGACGGTGGCGGCGGCCCAGGGCGAGTACGGACCGCAGGCGTACTCGGAGGAGAGAAATGCTGCCGAGGCGCAGCAGGAAATGGTGTGGATGTCAAATATGGTACGCCATACTTATTTTGCCACCAGTTAGTGCCCTAACTATGATGCAAAGCCCGGTCCTCGAAGTCTACCAAACTACACACCCTGAAAATTTCGTTCGATCCCAACTTTTTCTCATAGTTCCATTTTCGCCTTCTCTCCTGTAGCTTAATAGTGTTGTCCTAGCTCTCTTCTCTCCTGTTTGCTGTTGCCCTACTCCGACATAATCTGAGGTCCCTTTCGTTCAAATTCGTACACTTCCCCTTCTGCCTCTCTACTATATAATCAACGGCCTTCAATTCGGATTCTGAACTTGCCTTGTATGAGGGTAGCACATAAGCCCATCATTATCAAATATGTATCTGTACTTCGTATCACCTTCAAGACTCTACTGCGGATACCTTTTGTTCGTCCTTTTACTGAATATAATTTTTTCGTTGCCATAATCTGAAGTCTGGATAAGTATCAGCCGGTTATAGGCCTGACGCAGTTTCTAAGCAGGAAGGAATATTTTCTAGTAATGCAGATGATACATATATTATGGATATGTAGATACAAGTACAACACAATATTTTGATATTCAGTTTAACATATGCAAGAGTGGACCAGACAGGACCATTGTCTAGGGAAACGGATATGTGGAGCATGAAGAATGAGAGGAGATTGAAATGAGATATCTACAGGAAAGGAATCCGTTCAACTTTCAAGACCAACAGCAATTGGAAAGAAAGTTAAGTGTGTAATCTAATTATTCGAGTTGGACGAGATAGCGAAGAGGCAGGGGTCTGTGCATGAGTTGGGATACGCATAGGAAGTATTGAGGTGTCGAGCCTCGAGGCGGTGGTGCGTGTCGTGCGTGCGAGAGTACAATACAATGCGGCATGGCAGGAGGAAAAAGAAAAAATTGACTAGGATAAATAGAGCAAACCCAAATCACCAGACTGCGGTGATGACAGAAGAAAAGAAACACGGGGAAATAAAAAGGAGCAAAAAATAAAAGTGTCGCACCCCATATCACTTCAGTATCCTCTCCATCCTCTCCAAAGCCACATCCACACCTCTTATCAACAGAGTGACGTGCCTCGGGAGTAGTCTCTCTTTCTGTGGCTCCTTGCCTTTCCCAATCCCGTCCTCCGCGGCGCCGCTACCGTTCTCGTACGCGTGCTGCTCCTGCAGAGCCTTCTCTAGCGCAATAGGCAGACTAAGCGTTATCCGGGTCAACTGGATAGTGAGCCGCGACCGTCCCATGATATCAAAGTAGGAAAGCGAGCGGAATTCATGCTGCACTTCGAGGAGGCGAGATATTTCGGCGTGGAGGGCGTATATACATGTACGACAGGCTGGTCAAGGAAATGTTCAGATAGGATGTAAATGAGATACAGGTGACGTACTCAGAGCACGTTCTCGGATGGCTTGGAGGGTGACGAGAACGGAGTTGATCCCCTCTTCGCCGAGTTTAATGGAAGGGTTTATGTCATTGATAGCTCCTGTAAAATAAATCGAATCCCATTAATACCAGTGTCTCTCCAAAAATGGGAATACAACTCACGTAGTAATGTTCTGATAACCTCCAAATCGCCATCCAAAAAATCGTTGAACACGCCTAGCACTACGCCTCTAAATGTTTCTTCCGCGTATCCCATAGGTCTCGTTGCGAAAACGTCGAAATTCGACGACGGGGAGCGGTTGTCGTACAACCTTTTTAATGAGGGCTTGCTCAGGACATCGTAGGCAACGGCAACTTTTTGGAAGGCGTGTGTTGCATCGGGGTTGTCGGGGAATTTACTGAGACGTGATAGTTTAGCACACAGAATATGTAGGAGACGTGAACCGCAGACGTACTCGGGATGACATGATTTACTCCGAGCAAGATAGGCCCGTCTGAGAGTCATCTTATCCAGGGTGGCATACTTCGGCACGCCGAGGATCTGGTACAAGTCGTCCTGCGCTAATACGGCGCGGACAACTGCGCCTGCGTCTGTCTCGCTGTTGTTCTGTGGTGAGGCCTCCGAGTCTGTTTCTGACTCTGACCCCGACTGTGAGTGGTTGGATGTGGGCCTTGTGGACGACCCCGAGGGTTCTGCGACCCAGGTGAGATATTTGCGTTCGTAGTTCTCAATGTCAGCATCCTCTTCCTCGTCTATGGGGAGGTGGAAGTAGGTGCTCGCTGGAAACTATAAGAATTTTTGAGCCAAAAGAAACAGGGAAAGTCCCTACCTGTTGAGAGAGCGTAGGAGAACATGGGAGATAGGAAAGCGCATTGATAACATACATATAAATCCATTCATCCATGTGATTAACCTGTTTGCTGACTAACGGATCACTCGGACAAACTGGGCCAATGCCCGACGCACATCGCCCCGTGCTCCCATCACCGTCAGTCGCGTCTTGCCAACGTCCTCCACGGTGTACTCGCTCAGTTCGTATCGACCAAATGCCCAGTTCAAGATATACCACTTCCCGTCGTCCAGCCTCACGAATCCTTTGACGCGCCAGATCGTATCTCGCGAGAGCAGCCCCAGGGCTTCTATTAGCTTGGCTTTCTCTATTGTCGATTCCGAGTCGTCGATCTTATCCAAGGTCTCGTGGGTATCGCGGTGGTGGTGATGCTCTATGATTCCTGCCCTTCCTAGATTCACAGTCTCAACCTCATCATGTTCGACTTCTCCTTCATTTCCTCCTGATTTCGACAAGAAGAGCTTCGATTGCAGCCCAAAGATCAACTCGGGATCGACCCCGTTCCTCCCTTGACATCTGATTTTAGGAGTCGTGTCGTTCAGGGTGTGCAAATGGTCCATGACAATATCCAGCGCGCGTTCAGAGACGTGCTCCCATTTGTTCTGATAAGAAGTCACACTCTAGGTTCTTGTTGGATTTGGAAGGAAAGTACGCACGACCAAGATGATATCAGAGTAGCTTGCCTGCATTTTCGCGGTCGGCGAGGTATCTTCGTATCCGACAAAGTTTTCAGCATCGACTACGGTGACAATGGCATCCAAAGTAAAGTCGCCCCCCGTGTCGCGTTCCAGCTGGCGGATCTGGAAGGCCAAGGTCGCTGGGAATGCAGAGCCTCTGGATGTAGTGTTGGCTGCTTGCGAGCGGCTGTAATAGAAGACGGGATCTTACGAGCATTCGATGACGATTCGATCTGGACGGTACTTGTCTGGACGAGATTGTACTTATTAGTTCTGATAAACACATTCTTTATAAAACATACCGCGAATTTCCAAGAGCGCATTTTGCATTTGACCAACAAGAACGCAGCACCTACATACATAAATATGAAGCCATTGAGAAGTGGGCGAACGTACATGCATCCATTCAAAATTTCGCTGACTGCCGTGAGCGACGACTGTTGTGCGAGCTTGCTGTCCACCTCGACATCTCCAAACTCATTCTTGAGGAGCACGAGCTTGTAGTCTTTGGGAAGCTTTGGGAGTAGGGAAAGAATGACGGACGTCTTTCCAGCACCGAGAAAGCCAGTAAAGACAGTGATTGGGATGGCAGTCATGACGTAACCAACAGATAAGCTATGAACTGAGAATTTTCAATCTAACAAGAAAGAACAACACACATTGACATTTGATAAAGTACAAGAAATACAAAAGAAAAATCATAGTCATCACGAACTAAAGCAAGAAGACAAAAGGTAGGAAAAGGAACACAAAAGCAAGGGGCTACAGGAAAGCAGGGAAATATACAACGGGCCCAGAATCATGGCCCACGATGTGAGCTACTTAGGTTCGTTAAAAAAATTACAGCAAAGGTGAGTTGAGAATTGGTGCCTCTCCTGATGACCAAGCACCAGATTTTTCGTCTTTAGCCTGACTTGAACCTGGTCAAATCTGATCCAGGCTGGGCGCTTTCGTGGACGGTCGACAGGCCATGGGGAGACCACGGCATCATCGCATCCGAAGGCTCAGTAGCTGATCGGACGTGTCCTGAGAGCCGGTGAGAGCCTCTATCATACCCATTCTCGTCAACTGAACCACCGAATCCCGTCGGAGGGACACCTTCCGAGTAGCTCCTGCCGCCCTAAACACGGAGTCAGTACTAGAATTAAAGAGATAACACATCTCAATAGACATACTGAAGGACGGTGGAGAGACATAGTTCTAGTGGGAACTGATGAGCGTTGTAGGACAGATCTGACCGGCGTTGAAGCCGCGAGAGAGGGAACATTTCTAAAAATCTGGTTAGCAATACGGTCTATTGACTAACAAGTAGCGCCTACTTGGTCGCCTTCAAAGCCAACAACACTTCTTTGGCATGGTCCCGAGCCAGCTTTTTATCCGCTTTATTTGCAAGAGTTGATTTGTGGAACCAGCTGAAATGCGAATTAGCATATACCAATACTCGAGGCATCGAAAACATACCTAGTAATATCTTCCATGACCTTTTTCATTCCTACATCAACCACCGCTTGACGAAAAGTCCCTGTATGGACTAATGCAGTCACGAGGTTGCAGGCGTTGATGATGTTTTCAACTTTCTGACCAGTAGCAAGTCGTGTCAAGATTGGCAGTATACCTGCCTCGATAACAGATTGCCGGCCAGCATCAGAGTTCTGCGAAATCACTAGCAAGATGTCATATGCTAGTTGGCGGCATTCTTGGCTGCTCATACTGAACTGAGGGCTTTCAAAAAGCAGACAGGTCAAAGAATTTTCAAAGCACAGAAAACCAAATCTCACTTTATCCAAGATGTAACATGTTGCATGATTCCGCTCTCAATAATGACCAAGTGGGGGAAACGGTGCACCATTTCAGAAAGGAAGCGGAGGGCGGCCTCGTAAACGTATATCGTACGATTGAGATCCTCTAGGATATGGCAGAGTGCAGGCAAACTATCCGCAACCAGTCGGTCTGCGTGATCTGGGGCAGCCAAAAAGAGTGTCGATAGGGCCACGATAGCAGAACGGTGTGAGCTGTGTTCGCCGTGGCTATACAACCTCATCAGAACCCAAACAGGGATTCAAGTACAGGGAACTTACACTGCAACCCATGCCAGAGATTCCCCGATTCCAGCCTGCATCATTTTCTCTGATCGTCCAGAAGAGTGCTTGGACAGCACGTCAATAACTTCTGAAGCAAGACGCCGCATGGCCGAATCCTGGCTTTTCAAATGACGACCCAGAACAGATACGAAGCTCGGATCGGTTGCAAGCTCGTTTCTGATATCGTCTGCCGCGTTAAGCGCAGCTGCATGAACTACAGCAAAGAATTTTCCTGTAACAGCATTGTCTTTTACCCTGAGACACAATCAATCAGCAACTTGAAGTCCATTCCAGATATCGACATACGTCAATATTTTTACAATCAAGTCGACTCGTTTGAGAGTAAGAAGTCGAGGGATGATACTTTCGGAAAGAGCCACCAGCAACTTGGAGACAAACTGGTTGCCTGTCCTGACATCGCTGAGTAGACTAGGCAACAATTCAGGGAAGTTTGGAGCCAAAACCAGTTTGGTGTCGGCTGATAGAGATGTATACAGCGCTTGGGAAAGATCCGGGTTGGGATCGCTAGAAGGGATAAGCTGAAATATAAAGTGTATGATGAAACTACTCACTCGAACAGCAGAACCAATGATACACTTCGTTGCCCTCCCAGTAGAATATGTCCAGATAATTGATCCAAGATTGAGAGTAAAAGCTTTACAGAAACTTTATCTCTGGCCGGACTTAGACGCAGTTGAAGTGCCGCAGCGAAGACATCTGCCTCCATGAGCTTTTGATGGGCCGAGGAACCACCCCGGGAAATAAGATCGATGGTCGCATCGACAGCGGAAGTTGCAAGAGCGAGGTTATCATGACTTGGAATACTTTAGATCTAAGGGTTCCCAAAATGTAAGACGAATATTCTCACCGAATGGTTGAAACTAATTTGAACTCATGTCCGTTAGAAAGAAAGTCGCCACCGGAGAGTGAAACCGCTGTAAGAATCATGAAGTGATCTGCAAAGGCCTCAGATAAGCAAATCTTACCAAGGGAAAGCGAGTCAATATTATAGTCGGAAACCTCATCCAAGCGGTTTATTATCGTTGGATATAGGTATTGCCTGGTGCTGCTGGACGTTCTTGCCATGGCGCTGATGGCCGCTTTGGATGCCTCTCGGACACTTTCAGTTTGATCACTATGAAGTATTGAGGTCAACAAGATCATTTTCAAAGACGACTTTACTTTTACTCACCTCAGGCAGTCAAATACAAGATCGATCTCCGCACGGACTGACAGAAATGGGGCGGTCTTGGGAAGAATGTAGCACCAAAGGTCTCTTATCGATTCTCTTTCACGGATTTTGGTATGAATATCGGCAACGATTCCACTCTTGGTTATGTTTTCAAGATTCCCGTGCGGAGAGTCAACTGCGTTTCTTAAACAAACTAAGGCTGCTGTACGCAAACGAATGTCGTTGTGCGTGAGTAAAGGAACGATGCACTGTCCACCATCGTTTTGGGAGAAGGCTGGGCCTAGCAATGGAAGGACACACTCCTCAAGGAGTTGAACCAAATCGCCATATGACTCCCGACTAAGAGCGACTTTCAAAATCCCAGCAGCTACCAGTGATATACGAGTAGGTTCATCCGATTTTTGAATAAATACTCGCAACTCCGCGGCCACTGGAGATCTGATGCGAAAGTCTTCGTGCTGAAGCAGCATGAAAAGCGTATCGTATTTCTTTTCTTTCCCTAAATCATGTGCCATAGTCTGTGAAAGGCACCGGGAGATGACGTCGATAACAGTAGACGAAGCACCGTTTAAACGGGTGAGAAGGGCGTCGCGGAGAGTAACTTTGTGCGGCCTAGGCCCCTTGGACAATGTCACGATGGCGGTGGCTACTGCCTCTCGTATAGGTTGTTCGTGGTGACTAAAAATGCGATAAGCGTCAGGGAAAAAGAAATAGAAAAAATCACATACTCTATTAATGCTAAAAGAACGTCGACTCTGTCTAGTCGAACATACTCGATAGCTAGATTTGGAATCAAGGCCACAGCAAGTTTTAGGGTTGTGTGATCGAGACTCGAATCGCCGACAATAAGTCTTTCCAAGATATCCTCGTTTAATAAAAGTTCTCTATCGCTTGTTGAAGCCGCAATAACTTGGATGGCGGAAGAGGAGCCTTCTTTAATCACCGGTATATCCAACGCTAGAAGTTGGAGGAGCACGTCCGCGTGTTGATTTCTGGCCAGAGTCAGAGCAACAGCCGGAAGCCCAGCCCCAACAAATGCAATTGCATCTGGATTGGCGCTAGAACAAAGGGATCTCAAAAACGAGGCCACTTGTGCTTTCTCGAGGGCATCCTGATAGGACTGATTGCCAAGCTTTTGCTTGAGAGAGAGCAGTGCCGCATTTTGAATCAGTCTGTTTGAATGAGAGGCAAGCTCAAAGAAGGTTTGAAAGTCGTCCGATTGAGCAAGATCTGTACCAAGCCACTCAGGTATGGCTTTCGTGGTAAATAAAACAACGGTATCAGATGCTACGGGGAGGTGTTCTAAAATAGCACGACGTAAATTTTGGCGTTGCTGTGAGCTGTAAGAGGCTATAGTGGCGAGACCGTTGAAAGCCGCGGCAGCGACTCTCGGTAAGTCGGAGCTTTTTGGAAATGTATCAGTCAAAAGCAAAAGCTAGGACAGTATTTTACTCACTCCAACAACTGAAGAAGACTGGAACATGCCTCCTGGTTTTTGGAAAGAGAAGGCGACATGCACACAAGAATTTTTTCAAAGAATTCGGGACCGTCCTGAGGATATTTCTTTGTCGATACCGTCAATGCACTGAAAGCGTCCGCAGAAAGCAGCTGCTCGCAGTTGTTGATTCCACCTTCTGCAATGATTTGTAAAGATTGTAGAACCGCTCGTCTCATTTCCACACGAGGGTGGTGAATCAGGTTTACAAGGTCTCGAGTTGGCCCCACGCCAGCTCTTGACACTTCGCTAGCCATGTAAGGCAAGACTTGCCAACCAGTGACGATGGAATCTTCGTGAGAAGAGTTGCACATGGTGAACGTAATTTCCAGAAGGCCGCCCTTGGCGATCCTTTCACAGTTCGTAGGCGACGATGAAACAGCGTCTAACCAAGCCTTCTGAGCTGGGTATCTAACGCGAGGCTCACGACTCTCGATGTACTTTGCAATTTTCGCAAAGGCGCCACGAGAGACCCAATCTCCGCAAAATATGGGCAGCGCAACATCAGCAAGTCGGAGAGTGGACTCCTTGTTGAGGTCGAGTTTGAGAAAGGCGGAGAGGAGATCTGCGCGATGCTCAGGGG
Source organism: Galerina marginata (assembly GCA_023014335.1). NCBI lineage: Eukaryota > Fungi > Basidiomycota > Agaricomycetes > Agaricales > Galerinaceae > Galerina > Galerina marginata. The sequence goes on from JAECYW010000004.1 coordinate 2,719,661, forward strand.
AAGATTCGAGGATTCTTCTACAAGCGACGAGGCAAGCGGTGGAAACCGATGATTCTGGGTGCTCTAAAAATGTTGTAATGTGGAAAGAACGAGCCGCGCGTGCATGAGAAACCGCCAATGTCGGTAAGAGGGTGCAAATGAGTTTGGTGATAGGGATGGACGGGTTGGTGGCGGGGTCGTTGAGTCGCTTCAATAACTCAACTTGAACGAAAACATGTTGGATAGTGGCATTGTCCTTCATCGCACAAGTTCGAATGGCTTCAATAGCCGGCAGTTGAATTTGAAGACTGGGATCGTTTAGTCGACGAAGCAGCCATAAGACAAGATCGGCATCTTGGCAAATTCTATCCGCTAACAAAGGAAGGATTCCGATGAATAGGTCGACTATATCGACTGGAGGTGTGGAAAGTTGATAGTAATGATCCAAAAGCTCAAGTGTGCGTGCTTTGACAAGGCCCTCCCGCACATTCTCGTTGCTCTGGGTTTGAAATAGGACTGTTTGAAGTGCCACTCGTCGGATGGACTCAATCTTGTGGGTAGCAAGTGGACCGATAGTGTTCCATCTCTGGTTATTAAAGCAGTCGTCCACGATTTTCGGCGCTACTTCGACGACAAAGCCGACGGAAGGATGAGCCTCTCCGGAAAATGGGTTCGGCATGGGCAGTTGCGGAAGGGTAGTCGCGATGGCAGTATACGCGGGGACAACTACAGATGTCTCCATCTTGGTCATCTGTCTGAAGCCGCATATGGCTAAGCGGCTAACGGCATGGTCCTGCTGAACCAAAAAGTCTGCTAAGCGACCACAGTGCCCACCTAGCGAGAGGGCCTTCGCCATAGCTGGACTTGACACGACATTTTCTGCGAATTCAATGTCGGCAAGGATTGGTTTTCCTCGAGTTGCAACGAGTTGTTGTAATTTTGGAAGGATAAAAGGAGCGATAGACTTAGGATCAAGCTGAACGAAATGCTCAACATGCGTAGAACCCGAAATAGCGTTTGAGATGTTCTTCTTGGCATGCTCCTTGACTCTTATGCTTGCGTGACTATATTAAAGAATTGGCGAATAATTCGAGCAGAGGTTTGGAAATAAACTTACGTAAGATTCTGTACAACAGCCCGTGGAGATAAACCGGAAAAGCTGTCTTCAATGTATGCCTCGGATACAGTTCTGATTGACATTTTTTAGTGAATAATTCCAAAAGTGAGAATGGTTCCCACCTGTTTCTCCGCCGAAGGTCCTCGAGGCGTTCAACTTCCTGGACTCTTACAGCAAGTTGGTTCCGCTCTTGCTGAACCACAGCACGATCATGTTCAAGATCTCGTCTTTGACTTTGGACTCTGTTCTCTTCAGCCCAAGAGGCGGCTTCCCGTTGAAGAACTACTTGTCTTTGTTGATCAATCTGCTGTTGTCGCATAGCTAGAGCTTGCTGCTCAGCCCTTTTTCTGGCTTCCCAGTTACTTATCTCAGACTGAAGCTCCCTGTAACGCTAATGAGCAAAATGCCGGCAACTCCCTGAAGGATTTCACTCACTGTCGACGCACCACAATCATCTGACTTGCTGCAGCATCACCGGCAGTTCCTGGACTATATGCCTCCCCATACTTAAATCGTAAAATGTCAGCCTTTGATAAAAAAGAAAGCGAGATTCACATACATAGGACATGATATCTCTGGCCTCTAGCCTTAGGGTTTCCCAAAGGCCGTAAGCGATTTCAGAAAAGGTGGAATCCAGGCTGATAGGGTAGGGCGCTTATTGGGTGTATGTTGCTCCCTCCCGGTTCCACAAAATAAAATCCCTATAGTCAGTCCCAGGGCCAGAAGCGTAGTCCTTAGGGTCCTGGATAGTCGCAGGTACCAGCCAAGGGGAGAAAGCTTGCTTGTAGACCTCTTGGTAGGTGAAAGTGGAAAGCAACATCATATCTGTGACGAGCATCATTATCTACCTGATGAGTATCAATTGTCACAGTATTGTGACATTTACGTACCCAACTATCGTCCAAAGAAAAGCCTGGACGATGGCGTGAAGCATGTTACAGCACCCCCAATCGCTTTTTTCTCAAAGGAAGCTGCGTGGTAACGAAAATAAAATTTCTAGAGGACAAAAATAGGGTGTTGGCGCTTAACAGATTTCAAGCGCCCAAAATCAACGCAGTTTCGTACCTGATATCGTGATGAAATGATTCGCACAAGAAGTCGGCGTTTTGTCAAAACTTCGGTTTCTAAGACAGTTGCGGGATGGATTGTCATTGCCATGTTGAAGGTTTGAATTCAATAGCGCACTCCATGTCTCCAGATGAGCCCATATTTGAGGAAAGCCAATAACATCCCATTAGGAGGCGATAAACTGTCGAAAACGTGGATAATCATAGCACTTCGAATTGAAAGCACCCAAAATGCGTGCCCAGATCCTGAAGTCGTAAGTTCTGAACCTTCCATGCTCCAGGGGGACAGCGAAACGTGACAAGTAGCAGACGAAGCCTGAGATTCTGATAAGCAAGAGCCAAGATGACAGGTGGAATAACATACAATGTCATACATGGCTCAAAATGCTGGCAAGTGTTAAAGTTGTTGGGCAGATGTAGCGTAAGGCGCATCCAACGTTGATGAGCAGCGAAGGCGAAGGAGTTAGAATCTTCCAGGACTTAGGTCTGTTGGAAAGAATAGCAAGATAAAGAAGCCGTCGATTCTGCGTAGTAATTGCCAGGATGATTGAAGGTTTACGGATGTTCTGGAAGTAAGCGGGACACCCCCAACACAACAACAGCCAACAACTTGGACAAAGTTGCAGTGGCATGCACCTAAATTAAACAGATGCCCTCCGGTCCTATGTACCTCACCGGAGGGAAAACTGCAGTCTTTAAAGCAACGACAAGCAGGAAAAAAGCGGGGTAAGGCGTCGACATCGACCAACAGACAAAATTGAGGTTTCTTCTGGGTGAATCATCCAAACGTCGTATCGCCATAAATGCAGTGATTCCAGAAAGCCGTGCATCAGGACTCTCCAACGCGCTAAGAATGTGCGAAGTTGATCTTCCACGATAAGAAGACTGTTGAGGGTAAATTGGTGTTGAGGGGAAAGCCGTCAATATGAGACGACGAGTACGAACCTCCTAGCAAAGCCAAAAGAGAACAGAAGCTTCTTGTGAAACCTCCAAAGCCAAGGTCGAGAACCGTTGGGTAGAAATGTCCATTGAATGTCCACCAAATCATTCAAGTTGCGAAAATGGCGAAGCTACTGCACATAGCGAGTGGAAAAGAGGCTTTGAATTTCGAATCTCGGGGCCAGGGATCGTTATAATCTGTTATGACGGCCTTTCTACGCCGCTCAAAAGAGCCTATGGTGGAATGGGCTGGTGGAAGGGGTTCTTGATTACAACTTGATGCGGAGCGATCGGAGAACATATTGTCATGCTGAGGCGTCGAACCAGGACCGACGAGGGCTTGACAGTTTTGGTTAAAATCTCTGTGGGTGACGCTGGGAGGATGCCTATCGCCACGATTATTCTTGCGTTCTCAAGATATGGGAGGTTCTTTCAACCCGTATGCCTGGTCAACTGTTTCTCTCATAAGACTGTTAAGAGCAGGTTTGAATGTGGCATGTTGGAGTAAAGAAAGGTCAAATGGATGAATGCAGAGACTCGGCCCTTGTCCCTCGGCTCATCCCTGACGCTGATGTACGTCATCTTGCAAGTTGAACCCATACGTCGATGGCGCGCCTATCTGCCACTGCCATTGGCCGTCTGCACACCGTCTTCGCTGCCTCCGCCTTCGTCGTCGCCCTTCTCCTTGGCTCAGCCCTCCACTTCCACAAAATAGTGAAAAACAGTGTGGCAGCATACCCAGACGAATGGTTTCCCTCAGTCTCTGCAACGTATGTCTTTTGTGTTCCTCATGTCAACCGCACTAATTCGTGTCCTGCAGCATAGGGGACTGGTACCCAGAACGAAACTTCTTCCAGATCCTCATTGCCCTCACTTCAGGTCCGTCACTTGTCTCTCTCGTCAACTCGGCCTCACACGCGTCTAGGTCCTCGCTTCGCTCTCGTCTTCCTCCAGTACTTCCTGCACCACTCTCCCACCTCTTCCCTTCCAACCATCGTCTTTTTCTCCGGCATAATACGCACTCTCTCATGCGGAGGTTGGGTCTACATCACGTCCAGCGACGACCATGACGTCCACGATTTTATGATGATCCTCTACATGGTCTGCAACATACCCTGGATGCTCCTTGGCATCGCTACCACGCCTGTCGCCAGAGTTGCCGTTCGCAGGAAACGGTGCGTACTAATTGATCATGCGTCGTTGAGATTCATTTCTAATGGTCCTTATAGCATGTTGATTGCCGGCGGGTATGTCCTCCGCGAATAGAAATGCCTCCGTTTACTTATACCACCAGGTTCTTCGCGACCATCGCCCCTCTCATCTATTTCTTCATTCAACACAAAGTACATCGCGTCCCAGGAGGTCAGTATCGCGTCCATGCCAAAAATTTGCAATCCTCCATTGTCTATATTTAGCATATACCCGCTACGCCTTCTTTGAATGGGGCCTCATCCTTTTTGACGTCCTCTACGACTCTGTTGCCGAACAAGAATTCAGAGAAGTTGGCTTGCAGGTCCGTCCTTTGCTTTGATACCCCAAAGCCCTCTCACAATTCCTCCCAGATATCACTCAGTCTGCCAACAGACCCGAGCACCAAGTTAACCCCCGCTGAATCCATGTATTACCAAAATATCCGTCGCTTGGCTTAGAATACTGACGGGGGTATCCAGACATAATCCTAACGAGCAACAAATTTCATCTGCAATTGAACTAGTTCAAAACCAAAACGACGTCAGACAAAGAAATGGTTCCAAACTCGCTACTGAACCTGTGGACGAACAAGCCCGTGCACTCCCTGATAAGGCTCTTGCAGATGCTATAAACGTTGCCTTAGCTCCAGCGCCTGGTCATCGCGCTGAGAATACCTGGAGAAGTATACTCAGCTTCATGGCCGACGTTTATCTCTGTCAGTCACCAATCTCACCACCTAACTCATCACTCACTCACTCATACCTACCACTAGCATATATATTCTGGACCCTTTTCACTTCTCTCATACCCACCCTCTTCTACTTTTCCGTTTGGAAACTCGGCATCGCAGGACACGAGCTCGCGCTTCTCTCAGTGCTCTCGCCTGCCCTCCTCCCCTTCGTCCCCTTCTCGCCGTATGATTACATCTTCAATCCCACAAGTCCAACTATTCCTTCGACTTCAGCGTCCACCCAGTCTATGCTGGACTTTGCTCGAACACGTCGCGGCCAAACGAATCTCCAGCTAACGTCTCTCATAGGTATCCTCGCGTACCTTATACCTAGCCCCGGCGGACGGCTGTTGCTCGTCGCCTTTGCCAACATTGTGGCAGTCATGAGGCAGGCAGCAGCCTGGTCTGGTGTTATTGAAGGCGAAACGGATGTATCCTACCAAGCAATCGGTATGTAGCCTGTCTACGACTGCTAGAACTTACTGACGCGTCTTTTATTCGTACAGTGACTGGTCTTGGAGTACTTGTCTCTTCATTGTTAAAACAAGCCAACCGATCCAATAATCCAGGTATACCCCAGCTACAAAGCATCTTTGGCATGTACTGAACCTTTCTTAGTCTGGCCGTTCATCAACCACAAAGCCGGAGGGTATAACAAAACCGGCCTGGCACTCGCGCTCCTCACTGTTTACGAATATTCCACCCGTCCACAAGTTGCCTCCGCCTCAACATCTCCGTCTGTCCCTACCAACACTAAGTCTAAACATCATCAACAAAGAAACCCCTATCTCGCCGCCCTTCCTCTCGGGTCGCTCCTCTTCAGCCTGCACAACTTCCTCTCCGACTCGAGCACCCTCATCGCGTGGTCCTGGACAGGTTACGAGAACCGCCTCCCCAGGGGCCCGGTCCCACATGTACACGGGTCTCTCACGATCCTGTCCATGGCGCTAGGGCTCCTGCTTGCCCAAGTGTCCTCAACTTCTAAGAGGACATGGATCAAGAGAGTGCTTTCCCATCCCGTGTGGTTCCTCTTTGGCGCTGGAAGCAGTTATGTGATGTATACATACAGAGATTGGACTGGATATTTCGGAGGATTGGGGCTGGCCTTGTTTTTCATGTCAATCCTCCCTCTGGGATTCAATGCTGCTGCCGAAAGTGCGGCAACCGTTATGGGTGGAGATCAAGCTGTGGCGAAGACGTATACGATAGCACTGGGGGTGTATTGCGTGTTGAATCTAGCGAGCATCTTCACGGTTGCGTATGCTTTTGTCCCCGGGGGAGTTTATTTAAGGGAACGCACGGATTTGTGAGTTTTTTCCCCTTCGTCGCGGTACCCTCGTACTGATTTCTTTTCCAGAGTTACTTTCCTACAAATGATATGTCTACTTCCAGCCTTCAAAGTCAACTGGAAATCGGACAATCCCTTGAATACAAATGCAGCCAACTACAGATACAGGTCCCTCATACGCCTCACCATCGCCCTCGTTCCTGCTCTCTCCCTACTAACTACCTTCCACCGCCTGCCACGCGGAGCACCGCAACCATTCAAGGCCAATGTTTTCTCTGAATCAGGAAAGAGCTTATTCAATGCTGGCATCTGGACGGTGCATTTTGGGATTGATAATGAGGGGCATGATAGTCAGCGGGGGATTATGAACTTGATAAGGTCAGTACCTCTCGTTTAGCAATTGGAGTTGGGTCGTATCGACTGATTTTTTTCTGGTATGCAGGGATATGGAGTTAGATGTAGTGGGTTTGTTGGAGACGGATTTGCACGTACGCTGTCTTTTCTCTTATTTTAGGATATGCCCTGATCAATCCTATAGCGAACGGCGTTTGGGCATCGAGACCTGTCGCGACTTATCGTCGAAGAAACGAACTATGTAGGTCGTACTCGTCAACACCATGATGCTCCTTTCTGACTGTCAATCGTGGATAGCACGTCGACATCGGGCCTGGACCGAACTCGCATACATGGGGTGCTGTTCTTTTATCAAAGGTACACCAGTACTCAAGTTCCTTACCTTTACACCGTTTGCTCATCCGATGTCCTACTCTAGTTCCCTATTATCAGTACCAAGCACCATCTATTGCCTTCTCCCCACGGCGAGCTGGCACCTGCGATCGAAGCTGTCCTAGATGTGTACGGCACTGAGGTCCTCGTCCTCGTCTCGCATAATGGTCAAGGTACGAGTTCTTTCATTTATTGCCATATTTTCCTCGGTATTCCAATTATTAATTCCTGACTTTGACACCTGCAGAGGAAGACGCACTAGATAGAGAACTCCAGAGCACCGAGCTAGCGCGTATTATGGCTGCTTCAACTAGGCCTGTCGTCTTCCTGGGATATGTCGTGACGAAGCCATGGGCACTGCCTCGTAAGCAAAGTTCTGTCGTCTTCTATGTTCACCCGCTAATTCCGATGGTGTACTCGGTGTAGCTGATCCCTACGGCATCATGGTCATCGAAGGAAGAGTGCACGACATCGATGTCGACGACAATGACCGATGGTGCGAATATATTTTCTACCGCGGGCTATATCGTACCTCCTACGCTCGCATATCGCGGGGTATCATCACAGATACCGAGACGCAAATTGGACAATTCGTTCTTCCGAAGCATGGGCACAACATTACGGACGACTCGTTGGAGGCGAGGTACTTGAGGTCAAGGAAGGAAGAGGTACCTGTTGAACATGTGAGTTGTTTGCTGTTAATCTCTTTCTCCATGTTCTGGGTTTAGCTGACTGTATGTTGCACCTACACCAGTGGTTCCCAATGGAGTACTATGGCGATGCGCACAAGGGCGGGGTCAATGGCCATTATTATCATGTTTTCAATACGGTATGTCTTGCCTGTGTCACTTCTGAATTTTGCTCTCAGGCTCACTTGGGGCTTTCAGCCGTTGTACTACAAAATCCCTGAAGGCGCTATTGTGTAAATTGTGCAACCAAAACACCAATAAATAGTACAATGCAGCTGCAGCGCTGTAATTAGTGTTGCCGCGAGCTGAGCTGGCTTGAGAGTTGAGTTAGCTTGAGCTGCGGTCTAACCTTTTTAGGTGGCTTGAGGTGGCTTGAGTTTGATGCGCTTGAGGTCAGCTTGAGGTCCCTGACCTCGGGAATTTCTTCATCTGGCTCAAGGTGCCTGACCGTTCGTACCCTGCCGCTTTCGTCTGCGGTGATGTCATCAACATTTCTGCTGGAAGAGTATTTCGATGTGCTCCTCGCTGAGAATCTGGCCTTTCGAGCACTAGACTGACTTTCTCCACAATCCATCGATAACTTGCAGGCTTGGGTGGCCAAATTGCGCGCAACCGGCTCATTGTGATTTATATTGCGAGTACTAAGCCTCAGTGAAATTCGGAATGGGACAATCAACCAGTATTGGACTCAAATTATGAAAGTGAGAACGTTGTATATATATACATAGGAAGGTATTTAATCCTCTTTCTGCACCTTCTGGTTTGACAATAGAGGCAAATCGAAGGGATAACACTGGCAAGTGAAGGAAAAGTGCAGATGGGAACGGTTTGGCCAAATCGGGAAGCTAGCTTGAGTTGACCTCAAGACGCCTCAAGCTGATTAGCCGAGCGCTCAAGTTTAGCTCATCTCAGCTCGCGGCAACACTAGCTGTAATACGGGTCAAAATGATGCTAATCCTAGCGGCGCCTCGGCGCCAGTCCCCGACTCTTTTAACTCTGTACTAATTGGAAGGACGCTTCAAGTTTACCATAGCTGAGGGACTGTTAAATTTTTCGATTTCAATTCCCTTGTGAAAGATTTGAAAGAGTAAAAAATTAAATTCCTTGAGAAAAAATGTATTAAAGCTGGGATGCGGGAGGTACATACAATTTGAGAAAATAAACATTGAAAGGGTATTTCTGTAAGTGTTAATGTTACAGCCTCAAGCTGTATAGTGCCAGCTTGTGTTGCTTCCGAGGTACAATGCCGCTTAATTAAATAGGTAGAAAATTGGGAATGGTCATATGAACCCTGGTACTTCAGTGATCCTCACTGATCCAGCATGGCCTTGTTGCGCATCATTTCTAATCGTGCTCTTGTGCTATATTTCAAAATTTTGGTTAAATAATCGGTGAGGGATTTTCGAAAGACTTGATTGCGACAAGGATGAAAACGGGTAAATTTTACAAACATCTGGGGGTTAAGCATGATAACTTACGGTTTGGTCACTCTAATTCTAAGTTTGTTGTTGCCAAAAGTACTATGTTCAAATCTGGATATGACAAAAAGGTGGTCAAGTCGTCAAGTGAAGCAAAATCAAAGCGAAATGGGTAGCCTTGGCCTCCCAGGCTCTTACGGATGAGGATGGGAAGCCAAGATTGCTACAAAATGGGATGAATTGGGAAGATCAGTTACCCATTTGGATTTGGATAAATGAAATTATGTCAGCTAATTTTCCCATACGCTTGTAAAAGATTTTGGCGGAGAGGCCGGACGTTTGTGCACGACAGAGAACCCTCCTTGTCCTTCGGACAGAGTCGGGGACTCTGTATTTTATGTACATTGGGTGCCCTAATTATACCCTTTTCAAGGTTTCCACCCATCCATTCACAACAAGTCACTGCTTGAAATAATCCATGAAATGGTTGCGCAGAACCAACATCTCTGTGACATTCATTACGCTTCCATCTGGTCCAGCAGGCAGCTTGCCAAGAAAATCTTCAATCTGGATGGGGGTCCATAGGGATACAGAGAATAGGTATTCGTCACTGACACAGCCAATGTCAATGAAGCGCTTGAGGAAGCCAGTCATAGAAGGAATGCAGGTGTCAAGGAAGTGGTGGACACGGGCAATTGGATGCCCAGCTTGTGGCTGAGGTACAACACCTTGCGAGCTTCGCGGCAGAGAAGCATGGCTGGGTGGTGGTCTGGGGAACGAGCTACTTTGAGGTTGCGAGCTTGAAGTAGACGGCGTTGGCAGAGGGATAGGAGACTCGGACCTGGGCCTGGCTACTGCATCGACCTGGCTCTGGCTCTGGTGAGACATCTGGATGTGCTGCGAACTTGAAGCTGCCAAGGGGGCAAGCAAATGATGACGCCTAGATGCAGATGGGGATTTGGGACAATATGATGCACTAGCCTGGAGTCTGCTCTGTGGCTTTGAGTTGGGAATACTCTGGCTGCGAGCTCGAACTCTCTCATTGGAAGAGTTTCCCTTGTTCTCTTTAAGTTTCATCAACTCGCGATGTCGACGTTTTGTGTGGTAACTGTTGACATAGTGCTTGAGAGACGGGTATGGTTGATTGAATATGTCGGGGTATATTTCCTCTAGCTTTGGGCAGGGTTTGAATGAGCTTCAGGATGGGCAAGGCAAAGTAAAGGTGAATAAAGGTACCTTTTTTTCTATCTTTCCAAAGGCATCAACCTGCTCGAAGAAGGGAACATAGCAGTGGAGGTACTTTTTGGAGAGCTTGATAATGTTTTCCTATCGAACAATGCAGGTTAAGTACGGAAGTGTGAGGTCAACTGACGCATATGGACAGATCTATTTGGCTACTTACTCTTATGCCTTTGAAGCTTTCGTTGTTATTTTGCAGCTTTAAATCATGCTTTAGCATGTCCATCTTCGTTGCTGGGCACGCGACCTGAACCTGAGGAAACAGTGGATCGTAAATTTTCTGCTGTCTGTGAGAGAGATAAGAATTGCAAAAGCCTTTAGGATGACAGGTTCGACTCGTAAAGGTTGGAATTTAGGGCAAGCAATCAACAAGACGCGTACAAACGAGGAAGTTAGGGGCGACGTGATGGGAGTCACATGACATGACAATCTATAGTGACGACTGTTAATTACTCCTCTGCTTGTCTTCAACTTTCACGAACGATGGGTCTTCTGTTGTCCCTACCACTTGCGGGTGGCCTAACCACTATCGCTACATCATGTATGGCAGGACTGGCATTCTTCTGCACATCTACAGCAGGTAGTACTTCTTCTTCTTTCGGGTTGGACTTAACTCATGAACCGTGATGCGCAGCTTCCATGTTCTTCAAGTCGTGCAACTGTAATTCCTCAATTGCGACCCGTGTTGGCTTCGCTGTAGGCTGTACAATCCTATCTCTGTAGCCCCGAGATACTCACAATGTTCTTTAGATCATATTCTCCCTCAATTCCATCCTCGCCTGGGTCATGAAGTCGGATTTTGCGATAAAGCTAATCGAGAAATGGAGCTTTGATTATATCAAAATGGACTGTGCAGGAGAAAAGTGCTATGGTGTTCTAGCGGTACTCCTCCAATGCTATCCTGCCAAGCGAAAGCGGAAACTTACCTCTCTTCCTAGGTTCATCGTATCTGTTTCGCACTAGCATTGTTCCACCTCATTCTGAGCTCACTGTTGATTGGCATCCAGGATACCAGAGATAAACGAGCCGCTATACAGAACGGGTAAGTTGGAAATACATCATCACTGTCCTCTTTTATCAATCAACTGACGGCATGTCCAGTTGGTGGGGCCCCAAAGTACTCCTTTGGTTCATCTTGGTTGGCGTCTCCTTCACAATTCCAAATGGTTTCTTCATGTTTTGGGGAAACTATGTCGCCCTGATTGGTGCGACTATCTTTATCCTGCTCGGCCTTGTTCTACTTGTCGATTTCGCCCACTCATGGTCGGAACTCTGCCTCGAAAATTGGGAGGATTCGTCCTCCAATTTCTGGCAATGGATCCTCATAGGGTCAACGGCATTGATGTACGCGTTCGCCATCACCCTTACCGGCCTCTTATACGCATACTTCGCCCATTCTGGGTGTACGCTTAACCAATTCTTTATCTCGTTCAACCTCGCTCTATGCATCGTCATTACCATCATGAGTGTTCATCCGACCGTCCAAGAGCGCAACCCACGCTCCGGCCTTGCCCAGTCATCCATGGTTGCCGCTTACTGCACTTACCTCATTGTATCTGCCCTCAGCAACCACGTCCATGAAACCAAGCAATGCAATCCTCTCCGGGACGGAAAGAAAACCCAAAAGGCGGTCCTCGTCATGGGCGGTATCTTCACATTCTTGGCCATCGCATACTCGACAACACGGGCTGCAACGCAGAGTCGAGCACTAGTTGGAAAAGGGAAGAAGGGTCGCATCCAATTGCCTGATGATGAGGTACACTCAGAATTAGGAGTCGTGAACGTCCAGCCAGGTCGGACAGAGTCCCCAAGATACCAGGCTTTACTTGCAGCCGTTGAAGCTGGGTGTGTGCGATTCAATACTTTGTGAAGTGTTAGAACTTAACTGGCCCTAGTGCAATCCCTGCCTCTGCACTAAATGAACAAGATGAAGAGGACGACGAGGATGAGGTTGTTGGGGAATCTAGAGACGATGAACGTACTGGAACGCGATATAACGTAGGTTCGACGTGCACTACTTACCCCACTTAATCTGATACCCCTTGAACAGTATGCTTGGTTCCACGTCATCTTTGCTATTGGAGCCATGTACGTGGCAATGCTCCTAACGGACTGGTATGAATTCTGTCCTTTATATCGTCGTTGCTATATAACCTCTACGGTCATGCAGGAATGTCGTCTCCAAAGAACCTATCTCAGGACCTGTCGATCCCGACTTCAATGTGTACATCGGACGTTCAGAAGTCGCCATGTGGATGCGGGTGGTTTCTGGATGGGTTTGTATTATCCTCTATATATGGAGTCTGCTTGCTCCTGTATTTATGCCAGATCGGTGAGTTATATATTTTTTGGACAAAATATGATTGCTGCTGAGAGCTACACTAGGTTTGGCGATTATTGATTTCATGTAGGTGCTACAACGCCCGACCACATATTACACGATATATATATATATATTCCTCTGTGGATGGCGTTTGCCTCAAGAAAGTCTCTGCATATGAACTGCCAGGTGAACTATACTGATATAATCGCCATAAAACGCGTCAATTAGAACTTGTTGGATTCTAAAAGATTAGGTATGGCAATTTCCGATGGGTCGGACTGGCATCTAGGTCGTCTCTGAAGGGTCTCCGATCAGTCTCGACCACTATGACAGCAATCGACACTTCCCCGCTCCATCGCAGTCACCAAGTTGACTGCAACGGGACAAAGTGAGATAGGAAAGAAAAAGGCAGTAAAAAGGTTCACAGGTATTCCTTCGTTCTATTTCAAAGACGGCCAGAGAGTCAGATGCACAAACTTGATCGCAAGTCCCAACTATCAGTATGTATTTGAGCTAAAGCACCCTCCATAGCTTCAACTACTATTATTGGTGCCAGTATTTGTAAACACCCAATTCTGCCACTTCCACAGCACCTACTGCCTCCAAACTTGGCAGGCTAGCACAAAACTATCAGCAAAGTAAGAATATCCACTTCTTTTTTTTATTTAAGAAATTCTAAAAACGATCAAGAACTGGTCGAGATAAATGACCAGTGCCTTAGCCATAAGTATTTCTGTACCTCCTTCGAATTTTTGGTTGAAAAAATGACAACGACAAACTTTTCAATGGCTTTCTAGACAGCTAAGAGTTGTGCGTAAATTACATGGCGGATTTCCAAAAACGAGGTCAATGATGTAAATTAATTATCTCGTAATCATCAATGATGCATTGATACAGCACAGGCGCCCGCGACGACCCTGACGATGACTCCGGAATCGGAGATATCTTGAACCTCCGACTCCGACATTTTGTTATTCGTGCCTTTGGGTCTTCGACATCCACACTCCTAGACCTCAATGCATTGAATGAACTAGCTACCTCTGTCCTCTACTCCCCTTGTGATATTTTCAAGGTTAACTAACCATGGACGACATCGCACAAATCAGCTCTGTAGAAAACCAGGCGTCAGTGGCACGTTCATCCGTTCAAGTTGGGCTAAGGTTATTGATAATTGACTTGCTTCCCAGTTTTGTTGTCAGTTGCATCGGAGTTGCAGCCCTTTGTACGCCTCTTCATGGCCATGTTGTTGACTTCTGCAGACACTGAGACTTTTTGCAGCAATCCTCTACTACGATTACTTCTTGACGCTTTCTCTTGAATGTAGTCGTTTCTGGGCTTCCCGTCGGCTGACATGGGCGTCCACATTTTTTTATTTGAATCGATATCTCTCCCTCTTTGGCCACGTACCTGTTGCATTCCAATATTTTTGGAGAATCCCGGGCCCAAATCGACTTGAAGTAAGCGCTCATGCAAGCTCGTTATTCCTTATTCTCACTAATATTGGTTTATCCTTAGCGGTGCGCCTTACTGCGTTAACAATAATCATTCTTTATACATCTTCCCTTAGATGTATACGTTTTCTGTTATTCCATCAATACCTCGCGGTAGTGATACAAGTTATCGTCGGAAGTACGTGTTATTTCTCCATCAAACGCAGGAGAACGGATTGAAACCATTATCAAGTCCTTCTTATCATGCGCACATATGCCCTATATAATTGTCGTAAATCCATTCTTTTGTTGCTTTGCTCAGCAGGGCTGGTTGTCGTCGGCTTCGGCATAGTGAGTCAACGCGAGCATCGTTAACATCATACAAAGCACTGATTTGTACCCTAGTGGTGTGTTACGAGTGGACAAGGGACAGCCCACACTGCAGACGAGCTCCCGCTCACTGGATGCCACTTACCAAGCACTAGAAATGCGTCAGTGCCCATATTTAACTTTGCTGATTAGAAATTTATTCCTATATCTATTGCTGTTCCACAGATCTAAAAGTGTGTAGCCTGATTATCCTCATCCTTTCTTCAAAAATCCTAACTGCGATTCAAACGCAGGACTAGCATCAGCGTGGGCCGGGATGTTTTGCTTCGATATATTGATATTTTTCTTGACGTTGTACAAATCTTTGACACATCAACGGGGCAGAACTACTACGATCTTGCATGTCATGATGCGTGATGGTATGTATTGGAAATTTACTGCTCAAATATTGCTCGTTAACCAGTCGGTGCTGGTAGGCACTATTTATTTTGGGTGAGCATACGCGAAAGACAGCCTATTTTTGACTCAATTATGGTTTACCTTTCAAGGGCCATGATGGCTGCTTGTGTGTCTGTAATTATTTCACTTCATGTATGTTCTCCCTTCCTTCCTGTCGCTTCACGCTAAAAAATACCTCAGATTTCTCCAGTCAGCATTTTTATTGCTTTTATTTATTGCCATCTCACTTCTACTCTAGAGTTACGAACAAGGGGTAACGACAACCCTCACGAACGTGTAAGCTCTACAGACGCTGAGCCAGGAACGTTACTCATACATCTTCCCCACCACAGTATTTCCTCCACGATGATTTCCCGGCTCATGCTCAACATCCGCAACCCGAAATTGAACTCTAGTTACCGCGGTGAGCGATTGGCCACAACCAGGAGGCCATCGCAAGCGGTCTTTACAAGCATCGTTACCACCTCGATAGAAGGAGAAGATTGTTATTTAAGGACGCGCGAAGAGCCACCTGTCAAAGTCCGTCATGTTGGTGAGCAGCACTTGGATGAATCCATTTTCACTGTTCTTGCATTGATAGGTCGAAAAGACATTGAACTAGAACTTGTTTCCCAGAAAAAGCCTCTTGAAGGCGTCTAAATCATAGCGTTGCCTGTGACTTGTATTATTAGGAATGCCTCTAGAATAACTAGACACATGTAACATACGATGACTGTCTAAACATATGTATACTCCGTACCACTCCTGACCAAACGCCTTAAAATCTCGAGATAGAATACATGAACCCGGCTGCTGTTCATCGAAGAAGGATATCAGAGGGATTCTGCCAAGGTCGACATTATTCATCCAAGCAAATATTTCGTGAAGGACGCGGGAATCGGAGCTTTCAGGGCAAATGGTACTCAGAATCTTAGCCAGTAATAGCAGTTTATCCAATTGCTGTTCCTACTCGGCGTGGACGTTCAGGCAAAGCAGGTGTGACTGGCCATGGCGGTCAACACTTAGCAAATTGAGTATATATGGCAGGCCCGGGGCCGTATTGAAGCGGAGGAGCGTCTAGCACTCCTTTGTCACAACGAGGTCGGGGTGGGCATCTTTGCCGAGCGTCGGTGTGGAGGGTGACGAAGAAAAGTTGAGAACGCGTAAATAGTTTTGTCAGGTCAACCGATCCCGGTCATGATCAAGCTTCATGGGCCTAAGGAATGATTAAATTAATGAGCCACCGATACCGACAATGGGGCACTCGTTAACTTTCGTTAAGCATTGTTCGACGCGGTAACGTGACTCATGTACTAGCCCATCAAACAGAAACACCGCACCACCCGCTCTCTTTCCTTCCTAGGAAAAGCGTATCACAGAAGAATTGTGCCACTGTGGCCCAGTTAGGTTTATATAAATTTTGAAGGCAAGTTGGCTGACATTTCTCGAATTCGACTGCATATTCAACGATGGCTGATCCTCAGGCGTCCACTTCCAGGGATACTACCCTCACCCAGTCGCCCACCGCACCCCGTCCAAAGGCAAACTCTATACAGTTTACACCCGTAAAACCATCACCGCCAATCGCCAAGCAGTTTTCCAGCGAGCCTTCCACCCCGCTTCGAACATCTGGTGCCACTCAACCCGCATTGACGACAATATCCACGCCTATCGTGAAGAAGATTGCCAGCGACGTCACCCATAAGAAGCTATTAACACACGTTCGAATGGATCCAGCATTGAAAGAAGAGCTGGAGATGAGCCAGCTGCTCGATGTACCAGGATTGGTTGAATATTTGTTTCCAGACGAATCTCTTCCTATCCCTTTTTCCGCCCTATCAACCATCGCGATGAGGGATCTCTACGACGCGAACGAGGGACGATGGGAAGGTTGCCCAGACCTGTCGTTGTACTCCTCGACCGACCGAGAGGAGAAGGCACTGGCCGCTTTCCTAAACAACTTCGAGGAAAAACTGGCCTACATCTGCGTTTCGGAGAGAGAGCTTCCACAATATTCGCAACGTAAATGGCACAGCCAACAGAGCAGTGTCCCCCTGCCAGGAGGGCCAAATGCGAAACGAAAGCCTGACCTCGTCCTCACCGAAAAGGACGATATCGTGAGCTGGACCAAGACGATGGTCCACCTAGAGCTCAGGTCAGGCTTTAGCGACAAAAACGTCAATACAGCCTTCAATCAGCTCGTCAATGGCGCCTATATGGTGTTTTCCTCCCAAGGCGGTCGGCGTTTCCACATCGGCGTTTCCTTCTGTCGTTACGATGTACGGGTCTACGTATTTGACCGTGCAGGAGTAGTCGGGTCCATGCCAATCAAGATGCATAGCCAACCAGATACATTTGTCCGCCTTATGGCTGGCTTGATGTTCGCCGACCCTTCTTTGCTCGGTTATGATCCGACCATCGTCCGCAGACCTGGCAACCGCCGCTTCATCACGGTCGACGGCAAAAAATACGAGATAATCGAGGCGGTCTTCATAAGCGACTCTATACGTGGCAGGGGAACAGTGTGTTGGCGAGTTCGACGTGATGGCATTGAATATGTTGTCAAAGACCTTTGGGCTGATATTTCTCGTGGCCATACTGAAGCCGACATTCTGAAGCGAGCGGAGGGCATCAAGGGTGTGGCGCAGATTGTTGCGGAAGAGATTGTTCAGGTCGGCGGAGAAAACGATACAACTGCCCGGGTCCGTGCTATAATCGACAGAAAGAAATATGCCAGGGCTAAATGGCTCGACGAGCTGGAAACTCGCGTGCATCGCAGGATTGTCATGACGCCGTTCGCCGTTGGCCTAACCCACTTCTCAACGAAGAAAGAATTGATATCAGTTTTCATTGACGCTATTGAAAGTACGCATTTCTCACCAATTATCTTGTTTTGATTCTTAAGAAATTCCGCTATAGCTCATCGCCGTCTGGTTGAGAAGGGTATACTCCACCGAGATATCAGCCTCCATAATGTCATGATCTATGAGCCTATTCCATCAAGTGACACAGAAAAGGCCGATGCGCAGTGTTGCGATGGTGAACCAGTTGGTGGCACCCAGTACAAGGACGGGAAGACAGGACCACGTCGAGGTCTTATCATTGACCTCGACTACGCAATATTCATGGAGGAGGAAGACAGGGATGTCGCCACTGGTCATAGGACTGTAAGTACCATGTTGCCTGACTGCTGCTTTATCACTCACGCTGTGTCTGTAGGGTACACTGCCCTTCATGGCGATAGATATGCTATTGGGAGGCAAGAAGCACGAGCCTCGCCACGACTTGGAATCATTCTTTTATGTCCTCCTCTGGATTTGTTGGAATTACGCGGGGCCAAAGAATACCGAGCGACAAAACTTCGACATAATGGCGACCGGTGTGAAAGACTGGATATATAGCGATGACTTCGAAGAAACAGGGACGGCAAAATTCGAAAAAATGACGGCGAGCGGCGCAGCGTTCAAAAGAGGGAGCTTGAAACTCTTCGCACCATATTTCGAAGACCTCAAGGTCTGCGTAACGAAATTGCGAGATCTGATTTTCCACGACTATGGCGAACAGGACATAAGTCACCAAGGGGTAATCGATATCCTCAAGGAGACACTCAAAACGCTTCCAGATGAAGAGGACTGGTCATGGGAAGATGACAAGGAGGGTTATGGTAGGAAGTCAGTCGCCGGCAAAAAGCGGAAGTTTGAACAAGATATGCCAACGATCAGGGAAGAGAACGAGGGCGAGCAACAACCACGGGGGATTGGGAGCAAACGGGCAAGAACCTTGGACGTTAAGCAGCCGGTGACGCGTTCGCAAACGAAGGTTCCAGATTATCGCAGCGAACGAACGAAACGTCCACCTCGCTGAAATCGAAAACGCCGTGCACTGCTTTGAGATTCCTGTTGTCTATGTTGTAAAGCTAGAAGTGTTCAAGAATGTATACGTAACTGTTGCGCACCATATTTTTTGTAGTCTAGTTCACCCTCCTGATAATCGTATGTATATACCGGTTTGTGTCCAACTCGAATTCATATTTTCGGAAATTGTTTAGGTGGTTGTTGCTGGCGTCAACGAAGTAAGCAGAAAAGCGGTGATGGTGGTTTGTCAAGGAGCGTGTCATGACTCGGAACTCCTGCCATTTTGAGGTTGCCCCCACTTCATATTTTTCCCTAAGATTCAGAACTCAATTACTGCCCAACACAATATTTTACAGCGTCAAGCTACTGGAATGTACAGTCGAACAACTGGGACTATCGCAGTTAAACTTTTAAAATTACAAGGCCTTTTCCATCACGATCAAGTCAGCGAGGACCTGGTAGTATTTATGTTCTTCCAGTGTTTCGACCTTGACCGCCTTCAGAGGACCGCGAACGTGATGTTCTCCATATCCAAAATTCTTCGAGATGACAGCCTTGATTCCTCCTATGCCACCGACCTTTGAAGCGGCCCAATCTCCATGCCCAAGTTTGCCTTGAAGATCCATGGCCTCCTTGGTTTTGCCCTCCTGGAACAATTTGTAAAGTTGGCCATGTAGCTTGGGCAATAAGTTGACCAGAGCAGCAATAGTGCCAGCGCTGCCGGCATTTAGGCCATGAAGAAAGGTGTCAGTGCGCCCAGCATAAACAGAGAATTCGGTTGACGGAATGCGAGAGGTGATGCGCTGCAGCTTTCCAATATTTCCGCATGAAAGCTTAGTCCCAACTATATTAGGATGCTCTGCAAGAGTTGAGATAGTGTCCGAGTCGAGATCCTGTCCAGCGGTGACTGTTGGGAAGTTGTATATCATGGTTGGAATCGGAGAGGCATCTGCAACCTGGAGAGCTGTTAGCGAACTAGGTAAGTCAGGCGAACGGGAGAACAACGCGCTTCCCGGTGAAAACGAAGGATATTCTCGATGGTCATTTGAGGAGGCCAGGTTGAAGGAGTGAGGACAAGAGCATGGGACGCCCCTGCTTCCTTTGCATCCACACAGAGCTTCTTCGTTTCACGCGTCGATTGGGCTCCTGTTCCTGCAATAACGAGCACTTTTTTGTAACCGTTTTCATCGAGGGTCTGCCGGGTGAGTGAAATGGCCTGCTTCCGTTCTTCATGCGACCTGCTCTTGTATTAGGTCGTTTGTGGTGAAGAATAATTGTAAAAGCGAACAGATGCTGCGCTTCGCCATTGGAGCCCTGAACCAGTATGCCCGTCACTCCACCCTAGAAGCTTTGGCATTAGTTGCAGGTTCTGCTGACTGATGGAATCATCTCCACCTGAGCAAGTCGGAGGATGTGTGCTTTGATCGAAGGAAAGTGGAGATCTTCATTCTCGTCAAAGAAAAGGACTGCTGGGACATAGTATCCAGGGGGCGGAGGAATAGACCTGGTCATGGTGCAGATGAAGCATCCTGGATTATCGATGGAGGAAGCAAGTGAGAGAGTTATCTAATCTGTTATTTTGGTCTGTTTGTTTTGAACGGCAAACATTTCGCAGCCCTGCCGACAAAGTATCTTTGGCTCGGGCTTTCACCGTCGTCCAATAGCCCATTCTCCCTTGACCGCGATGCTTTCTTCAATAAAACGCCGGATTTCCTCAATTCTGACTTCCCAGAAGGCGATTACATACGGACTGCAGAATTCAAGACGACAACAGCTCGAGGCGGTCCGCCCAACTCGTCGTCAGTTTACGACTTTCCTGGCCTCGGGTTCCCTTAGACGCAGATATTCGACCACCCCTTCTCCAGCTATGCTCAGGCATATGCATATCCGCGCCATATCATATTCGTCTATTCCGAGATTTGTTGCCCGTGCATTCCGCGTGCCAATTGCAGGAGCGACCATTGGAGCGGGAGGATTTGGGTATGCTAACTATAAATTCGATGGTATGTTCTATGCCATTCACCGCCTTACTTGCCTATTCTAATTTTGGTTAGAAATGAGAAAGACGACAA
Source organism: Galerina marginata (assembly GCA_023014335.1). Taxonomy (NCBI): domain Eukaryota; kingdom Fungi; phylum Basidiomycota; class Agaricomycetes; order Agaricales; family Galerinaceae; genus Galerina; species Galerina marginata. Next base: position 2,740,491 of record JAECYW010000004.1, read on the forward strand.
GCGCGTGGATTAACACCGCGCAAGATACTGTTAGCGATGTCTTTGGCACGGCTTCGGAGGGCATTAGTGCCGTCACATCGCGTCTTTCTGAACTGAAGCTCCCTGAAATTCCTGCAGTAGAAACACCGCAGTTCTTCAAAGACCTATTCGCGGCCGCGGAGCAGAAAGAACGCAAGAATAGCCAAGACGACAAAGGACCGGAAAGTCCGAATAGATCACCCAAGGATGCAGCTGCTATTGCAGCCCTTGTAGCCGCAACAATGTCGTCGCCTTCGGACTCTAAGGACAAACAAGATGGTTTGACAGCAGACGCACGACAGAACGGTCTCATGCATCTCACCCGCAAACTCATCGAAATTAGAAGCATGTTGCTCAGCATAGACCAAAGCGACGCTCTCAAGCTTCCAAGCATCGTCGTCATCGGTAGTCAGAGCTCTGGCAAGAGCTCAGTCTTGGAGGCCATTGTTGGACATGAATTCTTGCCAAAGTGCGCATTCTTCACACAAGTCGCTACTTACACCTAACACCATTCACAGAGGCAACAACATGGTCACTCGCCGTCCCATAGAACTGACACTTATCCATACTCCAGCCAGCAACGGCGAACGAGCGCCAGAGTATGGCGAGTTTCCTGGCTTGGGTCTGGGCAAAATCACCAATTTTGCAGACGTTCAGCGCACTTTAACCGACCTCAATCTCGCTGTTCCAGCGTCAGAAGCTGTATCCAACGAACCCATTGATCTCCGAATATACTCTCCTAACGTTCCAGACCTCACCCTTATCGATCTGCCTGGTTATGTCCAGATCTCCTCCCTTGACCAACCCGAAACACTGAAGGAGAAGATTGCCAGTCTATGCGACAAGTACATACGCGAGCCTAATATCATCCTTGCTGTGTGTGCGGCGGATGTTGATCTGGCAAACTCACCTGCACTGAGAGCCAGCCGGAAGGTGGATCCCCTGGGTTTGCGGACAATTGGTGTAATTACCAAGATGGATCTCGTCCCCGCAGAACAAGGAGCAGGCATTCTATCTGGTAACAGATACCCACTCCACTTGGGCTACGTTGGTGTCGTAGCTAAGTCCAAGGGGAAGAAAACGTCAAATACTGATACCGCCCTCGTTGCTCAGCGCGGCGAGGACGATTATTTCGGTTCACACAAGGAGGTCTTTGGAGCCCAATCATCGCTCATGATTGGCACCGATACTTTACGTCGCCGACTTATGGAGGTTTTAGAGTCATCGATGGCATCATCTCTCCACGGTATCACCAACGCCGTTCAGCTGGAACTGGAGGAAGCCACTTATCAATTCAAAGTCCAGTACAACGATAGGCGAATCACGGCCGAATCTTACGTCGCGGAGACCATGGACACGCTCAAACTGCGGTTCAAAGAGTTTACACAACAATTCAAACGTCCAATCATCAGAGCAAAACTAAAAGGCATGCTCGAAGATAAGGTCATGGACGTCCTTGAGCAGCTCTATTGGTTGGACAAGCGCGCTCCTGAGCTTGGCAGTCTGGCTGCAGATCCCAAACTGAAACCGGAGGAGGTTGAGCCGTACTGGAGACACAAACTCGAGGCTGCTTCTTCACTCCTCACCAAATCTGGTGTTGGAAGGGACTCGACACTCCTCGTCGCTGACGGCCTGCGTTCTCTCATCGACTCGATAGCGGCCGGCGAGCCTTTCAACTTCCATCCCCGTGCCGCCGAACGCCTTACCGAGTTTTCCCATATGATCCTCCGTGACCGAATAGGCGTCACCTCTGACCAAGTGGAAAACTGCATCAAGCCGTTCAAGTACGACGTAGAGGTCGAACCCAGAGAATGGGAGACTGGGAGGGAGAGGGCCGTGGAGCTGTTCGAGAAGGAGGTGATCATGTGCGAACAAAAACTGAAGGAGATCAAGAACAAGGTTGGCGGCGGGCGGCGGCTGAACAATCTGATTGGGTATGTCAAGACTTTGGAAGACAAGCAAAAAGACAAATCCCTAAGGCTTTCCGAGAACAAAGCTGGCGAACAATCGGGCGATTCTGAAGAGCTACCTCTGGAATCCTATCGATATCCTCCTGGACAGCTCATGGATGGTATGCCCCTTCTGTTTCCTTGGAATAAAGTGCATTGTTGCTTATTTATTTCTTGCAGCACGGTATGCCATGATGTACCACGACCGCGTCGGCATTCTCAAACTACGTCTCCTGGCCCTGAAATCCAAAAGGTGTCGGGCCGGTCCTCAAAGCGAGGTCTTCTGCCCTGAAGCCTTCCTTAATGTCGTTGCAGACAAGTTGGCATACACGTCGGCCATGTTCATCAATATTGAACTCCTCGATCAATTTTTCTACCAAGTAAGCATCTTGACTCTCATTCTCATCTTTTCGCTTACTGAATAACCCGAATAGTTCCCTCGTGAAATTGACTCACGGCTGCTGTATGATCTTGACCGGAAGGAAATTGTCGAATTTGCCCGTGAAAACCCTGTTGTTCGGCGACACCTTGATTTGCAAGAACGAAAGGACAAGCTAGAGGAGGTGATGAAGCAGCTCAACAGCCTTTCTACTCTTCGTGCGGATCCTCAGCCAGCTCCGCGTAGGCATCGCGGTCTATTTGGTAGCGTTTTCTGAGCTTTTGGATGCGGATCATTCATTATTTTATGCCTTCCATTTCATTTACAATATGTATTCAATTTTCATTATAATCTCTGCGTTAGAGCACTGCATGTACACACCCCTCTCATTATTACCTTAATGCAAACATTCATTATCATGACCTTAGGTTGGACATAAGCTCACGGGCACTGGTAGTTCTAGAAAGCCCAATAGATGAAAGTTATATAAATCTACAACACACCGACAGGACCTAAAAACGGATATCTACAACTTCGCCTTGGCACCCTGCAGGTAGAATTAGTGAAGAGGGCAACAACCATAGCGTGCATAGCGTACCTTCAGGACGGTATCGAGTTTAGTCGCGAGCATCATGTTGCCCTTGGTCTTGAGCTTGCCTGTCATGAAGGCCTTCTGGCCGTTGAGCTGGAAACAACGGGTAAGAACCTGTCAGAGAAATTGTGGGAACAAACAGCACACCTTTCCATCGGCAAGGTCGACGAGGGTGTCGTCTGAGAGAATGATTGTGACGTCAGCCTTGGGTTGGGCCTTGCCCTTGTACACAGTGCCCGTTTTCTTCATGTCGATTGTCCACGTCACTGTCTCCTTCGCGCCGTTGGTCACTTGGAGTTCAAAGATTCCATTGGTCTGGAAAGGAAGCATCAACGAAGTGCGAGCTCGAAGATATGGACCATACACACCTTTTTTATCTGGGCTTGTTTCTCTGTGTCGCTGTATTTCGAAAAGGCAGAGTCCAGTCCGGTAATGAGTTCTGAAGCCTGAATGATGACCGTCAAGTTAACTTGAATATTACAGGGCCACAACACTTTGTAGACGCACCTTGAAACCTGGGGCTTTGAGGTCGTCGGACATGGCGAATGTGGGGAAGAGCAGGAGGGCGTCGAAGGAGGCAGTCTTTATGGTGGTGAAATGAATTTCATATGATAATTTTAAGCACCATGTGACTTGGCTCTCCGCCGTGAACGGCGCGGTCATTCACCCTTACCGCGACTTGCAGCTCGCTTGAACCCTAGAGTCGGACAGAATCGCTATACAAAATGGTGCGTTACAGAATTGATTTTACAAATTTGTAAATGCGTCTAAACTACGAAATAAAATTAGGAAAAGGGAGACGGTGACTGCACGCGCTCGCTGTGGTGTACACGAGCCCTCGTTTGCCCTCGCGTTTGCCTTCGCGTAACCAGCTCCGTGATTGAGGTCCTGGCTCGTTTGCTCAGTGGACTCGGTGGTACCTGTTCCTCCTGTTCTTCCTGTTCTTCCTCGTCTTCTTCCTCGATTGTGTTCAACTTTCTCTTCTTTCCACCTTCAGGCTCTCCCCCATAACCTTCCTTATCGTCTTCGCAAGACCAGTCCTCTTTATCCGGAAGCCTCTGGCGCGTCTCCTCGAGAATATCAATGATGTCTTGGTGGCTTACTTCGACTTCATAATTCCCAAAGATCTTCTCCCGCAGTTTGGCTACGCACTCCTTGAGGTCTTCAAAATACGGCGCGAATTGATCTAATGTCGTCAACTTGAACGCCACCCCAGTATTTGACATCTGTGAAAACTTGTTGACTCCGATATTCCGGAAGTCATCGCCAACCATCCAGCCCAAAGCGACTGTTTCCATTATGTCGAAGTTCTGTCGTTCGATGTTGTGAGGACCTGCGTAGTGCCAGCAGATCCACAGAAGGACGTAAAAGAAGGATTCTAGGTCGTGACGAGGCTCGTGTTTGTTTCCCATTAGAACGCCAACCGAGATGAAAGGCATTGTTCCCTACCAGAGCATATCGTGAGTGTTAAGATAATAATCATACAAATAGATGCTTACCGTTCTGTGACCAGTAGCGACCTCCCTCGCCTCATCGGTCATGAGTGTTGCGTAGTCGAGGTCAATTATAAGGCCTTTACACGATGTCGGTTCGTCTTTCTGTTCGTCTTTCCGGATGCCGTCATCTGCTCGGTCTTCACAGTGTTCCGACTGCATGTCCTTTGATGGTGTAGGCTGATACATCATGACGTTATGGAGGCTGATATCGCGATGCAGAATTTTCTTTTCAACTAGACGATGATGGGCTACATGAGGATGGTCAGCATGGATCGTACAAAACACAGACGGTGAACGGCAGCATACCTCGGATAGCGTCAATGAATACGGATATCAACTCTTTCTTTGTGGAAAAGTGTGCCAAACCTACGGCGAAAGGTGTGGTGACAATCCTACGATGCGCGCGAACTTCGAGCTGCTTAAGCCAATCAGCTTTCTTGTATTTCTTCGTGTTGATTATGGCACGGATGCGGGCCGTTGTATCATCCTCTCCATCCACTTTGACGATTTCTTCGGCCACGATCTGCGAAACGCCTTCGATGCCCTGAGCGCGTTTGAGAATATCGGCCTCGGTGTAAATTCGAGACATGTCGGCCCAACTGTCTTTAATAACATACTCGACTCCGTCGCGGCGAACACGCCAGCAAACTGTGCCTCTGCCACGTATCGAGTCGCTGATGAAGACGGTCTCGATGATTTCGTACATCTTGTTGTCGACCGTGATGTACCTGCGGCCGTCAGGTGTGCGGATAATGGTTGGATCATAACCAATCTTGGACAGGTCGGCAAGCATCAGTCCAGCCATGAGGCGGATAAATGTATCTGGGTTTGTGTGAATGTTAATGCCCACGGAACCGACCACCCCTGCTCGATCGAATACATAGACTCGCACGTCGTAAAGGCAGAAGGAAACGCCGATGTGGAATCGTCGACCATCTTGCGATGAAAATACCATGTACGCGCCATTTATGAGTTGGACCAGGGCTGCGCCGACATCCTTGCTACTGGACTTGAGCTCTAGGCCGACCATGATATTGAGCCAGGTAACGAGATCTACGGTGTCGTCGGCAAGGACTAGGTCTGGCTTTCGTTTGGCACCCGGCCCTCCAGGTAAGGGAACGTTGCATTGTTTGCTGTGCCACTGTCGTCGTGACGGCAGGCCTTTCGTCTTCATCGCGCAAACGTTGGCCAGTTCTTCTCCGAAATTGTTCAAGAAATCGGCCAACGCTCTTTCCTCTTTACCTGACGAAGAGTAGGTCGACAAGTCGGGGCAATTTCTCCACGCCTTCGCGTTGTTATTGTAGAGACGCCTCTTCAGCTCGGCAGCAAGCACGGAGGATGGAAGAGGTAGGGTTGTATCCGGGAAGAGGTGTTCAACCAAGTTGGGTACGTCGAGCAGCTTTCCCTTCTCCAATTCAGCTTTTAGTGCTGGATCCATTCGGACGTGTGTCAACAATTTCTTGGTGGTAGGGTCGCTGGAGAGCTTCTTGACGATGGGTGTGGAATGTAGCGCCGCTTTTGCTTGTGTGGCCTCCTTTCGACGCGGGGTGCTGGGAGTTTTGCTGGGGATGCCTTTAGAACTGCCAGTGGAAGCTCGATTATCAGCCATCGTTGAATAGATGAGATCGAAGAATGTAAGTCAACTTGCCTTCAAATTATATATAATTCTAACTGGGCCACAGTGGCACAATTCTCTTGCGATACACTTGCACTGAGAAGGAAAGTGAACGGTGCTGCGGTGTTTCTGTGCTTGATGGGCCACTACACCAGTCACGTTACCGCGTCGTACAATGGGTTAATGAGCCTCCCATTGTAGGCTATCATCGACACCCAGATCAGTGGCACTCCGATCTATGTTATCTAATGAGCCCTCCAGGACGAAGGTTTTGGCGCAAAGTGTTCGTACCTCTGCCTCCGTATCTTGTTGAACCAGTTGCCTCAATTTTATTATTATTTCTTTCTAATTCGTTTCGTCCGGCTCGACGTACGCCCCCACTAGACGTCATCATAATGAAAGCACATCTATTTTATGTCCCCCACGATCTGGCACTGCAATGTGTCGAGCACGACGTGGCGTATTCAATACTTGGCGACGCACGAAGATGGTCATGAACAAGTCAGATAATGACCCTCGTATAAGCGAAGTTTTTAGAGAGCGCAAGTTCCGGGTGGAGACTGTTCTTGGGTTATATAGTGCCACGGGCTTCATCGACAGCTCGATTCTCAAAGCGTCGCCGACATTCTGGACCAGGTGTACGCAGTCCCATTCGCAGAGTGGAAGAGTACTATGGTAAGCCCGACCGTCACGAAACCCAGTGCAGAAAAGGAATCTTCCAAAGCTTCTGCAAGAGCACGGATAGAAAAACTCAGAGATCTGAGCGATGGGAACGGTGGACATGTCTTGTGTCGTCTCACAGGCGATCCTTTACCTGGCTGGAGACAAACCGCACACGGAAACTCTGGGGTTTCAGTGATTTTGCGGCCTTGACTGCATATATATGGAAGAAAGATTACCACCGGCGCTTAATAGCTTTGGCTTCTCTGGGTGGTACCATCGTCGTTCCCAAGCAGAATGTAGAAAAGAAGTATGTAGGCTCACGTATCAGTGTTTTTCCCATTTAATATGGAGTGAAGACGAAGAGGCTTGTTGCTCTGAGTTGTTTGGTTGCCTCCGTCGCCGACGCTGAAGGTCTGTTTCATGCCAGGTAAGTCGGCTTTTTGATCCCAAGACAAAGCTCCTTGAAACCTGGTAAACCAAGAGAATCGAGTCGGCTTGTTGAGATTTTTCCACTTGACCAAGGTCCACCTTGAGGAAATGGCTCTAAAGATATATGTAAGGTCGGAATCCAAGTACCTGTTTGGCTTCACAGTTTCCCTCCTACATAGTCGACGATCCGTGATTTCATACGAGTGCATCCTACTGTCCTTAAATAAACAATTACTTGCCTCTAATATTTACCGAAAAACTGGCCACCAGTATAATGATCATTCCGCAAAATATCGCGTTGATGTTTTGTTTCCTTCCTTGCTCCTTTGTTTTATTTAATTTACTGCTAGTGTCCCCTTGAGAGGTTCTACAAGATTCCATTGGCTGGATGGAGTCCGCTAAAGCAGAAGGGATTTAGAACGGGTAGATTGGAACGTTCGAGTGGAAGTACCCAAAACGGGCAACGGAACAAACAACGAATATCAAGGCCGAAGCCACGCCCCTCTGAATGTCGGCTTTGTTTAAGTCTGCACCACCGACCCTATCTCCCGTCATTCTATCCTGCACTCCGCAGCACCGTCCACCCTGTCGCCAACCACCCGCCCTCGCTATGAAATACATAGAGATCCCCGCCCTGTCTCATCTGGCGCAGTCGCTCACCCATGAAGGCCCCGAATGCGCGGTGCACACCCGTATGGAGGCATACAGCTGCAAGAACATCAAACGCGACAAGAAACTCTTCAAGACCCTCGAGACCGCGTACCAAGACGACGTCTCCAACTCACCCCCGCTACCCTCATGGCTCGCGCTTGACCGTGAGGCTGAAATGACGCCATTCGGCCCCATCGACAAGCAGGCCTCGCGCAAGACACTGTACCTCCTCATTGCGACCCTCAACGTTGCTTTCCCAGACCATGAGTTCTCCGACGTCCGCCCGTCGCACTTTGTCAAAGAGGAAGACGGCGCAAACATCCTCAATGCCCTCAGCAATACCCTTGTTTCACCCCACCGCGCAGGCTCAAACGCACCGCGCTCGTACTCATCCTACCCACCCATGTCTCACGAGTTCTTCCCCTCCTCCGAGCCAAGCGCATCCTCGCCTTATGAAAGGAAAATCCCCAGCCCGCTCGCCCCGCCCGCTATTGTGTCTGGCACCCACCCGACCTTGTTTCGCCTCATCAACGACGTGATCGGATTATCGGAATGCGAAGTATTCTCATACACACCCGAGATTGACGCCGACCCACATGCCAACGACTTCTCAGACGACGAAGACGACGTCGCTTCAATAGCTGACGAAGCTTCATCAAGTGATGAGGATGGCACCTTCGAGTTCGATAACTATGATATCGACGAAGTCCAACCCAGAAGTTATAGCAGTGGCAAGATACCGCCGCCTACACCACGAGCTGCCGTCAATTATTCAATTTTCGACGACGAAGTACCGTCGCCTATTTCCTCGACGTCAAGTCTCAGGCTCAAACGCCGTGGAGCTCTGCTCTGGTCTTCTCACTGGTTTTTCCTGAACCGCAAGCGAAAGCGCATCTTGTTCGTCTCCGTTTGGGCGCGTTCCAGAGGAATGGGGAGAATGTATACCAGCGATGACGAAGAATTTGACCTTGTCTCTTCTGCTGAAAGGTTTAAAGGCTGGGAGGGAAGCATCGGTCTTGGTGCTCGCACCCTTGGATTGAGGGGCCGCTAGACGATCAATGTAAGTCTTACTACACGAGCTTGCGATAAATGCGACTCTAACCTTTATACCAGCCATCCACTCCATACCCCATATCTTCCATTTCCATCTTGCTTGTCTCGATCTACCCAATCTCCTTCTCCATAATGTATTGGAACCCAATATGCGTGTTTCGTTCTAGTTCCACATATGTACTTTGATGCTCTTTTCGCTATCTTCGTTTCTGTATATTATTAACGGTCAGAGATGTATTCCTAGTTGAGGGCACTCTTTCCACGAACTTGTAAATAGCCAAGTGTTGTCCTTTTTCTTCTTTTTGGTCACCATGTTGTATATCTTTGGGCATGCACGTTTGTGATGGATATTTCAGCTGCTGAGAGCAGACCATAAGGAAAGTTGGTTTGACACCTTCTATGTCTCCCTGCAGCAACCCACGTCACAGAGAAGTAGCGGAGCATGTCGTGGACTAGTCTCGTCTTGCTCGAAGACAATGCGAGTATGTGTAGCTCAGTAGGCAGCTGGTAACTGTCATCACAAATCACCGACTCGGTGGGACAAGCTGGAGCTAGGCATTATCCACGACAGTAGAACGAAGGAGATCGAATTTCATCGATAACAGAATTCAACCCAGCGGTTTCTGTCATAAAAATGCAAAATCAGGCTGTGGATCGCAATACAATGCTGTCCTCGTCCATGCATCGTGTCGAGCCTCGTTAAAACCATGCGTATTGCGTTATGAAGCTCCTTGGCTAGAGGAAATTGTCGATCGCTTGGATCCGTCTTGGGGCGAATTTTCATCGAGGTGTAACTGAGAGGACTCAAGCTCGATAATCGACATGAGGAGAGAGAGAGGAGAGGTTTGAAGAATTCGCTCAAGAATTTTTGGAGGATTCCGATTGACTCAATCGATTGATGCATCACGTGACCGTATCTTGCCGAACCAACTCCATCCCTGGACCCTCTCTCGGAGTCTCCATCCCTGCGCAAAGCGCTTGCTATTCAAGCTCAACACGAGTTGAAGCCGCCAACTTATGTTCAAGACTTTGAACTGCTACCAGTCTGCGGCTTTGGGAATCTTGCACTCAAATACTTTTTATCTTTCCTTCTATGTATCTCCGACGATTCGATAACGCGTCTTCGACACATCGTATAAAGAGTGGACAGGCGTTTCCATTTGATTTCCATATCTTTTTTCTTCAATGGCTCCAGCCCCTCAGGCGCCTCCTCTCGACCAAATCAACTGAGAAAGTTCATTTCTTCTATGTCCACGATGGGTTCTTTTTGTCCATTAGATTACTCGTGCTTGTCAACACCCAATAATGCAGACCTTCTGTTTGTCAACTCAACGGTCCCAGCCAGGTCCCAGCTCTGATTTGGCTTCGGTTTTCTGTTTCGTTATACTGCCTTAAATTTAATGACTATCACTTTCGACCATACTTGTACCTTGTACTGGACCACAAAACTGGGGCTCAGACTACACCTTCGGCCGACAAACTGTTAATCTCTCCTCGTGTACGCCACGATAAGCCCCGAGGCGATAACTATGTATGAAAACATCCTTCTCTCCAATCTTGACTAAATCTTGACTCAGCGCTCGTTTCATCTACAATAAACTTGATCGTACAGAGCCAATAGTTGTGTTATTTACCATCTTAACCCAGGAACGAAGGGAAAGAACGAAGTTCGATCCTAGTCAAGTTCTCACCGAAATATAACGGGAGAGGCCGCCGGACGGATATAGGCACGTTGTTCGCCTTATTATTCAGCCGAGAGGATGGGCCGTTCTGTTATTAGATGAAAGCTGAGTACATGCTGTTCTTCGTCGATCCATTTTTTTGGCTGATGCTTCGAGCTATCTTGGCTATCTTGGTCAAGTTTGCAGATTGTAGCAATTTAATGTATCAGACCGAGTTGCCCTCGATAGGAGCAAAATTATGCGATCTTTTTCTGTGTTCTCGAATTGGCTCTCAAGAATCTGTTCGTCAACATCACGAAAATCTCGTTAATCCAGGACTATTCACGTCATATCCAGCTTCTGAATCTAATTCTAGCATTCGTAGTCACAATATCACCCATGCTTTTCAGAATCCTACCAAACTGAATGTCGGCACCCAACATCCTCTTCGTCGGCACATAGGCCTTCACACAGATTTTTTCTCGAATTGGAACAACCTCGAAACCCAGCACCTCTTATTTAAGGACCTGTGAGTCATCGTGTTATTCTTCGAGTCATATATGTATCTCAAAGGTATACCTAGATGATAACATCTGCCTTCTTGATCTTCTCGCACTGTATGTGGTCTGCCGTCAAGACGGCAGCCAGTTGTACTCTGCTATGTAACCTACATGAGAATGGAAAGCGCTCTGCCTGCTCTCAACGGCTACATTCCTCAACCGCCTCCGATATATTATCCTATTGTACCTCCGTCCATGACATGGCACGCCGCGAAGGTATGTGGACAGCGGATAGGCCAGACGACCAGAAATATCTATACTTCTACACTGGCTGATCGGTCATAATCAGACCTTCTCTCTAAAGTTAGTGACCGCTTAGTGCAATCAGGAGTCCCGTGTTAGGGTTATAAATGATATTCACCTGCCTCTTGGCCCTGGTATCAGATACGTGGGCTCTCTGTACTTCGTCACTTCTCGTGCCGGAAGCTTCAGGAAGCCTTACTGCGCAATACCCAAACCCTGAGTTCAAGATCGATATCATTGACCGTAGATTTGCTACTCTAATGGACAGGAAAGTGATGCGCTTATCTCAAATATAGGACGCCTAAGATTTCATAGGCTCAGAGTTGCCAGAAACGAGTTTTGAAAACGTCATGCCCCACAGCTTTTTGACGACTTATTTTATCAGCTGAGCTGAACGACCGGTCTGTCTATCTTTAGCCTTTGACGGGCGTTAATCCTGGAACGGCCACGACATACACTGCCATGACTCGTTGGAGGCTTCGCTACTGGATAAAGCGAAGCAGTGTCATCTTGCCTAGACAGGACTAGCCTCGTTTACGCGAGTTTCATGGTGATAGATATCCTAGCGATGAAACAAATATCGTCGTCCTAGGTGTTTCTGGGTCCTTCGATGTTGTGGCGGTGAAAATACTCGATTGCAGAGCAGGATCGTTCAGGACTTTCGTATCCTCCATGTTCCGCAAAAAGTGGAATCACAGATCTAGAGCCTGATGCCTGAGTCCGAAAGCACGTTGGATCATCGCCTTGCGGTTGCTCCTCCATTGCATCCTCAGATGGGCTGTTTAGGAGAGACCCTTCAATACAGGGCCTGTAATAAAGCATAAGTCAATGATGGCGTTGATCGAATAAATAAAAGTGTGATTATTCAAGTACTGACGCCCACGATAGAATCATTCAAGATATCTAAGGTTCAGAAGCTATCACAATACTGTCAAGAATCACCCAAGGACTCCGTTACTATGAACCGCGTCAGTGTACATAGAGCAGTTGGTAGAATGGTTATTTTGAGGCTGATTTCCGAGGTGCGCATCAGTTCCGCTAAGGATGATCCATGCGGGTCCTCGAACGTGTCTTGACCGCAGGGTGTGCAGTGCCTTGGTCTAGTGTAGGTCCGACATAGAGTCAGGATACATCCGCTTGAGGTGTCTATATTTCCGCAGAGAATACAATGCGAGTGTTTCTAGATACTTAGGGTTAGTCTAGTGGTGCATTGAGGTACGAGGAGGAACAGCTGGAGAGGGGTTCCGATGCCGCACCTTTCTTGATATATTCACCCAATTTCAAAGCATTCTCGATCTCGTCTTTATCAGTGAGATGCCTATTCTCTGAGGTGGCCTGAGGAGTGGATTCGGATAAAATAAAAAACTCTTGGCTCACTCTCGAAAAGGCGGCGCATCCTACCATGAAAGTCGTACCTGAATTATCACTCATGTTAGCAAAGACGGTCCTGTGGTCCGAACTTCTGAAGACACACGAAGGGTCAGGATATTCACGTCCCAGTCTATGTAGATCTTTGTAAAGGGCCAATGCTCGTAAGCGTGTCGAGTTACATGCCATGTCCTTGACTCGAGCACCGCTCGCCGATGACTGTGGGGTACGATCAAGATGAGAAACGAGTCAGGGCTCGGGCTATACCGTGGGAATATGATTTGTCAAGACATGTCCGCCACCAGGCGGCCACCTGGATCGCCACAGCGCCTTTTGTGAACAACGTTTTCGGGCCACTTTTTCGTACATTTGCCAAGACGAGATTTTATTTCATGTCGGAAGACCTGCAAAATAGAGAAGCGCACGGCTCGGAATTGAAGAACTCGGAGGATCATTCCCATAACCGCGTTTGGATGCCGTGCTTGGCATGAAAAAAGTGGCACACGACCCCAGTGTTGAGTGGCAGGTTTGGTAATCACAGCCGCGAGATGGAGATTTCCAGGGGCGATGCAGAATCTATTTTTAGCGCGGAGCAAATGGGAGATTCCCCAAAATGGCTATAGATAAGCCACATGTGTGATGGGCGCTTGTGATTGGTTGGCTAGTACGAACGTTGGTGGTGTGGATGTGCATTCTGTGCAATCCACGATTTCTGTTATAAACCGGGAACGGAAGTGTGGCGGAGACTGAGCGCTCTTCTTTCTCTTCTGTTCCCTCGTCGCAATGGCCAGCTTCCACGAGAAAAATTCAGCTAATACCTCTCAAGAAAAGGTTGCTACTCGTGGTGATGCCATCTACGTCCTAGATGAGCGCAGACGAGCCGCCTTGGCTGAGGTTGACAATGCCAAGTTCTCGTAAGTCTTGGTACTTCCAAATGTGCTCTAGTACGACGCTAATATGTTTTCTGCAGCTGGTTCCACGCCAAAGTCTGCATCGTCGCCGGTGTCGGTTTCTTCACTGATGCGTGAGTCTCCTACTGTTTTCACAAATGACACCCAATCTGATAATCTCTTCCAGCTACGATATCTTCGCCATCAACATCGCTTCAACGATGCTGGGCTACGTTTATGGCGTTGGTAAGCTCACATCCAATACCGTACATGCCCATTGACTAACGTTCCCTTCAGGCCAGAAGCTCAACAAGCAACAGGATCTTGGCGTCAAGGTTGCCACACCAGTTGGTACCTTGGTCGGTCAACTACTCTTTGGCTGGCTCGCAGATATGGTCGGGCGCAAGAGGATGTGTACGTTAACAATCACTCCAATTTATTTTAAGCCTTTTTAACCTCGACCTGCAGATGGTATTGAGCTGTTGATTATCATCATTGCCACCTTTGCCCAAGCACTCTCTGGACAAGCTGCTGCCGTCCGTATCATCGGTGTTCTGGTTGTCTGGCGCTTCATCGTATGCATTGCTCATCTTTAAAATTCTGTTATCACCGCTTATTTTTATGCTAGATGGGTGTTGGCATCGGTGGAGATTATCCTTTAAGCGCTGTGATCTCTTCGGAATTCGCGTCAACCAAAATCAGAGGTCGAATGATGACCGCCGTGTTCGCAAATCAAGGCTGGGGTAACTTCAGTATGTGCCCATGACTATTTTTATTGAGCATTTCTGACCTGTTTCCCATAGCTGCCGCCCTTGTTGCCTTCATCATTACTGCTGCCTACAAGAATTCCATCCTTCGCGAAACATCCATGGCCCATCTAGACTCCGTCGACTTCATGTGGCGTCTCCTCATAGGTCTCGGTGCCGTTCCCGGATGTATTGCGCTTTACTTCCGTCTGACCATCCCTGAGACTCCTCGCTTCACCATGGATATTGAGCGCAATATTGATCAAGCTGCTCACGATATCAAAAATGTCTTAAATGGAGCCTCAGATAAGGCTGATGAAGACGAATTCGTCCAGCGTATTGATGCTCCCAAGGCAAGCTGGGCTGACTTCAAAGCCCACTTCGGACAACTCCACAACTTCAAGATCCTGTTCGGTACTGCCTACTCATGGTTTGCTCTCGATGCAAGTGCTGCTTCATTTTGGCAGTGGAATTTCTGCTTAATTTCTACTTCCTTTAGATTGCTTTCTACGGCCTTGGTCTCAACTCCGGCGTCATCCTGCAAGCCATCGGTTTCGGCACACCTCCAACCAAGGGTGTCCGCGGCGTATACGATAACCTGTCGAATATTTGTATCGGAAACTTGATCCTTTCTGCTGCTGGTTTGATTCCCGGATACTGGGTTTCCTTCCTGTTCATCGATTCCTGGGGTCGCAAGCCCATTCAACTCATGGGTTTCACCATGTTGACCATCCTCTTTGTCATCCTTGGTAAGTCCCGAATTGAAGTCATTTTTGGATAATATTAATCCCCTCCCCAGGCTTTGGTTATGACAAACTTACCGCCACCCCCGCTGCCACTAAGGGCTTCGTCTTCCTGTACTGCTTGGCCAATTTCTTCCAGAACTTCGGCCCAAATACCACCACTTTCGTGATCCCCGGTGAAATTTTCCCTACACGTTATCGTTCGACCGCGCACGGTATCTCTGCTGCCAGTGGTAAGCTTGGCGCCATCGTTGCCCAGGTCGGCTTCTCTCAGCTTAAAGATATCGGCGGTACCAACAAATGGGTCAAGCACATGTGAGTAATCCACGTAGCGAATTCATGCCCAAGTTCTGACGTCCCATCGATGATTTTAGTCTCGAGCTTTTCGCTTTCTTCATGTTGACTGGTATCTTCTCTACCCTTCTCCTCCCGGAAACCAAAGGACAAACTCTGGAGGAACTTTCCAACGAAAACCAAGAAGGTTTCGTTAAAGGCGTCAAAGGTCAGCACCTTTTTATCTTGAAGAATACTTTGTTGACTGACCCTTTGGAATTAGGACCAGCCAACTTCACGGCAGCGACTTCTAACATTTGATGACATCTCTCCTATAGTACCTGTAGTTTCTGCATTGCGTCTCGTCATCTCTACACCTATGTAATTAATGCGGCTGAACAATACGAGGTTCACTGAAAACAATGTTGCTCTATACATAAAAGCATTTCGGCCGAGAGAAAGACAGCAAGGTTTGCCTTTACCGACGGTAAATAGGCCCATACCATGAACCCGAGACCGAGACTGACTCAATTGAAAGCTCTGACTCAATTGAAAACTCTGCGCCTCGGAAAGGGTTTTGTGCCTTTTTCATTATGGGAATCGTATAAATATACAATAGAAGAATGTGCACCCGATTGCATTACAGACCGTCAGCTTAACCTATATTCATCCCCTCAGGAGGGGGATGGGCTGGCAAGTTCGTGGTTGCTTTTTCCTTCCCTTTCGCACCAATACGCGCGTACTTGGTTTTTAGGGCTTTCACGGCTTGTTTGAACTCAGCATCGACCGTCTGCTGGGATGGGGGAGCCACCGCGGACGACTCAAGTGCTGTGTTAAGAAGTTCAAGTATATGGGGGTTGATAGGATCAATACTCAATGCCTACAGGACGTCAATCCCTCAGCAAATTCTGTGAGACCCGACGTACTGGAAAGGACACACCTCATGATACTTAATGATGGCCTTGTCCAGGTTACCCATCAGGTGGTGAACAATCCCGAGGAATCCTAAAGCAATGGAGTGCTGCGAGTCCAATTCCAGCACCCTTTGGTAAGCTGCATGGGCATCTTCCAGTCGCCTGCCACGAAAAAATGAAATTTAGCCGAAAAATAGATGGCCGAACTAAATAAAACTCACTTGAGTTTACGATAACAAGTGCCAAGGTTGAGATACGTTGTGGCCCATGCTTTTTGCGACGTCTGGGTAACCTGTGCCAGATCCAACGCTTCTTGGAAGAGACGTGCAGCCTTTTCAAAACTATGCCGATAAAGCAAATTAGTAAGAAGGAAAAACGATTTGCCAGATGAAACTTTAGACTGACTCGCCGTGGTTATATGCCATGACTGCGCGTTCATTCATCAGCAACGGGTCACCATCACACATAGAGTACGCCGCTTCCAATGCCTCGTCTGCCAGAGCAAAATTTGACAGCATGATATGTTCCATTCCGACAAACATCAATGGGAGGTGCGAGCTGCAAGAATAGGTCGATCAGGACGAATTCCCGGGAATGAGTGAGGCGAAAGAATACATACCCTGTGAACATCCTAGCGCACGTTGAATAGGCTGTGACGGCGTGGTCATGTTCGCCTTCCAGAGCGAACGTGTGGCCAAAAGCAATCCAGGCTGGCCCAAAGCGAGGGTCCATTAGTGATGTTTTACTAAGAACATTACTTTGTCAGTACTTGTTGACTCCCAGATAGTAATAGAAATCACCTAAAATACTGTCGGGCCTCCGCCCATTTCCCCCCACTGAGGTACCATACTCCCACTGCATACCAGCTAATGGCATTCTCTGGTTCACGGTCGACTAATTCGTGTGCGAGGATGAACAGTTTTGAATGGAGGTGCGACAGGTGATACATGCTTGCAATATGTAAAGGCATGGTTTGGTTATGAATAGATACAAGCCCGAGGATCCTGTAACCGCGTTAAAAAATAAAATCGTGATATTCTTGGCGACAAGCACACCTTGAGGTCATTGTAAAGCAGTCTGCCCATCGGAAGTTGGAGTATAGCGCGTCAGCAAAGCTAAATAACACATCAGGATTGTCTCCTAGGCCATATTCGTCAACGAGTCGTTGGCGGGCCAGAGCATGTTCGTCTGCATGCTTGAATTTTCTTAGACGCGCTGTGTAGATGAGCTGTACAAATTGGGCATCTTGTGGGGCTTGGGCTGCGTAGGCTAGTCCTTGTATGAACTCCCACTCTGTGAGGAAACTTTTAAAGTGGTTAAACAATGTAGCTGGTCAATATAAAATCACCTTCATCCGGGGTCATCATTTCGCTAGAGATTAGCTGCTCGAACGAATCATAACATTTGACATCCAAGGCGAGTGCCTCCATAAAACATTGCTTTGCCTGATCTCCTCGATTTAGCTTGAGCATCAGGATGCCTCTCAAGTGGCACATCGATGCTTCCACCTAAGCAACGTCGGTCAGCGAAAGAAGAGCGGGATTATGAGATAATCTTACTTTGATTCCTCCATCTACGTTTGGTACAGCTGGTCCTCTCCGACCTGCGAACGGCAGGGAATATTCTAAGTAAAGAAATTGGGAACTAAAGGGGTGACATACCAGATCCACCGAATGGATTGGCCTCTCCCAGCATCTCTATTGCATCATTCCAGTGCCCCTGCCGGACCTAACTCAATCATCAATCTGCCTGCACTATCTGTGTAAATTCCATAATTTACTGACCTGGCATAACGCGGCGAGGTACCTGCAGGCCACACTCATGTCGACTAAACGTGATACACGGTCTTGCATTTCTTCTGGCAACTCTATTAGGCCTCCTGGACCCATAGGTAGACGAGGCATAGATAGCATCAGTTGTGAGACGTCGTATTCCCGGCCTTTCCCTTTTGATTGAAAATGAGGAACGTGTCCATTTGTTTGGGAGGCAGGTATGTGAGGTATTTTCGACGAGGTTGTTGGAAATGGTCGGGTAAGCAGACGCTCTGCACGAGAGTATTGGTGTGTCATGAAATAAGTTTGGGCCAACCAAAAAGCATCGTTTGCGTCATCTACAAGGGACGCGTTTAACGAGGCGAATTTGGACATCAGGACGCGACGCACTTGTCCAACTTAGAATTTTGTCCCCCCAGAACGCAGCGGTATCATAAAGATGCTGCATTAACGCGTCGTGCCTCCACAACCTCATGCGATCGACCATTCCCCACTCGTACTCGCTTTCATCATCTGCGTCATTGTCGTCTTCGGAATCCTGGAACACATCCGTCGTATCGTTTGCGAGCGGATGAGGATGCCTTCCTGTGCTTGATTTCCCTCTTCTGTGCTTTCTTGGCGACCGAGGAGACGCTGTCAAGATTGATCGATTCGGGTCGAGAGCGGAAGAGTTGGCATTCGATATTGTGCTGGTGTTTGCGTCGATGTAAGAGTCCACAAGGTTCTGAGGTCCAAAGGAGAATGTCGAGCTAATGGATCCTCGAGGCCTTGACCCGGAAGGTGAAGGCAAGCGAGGAATAGGGCCAGGCATTGCGAATGGGTTCGATGGTGGGGGTGTTGAGTCCATGAGAAAGTTGCCTTCAGTGCGTATAATACCGAAGATTCACAGCAACCGGAGCGAAAGATCGACGTAGATGAGAACAGAGTGTACCACGGTTTACTTTCAAAACGGACATGCAGTGGAAGTCATGAAGCATTTCGAGTTTCTCTTTCGGGCCAGATAATTATTTGGTTCGCTTTGTCAAAACAATGCCGGCCCGAGGTTGCGGCAGGCATGGGTCGAAAGGTCATTCAAAAGACCTTCAAAGAAATAGATATCCATGTACTACATATTACTCGGATATACGGCCTTCTTCATACTATCTCGGTTGTATCTTCGTCTTGGATGATTTTCTCCAGGCTCCAAACTACTTGGGTATCCATAGGCATAACCCCTACATTTCCCCGTCAAAGATGGATTCGGCCTCCAGAATTGAGGCAGAGGCAGATCACTATGCTGTAAAATACTTCGCCTCTTCCTCCTCCTTCTTTTCTGCCTCGGAGATGGGTCAGTCACATCGTCGACGGCGTCAATAACCGGACAATCCATGGCCATTGACTTCACGGAGTCCAGAGGCATCGTAGAAATATCGGAAACGTAAGGAAATTGAGCCAGTGCCGAGGGAGTAACTGGAGGTCTTGTCTTTCGGGAATTCTGCAAGGTCCGAACGATCATCATGTTCGGAAGAGGGTGTTCCAATTTTGCGAATACATTTCGAGGTTTCGACCTCGTCCCAGGTGACTGCGAGATCTGACAGAGCAAACGAGCAATGAATACATAGAAACTGTGAAATAAATCGGTTTTTATACTCCAGTAGACTCTCGAAGAAGGTCCGTGGCGTCGACAGAAGCGACTTCAGCGCGTTGCCGCCGGAGAAGAGCTTGCTGCTCATTGTCCTCCGCATCCGGTTCTCGCGTTCTATAAAATTACATCAATCTGACTGAACTTCGTCACTTTCGACATACATGGGTGGTGGTGGAGGCGGTGGCAGGATAGAAACAGGTAATGGCGGTAGAGTGGAAGAGACGAGCCGAAATACTACAGAAAACAGCAAAGTGAGTGCTTTATCGATTGATAACTTAGAAACCATACTTACACACCGTATCTTCATGTGAGCTACTCGCTTGGTCGTCTACTGCTATCCTCCTCCGTTTCGTACTCCGTGAATGGGGATCTTCGACGTCATGTGGTTGTACAGGTCGAATCGTCTCTGCCAGCAATTCGTTTAATTGGCGAAATAAATCGGGATCGGGTATTAAATCGTTCTTCGCGTCCTCGTCGTCGTCAGCGTAGATTTCGGCACGGGTGACAGTCTTTGTCAATCGAGGCAAGAAATGTGGATTGGAGAATCGCGGTATCATCTGGCAAGTCGAAGGCGGTTGTTGTGGCTTGTTGATCGACGACCTTCACATTTTCAATATCTTGGCATCGACTTTACTTTATCTCTCCAGTTGTCAATTTGCTGCTTGTCCATCACAGCTGTATCACCCTGCGCTTTAAACATGCTTTCTGCTTCCAAAAAGGTCAAAAAAACTGCGTCAAAATTGGAGAACAAAGTACAGGTCGCTGCTCCTTCTGAGCCGACCTCGAAGCCATCGAAAACTTTGAAGAGGAAACAAGACTCAGAACAGAACGAAAAAGAGACACCGCAGGAAAAAAAAACCGTGAAACTTTCCAAAACCCAAACCGCCCTGTCCTCCATATCGCGACCTCGCGAAACCACTAAAACCTCCGCAACAAAATCGAAAAAAGCGAAGGTAGCTGTACCAGAGCCTGAGCCCGAATCAGACGACGATGCCGAAGTCGAGGAGCGAAACTCTAATGACGACTCTGATAAAGACTCTGACGAAGATGACCACCTGCACGGATTTTCGACAGACGACGACTCTTCCGACGAGGATGCAATGGACGATGAACCTTCTGAGTTCGACATGGGCAAACTACCTACAGTAGCGAAGGACGACGCAACTGTTAAAAGAAAGTTGGAGAAAGCGAAGCAGCAACCGGTATGCGTCTTCTGAGTACATACTATTTGTAGTCGACGCTTACAGTCGAATTTTTTTTTACAGACAGAAGATCGCGGTGTTCTTTTCCTCGGTCGGCTCCCCCATGGTTTCTATGAAGACCAACTAAAAGCTTATTTCTCTCAATTTGGCAACGTTACCCGGTTACGCGTTTCCCGAAATAAAAAGGTCAGCTCTCTCGGAGTTGTCAGGTTGCGGTTCATGATTTAACTAGAAATACTTTTAGACTGGAAGGTCAAAACATTATGGTTTCATAGAATTCGACTCATTAGCCGTCGCCGAAATTGTCGCTGAGACGATGGACAATTACCTTTTGATGGGGCACATTCTGCGCTGTAAGCTCATCCCAAAAGGCCAGGTGCACCCTGAACTATGGATTGGCGCGAATAGGAAGTGGAGGGTTGTTCCCAAGGAGCAAGTTGCGCGCTCAGAACACAACAAGGTAACAATATTGGGTTTGAAAATATAAGTATTCTTATCCGTCTTGACAGCTCCGTACGGATGACGAGCAAGCAAGAGCTACCAAGCGACTCCTAAAGCGACAAGCAGAACGCAAGCGTAAGCTGGCCAAGTCTGGGATTAATTACGACTTTGATGCTGTCAGTTATGTGAGTCTTCCGTTTTGCATTTTATATTCTTTAGAGTCTTATTTTGGTGATTCAACAGAAAAAAACAAAACAAGTCGAGGCTTGACTATGTATTCATCGCACATCTCTATACCACTTTCTGGACTCTTGAATCTTTTACCAATGGTAATCTCTCTCTAGTCTCATCTGCCACGAACTCGCTGTTCACATCTAATGTAAATAAGTATTTGATGTTGGTTCACTTTGTCGGGAATATTGGCCAGCCATCAAGTTGCCAATCTTGCCAATCCGGCGAGGATTTGTATCCCTGCCTTTGCGCCGTCCACGATTCGGACTGGTGGCAAACCTGCCTCGACTACTCCTTGCCTGACTAGTCCTTCCATGCCGGCCATGCCTGTATAGGTTGAAAAAGTTGTGGATTTTCAAGAAAGAAGCCATATCATACCTGCGCAGCCCAAAATAATGACGTCGGCACCTTTGGCAGCGATTTTGGCACTTCCCTCCTTGACTTTCTTTTCAACGTGTTGCCTGTCACCTTCTCTTAGTTCAACCACCCCAAGTCCAGTGGTTACTAGTCCGGCAAATCGTTCAGACGTAGCGCCCAGGAAGTTGCGCACTTCAGTGTAATGGATGTATTTGTATCCTGTCCCGGTTGTGATTATTCCAAATCTTTGCCCAATCAAGAGTGATTGAGTGACGGCTGATTCCAGGATATTCATGGCCGGTTTTTGCGTGTTTTCTCGCAGCATGTGAGTTAATGGGTGATCAGAAACTGAAATACATGATTAGCAGTAGTAAACTCAGAAGGCCGGTTCGCATACAGCAACAGACGAGAAACCCATCATATTCATCAATCAAGTTCTTCGCCTGAATATCCGCAAAGCATGCAGCCCCGCTTAAAACACCAGTTGTCGCGTCGTTGATGGACGGTGGCGCATTGCTTGGAGCTGTGTAAAACTTGAGAACAACACCAGGGGGAGGCGATAAAACTTCTCGAAGACCAGCCGTGACGGATTGCGAGGAATTTGGGTTTATTACCAAGAGAGAAACCGTCTCTGACATACTTGGAGCAAGTAAGAGCAAAAACCACCTGGCGCTATCGGACTTGCATCGGGCCGCCCTTTCCCAAGAGAGTAAACTCGCGTTATTCCTCTCAACCCATCAACCATGCACTCATCTAGACAAATTGTCTCGTACACCTTGACTGTCGAGCAGTGATTGCTTGTGTCGTCCTGCAAGCAGGTGGCAATGGCGGAGAGCCTCCTTGCCATCTTGCTTGTCACCACCTCAGCCAAAGGATCAAATCTTGTGTTCAGGTGGCCCGAATTTCCATCACCTTCACCAAGGCTAGGCCGAGCACGGCCTGACGAGTCCTTGTCTCTTTCTCAACTCGATAACCCTTGGAGGGCGTCCCATTCCCAAGAAGCGCTGGAGAAGGCCGAAGTGTTACCAGCCCACGACTATGGCCGCGACCCAGATTACTGCTGGCAGCGTCCAAACGCCCTGCGAGATAGGTCGCTGTCATTTACGCAAGTACCAAATCATTCTATATCTGGCAGGAATTCCCCGTCAAGAGACAGGTCCTACAGCTTTGAGAAGGCCGCTTCCCCTGACGAGTACGACCATGTCTTGGGGTATTCCGCCGAGTTTCTCGCCAACCTTCTTTGTCCCCATCGATCTATGTGCCACCAGAAGTTCGAGTTGATTGTGGACGACCTTGCGTTCATAGGACACCCCGTCTGTGCAGAGTCGGATGGCGATTGGAGGTTCAAACCAGAAAAAATCAAAACCGGTTCCAGAGGACGCGAGGACCGAGATCTGGACAATTCTGCGTCACCTCATACAGGAGATCCCACTTCCATGAGCCCAGAAATACCTACTTCTGAACCATCTCCAGCTTCGAAAAGCACTTGGCTTCATACTTTTCATTTGGCACTTGTACTTGACCTACCAGATCCTTCATCCTCTGCTTCGGGAAATCTCACAAAATACTTCAATACGTTATACGAGCAAATAGCCTTTACTCTCACAGCAGTTCTATATCAAGAACAGGTCTTGTCCAATTTCGTAGAGGTGGAATGTGACACACTCATTGCATTAAAAGAGTCTTGCATCTCCAAAGGTAACGCGCTTTTGCTCAGTACCGATCCAAACACAACCTGCTTGAGCTAATTATTTTCTTTGTTTCCGTTAGGCGAACCTTTCTCGAAATACGCTGCTCAGGCCTTTGATGTTTCATCTATTGCTCCAGCCATGAAAACTATATTCGAAGCTATAAAATCATCATCCATGGCCTATGTCACTATCAATTATTTACCTCTGGAGCTCCAGCTGCCTCCATACCTTGACAGCCTTTTACACAGTCAAGATGATCAGGAGGCGGACTTTATTGATCCAGCTGACGATGACCCCAGTCTTACATGGGGGGAACACATGAACCTCGGCTGGAAATTACCTACTATGGCTCCCTGGAAGACATTGCTGCTACTGGGTGACGACAACGACATGGATCCTCACATGGCGTTGAGAGGCCCACACGAGAATGCGGACGACAGGACTCTTGCAGAAGGCCTGGTCCGGTTTCTGGAAACCGCATCCGTTACGTTGTCGTACGTGACCCCTCACAAAGTTCCCGTCATTTTCTAATCGATTTTTGTCAGTCTTTCTGAGATGGCAAATCTTTTGGATTGGGATTTAGAGTCTCAGGTTTACCCAATCGTCCGGTGGCTGGTGTTACATCGAAGGGCTAAGGTAGTCGATGTTGTCCATGACGGTCTAAAGACAGCGTTCGCACTTCCACCAAAATTTGGAGCACCGTAAGGCGAGCATTACCAACGATGAAGATCATACTGACCCCATCTGCGATTTTGTAGGCTGTCCCAACTTTCAGACGAATTTCAGGAGGCATTTCCACATCCTGCGATACCACCTCTTCCAGAAATTCTTGCCACCATATCAACGGCGATGTCCAAACAAACCGACAGCCACTTCTTCGCATCCGTCGTAAAGGCAAAGGAGCTAATCCCCATGTATCACCATGTGGTGCTGTGGATGCTGAA
The DNA here is from genome assembly GCA_023014335.1 of Galerina marginata. Classification (NCBI taxonomy): domain Eukaryota; kingdom Fungi; phylum Basidiomycota; class Agaricomycetes; order Agaricales; family Galerinaceae; genus Galerina; species Galerina marginata. The sequence continues at coordinate 2,764,996 of JAECYW010000004.1, forward strand.
GAGGGACATGCTGATTACTCTACACCTTCGAATCCGTGTCGTCGCAACCAGCGAGTTGAAAGTTCGCGTCAAGACTGAGAGAGGGCTCAAAGCGTCTGCCAAGTCCGTGTCTGGCGGTTCCGATAGGCAAAAACACCGGCGGTCGGGTTCCGATTACGATCAAACTCATGGCTCTTTTTTACTCAGCCCAAGGACAGCGCATAAATTTTCTCGCCGTTTGTCGTCGAACGAGTCGGGAAGGAGCGAGATTAGTGAACTCAATTTCGACTCTGAAGCCACTATGCTCAAGGTAGAAGAAGTAAGCGGTTCGAACAGCAATTCTGAGCTTGATGAAGAAGATTCGGGTTGGGATACGACGGAGGATCACCTATGGCCGAGCATGATCAACGACCCTGGAAAGGCCACACCTATGCAACGGCGCTGGCTTTCGGCCATGTCAGAAGGAAAAGAACCTGGTATCGCGAAACGTTTCGAGCTGTTCGTTTTTCTTGAAACTCCTCTGGCTACATTACTCAACAATTGATTCTACAGCATAAACCAATATTTTGACGGCAAGAAGTCTGATGATGAAATCCTCTACCGTGCCGAAATAACGAGGAAACAGCTTCGCGAGGTTCTCCATCATTATGAAGAATATGTATGTGCTCCTCATGCTCATACTCTTGCCTTTGTGCCAACGATGGTTTTATTTCAGTTACAAACTTTCTTACATCCCTCATGATCAATATTGGTCAACAACTCACTGGCCTATTCTTGACTAATATGCACGATACCCTGACTATGGTTAATTACCCTTTGATTGCGTTAATCCATCGTTGTGGTGCCACCCCAACAATGTTGCGGCCTTGGAGCAATCGAACAGTCCTTGAGTCCCAACTAGTTCTTTCCCTTCTCTTCTAGGAATATCCGGGTAGTATTGCTGGAGAAGCGACATCGTGTCGACTTCCACTGCAGTCTGGGGAGCAGCTATAAAAAATCGCTCATGTCCTGTCCATTTTTCGTTGCTTTGAATGGCCAGCAGGCAGGCCTGCGCGGCAGAATCTTCTTGAACGTATCCCCACAGATCCCGTGCACGGCCATCACTAAGTTTATTGGCCATCGACTTGTTGGGAATGGACCAATGAAATCGCAAGCTAGCAATTTTCATGGTTTCGTACCGTCGGATGATGCTATCGGCCTGCGTTTCAAGCATTCTAGCGACAGCTAATGAATCAACACACGAGGTTATCACTACAATTATAAAGGCTCACACTTTGGAGAGCCCGTAAGGCTCGTCAGGCTCACATGGGTGGTGTTCATCAATCGGAAAATAATACAGTCGAGGTTTCTTGCTGTAGCATGCAGCGATGACGTTGACAGAGGACGCTTGGGCGATTCGGTTGATGCCTAGCTCTGCGCAACCACGGAGTATATTCCAGGAGATAACTACGTTGCTTTTTAAAACTGTGAACCCATCTTCCACAAGTTTAGATTAACAGCGCACCTATTATGGGCCTTCACCTTGTAGTCGGCAGGATCAGGATACGCCGCAAGGCTAATAACAGCTTCGCATCCTGCTAGAACATCCAAAACAATATCGTAATCAAGTAGATCGGCCTGCTTGAAGCTATATTCGGGTTTACTGAGCCATGGATCCTGAACTGGGGATGGTTGGACGAGATCAATGCCAACAACAGTGTGGTCGTGTTCCAGTGCTAGTTTGACGACGCGTCGTCCAACCCTGCCACTACAGCCTGTGATAGCAAGTTTCATCGTTCAAGAGGACAGTGGGGTGCGAGTGTGGCAATGGCAGCCGCCATGCAGAGTTTAATATAGTTCTCCCATGGTGAGGCAATTTCTTCTAAGGTCGTCATGAGCAGCATCCTAATCTAATCTTGGCCGACGCTATTTATGTGAGATTCAAGCTCGGCCATCAGACACTTCAGGACCAAGTTGGTCTGAGCTCTAACAGTCATCTTCCTGGTAGACCTAACCAAAATCTTTCGCTCGTAATCGCCATAGTCCGAGATCTTTGGGCACTCTTGTTGGTTGGCCGTACTGCGACGCCATTGGGTTTCATCCTGTTTCATCTTTGATCCTCGCCGGTTATAATTAGGAGCCTCTAAGTTCGTTCAACCACCCGGAGAACACTTGGGCTATGTCGAAAAAAAATGATTCACAGGCAGCCGCACTTGGAGCTACTTGGAGACCGCATTCGCGTTTGCATTGACATACACCAATAAACCCTAGTAATATTCATGAAGATGGCCTATCAATTTATTTCTGCTAGTTTTTAGAACGCGGTGTATGACCCTCTAACTTTGGCAATTCATCGCTGTGATGCCAGCCAAGCAACGACGCCGCCTTGGAGCAGTCGACCAATCCTTGCGTCCCCACCGGCTCTTTGCCTTCCCTTACAGGAATATCCGGATAGTATTTTTCTATGAGAGACCTCGTTTCCACATCAACTGCAGTATGAGGAGCGGCTATAAAAAAGCGCTCGTGTCCTTTCCATCTTCCATTATCCTCAATTGCTAGGAGGAAGGCCTGCGCGGCGGAATCTTCTTGAACGTATGCCCATAGATCCTTGGCGCGGTTTTCGTGTCCGTTGGCGATTGACTTGTTGGGAATAGACCAGCTCAGACGCAAGCTAGCGATTCGCATGGCCTCGTAACGTCGTATGATGCTATCGGCCTGCATTTCAAGTACACTGACAAGAGTTAAATGTGAGAAAGCTCGAAGCTTGACACCATTGTCACTCACACTTTGGAAAGTCCGTAGGGCTCGTCAGGTTCGCAAGGATGGTGCTCATCTATCGGAAAGTAGTAAAAGCGGGCTTTCTTGCTGAAGCACATGGTGATGACATTGACAGATGACGCCTGGGCGAGATTGTTGATACCAAGCTCTGCGCATCCTCGGAGAATATTCCAGGAGATAACCACATTGCTTTACAAACCCATTAAGTTGAGTCTCGCCATCAGCTAGGAGTTCAGCTAATGGTCTGCGCACCTATTGTGGGTCTGTACCTTGTAATCGGCGGGAGTAGGACACGCGGCAAGCGTGATTACTGCTTCACATCCTGCCAGAACATCCAGGACAACGTCGAAATCCGTGAGGTCGGCCTGCTTGAAGCTATATTTGGGATTGTTGCGCCAGGATTCCTGGGCTGAAGAAGGTGGGACAAGGTCGATACCGACGACGGTATAGCCTCGCTCCAAAGCTAGTTTGACAACTCGTGTTCCGACCCGTCCATTGCAGCCTGTGACTGCGAGTTTCATGGTTGGAGGAAGAAGTAAGTTGGGAATTGGATCGACATACGGACTTTAATAGCATTTCAGTGGCAACCTGTGTGTCCCAACTTCCAGGGCGCGTATCAGGTGAGATGAGTTCCACTTACGAGGACGCGAGGACGAGTTTTACTTCCGGGGAAACCTATAAGTTTTGCCTAGGTTTTGCCTTGTGTACTTGGGAGAACTTGGGTTGGTCGGTCCGAGATTTATCCGTCCCTGTCAAAACCCGCGCTTATCTGCAGTCGACTGCGACTGCGAAACGAGCGAACTCGACGCGTCTCTAGTTGCACGATGATGGAAGAGCAACGGAGACGGGCGCACCAGTTTAATTCAGTCGACCGAAATTGGTATTGGCTTGGTTCGTCTCAGGGTACCATCATTGATCACAATCAACGTGCTTCTTGCTTCCTACCTTCTGCTGCCTCTGGAAAATCTTACCTTTTCTGCCTGCCTCGTTGCTTATAGATGGCCGACTACCAGCAACGTATCTCTGATCTGTCCGAAGATTTGGATTCTTTCATAGAGGATCATGAGGACAATGCTCCCGAGTACCAAAATGAAGTTGAGGCGTACAATCAAGGCTTCCTCGACATCCTTAGTGGAATAGTCGGTGTTGTGCGCGAGGCAATAACTGTGAATTTGGATGACAGCTCTCTGTCTGCACTGATCAAACAGGCGGACCAAGTTCTTAACAATGCTATAACCTTTGCGTATCAGGAAATGGGGCCGTATTCTGAGTCGCATATACCTTCTTTCGCCCATGTTGAGGGGACAGCGCCTCTCTTGGTGGACAAGCGGGCGGATGCCGAATATTGTACGCCGTAACACCTTTTCCTCGCGTTATTTCCTAACTTTGGTGAAGCGCATGGTTTTGCAGGAACCTTTCTACCTCATCTAGAAGAATTTCTTAACATTTTCGGGTCAAGTAGGCACTCTACTACATTTCGCGGAAAACTCTGAAGTTTGATCTCCTTTTCTAGCTGTGGACGCCTCAACTATCCGAAGCCAAGTGAAGTCAAGCTTACCTCCCGCATGGAGAACAACCATACGGCCGCACCCCTCCTCCACTCCTTGCGCCCGTTTCCGAGAGGTCTTACATGCATGGACAGCCACAGAAACCAATAATCGGGCCACTGCAGTATTCGAGGCACGGTGCGAAATTTTCTCGGAAGGTATTCCTAGTCCCATCAATTTAAGATTGTCGCCGACTGGGAATATTCTTGCGCTTTCATCTATGGGAGGGTGGAAAAACCGCACACCTTATATAACCTATTACCTCCCAAATCACGAGGAAAGCACGAATGGTGGATTCATGAAGAAACATTCTATCCAAGCAGACCTACAATCAACAGTGGACGAAATTATGGTGGATGACGAGAGAAGGCTTGTATTTGCCGCAGACTGGCGAAGAGTCAAGTCCTATCGATGCAATGACCCGACTTTGAAAGGCAGTAAAGCGAAAGCAGTCCATACGCTAGACTCCTCAGATCACACCGGCCCACTTGCCATGCTTTCTAACGGACGCGTTTTAAGAGCCGGCAAGAAAAATATCGCTGTTTGGAACCTGGACACTCTCGAGACCCACGGCGAAAGCGGAAGCGATATGATAGGACCTGAAATGGACATGGAGGATACTTGGAGGGATGACCCTGAAAGCATCGAGCCTTCCAGTGGAAGTGCTCCTTCGACCACTATCGTTCTTGATTCAGAGGACGACGGTGGAGACGAAGATTATGAGATTGAGACGTGGCATCAGCATCCTTCTCAAGGAAACGTTATGCTTTGCGGGACGAATGCAAAGGAAGATTCGCAAACATATTTTTGTCACGCCTTCGACATAGAGGTAGGCGGGAAGGCAGTAACGAGGTATCTCGGGCATGGAGGCAGCGTCGAGGGTTTCTCTACCAGTGCCGCAGATCCCAATGTGTTTTTGACTTACTGCGGTGATGGACACGCAAGGATCTACGACGTCAGGCAGATTTTGCCTGTTCTGACAATTTCCTCTGCCAGTCAGCTTGAGTATATGCCGGCTGCAGTACTTGCCCATCCAGATGGAGTTCCCTGTAAGGCGTTGTTTTTTTATGTATATCTCCTGCTAAGTCATCATCTGCAGTCGTTTTTACTGGGGCTGACGAGAGCCAGCACATCAAACTCTGGGATATACGTGCCCAAAAGTCCGTGTACGAACTCGCGACTGGAAATAACAGTGTCGAAGCCATGGAATGGGATGCCAACACCAACACGCTCTACGCGGTGACCTCTTGTCCGCATATTGATTGGAACGGGCGTTCAATCAACTACCGAACGGCACGCATTCCCAAGGTAAAGACAGACTCGGAAGGCGAGGATGAGCAAGATGATGAAGACGAGAATAGCGAAGATGAATACGAAGATGCAGACAACTATGTTTGTTGGCCAAAAAGGGCATATCATTCCGAGAATTACTTTGGATATGTCTTCGATGCTGGAGGTCATAGATTCTGTGCGCTGCCTTCCCACTTTTGTGAATACTGGAATGAGCTGAACTGGGCTGCAGATAAATTTTCATTCAAGATGGATGCCAATCCTGAAGTTTTGCCTTACTACGGATCAGCTTCGATTGGTGGCGGAGGGTGGTAGCCTGTATGGACCCACAAGACCCAAATGGTGATTGTTCTCACGAAATACTGATGGAAATGGGTCATTCCAAATGGGTCGTTTTACGAGATAACTTGGTTTATCACTGAAATGTTTCTCGTTCCCGGTTTCTGAAAAACCAAAATAAAAGAAGATTGTACTCTTGTGAGTGGCTAACTTGCCTGCACCCCCTCTGATGTGATACCTGCGTGGTTCGTCACTTGGTTGAAATAGACAATCATTTGCTCATAACCTCTGCCAATAGCAGAGGGGTCGATTGAAGGCTAGGGGTATACAGTGAGAGACAACCGGCCGCTCGGACTGGGTAAGTTCTTGTTTACAGTTGACTTCGATATTGCCAGATGTTCAGTTCAAAGAAGCTGGCTGGTTTTTGGTCGACTCAGCAAAAAATAGACAACAAGCTGCGGTGACAGAGAGCGGAAGGCAAACCAGTTCCGCGTTTCATTTCTCACTTTTTCAATTCGCTTTCCTTGAGTCGGAAATTGGAATGAAAGGAAGTACATGCAGTGCTGCGTCTAATGGTTGTGATACTTCTCTAAACCTATTTCTTAGGTAACTGAGAACTATCTGTTAGATCTATGGTCGAAATAAATTGCATATTTACGCCCAGCATTCAAGTCATGGCTTTAGCAAGAATATATGCTAGTGCTGACCTACTATTAAATCGAGGTGGCCGTAGCTGGCCCCAGGTTCCTAAAGAGTGATGTTAATTATAAGAGTGCTGTCTGCTGAACGATGTGCATCTAAGTAAGGCATATCAAAACCAACTCGGATTACCACAGTCGTACCACAGTTTAGCGCTGTAGTCATATGAGCAGTTGCAGGCGTTAGTAGCTATTCGTATATATATATATAGGCCCATGTAGGCAAAGGACAACGTTACTTACGTTGACGATCAGCTGCTCGTCTCCCAGACCCCTCGGAAATTAATATTTGCAGGAGCGCTTCAACTTGTACGGAAATTGGAACGACGGATGCCAGTTCGTCGTTCAAACTTTAGGATCCTGGAGAAAAGGGTATGCAGTTGACAGGAGTTCTCATTTCGAGATCAACAACTTTCCTGCGTAAGGATGCAGTCAAAGATGGTGAAGGCGCTTTTCCGGAGTTTTCCGGGCGAGTTATTTAAAAGTCCAGCCGACGTCGGACTGTCGTCTGTGACAGTGGTGTTCAACTAAGCAGCTTTCTACTCCCTAAACGAGGGGCTTGTCTTCTCTATCTTCACCCGTTTTCAACAACTGCGCCTTCATTGCTCCGCTTTAGCTTCTTATCTTCTATTCCCGTCGGTTCCTATGGGGAAATAGACGAGTGTGATCCTCTTCTGGGAGTTTCTGGATTGACTTCAACCAGCCCCTCGTCATCTGGTATCGGTCATAACGTCGTCTGACTGGTGTCTCTCGTCTGCGAAACCATGAAACACGTCATTGTCCATGTGTATCCAGTGGACCAATTTCCACTTGGAATGCAAATCCAGTCTTACAAGATATCTAAAACAGTGGCGAATCATGCTCGAAAGTATCGCTGTTCACTAGTGACTAGGTTCCTTTAGGCATGTAGACCTTAAACGTTAGACAGGTCCATCCACTAACGGTATCAATGCCTTGTCATTCAGATGTATGCCTTATGACCAACGAACGTTCTCATTAAAGCCCAAAACCGCAGGCAAAGGTTATCGTTTACCCGAACACAAGAACCTACTATAGGATGTTCCCACCTCTGAGAAGAAGAAGTATATATATCGAAGGTTTCGGCACTGATTAACGCAGACTACTTTTGGCTTCAACCTCCTATCAGTCCATCCTCAGAAATCCTTTACCACCAATGATCCTACTTTTACTTGAAGCTTTAACATTGTATACTGTGTCATGGGCCTGTTGGAAAGTATTTAGGCAACACTTCGTGAAGTCATCTCTAGACAACATTCCTGGACCCCCTGCGAGTTCGCTATGGAAAGGTAAAAACAACCTACAGCAGCTGGTGCAGGACATCACACATTTCATTCAGGGGCATTTCCTCAGGTTTTTAACCCGAACGCATGGGACTTCCACAAGCAGATGGCGGAGAAATGTACGATTTTATACATGATGGCGTGTACCCCTTCCCTGACCTAGCAACTTAAGATGGAGGTGTTATCAAAATAAAGGCATTGTTTGGGGTTTGCGCATATTCCCGTCAAGTTTTCCTTTACTTACCGTGTTGTTTATAGGAAAATCAATTATACGTCTTCGACCCAACGGCGCTGCATCATATAGTCGTCAAGGTAAAGAGTCTATCTTTTTGACACTCGCAACAACTTTTATACCTCCTACTGATAGGATCAACACATATATGAGCAAACGTCGGCCGCCCTTAAGTATGACCGTCTCTGTCTTCAACGCGCCAGACAGTAACGACCAATTCCAACAGCGCAACTAGACTGGTGTTTGGTCCAGGTCTTCTTGCCACTCTTGGTAGGCATGATTGACTAATGAAAGTTTGGAAAACCATTGACCTCGACGGTACTAGGGGAACAACACCGTAAACAGAAGAAGATGCTGAGTCCAGTGTTCTCCATCGCGCATATGCGGGAAATGAGTGCGTTATTTATTTACACTGGAAGATGACCTATGCAAATCCACTTCACAGTTCCGACTTTCTATAAAGTGACTTATAAGGTGAGATCTGTGGTCTTTTGCTAAATCATTGACTCATCCCAGTTATAGCTTCGGGAAACATTTGCTAGTAAGGTCAAGAATGGACCGCAGGAGGTACGTACCAACTAATTATACGCACTCATTCTCAATCTAATCATCGTTCTAGATGGACCTTTTGTTTTGGATGACCCGAACCGCTCTTGAGCTGATAGGACAAAGCGGTCTCGGCTATTCCTTTGACCCTTTGACTGAAGATGAAGTACCACATCCGTATAGTACATCGGCCAAGCAATTTGTGTGAGTTATTGGTGTCTATGTTGGTCGCTAAACTTCGTCTACTTACATTTCCAGCCCTGTTTTCTTCAAGCTGATGTTCCTTCGCACCTACTTTTTGGCCCCAGTAGTCAAACTACGAGCCCCCAAATTTATGAGGTTCATGATAAACTTCTTTCCAAATAAGCATCTACGCAAACTTCGCGACATCGTAGATGTCCTACACAACACCTCCATTGAAATTCTCGAGTCGAAGAAGAAGGCGCTGGCAGAAGGCGATGAAGCTGTTGCCAAACAAATTGGTCAAGGGAAGGATATTATGAGCATCCTTTGTATGTTGTCCTTCCGTTTGTTCTAAGATAACATGCTTACCCGGCATTCTCAGTGAGGGCAAACATGGAAGCTTCAGAAGGCGATGCTTTATCTACCGAAGAACTACTAGGGCAGATGTCGTACGTACAGGGGTTGATTTCTCTTTGATTTGCATAGCTGAGACGGGCCCAGAACACTAACCTTTGCCGCTATGGATACAACGTCTGGAGCACTATCGAGAACACTGTTTCTTCTTGCCTCGCATCCAGACGCTCAAGAGACCCTTCGCAAAGAGATTATTGAGGCTAGGCAGAAACATGGGGACTTGGCCTATGATGAGTTGGTGTCATTGCCCTATCTGGATGCCGTTTGTCGTGAGTCGCTTAGGCTGTGAGTCTCGTTTTTCTGCCCATAATTTGGACCACTGACCTCAAAAACAAATGCAGATATCCCCCAGCCTCTATGGTTATCAGGACGTACGCCCTTTCATTAGGTTGTAAGGTTTACTAGAATTGACAATCTCCAATACAACACCAGTACTCGAGAAGACATCGTCCTTCCTCTTTCAACCCCAATTAAAGGTTTGGACGGTCGGGAAATCCACGAGATCCCGGTACCCAACAACACCAACATCATAATTGGGATCATGGCTGCCAACCGCAATCCTGAGATATGGGGACCGGACTCTTACGAATGGAAACCTGAACGATGGCTAAAACCTCTGCCAGATACTGTGCCCAAAGCCCACCTCCCAGGTATTTATTCGCATCTGTGAGTTTTCTCAAAAATTTCTCGTCTATCAGACTACTAATCTTGCTTCCTAGCATGACATTTCTCGGGGGTGGAAGGGCCTGCATGTGCGTAAAATTTTTATGAATCATACCTTCTCATTAATGGCATTCACACAGCGGATTCAAATTCTCTCAGCTGGAAATGAGTGAGTCCACGATCAGCTACTTCATATCTAAGTTCCCTTTTGATTTCGAATGTTAGAGGTTGTCCTATTGCTTCTTCTCGAATCCTTCAAGTTTTCTCTCTCGAAGAAGGAAGTCACCTGGCATATGAATGGAATTACTACGCCTACCGTATTATCTGACAGTAACAGTCAAGGAGTTCTTCCTCGTTCTCAGCTTCCTCTCGTCGTTGAGCGTGTAAAGTGACTTTATTATGGTCATATAAATATCAATAACGAGTTTCAAGTTTACCCTGGTTGCGGGTTCCCTTAACTTTAGTCCTTGACTAGATAAACTCTGGACGTCGCTTAGTGAATTGTATACACATTTGGTTACATCGAACTCACATTTGCACAGACTGCATCATCTCAAACAACCCTTACAGCCCAATTCATAACCCAAAATTTGTCCTGCTCCGTCGCCGTCGTATGCCCTATCAAATCCGGTCTCTTGCGCTCTACCAGCTCAGCATCCACCTCCACCTCCACCCCCATGCTATTATCAGGTCCAAACACTTCTTGCGTCCACATTTCTCGCCAGCTGTCCGGGGAATGGCAGAACATATACACTGTCCTCCCATTCACAACCCGCCCGGCTTCAACACGAAAGCCCTTCTCCGGCCTCGAGCCGTGCTGCCCAAAGATGATCGACCCCTTTTCCGGGCGTAGGAGCCTCGCGAGACGGTGTGCAAGCTCGAGTTGGCGAGCCTCTGGGAAGAGGTGAAAAAAGGCGGAGGCGTGGATGGCAGAGATGCGGTGCGTCAGAGGCGTCAGGAAGGTCAAGGTGTTCAAGGGGGGCAATGGCGCCTCTGCAGAGGGTTGAAGCAGGTTTTCTGAGGGCAGTGTGAGCATGACGGGGTCGAAGATGTCGCCTGGGATGAAAGCGGCTGGGAACGTCTCTGGTGTTGATTTAAATAACTCGTGCCCGCAGTTCCAGAAACCTGTATGGTACGTGTACGAAGATCAGGTCATGCCACTCGTGTTATAGAACTTGAAGGAGACAAACCTTGTTGAAGGTCTGAAGCGATAACGTTCCGGACTGGCCAGCCATCAACAACGGCCTTTCGCGCGTCGTTTCCAACTGATAATAACGAAGAGTGAGGGGGGCATAGAATAAGAGATAATAAGGACACGCACAGCAACAGCCTATGTCAAGCAGTATGGGATCCCTGCGGTCCTGTAGCAGCTTCAAAGCATGCTTATACCCAGGTAGGCGGGCAATCTTTAGCCTGAAGCATGAATTAGACAAAAGAAGGGGTGGACACTGTAAGCACTTACTTGATGAAAGTGAAATTACGGATGCATGGGTAGCCATAAATCTAATAAAGGTTAACGTTATTGGGGAGACACTGGTCGACGACTTACGTCATACGCCTTGGTCTGTACCGCGATGATATGCTTTCTTAAAGCCTCTTCGTTCTGGATGCCCGTGAGCTGCTGGAAAAAGTCACGTTCATCCGCGTCAAGAGAATAAAGGGAGGCGTCTGGCTTTGCATTAAGCATTGCGTTCGCAAATGCACCATCAACGGTGGAAGACATGGTCGTTGGATTCCAAGTAGCCTCGTCTTCCAGATCTCAGCGGCGGGCTTCTACTTTTCTCACTATCATGGGGAGCCACCTGAAGGGGAGTTGACAGCTCTCTAATTTATTTTTGGCTGCTTTTCTCACTGGCCTATATAAAAAGCACAAGTGCGACTTGAAGGCCTATTGCAGGAGCTTTTGCAAATCTTGTTCCTTAGGTGACGGAAAATATGTCGGTTTTCTAATTATGGTGAACTGGAATTTCTCTTGTGGGCTTGATGAACGTTGAACCCTCGCTTGCCGCGTTCTCGGTAACAACGTCCTTTATTATAACGTATCGCCTAAAGGAAAGCCGTGCAAGGAGAGCCCACTTCTCTACATCCTCGTAGAACAAGGGATTGTATGCATAAATCGAGAAACTTTCTGGACGCCGATTAGTGGTTACGACGCACATAATTCTACAATATGGACTCACAAATGCTCTTCGTTCATTTCACGCTTATTTAGCTCGGACAACGCGCACTGCCCAGTTCATAACCCAAAACCTGACCTGCTCCGTCGCCGTCGTTCGCCCTATCAAATCCGGCCTCTTGCGCTCCACCAGTTCCGCGTCCACCTCCACCTTGACCCCCTTGCCACTGTCCGGCCCAAACACCTCCTGCGTCCACATCTCTCGCCAGCTGTCAGGGGAATGACAGAACATGTGCTCCATCTTTCCGTTCACAACCCGCACAACTTCAGTGCGAAGGCCCTTCTCTGGCCGCGAGCCGTGTTGCCCAAAGATGACTGACCCCTTCTCGGGCCGGAGGAGCGCCGCGAGACGGTGTGCAAGCTCGAGCTGGCGATTTTCCTGGAAGAGGTGGAAAAAGGAGGAGGCATGGATGGCGGAGACGCGGTGCGTTAATGGCGTCAGAGAGGTCAAGGTGTTCAAGGGGGGCAATGGTGCATCTAATGAGGACTGGGGTGCCTCCGGTGTAGGCAGGGTGAGCATGACGGGGTCGAAGACGTCGCCTGGAATGAAAGCGGCTGGGAATGTTTCTGGCGTAGACTTAAACAACTCGTGGCCACATTTCCAGAAACCTGGAGAGTACGCGTATGAGAATCAGGTCGTACCTCCCAGGTTATATAGAAGGGAGTCAGACCTTGTTGGAGGTCGGAAGCGACGACATTCTGGACGGCCCAACCATCAACGACAGCTTTTCGCGCGTCGTTTCCAACTGGTAATAGTAGGCGAGTGAGGGAGACGCAGAGTTAAGAGATAGAAAGAACACGCACAGCAGCACCCTATGTCGAGCAATATGGGGTCCTTGCGGTCCTGTAGTAGCTTTAAAGCATGCTTGTATGCAGGAAGTCGGGCAACTTTGAGCCTGGAGAATGAATTAGACAAAAGAAAGAATCGATTCAGTAAATACATACCTGATGAAAGCGAAACGACGGATACATTGATACCCATAAATCTAACCAGGATTGTGGTTGACATTAGCAAGAAGAAGGTCCTGGTCGATGACCTACGTCATAGGCCTTGGCTTGTACCGCGATGATATGTTCTCTTAAAGCCTCTTCGTCCTGGATACCCGTGAGTTTCTGGAAAAAGTCACGCTCTTCCGCGTCGAGAGAATATAGAGAGGCATCAAGCTTTGCATCGAGGACTGGGTTGGCGCATACAGCGTCATTAGAAGACATGGCCATTGGAATCCAAGTAGTCTCGTTTTCCAGATCTCTGAAGAAGTGAAACAAGTGGTTCTGAGGTTGGCTCATTCTGTCGTGGGCTATCGGAAGGCGAGCCGAGAGCGCTTCAGTTTAGTCAGACCGCTTTTCTCACTGGTCTTTATTTTTATAAAGACGCGAGTGCGACAAGGCTATTGCGGGCTCGGCTGCGTTAGGTGCCAATTAGGTGCCATGAAGTAGTCAAGTTTCCAATTTCGGTGTGGAGTCGTTCCCTCGTACATTCGTCGCCGGCCGCGTTCTTGTACACGATGAAGTGTGCGATTTGAGTTTGCATAGAATAACTAAAATTTCAACCAATGAGGAAGGGGCAAGGCGATATCGCATTGTAATTTAGTGAAAACAGGTCAGGTTGAAATCTGAAAGGCTACCAATGAGAACGGACGAGCTCACAGGTGACATTGAAATTACTCAATCTTTGTTTTAATTCACATCCTTAAAATACAAGGGAGTATATTGGTCCATAAATCGAGAAACGCTGTATGGCGATTAGTGATGTAGGACGGAGATAAAGTTACGACGAAATCACATACTCTTCATTCATTCCCACGTATTCATCTCAAACAACACGCACAGCCCAATTCATAGCCCAAAATGTGTCCTGCTCCGTCGCCGTCGTATGCCCAATCAAACCCGGTCTCCGGAACTCATGCAGCTCAGTATCCACCTCCACCTTCACCACCTTGCCACTATCAGGGCCAAACACCTCTTGCGTCCACATTTCACGCCAGCTGTCCGGAGAATGGCAAAACATGTGCACTATTTTTCCATTCACAACCCGCCCAGCTTCAACACGAAGGCCCTTCTCTGGCCTTGCACCATGCTGCCCAAAGATGATCGATCCCTTCTCAGGTCGGAGGAGCGCGGCGAGGCGGTGTGCAAGCTCGAGCTGGCCAGCTTCTGGGAAGAGGTGGAAAAAGGCGGAAGCATGGATGGCAGAGATGCGGTGCGTCAGAGGCGTCAGCGTCGTCAGAGTATTCAAGGGGGGCAACGGCGCATCTAACGAGGGTTGAGGTATGTTTGCTGTGGGCAGGGTAAGCATGGCGGGTTCAAAGATGTCGCCTGGGATGAAGACAGCTGGGAACGTCTCTGGCGTTGATTTAAACAACTCATGGCCGCAGTCCCAAAAACCTGTGGAGTACGCAAATGAAGACACGCCCTGCCGCTCAAGTTATAGAAGGGAGACTAACCTTGTTGGAGGTCTGAAGCGATAACGTTCTGGACGGGCCAGCCATCCACGACAGCTTTGCGTGCATCGTTTCCAACTGGTAATGGTGAAGAGGGGACGTAGAAATGAGAGATAAGAAGGAAACGCACAGCAGCACCCTGCGTCAAGCAGTAGGGGATCCTTGTGGTCCTGTAGCAGCCTTAAAGCATGCTTATACGCAGGTTGACGGGCAATCTTGAGCCTGGCCAATGAATTAGGCAAAAATATAATTGACACTGTAAACGAAAATACTTGATGAAAGCGAAATGACGAATGCATGGATAGCCATAAATCTGATCAAGATTGTGAATTAGCAAAAAAGACGGCAAAGAACGATCCTGGTCGATGACCTACTTCGTAGGCCTTGGCCTGTACCGCGAGGATATGCTCTTTTAAAGCCTCTTCGTCCTGGATACCTGTGAGGTGCTGGAAAAAGTCGCGCTCCTCCCGGTCGAGAGAATATAGGGAGGTATCTAGCTTGGGATTGAGGGCTGGGTTGGCAAATGCAGCATCATTAGAAGACATGATCGTTGTATTCCAGGGGCTATCGAAATGTGGACCGAGAGCGCTTCAGTTTAGTCAGTGGTTCTCACTGTTCTTTATTGTTATAAAGGCGTGAGTGTGACATGTACAAGGCGAATTGCGTGCTCGGGTACGTCAGATACAGTGAAATATGTCAAATTTCTGATTTTGATGGGGAGGTGTTGCCTTGTGCACCTGTCGCTGGCCGCGTTCTTGTAAACGGGTAGGCGCGCGGTCTTGATTTTGCGTAAAATTTTTAGTATTTCAACGAAGGACACATGCAAAAGAAACACACCTTGTGAAAGAGAAACTGCGGGTGCTCAGGTAGCCGAAGTCTAACAAAGACAAGTATGGCGATTGCCGATGGTGTTTGAGGGTCTGCAGGTGCCTATACTTGAATATCGCAAGAGGCGGAAAGACGGACATAAAAGAAAGTGAGGGGCGAAGACTTGGTAGGAATAAGGTGTGGTCCCAGTGGTTGACTGGTGCGAGGTCGGTTGTAGGCGTTTTTTGTATTCAATTATGACTCAGCTAGTGGAGCATCAGCAAAGTTCGACTTTGAAGTGACAATATCGCTTAATAGTTCAGTGTAAACATACACAAGTACATCAGGAAAATTGATACCTTGAAGGCTACCAAATGAGAAGGGGGGAGCTCAGAGGTAACACTCACTCCCTATTCTCATTCACATCTTTATAGAACAAAGGAATCTATGGTCCATAAATCGAGAAACTTTCTGGATGTCGATTAGTGATTAGGAAACACATAAAGTTACAATGAACTCACATGCTATTCTTCATTCATTTCCACTTGTTCATCTTAAACAACCCTTACAGCCCAATTCATAACCCAAAACTTGTCCTGCCCAGTTGCCGTCGTCATTTGCCCTATTAAATCCGGCCTCTGCCGCTCGAGCAGCTCAGCATCCACCTCCACCTTCACTCCCTTTCCACTATCAGGCCCAAACACCTCCTGCGTCCACATCTCCCGCCAGCTCTCGGGCGAATGGCAGAACATATGCACTGTCCTTCCATTCACAACCCGCCCAGTTTCAATACGGAAGCCCTTTTCCGGGCGCGAACCGTGTTGCCCGAAGATGATGGATCCCTTCTCGGGGCGGAGGAGCGCGGCGAGACGGTGTGCAAGTTCAAGCTGGCGGGCTTCCGAGAAGAGGTGGAAAAAGGAGGAGGCATGGATGGCGGAGATGCGGTGCGTCAATGGCGTCAGAGAGGTCAAGGTGTTCAAAGGGGGCAGTGGTGCATCTAAGGAGGGCTGGGCTGCCTCTGGCGTGTGCAGGGTAAGCATAGTGGGGTCGAAGACGTCGCCTGGGATAAAGGCAGCTGGGAACGTCTCTGGCGTTGATTTAAACAATTCGTGGCCGCAGTTCCAAAAACCTGTAGAGTACGCGTATGAGGATCGGGCCATGCCACCCAGGTTATATAGAAGGGGGTCAGACCTTGTTGGAGGTCGGAAGCGATGACATTCTGGACGGGCCAGCCATCGACGACGGCTTTTCGTGCGTCGTTTCCAACTGGCAATAGTAGGTGAGTGAGGGAGACACGAGATAAGAAGCAGGAAGGACGCTCACAACAGCACCCAATGTCGAGCAATATGGGATCCTTACGGTCCTTTAGCAGCTTTAAAGCATGCTTATACGCAGGTAGGCGGGCAATTTTGAGCCTGGTGAACAAATTAGACAAAAGGTGGAATTGACAACATGTAAACGTAAATACTTGATGAAAGCGAAACGACGGATGCATGGGTAGCCATAAATCTAACCAAGATTGCGGTTGACGTTAGGAAGAAGACCCCAAAGAATGATTCTGGTTGACGACATACTTCATAGGCCTTGGTTTGTACCGCGATGATATGCTCTCTCAAAGCCTCTTCATCCTGGATACCCGTAAGCCGCTGGAAAAAATCACGCTCTTCCGCGTCGAGAGAATATAGGGTGGCATCTAGCTTTGCATTGAGGAATGGGTTGGCGGATACAGCGCCATCAGAAGACATGGTCGCTAGGTTGCAAGTAGCGTCGTCTTCCCAGATTTATGAAGTGAAACCAGTAGCTTTGGGTTGGCGCTCTCCATTTCTCGCTATCGTGAGGGGTATCGGAAGGCGAGCCGAGAGCATTTCAGTTTAGTCAGATGGCTTTTCTCATAGTTTTTATTTTTATAAAGCGCGAGTGTGATAAGGCCTATTGTGGGCCGCGGCTAAAGTTAGGTACAAGTAAATTTGTACTTCTGGTGGGGAAGCGTTCTCTTGTGCACCCGTCGCTGGTCGCGTTCTTGTACATGGGGAAGTGTGCGATCTTGAGTGTGCGAAGAAAATTTAGAATTTCAACGGCGATGAGCAGATGATCTTACCTGGTCAAAGAGAACGGCAGAGTGCACGTGTAGTCGAAGGTTTAACAAAGACAAGTATGGCGATCGTCGTTGGCGTTGGCAGGTCTGCAGGTGCTGATACCTGAATATTGCCAGGGCCGAAGATTGGTAAGAGGAAGGTTATGGCCCCAGTAGCTGAGCGATGTGAGGTAGGTTGTGGGCTTTTTTGTGTTCAATGATGATTCGAGCTAGTCAGCATCGGCCTCTTAGACTTGACAACGATACATATCGCTTTATAACATATACAAGTACATCAGGGAAAACTGATAACTGGAATGCTACCAAATGAGAAGGGATGAACTCATAAAGTTACGACGAACTCACATATTCTTCTCAAACAACACGCACAGCCCAATTCATATTCCATAACCTGTCTTGCTCCGCCGCCGCCATCTCCGGCCTCTTGACCTCCACCAGTTCCGCGTCCACCTCCACTGTGACCCCCTTGCCACTATCAGGCCCAAACACCTTCTGCGTCCACATTTCGCGCCAGCTATCTGGGGAGTGGCAAAGCATGTGCACCGTCCCCCCATCCGCACGTAGCCCATTTTCGATACGGAGGCCCTTCACTGGCTTCGCGCCGTGCTGCCCGAATATGATGGACCCCTTCTCGGGGCGGAGCAGCGCGGCAAGACGGTGGGCGAGCTCGAGCTGGCGCGCTTCCGGGAAGAGGTGGAAGAAGGCGGAGGCATGGATCGCAGATACGCGCTGGGTGAGGGGGTTTAGGGAAGTCAGGGAGTTCAAGGGTGGCAGTGGCGCATCCAATGACGGCTGGATTGTCTCTGTTGTAGGCAGGGTAAGCATGGCGTCGTCGAACACATCGCCGGGGATGAAAGTAACCGGGAAGGTCTCTGGCGTAGATTTAAACAACTCATGACCGCATCCCCAGAAACCTGTGCGATGCATGTGTGAGGAAGGAGGTCTTTAGCACTCGGCGAGTGCAGATGAACGAACCTTGTTGAAGGTCAGAAGCGACGACGTTCTGGACAGGCCAGCCATCGACAACTGCTTTTCGCACATCATTTCCAACTGGTGAAGGCAGACAAACATGAGCGACGCATAGAGATAAGAGGCAGGAAGGACGCACAGCAGCACCCGATGTCAAGCAAAATGGGATCCTTGCGGTCCTGGAGTAGCTTCCGCGCGAGCTTATATCCAGGTAGACGGGCGATCTTGAGCCTTTTGGACAAATCAGACTAAAGAAAGGATCGACGCAGTAAACACACATACTTGATGAAAATGAAAAAACGGATGCATGGGTAGCCATAGACCTAACAGAAATCCGGTTAACGGCCCACTCACCGTTGCTGGGATCGACGACTTACGTCATAGGCCTTTGCTTGCACCGCGAGGATATGCTCTCTCAATGCCTCCTCGTCTTCGATGCCCGTCAGCTGCTGGAAAAAGATACGCTCGTCCGTTTCGAGAGAATATAAGGAAGTGTCTATCTTCGGAACCAGGGATGAATGCGCAAATACACCGCTATCAGAATACATGGCTGGCAGTGGGCAAGTCTTGACAGTGAATCTGCCAGCGTCGACTCTCTCTATCGTGGAGAGTACTGGAAGATAGTGTTGAAGCCGACGGCGCTCCAGTTTATTTTAGTAGGTTTTCTCACCGGGTCTTCATAAAAATGGCACGCACACGGCACGTTCTATCGGGGCATTGATACAAGCAAGTGGAATTCTATATTTTGGACCGTAATGCCATGGTGTTCCAGCGCTTAAAACTGACTTGGAAGCAGTGAATATTTGAACATGGTCGTAACCCAGTATAGAGATTCAATAAAACGGTCAAAGACCAGAACTTGAGAAGGCTCTTCTTGAAAGCTGATAAGAATCAGGGAGCTTCTGCAAGAATGACAACCAGCAAGGCAACGGCGGACCCATAATCACCGTTATCTTTTCAGTCATACTTATCGGAATCCATTTGGACAACAATTCTGAGAAGCTCATCACAAGAAATAAGAATAGTTATGATAGAAACCATCCCAAACGACACTCACCACCCAGTTTATGACCCCAAACCTATCCTGACCACAGTCCTAAAAACTTGTAAGCAGTGTACTAGCTTTGAGCACGGGCTACTACTGCAACGCGGTGCAGTAGATCCGGATTGGACGCTGGCGGAGGTCGGATGTGATGAGTTTCGGACAAGTTCCAGCTGCCATCAGACGACGACGGCGTTACGTGTGTCGTTTCCAAGTGCGATAAAAGGTGAGAGGCAGGAGAGATAGAGCAACTAGTCCGAACGAAAAGAGGCCTCGCTGCTAGCGCAGATATCCTGGATGAGCATCCCAATCATAGTAAAAGTGGTGCGCCAAGTGGAATTGTGATTGACAGAAGTAGCAGCATCCCATAAGCCAGCCAAGTAAACAGGGCAGACAACTTCGGTCCTCTCAATTGAAACTGTTATATATTGTACATAGGGAAACTATAGAAGAGTTTTAGCGAATATGAGGAGCGTAAAGCAACGAAGGGCTAGCTCACATAAACATATATATCACAAAGTCCTTCCAATCGCTTTCAATTCCGTGATACACTGTTATACATTTATAATATGAGAAACACTGTGGAAAACTGATCAACAGGGCAGATGAACGACTAAATCAACGCACTTACTCTTATCCGGGTATTAAACCACCCTCACTGCCCACCTCATAAGATGAAACTTATCCAGCCAGCTCTCCGTCGTTTCTCGTCCCGTATCTACCTCTATCAACGCCGCGTCCACCTCGACCGTCACCCCCGAGTTAGGTCCGAAAATCTCCTTGGTCCACAGCTCGCGCCAGCTGTCAGGCGAGTGGCAGAACATGCGCCCGCCTAAAAGCCCTCTCTCTGGCCGGGAAATATGTTGCCCAAAGATGAGGGAGCCTTTCTCTGGGAGAAGGAGAGCGGCAAGACGGTGTGCGAGCTCGAGTTGGCGCGTCTCGGAGAAGAGGTGGAAGAAGGCAGAGCCATGGATAGCGGATACGCGACGAGTGAGGGGGGTAAGAGATGTAAGTGTGTTTAGTGAGGGAAGGGGGGTGCTTGTGTCCAAGTCAGAAGTTGAGGAGATGGTCAGGATGGCTGGGTCAAAGACGTCGCCTGCGATAAAGGCGGCAGGGAACGACTCGGGTGTAGACTTGAACAGCTCGTGGCCGTAGTCCCAAAAACCTATCGTGGATCCCTGTGATTATACCACTCAGTGCTTGGAGGGGAAAAACGAACCTTGTTGGAGGTCTGAAGCAATGACGTTCTGCACGGGCCAGCCATCGACGACGGCTTTTCGCGTGTCATTTCCAACTAGGAGGCAGGTCAGAGGGTTGTATGGGTGTGAAATAGGCCATGACACGTACAGCAGCAGCCAATGTCGAGCAGAATTGGATCCTTGCGATCCTGCAGTAACTTCAGAGCATACCTGTACGCGGGTTGGCGCGCGATCTTGAGTCTGGATGGACCAAGTTTAAATCAGACAAAGAAAGGCGTTGGCACTGGATTTTTTTTACTTGATGAAAGAGAAACGACGGATGCAAGGGTAGCCATAGATCTACCAGAGTTCGATGTCAATATCAATGACCCAGTGTGTAAATTGTGATCCGTACAGCATATGCTTTCGCCTGCACAGCGATGATATGCTCCTTCAGAGCTTCTTCGTCCTGTATGCCCGTGAGCTTCTGAAAGAAAATACGTTCGTCAGGACGAAGAGAGTAGAAGGAGGGGTCCAGCTTTGGTTTGAGTGCTGGGTCTGCATATACCGACATGACGGTTCTGCTGAACCCATATGCGGTATGTTCAGGTCCGGCGTGATATAGCTAGACGATTCTTTCCTTCTCCCACAACATGAACATCTTTCTCTCTTTTTCTTCTCTGTCTTGTCTGACTTCACAATACACGATCCCAGACCTGCGACACCGTCTGACAGGGACACCGTCACGCGAATGTTTATTTAGGAGATGTTTAATTGCTCCAATCTTCACGAGAGACCCAAAGAGCGACCAGCCACATTGAAACCGGAGCAAGATAGTTGGGCGAAGATGCATCGATGCTGGTTGGAGAAAAAGGACGCAATGCTGTAACTGCGAATCTTATTGAGGTCAACCCGTTCTACACCCCAGGGATTCATCCTGGTCTGATGTCCCGGCACGGCGATGTCGTTCGAACCCTCTTCAAGTAAGGTACTCTCCCGCCAATCCTTGTCGTCGTAGGCTCCTGTAAATTGGTATATTTCATCATGAGCACTGAGCGCTCCGAGGACCGTGACCGAGGCAGACAGAGGCTCGTCCTCCCTACACCGTCGAATACCACGTGATTTAGCCGTCGCGTCAATTGCTGTTAATTAACGCGACAGGTTACGCGTTCTTGGATAAATCGTCACTCCGAAGACTCACCACAAGTAAAAATGGTCCTTTATTCATCCTTGCTGACTTTCTGTAGATTTTTTTCCAACTTCCTTGGAGGGTTGCCAACGTCGGAGAGTGAACCTCCATTCACTGGCAAGTCCCCGATGAAAATGTTGGCATCAGTTCTTGACCATTTCGGGACGATATGATGTCGGCAGACGAGCGATGTGTGCCAGAGATTTTGCTTAATACTGGAGGAGGCCTCCTTCACCCCTTCCAGGCTAGATGTGTAGAAACCTTGTGGATTTGCAAACATCTCCATGGCCAAGCCAGAACAAAGAATCTAGTACAATTGTCTTGTTTCCAAAATTGTTTATTAACTAGCCCAATTTGAATTGACCAACTCTCGACACCATTTAAACACCACGGCTTTTGCAATGCGGTTGGATTTTGGCAAGGTTCAGATTGGGTGAAAAACGTGACTTCAGGAGGAGATTGAAACGCACCGCAACGGTACTAGTTCCGAGCGGATTTTGAATTCGCATCTTCTCTTCCTCCCCGCAGTATGTGCAAGTCAGTCTCTTCAATATTATCGCAATTTGGTGGACATTCAAACTTCAGTCTCGACATTCTGGACAGCTACACGGAATTTTCAAGCCTTGACTCTTTCCTGGAAAGTATGCATTCGACTTCTCTCTGCGTGTGACTGCTCGTTCGATTTGTTGTCCAACAGTTCCTTTATAATCATCATGGAAGATCAACCTGGATCGTCGTTACGAATCTTGGCTCTTTCAGAGTCCTGGAAAAAAATACCTCTATGGTGACACGACGGCTGCAAGACTCGCTCCGCAAAGACCCTACTTGGGCGCCTTGCCTTGCCTCATGCCCTCAGCCGTGGCTGTCTATTTTAGGTCCATTCTTGTTGTTGCCCATTGTTGTGTTCTGGGTACCCCTGCTTTTTCAGAACAACCGATTATGCAGGCAACCACCACTCAGAAGTGGCTATGCTTCTACTGCACATCGACCCTAAAATATTTTACGACTCAACAGAACATGAATTTGATTCCCACCAGAGTTTTGGACGAATTGCAGACCCGTGCATCAGATATTCGAGACCAGATTTTAAGCAGTTCGACTGCTCAACAGTTTAAAACCGTTTCCTTAGGCTTTTCTCCTTGAAAATGCAGGTTTCTTAGGCACAACAAATTTGTCAAAGAGTGCTGGTGGATAGAACAGAGAGTTTCTTCGGTATCGTTGGCGCCACCTTGTCCTGTTGTGCGTGTCACTCACTTTTGCATTACCGCAGGCTATTCGTTGATCTCAACGACGTCTGAAGAACCTTGATCCTCTTTTACCACATCAGGCGCCTTCGAAATACCTCGAGCGCTATGTGGCCGTGTTGAGCAAAGCAACCCATCTCGCTACTTCCCCAGTCTGGTAAAGTGGACCATTTATATACCAATCACTTCATTGACAAATTTGGCAGGAATCATGAAAATCACTCATTCAGATTTCTGGCTATCAGACCTACTAAGGGCTGACTATCCTTTGATTTCCAGGAATTTGATGTTGATTTTATGAGTCGCATCTTAAATCATGGAAAGCGGGGGTCTGTGAAACTCCTTTACTCTACCATCCTGGGTTTTATTCGGACTATAGCGAGGTGTGGACTGTCAAAGCGTCACGTCCCCGTGACATCCGGCATAAAATGATGTTTCGTCACAGATGTTGTGGGCTACTCTCTCACTACCAAACTTCCAAGGGGTCTACAAGCAAGCCTACTTCCCATAGCTGGTACCTGCCGTTAACCAGGGCCCTAAGAAGTGTGGTTTACGCCTCCGGAATCATTATAGAGATCTGCGAAAGTAGATCTAGGAGAGGGTAACAAAGTAAAGCTCAATAAGCGCCCATCGATATCAGACCGAATCTCATCTCTTCTGCGCCGCACTCAGAGTTTGGGCTACTCCAAGGTCATAGGTATCGACATCGGCTTGCAGTGTATCACAGGAGACGAAATCTGACCAAGAAGAAGAGGCTTGTCCTTGATCCTTATCGACACATCATGCCCCAGGTACGTGAAAATGTCTGGCGATTTTCCGAGACCTGACTTTCTATAATTTAAGTATAACGAGGAAGCATTTAGCCCAGGAACTGCGGATGAAGCAGCATTGAATAAGCTGGCGGTGGAGCTTCGACAGTAGGTGGCATGCTTTAGGAACTTACCTCGCTCTTGGCTGATTTCACATCTCAGGAATCTTAACGTTGAAAGACGTGACTGGGAAACACAAAGAGCCGCCGAACGGCACCAACTCAGTATGGTACAGCAGGAACTCGACCGCCAGAAGCAAGTAGTTCTTCGACAGAACTTCCAGGTCAAGGTAGAAAAGGATGAACTCGGCACTCAGATACAGAACCTTGAACACGAGCGTCAGATAGTTATGCGAGACAAAGCTCAAGTTGCTGCTAGAGCCCAGGAGCTTGACCGACTCGAGAAGCTTCGGCTGAGCAACAGGTGGGCGCCATCCTCACACTTCAAATTGTTTGATATTAAATATAAATAGAACGGCATCTCAAATAGTCATCGAAGATCTTTTTAACCAACTAACTCCACAGGGCGTCGTGGAGAATCTTACGTTGGTTTTCGTTACAGGCCATTATTCGAACTATTGACCCATTTTTTGAATAGTAACCCACTCACTGAAGTCAAGGAGCACGCCATGGTCAACATTAGAAATGCTCTCGCAGGTTCTACGCAAACAGAGCATTTCGTAGAGCTCGACGCTAAATCCATTGCTCCTTACATCCTCCCGAAACTTCATCAACTCGTTTCAACTCGAGCAGAGCCACTTCCTAATGACATCGACTTTTCAAATAGTGTCGTGTCAAACCCAGGTATGGCAAAGGCGCTCTCGATTGGAGGGCACTGTGTACGTTTGGCAGAATTTCTGATCGAGAAAAATCATGCCGTCAGTCGTCTAGCTATATGTGGCTTAAGACAGATGAGCAAGATGGAAACATCAGTGGTAGTACCCACATACACCGCCATCGCGAATATTCTTCCGCAGATACCGACTCCCAACCCATTTTCCGGTGCAGCTCATCCTTCCGTGGACTTCATTGTTGATGTAGCACCGAAAATTGTGGAAGACTGCTTCAATAACCAAAGGTGGAACACCATCAGTCCCCTTGCTACCCACAGGATTGACGCCATCCGAAAAGTGGTACTTCAAACAGTCCTTTTCCAAGCCCAGAAGGGCGAGCGAGTGCGGGAGGGCCTCATCAAATCACACACGCTCGAGCTTTTGGATGAGTACTTTCAGCGTCCTACGCCTCCAGCCGATGTAATCGAACTATTCACCGCCATCATCCCTTTGCTGGCGGAAAGAATTTGTCAAAATCCCAAGCTTGTTTTATGGCTACTTCGTCGGCTCAATGACCCCAGCCCTCAAATTCAAACGCCCGCTATTGAAGCCATTCGAAATTGTGCAATGAGCGACAATGCCAATATTCAAAAAGTCTTCGTTCAAGTAGAGTTGTTACGACGGCTCAACGACCCGACTACGTCCCCGTCCGTCCCCGTCACGAAACTCATTTGTACCCTCATACCGACATTGGCAGTTCTTCACGCACAATCAGGACGTTCATTCCATATTACGGCATTCTTAGAGCACCCAGAATCATCGGTTTCCAGAGCTTGCCTCGACGGGTGTAGGAAAATCCTCCGATCTTCCCCCGAGCACCGTGCAGATCTCCTGTCGGTGTTTCTCAAACTGGACCTCAACAAGGAAACAACTCTCCTGCTTGTTGATGTTGCGCTGCCCGTGTTTTGCCAAGATTGGGTATCCCAAGGAGATTTCCCGAAAATAGCCAAATATATTGGGCATAGTGAGCTCCGGGTTAGAAGTCCAGCCCAGAAGGCTTGGGCCGACGCGGTTTTGTCGTCACCTACGAATTGCGAAAAAATCGCCAGCAGTGGTCATCTTCGAATCGTGTTCGATATGTGCAACTCTTCTCAGCCAGATTCCATTGCCACCGGTTGGCAAGTCTTGCCTTACATGGCTACCGAAGTGTATAAAGCAGGCGTTGGGCAAATCCGCGACCTGGTAAACCTGATTCACCACCCTCGTTTAGAAATGAGACGGGCTGTGCTCCAATCCCTACAAATAATTGCGGACGGTGGAACCGCCAATTGTGAACAGCTGCTCCTTGCGAACGCTTTCAACGCAATGACGGCGGCGGCAAAGAAGAACCCTCAAGACGGTCCCGAATTCTTTGAAAAAATTCTTGTGTGTATGTCGCCATGTCTTTCCAGAAGCCAAGACGCGTGTTCTAGTCTTCTTCAGTTGTTGGAGTGAGTAACATGCTACCCTAGTCTGACCCTCTTCAACTGATGCGTATGTATCCAAAAGCTCTGACGTACCGAGGATAGCCGCTGCAGCACTCAACATTGTTACCACCATTGGTGCTTCTACGTTACAAGAACGCCAGGCTTTACGTCGCGCTATTTTGGAATATATCCCAGTATCATCCGATATTGTGGTTGCATTCATCGGGAAAGCTATATCTGAGTGGCTTGGTGCCGACCTTGCGCAGTCGGACAACTTCCAGACCTTTTTTGAGCTCGCCTCTCATTCAAACAGACATATCCAAAATGCGGCATTGCTCTCTCTCAGGCAAAGGCTTGGTTATCAGTCCTACCAGAATGCTCTCGAGAAAGCACAAGTTGCCCCGTTTCTAAGGTCACTTTGTTCTAGCGACAACCCAGATGCAATTGCGTTCGTTGGCGCAGCGCTTCCAATCCTTGCCCTGACTCTAGCTAGAAATCGACACACTGGCCTACTTCTCCAACTTTTGGCGTTGGACAAACCAGTGATCAAAGAAGGCTCATCTTCCGCCATCCAAATTATTGCGGGTTCACCAAACGACAGAGAATTTTTGCTCAATGAGGAAATCTTGGAGAGACTTTTTGTCGGCCATTCGAATCTCGACCACACGACCGTAAAACTTGCTGTATCCGTGATTCCAAATTTGGCCATCGATTACGTCGGGTTGGACAGAGTCGAAGTCCTTATGGAATTGATAAAGTCTGTGCTATTCTCCTCTTTTTCTTCAAAAAAATGTTTATCCCACTTCAGTCATCAGGAGCAACCCATTCGGGAGGCAGTCGCCAAGGTGGTTGTGACGTTGTCCAAGGGTCCGAAACCGCACAAGGTTATTCTCCGTGACGCCCTTATCCCGCGTCTGAATGGCGCCTCGCCCGCTCTTATCGAGGTCATCTCCAACTGCCTTTCGCGGGCTATGGCCCACGATCTTGCAGTAGAAAAACAATTCGACACGCTCTTCCAGCTTCTCCAGCACGAAGATGTCCACATCAGATCCCCTGTGGCCGCTGAGTTACGATTATATATTCAAAAATCGGACGAAGCAACTCGTCTCTCATTGGTCGCAGCGGGGATCTTGAGGACTGCTCTTAGTCGGGATTCATACGACGATCTGATCGTGCTTCTTCAGGAGTGTATCCTTCCCTTGCTCGGTCCAGCGTTCTCTCAAAACGATTCTGGGCAGAGCATTGTCCCCTTACTCTCACACCACGACATTCGTTTACGCACGGCAGCCTCCGCTTGCTTGAGAAACGCCATTGATTCCCCGCACAGTGACCTTCAAAAGATGGTGAAGAGCGGAATCATCTCAGATATTCATCCCAAAATACATGAAATGGAATCTGCGAGGGATGTTTGGTGCCATATTCTTTGCTCGCCCAAGGCAGCACCACTCTTATCCAAACGTGCGGAAATTGATCTCGTGTTCGACTGCCTGAGGTAGGAAATGCAGTATCTCATAGAATTACTTCGTTCATCTTACCACTCGATCTTAGTGACCAAAATGAAAGTGTCAGAGCTGCATCCAAAAAGGCTATTAGCGCCTTGGCAAGAACATCCAGTAGCACCAGGAAATGCCTTTATCCAACCATAATTAACCGTCTGGACGACAGTTCCGGCTATAATGTCGAGTCCCTTGCCCTTGGTAAGTGCTGGTTATCTGCCTGTGGGACCTTTACAGGTTACTTATTGATCTTGCAGCGGTCTCATTATCCGGCGCCGACTTCCATTCGAACGGGAATGAGATCGAATTAGTTTCGACTATCAGGTAAAGAATTATTGCTCGAATGCTGGCAGCTCCTACATCTAAAATATTTTCAAGTTACGATAACATCACTCTTGCGACTGCTGCTATTGAAGCGACTATCGACCTTATTACTCGAGGTGGCTCAACAGCCCATGAGAAGCTCTTGGAGGCGGATGTCTTCCACGCAGCCCTGCAACTGCGTCGCAATTCGACGCGAGATAAGGTGTCCGCGAAGCTTTTAATTGCGATCTTGGGTCAATTATCTGGAGATATTTTACAAAAAAGCCAACGCAACTTATCGCTGATTCTGCTGTTCGAGTAAGGAATTTTTTCATAGACACAGGGACCTCAACTCATTCCTCCTTCAGCGATCCTAACCCGGGTATCTCCCAGGCGCTTTATACATCTCTATCAGTCGACTCCAAACTGGTAATGGCTCCAGAGTTCCCAGAACTGTTACCCAGTCTACTCAGTGGAGACAGAAAAGGCAATCCATATGTCTCCAAATTGCTCGGAGCTCTTTCTGAAAGAATTATTCATCGACTTATTGTCCTCAAGCGGGTGGCTCTGATTGTAGAAACACTAAAGTATGTCAAAATCTATTGCGCAATGTACTCCAAGTTTCTGATTGTGTCACCAGGGTGGACGACACTGCTGTTGCATCGCAATTCTTTGCTGCTGTCCACAAGATTGCCATGAGCGCCAGAGACGATGTCAAGGATGAGCTTGCAACCGACCAGAGCTTTGTGGCTATTCTGGGTCATCATTTAAAACGCCAGACATCCGTGTGGCGTCTTGCTGCGCAAGTCATCTACGCCTTATCAAATGGCTCGTCTGCGCGATCGGAGAAAATTATTAATGCTGGGATCGGGGATTCTCTGACGTCGGCAGCAGTGTAAGTCGGTTCAATCTGAGTCCGCAGTCAGAGCTCTAATTTCTTTGCATAGCAATGGCCCAATCAACTCGCAGGCTTCTATCATTTATGCGCTTAGGGCACTCTATTTAGCTGCCTCAGATTACGCAGACGGTCTGGTCGAGGAGAGCTTGCCTAACCTTCGCAAGATCCTAGAAGATCCCCATCGTAGGGTAGACGTCTCTGAGGCTGTTCTCCTCTTCCTTTCCGATGTGGTGAAGAATTTCTCGCACCAGCTCATCATCACTAGCGGAATCGTGAAACAGGTTTCTCCTTGGATAAAGTGAGGGTCTGAGTCCTAGCCTTTAATCAACTATTGACATATTTGTTTGACAGTCCTCAGTTCAGTATGAGCAACCAAAATTGCCGTCAATTGGCATTTGAAATCTTGATAGCGGTCTCGAAGAAGACTGACGAAGGCCGAAAGTCTGTTCTTGAGGCAGGTATATTGCCGATTTTGATGCGGCATGCCAGAGGTCAGGATATCCAAAGTATCGTCAACGCGTGCAACCTCTTCGTTGCATTAGTTGGTACAGGAACCTACCGGCAAGTGGTTATCGATGCGGGGACGAAGAAGGTGATGGAAGAAATTACTAGGTACGTTCGAGAGCGGATGCCTTGGTTTGGTGTTTATGTCGAGTGATTTTGCAGCCTGTTCCATAAATCGACTCTTTCGAATAAAGCGGACAAAAATCTTGCACAGGAGCACGCCAAAATGGTTCTGTCGGCATTAAAGTTGACCACCCCGGCGCCCATTGCTACGGCGCCCATTGCCAGTGCGGCGCCCATTGCTCCGACACTCATTGCTCCGGCGGGGATGCCGACTGCAGCGCCAGCTACCCAACCGCCAGCCAACCAACCGCTAGTCAACAGCACTTTAAACCATCGCACGTCAATTTCTAGAGTTTTCCGCCGTAGCCCATCAGTATGTGTCACTCCACTGTGTTCCGTCTTTAACTCAAAGCATCTTCGCGTCTTTAGGTCGTCAGGAGCCACTCGGAAGGTGCTCCTACGGAATTCGGAGGTTCACCTTATCATCAAGGACCTGAGGAAGGCACCCACTTGCCTCTAATGCATGCTCGTTCGAGCACCTACTCGGAAGGTGTTCCTACAGGATTCGGAGGTTCTCCTTATCATCAAGGACGAGAGGAAGGCATCCACTCGCCTTCAATGCATGCTCGTTCAGCAACCGAGCCTCCACTGGCAGATCCATCAAACCCGTGGTCTCGCTTGACAACCGTCCAAGAAAATACTCGAAATGATTTCTCCGGCTTCAACATGGACTAAAACATGGTCATAGCTGGAAATTCTGGTGCTGGATAGAAAGGTTTGGGTCAGTTTCGATGTGCATTTTGCCATTCTATGTTTTACGTTCCTCCCTCGCATGGAGGTCCGAACCTATGCTTTTCACTCTTCTCTATCTATTTTCATATCTGCTTTCGATGCTTTCTTGTGGTCGCGTTCAGTTGGAAATGTTTTGTGACGTTCCTCTTTCGATATTGCTCTCGTTCTGTACGTCTCAATTTCTCTTCGATCTTCTTGAATTTTTGTAGACGTGTATAACTTGTTGTATTCTGTTGGTCTAGCTTCAAAATCGGCTGATTTGGCCAAGATTTCACCGATTGAAGGACAGTCCTGTTTGCAGGTGTAACTGAACATGCGGCTCTCATCGATATCTCTCCTTGTTTCGTCGATTTTCTGGCTCAAGAAGGACAATATAGTCGTATTTTACTGTTTACATGCATGTTGTGTATACAACGACGCCGAAGCTCGGATGGCGTAACGAGCATTGCCTCCGCAGATTGCGGTTACCTAGTATCTTCAGGCTTAGCTTGTACTCTTTGTCAGTGTCGAGTTATGACCTCTTCCTAGTCACATTTGCCAGTAAATGCAAAAACACTTTAAAAAAGGATGTGACGGTATCCGAACATGAGACTTTGAAGCTGGAAATATACCTTTCCAGTGAGAGTCAGTTGGAGTAGCCGAATGCGGGTACCGCCCCAGCTTCCCCAAAGATTTGAAATAGAAATAGACTGACTGCTAGCTCCGGCGTAGTCTGGCTATCACTTTCTTCCTCAGTCCATGTCGTGGTCAGTCTCTCTCTCATCCTCTCCTCTATCTCATCTGACT
Organism: Galerina marginata; assembly: GCA_023014335.1. Taxonomy (NCBI): domain Eukaryota; kingdom Fungi; phylum Basidiomycota; class Agaricomycetes; order Agaricales; family Galerinaceae; genus Galerina; species Galerina marginata. Next base: position 2,795,915 of record JAECYW010000004.1, read on the forward strand.
CTGACCCCACAGGATCCCAGACCCGTCAACGCGGCACCCACTCAGCTGGCCCACCTTCACGCGCGACTGTCTGCCCTCCATTCTGCTCTACTATGTCACCGCTCTCCTCGTCATCACCCCACGCACCTTCCCCATCCGCCTCGCCCTGCTCCCCATAACCCTCTATGCCGCCTTTCGCTGCGCCACCCACATTGACCTCGTCAAGGGCTACCCGGACGAGGAGCGCCTCGTGTACCTCAACCAGGGCCTAGTCGTGCGTCGTCTCTTCCCATTTGTTTTCTTGTCCTGATCTTTGACGCTGTATAGCTGGCAATGACCACCCTCGGCACACGCGCCTCGATATGGACCTTCCAAATCGACCCCTACAAGCGCCTCCAGAAATACCGGCCCAGCGCACCCCCGAACGCCTTCCTAGACGCCCTCGACCTCTGCTTCAACCTCCGCGGCATCGGCTGGTCCTGGTCCTCCGGCCTTAAAATCCCCACCGAGACCCGGAACACGTCGTCCAAATCCTCCTTCATCCTGTCCACCCTCCGCTCCATGCTCATCTCCTTCGTCTGCTTCGACTTCTTCCACCTCGCCGTCCAATCTTTCTCCCTCCCCTCCACCGCCCAGGATAGCACCTCCACCTTCGCCTCCCCCACCGGCGCGTCCATCTTCGACCCCGCCCTCTCCCCACCCATACGATACCTCCGCTCCTCCCTCATAACCTTCCTCTCCGGGCTCGTCGTCTACCACGCAATCCACACCCTCTACTTCCTCGTCTCCCTCGTCTCTCTCACCCTCTTCGCGCACACACCCGCGCAATGGCCGCCCATCTTCCACGCACCATGGTTCGCCACCTCCCTCAACGAGTTCTGGGCCTGCAGATGGCACCAGGTCTTCCGCCACCTCTTCATCGCCGCGGGGGGCACACCTGTGCTCTTCCTCTTCGGCCGCGCCGCTTCCGTGCTCGGTGTCTTCCTCGTCTCTGGGCTGCTGCACTACCTCGGCCTGTGGGGTATGAGAAGAGGCACGGACTTTGCGCGTGTCGGCGGGTTCTTCCTCATGATGGGCGTCGGCACCCTCGCGGAGCACGCTTACAGAGCCCTCACAGGCCGCAGGGTCGGGGGCGTCGCTGGCTGGGCGTGGGCGGTGCTTTGGGTGCTGGGATGGGGGAATCTGCTGGTCGAAGCTTGGTTAGTTCGGGGTTTAGCGGGCAGTGCATTTTTGCCACATGCGTCACGTCCGGCGGTGCTTGTGCTGAGGTGGGTGGACAGCTGGATCCAGATACCATAGACTTTGGATTTTAGGATTCGGAACTACATTCTACTAATCGCATTTTTGGAGCATATACTTACTCATTGACCTAGTCCATCTAATGCCATTGATTTCACTTTGTGCTGGTCAATGGACGACGCTAATTATCCAACCAGTGACTGTTGCCGACTATTGACTGACTATTAATGACTACTGACTGACTGTTGACTGACCTTTGACTGACCACTTGAGTGCATGATGACTTTCGACTGACGACCCACCGACCAATAACTGACCACTGACTGACTCCTTTGCCATGGAGACCGTTCAGGCCATAGTTTGGTGGCAATTTCTGGATGCACTGTGTAATATCAAGATGTGCGGAATTGTCTTTTCGTCCTGTTCCTTTTCCCGAGCTTAGAGAAATCTTCAGTAAAGGCGCAAGTATAAATCAGACCAAATGATCTGGTTTAAATCAGTTATGATTCAGCGGCGAGCTCTTGTGCACACTGTACCTCATTCAACGTACTTGGCTGTTTTATGCAGTTTGTAGTCACCGGAAACCCCGCTGGGTTCTGTCTTGAAGGTTGCCTTAGAGGTTACTACATAATTTGCTGTAGATGACATGGAGTGTGATCAGCAGTTCTATGTCGGGTGATAATTTTGGTGAACAGGTGAGGATTCCAGATACCTGCGAGGGAAAGGCCGTGAGGCCCGGATCTGGAGATAAGCTACCCGCGGTGAATAAGCTGGCCATATAAGGCTTTCCTTTTTCCAAAACAGGAACATTACCTCCGTTATCAAGGCGTGCCCAAAGCTCGTCGCGTCCAATTCATGTCAAGCTCAGAGTTTAGACTACTAAAAAATACATTGACGGTAAAAGGTTGCACTACTACTACACACGCTCAACAAGAAGAGGAAGCCGAGCACGAGCCGCCACTCCGCCACTGAGCTCAGATTTTACTACAGGCGTCGCGATTCCGTTCATGTGCCATACTATCTCCTGCGAAAGAGAGAACCTGAAAGATTCAAGAAGAAGCAGCAAAACAACCTCTGGAATTGGGGACTTTGAGTCAGAGGGAGTACAGAAAATGGGTACTGACAGACACTCACTCATTTCCAGCTGGGAGAATTTGAACCCACTACACGGGGGTCGTCAGTATACGAGGGTCATTGATCAGGTATTTATACAATATTGCACGCACATACAGGCCCGCCCACCGCCGAGGAAAGTCATACTACAAATCACGAAACGAGTTTTAGTTTCTGACCCGACAGCCGAAGAACCAAGAAAGCTCACAGGTTCGAATAGATACCGGGCATGTGAGCGCCAGTCACAGTGTCCGGCAGAGGATTGAGCCATCGCTCAGGCTTCCATTCGTACGAGTCCGGCCCCCATATCTCGGGATTGCGGTTAGCCGCCATGATCCCGATAATGACGTTTGTATTATTGGGAACTAAGATCTCGTGCATCTCGCGGCCGTCGACTCCCCTGATCGGGGTCGACAGAGGGAGAACGATATCTTGCCTGGTCCTGGAAGAGGTGTTGTAGTCAGATTTGGCGACCCTCAGAATTTGGCGAAAGGACGTACGTTCTGCTCACCATAGAGACAGGGGCATAACTGTGTTTGTTTTGATAAAGTGATTCCAATTGTGTGATAGAAAAGAGACGTACAGCCTGAGTGACTCCCGACAGACGGCATCTAAATAAGGCAAAGAAACCAGGTCGTCATACGCCAGATCCCCAAGCCTGGATCGAGCTTCGAGAATTTCTTGGCGGAGCTTCTCCTGGACTTCAGGATGGGTAGCGAGAAGGTAAAGTATTCGCGATAACGCTCCCGATGTCGTATCCATTGCCGCAAAGGTTAGTGTCCTAAAAAAACCGGTGTTTAGGGATTGGCACAGAAAGAAAAGTGCATTGCACATACGACATTTGTCCTAGCAACTCGGCATCAGATAAAGCCTCCTTTTCAGAGGCTTCCATGTTCGCCCTCACTAAAAAGCACGCGTTCGTCAACCCTTCTATCCTCGAGAAAACGAAAGCAGTACATACTGAGGATGCTGATGATATCCTTCCCCTGGCCAATCTGCCTCGTGACAGCCTCATCCCCCTCGGCTAGCGCCTTTTTCTTTGACTCGAGGATTTCAACCGAGGTGTTGTAGATAACATCGACCATATCCCGAATTTGGTGAAGAGGCTTGCTTGGGATGAAGTCTATCATGAACCTCATGAATTTCGGAGCGCCTAGTTTGACTATTGGAGCTAAAAGATATGTGCGGAGGAATAGAAGTTTGAAGGAAACGGGGCTAGGAAGGTAATGAGGAAGCTTGGTCGCGTAGAGACACACAGTGCCTTACATGAGCTGCTTGACTGATACACTGTATGGATGCGGCACTCCATCTTCACTTAATGGATCGAAGGAATAGCCCAGTCCGCTTTGTCCTATCAGCTCAAGTGCGGTTCGTGTCATCCAGGACACCATGTCGATCTAAAACCTTGATTAAATTAGTTTGAGTGACAATGAGTTTATGCGTACCTCTTGCGGTCCATCCTTGACTTTATTGGCGAAAGCATCCCGTAGCTATCGCTATCGTGAGCATAATCCTGGTAACAAAAATATGACACCCACCTTGTACGTCACATTATAGAATGTAGGAACTGCGAAGAAGGCATGAGTCCGTCATCTTTTCATGCAAAGTAAATAGCTTACTCATTTCCCGCATGTGTGCAATGGAGAACACTGGACTCAACATCTTTCTTTGTTTACGATGTTGTTCGCCTGCGTCCAGAAGAATCAATTATTTCCTCCAAATCCAGATTTCAATAACGGCTTACCGAGAGTACCAAGAAGGCCGGGACCAAACAAGAGTTTGTTTCCACTAATAAGTTATGAATCAAACCCAGTCGTTACATCCTCGGGCATAATGACGATCGGGAAAATCTTACTCAATGAACGAAGATGTTTCTTCATACACATGCTGATCCTATATTGGAGGTGATTCAGATGATCTGCCTGCGTGACGGGACAACCACTTACCTTGACGATTATGTGATGCAACGCCTTTGGATCAAAGACGTATAGTTGGTTTTCCTATGAAAACGAGTTAGCCAAACAATGGCGCAAATGGACTATATCTATACAAACCCCAAGTAAGGCCTTTATCTTGATAACGCTTCCATCTTTCAGTTACTAGGTCAGTTGGGAGAACATTTACCGGGATAAACAGGAAGTTCGTACATTTCTCCGCGATCTCTTTGTGGAACTCCCATGCGTTGGGGTTGAAAACCTGAGGAAATGTACCTGAATAATAAGTAAGATTCTGTGTGCAAACAGATATTGTAACGTTTCACCTTTCCACAAAGATTGGCTAGGAGGTCCCGGAATGTTATCGAGCGACGACCTTACGAAATGCTGTCGGAGGACTCTCCAGCAGAACCAAGATAATGCATATAGAGCAACGGCTTCAAGGAGAAGGAGAATCATGAGCTAGTAAAGGGTTCGAAGGCTGGATCTGTAGGTATTTAGAAGGTGTTATCTCTTAATAACCAAGCTCCCGAAGGTGGGGTATATATATACACGACCTCTTCCCAGAGGTGAGAAATCGGAGACCGACGTCCTCCAGATCTTCAAACGGCCCGTTGGGGCTCGGGGCGATGACAATCTCTTGCATACGTTTTCATGCTTCTGGAGTCGACCGATATCCAAATTCGTGGGCTCTAACTTTAAAGTACAGTGATACGCCCTGACTAGATATTCAAGGTCTATATCCGAGTGCGGAACTTCGTAATGCCACCTGAGGCAATTAGGTGTTTGAACCGTCGTAAATGCGCGCGATCCGCTCTTTTCCAGATATCTCGCAATACAGAAAATACTGCAGCGTGAGGGCAAGGGGTAGATCATGCCTCAGAGTGGACACCTTGGATATTTAGTTGACCAGATCTGACAAGATGCACACGGCTGACGACAGTTTGGCGTGGATCTGTAAACAAGAGACACCAGTCAGGCGACAATTCTCGTGGGATATGACCGATACTAGATGACGGTGATAGAGGCCTGCAAGACACAGAGAAGCATTTTTGTCCAGTATTTCCCTAGATCCTCCGCTGGAACTTGAGCTTGAAGCTTGGAGAATTGACAGGAAAAGAAACCAATGATGTCATGAAATCTGGGCCTTGACAACGACGTGCTGACAATATTGCAATCCGGAAGTCGAGCCTTGAGCGTGCTTTTTGCGCGATGGTTAGAGGGGCTTAGAGATGAAAGCCACCTGCGATAGACCGACGACCAAAACTTTGTCAAGAGTCCGACAATCGGCATGAATGGGCGGCGCCTTTGTGGCCCACGCCGCGGCCAGTATCCCATGCCTGTGGCGGATACTGATACTGGATACTGAAATATTACAAATCAACCACGTGACTTTCACAGACACGTCCACAACGTCGAGCACAACCCCATCATCTCTTGATCAGGACCTCCTTGTCACTCTTGCCTGGATCATCCGGTACCTCGTGAGTTATCCAGTAACCAGCTCATGTTTATGGTAGGTTTTGTTGGTTTTATCAAGATTTGAAGATACTCATTTAAACTTTGAGATTAGTCAAACCGGAGGCCACCTACTAATCCGAATTCCTCCCACTGTGCGCCTCTCCCCTGCAAATAGGATGTAGGCCGGTGATGTTCCACCAATGAAGCGCCTAAAGGACCCACTTTCCTGAATGAGTTAGTAGGAGAAGCAGATGCTAAGGGGAGACTTAGGTGCGTTGTAAAAAAACAAGCTGATATCGCCTTTTTTACTCTCCTTCCCTCTGTAACGCCCAACAACTCATTATTATTTTTCAGCTCAACCCGCCACCTCCTTGCTAAGGACCCCATCACTTCCCGCTCTTATCTGCTCTGCGTCACCTCACTACCAGTCAAAAACTACGGCCACAACAGTACTGTCAGTACAAGACGATTTAATGGCGGAAACTTGAATGTTGTGGGACCTGACGGTGCCGAGGTGGAGCAGTAGCCAAGCTGCTTCTCCTTGCGTCATACAGGAGGTGAGCGAAGCCATGGTCAGTCTGCTTATTCTTTCAGCGAGCCGACTCCACCCTGAGTCAGGCAACTTACAGGTGTTGTTCCCACTTGCAGTTCTTTCTCAACTGCGCCGCTCCTGCAGCATGACCTATATTCAAGTAAGTACACTCCCTTTCTGGTAAACTGCAGCTCGCTTTGAGTCCTCCACGGCCTTGTTTGGTAGTCATGCCTGTATTAATTGTTACTAATCATTGTTTTGTATTCTCGTATTTTGGGCCTCATAGAAACTTTGTATGTATACTACAGTATAGTACCATCAAATTACACCATCATGCCAATATGAATCTTTTGTGAATTTCTTCTTGAAATACATTTGTAAGTGATGGTTCATTTCGGGATGACGAAACATCCCTAGTTGGTGCAGCAATGATCTCTGGCATCCGAAGAATATCTAAGCGAGTATCCAGTGCCCAACCAATCAGAATAATTTCTGAAAAGGGTTCAGGGAAAATCTAAGCGAGTATTTGCTGTCCGATAACAGAAAAGGGTCCACAACATTGGATATCTAGCTACCCCCTGTGATTTTTGTTGGATGTATATCCCGCAAACTTCTGACCCATCCTACATTTTCAGACCAAGAGAAAATTGAAATTGTGAAGCTTACTTGAACTCCCTCCTTCCCTTTCTCCTCTCCCTTTCTTTTTCGATTTATTTTTTTATTTTTTTATTTATTTCCCACCAACACCAGTATCGGGCCCGCCGCGGCCAGTATCCCATGCCTGTGGCGGATACTGATACTGGATACTGAAATATTACAAATCAACCACGTGACTTTCACAGACACGTCCACAACGTCGAGCACAACCCCATCATCTCTTGATCAGGACCTCCTTGTCACTCTTGCCTGGATCATCCGGTACCTCGTGAGTTATCCAGTAACCAGCTCATGTTTATGGTAGGTTTTGTTGGTTTTATCAAGATTTGAAGATACTCATTTAAACTTTGAGATTAGTCAAACCGGAGGCCACCTACTAATCCGAATTCCTCCCACTGTGCGCCTCTCCCCTGCAAATAGGATGTAGGCCGGTGATGTTCCACCAATGAAGCGCCTAAAGGACCCACTTTCCTGAATGAGTTAGTAGGAGAAGCAGATGCTAAGGGGAGACTTAGGTGCGTTGTAAAAAAACAAGCTGATATCGCCTTTTTTACTCTCCTTCCCTCTGTAACGCCCAACAACTCATTATTATTTTTCAGCTCAACCCGCCACCTCCTTGCTAAGGACCCCATCACTTCCCGCTCTTATCTGCTCTGCGTCACCTCACTACCAGTCAAAAACTACGGCCACAACAGTACTGTCAGTACAAGACGATTTAATGGCGGAAACTTGAATGTTGTGGGACCTGACGGTGCCGAGGTGGAGCAGTAGCCAAGCTGCTTCTCCTTGCGTCATACAGGAGGTGAGCGAAGCCATGGTCAGTCTGCTTATTCTTTCAGCGAGCCGACTCCACCCTGAGTCAGGCAACTTACAGGTGTTGTTCCCACTTGCAGTTCTTTCTCAACTGCGCCGCTCCTGCAGCATGACCTATATTCAAGTAAGTACACTCCCTTTCTGGTAAACTGCAGCTCGCTTTGAGTCCTCCACGGCCTTGTTTGGTAGTCATGCCTGTATTAATTGTTACTAATCATTGTTTTGTATTCTCGTATTTTGGGCCTCATAGAAACTTTGTATGTATACTACAGTATAGTACCATCAAATTACACCATCATGCCAATATGAATCTTTTGTGAATTTCTTCTTGAAATACATTTGTAAGTGATGGTTCATTTCGGGATGACGAAACATCCCTAGTTGGTGCAGCAATGATCTCTGGCATCCGAAGAATATCTAAGCGAGTATCCAGTGCCCAACCAATCAGAATAATTTCTGAAAAGGGTTCAGGGAAAATCTAAGCGAGTATTTGCTGTCCGATAACAGAAAAGGGTCCACAACATTGGATATCTAGCTACCCCCTGTGATTTTTGTTGGATGTATATCCCGCAAACTTCTGACCCATCCTACATTTTCAGACCAAGAGAAAATTGAAATTGTGAAGCTTACTTGAACTCCCTCCTTCCCTTTCTCCTCTCCCTTTCTTTTTCGATTTATTTTTTTATTTTTTTATTTATTTCCCACCAACACCAGTATCGGGCCCACGCCGCCGGCGCCGAAAACCTTTCCCATGCTATCACGTGCAATGAGGTTCAAACGGACAGGGTGGCCTAGGGTGGCGGTCTGCTCAGGTACACATTGTCAACAACATATTTCAGCCAATATTTCTCTATATTTCTACATATTTATTCTACTTGCTTTTACATCTCAACTCCAAAAATCTGTGAAATTTTTCGAGAAAGGGCCGCATTGAGCTTGCTGTGGATGCTGTATTACTGTTCTCGTCAAGTTGAGAGTCCCCAAGGAAAGTCTGGCTGCAGCGCCTCAGAAACTTCGATTTCAAACACAAGATTGTAGGAAAGCATTTTAAAGAATTATACTTCAAAAAAATTGCGATGCTTTAACTCGATCCCCCTGGACCGGCCATGCTTATAGAGATGCAGCCTATAAACTCCCTTGTGGACCCCCTGGCGCTTACCAATGATCTTTTATATGCTGCCTATATGACATACAAGTAGTGTACATACCACTCGGTGTGACCCGCTCAATACACTCTATATAATATATAGCCGGTTCTGGAGGTTGTACTCCCTCTGCCTACGCTCTAAGAATTACGCCGCTCGCCGAGGAATTTTCAAGTATACAAAGCAATATACACCTAAATAAGCATCATACAGAAAAATCCACTAGAAAATTGGACGGAAGCGGTCCAGGAACAGTGAAAATACAGTGTTCGCCGTCAGAAACCTCAAGGATATATTGTCAGAACGAAGATGTTTATAACAATTATTAAACCAAAGAAAGACGGCACAGGGTCACACCCACGAAATCGGATAACATATAAGCTTATATTGATGTGGAACTCATGAATTCAACGGAGAAATACTGACCAAATGAGAATGCTAATTAGCTTCGGCATGGACCGGGTAAATCTCTCGGACTGACCAAATAAGGCTTTGCCTTTTCCAAAATCGGAACGTCGCCCCTATTTATCATTACGAGTGCAAAACATATCCAGCCGCTCATCGTTCATGTCCGATTTTTGGATGACTCAAATGAATTCCTGTTATATAGGTCGCAAAAGGTGGTACCAATTCACTATACGCGCTCAACAACAAGTGGAAGCCGAGGCCGCGGGGGACCGCCACTACTCTGGAGATCAGATTTTACTACGGGTGTCGCAAGTCCATTCATATGCCATACTATCTCCTTTGAAGGAGAGAAGCGGAAAGATTCGAGCAGTAGCAGCAGGACAACCTCTGAATTTTCGGTTAAAGGGAGGGTCAGAAAAGAGGTATTGATGGATACTCACTCATTTCGAGCTGAGAGAATTTGAATCCACTAGTTTGGCATCGTGAATAGAAGAGGGCGGTGATTCAAGAAAATGTCACGTACATGCAGGCCCTTCCACCGCCGAGGAAGGTCATGCTAGAATTAAGATAGATATCAACGATCTATTCCCTATCATAAGATTGTGAAGTTACAGGTGCGAATAGACGCCAGGGAGGTGGGCATCAGCCACTGTATCCGGAAGAGGCTTAAGCCAACGTTCAGGCTTCCATTCATACGAGTCCGGTCCCCATATCTGAGGGTTACGATTGGCCGCCATGACCCCAATGATGACGTTTGTGTTGTTGGGCACTAGGATTTCGTGCATTTCGCGACCGTCTATTCCCCTGATTGGGGTAGAAATTGGGAGAACGATATCATGTCGAGTGCTGGGTGACGTTGTTGCAGAAGATTGTGTTATTTTCAGAGATTCTCGGAAATTTTACTGGCAAGACATACGTTCTAGTCACTGTGGGGACAGGAGGATATCTGTGTTTGTTTTTGGAAAGTGACCCAAATTGTGCGATAGGAAAGAGACCTACAATCTAAGTGATTCCCGACAGACCGCATCGAGATAAGGCAAAGAGACCAGGTCGTCATAAGCCAAATCACCGAGCCTCGCCCGGGCCACCGTAATTTCTTGGCGAAGTTTCTCCTGGACCGTAGGATGGGTGGCGAGAAGGTAAAGGATACGGCACAGCGCCCCGGACGTCGTGTCCATCGCCGCAAAGGTCAGCGTTCTGCGCAGTTTCAGTAGATCGACAAAAAAAAGCCATCTACACGTACGACATTTGCCCTACAAGCTCGGCTTCAGATAAAGCTTCGTCTTCTGAAGCTTCCATGTTCGCTCTCACTATAACGGGTGCGTGCGTCAACGTCTGCATTCAAGAAAATGGAAAGTCCGCATACAGAGGATGCTGATAATGTCCTTCCCTTGGCCAATTTGCCTAGTGACGGCCTCATCGCCTTCTGCGAGAGCCTTCTTCTTAGACTCGAGGATTTCGACCGAGGTGTTGTAAATAACATCAACGATATCGCGCAGTTGATGCATGGGCTTGCTTGGGATGATGTTTACCAGAAAGCGCATGAACTTTGGAGCACCTAGTTTAACTATCGGGGCTAAGAAATATGTGCGAAAGAATATGAGTTTGAAGGCAGCGGGGCTGACAATGCAGTGAGGAACATGGGTTGAGTGAAAATAGTCAATGACTTACACGAGCTGCTTGACTGATGTGCTATAAGGATGTGGTACACCGTCTTCAGTCAATGGATCGAAAGAGTAGCCAAGTCCACTTTGGCCTATTAGCTCAAGTGCAGTTCGTGTCATCCAAAACAAAAGATCTATCTAAAACTCAGGAATTAAATATAGTTTAGATTACATTGGTCAATGCGCACCTCTTGCGGTCCGCTCTTAACTTTATTAGCAAATGCGTCCCGAAGCTACGACCATCCATAAATAAAGATTTTCAGCAACCAAGGTAATAAGGCCAACCTTGTACGTCACGTTATAAAAAGTAGGAACTGCGAGGCAAGTTGGTGACCATCGTCTTGCCATTCAAGTAAAAGTAAACGACATACTCATTTCCCGCATATGCGCGATTGAGAACACAGGATTCAGCATCTTCCTTTGTTTTCGGTGTTGTTCGCCTAAGAGTGAATTATTTCCTCTAAACCGAAACCTGAACATGAACGGAGTAAGCTTACCGAGAGTTCCCAGAAGGCCAGGACCAAACATAATATTGTTTGCACTGATGAATGTAGCCAGATGATTAGATTTTGGGCCACGATGGTGAACAGGGAAGACCCTTACTCAATAAAAGACGAAGTTTCTTCGTATACATATTGGTCCTATCTTGGAGGTGATTCTGGTGTTCTGCTTCCATAACTGGACAAACTCTTACCTTAACGATTATGTGATGCAACGCCTTTGGATCAAATACGTATAGTTGATTTTCCTATAAGAAACCTGTTAGCCAAAGAATAGCTGCGACGGGATTAACCTATACCAACCCCAAGGAAAGCCTTTATCTTGATTATACTTCCAACTTTTAGTTAGCAGATCAGTAGAGAGAACACGAAATAAGTGGTAACTTGTACATTTCTCCGCGATCTCTTTGTGGAACTCCCATGCGTTGGGGTTAAAAACCTGAGGAAAGGCACCTAAATAATAATAAGCGAGCTTCTGTGTGCCAACAAAGATGGTACGGTTCACCTTTCCACCAAGATTTAGGAAGGGGTCCTGGAATGTTGTCAAGCGAGGTCTTTACGAAATACTGTCGGAAAGCCCTCCAGCAGGCCCAAGATACTACAAATATAGCAGCGGCTTCAAGGAGGAGGAGAATCATTTGCAAATAGAGGTAGTTCCAAGGCCGGACCCGTAGGTATTAGTATGAGATTCGAAGTGGGAGTATATATACCTTAGTGCCTACCAATATCCCCAGTTCTATAGGCTGCCATAGGGGTTCGGGACGATGACGATCCATTGTGTACGTTTTCACTCGTTTTCATGCTTCTGGAGTCAACCTATTCCTAAGTATGTGTGCCCAAACTTTAATGACTAAGTAATTGAAGCGTAATATGTGCACAATCCGAGACAATCCGCTCCTTTCCAGATGTCTTGCAGTACAGAAAATAGCGCAGGGTGCATTATTCCTCGAAATGGACACCTTGGATCTTCATTGGTTGACTAGATCGGACCACTGGCAGATACACAAGGCTGCTGACAGCCTGGCGTGAATTAAGCAGGAGGCAGCAGTCAGGCGACGATTCTCGTGAGATATGACCGGCACGAGATGACGGTGATAGTGGCTGGGAAGACGCAGAGAAGCATATTTGCCCAGTAGATCCTCCGTTGAATCTCGAAGAGTTGACAGGAAAGAAGCCAGTGATGCAATGGAGTATGGTCCTTTACAACAACGGGCTGACAATACGGAAGAAGAGCTCCGAGCGATTTGCTTATTGAGTGATAGTCAGATTCTTGAAGGTGAAAACCATAGGAGATAGTAAACAGTGCCTAGTACCAGTATAGGCGGGACAACAAACCGCCCGTGAGAATCTCTCCGCCTTTGCTCCTTCCTTCCTCCTCTGTCGGTCTCGTATAACTTCTCTCCATGTGTGCTACTCGAGTAAGTTCGTCCCAGTGTTATATAAACAAATTTAAATTTGAGTTTTTCAGATTTAAAACCCAGTGATAAAAGTTTCTTCGAGACTTAGGTCTGTTATGGGACCTTCCTTTTCCGCCGGAGAGACAGGCTCAAGCAAACTTTCACTGAAAGTTTGTAATTTATATTCAGCTGTAGGTCCAAGGCTTTTAGTTGGCAGCGGCATCCATGACCATCTTGGGTCTCTTCATTTTCATTTCAGACCAACTGACAACTACAAAACAATTCAAGACTGTTCCTTACAACATCAATGGAAAAATCATGGCATTGTTCCTTGCCGGTGCGAGGACGTCGTCGTCGCCTCATTACGCATCCCTCTCGTGAGCATAAGCAACAAGTTTTCAATCCTCGCCTGCCGATCCTGCAGCTCCTTCATCTCCTCCTTGAGTTTCTGCACAGGCAGCTGACCTACCGCTTCCAGCAACGTCGAGATCTGCCGGACGCTGGCCTCTGTGTTCGTCGCCGCTTGCGCAGCTGCTTGGGCCGCAATCGCAGCTGCATTTGTCTCGTTGGACGTAGGAGGCGGGAGGTTATTAGAAAACCGCGAAGTGAACAGTCGAGCAAGAGGACTGCGATTGTTGGCGGTGCTCAGTGTTGGTGACGCTATCATCTCCGGGGAAGCCATATATTCCACAGGACTGAGTGCGCTCGGACCCAAAGGGCGCTGCCTTGGGGAAGCGCGGTTCGAAGGCGGATCATTGACGGACGACCTTCCCAGACTTGTGGCGCGTCTTGCACGAATTCTCGGCGCTGGAGACCTTGAGGCGCTCCTATCACCACGCACATTCTCTCTTGAATACATAGATCTCAAAGTTGGGAATTCCACCTCCGCGTCGGACTCGCCAAAGATATCGTAATCCGCGTCCTCCACATGCACATCAAAAATCGCATCGAACAAGTCGTTGGATGACGAGCCCACAATGGCTTCTAAGAGAGGCATGTTCTTGATATGCCTCGGAAGGCTGTTGAATAGAGACTGAGCTGCGTCTTTCCCAGATTCACGCAGCTTCCGGCCGGACGCTAGGTGTCGTTCGTATATCCCGATGATAATGAGCTGTGGCAAGCTGGTCAACTTGATGAGAAATACATTGAACGAGTGTAGAGCACGAGGACTGAGGAACCACGAGGATGGCTTGAGAATAAAAAATGCCAAGATATTGAAGGGGGGTTGGTAGGAGAAGAGTGCGTCAGACTTGACACTAAATAAACATTATTACAAAACATTTCAAAAAAGCGGCCAGCAAACTCACCCTTCAATTGTGTTGATGGTGTATTGGAAAAGATACTGAAATAATAACTGGTAAGCTTTGCAAAACAATTTACAAGATCATACAAACCTCGTGGGTGGCATTCTATTTGTTATTAAAATTGAGAAAGAAGGAAAGGTTCAATTACGATTGACTCACTGCGTCGATTCTAGCAACGGTATTGGATAGGATAGAGATCAAAACTGGGATAATACAGGAATTAGCTATCGTGGACTCTGATTTTACGAATTAAACCTACTAGTCAACAAAAGCGTGTTCGACAAAGCCGCAAATATCGTCATCAAAATTGGGCCGAATAATGGGTGGAAGCTCGATGCCTGTGCAAAGCTCAGGTACGTGTTCCCGAACCATATCTGCACCATCAACCAAGCTATCGACTTGAGTGTCCACTGGGATTGGCCAACCGGGTCATCGGTAGCTACGAGCACAACAGCAATCAAAAAATGCCCAAACTAGTTGAACAGATTCAAATCTTACCGAGAGTCCACAAAGTGAATAATAGCCCGGAAAAGCAGATGGATGCAATGGCAATGAAGAAGACAAACTGCGAGATCATGGCACGTAACGACCTGGATGAAGTAATTGACAAATCAGTTGTCTATCATTTCCGATGGTCAAGGGCTGCCCATACAGAACGACGACATTATTGGATACTGCGAAGAAGACTAGTCTGTGAGATCAGGAGTTATTTTCAGCTCTGATTTCGGTATTTTTGTATTTATCTTTGCATACCTGGGAATGAGAATACATGCGCCGCAGGCAAGAACATCGAATGCCATAGCAGATGCATCCACTGCCGTAAAAGCTTGAATCGAGGCTGTGCCGTACGGAGACCAGATGAGGAATTACTTACAATCACCTGTGTTGAGCCCCTGGACCCGAAGAATGACATAGGCGAAAAAGATGACAATGAACGCAAAATCAAAGGCATTCCACATCTACCGGAAATCATTCATATGGTCATCCAGATCTAAAATCAGCCGCCCGACGTACGTTTGCGATATAAACTTCGGTTCAGTCCCAATCGTCAGTCGTTCTGCTGATGGATAGAGCAAGAAAGGCGAAAAAAAACTCACTTATCCATCCATGTTCGGTTGATGCGGTATATTCCTCCAAGGCAAAGGCACTGCCGAAAACAATGAATGCTATCTCCCAGAATGTTATTTGCGTTCTGTCATGATCTAAATATTGTCAATTCGGAATGCCTGAGCCGGGAAATGCAACGAACTTGAAAGGCAAAGAACGAAGGTGAACAGCAGCAGCGCAAAGTTGAGAAATTCAAGGTAGGCGCCATATTTCGGGACGCGAAGACTTCAGCCGGGTAAGAACTAAATTTAAACATGGACGATGCAGGGATCTCACCGATAATGGTCGATAAATGGAGCATTGTGGGCGTTGTAAATCTCGATGGCTCTCGGTTTGTAGTTGTCGGCGAGAATGGATCGATTTGCAGCTATGGAGAAAACCACTCTGCCAGAGTAAATGTCATTGACCACCCGTTGTGTCACTGGCGAAGCGAGGAATGTTTTGGCACTCGTAGAGATCGCCATCTGAAGGGTTGCGTTAACCACTTGAATGACATCCGTATGTTTTGGCATACCTCAATAGCACTTTGAGCAGAGTCTATATCATCGTCGCGAGCGTTAAGAATCTGCTTGACCTCGTCTATTACCTGAGAGGTCGCTCCAGCAAGAGGGTTCCAGGTCGTTGTCAGGACAGCAACTAATTGGAGGTAGTTCTTTGCGAAACGGCTGAGGAGTTTTGTAGCCAATATCTCGCAGAGGTTCGAACGTGATATCATGACACCCGAAAAAGCCAATTCCGTCTCTGCCTCTGCCGAGAAGTAAGAGCGAACGACGAGACACGCGTACACGACGGCCATGTTGTTGAGACGCGCATATTTGTTGACGATGGGCCGAACAATGGAGAAATTAATGTCCGCTGCTGTTAGCTGGCTGCCAGGGAGAATTGTCAGTGATTCCCTAAAAATTGTGCAAACTTGCCGGACTTACTCCCAAGTTAACGCGCTATCTAAGTCATCGTGTCCAATTAAACCCAGTTATCTGCGGGATGTAGCTCCACATACCAATAGTGTTCTGCCGAAACACAAGTCAGCTTGATGTTCTTGACATGGGAGGGAAAGCTTACCGTAACGTCTCGTTTCAGCGCAGGAATAAGCGGGAAGACCTTGACAGAGGCAAGATTATCGAGCGTTGGTGCCAACAGGTTTGACGTCTGTTGTTCTGGATCCATACTTTAGAGGTTTGCGGTTACTTTGGTCGCACAGTACAAAACGAACCAGATAAGAAACAAGACTGTCGAGACACGCTGCAAAGTTGTTTACCTCTTGTTTTGTGGTGTGAGAATTGTGGAGATCCGAACCTTAATAGGGTCGCAGAACGGAAGACCTAGATGGGACTAGATTGAATATACAGCTTATTATCTCGAGAAAGCTGGGGTAATTTCTTTTTGTCTTTTACAGTCGTCATCTCGAGAGTCTCCTCAAAACTGAGAAGAGATTTTGTGGAGGGCTTATTGTTTCTCATGTTCGCCCAAATGGAGACAGCCCAAAAGAGATGAAGACACCGGGGGTTGCCATTCAGGACAAAGACCACACTGCTATTTTCACATCCTAAATTGACCGCTCTTGTTCTTTTCCTCTCTTAACCTTCCTCCGAGTCTCTCTCTTCAGCGCTTTCTTCTTCTACACGGAATGCGAGATGGGATGCTGTTTTTCTGAGCCTGTAGATTTCGACGGTGAAGTTACTCTATACCACTTTGACCTTCATCGAGCTGTTGGGAAGGGTGCGTTTGGCAAGGTCGGTAGCAACATTAATCTACCTTCGGACTTTACTGTGATTATCTCTAATCCCCTTTCGATTATTAATTAGGTGCGGGTCGTCGAGCATAAGCGCTCCAAAAAACTTTACGCCCTCAAGTACATCGACAAGGCCCGTTGTCTGCGGCAGAAGGCTGTCGCCAACATCATTCAGGAACGCAGGCTGTTGGAAGAGGTTCGTGCTTGCCAACATCCCCCTCGACTTCCTGATTGCTAACATCGACTTACACTTGCAGATCGACCACCCCTTCATCGTTAATTTGCGTTACGCTTTCCAGGATGACGAGAATTGCTTCTTCGTATTGGACTTGATGCTGGGAGGGGATTTACGGTGTACGGCGACAGTTTTCCCCGTCCCCGAGTTTCACTGCTGACCCGACTATCTCAATAGTCCACCTGGAACGCAAGGGCTATATTAAGGAAAATGTCGTCCGGTTTTGGATGGCAGAGCTATCATGCGGTCTGGCATATCTTCACCGCGAACGAATAATCCACAGGTGTGTTCAACTGATAGCTTCATTCAGTACACAGTTCTCAACCCTTGTGCAGAGACTTGAAGCCAGATAACATTCTTTTGGACGCAATGGGCCATGCTCATATCACCGACTTCAATGTTGCTATTCACTACTCAGAACGACGTCTGCATACCAGTGTCGCTGGAAGTATGGCCTACATGGCGCCCCAGGTCGTCAACAAGAAAGGTTACTCATGGCAGATTGACTGGTGGAGTCTCGGCGTCACTGCCTATGAGTTGATTTTCCACAAGCGCCCTTTCGACGGTCGAAGCACGGAAAAAATGACCCAGTCGATTATGAAGGACCCACTCCGATTCCCTGACGATGCCGTGGAGCGATGCAGTGAAGAGGGAATGCTGGCACTGAAAGGGGTAAGCCGAACAGACATCGCTTGTTATGAAGTCCCTTTACTCAGACACCGGTTGCTAGTTCATTGACCGTGATCCCACAACACGTCTTGGATGTAGACCAAACGGACATGGAATTGAAGATATCCGCCATCACCCATGGTTTTCTGGTATTGATTGGGATGGTCTGGAGACCAAAGAATGCCAACCACCCTTCGTACCTGATGTATGTTTCTGTCAACGGCTGTCTGAAGTGACACTGACCGATGCTTCCTTTTCCCTTCTCAGATGAAGCAAGCCAACTTCGATGTCTCCCATGAGCTCGACGAATTCTTGATGGTAGAGAAACCTCTAACTCATTCAAAACGGAAGGCCAATCCCGACCTCGAAAAAATGAAACCAGAGTTGCGACAACTGGAAGAACAGTAAGCTTTTGATGCCGCTTCACCGGTTTGATGATCTAATTTGATCATCCTAGGTTTACCATCTACAATTTTATGAGCATGAAACGCATGTCATACTATCCGCATAACCAGCCTATGATAGGAACCGACTCTGACAGCAGCGACCGCACACTCGCACAGTCGGCAACTGGCACTATCATCCCGACAGCGACGATTATTGAACGATCACAAGCTGGTTCTCCTGTCCTCGACAGCAGTAATCGCCATCATATTCCCCCAATACCCAATGGTACGCATGGTTACGCCATGACATGATTTACGACTGTGTTCGACCATGTGTTAAATTGGTCGGCATCACACGATTATGGCGTTCGACGAAACGCTTTATGATCTGGTCTCTCACCCACTTTACCCCCGTCAGTCTATCTTTATACCAACATAATTACCTACATCCGACGGCTCTGGACTAATACCCCTGTGAGGGACATTGGGATAGCAATAATTTCGTATTCTTCACCTATGTCCTCTTGTTTGCTTGATTCTAAGCATTATCATTCCCTTTCCACCATCTTCTGTTCTGGAGCATTGGATTACTATTCGAGTACACAAGTAACGCACCTGTTTTTCACCCCTTCTACCCTCATCCACTGCGCTGGCGCGACGGCCACACTCGCCGATTGTCTTCGTCACTGCACACCAGCACCCTCATTTGTATAGTTGTTAACATTAGTTTTACGTATCAATTGTGGCGATGTGTATGTATAACGTGTTTTCCACGCCGATGTACTCTTTGTAGTTATCTTCCAACCTGCCACAACATCGAATCCACTAAAATGTCCATGGGCCAAGCATCTTCTCGTTCACCGTCACCTGCCAGTGTTTCTTCAGGATCTGAAGTCGATGAAAGCTATTTTATTCCTCTGCAGGACATCAAGACGATCGCCCAATTCTACGAGACTGCAGTGTTGAAGCCCGCAGCTCCAGGCAAGGCTCGATTCCAACCGAATTATGAGTTCCTCGACCGTGTATCTCTCTTGTGCGTTATGCTTGATCGCAGGGGCTATTCAGGCTGGGCTAATTCCACGATCGTCCTTCCTTTCGACGCGTTAGTCAAGGCGATATCACAAAGTTGGACATTGACTCAATAGTCAATGCGGCTAATCGTAGTTTGCTCGGTTCGTTCACTGTATCTCTTCTCAATCGGGTCTAACGACTTCTTTCAGGTGGCGGCGGAGGTATGCAGGCTCCAATTTGCGACGTTCTATGAGATGGAGATCATCACACTTTGGCCACTCTTATAGTCGATGGCGCTATCCATGCCGCTGCTGGCCCAAAACTTCTGGACGAATGTGCGCTATGCGGCAATTGCGCAATTTCATATATCTTATCGAATCTCTTCCATAGGCCGTGGTCTGAACGGATGCTTGACTGGACAATCAAAGATCACGCGAGGCTACAGACTACCCGCGTCAGTATCCAGTTTGCCGTCACGATGTCCTACCTTCCGTTAACAGTGCATTAGACGACACATCATCCATACAGTTGGACCGATCTACTCGTCAAAGGAAAAGGAAGAGAAGGCAGAGCAGCTGGAATCGTCCTATAGAACGAGTTTGGAACTGGCCGTCGAAAATGCGTTGAGACATGTGGCAAGTACTCATATGCTTAATTGCCGAATTCGTGTTGAACCCTTCCCTGCTAGGCATTTCCGTCCATCTCCACTGGCATCTACTCGTACCCAATTGTGGATGCAACACGCATTGCTTTGAACACCGCAAGAACCTTCCTCGAATCGGAAGCGGGAAGTAAGGTGAGGACAGATATTGATAAGTCAGATATGAACATAACATGATGTCTGATTTATTTCTCAGCTTGAAAGGGTGATCTTTGTGGTTTGGAGCAACAAGGATAAAGAGGTTTATGAGTGAGTTTACGTCCCATCTCCACGATTGCAATTATTACCAACACGCTTTAACGTTTGCCATAGATCACTCATCCCCGAGTATTTCCCCCCAGCCGATAAACCGCAAGAACCGGAACCACATTCGGACACCGTCGAACCCTCCTCATAGGTTCTCAAGGCAAGCATCGCTATAAAGGGGCTTACCTCCAACATGAACATTGCAACATTTCCGAGTTCTGGAGGTTTGGTCACAAGCCATATTTTTAGTTTGTCCTCGTTCTTCTGCACACTTTTAATGTAATATTTCTTTCTTATTCAGAACAACGACCTCCTACTGCTTTGCTTGCGTGATTGTTTGCTGTCCCTATTCTCTTCTCTGTTAATATGAGCACTCATCTCACGAATGTCCGATACTGGCATCGGATAACCGGCATCAAGAAGCGGATTCCTCTCGAGTCTCCACCTCTCGAAGCCTTCTGTCCCCAGCCTCCCTCTGTCCCCAACATCCTTCGGCCCGCTTCTTCGCTTCTCCAGAAGCCTTTCATAGATTTTTTAGATTTTTCGTACTCGTGACCTAGATGGCTGCTGTTTAGCGCAGCAGCACTTGTCCGCGAATTTGCCGTGCTTGCATTTCCGAGTTACCAGTCGACACATAAGAGGGATGCTGGTTTTCACGATTTCGTCACTCTCATACCCCTTCAGTTCCCCAGACACGTTTCAAGATGGGACTGTTCATGAACATTTTCACAGCCCTTTTTTCCTCCATCGGTATGTTTTCCTTCAACAATTCCGTGGAACTATGCTAATCTTGTTGGCCTGTAGGCGCGTTTCTTTTTGGGCATGTTTATTTACTGGACACGATAAATGACACTAATCTTCACCTTGTATTTTCCCTTTCAGATATGACAGGTAGGTATTTGCAACGTTTTGCTATGCGCAACACCCTTACATAGAAGCCTTAGTGGTATTATTTCGTCGGTCTTGACTATGTCACATTATATTACACGTTTTGGTGAAGATCCAAACATCAAAGGCGCAATAGTGTCCACCTTTAATGGTTCGTTGATACTTGATAACTACGATTTTATTCACTTATCTTGACCATGAACGTAGGGGGTTGTTTCTTCGGCGCTGCTGGTGCCGGATGGTGTGTCTTTGTAATCATATACAAAGTTGAATAAGGAACCAACACACGTCCCAGGGCCAACGATAGGTTTGGACGAAAACGCACCATTCAGGTATGAGTTGCTTATGCTTCAGAAATATAGTATCTCATCCGTGGAAAGATAGGCTGCATTTTAGCGCTTTGGGGTTGCGCTATGCAAGCTGGTGCTGGTAACGTTGCCACCATGATTGTCGGGCGCATTGTGGCCGGTCTTGCTATTGGGTAACAAAATGGTTCCTCTTCATCTGGCCATGTGCGACCTGACTCTGTGTTAGTGTTCTCTCGATGACCGTGCCTCTTTACAATGTGATTCCGCCTTTCTCTTGCGTTCAGTGTTCTATCGTCTAATTTTATAAATATCCAGACAGAGATTGCCCCTCCCAAGATCCGTGGTTTTCTGGTCGGGCTAAATCAACAAATGATAGGTGTCGGTTTTATTGTGGCCAACTGGGTACAAGAAACCCAATATTTTCTCCTGTGTGTCGCTCAATACTTTGCAGGTTGGTTATGGTTCGCAATTCATCAAGTCAGATGCATCTTGGAGATTGCCACTTGGACTCCAGGTAAAGGAAGTCAGCCATAATTTCATTAACTCCTGACATTTCTCTTGATAAAGATGCTTCCAGCGGGTTTGCTGCTTATCGGAATACAATTCTTGCCATACAGTCCCGTAAATGCTCCCCACCCCTCAAGTTGCCTCGGATCTCATTTTTCAATAGCGCTGGCTTTTGGAAGTCGGAAGGGATGAAGAAGCTCGTGAAGTTGTGCTTAAACTTCACGGAAACGACAAGGTCTCAGCCGACAAGGAGTATGCACAAATGTATGTTTCGATCAAAGCTGAAGTTAAAAGCGGGAGATTAAGTGACCTTTGGTCGACGCGAGCCATGAGATATCGTACACTCGTTGCCATTGGCGTCCAAGTATTCTGTCAGTTCACTGGAATCAACGGTGCGCACTGTCCATTCTCTACCCGCTTAAGCTTTATACTGACCCGCCCACAACCAAGTCATCAACTATTATGGTCCACAGATGTACGAGAGTCTTGGAGTACAAGGAGGAAAGGCTCTCCTTGTCCAAGGGTTGGTGGTCGTTGCACCATCTCAGGTTGTTATTGTCTAACTCTGAAGGAATCATATGTCAGGATCTATGGTGCAATCGGCCCTGTTGCTAACCTTTTGTGGGTCAATTTCTGTTAACCACTTTCTGGTCTGACATCATCACGAAGCTTCATCATCTTCGTACTTGACCGAGTGGGACGGAAAAAGCCACTCATGTTCGGTGCCTCGACTTTGGTTGCCACCTTCTCAATCTTGTGCGCAATACTGGCTACAAATCCCCTTGGTTCCCCAGACTCCAATGCGACGGCTCAGAGGTAATTAGTTGTCTTGAAATCGATCGACAATCCTAGCCTAACATCAACAACAGAGCCGGTATTGCGATGATTTTTTTGACGAGCATATTCTTCTCGGTAAGCTTCGGGCCAGTCAGCTGGGTGTTAGCATCTGAGGTTTGATACATTTTACCACTTTCAATGCGGTTTTTATGCAACTAATTATATATAGGTCTTCCCAACGAATACTCGAGCAATCGGTACAAGCGTGGCGACTTGTTCCAATTGGGTATGTGTTGTGTCTTAATCCAGAAGGAACGGCCCACATAATTGTATTTGACAGGCCTTCAATACACTTCTCTCACAGGTGATACCGTTGCAAACACCTCTTCGTCTCATGGCTCACAATATCTTCCAAGGTGGCACCTCTTGGGCTGGCCCGAGTTGGCTGGAAATTCTATCTGTTATTCGTGTGCCTCAACCTTGCGGACTTTGTTGCAATTACGGTCTTCTTCCCAGAAACGAAAGGCAAGCCAGCTTTTTTTGACGATGCCCGACAGCCAATAGCTGATCGTTAACTTACAGGGAAAACACTCGAGGAGATGAATATAGTCTTTGGAGATGCAGTTCAACCTTCCGGCGGAGACAAAGAAATCCCATATTCTAAGCATTCAGACGAAGAAAAAAGCATCGACGCCAGAGCGTAAATATAAAGCTGGGGTTGTACGCTACATTAAGCACTCCGGGATCTTCGGACCGATATCTTTATATATTGCACTCGCCTCCCTCCTTTTCCTAATTTTAATTCCATTTTATCTGGACCGCGTGCACCGTAATCGTGTCTCGAGGACAGTGATTGAAAGCCTCTGCGTGCATAATCCTTACTCTCAACACCACAGTTCATCAGGGACGTGCTCGTGACTGCTGACGTTCCGATTCCCGAATCAAATTAGCGATGCGGGGTGGTGATATTGTAGATTCATCCGAACGCGAGGCAGAGGTATGTTGGTTTGGTTGTTTCTGATCCCAATGCTGTTGCAAACCCAGTGATCAGGCGGCGTCTTCCAAGGCATCCAGAGCAGAGTTTGCAAAGAACTACGATCAGGCATTTGGGCTCTACATCAAAGCGGCAGAATCCTTTCTCCATCTCAGCCGATCGAGCACTGCAGATGATACAAGTAAACAAAGATGGAAGGCCAATGCCGCAAAGGCTCTAGAAAGAGCTGAAAAAATCAAGAGGTTCATCGAAAGACCTAGAGCCAGCATAACTTCACCATCTAGCCCTACCCCAAACTCGACAAAGGAGCTGCGTCTGACCCCTGTCGGAATCAACCATTTTTCTCCTCGTACGTCTGCAATTCGATGTTCCGTTCGGGATTCTGAGTTATCGCAGAGGAACAGTTCTATGTCATCAAGAAAGGGGGGACAGTCAACGGCTTGTTTTTCCCTCTGTGGGATGACCCATTTCCCATGAAAGGTTCCACTTCCATTACCTATTCGTCAGTGTCATATTTCCAAAGAAGTTCGCTTGCTTATTTTTGTCAATCCAGGGATCCAGACGGTCAACCTAAACTCTCACCAGAACAGCAGAAAGTGTCCCCTATTTGGCGTCGACCAAGGTGAGCTCAGGAATAACACACTTTCAGGAATTGATCACACTACGCTATTGTCACTCAGGCTGGGCCCTACAGTTCTCGGACCTGTTCAACCCCGTCGAAGCATCTTGCCGCAAGAAATTTTACAATACATTGTCACTGATTGTTCTGTCTGTGCTTCAATATCTGTCTGTCTTGAACACAGTCGTAGATTCGGTCCAACTGTAGGTCACACTACCCATGGTCGATTTGTATAAATTATTTATTTTCTCTAGCTGGAATCCTTGATACGCGATTCATCCGGTTCTACAGCACAGTCGACAGGAAAGGTGGCAAACGGTCGGCACGATGTACGAGTTCTCTTTAACGGTGCATGGCGTCGTGTACGTGATTTCTTTGATCCTACCGCAGGGAGCCGGGTGGTTTTGTTTACCGTATATTTCCAGATAGGTACATGAAATTTGTATCCCAAGCAATCGTTGCTCAGTTTGGCTTGTGCAGCTATTGATGACCAACTCCCTTTCCACCCAACGCAAGGCACATTAATGTGCATGTCCGTCCTACCACTGCCATCCCCGTCAATCTTTCAAGATACGAGTCTATCTGAGGAAACGCTGTGGCCAAGCCTCCTGGAAAAGGCTGTGAGCTAACTAACATGTATTCCACATCTTGACGCTGACTTAGGTCTAGTATATGAAGTTGATGGGTGGATATGATTTCCCCGGATCGTTCGTTATTCTTTTTCATCTGAAGATATTCACTGACAATGATCCCCGGCCATTGGCAGGAACTCGAGCATTGATCTACAGTGCGCAATCACCTTTTGGGCTTGCCATAACATCTGACACTTACCAGTACTCTCGCTGGTTGGATCCCAGAGCACGTTGAAATCAAAAGGCGCGTGCCCTTTGTATCGGAATTTCAGATGCTAACTGCCATCTAGATCGACATTCGAAAGGGAGAAGACCTGGCAAAGAATAGAAAGGGGTTTCTCAACTGGTAACGATCATGTTTTTCTTCTTTGATTTGATTTTATATTTGTCAGGCCAATGTGTTGTAACTCTTGGAACTGGGCCAACTTCTTATGTTCGCTGGCGGGATGTCCCGCTCTTGCCTTCACATAGCTATGCCGTCATAGGTGGTTTCCCTACAAATCGCCTCCACGCATTACTGATATCATTTTTAGATGCATACGAAAGAGAAGATGGTCAATACTTTACTGTTTTGGACTCATGGGTCCGCGCAGATGGGTCGAAGGATGAACCCTCGAGTGAGTCAGCCTCGGCTCGTCCCCGTCGTCCACTTTCTCACCTCAAATAGAGGTCCTACAGATACCATGGTCTGAGGTTATGAATGTATTTGAAGGGGTTTATTTAAGCTGGGATCCCAATCTATGGCAGAATAAACTAACTTTTCATGGGTGGGTTCATGAACTTCATTATTTTCCATGCTTCATGCTGAGTCCAACAGAATGTGGAAGCGAAACACCGGGGATGAGGATGGTATCGCCTTGTTTCTTTCTCCCCTAGTGGCAATGATTCTCATGAACTTCAGGATCAAGACAAGCACAGATCGAATTTATCTGTGACAGCATATTGGATGAAGAGATCTTGGTCCTCCTAACGAGCCATGTGGTCGATACCCGTCGAACCTCTGACTTCATCGCCTTGCGGGTTGATATGGAAGATGACCTCACAAATGGCATGGATATTGCCAAAAATCAACAAATTCTCTCTGCAAGGGTTGGTTCTGAACATTTAAAAAATATCCCTTATTTTACTGAATTATACCAGGGCACTTACACAAACAGCACACATATACTGGTAACTCTACACCCTTGAAGCAGTTTTGATACTAGGCTCATGACATCCGAAGTCTAGGAACCGTGTACCCAAGTCTCAGCGTACCGGTATTCTCTCTATCACGGCATCCTATGACGGTGATGCTCGCGAAGTCGGGTTCACTCTTACTGCATATTCCAAAGCCACGACGAAGATTTCATTGGTTGAAAATAAATCAACACCACCTTTTACTCGCAAGGTATTCCTACTGAACCTAAAATGAGACGCAGATTGACGGTAATAAAGGTAGAAGGGTCCTTCACTGCTAAAACCGCCGGGGGAAACTGCACATATCCAAGCTTCATGGTTAATCCCCAATATCGATTGGTCGTCCATCCAGTAAAATCGCAGGAAGGCGCATCGACTGGAGTAACTAGCAAAGGAAGGCTGACTGTGGCTCTCCAAACAAGTAAAGATATGCCAGTCAATGTGGCGATGGTATGGTCGCAAAGCCAACGAGTGTCGGAGTGCGTCTGCTACACTTGATCAGGATCCAAACCGCTGACCTATTCCTATTCTTAGCCTGTCCACGAAGGATCTGGTAGCTTCATCTGGTGCTTATAGCTATGGCTTAGCGCAATTGACCAAGGCAATACCTCGTAAGTCCCGATTTGCTTGAAAAACAGTTATCTGAATGGCCCTCCGTAGCCGGAGAATACACCATCGTCGCTTCCGCATTTGAACCACGCCACATGGGTCCATTTTCATTGAAAGTCGAATCTTTTTACCCATTTGATTTGGAGTCAATTCCTCAAGAAGGGGCAGGAATGTACAGCAAAGTTGTACGTGGGCTGTGGTATGTAAATATTCTCGACGTAGAAGCTTGGGGATATTCATAACCCAGCAATCCAGGGATGGACAAACTGCTGCTGGAGCTCCTTCTTTCGATAAGTACCCAAAGAATCCCATATTTGAACTGGTTATTCCCTCAGTCACCCGACTGATGTGAGTCAAGCGATCTATCTATTAACGTGTCATTGATTATACAAATCAGGATTCGCCTACAGCTTCTCCAGCCCTCGACGGCCATTGCGCTGAATGTCACAGTATACCCCAACTTTCAGAACGATATCGAGTTGTCCTTACGACAAAGCCATGTTGCGACGTCCGGAGCATATGAAGATACCATTGCCGGTGTGGCAACACCACAGGCGACACTTGGGGCGGGCAAATATTACGTCATTCCATCGACCTATAACCCAGGGACGGAGACTGGGTTCCGAATGCTGATTTATTCCAGCGTTTCTGGGATCACGGTGACGCAGAAGAACTTGTATTCGACATGAGCTTTCACAATAATGGGTTCATCAGGCTTGATATACAGCTCCGCAGATTAGGATGGCTTCGAGCCGCGGAAGGAGGGAGATGTCAAGAGAAATTCATTGACACGCTTTAAGGTCGTCCGAGAAGGATTGGCCTGCGGCCGGCTCGCTATTATCCATTCAAGCCGAGTGCGGATCGAATTTTTATCAATAGCTAGCATTTAGTCAGAGGATACTTGAACAGTGATAACTTGCTATAACTTACATTCTGTGCTAATACTATCCTGGGAGTCATCGGATTGGCTCAGGGGACCCAGTTTTCCATCATCTGTAAAAAAAAGTTGGAGTGCAGCAAGGACGATGCCCACGCTATGATCTTTTCCAGACTCGCAAGCAACACACACATCCCTTCCTTGTGTCAAATTCCGGCGAATGAATACCACAGACTTCGGCAGGGTTGATAGTAGGAAGCCATGTTGACCTTTTTTACCCGAAACCACAGATAGATAGAGTTTTGAAACAGTTGAAGGTAACGCTTCTTCGTCAGTCTGAGGAGTCAGAAGTATGTAGGCTAGTTCCCCTTCCTTTGTTTCATCAGGTAGATCTGCAATAGTACAAAGCAAGAGACGTCCCCCAACTTTGATTACAGGTGTCGGTGGGTTTGTGGAGCGGATGATATCAGGTATCTGGTTCCTGAGAGAGACGATCCGGGAAACAAGCCCTAAGAGCTGTGTACGGTCGATCTCCAGAAGTTGGTCGCGATGTGTCCAAAACATTTCCGGAGTCAAACCCTAGAAAACCATCAGAAAATGGATAGAATTTCAAAAACAAATACCATACCATGCCCCATAGCTCATGATCGTCTCCGGACCCTTGAATATAAGAAAAGCCACTGGAGCGTCTCTCTACTCCTTGTTCAATTTGTTTCGATGCAGATACGCAGATGATCGGAAAAAAGGCTTGACGGCCGCTCTGGCTAATAGGTATCGTAGGGAATGTGGTATTCGTAGGTGTGATCCAGAGTGGTCGAAGTGGAGATGAGAGGATAGGAAGCGAAAAAGAGGAAGCCTAACAAGAAGTCAGAACCTAAGTGAATAGATTCATGAACGCCTCACTGCCAGTGATTCCGCCCATCCGTCAAGACGTTGCTCGATTTGGCTATGTTCCTGCATGCTAACAGCTGAAGGTGGGGTGTAAAGAGCGGTATTCCACGTAATCCGCCCTTCTTTTTCGATGATGCTTGAGTGACGAATAAGGATGGCGCGATTAATGACTGCACACCATATCGGAACTGTCTTCGACAGTGCGTCTGGAATTCTCTTCCCTGAGCGTGTAGAGTCGACGAGGATCATACTAAACATGGTCGTTGGTTAATGGGATAAGGGTCGAGAATGGAAAAATGTCTCGCCTACGATGCTCAGCAATGAGGGGAAGTAAATGGAGGTTAGAGCGACGTAAGTTGAAACTCCAGTTGTTGAAGTGGCCGTCAGTGGATTTAAAGTAAGCCGGAGTGTCAGTGGCCTGCAAGAGATAGAGTTGATGTCGACCGGAAGGTTAACTCGCATTTGCACTCACAATTTCTGGGTCCGTATACCACGATCCACATCGCAAATTTGCTGTGACAACCCCAGTCAACACTAGATCTTCCGTGAGGCAAATATTCACGGACGCAAAAGCGGCGTATTGGGATAAGCCTTGTGTACTTGATTCACAAAAGCTACAT
This sequence comes from Galerina marginata, assembly GCA_023014335.1. NCBI lineage: Eukaryota > Fungi > Basidiomycota > Agaricomycetes > Agaricales > Galerinaceae > Galerina > Galerina marginata. Next base: position 2,825,006 of record JAECYW010000004.1, read on the forward strand.
CTTCCTGGATGGAATGGAGGCGGTTGAAAATATCCAAAGTCTCCTTTCGAAGATACGACAACGCGTTTTCTTTCTGGGAATTATCCATGTCGCTTGAAAATACCGACTGGGGATTGGTATGTGGAATCCGAGTACAGGCCACTAGCTGTTGTTTAATAACATCAGCTCAAGTTTCAATCATTTTTAACGCGATGACTCGACGTTACTTTGCCAATGGTGTCCCCGAGGTATCCCTGGTATAACTGGAAGGTTGAAGATGACGGCAGTGGAAGACCAACTGAATTAGGTAATTGATCCAATAGTCATCGATCATCTCTTAAACTTTCTTCTTCTTTTCTGAGTTCATGACTTCGCGGTCAACTGGGTTATACAGTTTACCTGTAGAGGTATGTGTTACCGGTTCATCTCGCTGATTCAAGCAGGTTAAAAACAAGTCTGCAGCTGCTCCATGAATTGGAACTGTTCGCGTTATCTGAATCTCTACCACTTGTGTCCGTTCACTTCAACGACGTATACAAGAATGCGCTGCCATTCTTTCATGCCAAATATATCTTGGGTCGTGTACTAGAAAGTGCAGAACCTGTTCTTTCAGATGTCTACACCAAAGCGCTTCGGTATCCTATCTGCGATCTGGCGGTGCTTCAAGCCATCCACGACCTTGTAAAGGACTTCCAATGGAGCAACTCCCTGGTGCAACTTCCTCGAAGGCTTTTCCGATCTCTTAGTCCACCAGCGTCAGGATGGACCGACGAAACTCATCCACTTCCTCTACTTCGATATCTATATCATACGCCAGACATACCAACAGTCAACACCAATGCCAATGAAGGCTACGCTCTGACAAGAGCCGTTCATGCAAAATTTCTGCCCCTCGTTCAATTTCTTCTCGAGCACGACGCTTCTCCGAAGTGTCATGATGGACTCGCTGTCAAGGTTGCCATACGCCAAAAAAACCTCGAAATGGTCAAGACCCTCATAGAAAGACAAGGTATTAAGCCTAGAAACGGCAAGAAACGCAAGGTTGGAGATAGATTGGATTTGAATTCCGATATGTTGAAAATCGCCGTCCTCTCAAACGCCAAGGATGTGGTGAAATATCTCTACAGGGAGAAAAATGTTATACCCGATGTGCAAACGCTGAAGAAAATGGGCTCTATGTCGTAAGTACGATTCCACTAGTAACTTTCTTATAATAAGTTATATCTTACACTTTCGTCGAAGTTAAATTGGCGTGAATCTTTCAGGCGCTTTTTCTGCCGTCCTAAGAAAGAGTTTCTGACTTTCATCTATTTCACGTACTTTTTCAAAACAGGGTTTCTTGAAGAGTGAGCCACCAGCCTTTCGTATTTGTATTGGTCCATGTCTAAACGTTTCCTAGGGCCCGATTTCTGCATCGCTCAACATTCTAACGGATCCTTGCCTTGTACAGCAGGCTATCTCGGGTCCCTTCGACCTTATTGTAACTGTGGTGCAGTTCCGCAATACCCAATGACGAGGATCAGTCTTATGAAAGAGCCGACATAGTGAGATGCTACCTAGTTCTATGGTTTCCGTCCCGTATTACAACAGATATTGGGACACCGAAATTGATATAGGTAAAATAAAACAACAAAGAAGAGGATGCCAGAAAATAATGAAGATGCTCGTACACAGTCATAACAGGCGCTAAACCAGAATATAGATGAGAGTATTAGATATCATCAATATCAACCTCTCCTTCATCTCCGAATTCGAACGTGCATTCCCCGTCTTCTTCACCAAAGGTATCCGTCTCGTTAATTTTGGCATTTTCGGGAAGCTCGCCATAAGCTTTCACTGAAAACAAAACCCATCAGCGTTATGTTGACAAATGATGTATATCCGGAAGAGTCATACAGTTACGAGCTTCATCTGCGGTGTACTTGACAATGACATCGGCCTTGTCATCTTGGAAATCTCGTAGAGAGAGCAGCACGATGTCGCCCTGGTTGATCCACACCTACAGAATGCACCCTAGAATTAGTCTCGCCTACACAGTCTTCATGCCAGAAAGCGCACCTTTTTCCGCATCTTCCCTCGAATGTGTGCTAACCGCTTCTCTCCATCGAAGCATTGGGCTTCGAGACGTCCATTGCCGAGCATTTTGATTACTTGAGCGTATTCTTGACCATCTTCGCGGAATACAAGTTCACGCTTGTCGTCGTCGTTCTCGTTCTTTCCACGTCTCCTGTTTTTGCCACCCTGTTCGAGGGGGAAAAATAGGTTAATTACGCTCCATCTTCCGGAAGTTACAGGTTCGTACCTTTCCTTTATTCTGCATCGATTTTGTGAGTTCATGCTTTAATAAAGATTTATTGGAGTCCCAACCTTAGGCATCTTTAGACTAGTTGATTTGAGGCCTCTCTAGCTTGCGATTCGAGCCTTAGAGACTACTCGAGGTTTAAGGATGGTCGAGACACCTGCGAGTGAGATGGAGAGAGGTAAGAGAAAGTGGATCGATGGACGTTATCAAATCTTAATTGGTCTGTCTTGTTGACTCGAGTGGTCGCTGACAAATCCCGACGCGCTTCCTTTTTGGGTTTGTGGCCGGCAAGTCCGCAAGCTTTCAATATATTTCAAGCGGTCACAGTGTCGTTAGAATGTATCCCGAGGAACTGGAAATCGTTCTGCCCTCTGGTATATCTCTGCAAGCCGATCTTTGGAAGCCTTCTGATCATGGCTCAAATTCTGGTGGAGGCAACAAACTTGCAGTCTGCCTCCATCCATGGTCATGGTTGGGAGGTCGAAAAGAGGATCCGTATGTTCTTAACTCTAAGGCTGTTTTACTTCCGTTGACCTGAGAATGTACCCCCTCCTCCTCCTCTTCTTCAGGTCTCTCTCGTCGTTAATCGAACCATTGGCGGAGCGTGGCTATCACGTTCTCCGGTATAACTCTAGAGGTGTTGGTGGGTCGACTGGATGGGCCTCCTTCACTGGCTTTAGTGAAGCTGAAGACCTTAAATCCCTCATAACATGGGCCATGGACAAGATTTCTGATGTCCAATCTGTCGTAATTCTGGTAAGCATATTTCTCACCGTAAACAGCTGAAATTTACAGAGGTGTTTCAGGGTTACTCTCATGGGTCACTTATCGCGTCTCTATTCCCAGTTCTTCCCTCTGTTAAAACCTCACATATTTTACTTTCATACCCGCTCGGTCCAAGAGCATTCCTTACTCTGTTCAATTCGTCATCATACAGCAAAGCTCTACAAGAGCTTATTCAACATCCCGAATCGAATGTTTTGATTGTCTTTGGAGATCGTGATGAGTTTACCTCGCAGTCCAAATACAAATCCTGGACTTCAGACCTCCAAGGCGACAATGTAGAAATTCACGAGGTAGAAAATGCTTCACACTTTTGGCATGGGCGGAGTGCGCGGGAATTGGCCAGGATTGTCGAGAGATGGTTGCTATAAGTATTTCTTCGTTATCTGCATGTGGGTCTGTGTTGGGTCTGTGTAAAATATATGTACTGATTTTTATGAGGATTTTTTGAGTTGAACATTGAGCTTGGCAACGAACGGCCTAGCCCATCACAACAGTGTTACCTAATTTAGCCCATACAACAGCTTTCATCCATACAACCACTTCTGACTCGTCAAATTTCTGAAGCTTTCTTTCACTCACTTTTCAACTTGGCTCTTTGCCGTCCTCCCTCTTTATATCTACAAGTAAAAGGCATCTCCTTCTCGCTACCTTTTTAGTCCCAGAGCCATACACACGCACCCACCAGGGCCTCAGGGGTGGAGATGTAAGTCCCACCACCAATCTGTCACGTCAGCTATGTTGTTCATCCGCATGCTTCACGCAAAATAGGCCACTACCAGATGAGCGTCCGCGACAAAGTGTAGCGAATCTCATTGGTAGATTCGAAACACAGAACAAGCGCCTATCTGTCTCCGCGAGCTCGCCGTCGCGTAGTTCCAGCGTCGTCTCACATGTAACCGGAGATTCTACCAAAGACGAAGTCAAGGAGAAGCGCGAATGGCCTCCAAAATCTATTGCCGAAACTGAAAAGCCGCCCATTGTCCTACCATCGCTATCATCTCGGCATATCCCACCTGCTTTGATAACCCAATCGTCGTCTGCAGATTCCGAGTCTGGCTTAACAAACAAATGGAAGAAAGATCCATCTGGACCTCCTCCAGAAGAAGCGGAAGTCCCTCTCACCGCAAAAGCATTGAGTGCTTCTCAAAGGCAGGCGAAGGGTGAGCCTGATTCGTTCCTAGAAAACTGGAGAAAAGACCTTCCATCTGCTAAAGTTAACGTGGAATCGGAGCCAACCCCATCAATACCAGCAGAGACTCCAACCCAAGCAAGTCTAGCGACTCCAACGCCTGTTTCTTCGCAGAAGTTTGCCACCCCAGCCACCCCTCGTACTCCCGGCGCCAAAGCTATTACTACGAAGACGCCTCCTTCAGCGGCATCCAAGGCGTCTGCTTCGGCATCCTCAAAGGCCCCTGCCAAGACACCTCTCAAATCAGCTGCGCCAAAGCAGTCTCTGACGCCTTCCTCTTCTCAGCCTCTGAAGCCCCAGCACACTGGGCAGTCAATGGCTTCGAGCGCGACGACAAGGAGACCTGTTACAAAGGCCCCTACCACACCTTCGAGCGTGAAGACCCCTGTTCGTGCAGAGGCTGCTAGGGCCAAAACCCCGACCTCTGCACGCCCAAAGACACCATCTACCGGGTTGTTTGCCCCTACCGCAGCGTCTCTGGCTCGTTCTCGAAATGCACAGCCTCCGGTCCCCACACCGACCAAGAAGGCGACTCTAAGTAGCTCCTCTATGGATCGCCTTAGCAAGCCCACTGCTGCCTCAAAAGCCAGAATTGCTTCTTCACCTCCCACACCTGGGCGTCCAGCAACAACCTCAACTTCGCGTACACCTTCAACAACCAAATCGAAGGTAGCCTCGCCATCGAAAGTCAAGGCGCCTCCGGCGGCAACTGGGGCCGCTGTGGCCGCTTCCGTTGCCAGCATTGGCCTTGTTGCTGCCACTGCTGCCGTAATCGCTGACGGTGAAGAGGAGGTCGCCGATGATATTGGTGGAAATGCGCAGAATGGCCATGACCATGACCTGAATTCATCTTCGGTTGGAGAACCAGTTGAAGAGTCAGCGGAGCCTACTGAAGAGGCATCTGTGTCGATTGAGGAGCATTCTGAAGAAGATCACAGTGAGCAAGTCGAAGATAAGGTGATGGGGGATGCCGCCAGCCTTGGTTCCGGAGAGAATGAAGCTACCCCAGTTTCTCCTTCTCCATCTCCAGAAGCAGAACACGCTGCTGAAAGCGTTGAGCCCTCTGCTGTCGATGCTGCTGTCACCCAACCTACGCAGAGTGTCAGTCAGGAGACGAAAGACGATCTCGAAGACATCGTTAATCTCTTAGAGTCCGTCTCGATCGCGAAACCACATGAAGATACCATTGCTGATATACCAGACGAAATTCTCGAAATACCCGGCGAAGACGAGAAGTAACGGCTCTAACGGACCTATGAGCGGCCTCTTCGGAAATAAAGGAAACGTGGAAGACAAAATATGGAAGAAAAAAGAGAGACAGAAAAGTAGTTGATACCTTTTACCCCTTCATTCACGGTGCACAAACTCATGGCATTCAGTTTATACTTTTTATATACGGCCCCCAGAATCTCTTCAGCTGCTCCCCCGCCGTTTTATTATCCTTTCAGCAGCCTTAGATAACCTGTGCGATCCCAATATTGTCCACAGGTATATACTCAACACTTTATCGTCCTTTAGTTATTTGCTCTTTACTCTTCATTTTACTTGCACTTTACAATCACTTTTCGTCTTTCCTACTGATTTCTTGGCCCTGGAACTACACTGAAGCCTTTTAGAAAGTCGAAATTCAAGGAAAGCTGGCTGGTGAGCCGATGTGAAGAAAGTCGCAGCTGGTTGGGAAGGAGATGAAGGAGTACACCGAACTCGTAAGTGCCTTAACAAAAGCAGTAATAGTAATACTCTCCCACGCGTCGCGACTATCATCAAAGAGACGCGTCACATCCATCTTATACGCTAACCACTACCAACCGCCTTCATATTTTACAATGTCGACATCAGCATCGAATTCTAAAGCTCCTGAAACTTCCAAAGCAACTGAGCAACCAAAAGCAGAGGCCCAACCCCACCTCGGGGTTCTGGAGGAGGACGACGAATTTGAAGAATTCCCTGTAGCTGGTTTGTTGATCTAGCATTTATATGAACCCATTTCTTAATATTGGCACTACTCCATAGATTGGGACGACTCGAAAACAGATCTTGCACACCTGGGTGGCGTAGCTCCTGGTGCAGCGAAGTCAGGCGGGGATAAGCTATGGGAAGACAACTGGGATGACGATGATATCGAGGATGAATTCAGTGTTCAGCTAAGGTGCGTGTCATCCTGTTTCTGCACCCTGGACAAAAGCAAATCTTTTATTTTATACTTAGGAATGAACTGGCGAAGACAAAGGGCGCAGGAAGTGGCACAGCAATGGAACATTAGGGATTCAATTTGTACACCATGATTGCGAATGACATTTGGAACATCCGAGCGACCTTGAGTCGAGAACTCACAACTACGTAAGTCAGGCAATTCGGCAATGCAAAGAGATATATGGATATTAGAGGTAAATAATGAGCCTTTTCCAGCATAGCCAGAAGAAACAAGAATTATAGCTCATCATCATGAGGTCATGTCGTCACACACTTCATCGTAGATACTAAAATCTTCAGAACCTCCCTTCAAAACATATGAAATTAGGCGTCCAGCTTCTCCTCCTTTTCGTTTTCGATGGATGAAATTTCGGTATTTGTTCCTGGTAAGCCCATCGCAGTGGTATCATAACCATTGGCTTCCAAGAAGTCTCGGAACTATAGGCACATTCGTCAGTCCAAGGTTTAATTCTGACCGTAAATGATCCCTACCTCGCGATCTTCAACCTCCATGCCATCCGTAGTGAGTGGTCGGATAAAGAAGAAAGTAACAAGGGCGCTCAGGATCGCCAATCCTGCGAGGATGAGAATGTGAATAAAACCAGATCAAGTTCAAACAAGGCACGCACCACTGCCAATCCAGAAAGGGCCGGTGTTCCCTCGAGCAGAATCGGATCCACCAAAAGCTAAGCGAGACCACTTATTCAAAGACACAATATCTTGGGCAATTAGTTGTGCTTACCATCAATAATTGGCGGGAAAGCTTCAAAGGAGTATTTCATTAGATGTGTTACGAGACATAGTGGACACGGAAGGCTTACCCCATGTGCCGACAAAGGCTCCGACCTTTCCAACGGCAGCGGCTGTCCCATAGAACTGACCGCGAACAGCTGTTGGGCTCGTTTTGCTCGCCAACAAACCAAGGCAGTTACCAGGACCTGCACATTTTTCAGTGAAAAATCGAAGTATACGGTTCATTTACATACCCAATTCTCCAAAGCTGAGGAAAATACCGTACACGACCTAACGATTGGGACAACATATAAATCAGTACGAGTCAATTGGGATGACAATAGGACTCACGGCGAAGGCACCAACATGCTCTGTGAGCCTGGAAGTCGCCTGTCAACAGGTGTGGGCCGGGAAGGTAACGAAAAACGAACTTTGAATATGCACCGCTCATGATAAATCCAACGACAGCTTGGAGGAGCAGCCCTGTAATCTACGAGAAAAGCGTCAGTAAACATGACCAAAACTGAGGTTTATCAGGCTCACCATAGTATACTTCGGTCCCAAATAGTCAACGATGAAAGCGCCTCCGAGAGTGCCTGGCATGTAGAATAAACTGGGTTTCGGGTTATTCAAGTAACAAGACTGCGCTTCACAATCAGCTCACTTGATGATGACATTCCATCCAAAGACTACTGTGAGGGCCGACGATCCACCGGTAACGCTGGTATAATTTGAGGAATTTGGTTACGACGATAACTGAATAACAATGAAACACACCGATCAACGATAATTGACGAGTAGAGACCAAACTTGTGGCCATTAATAAGCGCAATGATAATCTGAATTCTCAAAACCACTCACAGGGTATCTGTGAGAGAGGAAATTAAGTCAAAAACTTGTAGTGGCTAGAGATGAAATGACGCACACAATGAAATCGTAAAGGAACCTAAGAAAAAGTATATCAATATAATGACCTCTGAACCCCAATGATCTTGAACTTACCAGGTGAACGAAATAGCTGCTAGTCTTCCACCATAACGACGGAGTACCAACCCATATGGGATACGTGCATGCTTCATTGAATCCTTTTTGAAACGGACGGGTTCGTCCATGTTCAAACGCCAGATAAACACAGCAAGGGCAGGAATAACACCCAGACCGAGTGAGAGACGCCAAACGGCCCGAAGATGGTTATTGCCAAATCTTAAGACCGTTTAATGAGCAATTATTTGGAGAGATATCTGACAACTTACATCCAGAAAAGGACGAGAGGTACGAAAGAGGAAATCACGAAACCGAAATCGATCATGGAGTCTGCATGAGGGATTAATTCATAAATTGAACAAAAAAAAGTCAATATATCCCCTTACTGGTTGCCAATGCAAACCATCGGTGTTGAGCTTTCTTGTTGATTCCAGGTTCTTCTGATTGCTCAGATGCCGAAACAGATCCACAAGGATATTCTGCTCCAACACCAATACCAAGAAGGAATCTAAAATAAACAGTCTAAACTCGGTTCTACTTGAAGATTTGGGGACCACATACCGCATTGCACTGAGCATGCTCAGCAAGCCACCCACGCTGCCATGCGCACCAGCGGACGCTGCGGACAATGCTGAAAACAGTGCGACTATCCCAGTTGCAGTCATCTAAACACCATTCGTTAATATTGTCGCCTTGAACATGCAAACCATGAAGTGTACCATGCCAAATTTTCTGCCGATTTTATCGGATAGGTAACCTTTGTACATGTCAGAACCTCAACTTGAAATTTAAGATATCATAACTTACCAAAAGTCAGCATGCCAACCACCGTTCCCGCAAACCCAAGACTGCTCAATGTCCTGCTATAGTTATGATTCGCAAGTGCGTCCGCTCCGTATACTCGTGTGAGCACTTAAATGGCGGGTTAGCACCAGGTAATGTGCATGTGAGAAGGACTCTAGGTCACTGACGAGTATTCACTATAAATCGTTGTCATCAGAGGAGGGCTCCCGAAGAAATGGTCACTCGAGGACATACCATTGCCGATCACACCATTGGCATATCCTACAGACGATAGTCAATATATTGAGGTGAGGGATTTTCGACTAAAACGGCACATACCATCAGAGAACAAGGCCGTTCCACAGCTAAGTTTTAACCAGGTCAAAAGTTGAACTCGAAGAAAACTGGGCTCACTCACGCAAAGATGAGGGAAACACTCTTTATTTTCTCTTTGAACGTGGTCGTCATCTTGGAGGATCGTCACGGCAAAGACCTGGGAGGGCTGGGGGCCCCTCTTATCGGCCCCATGGTTCATATTTATAGTGTCGTATGGAAGCATGGGCGGGGATGGGTTTTGCTCATGCAAGTCAAGTCCCCATCAGGTCAGATGTCCGAAAGGGGCAACTCTTGGGAAATACTTCACGGTGCCAAGGGTCCATATTCGTTTAGCCATCGTCGCTTCCACTCTGTGGCCGACTCCTCTGAACAGTCTATTCGCGACATAACTCTCACCGCTTAACGCACGTTTGTCCAAAAATAACTGTCGAGGATTGTCGACCCAATAACTACCCTCTGCCGGACTGGTTGCACAACAACTTGGCGGCTCAGATCGTAAATTTCAACACTTGGAGGCACATGGATATCAACATATGTCTATCCTGGTCCATCCGTCTCCTTCATCGTACGATCATGATAGGCGAGGTATAAATTAAAGCTACAATGCGAAGCATTCTGCTGTATTTCCTCCGCCATCAAGCTGCACTTCATAGGACTTTCATAGGCGCGTTGTGGAATCACGATAATATACAAGCGCCCTGAAATGGACGACGCTCCTTTGGATCATGCGATCCCGACGCATGTTCTTAAACGCAGCTAAACGCTTAGCTCTTAATGGTCACCGGCCACTATACATCCAGCTGGTGATTTTCAATTTTTAACAAATCTTACAACCAACCAAGTTTTTCCTGCCTGTCTGCAACGTGTTGCAAATCTGTCAAACGACCAGTGCTTTATATCACCTTAGCTGCGGTTCTTTCCCCTTCTCGACCTGAACTGGCCTCATTTACAATTTACTTCGCCTGCCGATCTATAACAGCAAAAGTTAAATATAGGTTATCGTTGAATTGACCTCGGAACACCCATCGTCTTTCCATTAGTGGGAATCTCTCTTCTCGACCTGGCACAGAAACTTCAAAGGCTATTCTAAATCTGGATATCTGTCCAATAAGGAGCCTGAACCCCGCTCAAAAATTGCACCGAATAATTCACTGGGATGTCTTACTAGCGTTGTTGATTTTTCCGCCGGCCGCCATCTGCTCGTCCTTCATTCGCTATATATTTGAGGGAACCCTGATTTCTCTCCGAGGACCTGAAATCCATTTTGTTCCGCCCTCAGCGCTACATTCTTGTTGGATATAAGTATTTCGATCGTTATCGGGCACATCTTCGTATTATGTGAGTGAAGTACACCTCCTACCCGTCGCCGCCGTCGATGTACAATCATGATGGGCTTAGCCCAGAACTTTCTGTGGTTCAGGGAGCCTGCAAGCATAACCGGCTATCGCAAGTCCCGTCTTCGAGCAGCTGTCTTTGCGTCGGTCCAAACCTGCTCCGAAGCTCCAACGCCGTGATTTTTTTGGGCACAGGCAAACATTCGTATCAATCACACTAAATTTACTTCAACTTGAAGTACCCATGGAGGAGTTCGGCAACTGGAAACCATTTCCCCCCGCGAGGAGACGAAAACTCCTGAAAAAAAAAACTTGCAATGTATACGACGAAGGTGAAAAGCATGGACGTCGTTAGGTAGAAGTTGATATTTGAATAATTTACTGGGTTATTAGGTTATAATTACTGCTCAGTCCTTTACTCACTGGGAAGCTAGATGGCATTGGGCCATTGGCGCGTCCTTCCACAAGCTTGAAGGATTCATCCGATTCAATGACAATGACAATGAGCTCTACCCAGATTCATGTGATTATTTGAGCAATAACGTGACCTGCAGGCCAATTCGAAAGGGTTACGGTATGCCAGTGACGTCTACAAAAATGGTCTGCTCTGCCACGGAATATTACTTCTCCCCGTTAACCTTCACCTCATACCACCATGGGACGCCCCACAGAGTCTGCAGGATCTACCCAAAGTCTTACTGTCCGCGATAATAGGACAGGGAAGGTGTACGATGTTCCGTAAGTGTCCAAACGACCTCTCTATAACAGTGGATGATGGCGTACTTGCCCGGCTCTAGGATTGTGGATAACAGCATATCTGCTACTGCTTTCAAGGACATGAAAGCCACATTTGTTCCTGGCGAGAGAGAAGAGAACGAAACGACCAAAGGATTGCGTGTCGCGGACAAGGGTTTCTTGAATACAGCAGTGATTCGAAGCGAGATCACCTACATTGACGGAGAGGCAGGAGGTGAGCACGTGTAACGAGTTTCGCAGAGGCTCTAATGGATATTTAATTTCCAAAAGTTCTTCGTTATAGGTCTGGCATTGTATTGACTTCCAATATGCATTTCCCTGACATCCACGTTCCAGAGGATATCCTATCGAACAACTTGCTCTCCACTCTTCACATCTGGAGACAGCATACCTCCTGATTTACGGCTCTCTTCCAACAAAACCTCAACTTAAAGTTTTTGAGGCAGAAGTGTTGCACCATGGTGTTACTCACGCCGACGCTGAGCAATTTTGTCGGTCGTTCAGGTATGAGTTATTTTTTTAATACTAGGAACACACTTGACTGACGCCCATTAAGATATGACGCCCATCCGATGGCTATTTTAACGAGCGCCTTTGCTTATTTAGGATCATATTATGGCGAGGCCAACCCTTCGCTGCAAGGTATATGCAATGGTTCTTTTTCTCTCTTTCTACACTGATAGGTTGAATTCCCAAGGTCAGACCTTGTATACAAAAGGTGATGCTACTTCCCTTGCCGTCATGGACAAGCAAATCTATCGGTTAATCGGAAAGGCAACTACACTCGCTGCGTGGGTCTTTCTCATCCTCCAACACCTTGGCACATGTTAAATACTTTTGTTGTAGAATGGCGTACCGAGTACGGCAAGGACGGGATTTTGTAACGCCTCCTACAGGCCTGAGCTACACTGGATCGTAAGTCAGCCTGGGTTCTATTCCTCGCAGATTTAAAACAGCGCCAATAGGTTTTTATATCAAATGGACCATCTTGGCGAAGAAAACTATACCCCTAACCCAGTTCTCGAGAAGGCATTGGATGTGTTGTTCCTCCTCCATGCAGATCATGAACTAAACGCTTCAGCGACGACAGTTCTGCAGACTGGGAGTTCCCTGGTCGATCCGTATTCCGCCATTGCGTAAGTGATCTGTAATTTCTTCTTTTTTTTCTTCATTCTCTTATTTCTGGCCCTTCTTGTTCACAGCGCTGGTTGTGCTTCGCTGTAGTGAGTAAATTACTGTGTTTAAAGAGATCTTCGTCGAGTTTAACCGTCATATCCAGTGGTCCACTTCATGGTTCGTTAGGTCCCGAAGTTTGCTAGTCTATATATTGACTCTTCGCTAAGGTGGCGCAAACGAAGCGGTGATTCGGATGCTCATATCTATTGGAAAGTGTGCATTATCTAAGATTTTCTCCTGTAAGCTCTAGCTCACGAGTTGGTTAGACCAGAGAACGTTCCTGCCTTTATCGAAGCAGTGAAGAAGCGTGAAAAAGTTCTTTCAGGCTTTGGTCATCGTGTGTACAAGACAGTGAGTGTGCTCAGTTTGTTGTACATGCTGTGTAATATTGATCCCTCGGTGTAGTCAGACCCGCGTTCTTTCATCGTTCGCAAGACTGCTGACGAGGTTTTCAAGATGTGAGCCGCTCGTTATGCACGACTAGAGTTTAGGTGGCCTTACTGAAACGGAATTTAGCACTGGCAAGGATGAACTGCTGGAGACTGCCATGGCATTGCATGAAGCCGCAATGAAAGACAAGTACTTTATCAAACGCAAGCTAGCACCTAACGTCGACTTCTGGTACGTCAACAATCAGAAGCTTCTTTGTTAAATGAAAGTCATATTGACCTGCTTACCCCCACAGGAGGTAATGTATTTCATGAATCTATACATTCTGGTCCTTATAAACATCCCAGTGGCTTGATTTACCGTGCAATGGGTGAGGAGATGTTCCCCAAGGTGTACAATACACAGGTCTAACGTACCTTTGACTTAGGTTTCCCGCTTGATTTCTTCCCTGTGCTCTTCGCTGTTCCACGTGTAGTTGGGTGGCTCGCCCACTGGAGACAAGTAGGTGATTGTATACTTGAGGCGGCTAAAGCTAAATATGTAACCCGACAGATGATGTTACAAGAGGGCGGCGTCAAGATCTGGCGACCGCGGCAGGTAACACTTTCTATTTGTTACTTCGACGGTTCCCGTCAAACTAACTGATGTCGCCATCTCGCAATCAGATATATGTCGGTGCAAGCAAACGCGAGTACGTTCGGATCCACGAACGGGCAGAGGTCCAAGGCCCCAGAAAGACACCATCGCCCATCGCGCATTCTGGGTGAGTTTCACCACGCCCATCATTACGCACTCCTCATGATTGGTGACCATGACAACACTTTGCAATTTTTACAGAATTACGAAGAGGACAATGCTAGCAACATTCAAAGGGAAACTGCCCACAAAATTGTAGAAGTTTGCTGCATTGTTGTAGGTAGAATAGCTACTATTATCTGTAGGATTTCCTGTAGGATATTCGAATAATGAACTGCCAAGCCTGCCGTTGTCTGATGCGTTGTTGCCGTCAAACGCTGGATTAGGAGGTTGTTATGTTTTATTTGTAGGTACAGTGTGCCTTGTAGCAAAGTTGCAAAATCCTTCTTTTCTCCCATCCTTCATCCTCAACGTCCTCCAACGCCCTCTTCTCCGCGTATTCCCCCTCCCCCCGCCCTTCTTTTTAACGCCTCTCCGTTGCAAACTAGCAGAATGTTCTCCACACTCCTTACTGTCGCTCTCTTTGTCGCCCCCGCCATCCAAGGCGTTTTTGCGGATTTCGCAATCAGCTCTCCAAACCTCGTTCAGGTGCTTCATTATCTTTTTGCGCTCTTGGAGCCCCTCTCATTGACCTCTGTAGTGCGGAAGCTCGAAAATCACCTGGGAACCCACAAAAGGACCTTACAACCTTATCGTCGTGAAGGCCTCTGACCCTTGTGGTGATGCTCTGTCAGTGCCTACATTGCTATATCGTAGACCGCGCCTTTCTTAATAAATTTGCAGCGTGGAAGTTGGTGATTTCCACACCACCTCCATAGACTGGAAGACCAGCGTCAAGGCCGGAACCCAAGTCCAACTCTCGCTCGTCGATGCTGAGGACAATGAGGCATGGAGTAAGACGGTTAGTTGAACATGTTGCGACTTGGGGTGATGCATCCTCATCTCCCTCCTCGATAGATCACCGTTGGTGCCAGCAATGACGCCTCTTGTCTCTCGACTGCCGGAACTACACCTGCTTCATCAACCCCCGGATCCGCTGGAACCAGTGGGTCAACCCCCAGCACACCAGCTGGCACCACTCCGTAAGTTTAGTGCCATTCCGCGTGGATCCTCACTGATTCAACGTTCCAGTTCCGATAGCGGTGACGACTCCTCATCGTCAGGAATCGCTGCCCCAGTTGGTGCCGCTAATGCTGGCACGAACCCATTCTCCAATGGTGCCATCACCGCCAGCCAAGCCAGCACCCCACTCTTGGCATTGGCCGGATTGGTCACAGTGTTCGCACTGCTTTAATGATACCCTTTCTTCAACGAATGTCGACTCAAGTGTTCGGTTGATGTCGCGTCGCGCAAGCACTTAATGGTCGCTTGATTCACGATTTTCTTTCCTTTGCGGGTTTCTCCAGTCGTAACGAAGACGATGATGATAGGTGGAATTCGGCTTTTTTTTGTGCTTCTGATTCGGATCTCTGGAGATTTTCTCTTACTTCACAGAGTGTCTCTTGACTTGTTGGCGTGTTGAGGTTTTTTCTCAACTCCTGAGCTGGATAATCTCCACCCCATTCATCGACAACTCACATTCTGTTGCAACATACCATTTCTGTGCTTACTACCCAGTGTTGTCTCATTCTTAACAATTTATCACTATATATCATCATATACCCTTCTCGACATGTCCCCTTTTCGTGATTATATCAACGCTGGAGTCGGAAGGTGAAACCTGGTGGCCGCGGAACCCAGATAGAATGCAAGTAAACAAATCCCGGATCTTTCGCAGCCGGGGGCTCTTCCCCGTCGCAGTCCCCGCCACATGATTTGTTTCCACCCGTCCACAGGAGGATTGTCAATGCGGAACTTTTGCACAACAACAAGTGCTAGTGAATGATAAGTGATGCCGACGTTACAATGGCAATAAACTGTTGAACAATAGATATTCTATAATTCTTCTTGGTACTCAAGGCAGCAAGGCTTAAGGATATTATTAAAACAAAGGGTAGCTGGCTGGGACTCCTCGTGAGGCGCTCGGATATCATCAGCTCCTATGTCAATAATCCAAAGGAGTCTCATCCAGGTTGCCTCCAAACCTGCTGGCTGCGAGGTGTATCACAAGCAGCACACAAGGTATGGTCTGACTGATTTTCTCTGTAGATGGATTAGGCATCGAAGAACATCGGCAAAAAAGGTGCGTACAAAGTGCAGATAAGACAGCTCCAGACATCTTCATTCGATTTGGCTGGTGGAATAGGCTTCGTTAACTTCAAGTTCGACTTGCGTTCAGTGGTAGGCCTTGAGCCCAATGTTCGTCCGCCACTTTTCAAAGGTGCCATTCCAAGCGATTCTTTCTTCCGAAGATCGATCTCAGTTTGGACCATCTTGCCCAAGCCGAGATTGCTTGATACCTTGGAGCCTCCACCTTTTTCGGATGACAGAGTTGCCTTTCTCTTGCCATTGTTTGAGGATGCCAAACTCGAGGATCCAGTCGTGAAAGTAGAACCAGAAGCAACTGGCACATCACACGCTCCTGTACCATCATCATCATCAGAAATATCTATGACATCTGTCATGGGCTGCGTCGATCCACTAGGCTGATTTCTGCCGTCGAAATTGAAATCGTTCTGGTACTGTGTCCATGAGAAACCAGATCCTATTTTTTGGTTAGGCTCGTCGCCTTGCTCTGCGTCTAGAAGCGCCTGGCGCCTTTCAGCATCTGTCTCTGAGACAAATTCGACTTCATCGTCAGAATCTTCACCGTCACTTGGAAGCTTGGACGTGGTAGTCGATGCACCTAAAAAGAATTAATACATGACATGTAGACTTTGAGAATTGTCAGACCTTGTGCATCACGCTGCAGCCCCAAAAGTCGGCGTTCAGCCGCAAGTGCTCTTTCTTCCCGGGCACGTTTGCTAAAGAGATCTTGAGAAAGGAACAAAAAGAATATCAATACCGGTGTGCAAGCTTACCTGGCCGCGTGTTTGCCAAACCCTGTTCCGTTACCATTATCGGCCAAGGCCATACCTTCTCCAACAAACGCATATTTTGAAGTGACTCGAGCACCAGACTTTCTCTTTTTCGCAGTCTGGGCTCCAGTGTGCAGAGATGGAACCACCTCGCGCCGTTTGCCTCGTGCATTCTGACGCCGACGACGCGCAGTGGGCCGGGCTCGAGATTGGGCTCCTCCACACTGCGGGGCGTTGTTTTAAAAAGAGGTAATTTTTCTGGGTTAACGAAGCATACCATATATTCTGGGAATTCGCCTGCCTCCAGACCTTCTTCTCCAACTCGAGCAGAGTCTCGGAGCCTTTGTCCAGATGACCAGTAACCTTAAGTACGGTTAGTGATAAAAGATTTGCGACAAGTAAAATCACTTCTACCATCTCCGTAGTAGCCCCGGTCCTGTAATTGGCGAACCTCGACTCTGAGACGCGACCAGAGGGCCTGAAAAGCTGGACCATGATTCATGTGCTAATGAGCTATTTCAGCATTAAAGAAGCGTTTATACGCTGTAAATGCACCTTAATGTGCGCCAGCTAATGGCAACAAATTAGCTGATATATTCGATGAAGTATGGCACTTGACGAACTTCGTGGCATAGTGTGCTCATCAGCCAGTAGTTGGGGTAGAATGAGCCATCTGAGCGCCTTAACACCAACTCTGTAAGCATCTGTAAGCGACGGGCAACTCTTATACGCAAAGACACGCACCTACAGTCTCTCCGCTATTCCAGTTTCTTCCAGCGAACACTTGGTTGTACTCATACTGCCACAGGTTTGAATTAAGCCAACCAACAATGGCCGATAAACAGGCGAGAAGCCCACCTCTTCGAAGCTGTTGACTGCAAAACCGTGTGCCTTCATGATTGGTCTGACTTGAGCTGCAAGGGCTCGTAGTAGCTTGCGCGCTTCATCTTCGTCCTCTTCATTCGATTTCAACGCAGTTATGAAGTTGATGTGGGCATTTGGGTTCGCCTCTTTCTCATTGAGCCTAAGGTGCACCATTTTAGTGGTAAAACGCGTATTTCTCGTCGATTTATGCGGTTATGGCGACTTTATTGTCGAAGTGTCAGCTCAAGGATGTTTGAACTTTGAAGACAGGTTGGGTCGCGTTCCTATTCATTAAGTACCACGTGACCAACGGTGGACGTTATCCTGAACATTTGACATTTCCAGCATTGATCATGAAAATGCAATGATTTTTGTATCCCGATAAATTACAAGAGTTGAGTAAATGTCGAAAGAGAAAACTGGTAATACAGGCAGCAATGTCCAGGAGCAGCGGGAGACAGTTCGAAGCAGTGTGTTGTAGTTGCCAAATCTATACTGTGCGATTTCAGACTCGAAGGAAGGGAAAGCTACAGGTATATTATAACGGGGATGTGGTGATAGCACCACAAACAGACGGGGACAAGGAATCTCAGTCGCTGGCTGGGCGTTACCCTGACCAAAACAATTATCGACTGGCACACAACTTCCTCCTGAAGAAAAATGTCCTGGGTCGTGCTCTGGCTGGTTTTCTCGGAATGACATCGACGATGAATGCATCTGTCCATACCGCGCGATGGTATGAATGTTGGCTCAATTCTTTAAGCTTCTCCAG
Source organism: Galerina marginata (assembly GCA_023014335.1). Lineage (NCBI taxonomy): Eukaryota > Fungi > Basidiomycota > Agaricomycetes > Agaricales > Galerinaceae > Galerina > Galerina marginata. The sequence continues at coordinate 2,843,235 of JAECYW010000004.1, forward strand.
GTCTTTGTGTCCGTCCATGATTCTCAGCCTTTTAAGACGCACACAGCCCGCGTCGTGGAACTGATCGTCAATGACGTTAGTTCCAGATGGTAGCCTAGATTCGACCATGTCAGCCAGCATGCTCTGAGTGCTGGACACTCGAGTATCAAAATTGATCTCCTGAAGTTTAGGACAGAGAAGCTCGTCCTCAACCTCGAGTTCAGTGGCTCCATTAGAATCTGTGTGCTTGCGGCCGGACCGGCGTGTTAGAGAGCCCAATAGCAAATCCCCGACCCCGACACCTTTCACTGACAGCTTCACGAGAGAGGCGCTCATCTGGCGTAGGCACATCAGTAGCGTGTCCTCTGTCATCGGGGGTGTGACCGATAGGCTGGTGATTGCACATGCTGATCTATCCAGGAGGGACAAGAATGCCGAGGGATTCCATACTTCCGTGGGAGGTGAGGACAAGGAAGAATGGAGGTGAACATGAGGCAGCGATGGAGGCAAGTGCGACTGGGCTTTGTCGCCGTCCGAATAAATACGGACTTCGCGCAAAGCAGGCAATATGAGATGGTCGAAGATGCCTGTCAGGTCTGATGATATGTTCAGAGATGTTAACTTGGAGAGGGAAAGAGGTGGTCGGGTTTGCGGTGTTTGCAATGCAGGTTTGATGATCCTGATGTGTTCGAGGTTGTGGCATTCGTGCAGCACCTGGAGGTAATCGAGCGTGCCATGTTCCATGGCAAGAGATAACCGAGAGAGGCGGTTCAATGGCAACTGCAAGAGCGTTTCCGTGTCGGCAAGGTCGTCCACCCAAGAAACTTCGCGCAGCTTTGGGGCAGACGAGAGGAGACGAGTGACGGGGGAAAGGTTTGCAGTGCTGATATCCCTACAATGAAACTCGAATGTAGCCAGCTCTGGAACACTGTCCTGGGCCAGATCAAGTGAATACATCGGTGGACAAAGAAGGTGCCGGAAGTCGAAGCGGACGTGCTTCCAGCGCTTGGCGTGTCTACACAATGCATCGAGAATCCCTTGCTGAGATTGCTCTCCAAAGTCTATTGCGATAGACAGCGAAAGAGGCTTGTTACGGGAGCGTGATAGCCAGATTTCGGCCGCTGAAATGTCCTCTGCGGGGTCTTTGTAATTGATGTGGAGTGCCGTCCATAGATCAGGCGTCGAAATTGCGAGGGTGCGCCAGTGCGACGATACATGAGTGAGTAGGAGAGGTGCTTCCACCCGACTTGGAATAGGAAATTGTTCTGCGGGTATACAGTATGTGAAGATCTCGGTCAGTATCTCCGGTGGGAGAAGCGAGATGTAGGACGGTTGGGTTGGAGTAGGTTGGGGTAGCGTGGGGTACTTGTCAGGTTCACCAGGGCCGATGCGACGAGCAAGTTCGTTGAAGTTGATGTCAACTACTTTGCGTGGAGAATGTGAATACGAGGAAGACGGTGATTTATGCTGAGGGCGGTTTCTCATTGTATGATAGCTTCTAGGGTTCGTGATGATGCCAGTCAAATGAAATGGCTGCGAAAAGGGAAAAAGAGGTGGTCCTGTCGGATCCTGGTATTAAAAGGAAACGCAGCCCAGTACAGAATGGGAACGTTCCTATCAAATCGTGTTGGATGACAGACACGAGGTGGTGGCACACAAACTGGACCCCTCAGCAAAGGCTAGGCACCACTTGTCTTTATAATTATCTGTTGGATGAAAAGCGAAACACGAGCTGAGGAATACTACCCCACACTGGCACCGGGTAGACACACACACCTATAGATATCTGATAAACCAAGTACAAAATCCCTTGCAGATGAACTAAGTAGATGGGGAAGACTGTAAAATGAAGAGAAAAAGAAGACAAAACGGATCGCTGGGACCCGATCAATATCGTCGGCGCCGAACATCCGGTCCAGCGCCAAACAGCGCACCAGCTTTTCTTGCACTTTTCCTCTCACCACCTTGTCCCACTCTCACCAATCGCTCAACGCATACTTTTACTTATAGATCGACGTGGAGTTAGTGTCAAACGAAAAAAGTCGGCTCGAATAGGATAGCAATGACGAAGGCGCGAACCAGCGGTCGACGTCGGTGAACCTCGAGATTTGACTTCGCTCCTCGTGGAAAGCAGTCAGATCCTCATCGCGCGAAACTTTGGAATTGCCTTTGAGAATAGATACAGCGACGGACCTGTCAGCTGAGGGGACTCGTTGTCATCACTCTCACGATGAATGAGAATCATGCTCCGTAGTACATTGTACATCGTAGATAAATTCGTCTTTTCCTCTCTTACACTAACATCACCGCCTGGAGTGATCTAAGGCTCGCTCTCGAGTCCATATACCGTGTAATTCGAGCTATCTTGAAATGCCGAGTTGCGCCAATTCAACACCGAGTCTATTCTCCACACCAACGGCCGTTGGTCGATGCCATACTGGTTACAATATTCACCCTTTGGCAAGGCTCTGCTCAAGAGTGCGGTGAAGCTCTGCACTTACGACTGCAGACAGTCCGACGGCCCCGGTCCGCATAGCCTAGCCAGAAATGTCGATTCGGAATAAAGTACGGTGATAACAACTCTCACTGAGAATTCGATAGTCGCTGTGGGCGGCGATAAAGTCTCGCACGTGTGACGAACATCTCATCCAGACGCGCCCATTGTTTGTCTCTTTCGCTATTTGCAGGGCCCGAGGATATCGTATATAACTTCCCGTTCTTATCGCTTGTCTTCCAACTCTTAGGATCACACCACTCTGAAGACATTCCAGCCCAATGAAGATTGCGATCCTCACGTCGGGGGGCGACAGCGCAGGCATGAACGCTGCGGTGCGTTCTATCGTGAAGTGCGGTATTCTCAAGTAGGTCCAGCCTTGACCTGCTTCAGCTCCAGTCTATCTAATCCAGTATTCAATCATGATAGGGGATGTGAAATGTGGATCGTCCGCGAAGGGTACGAAGGATTGGTACGGGGCAACGGAGAAAGTGGCGAAAAGGTTGGCCATCACGTCAACGCCGAAGCAACGCAGGAGGTTTTCGAAGAGGCGAAGCACCTCAAACATGTCGAGCAGCAGCCCGATAGGAACTTGCTCCACAACTTACGTTTTGGTGACGGTGAATTGCTACGAGATGGGACGAGCGAGTTTGTTGGTGGGCGGACGCTCAAGGGAAGATACATCGTTCGAGTCGGATGGGACGATGTAAGAGGCTGGTTTTCGGAGGTGCGTGGGTCATGAAAGGATACTCAGGATGTCGTCATCGATACTTCGATAGGGCGGTACTCTTATCGGCACAGCTCGGTCGGCGGCCTTCAGAACACCAGAGGGTCGCAAGGCAGCTGCGTTTAACCTCATCAAAGAAGGCATCGATGCCCTTGTCGTCTGTGGTGGTGACGGCTCACTCACAGGAGCGGACATCTTCAGGTCGGAATGGCCTACCATCATCAAAGCCCTTCATGAAGAAAGTACGCCATGAACTCCGTATGAAGACGATATGTTGACAATAGAAATATCGCAGAATTGATCACAGACGCACAACTAGAGACCCACTCGCATCTGAAGCTCGTTGGACTCGTCGGCTCGATCGATAATGACATGTGTATGACGGACATGACGATTGGCGCCCCCACTGCACTCCAGCGTATTTGTGAGGCCATCGATAACATTAATTCTACCGCATACAGCCACTCTCGTGCATTCGTTGTTGAAGTTATGGGACGGGACTGTGGCTGGCTCGCGTTGTTGGCAGGCGTCGCGTAAGCACTCCTTTTCTCGACGCGATCTGTCATTCTTATGACATGCCCTTCATTCAGCGGTGGCGCCGACTTTATCTTTATCCCAGAAAAGCCACCTTCAATGATGCCTTGGGAAGATGCTATGTGCGCTGAAATTCACCGCGTCAGCTGGTTTTCGTTGCTATTTTATACGTTAATTGACAGAGTTACCCTCCCATCAGCATCGGCAGGTTGGCAAGCGCAAGACTATTGTCATCGTCGCGGAAGGGGCTCATGACAAAGAGCTCAACCCAATTCGTGCAGAATACATAAAAGATGTCCTCACAGAGCGTCTTGGACTTGACACCCGGGTTACAACATTGGGACATACCCAACGAGGGGGACGGCCCTGCGCGTTTGATAGGATTTTGGTAGGTTCTATTCAGTGCGTCATTTTTGAAGACATCGGTTAAATTGAGAGGTAGCCAACATTACAAGGCGTGGAGGCCGTGGATGCATTGATGGCTGCCCAGCCTGACACGCCAACCTACATGATTGGGATCCAAGAAAACAAAATCATTCGCGTTCCATTAGTGGATGCTGTTGAAGCGGTATTCGATTTCCCTCTCGTTTTTTTCTCTTTCTTATGTTGGATTCTAGACAAGGGCCGTTGCGAAAGCAATGAAGGATAAGGATTTCGCCAAGGCACTAGAACTTCGTGGACCCGAATTCTTGGAAGTGTTGCTTGGATTCCGCGCTTGTTCTTCCTTGAATGATGAACATCACAAATTACCTCAAAAGAAGGTGATTATTCTGGCATGTGAAGAGACATTTCGCTAACAAGTCTACGAAGAGGATGCGTATTGGCATTATCCAGTGAGTAAATTCCTCAAAGGAGTATATTTCCTGAAGGTTTACCATTTGGTGGAACGTAGTATGGGTGCTCCTGCCGGTGGGATGAACGCTGCTACCCGATCTGCTGTTCGTTACTGCATCAAGCAAGGTCATACCCCTCTCGCCGTACACAATGGTTTCCGAGGCTTGCTGGACGACAACATTGATGAGCTTACGTGGCTCGGGGTTGACGCTTGGATGGCGCGAGGTGGTTCCGAATTGGGCACAAACCGTGCTCTGCCCTCTATCGATCTTGGCGGAGTTGCCGCGAAGTTCCAGCAGTTCAAATTGGATGGTATCCTTATGATTGGAGGATTTGAAGCGTTCAGTGCTCTTTTGGAGTTGGACGATGGTCGGAAACATTACCCTGCATTCCATATCCCGATGGTACACCTACCTGCGACAATCAGCAATAACGTGCCGATGACGGACTACAGCCTTGGGAGTGACACTAGTTTGAATGCACTTGTGGATGCTTGCGATGCTATCAAACAGAGCGCCAGCGCGAGCAGAAACCGTGTATTCGTAGTGGAGACACAAGGTGGAAAAAGTGGTTATATTGCGACCATGGGTGCTCTTGCTGTGAGTAATCCTTCAGTTTTTCCTTTTTTTAAAAAAGTTTTTTATCTGAAATTGGGAACAGGTTGGCGCAAGTTTGGTATACACACCTGAGATCGGCATGAACTTGGATATGCTACGAAGAGATGTCCGTTTCTTGAAGACAAGATATAGTTTAGATGTGCCAGGGAAAAGCGAGGGCCGTCTTGTAATCAGGTATGATTCGTCGTTCGTCTTGCTAACACAAATATTTATTTTGTGTATAGGAATGAAAAAGCATCGCAAGTTTACACGACGGACGTGCTAACGAAGATGTTGATAGAGGAAGGAGGAACATTATTTGATGCTCGATCTGCGTCGCTTGGGCACACCTTACAAGGCGGTGTCCCTTCTCCTATGGATCGAGCTCGAGCTGCACGTTTGTCGCTGAGGTGCATGGCGTTCCTCGAAGAGCATCACGACGTCCTTTCTCAAAAATCACACAAATCGCGTCAGGCCGGGCCAGACACCGCAGCGGTGATTACGATTCAATCGAGCGATATCAAGTGGGTACCAGTGCAAGATATGGTGAAGCATGCGGACATGGTGAACCGACGAGGCAGAGAAAATTGGTGGGGAAGCGTGACGGATCTGGTTGAGCAGCTGGCCGGGAAACCTCAGTTCTTGGGTGCACACAAGACAGTGATACACGACAGTTCGTTGAAGTTGAAGATGTAAATAGAGGGCTCTTGTAACTGAATAGGAAAACATTGTTTAATGAGATGAGCGTGGGAAAGACGCGACATGTGTTTTGATGTGTTGACACGAGGGTTTGATCACGGACAGCACGGCTTGAATACTTTTCATCCGCTGCTATCATGCACGCCCGTCCACAGCTGCCCACCAATTTCGCAAATCCCAACATAAAGGACCACCGTATGTTTTGAGGCCTTATATTCGCGTTTAGGAGTACTGATATCCCCTCAGTGAATGCACCGCACCTTCCCCCTGTAAAATACCAGATCCTGAATTGCCAAGGCAAAGACATCCTCGTTCGTATCTCATCTTCTTTCCCCGCATCGCCGGTTGATAACCCTTCTTTATTCCAGGTCGGGCGGCTCAAAATCGAGACACCAACAGTATGCCACAACCACTCTTTCTAGGATTATCAATCTGACACAAATTGCAGGAGACCGGCCATGCCTTCATCTTGCGCAGATTCGACACGGGCGCCATCAGCCTCACCACGATGTTTCGAGCCGCGTTCCCCAATGCCACTGATCAGGATGAGAAAATCGAGATTCAATGGGTTAGGGACAATTTTGACCTGAGTGGGAACAACGGCTCGACCAAGGACGCTCACATCACCCGCCTCGCCGGAACATGGGTCAGCCCCAAAGTTGCACTGGAACTCGGACGGGAGTACGCTCTAGGGACGCTCATCAATGTTGTTGTCGATGCCGCCCCCGATCCAAACGGTAACTACAGGAGGTCTGGGAAGGCAGCAGCGGCAGCAGCTGCCCCTCCCACCACCAATGGTACCACCACCGTTACAGCTACCACACAGACAGTGGCGTCAACGACCATTGTGGTATCCAAGCCACCATCTGCGGCAAAGTCGTTGCCGACACCTTCACCAACTGCCGCGGTCCCACCGGCGAAGCGCCGGAAGGAGTCATCACCTATTCCCTCTCAGAGTAGCAAACCACCATCGAGAGCATCTCCAAGTCCCGCAAAGACAGTGGTTCGGCGATCTACACGCACCAAGAGCCCAGCACCACGGTCCACAGCTACCGCGCCTCTGACTTCCCTTCCTAATCGCACGCCGAAGGCTACACGGTCGTCTGCCAAGCAAGAAGCCGCTGCTTCCACGTCGCTAACCCCGGGTGGCTCGGACTTGACGGCTATAGACGAAGAGAACCAGTTGGTAGAGGAGGGCATGGGCAAAGAGCTTCGGGAGCAGGATATTGAAGAACAGCAAAAACTGATCCAAGACTTGAAATCTAAGCGGGAAGCGGCGAAATCGGAGGATGGTGAAGGGAGCATGGATACAGGTGAAGCGTGGTCCAAGAAGAGGGAACGAGATGAAGAGGAGGTACCGCTGAAATTCGAATTCAAGGAACCTGAGACAGAGGAGCGGGCCATTGCAACAAACTCCCGTGTCGGTCGGTTCCACATGGAGCCTAGGACGAAATCTTTCGCTTGGGGTGTCGCTGCATTCGCTGTGGGCATGGGCGCTGTGTGAGTACTTGCTTAACCTGGACCACTACCTTTACTGAAATTGCCTCTTTCCAGTTTCCTGCCCAGCTTCTTCTAACATTTACGATACGGCTAAGAGGCCTCCGCCCACGTCCCATGTCTTTCATTCGCGCCACGTTCTTGCTATCTTTCTACGCTTCTATCTGCTTTCTTTTTATTTTTTTTGCGGTCCTGTTATCTATATCTCCTTGCTTCCTCCGTTATTATTACCCCTTATAAAGCACCAGTAATCGACTCTGTATAACATCCCCTGCTCTGCACCACACGGTCCAGCCTGTTAGCGATACACCCAGCTCCTTGCGCAACGATGTATGTACGTAGACGACACTCTATCACCGATTTCGTGGCTTATATCGGTTGATTCATTCCTTCTTATGGGCTGCATTTCTTGGCCTTGTTTTATTTTAGTTACTGGGTGTACTTTCGCGTAACTTTAGGAGCTGTAGAATAATAAACGTTACAAGGGCGGAAGACAATTTTTAAGACGCCTTGCAAGTTGTCTCCTTGAGCTCACGGCTGTCACGTGTTATGCCTTTTTTTCTGAACGCGGTCGCGGTTTTCTCTTCCAACTTCTCGCCTGTCAGTTATTTCGAATTTGGTTCGAATTGCCATCTTTGAGAACGTGGATGAGCAAACTCTTCTCCGATGATGAGGGCTCGGTGAATGGAGGCGACCGCATGCTCACGATCAATGAACATTACGCCAAAGCTTTTGAACATCGAAAGGAAAGAGAAGAGCTTGAAAGACGTGTGTTCTTTTCCTATCGAAGGCAATACTTTGCTTACAGTGTCCGTAAATTCTAGTTCAAGCAAAATATGGATCAGACTATGATCCAGATGCCTCCGACGCCGAGCTTTCCACTGATTCCGAGAGTGCCGAATCGGAAGACGAGCATGGGGAGGAACTTACGCCTGCTGTGGACGTTGCTATTCTGCGCACACTGGCCAGAATTAAACGAAAGGATCCAGAGATTTATGACTCTGAGAAGAATATATTTGGACGTAAGCTATCCGTTTTACTGTTGTTACTTTTTCACTGATTGTTTGTGGTGTATCAGAGGAGAGTGAGAGGTTGGCGACGAAAGCGCCTAAACGTAGTGAAGGCCAGGTAAAACCAAAGAACAAGGTGCATTTATTTAGGATCAATTAACTCTCAAGCCACCTTTGACAAATGATATTTTAGTCAAAGCCTGCTACTATCCGTCAAGCCAACTTAGACGCTATGCTGAATCCTTCTCGGTCGGCGTCTCCGGAATCCGACCTCGATGCACCAATGACCCACGTTCAAGAACAAGAGGTCCTTCGGAGACAGACCATCGCAGCCTTCCATGGTGCTGTTACTGAGGACGGCGAAGATGACTTCCTCATTCCTCGTGAGAAGACGCAAGATGAGCGGGAAAGGGAGGAAGAAGAATATCGGGCCTTCCTGGAGCGTGAAGTCGGAGACGTCAGGGACCTGGTAAGTGTAGACGGGAAAAATGAGAGTGGGGATGAGGAAAGACCGGAGGAAAGAGAGTCAAATGTCGAGGAGCAGGCAGAAGGAGGAGAACGGAAAAAGAAAAAGAAGCAAAAGAAAGCTAAAATCGCGGTCGACGAACAAGAAACTAAGCCGAAGAAAACGAAAGCAGAGAAGGATCAAGAATTCTTGCTAGAGTTCGATTCTCTTCACTCGATATTGTCGAAACAACTAATGTCTGCCTTAGTTATATCATGAACCGTGGATGGATTGATCGTTCGGAAGGACGGGTACCCACCTATAAAGAAGTAACCTCACATGCCGACGAACGACGTAAGAAGAAGGGGAAATCTAAAGCCAAACCCCAAGACGAGGATGATTCGGCCGCTCCTGAAGAAGCAGATGGAGAGATGGACACTGGCCTCCTCTCAGATTCTTCCTTCGAGTCTGTCGCATCTTTCTTCGAGGCTTCATATAACCATCGCTTTGAGGAACCAGACGCAGCCACGATACCCTCTTTCCCGCGTAACCTCCCCTCGCTCGTGCGTCGGGAGGACACGACGCGAAAAGAAGCTAGAGAACGGCGAAAACAGCGCAAGGAGGAGGAACTGCGGAAGAAACGGGAAGAGGTACAGCGGCTGAAAGCATTGAAAATGCGGGAGGTGAAACGAAAACTGGTCAGCAAGCAAGGGGGCTTGCGAATCCAAGGCTCCGGCGACGACGACGAGTTCGTGGACGAGGCGTTGAGGGAGCTGGACTTGGAGGGCGAATGGGACCCCGAAAGACATGACCGACAGATGGCGGGTCTGTTTGACCGAGGGGCTGATGCGTTTGAGAATGATGGTGGGTTCGAGGACGATGAAGACGTCCAATTCGATGCCGATGGCAAGCCAGTCTGGGATGAAGATGTCGACATTGGGGATATACCCATTTCGGATGACGATGTTGGTGTTATTTTCGATGATGACCCGCAACCCAGCAAAAAGGAGAAGAAGAAGAAAAAGAAAAAGAAGAAAGGAGAAGACAAGGACGAAGCAGCCGTGGATATCGATGCTATGGATGCAGATGCACAACCACGGTACGATGAGAACGAGGAATGGGATGGGACAGAAGAGATGCGAAAAAGAAAGTTCAATGAGTACATGGATGAAATCTATGGCCTTGAATTTAATGACCTTGTGAGTCTATTTCAATTGTTATTCGTTTACCACCTTGCTCATGGTACCGAAAAGGTTGGTGACCTTCCTACCAGATTCAAATACGTTCCTGTCCAAGCGCAGCACTATGCTCTAACTCCTGCCGAAATCTTAATGGCCACCGACCAAGAACTCAACGAATACATGAGCGTGAAGAAATACGCCCCGTATCGACAGGAAAAAGACAACCGAAGCCGATATGGCAAGAAAACTCAAGAGAAACTGCACGAGTTCAAAGCCAAGGTCGGGGAACGTGTCGGGACGAACTTGAGCGTCAGGCCAGGAGGTGCGGATGCCCACCAGGGAGAAAAGGTGAAGAAGCGAAAAGGAAAGAAGGAGCGAATGAAGATGAAGACCACTGCGGGTGGGGTGGAAGGTGAAGAAGTCGCCGATGTGGACCTGGATGAAACTCCACAGGTGGCAAATGGTAAGCACGGACCTGAGTTGGAGAAACTCAAGAAACGGAAGCGAGAGCAGGAAGACGATCTCGTGGAAAGAGGTGATAAAAACGGGGATGGCGACAACCTCGACGACGGGGCAGGAGAAGGTGCAGTGAAGAAGAAAAGAAAGCGACATCGTAAAAAAGAATCCTTACAGACATGAGTTTTCGGTTTCCATGTACACTTTGCATTTTATCCGCGAAACTTCATGAGTTCAATGAATACTTTTTTCTGATGGGCTCTTGTTTGCCTCGAGATGTATGAACCATAGTCCTAGCCAATCACTCTTATGCTCTGCTCTGGACTGTCTCGTCCAATTTGTTAAGATTCAAGTTCGTAATAGTAAGAACCAAATAAGAACAGAGATAATAAATAGATAATTAAAGTAAGTTTTCCAGAACGAGATCTTCCGTTCAACCTAAATATCCATTACCCCCCTGGATCCCTGCATTGTGCACCCATTGTCGTGGTATGATTATTTAGTTGCCTTCTTTGAACTGGGTTCGCAAACCATAAAACCGCCCTTGTCGTACAACCCCGCCACATAGAAAGTGCCAGTGACAGGGTCCCTTAGTCCTGTGGTCGAACCAGAGAAACCACCTAACTCCTCAACACCGTCACTTTGGAACAGAGTCTTTAGGGTCCACCCCTCGCCGTCTGTTTTTAGCTTGCTGCTTGTTGATACCGGGGCCTCTAAGTCAAACTGAGCGTTAGCCCCTTGCCTGCTACTTGGCTTGGGAACGATAGCGACAACCCACGACGCGCTTGTTGCGCCAGCCTTGCTCGCTGCCACTTTGGTCAGGTCAGGGAAGTTGGGGTGTCCAGCAACGATAATATCTTCCCCTTCCCCTTCCAGAGAAGGCGCGTAATGGGCATTGTCCGGGGAGAAAGGGACAATGACAGTGTCTTTTTTGTGAGTAAGCTTGTCAGTCACTGGGTCGCGTCCGTAAATTAAGATTTGGTTCGTGGAGGTGGATACAATCGCGACTTCAGATCCAGAGGACGACACAGCAACGCCATTGGGGAAAGGGATAAACATTTTCGTGAAGGTCTGCTTGGCTATCGCATCACCTCCGGCATGGGTGTGCTTGTTGAGCGTAATATGCGATACGAAACCCAGTGGCAGAGCCAGCAATGATTCGGCTACTGGAAGAACATGGCCGACAATTGGCAGGCGGCGCGTCAATAAATGGTCATTCGACACGTAAAACGCGTCTGGAGAAGTGAGCGCCAGGCCATTCGCGGAGAGGAGATGGAAGGAACTGATGGTGCGAACATGTTCTGCCTCTGTAGGGGTGGCCGGGTTTATTACAAACTGTTCTACAACAGTCCTTTCCCTGGCGTGGTTGATAACGTAAAGGTTGGAAGAGTTGCCAGCATACGACGGCCATATTTCGACCCCAAGAGGATGAAAGTCATGATTAGCTGGATAGTTTTTGAAAACGATTCGGTGGGCCTTATTTGCAGCAATCTTGGGACTGAGGATTTGAAGTTTGCCTTGTCCTTTATTTTCGGCACTGTTCTGTGGGACATAAAGCCATAGGGCACCATGAGGGTCAGGATTGCGCAGGGGACCCATTACTGTGTTCCATCCCCTGCGTCCAGGATCGCAGCTCACAATAACAGGCCGCTCGACCACCTTGCCTTGCGCATTGTGAAGCTCCCAGAAGCTCCCGTCTTCGCAAGAACTCATTTCCACCTGTCTCTCTGCATCGCGGATGGCTACTTTGCAATCCGACGCATAGTCTCCATTGGCTATGTAACCGCGAGTAAATGGAGACCTGTCGATTATACAATTCTTAATCAAGTCACCGCTGCGGTACCATATTACATTCTAACAGTCCAGAGATCAGAGGGCGAAGTCACGGTATTTCAAGAAGAAACGGCTCACCAGTACGACAAGGATCCAGGTTAAAGTTTTGATTCCAGGCATTTGGACCGTAACGGAAATGGGAGTTCCCTCGATGTGCTTCTGATAGATTTAAAATTGGCACGGTGAAATTCGAGATGAGAGATGGGAGGCAAGAAAAAAAGACATTCGTGCAAGTGGTTCCGCACTCGGACCTCCCTGAACACGTCCCGTCGCACGACTCGCCCGCAAACGTTGTAGGCGTGCGATTATGTTTTAAATCCATCTTCAACAATCAATCCCTACAGATCCCTACCCAGATAACGCCCAAAATACAACAACAAGACCGGACTTCTTACCTGGAACGTGGAAGGTCTCGGGATAGCGGTCTTTGTCAATTTGAATGCTTGGACAAATGGCGCTGGAGTTGCATTGATTTGCGGCGTAATTGTGTGCTATTTTAAGCCGGAAATGGTTCGGAGAAAAGGAATATCGTTTTCCCAGTCCAACCTTGGAGGACTTACCTTGCCCACATCAGGTGCGATACTCTGACGATGATGAACCAAGGCAAGAGCGATATCCTGACTGTCGTCCAAGGAGTTCATGATTAGGCGCTAATATTAGTAATGCTGATTGCCTGACGCAGGCTTCGCGATCCGATCGAAATCGGGCCTGCAAGTGGGGTAAGCGAAGGTTCACATGGCATCCGGTTACCTTCTGAGCAAATTCATCTCCATATTGCTGAGATGATTCATTTTATTCCGAGCCCAAGAGCAAACCAGGAGGAGCAAGCGAGCTTATTGCTGTAACCTCACCTAACCGTCCTAACCGCTTTAAATTTCTCTATGTTGACTGCTTCTCCGCCCACGGTCACTTGTGTTCTCCCCTAGTCCACTCTCCCGACTGCAATCCATTTGCGCAATTGGGCGCTTTTCGTTCCGTCTGTGAGCTATACAGATTTCAGTCATGGCTTCGTCGGCTGGCTCGTTCGAAATTCAAGACACATTCGGTTCGTAAACGCTGGAAAACTCGATGGTAAACGGAGGAGAATGAAAATTTCACCAGGCGCCATGCTCATCGGGACATTTGTCACCATGATTCTCTACGGGATAACGACGCTGCAGGTGGGCAACATTGCCTTCGTTGAATCGACTCGGAAACAGAGGCTCTTTCCAAGGCATATTTTTATTATCTATCATTTCCAAAAGATGGCAAGCAAACAAAGTTACTGGTCAGTTTGTCTATTGCATCCAACCTTATTTCTCTTACTGACTGAAAGAGCGCAGGTTCTTTCAATATGGTTCGTTCCTCCTTCATCCGCCTAGGCGAAATAATCTGGCCCTAATGCGACGTCGTCAGGCTCTTGGACACTTTTCACTCTATCTTTGGTGAGCTTGAACTGGGACTTTTTTTTGACGATGCTGACACGAAACTCGAATCTGCAAGTGGGACACTGTGTGCATCGTTTCTTGGTAAGGACTATTCGCACTGTGACCGAATCGCCTCCGATATCGTTTGGTGTGAGTAGATTGCTGGCTTTGTGGATCGCAGTTTGCTCGTGAATGGGAATTGGTGCGGCATAGAGTCTAATCAGCTGTACTTTACTGACTGAACTTTGGGTGAATACAGGTCGCTTTTTGTGCGTTGTTTTAACTTTCCCTGCCCTGCCCTGCCGAATATTGATCTTGTTATTAGTTGTCAATAGGAACTAACGTTGGACTTGCCTTTTTTTTGCCTCGCTGAATATTGATTTGTCTTTGGGTAGGTATTAGAAGCATTTATTGTCCAAGCGTATGTCCACCCATTTTCTTATCACAAAATTCATTCCATTCTCATTGTTGAATAGATTCTTTGCCTATCGGATTTTCATTTGTATGAATAATCCATCTCTGCCGAGAAGAAAATTTGATGTCGGCTATCTTAGTGTGTTCACCAGAAAGACGGTGGTGGGTTACTGGTGTAATTGGTTTCTTTGTTGTTGCACATTTTGGTGAGTCTTCATCGTTTCAAAGCATGAGTTAGACTGACAATCAGGAAAGCTTTCGGCCTTAGTACGTCAAGAAATTACATCCTGACCCTCATACGATACTTAAGTCCACTGGATATTAGAAACCGTTGTATACCTGTATGTGGCCGTGCCTCTACCCTCCGATTGTCCACTAATAGGCGTGATAGATTCATCACCAAAGAATTTGCCCGCTTGCAGGAATTGTCGGCATGTGTTCATTTGATACTGCTACGTTTGACGGTCAAGAATATTGATTCGTCTTCAAGGCGTCTTCCATAGTTCCATTCGGAATTACTACTATTATATCGGATATTCTCATCGCAGTCGCGCTTTGTATCCTCCTGCACAGCAATCGTTCAGAATTCGGCGATACGAACACTATTATCAACAAGCTAATATTGTATGCCATCAACCGTTGTATTCTGACCACGTAAGTCTTGTCAGTTCCAAAACCGAAACCTTCTCTTACGCGTGATTCTTTCCAGCGCTGTTGCAATCGCCGAAACCATCGTCTTCAGTGTCCTACCCAATTCGTTTTACTCCATTGCCATTGATTTCGTCATCGGTAAATGTAAGGATTTATTCGTGCCTCACTCATGTTATACAGTACTCACAATGGCTACTTCGGAAGTATACGCGAACTCCTTGCTGGCTGTCCTCAATTCTCGCGCAAATTTACGCCCGCAATCACGAGCTGGGTTCAGCGATGAGTCGACAGAAATGTCAACGAGGTTTAATGTCACCTCCGGGATAGCAAATCATCAAACAAGTTTATTCCAAGTATGATATCATTCAGCCCATTCTTATTTCCCTCTCCTTGTTCTGGCTTTGGAACTGATATTAAACTATAGGTTCGGACGCGGGAAAGCGCCAGAGAAACTGTCCCAGAAAAGCGGAACCAAGAACTGTCGATTGTGAGTGCTTGAACGAACTCTATACAAATAGCACTGATCGATCCTTCATTCCGTAGATGACGCCTGGCGGTAGCTCGGAAAAACATGCGGTTTCGACATTGAAAGATGGAAGGAAGGAAGGAATTATTACGGGGGTGGTTTATCAGATTCCATGAGTGTTGAATGAATGAATACACGCAAAATGCATACAAAATCCTTGACAAATATATTGTGTGGTTGTGTTTGATACCATACCCGGATGGCCGTGGTGTGGTACTTCCACCAACTCCATCACCTCTCCGCATGTTCTTACAGCACTCATAGCAGTCTCTTGTCTTCCCCCACCGATGTCTACCGGTACACCAAAATTGCTATTTGTATTCTTTCTCGTCCTCAACTGCATTCTTTGGTCAAGAAGTCGGTATGGACAAGTTAGTTTGCTCCATTCTGATGCAAGTCTCGTGAGGCGAATATCCTACGAGCTATCACAGCCGCAGGGGGCGCGGGTACTCACACAGTCGGCCCACGAGGCAAGTCGTATTTTTGCCAAGTACCCTCCATATTCTGACGACCACCCTGTAGTGCCATCCGCTAGCTTACCCTGTCGAATCCCAATGTCAACACGTAAAGGGAGATTGCCCGGCTCCAGATACCGTCCTCGATATAGACTACCTACGCCGCTACTTCTGCACAGACGTCACCCTCAGACCCTTGATGTTTGCCGGTCTAATAGTCTGGCTAATATTCCTCTTCTCCACCCTCGGAATCAGCGCATCCGATTTCTTCACACCCAATCTAG
Source organism: Galerina marginata (assembly GCA_023014335.1). NCBI lineage: Eukaryota > Fungi > Basidiomycota > Agaricomycetes > Agaricales > Galerinaceae > Galerina > Galerina marginata. The sequence continues at coordinate 2,859,256 of JAECYW010000004.1, forward strand.
CGACTATAGCTCAACTACTCGGGCTTGATGAAAATGTTGCGGGAGTAACATTTCTAGCATTCGGGAACGGGAGTCCAGACGTCTTCTCGACGTTTTCAGCAATGCGCGCAAACTCGGGAAGCTTGGCCATCGGCGAACTGCTTGGTGCTGCAACGTTCATCGTGTCATGCGTCGTAGGCTCTATGTGCATCATTAAACCTTTCCAAGTCCACCGTGCACCATTTCTACGAGACGTTGGATTCTTCGCATCGGCAGTGTCATTAATGGTGGTCATTCTGTGGGACGGTAGGATCACGCGGTGGGAGGCAGGAGCTCTCGTCTGCCTATACATCCTGTATGTCTTGTTGGTCATTATTGGGACATGGTATGAGCGTAGAAGGGAGCGCTTACGGCTTCAGCTTGCCCAAGAAAGAGATGAATACGCTGAACCGCAATCGCCATACAGAGATGATCGTAAGCCAAATGGTTCCCGTCTTTTTCTGACCGAACTTACCTTTCCCACAGCCTTGCCTGTCTTAACACTGTCTCCAGCTAGCCCCAACAGAATTCGTGCAATATCCGCTCCAACTCCCCCACGATTGCAAACCAATATACCTCCTCGCCCATACTCATACTCACGATCACCTTCACCAACATCATCCCATATTGCTCAGCTACCGTCGTTTTCACTGATTGGAGCACTCGAATTCCGCGATGTCGTTGCCTCACTCAAAAAGCAAGCTGCTGGGACTTCATTAGGCATATTCGAAACACCAGTTACGCCTTACGCTGGTGGGCATTACCATGTCCACACCCCCGTTTCGCGAAGGTCTCTTTCACTCGCCTCCAGTATGGACGAAGAGACTTTCACCAGCCTTCAACTGCGTGGGCGCTCGTCTCCGGGGTCTCCCATTCCTGAAGAACCACGAAATTTGACTGTTCCAGACGATTACTTTGGCGCTATTTCCCCCGGATCACAGCCACCTCTACCGTCGATTCTCCGCACACCTGCTTCGCCCCCGATGACAACATCCGATGTCGACAGTGAAGAGCAATTGTACTCTCCTCCAACCAAGCGCCAGCGAGCCTGGGCCGTGATATCCAAGACGTACCATACCCTCTTCCCTACTCTGCACAATTTAGGCTCGCAGTCCGTCTTATCCACGATTGCGTGTTTGCTTGCTGCTCCTGCCGTCCTTTGCCTAACAATAACCCTTCCTGTTGTGGTGACGCCTTATCCAAATCCGCACTCTGCACCTGAAAAGCTGTACAACGTGGATGCACCGCTCGTCGATTTCGAGGAAGAGGGGATGGAGAGGGTTTTGATCGCGGACGAAGAGGTGGAGAGCAATATACATGAATTGCATTTCAGTAAATGGCTCATGGCCGCTCAGTGCATATTTGGTCCACTGTTTTGTGTTAAAGTCTTACTTGGTGAGAATTGTTCGGTAATCGAAGCCGACTTCTCTGACGAACCATATCATGCAGGAAGTAACAAGCACCTTCTTTGGCTGCTCATTGGTACTCTAATTGGTGGCCTCATTGCAGGAGCTTTGGTCGTCATTTACATGGACAGGGGAAATAGCGTGGCAGCACGGATGGCTCGTTGCTCGATGGGCTTCACTGTTGCCATTGTATGGATAATGGCAATTGCGGATGAAGTCGTTAATGTTCTCCAGGTTCGTCTGGTTCATTTTACAATTAACCATCCTGATCGTTGTTATTGGTAGACATTTGGCTTTATTTTCGGTTTATCCGATGCCATTATTGGCCTTACCATTTTTGCAGTTGGCAATTCACTTGCTGATCTTGTAGCAAACATGAGCGTAGCGGTACGATGCACCTTACTTGGCAGCCTTGCTGGTTAGTAACCTATTCTTCTACAGGTTTTCGCTCCCATCATGGGTTTCTCTGCATGCTTTGGTGGGCCCATGCTGAATATCCTCCTCGGCGTCGGTGTCTCGGGCTCGTATATAATTCACCAGACTTCGCAACCATATTCCCTCAAACTATCAACAACCCTATTCGTCAGTGCCTTCGGTCTGCTCTTCCTCCTCGCCGCTACCCTTATATTCGTTCCACTCAATGACTACTTCCTTACACGGAAGTGGGGGGCACTTCTGATTGCTACATATACAGTTATCATGGTCATCAATATTGTTGTCGAGCTAAAGAGTTGATTCTTTTTTTATGTTTATTGCATTTTGTCGTAAGTTATGGACAGTTATTTCGCATGGAACATGATTTGTATTCTATCCCATACCACTATTTACAATACACCACCATACAGTGCAGCATTTCGTTATCCGTCAACGAGTGAACCTCAGGCATCCAAAAGAAGGAGACTTACAACGAATATTCACAACTATATATAAGAACCATGAAAACTGGCTCTGATCTAACCTAGATTGGCTTACCCTGTTTGACTCCATCTAATGAAGGACCACAAAGGACCTATATTTAGACACTGACCCCACTGGCTCTGGCAGCAAGGTAACAAACACTTTCAGAACGTCGCGAAAGAATGAGATTCCCAGTCAAGGCGTTAACAGAGGTGGGCTGCTTGCAGGATATACAAAGTTGAACTGTTCAGACGGACATAAGTAATTTTGAAGTAATAAACAGAGACTGTTGCAGGGTATAAAAGAAAACACTTGCGATTGCTCATCCGTTCGTGGAACCAAAAAGTCCGACCTGCCTGGTTCGAACAGGCGACCTCAAGATATTTGATTACATAATCTGACTTTACAGTCTCGCGCTCTGCCAGCTGAGCTAAGGTCGGTTATTTTACAGGGCATTTTAGTTGGATATATTCTAAAGGTTTTTGGTGCTGCCACATCTTACCACAGATGACTCCTACAGGCTGTTGCTACGAGTTCTTCAGCGTCACTCGCTTTAGGTGGCTGGGAAGAAGTTTATCATACTGATGTTTCATGCTTCCTTCCCCCCTTTCATTCAAAGTTCCTAGACCTTTGACGCCGAGAATACACTCAGCCTCAGCACATAGAAGGGAACTACCAAGATCAGTGAGGTGCGAGCGTTGGTTAGTGTTCCAACTTTCAAGCTTTACTTCCCAGGGTTTTAAAGTGGCATATAGCAATCCATCGCTTTCAGAAAACGACCAAGGTAAAAAATGGGACAGTGGTCGAGACGCTATGGTTCCAGAATAAGGGTTGTTCATGAACTCCGTTATAATGAAGAAATAAATGATAGTAATGTAATATAAAAACCCACGAAAAAAGACAGTGTTCAAGAATGATAATCCGGACAGAAAGAATCGAATGCAACCCCCACCCTTTCTAAAACACCAACACCGCCTCACAGGAAGACTGCTCCCAAAAGGCCGAAAGCCGCCGCAAAGACAGTTCCACCGATCGCATAACGAGACTGAGCGCCAGAGGCAGTGGTTCCAGGGGTCGCGCTCGCGCCAGGAGCTGTGGAGGAGGAGCGTGACGCTGAGGTGGTCTGGGCAGCGACGGTCGTTGTGACAGCACGACTGGGGATCAAGTTGAGAATGATATCGCATAATAATTATAAAAAAAGCGCACGTAGCGGGAACTCCAGTAGAGCTAGTCACTGCCAGTGCCCCACTCATGGTTCCAGCTGGGGTGGGTGCGGCTGCAGGTGTGGGTGCGGCTCCGGAACTAGAAGCAGCAGGGGCGGCCGCAGGTGCAGCTGGGTTTGAAGGATTGGTCGCAGCGGCTACGTTGGCTGGAGCGGGTCCCATGCAACTAAAAGGCAATCAGGACTAAAATAGAGGGAAACGAGGACAGGCGTACCTTGAATCCGAGCTAGGTTGAATAGTAACACTGTCTGTATACGCAGTGGCACCGGTGCTATCCTTGAGGGCAAAACCCCTAAATACGACAGTCAGAGAGAAAGAAAAAAGTAGTAGACGGTCACGTACACTTGGGTTCCTCCTTTAATGTCGACGGTGAAAGTGAGGGATTTGCCAGTTTGCGTATCGAAAGATTTGATCTAATTCCGGATGGTAGATCAGATACCAAATCAGGCAACGCATTGATGGTGAAGACTTACCGGGGCCGCGCCTGGCTGACCGGCTATAAAAACGCTCATAAGTAACGGGTAAGTGAGGAAGCTGGAAAAAGGCGTACCAGGAATAATTGTGAGATAGTAAGGGGCTGTGCCGTCAGTCCACGTTAGCATCTGGGGCTCTAAAGGTACACAAAGTCAGTTGGGGGCAGGGATAAAGAATTCTATGCGTACGGCATTGGACAACGCTGGTACTGATAATGAAAGGGCGTGAGTGATATAATACCGAAGGCGAGTTGGAGATAACGTACGGGGTATTGATGGTCAAAGACAGGATGCCAGGAATGACCGAAACGAAGGCAGAGATGGTCGTGAAGTACTTCATCGTAAGAATGTAGAAGGGCGAGGGGGTATCTAAGGGGTAGAGGTTGCTCGATGATAGAAGAGAGAAAGAAAGAAGATAAAGAACGAAAAAGAGCGAAGATGAAGGCTATATACACATCCAGTGTCAGCCACTTTCAATGTCCGCCACATGCTCGATCGCGGACTCGACGACGCCGGGAGGCAGACAGAATCGTTCACTTTGCCTGTATTTTAAATAATAGAGTTCATGAATTCCCCGCCCTGGTTGTAACGACTGTAAACTACGAGAATTCGGGTTCGTCAGCCGCAGCACTTTACAGGCCAATCCAACTACTGCGACCGCCCGCATTGTGCAAACTTGTGTGCCCAATTTTGACTGTCTCGTAATCCGCACCGCCTAATCTTTCGGTGTCGTTCACATTCACACTTAACCTAAGGTTGCTTGTGTCCAAAAACGGGGTCTCCTTGGAGTCAATCAAAGGACTGGGAGCTCCCATCGACGAGAATGACGACGATGGAGATGAAGAACTGCCGCTGAAAAGCAGTTCCTCGCTTATCCCCGCGGTTGGGATCGAAATAAAAGATTCGGCGTGCCATTCGTACCATACTTGTCGGTCGTTAGTGAGGCGCCATATCGAAACCTGAAGCTCCGAGTTGCTGGGCAGATACAAGGGTTCCTGAAGCGATGTCAGAAAAATGAGAATAGCTCCCAAGTAATGAAACGCACTCGAAAAGGGAAGAAGAGAGGAAACCAGCTCAGCATGTCTTTTGACACCTGGTCCTTCCTATGAGGATGTATGCTCAACCCTATGTTGCCATACAAAGCCTACCGAAAAAATAATGTGGATCAGAGATTCAGTTGCGTTGTCCCATAGAAATTTATCTTACCGCCTCGAAGTATCCTGCGAGACCACTGACAGATCGACAAATCAATACAACGTCACTACACACAACCTGGGCACTCACTGCAGAATACCAGCATGCGGAATATAAAAGCGCAACTTGGCAGACCGTGCATTATGACTGTTGGTAAAAGGCAGACCACGAGAATTAAGAACAGCATCTCGCCTCGGATGTTCAAATTCCCAGCACTCCTGCACCTGAGGTCCGCAGCGTCCATCAACAGTTGCCTTTGTCCCACTGAGGATGTTGACCGCCTGGAACATCACTACATAAGGCGTTTCCAGGCTTTTCTCGTTTTTGGTCGATCGTGCTTCGTTGTAAAGCTTTGAAGACGAAAGAGGCGCGAGGTGTGCGGTATAAGATGACGGTATCGAGATCCCGTTCGCTATGAAGTAAACAAATCAGAAGGCGCATATAACACCAGTCTGGAAGGCCCACGGACGTTTCAAGAACCTCATTGCACCGTCAAGACATTCTGGACTGAGCTCGTTGTCCCCAAAGGAACCAAGCAGCTCGCTAACAAGAATGTCGGCCTTCTCTGGGACGTCAATGACACGCATATCACCGAAGATTAACTGGACTTTGTTGTTCCACTCTTTTGCTTGTCGCTCTTGTAGTCTGGGTTTATTTTATAGTTAGAAAGACAAAGGACATCGCCACTCTTTATATTAAACACCTACGTGACAAAAGCATTAGGATTTTTTTCGACGGCGATGACCGTGGCTTCCCGACGGGCTCTTTCCAATGCCTTGAAGCAACGTGCGACTAGAGGTCCTCGACCTGCGCCAGCAACACAAACAACACTAGAAGGAAGTCAATGCAGGAAAGACCGTCCGAGATGAATATATGCGCACAGTTTCTCGTCCTGTGGATGATCAAGGAACGCCCTAAACATAGCCTACCCAAAAATCATTAAATCCTTGGAAAAAAACTCAATTACATCGACTTACCTCTTCATACTGTCTATACTTGACAGGATCTTGCTCAAAGGTCTGGTAGGTGACACTTGGTAGATTGTCCATCAACGGCTATGCCCCAGAAAATGTCAACGCGTCTCTTCGATGCGAGTAAACAAAATATTACCTGCAACGGAGCCTGCAGATAATCCTGATAACCCTGCGCAAAATTCTCGACCGTCCCCGCCTTCTTCGTAGCCAGCACCGCCGCACTCGTCTTCTCCAAGTGCCTGACATACTGCGAATACACGGCTTCCCCGCCGCGGGTATGGTGGCCCTCGCCGACCCCTGCGAGGATGATCATTGGCCGATGCTAGGAAGCGCGGCAGTTAAAATCGTCAGTGTCATGTTCCATGGTGGGGAAGAACTTGCTATCATGCTGTCTCGGATGAACTGCTGAGTCGGCTTTGGGAGGACGGGGTAGCCTTTCATGTTGGCGATGAAGGTTGAGGAGGGCAGGAATATGTGCCGCACGGATTCGGCGGCCCATTTACTGAGAACACCAAGGGTCGTAGGTAGCGCGGGAGACAAGTCGAGAGCTAGCAGTGTAAATCGTTAGATATTGTTCATACATGGATTGAGGATGCTTTACTCAAGGTCAGCTTGGTGTTGTAATCACACATAGACCTTATAAGGTCCCACATCTCCCAAGTCGCATTCAGTGAACCTCCAGAAGTCTGCTCGCTCTCGGAAATTACAAGAGAAGGTGCGCCAGGCGAAGTGGGTCCCATATTTGGAGGCGAGTGAAGTGCTGAGACAGCAGGAGAGTTGGTATGGAACGCAGATGGGTTGTAGATGGGCAGCCTTATCGAGAGATAGATATAAGGAAACTTGGTCAAACAAGATTGGACTATACGAGCGTACGACGCGACATGGTCGCGGTGTCGGGGTGCAGGCAGGATTGCGGTTTGTATGTTGAGGTATCCTGCATATGCCAGCTCTTGCTTTAACGCCTGTAAAAAATTAAGGTACGGGAGAAGGAAAGATATAAAATGAAGGACATACAATCTCTGCATCGTGGCGAACCCAATCGTCAGCGGCATCAAGTTCCAACCATTCCGAGACCATCGCAATAACACCCTCCGCTTCGTCTGGAATAAACGTTATCATCGACGTCTCGGCGGACCCAACCATCAAACTACGCACCCAAACGCGCAATCGTAACCTCATCTCTCTGAAACGCAGGATTCAACCTCCAAGCCTCCGCCGCAAGCGCTGCACTCTCCTTGTCCCGCTCGCTGCTCTCAGTCGGGAGCAGGCACATCTCCGACCACCGCTTTTTCCACTTTTCCGTGGTGAGGGGCATGCACACCCGCTTGTACCCGTTTTCTCTGGCATGGGCGATGAGATTGAGCACGGGGGTTTCGTCGTGTTGCTGCTGCTGGGAATCGGACGACTCGAGCGATCGCGAAGCTCTGGAAATGTCTTTGAGTGTGAGATATGTGGATAGAGTCGCACAAGGATCCCAGCCGGATGTTTCTTGATAGTCCATGTCGGAATTCTAGGATCGATGGGGGTTAAGTTTTAAGATAGTAGCAGATCCAATATTATTCCGAATAGGCGAAGCAGCCCAAGTCGGTTGTGTAGAGGTCAAGGACAAAAAGATAAGCAGTGTGAACCCAATGTGAATTGTGATTGTCGAAAAACGCAGGCCATCATCACCCTTATTTGTCCCACGCAAATAACGCGTCAATTAAGCGTGTTTCTGCTTTCACACGGGCGTCTCGTGGGGGTAATTATACGAGAACGTTAACGAAGAACTTTGCTGCGACGTGAATTGTCATGTAGAGTTGCTATATAGCTACAATGATTCATTCCACTATCTCCGAAAATAATTTCGTGATGGTCGAGAAAGCAAGTAATACGCTGCAGGCCGTTAAGAGGCGCTCGACCTCAAATGTTCTGCGATCTCGCCGGGTGTCAACTCGCGTGTATTAGGATGCTCGGAATCGTTTCCCAAAGCTGACTTTGTACGATTCGCACGGAATTTCTGTTTAATGCACCGCAGAAATATCGGATCGAGCAGAGGAACGAATTTATTTCTGGAGCTTCTACGAGCCCTTTATATCCCTTCATTACGAGCCAAGTCTCCAAGCAACTGTATGTATTTTTGCGACCCTCGAGCTCGTTCCGGCGTTTATATCAATAGCACAGGTGTCAACGAGAATTGCTACCCTGATCGACCACCGGGTCCTCTTGATCACGATCAATCTCGAGGACTTCTGATCATGATCAAAAAATCAGATCGGATTGCATTAGTGCCGCGGTTAAATCAGGCAGGGCCTTGACCGATTATACGATGGGCATTGACGTCAAGAGTTATATACGGTTTTTTATCCTACCCAGTACCTTTGTCCGTCCTTGGACGCTTTGATGAGGTGCCATCGGGGCCCGTGTCACCTCTGGCATTCTCATCGTCGGTAGTCATCTCGAATCCAGTAATAACGCCTTCTAGAACTGTCCGACTAACGGCTTGTCGAAGCTCTTCCTCAGGATCGCGACCTTCGGCTTCGGCCCGCTGCATAATGTCTTGGACAGATGTCATCAAGGCCGATGTAAGTTGCTCAGAAGCGAGGTTCTGTGAGTGCTGTGAAGGCGCGGACGAGGTTTGGCCCAGGGGGACAACAGATGGGTCCAAGGTCGACCGCAGATAGTCCGCGATTTGTGGAAAGTCGTCTGTCAGGTGGTCAATTGGCTATGAAACGTTTAGCAGTAATTTGAAAAATCCATATGGCCCTAGACCCACGGAAACGCCTTCCAGATTCTGCCGTGCCACGACTGCACCATGTTGAACGAGGTAACGGGCAGTTTCGATGTTTTCGACGGTGTATAACGGTGTGTCACCATCGCTGTCGGTGATATTTACATCGCCGCCTGCGGAAAAATGCAAGCAAGGGGGGGCTAAGCAGGCGGAGGAATGGAAATAAACAGGAAGAGGCTAACCGCGCGACAGTAAATATTCCAGCACATGTATATGGCCGTAGGAAGCGGCTGCATGGCTTGATGAGGGTGAGGAATGGCTTGAAACATGAGGTAGCAAAAGGGCATTACATTGGGGTGTAGGTGAAGTCGTCTGGCAGGTTGGGAGACAGGGCTAAATGGAGATTTTGATTATCGATTTGACGAGCAAACTCCGGCTAGAGGAAAACTTGCAGTGGTGCTCTATCAGCTCCTAGTTTGAAATCGATGTTATTGAGTGGTCGGATGAGGTAATGAGCATGCAAGATGAATACGAACCCTAACTCTATCGAGGTCGCCATCACCTGCAGCCACCCATATGTTTTTTGGAGCCCTGGCCATGTAGTAGACGTGGTGAAGATTGAAAGAAAGCTCCGAGGAATCGACGATGTGCTTCGGCAAGAAGCCGGGACAAACAGGGGCAAACAGGAGAGGAAAGGGAGGACGGAGGAGAGGAGGAGAGAGCTAATAGCGAGAATGAGAAAAGCAGGAGAACGCGTCGGGGCAGGCGCGGATCTGGCGCGGATCTGGCGATCGGAGTAGTGACGGCCTGTTTTGGAATTCATTATGGCATGTTGACGGTGTTCGCTGCGGCGGGCAGAGAGACGGCGGCGGGTGTAAGAGCGGGCGGGTGAAACTTTTTTGAGTGAGACCGCATCCGGCGCAGAATTTGTCTCAGTTGCTCTCTCTCCGTAACTCTCTTGATCGATTCTTCCGCGCAATCGATCCCCAGCCCTGGCGATCTCGCTCCCCTCTCCGAACCACCATGAGCTATCTCATGTCCTCCTTTGACACACACCCCCCCAACCCACGGCCCAGGCTGCCTATGTCTCCGCCGTCCTTCTACCCCCCCGCCACCGACATCCCGACCGCGCCGTATTCCACCGATCACCCTCTGCCGAAAGTCGGCCAGACACGCTGCTGTACGTCTTTCTCTGATCGTTCGTCTCTATTTCTCACCCCCGGCTCCCCGCAGATTGGACCTTGTTGTCTTCCGACCTCCATTTCATTTATCTCGACCCTGTTCTCGCCAGCCACCTCGAAGACCAGGCCGAGCTGCTCATCGGAAAGTCTCTTCTTTCTTTCGTCCATCCCGACGAACAAGCATCCGCCAAGCAGGATCTCGGAAGTGTGTTGGATAGCAGAACTCTGCATGGTTCGGTCACCCGGTGCGCTCTCCCCACACACTCTTCATACTTCGCTTATATATATGTTCCTTCCGCAGCGTTCGCTTTTCGCGCTTGTCAAAAGTCCGTCGACATCTCGGTTATGATGGTCCCCCTCCAAATTGGTCCGAGGCCGACAAAATAGCTCTCGACAAGGACTACATGGCTGTGGACATTGTCATCAACTGGGCTGCTGAAGGCCTCGTGCTCTGCTTCATCCATGCCACCGTCGATCTCACCCCCAATGACAACGACGAAAGCAGCAAAACTGACTGGACCAATTGGTGTGGTACCCCCTATATGCCCCTCGAGGAAGTCCAGCTGCTCTACCGCCGTCTGCAAACCTACATCGCTCAGACTGGCGACATGTCTAGAGTCTTCCAGATTTTGGCAAATCAACGGGACAGGCCCTTGCTCATGAGTTGGCCTTCTGACCCTTCTCAAGGTCCAACCAGCAGGGATTTTGCCAAACTCGTGGAGAACGTCCAAATCGGCAGCGGAGTTCCCGGCGGAAACGATGCTAAAACGAGTTGCACACGCAGGTATAAAGCATTGCAAAACATGCCTCCCGTCTTTGGGGGTGAGGTTGAGAGCATATTCATACCACATGGTAAGTCAGCCTTTTCGGACTCTTCTTAAATCACCTTTTCTCGGTATAACTAGGCCATCCTCTTTCTTATAGGAACTATAATTTTTGCCTGCCACAAGGTCAATTCGACCCATCGCAGCTCCAGCGCCAACTCTACTGCACCTATGCAACAAGTAGACTACGCCCCGCAGGGTTATAACCCTCACCAAAATTCCTCCTACTACGAACACGGAGGCTCATATGCTCTGCCTCCTCTGTCGCCTCAGAGTCAGGCCTATAATAGCTCTTTTATTCAGCAACAAGGACCTGGTGTCCAGCCATCCTATTCTCCACAACGATGGGCACAAGGTGGGCGATTTACTTTTCTTATGGCGTACCGGAAAAATTATGTCTGACGCGCATATAGCACCCCTTCCATCCAGTGCCACCAGTCTACGATCTGGATCTTATCCAGGGACTTCACCGACTCAAACAAATCAGTCGTGGACATCTGGGCCGCCTTCTGCCTCATCATATATGGAACCCTCATCTGCACCGCCTTTTAATCGCCCGATCTCCCCCACCTACAATTATTCGTCGACAGGTGGCAGTAGTGCAGGGGCGTCTCCGACTTCTGACGTGGTCCCTCCTCCGAGACGCCGTATCAGCCCTGGGTCGTCTCGAGACCAAACTGGTCCCACTCGAGCCGCCGGAAACCGGCCTACGGGGGTCCAAAAGTGCTCCAGCTGCAAAGCGACTTCGAGCCCTGAATGGCGAAAAGGTCCCAGCGGAAAAAAGGAACTCTGCAACGCGTGAGCAATACCAACGATGTTTCGGCGTCTCTAGATTCTTACTTTCTTAATTATTTTTAGATGCGGTTTGAGGTATGCTCGTTCCCGCGCCAAGAAGGAAGGGCCCAATCAAACTCAGCAACGGCGACGCAAGGAGAAGGGTATCACCAAGCGCGAGTCCGCAACACCGCCAACATCCGCGCCGCCCTACTCGGCCATTCGTCGTAATTACGCAGACAGCTCGTTCTCCGCATCGTCGGCGGGCTCTGCCTCAGGCAGCGATATCTATCCCCACTCGGGCCAACATGTCATCGACAATATGACACCGTCTCCTTCTCCTCCAGCTTCGAGTATGAATTTTGTACATTATGCACCAGGTAGCGCGGATAACCGGCCACCTTACTCTGCGACCGGCAGCAGCTTTTATTCTGTTCCGTCACCCCTCTCCAACACCCACGTCCTCCACCCGCCACAGCACCAGCACCCTCCAGCGCAACACATAAATACCAATCAGCTCCCGCCACTAGGCCAGCTGTCGTCCTATGCCGGGCGAATGTCTCCGATGATGCCCCCTGGGTCTCCCGTGTCGCATTCGTCGCTCACCTCGACGATGCCTCCCGCTTCCTACGAACGCGACCGGGAGCGCGATCGCGAATACCGCGAGTTACCCCCTACACCGCTGTCTGCTGAGCCTCGCCTGACGACTCGGAGGTCGATCTTGACACACCAGTAGTGTCGTATCTATGTAGCGGCCTCCGGAGTCGCCGTTGCCCCTCATACTACACCTACCACTACCTGCTACTGCTACCACCCAGCCAACGGCCACCAACCCAATTACCGCGACTAGCATTGAACAACGCAGCGGGCCGAATATTTTGTAAACCAAAAAGGACATTCACCATTACTCTTAAAGCCGACTAGCCAGTATTAATTATTCTCATTTCCCCCGTATCGTATGCCTTGTGTTCAATTCGTGTCTGTCCACTCTTCCACCCCACACGTGTAACCCTCTTGCGCCCGTTCCACTTGAACCTGCCTGCCTGCAGGCCTTCCTCTCTTCGCTTAGCAGTTAAATAGCGCCCCTTTTACTCAACCTTCGATTTCTGGTTCGAGATGGACGTACATTACATAGTACCTTATATTCGCGCCTTGGGCTCCTCTGCAAACATATGTAGTGTAGTCGCCTGGCGTAAAGTAAAATCCCGTCGTTTTGTATCCACCACCTTGTCTTGTATACGCATATGTAGGTACATTGTTACTTTTTTTTTTGGCCGAGTCCAAGTTGAGTTGCAAGATCTTTTTCCTCAGATCTCATCACATCATGATTGTGAATGGAAGAGACGATCCCGAGCGAATCTTATCTTACGTTGATGTGCTGATCCGGTTCATTTCAATGACGTATCTTCTCTCGGCAAACCCGCAAATCATATCGGCCTCAGTCGTGTTACGTTGCGCATATCATATATTTAGCATGGATACATTCAGAATCATAATGGTGCGTGTACTCTGCCTTCGACGCAGGCAATGATCAGTCCTAAATATAGAGTCAGTCTCGAAGCATCCTCCAATCTACAAGCAACCTACAAGGGTCATCCTCTCGCGCTGCGGCACGGCCGTCTTCATTTCCCATGTCCCATTACGGCTGCGTGTTAACCCAACGAAGCAGATTTCCTGGCCCAGGAAATCAACGCGACGAACACCTCCCCCAATCTCTCTCGGATCGCCGGCACACCGCTCATGGAAGACCCCGCTGATGAGCTCGCGGTCCGCCGAGGCTAATCCGATGGTATAAAAGTCGTGGTGTTCGATAGCGTGCCTCAGCTGCTCGTATATCCCATCCAGGACGTCCTGGATGGTGATGCCGGCGCTGATGGGGTAGCGGGCTTCTATCTTGATCTTCCATGGTAGTTTGGGGTGCCAAATTAGCATGCGGTGGGTTGGGGGAGTGGTTGCTAGTTGGTAGAGGTCGAGGGCGTCTGCTGGTCTCCCCAAGGCTTTGATGAGCAAATTCGATCCTGGTCCGGGTAGGTGGCGTAGGTTGTAGACAAGAGACGTTGGTTGGCGGGAACGGTAGGAAATTAAGGGGTGAAGACGATACATGCGGAATGAAGGGCTTGCTGTGGTGGAAAAAAGGGTTAGTTAATATTTGGAAGGGTAGCAAACGGACGAGACGCGACGTACGCATGACAAGCGAGGTGAGACTGCCGAAATACTTTCCCAGACCGCGTTTAGATGGAGATTTGTATCCTTTTCTCCAGGTTCGCGGTTTGCGGGTAAGAGGCACTTGGTCGTGAGAAGAGGCATAATACTCGTAAGAAGCACGAGGCTGCGAGGGAGGTCGGTAGGAATGGTTCGTCTGAGGGAGAGTGATGTTGCGAGCGAGTGTGGTATAGCGTCCATAGGACTCCCGATATGGTTTCCGCCTTCGACCAACTGACCCTTTCCCTCCGCGTGCCCGAGCGTATTGCGTTCGAGCGTGAACGTGATGGATGACCTGCGGAACAGGGTACGGGTATTGGAGAAGTTCTGGCGCGCTGTAAATGTGGTGTGCGTCCGGCATATCTGGGAACATGAGATGAGACAGGAAACTTTCATCGTGCATCAGAGGTCCGAGAATGGATCTAAAGCGAGTTCGTCAGCGTTGAAGAGAAAACAAGTAGCTGCAAGTTATTCACTCAATAGGCCAGCTGGTTTAAATAATGAGACTTATTGGCAGCAAGAGAGGCTTGAGCATAGCTCACCTAGATGATGCGTTGTACTCTTCAACCCATGGAGGCCGGGCCATGCTCGTCGAACAGTGAGATTAGCCACGTAGTTAGGAGAGGACAAAGAACGGGCATCAACAGAGGAAAGTGGAGGAAAGATAAGAGGCGAGTCATTCTTGACCTTCTACTGACTGCGACGCCGTTCTTGCTGGTAGTGGACAAAAGAACAAATCAAGGTTTCTGGGCTCGCCCAAACAAACCCTAACCCGACCCGCAAGTCCCGTTTTGGGAACTTCTCTTCCTTTGGCGGTTGCGGCGTTGAATTTTCCCACCCGCTTGCAGAGAGACGGCGGAGTGACTCCGGCCATTTATGCTTGTGTCTAATATACTATATTATTACGCTGTTCAATCCAACGAGTTGTTCAGCGCTTACTTGTCCAAATAGTGGTGCCTTACTTGAGTGCTGAGCAAGTGCTTAGAAGACTTTAGCACATTTTCACTGTATATTGAATATTCGAAGGGGTGACATAAGGATTACTTATAACCAATGCAAAAATCGTGTTGTATTTTGAGGTGCGGCACCTTTTTATTTTCGGATGACGCAGTGGGTAAAAGATTGTCTGCACAACAAGTCATTGCGTCAGAACATTTGAGGGTGGTGAATGTGGAAGGACCGCGTAGCTATAATCCTTTCGTTGACATGTGGTAGCCTGGGGATTGGCGCTTGTTTAATTGGGGCCTATTTGGGAGATGCTCTGAATACGAGCAGCGAGCCTGAACCAAGCCTGAACGCGTTTGTCGGCCCGCATGCAATGCTGGGGCGTTGAAACAAAGGGGTGAAAGTTAAGGGAACCTGCAGTTAATTACGAAGGTATGCAATCATTTATTGGTATAATTAACATATTTTTTCACTGGCGAGGCTCAGAAGAAAAAAACACGGGTCGAAGGAATGCTCAAATCATGATGTCATTCCTAATTAGGATCCTTTGCACAGCCACGGAAGGAAATGAAATGTGACTCATTAATTGAACTCATAACCACTTTTCTTACAACACTCTCTTCACTGACAATGTCCACTGATACCGCGCCAGTAAAGGTTGGAGAGAATGTTGATACATCTGTGTCTCCTCCATTGAAAACCAAGTGCGTAAGAGTTCACCTTCCTATGGTACGCTAATTGATATCGATCATACTTGTCTCCTTTTGTAAACGAAGATCGAACGCGGTCGCAAGGGTCGTGCTCCCCACCACCGATGCTGGTGCTGACACGGATGACGAAGGTCAGGAAGACGGAGATGAAGAGGATACAAACGATGGCGACTTTTTGGGGGATTTCCCCGACGAAACGGAGGTTGGCATATTCTTTATTTCTTGCCTCAACCTACCTCAACTTTCTGTCTTTCATGTTAGGAGTTGGAACTTGTCCATTCAAGGATCGGATCTCTGGATGGATTACGCCTGGCAAGATTTGGAGGCCACTTGAGGAAACTATGCCTGAGGCAAAACTTCGTCTCCCTGCTTGATCCACAAACATTCCATCAACTCGAAAAGCTGGAGGAGTTGGACCTTTATGACAATAAGTTGAAAACCATAGGCGACTCATTGGATAGGCTTTCCAAGCTGACGTGAGTCATAAGTTCTCCGATATAAATGATGCCGGATGAGAAGGCCTTCCCCATTATTGCAGGACTTTAGACCTATCTTTCAACCTCTTGCGAAGCGTTCCAGATCGCCTCGACTTTTTGACGTCACTGGAAACTATTTATTTTGTTCAAAATAAGATAAGCAAGATTTCAGGGCTTACCTCGTGTCTAAACCTGAAAAGTCTCGAGTTGGGAGGCAATAAGATTCGCGTGCGTGTGATACTTTTGGCCATTCCACAAGCATTGATCCTATGACTTAGAGAATCGAAAACCTCGACAGTCTGGTCAACTTAGAAGAATTATGGTTAGGGAAGAATAAGATCACAAAATTAGAAGTGGGTGAATGGTCTCGTTTTCTCCGGATTGCGCTAATAATTCGCAATCAGGGTCTACAAAACCTGAAAAAGCTGAAGATTCTTTCGCTCCAATCAAATAGGATAACGAAATTAGAGGGTCTCGAAGAACTTAAAGACCTTACGCAACTCTATCTCAGTCATAATGGTATCGAGAAATTGGAAGGCCTGGAAAACAATGCATGGCAATAATTATCTTTATTCTCCTTCTGCTAACGTGTTTCTGAACTTCAGCTACAACTTTCCACTCTCGACGTTGGAAACAACTTTGTTCCGGCTCTCGAAAACTTGTCACATTTAACATATCTGGAAGAACTTTGGGTACGTCCCTTGCCTCGTTATTTATTTCCCAGATTCATCTGTACGCTTTGCAGTTGAACGGAAACAAAATACCCGATCTCACAGCCCTCGAAAGAGAGCTCAAGGCCATTTCTACTCTGACGACCTTGTATCTGGAGGCGAATCCTTGTCAGACCAACGATAGGACAGGGTACAGGAGAAAGATTCAGTTAGCTTTGCCTCAGCTAAAACAGATAGATGCTACGTATGTCTCTGCTCATGGTTCTTGTTTGCATATCATTGATCTTGTTGAACCCATAGATATACCAGAGCAGCAGCCTGAGCTGATTTGTTCACGCAGGCGTCAGGATCCTCCCATAGAGCCAGTGCTGCCCTCGTGCGCAGAACTAAGGAGATTCAATTTATTTAGATACTTACCTGGGAGAAGTTCCCCGATCTCTCGGGCCTGTCGTCGAAGTACCCTAAATATGAGTGTGAATGCTTAAGTATCCGATAGCCCTAAGAATGTTTTGTAACGGGTAGAATAGACCAAATGCTCTCCAAAATATACTTTTTTCTCTCTATTTATCAGTATTTATATGCTATGTATGGTTCGTGATCTCGTTTTGACGAACCGGGGTCATACCATTGTAGTTACACTACTATAACCCGACGCTCACTAGTCACTTGGCACGACAGATCTCATTTTTGAAACAGATCAGTTCCTGTCCTATCTTTTACGCGACGACAAAAATGTCCCATGCGAGTAAATCGAAAGCAAGAAAAGGAATCAGCGCAAGCCCCTTCTTCGACCTTAAAGCAGAGCTTTCCAAACAAGAAGCTGAAATTTCCAAGACGAAGGCTTTAGGACAGAGCACTGCCATTATTGGCGGCGTTAAGCGTCCAGGCAAGGTATGTGCCAGTTATCCACACTGATGCAAGTGTTTAGACATTATCCGTGCGTTCTTAGAAGCCTACCGTATGGACACGCCAGAACAAAGGAGTTAATGCTCGCGCGAGCAGAGATATCCAATTGGAGGAGATCGCCAAACCCACCCTTGACTCTGCACGCGCTGCGCTGGAGAGAAAAGCCAAGATCTATGAAAAACTTAGGAAAGGGAAAAGTGGTGGCTTGAACGACGCTCAATATGATGCACTCTTAGTTGATGTGCGTTGTTGGCATCCCATCATTGAAATATCTACGCCAGTTTCTCATGTTGCTCCTCGCAGTTTGACTCGAACGGGGCTACTTCGAAATACTACGAAGAAGATAGCGCCGATGAAGATGAGAGTTTGAATGTTCCCGTTCGTCCTAGTGGTGTATGAGTTGCTCCTTCCTGGATCCCCTTTCTTCGCTTATCTGTCTTTATGAATAGAATGACCCAATTGTCGAATATGAAGACGAATTTGGACGAATACGGACGGCGCGGCGTTCAGAAGTGCCTCGGAACTTGATGGTAGATCCCGGAGACGAGGTCGACGACGACGAGTAAGTTTTATTCATTAATCCGCATAACTATTGCTTACTGCCCTTACCAACTGATTCAGAGATATTATCATCAGTGAGTAATGAAAACAGAACATAAAGCACATTCACTTAGCAAATCCACAAACAGGAAACCCCGTGAATCATTTCCCGACTTATCAACCTTCAGAAGAACGTATGGCCGAAATTGCAAAAGCATACGCTGAAGAGAACAACCCGCTCGGTGCTCATTACGACGCTTCTAAGGAAGTGCGCGCTAAAGGAGCCGGCTTTTACCAGTTTTCTGCGGACGAAGAGACGAGGGCCACGCAAATGGAGGAACTTAAAGCTTCCCGGGAGGAAACTGCGCGGACTCGAACGGAGTTGGGTGCTGAGGATGTTAAGTTTGGGGAGGTTGAGGGTATGCGGGACGGAGAAGGCACTGGGGCGAGCGGGCCTGGAACTCTGAAGAGCAGGGCGATGGAGAAGAGGAAAAGGGAAATCGAAGAGCGAAGGCAACTGCTGGAAGCTAAAAGGAGGAAACTGAAGCCATCCAATGAATTTGCCACTCCGGACCTCCATGCAAAAGTTGGACCAACATCAGCCTCGTCACAGCTGTCGGAGAAACCAAAACCTTCCACAGCAAAAATTACTATCCCTGTGGACCCCTCGTCGAAATCCAGCAACGCTAATTTCAATCCCGTAACTGCCAATAATTCCAGCGATCCTTTCGCCGCTTTGGAAGCTAATGCGACAACATCAACCGAAACCGAAAGAAAAAGCAACGTGGCGCCTGACGTCAATGAAACAGACTCGTTTTTGGCTCGTTTGGAGGAAGAATTCCTTGGCTCAAGATCCAAGAAGTAGGCCCATTGGCACGGCTGTCCATATTATTGCGCTATGGTGTTCCCCTCGTACTACCTCAAGTCAGTCAAAGAAGAGAATGCTTACCACATACTCCCCGTATGTGGCCATTTCCTCGGTCCACTCTGCCCTGTCTAAAACCTGCCCTCACGCCATCTCGCCAGCGCTGTTGCATGCAGAATATTCCCAAAACCTGCTGGAAGGGTGGTGCAATGTTCAACCCTGTGAACAGTCCCCAAGGTGACTCTGTGCCCCAACGCTCAGACTGGCAAATTTTGTTTCCTCGGCAAGGGAGGTTGATTGAAGTTTGTTGAAGAAACCCAAATGTATTGAGCCACTTTTGCAGGTCAGTCTAGGTTGTAGAATGTCGTCACTACTTTCTACGCACCAATTCCTTCCGCGTCGGCTCTTGGTAGGAAGTATGGATATAACAAATTGACCTGGACACATGACCTCTACATGCAAACACATTTTATAAGGACATGAGACTGGAGAAGGATGGTCAGTTAACAGCAGGGTAAGTACACCGGGCTTCCTTCAGTTCTGCCTCTACCGAACGAAGTTGCTCCTCCATCTCTTCATTCTTCCTCACTGCGAGCGCGGACGTCCTTGAGCTCCTCAAGCGCTAGAAATTGGTTTGCCAAACGGGTTTCCTCTTGCGCCTTTTCAGGACCTTTGTCTATCTATAAAAACTCGTTTATTTCGTTGGAAAAAATCTCACTGTTAGAGTATGGTGGCCGAGACTACTGCATGGATAACTTTAGCCGAGTTCGCTTTGGACTTGTAGACGATTGTCCAAATCTGGTCCTGTACCTGCGGCATCGACAGGAGTCTTCCAGCATTTCTGACTTCGTAGTCCTCCTGGTCACCTTGAGTTTCTTCCAAGCCGACACTAGAGAATGGCCAACAGGCTAACCAGTCATCATTTGTGTTGGTAAAATGATACAATTTGTCAGTGTTACGAACGGTTTTGACCACAAAGGCAAGCTCGTGCAGGTAAAGTAGGTTGTAGCAGAAAGGTAGAGAACGCCAACATCATTTTCTAACGGGCTTAGGGGAAACAGTCTGGGGACTGGCCAGTTGAGACCTCTGACAACTTCCTCAGCACGACCCTCCAATTTGGCATTACTAATGGTGAAAATGTCCAAGTGGTCAAAGGTCCTAGTGTATGGTGTAAGTATCTGTCTCTAGCGCCATCCGAGTCGACTTTGTGGACTTTGCAGAGGGCTGGGTCGTACTAATGTACCCCGTATTGTCGATGTCTGAAGCCTGAGGGTGGTCATACTGTTCCATTAGAAAGGGTGATTCGGGAGGTGTTATTCCTGAAACGCGAATATGAGGAAGGAAGCGTTCGAGGAGTGCAACGGGCATATTGAAAGATGATAAAACGGAATCCGGGTAGCAGTGGTACCGAAGTTAAAACATTTATTTCTTGCCGCTCCTTCTAACGTCACAGTTTGACCATCAGACTATAACTGGAACAAGCTAGCAAGGTGAAGGGTTAGCGCTTAAAAGTCATAGATAGGTTGCTCAAGTTGAGCGCTTACATATTATTCCACTACTGGTATACGAGCCAATCTCTCGTGGCGTTTTAGCTGTTTAGTTTCTGGGCCTCGCGTACCAGCCTTTCCGGACAGCGGAGAGAAAACCTATCGCCCACGTGTCCATATGTGACCATTTCCTCGCCCCGACTCCATCGACGGTTTTGTACAATTTCCCTGCCTTCCACGACATCTTGCATGTATGCCTTCGCGGACTGAAGGACTTCCAAGGCAGGTTGAAGGACGGTGCAATGTCCAGAGTTTATCAGGACTTCAGAATGTGGTCCTTTGCCTTCGTTGGAAGCCCGAGCAAGGTGGTTTTTCTCCTTCACGAAAGATATTAGATAATCGATTGAGGAAAACCATGTCACAATCGAGCCTTCTCTCGGGAAAATTATTGGTTCCCATTCGTAGAGGGAGTCTCCAACATAGACCATCATTTCTGCTTCATCGTAGAGAGCAACCTCATCCGGTGTGTGCCCAGGTGTATGCAAAATCTTCACACCGAGACTCTTCCGAGAGTTCGACGAAATTATTTCATGCATATGGGGTACTAGCGTTGGCGTATATTGGGGAGTCTTGACGCCTAATGCTCTGCAGAGAGAATGTTCGGGGATAGCGTCTTTTTCAAGGAAGCTTGGTGAGTGTGCTGACGCAAGAATAGCCGAGTCCTTGCTGTTTAAGTTGTGGAGTTGAATACACGACAATGATGATGGAAATATGCCCACAAGTCTTCAACCCCCACTATTGATAGGATGAAGATCAGTCCAAATCTTGGAGCCATTGATAATATACGAGCCGTTCGACGCACAAATGTGATCATAATGGCAATGGGTCAAGGCGACGATGTAGTCCATTCTTCCGCCTTCATTCAAAGGTGAACCATTGTTGTCGTCGACCTTGACAGTTTCGATGAAATCTCGCAAACTCTTGATTTCAATGTCAGTATCATTCGAGGCGCCACCGCATCCAGTATCGACAACAAGAATAGTGTTTGCGGATGGCACAATTTTGGCGTAGATATGAGGGTGCTCTGAGTATATGTCATCATATTCCTTGATAAGAAATGTACTCGGTGTCAGGCGCGATGCTTGGAATGCAGCTTTCATAACTTTGTCCATGGTAGAAGGGAGGGCTACTTGGGAGCCAGAGTACAACAGGTAACTCATAACTGCACAGCTGCCTGCTGCGACCCAGAGGAACTTTTCGAAAATGCTAAGCATCTTGGGAGATGGGAACAACTGATGACCCTTACCTGCACTTCAAGTTCAACCTCTTCCTTTTCCCTCCCATGCCAAACACATGTCCAATGAGATCATATCATCCTCCTGACACTGGACAGATAATAGCGACTTCTTCCCCACCCTTCAGCACGATAGCTTCAGGATCTTCGACCATCTCAAGATCTACGCTCCATTGACTTGTGTCAATTATCTCCTTCAGATTTGTGTTGGGATGGCGCTCGACGAGTAGATCGGTCAATTCACAGAGTTTCAACCCTTCAGGAATAGGAACTTCCTCTGAGGTCGTGCCAGTCGCGGTAGAGGCTGCTGCGAAATAAAGGACGGTTATTGTGTTTGTCCGGCTCGCCATGGTGGTGCACTGTAGAAATTGACGATGCGTGACAGGTGAGGTTATGATCACTTCATGGCTTGTAGGAAACGTGAACAGCAAGGATACTTGTGTTAGCCTGCTTCAATTTCTATTTATAAAATAGGTATTAATGTATTCTTCGAAAATCACGCTGCGTTCCAGCTCGACTGTAGATTCATGTAGCCATTCTCAGCTCTACAGTCCACCAGATTGGTTTCGAGGTCTTTATCCAAACCATCTTCTCATCTGGAACAAGGTGATTGGAAGTTGAAACTAGACCATCGAACGAGGATACTTGCTCGGCTAGATAATGTCAGTCCATGGTCAGGTAGCGATATTCATCAAAGGACATACTGAGATTCCATCTCAATCCAGACGTCGAGAGGACAGTATGATCGATACCAACTGGAAGAAGGCCACAAGTTTGACCTAATAAATTATGGTCGATTTCTATCCTATGTTCCCCCTGTTTTATTCAACATAAGGCTGTCAATTCTCTGGAACAGCAAAAGAGACGTCTTACGGAATCGAGGACCCAACCAATATTTTCGTCTGTCACGGCGAAGACCCGTTTACGTGTTTTACGCAACTTATGCAGGTACGAAAGCGTGTGGATCGTTTGGTCCAGTCTACCAGTCAAACCACCGAGTAGAATGATGTGGTATTGCTGGGAAGGGAAGTCAGCTCCTCACCATCAATCTAACGTCGACAACGAACTTGAGAATGTTCCAACTTTTCCTTTTCTTCCAAGGCAGACACGCATTTCATCAAGTCTGTCGCATCTTGGTCATGGTCCTGGACGATAGTTACGTCCTACAGATGGTATCAAGGTCAAGTCAGTTAGGTCACTTCTTTGGCTTACTAGAACTTTATAAAATTCCCGAACGTCTAAACGTATTGAATCTAGATCGCCTTTGATCAGTTGAGGCACAAATCTAAATGACGATTGAGTTGTCCGTCTCTGGATAAACTATGAATCCCACTTTATCCTGTCTTGAGGGTCCAAGCTATCAAAGAGCCGATTTGCTCCGCCGTCTGCACAACAATGCCATTGAGTCGATGACCAAAGCCTTTGGAGAAGCGGAAAAGAAAAGGGCTGGTTCAAGATGACAAGAGCGCGTTTAGGATCGCCGGCTTCAGGTTTTCCATTTAGAAAGTTGACATTCCAAGAGTTGTTGTTCGTGGTCATCGAGGACGCCATGAAGACGGAAAGAGCCGAAACTGAAATGCCATAATTGATATCAGCTCTTTGCCCGAATGCTCTGCAAGATTCACCATTTAGTGCGATAGTATTGGCATACGAAGAGAGTCCAAAATTGAGCTATGGTAGCATCAACGCAGATAATCTAAGGGAAAGTTATAGATACATGCACGTATTTATGGATATCCTACAACAACGTCGGCAATAGAACCTAATTCAAGAGCTTTGGCTTCTCCTTGACCAGGTGGAAAAGCTGAGAGCACCAACAATACCTACAACAAGCAACGCGGTGCCTGCTCCGATGAGGCCAGGGATATACAGATACCAGGCATTATCCATGTCATCCAAATCGGTATTAGTCTTCTCCAGCACGGTCTGCTCTTCCTTCTTTCTGCGTCGACGAACCATAGGGGTTTCAGGTTCTGAATCTGCGTACATAGATTCCTTGGACTGCACACTATCAGGTGCGGAGGGCACCAGATGCATGGTTGGCATTTCCAACTCGAGTGCCGTCTCCGATGGGAGGGCAGGAATATCAAGAGTGGGGTGTAATGCTCGCGCTCGCTCAAAGAATTGGGCGGCAGCTTCACGATCTCTTTTCCAGGCTTCTGTTCCCCCCTCTCCAATTTGCGCCTGAAGAGGGATACGGATTGACGATAAGCTGGAATAAGATGAGGCGAGGAGAGTAGTCGCTGCCCCTTCGAGGTGCAAAAGACCTGCTTCTAGGTATAGTTGTGCAAGGCCTCTCGACCCGCCAATAGATTTAAAATAGTAACCCGTTGTTCCCGAAGCCGGGTTCTCCGGAAGGCCACTCAGTTCTGTTGAATCTCGGGGTAGATAGTGCGAAACGAGACGCATCGTTGCCGACGGAACATGAGCTTGTTGCCAAGCATGCCTTAGCAAGGAAAAGAGTTCGTGAACAAAACTAATAAATGGTCTTTGGAACTTACAAAAAGAATTCGAATGCTCCTTCCTTGTCCTTTCGGATATCTGACAGCTCTAGAGCAATAAGCGCTAAACTGGTGGGATCCATATTGAATTTATCTTCAGGTTCTTCATTGGCGTCAAAGACTACAACTGTGTTCGTAATACTGGAGAACAGGGATTCCGGAACAGGCCCGACTATCAGAGACGGCCAGATTATAGACTTTTCTTTCTCCAAGTGAACAGTCAGTAATCTGCCAATTTGTGGTGATTGAGCGGAGTCAAGCGAAGAAAATGACGAGGTCAAGCTTGGATGAGCATGACTAGGCGAAACAGAGCGTGAATTAACATGATTGGGATCCAGTTTCCGCCGGGGAAGGCGGTACAGGCCATCATCGGCAAATGACAAATTGGGCGAAGAAAGTGCTGGTGACGGGGAGTAAACGTCTTCTGCATCTGAAACTGGACCGCTTTCCAGAGAAGCAGCGAAGCTGCTCGATATATCGGGGTCGGATACAAATGCATATGATGAATGAGTAGACACTGTCGAAGCCGTCGAAGTGGTGCGTTCCCGGGGACCAATACGTATACTGCGGGGTTCCAGCTGCCAGACAGAACTAGCCGTGTCAATTGTCCCGTAAATCCTTCCCTAAAATTTAGTTGAGATATATTATACATAAACAAGGAGGCACGTCTACCTTAACCATGGGATGGTGACCCTTGACGCCAATGATTAAATGATCACTGTCAATGACCACCTGCAGAATGAGCGTAAGTTGTTGACTCAGTCGCCGAACGCCTGAGAACTCACCGATAGGTCCTCATCCTGAACATGATAAGGCACCATGAGCAACACTGTAGCCTGGCATTCAGAACTCCCCAATCAGCAAATCTCAAGTTTACAGTCAACTTAATCCACCTGATCATGCGACTGCGAAGTAGAAAACGTTTTCAGCACGAGGCAAGGTCAAGAAAAGCATAGCGGCTAACCTGGTGCCATGAATATGGGTAGTACGGCCTTTCGTTGTATTTATCCATAATCAATGACTGCGATGGGGTGAAGGATGAGGGAGAAGGGGAAGATGGTGGACGAGACAGGACAAGAACACCTGGGCGGTGGTGCGCCGGTGACTCGGAATTGCGCGAGGCCTACTTTGGCACAGGGGCGTCTAAAGCAGCGACTTCTCGGCCACGTGTTCGTGTTAGATATGAATTGAAGGAGGGTCCTGACCGTCCTCTCTCTCGACATTCAACTTCATTTCAAGCAATAACATCTTAAATAAGTCAGTATTATACATGAGCAAAATACCAAAAAAGACGGGCGAGATAGAGAGATACGTGTGTTGTGATGATCCAAAATGAAGTACATGAAAGCAGCATGGTATAAGAAATAAAGAAAGGGTAATAAAAAAAGGATGAAAAGTCCGATTATCAAAGTGGTGGTAAATTAGAGGGAGAAGGTTGCGAGTTTGTTGTCTGTTTCATGTGTGTGGCTATTCTCTTGATAGTGTCCTTTTCGTCTTCCATGTGCTGAAGAAGCATACCGTCTAATTTTCTCAGCGAATCCTGGGCTCTTTGATTATTTCTCCAGTTCATCACATGTTCCCCAGTTGAAGGCCGGCGAAAAAGGCTGTTCTCCACAGTGAGGTCTGACAAATTAGGAGGATTGTCTTGGGCGTACTGGAAGAAGTCGTACGACGATGAAGGAAGCGTGTCGTTCTTGGCCAGCCGAATAGGTTTGTTTGAAACAGGTTGTCTAGAATGAGCGTCGTTCCCGACGGGTAGTAGGTTTTGGTGGTAGCTTTCTCCGAGTCGAATGTAGGGGGTAGAGAAATTGCCATGTTTCATAATCTGGGAGCGAGGGTTGACAGCGAAAGTGTTGGAGGTTGCTCGAGTTCGGGGATCGACAAATAATTTGGGTGGAATAGGTTTAGGTTCCTCGTCATCGCTTTCATCCGAGGAGGACTCCAAATCGTCCATAGCGTTGGGTTGATTCTGAATACTGTCAAAGAACGACGTTGGTGACGAAGGACCAGGAACAGAGTCTATTCTAACTGGTGCAGGGTCGAAATCCGAAGAAATGTCAACGGAAATGGGTGGGTGGGAAGCTTGATTTTGACGTTCCACGAGAGGAAGAGGCGGTGTTGTAGGTTCTGGCGCTGTTATATGGAATGTCGAGTCCCCTGAACCAGCCGGAGGACTGCGATTGGATTGAGAAGAAGATGCTGAAGATGACAGATGCGACCTGACGACTGTTTGATAATTGAAAGATAACGATCGAGGCGGTGGGGGAAGGGCAACATGGGCAAGTGAACTTGACATTCTAGGAGGGGGTGACATAGCCATGGAGCGATTGGATGGACTTGAACGGTAACCGCTCTGCTGCTCGAGACTAAAACGAGAAGGACCAGCATGTGTAGAAGCGGCGGAATGAGTTTCGTGGTTGATCATGTCTTGGAAGGTAGACGTCGTCGGTGAAAGCGAATCTTGCGAGTACTCTGAGAGAGATGGTCGACTCATCATCGCAGATAAAGCTAGAGAGTTACGAGGTAGGTCCTCGAAATCAGACTCGTGGCTATCAGAAAGCACCCCATCTATAGTCTCATCGCCACGAACGGTATTAAAGGATGTAATAGTCACTTGAGAATCCCTAGAATACTGAGGAACGGGCGGAGGAGTCATGACACTATGTCGTGACGACGACGACGAATTGTAGCCTTCAGCGAGCAAAGGAGAGGAAACAGTTCGCCGCAGAGTAGGCGGCAAATCGTCCTCACCGGGAGCACTCGACATATTGGGGGGCTGATAGTCGTTTGTCAGATCCGTCTGAGACAGTGAATAGAGCGGATTCACGAAATGGCGGCGTGGTGGAGGGCCCAAGGGGGTCATAGGACCCGAAGGTGTTTCCACACGCTGATAACTGGAAGGCCGAGATGTGTCGCGCGTCTCGACCGTAAGAACCGCCAACTTTCCTGATGTGTTGCCTTTTGATGTCGATTCACTGGATTTCTGGCGCGAATGTTTAGTAGAGGATGTAACGTCTATCAATGGTTGAGCAACAATCTTCTGTTGAATCAACTGCTGGGTGGTCATGATAGGCGGTGAATTCGCTCGAGTATCTGGGCCATTTGATCTCGGCGAACTAAGGGGAGTGGACGATCGTAAGTTGTGCGAAAAGGTTGACTCCTCGGCGGTATTGTCCAAGGAAAGGTGGACAGCTTCGTGAAGGAGGGCTTTCCTCCACTTGTCTTCCACAGGATCGTAGGAGACTGGCAAATTTGGATTTTTTGCCGGAGGCAAACGGTCAGCAAGGACACCTGCGCCAACTGACTCCAGAACACCTAAGCCATGCATCGCAGAGGTTTGTACCGCAAAAGGATACGAAGAAGACGGTAGTGGTATATCCACAGCATCCGTGGGATCAATAACATCGTCGACAATGATTGGGTTTCCTTTTTGCGAGCCTTGTTCTATCCACACCCCACGCGCCTTGAGATCTTGTTCTGCTTGTTTCGCGGCAACGGCTATATCGTTCATCTTCTCTCGCACAACCACGACTCTTCCGCGTGGAGCAGGGTTAGAAATATGGGGGGATGCATGAGGGAATTGAGCAGAAGAACGTGGTTGGTTTGTTCGAAGAGCATAAGGCGCCGTAATGCTGTCGGAAGTGGTTCTAAGCATCGGAAGCGTCGGATCAAACCCTGAGGTGGGTCCAGTGGGCGTTGTCGGTTTGGATTTGGATTTACCGACCCGAAAAAGATCCAAAAATGGTCCAGCGGTACGCGGGGACTTTTTTGGGACATTTAAAGGCGGGGGTGCAAAATCTGCGGGTGAAGGTTTTGAATGGGCCGGTGGGAGAAAATAGTTATTCTTCACAAGAAGTCTGAGACGATACGACACGTCGTCACTATCGTATTCCTGTACTTCGTTTACTTCAAGAGCGAATGGGGGAGGGTCCATCTGGCCTGCGATAGATCGAGGTGATGGAAGAGACTCCGGTAGTGATGCAGTCGAGGTTGACGGAGGATAAAGCGACGACGATACACTAGATTGCTGAGTCGACACAGAGTCACGCACATTGGTGATAGGCGTAAGTGCAGGGTCTCGAGAGAAGGCTGAAGGAGGTGGCCGATACCCCGTATCGAGGGGGGGCAAGGTAGACGCCTGTTTGATCGCTTTTGACTTCAGACGAGTATGATTAGCTTGGAATAGACGCGCAAGAGTTTAAATACGTACAGCCTTGGCAGAAATAGGACCGGAAGGAAGAGGTTCTACAAAAGTTGGATCTGGATCGGTAGCTCCCTGCGAAGACGCCGTATCACTACCACGTATCTCGACGGCTTCCAGCCTCTGGGGGGACCTCGGGGGACGAGCTGGGGGCCCAGTTAGGGGTTCTCGCGAAGAGTTCGTGAGGTCTTCCAAAGGCTCCTGTACAAAATGGCCACTCAAGTAAGGAAGGTCAGACGGCGTCGCCGGTGGGCCCTCGGGGGGTTCTGTCGCCCCAGTGACGGTTCTGGACCGCATTCTGGTTCTCGGTTGACGCGAAAGGCTAACCCCGCTAACAATACTTGAGTTGCTAGCCACAGAGCGGATTGAACCTGGCCTCTGGGCGGGTGGGGCTTCCATCGCTGGCCACGGTTTAGAAAGGAATAATAGACCGTGTCGATGGTGTGCAGAGAACCCACTTGCAGGGTCCTCCGGTTCCTGCAAAAATTCAACAAATTGTCAATTTCGGGCAAGGTATGTTTACGTAAGTCTCGTAAGCGCATGCTTTCTTCGTTCTTTTCCCTCCCGTGTTCGCTTGTTGACTTCCCCCGAGTATAGCAACCATGGCTTCATTCCTCGCGTCCTGTAGGTCGAATTTTTGAAGTGAACGGAAAGTTTGGGCTGATGATGTTCTGAAAGACCTACCGACCTCAGCAGGATGGCTCGCTAACTGGCAGTTGTTCGTGGCGACGACAGCTGTCTTCAACTTCGTCCAAAATTTCGTCACCCTCAAATTTACACGTAGAATTTATAACAACGTGCCACCCAGCACTGGTGCGACTTCCATATTCCATTGAAACCGATGCCAGCTGGTCTAATTGGAAATATTAGTAACCGCCCTTCAAGCGCGTACATTCGCTGTTTGGACACTGACCTCGGCTGTCATCCGCGGATACGCTGCCTACAACATCAATAACAAAATGTGAGCAACAATAATATTCTAAACAAATTTCTTGTTGAAGCCAATCCTTAGTATGTATGACATGGCATTTTTGACGTACCTCATTGCCTTTGGCCACTTTTCTTCGGAACTCCTCATATTTAGGTCGTGCAAGCTGAACGCTGGTGTTATGAGTCCTGTTCTTGTCTCAAGTGAGGATTGTCCCATGTCTTATGGATGTTTACTAACCTTGATACTTAGCCTCAAGTCTCATTTGGATGTTTGTCCAATATGATTTCTATGTTAAAGCTTGATTTTTGGCTGCTCGAAATGGTACGCAGTGGCGTGATCGTGATACCAGGTCATGAACCCGTTATGATCCTACGACTATTTCCATACGCATTTATATATCCGGAACATACATCTTTAATGCCATCTGTTACCCAGCTTTCTCCCAGCTTGTCCGCAACTGTCGATCCTGGTTTTGGGAGTGGAAAGTTTACATAGACATGGATGATCCGACCTCCCCATAACTTCCTATATACAACTGCCGTGGCACGTTCGTTCCCTGAACCCCACCATGCTTGCTAGTTTCCATCCTCGCATACGAAACATTCGATGTCATGGGCCAAAGAAAGCTATTTTCGAGTACACCGCATCGTGAGGAACAAAAGCCCTGATGAAGAGGAAGAGGCCATTTATCGTTATGTAAAAACACAACGGCTCGAGAGCCTTTGTGAAAGGAGAATATGAAATGCCATGCTAATTTTCATGCCATTTCAAGGCAACTTTGGATAATGCTTCCCATGATTTATCACAAGAGACGTAGATGTCCGCCTCAAATTCGAAAGCCGACCAGGCAAGGTATAGAAAACAGTGACTAGGCAAATTCTTTTTAGATTGTCGTCAGATGGGCCACGAATTGTGTCTAAGCAATTACGGCACTAGGGAAGACGCGTTCATTGGCTTTATACCTGTAGAAGGATGGCCACACCCCAGCCGGAGGTATTATCGTCATGTAACGCAGCACTTGAAGAGATTGCCGTGGGGTGAAAGCGCTTCAGTGAAGTCACCGAGTAAAGATAGCCCAGGTAGATGAAAACCAGAGTTTATTTCGAAACTCGTTGGGGAGATGGGGCCACAGACATTCGTGGACTTCCAGGACATTTGTATTGGTGTCAACGGGCTTTGAATGATCCTCTTGGGCTTGAGAAAGGCTTGAGAAAAGGGAAAAAGCTCGTCATCTGACGCTAAAACAGACCGAAATGCCGAAAGAGGGACCATGGAGGAAGTGCTGCGAACGTGTGCCACAAGGGCATCAAGGGAAGAAGTATCAGAGACACCACGACAAACTAACTCGATATGATGAGTTCGTGAGCTCATTTGGTGTCATGAAAAATGTGGATTGACAACGGACATCCGGGTTCCACTGAATTATCCTGAGGATAGCTACAGATGTCTGTCAGTCTAGCTCCAGCCTGGAAGGGAGGAGCTCGAAAGCCAAGCACAGTAAGTGAAAAAAATACCACTAGGTCGTCAAATTGTCTACCAGGTTTCAGACCAGCTCCAATTGCTTAAACCCAAGGCATACGGGAATTAAAGCAAGAAGCCTCCCGAAATCCCACGGAAAGTTGACCGAATCCCAGTAGAGTATACACTATTACCAGGAGCTTTCTTCGAGCAGTCTCAGGCTAAAGGATGCCCGTTCTGATTCCCACTCACAGAAAAGACAAGCCGCCGACGACCCTTTGTTAAAAGATTTCTTAGACAGAAGCTCGCCAAACAATGTTGACTAGAAACAAATCAAAGGCATAGAAAGCGCCTTTGCATGGAGACACGTTTGAGCCTGCCAGGCACTGGAAAACTCGAAGAAAGAAAAAACCTTCAGTTTGACAGCCGGGCCTTGCACGTAATATGAGACCTGGCGCCATATAACGCTTGAAAGCGAACAGCCGAAAGACGTTATTTTGTTCGAAAAAATCGTCATGTGTTGGCACTGTTGAGTCCCGACCGTGATCCTAGTGAATCGGCCCACTGTGTATAAAGATGTGATCCCATGACCAATTGGCAGCAACCGGAAGTGCCCGAGGTCCGTGCAAGAAGGGCTGGGGACGAGACACAGTGGATTTTGGGTACGGTAGAACATGGGTGGAAGAGAGAGAGATGCCTGAGGCATTTTTGAACCAAAGAGGGATGATATAGAGTGTGGAAGTGTTGGTTCAAAGATAAAAGATAAGGAGGGATCTGAGATCTGTGTCAGGGCGAACCACCGATCATGATTGGTTCCTCAAGCTCGGGAACAATAAAACTTGATCCGGTTTTCCAGAATTAGCACACCATGTTTTTGCCCCGCACTGTGACAAACCAAGGAGTCACCCTGGCCAAGATTTTCTCTTATAAGCTGCCCCAAACAAACGACTCTTCTTGTCAAAGCACCCATCTACGTTCTTTGCATATATCCCCTCACGACATTTGAATGTCTACTGCTGTTATATCTACCCAACCGGATATACAATACCCCCCCGAATTGCTCTATGCAATTTGTGCCCATGTCTACGCCTCTTGTTTGCTTCCTGAAGAGCCGTCTCTCGATCCTCTTCTACTAACAGAATATGACACTCGGATCCCAACTTCTCACCCATCATCTGTTCCCCCGGGGTATTGGCCTGAACCGGTCACCCGTCGCGCCTTGGCCAACCTTTGTCTCGTAAATCATGCTTGGTACGACGCTGCGAAACCGTGGCTTTGGCACAAGTGAGTAAATACTCTTTTCTACCTCTTAGGATATGTGATTTAACCAAAAATCATTAGGCTTGAAGTTCGTCTCCCACGAACATGGCTCTCCTTGGTGGAGGAAATTGCCTGGAACTATGACGAGGAGACCGTCGACATTGTCATGGGACGAACCATCAAGGAGGCCACTCAAGCAGCTATGAATTCTGCTCATGCCCTTTCAAACAAAGACGGGTCTTTCCGTCTGGAGGAAAATTTATTCGATACCTTGGATGCCCCTGATACCACCATCAGCCCGGACCTTCTCTCACCAGTGCCTTCTCGCGACCCCAGCCCCAGGCGTCTCCGGCCGAAGAGCAAGAGCCCTGCTCGGTGGAAAATTCTTAGGTCTATCAGTGACGCAATTCAAGATGTTATGAATAGCAGAGCTCCAGGTGTTTACGGTATGTGCCGCGATACATCTATAAACTGAATATTTCTCATCGCTCCTCTAGTTCCTACTCCAAATGACCCTCGGCCTGGACGCTTCGTACGTCATTTGGACTTCAACCACTTCCGCACAATTGGCATGCGTCGTTCTGTTGAGGAAGGAGTAAACAGTCGCTTTGTTACTGGCGACAGAGTTCAAGCAGTACTCAAGGTATGCCCTCACATTTTGTTGATCGTCAAGTGCATAGAAAGTGTATTCAATTCAATTTTTATTTTTAGGAAATGCCTAATTTAACGGCCTTCGGGGCTACGGAGTACATGGACGGCGCATTAACTCTTCCGGTGCTTAATGAGTTATTCCTTCGCGGAGCACCTTCCGGAGGCCGCGGCCGTCCTACTCGAGGACGCGCTCTCATGGAGCTGCACGACATAGAGGAAGAAGATCGCGAGCGCCGTAGGGAATGTAAAGACCTTGAAGCGGTCGATCTTACCGGTTGCGTTAGCGCCGTCTTCGTTAACGCATTTACCGACTTCGTCACAACCCATCTTCTTCCCCCACCTGAGTCTGATTCCAGTGGGGACGAAGAAGAAAACGGTCGTCGTAGCCGCCAACGCAAAATAGCTCTTCACGAGCCCCTTCTTTTCCCGGGACTTCAGCGCCTGGGCATGCGTGGAGTTAAATCCATCCTGTCTCGATACCTAGGACCGTTCTTACTCGCTTTTCCTCACCTCACTCACCTTGACTTATCTGGTACACGTCTTACACCAGAAATTCTTGATGCGCTTAGTGAATCTTCCACATTGCGCCTGAAATCCCTTGCCCTTGCTCGGTGCATAAAGTTAACGAGCCAGAGCATCACAAATTTCCTCGTCGATTCTCCCGTCACCGCCGAATTAACGGAGCTTAATTTATATGGAGATATGACTTACATTTCTCCTATCGTCCCCGCCGATTTATTGAAGATAGTCACTCTTGCCCCTTGCTTCCTCAGCGGCAACCTAGTCTACCTCGACTTGTCCAGCGCACCGATCAACAGGGATATTCTTACTAGGTTCAAGCCGCAACCGAAGCTGCGCTCCTTGGGTCTCTCGCACATTTTACACCTGGGGCTCAAAGCTGTGACGGAGTTTGTCAAGGACAAAGCACCGAACGTCGAGATCCTGACGATTGTCAATACCTCACCAGAGTTGGACTGCGGTATCCGGATACCTGCTCCCGATGTGAGAAGCGCGACCCGGCAGTCGACGATTGCGCTACACACGCAACTGATCCGGCCGTTATGTTCTCCACCATTTTCTTTTAGTCTATCGCAGCCGTCATCCCCGACTTTACCGCCACCGTCCAGGCTACGCGTCGTCGAGCTGTCGACGGCTATGCTCGGTGGACTCGGAGCAGGTGCGGGATCGTGGCGAATTGTCAGAAGTAAGGGAGGCCGTGGATGGTATGTCGATACAGCTAGTGCTTGGGTTGCCGAGCCTGGTTCGGGTCGCGGAAGCGTTCTCCGTCGAGATCTTCCATCGACGCATCCGTTTAGACTCGAGATGGAGAATTTATCCGCCGCTAATGGAAACGTCAGCAGTGGCGTCGGTTGGCACGCGAGGAAAATGGAGGTATGTCGTTGGTGCCTTTCCCCCTAAATTTTCTAGTTACTGACGACTTGCTTGAAGATTCTTCATGGTCATGGTATGCTTGGCCGAGAAGACGGCTTGTATGGGGCTGTGTCTTTTGCCTACCAAGGGTAGTGCCCTCACACATTTGGCTGCTCCGCAGTTATTTTCTAGTCTGCGCGCGGTGACCGGGGCAAATGAAGAAGAAAAATATTAGAAGAACACCTTTGCTCAGTATGGGCAAAAAAAAGCTGTGACCTCGGGAGTTTAACACTCCCAAATCGAGTCATTATCTATAAGAAATGGTACGGTTATAGTCAGATATCTCATCTCGAGTTGGAATGACCGTGCCATATCCCGCGCAATGCTATGTGTGTGCGGACTTGCGAATACCTTCTGCATCTTGTGGAGATCTCTTGTGTACTTTCTTTTGGGATATATGTTATGATTTATCATGTAATTTTTTCTTATCAATTGGTTTTTTTGTTGATATGTATCATTCCTAAAAATTCCAACGCATGAACTTCACATCGAACAATACTTGGTTTCTGACGTCGTGCGGGATTTTCCCATAGGGCATATCAGGTTTGACACAGCCAATGGTGTGCATAGATAGATGATGATCAAATTAAGTAGTCACTGTGGGCAAAAAACTAGACCATCTCCTGAGAGCGATTGAACCAAAACCCCCCACGAACGTTGCAGGAAGGGTGAAGAGGAACGTCACCTGAAATGGATATTTGCACCTGTTTGTACTCAGCAACAGGCAAGTCTGGCTTGGCATGGCCCACGCCCTTGGCATGAGCAAACTTACTCCAGCCTCAGACCTCAGAGATGAGGTGTCCTGGAGACCTTGAGGCTAGGGCGAACGGCTTGTTGGAGTCGAATTCATGACGTTTAGGATACATACATAGCCTTGCCATATCAAACCTTACTTGCGTTTTTCAACTGTTGTGACTCGGATATAAATAGTTTATAGGCGATTATATAAGGACAGGACAGCCTCGACATGTTCTTCTTTTCCGCCCATTGTTTACACTTCGTGACGGAGAGCACTGCACACTACAAGACTGGTACATTTTTTCCAGATGAGTACGTACACCTATACTCGCAATATCAGAGCTTGCACTGCTGGTTGTCAGGCTAAATATCGTCTCAGGCTCGTCTAATGAAGGACCGAACACCCTCGAACACTCAAACAATGCCCCGAATGGTGCCACACCATCAGTAGTGGCCTCAACGGCTCGAGAACGTCAGGATTTAATATCCAGGAACACCAGTATACCAACCACTACTTCCACTTTCCCCATCGAACACATTCGCCGCCGTACCACCCAGATGTTTACTCCTCCAAGAAAAGTTGGAAAACCACCAAGTATCTTGAGGAGCTTGAAAGCAATCATATGCGCTTCGTGTACGCTTCTTTTTGATTCTGAGCGTCTAGGGCGTCCTGAACGTTCTTTTAGGGCTTAATGTTTTGCTCATCTGCATACCTATTTCGGTACGTTCTCCCACCTCGGTTTAAACGCGTCTATAACGATGTGATATTCCAGTGGATATTGCATTGGGCGTTGCCCCAGTCCTTTTCTAACAGAGACACTCTTATTTTTGTTTGTGAGTACCACGTGTTTGTAAGACGGGTCTGGACTTAAGTGGCGGGTATTAGTCTCTTTTTTCGCTATCGTTCCCCTTGCCAAAGTGAGCTTGCTTATCTCTTCTTGGACTGGATCTTACAATTCTCTAGTTACTCGCATTCTCAACCGAAGAGTTATCCCTCCGGGTAGGTCAAACCCTAGCAGGCCTCTTAAACGCTACACTGGTATGTTAACGTGTCTTTATTTATACTTATTCTTGCTTGATATAACTTGGCACAACAGGGAAACGCGTAAGACCTTTTACTCAAAGTATAACTTCCTTACCTGATAGACCACGCAGAGTCGAACTTATAGTAGCAGTAAGGGATTCGTCTCTTCATATAGCTGCATCGTTGAAAGCAGTCGTTAAAATTAGATTATCGCCTTGGTCAAATGTGAACTACGCGTGGTGCAAGCGTCTTGTAAGTTATTAATTCTACGTCATTTGTCCTTCGAAATGCCAGATCGTTATCATCAGAAATGCCTGTCGTACTAAAATATCTCTCTCACACAGTGGTTGGATCCATACTTAGCAACCTGCGTAAGCGCCCATCTGTCGCGCTTATTTGATCTTAGCTGATCCAGGGTCCGTCCTGTTAGTCCTTGTCCTCGGAATGTGTTTTTTTGCCGGCGGCTTAAAATATTCTGAACAAGGCTTCGGGCTCAGTGCGTGGAAACTTTCTATAATAGCCGCCCTTGCCTTATGTCATTTTCTATTAGGCGCCACCCAATTAAACTCCTCTCTATTGACAGTCAGCGTCATCGCGGTCCTCCTGCCCGCTGCTTTCCATTTCAGTGCGGACCCGAGCCTCTCAGATGCTCAAGAAGCACACGATATTCTGGCTGTTAGTCATGGGGTAAGTGTTTGGTTACTTCATGTCTTCACCTACCTTCTGACATGAATCGTAGGTGGCAGTTATCCTTCTATTTAGTAAGAGCCAGTTTGTTTGTCTGTCCCAAAGTACATCTCTTACGGGATACCTTGCAGTATACGCAGGCTATCTGAGCTTTCAACTATACTCCCACGCTGCCCTTTATGAAGACAAGGGAAGCCATTCTGTCGAGTCTACAAATTATACGTCGCCGAAATTCCGCTTCAGGCGCGCCCGCAATGGCATACAGCAGATGCAAGATCACCACCATAATAGGGATATCGAATCTACACCAACTGCGGTACCATCGCGTACTGCTACTGTCACATCTGAGTCCTCGGAAGGAAGTCATGTTCAGCTGCAACATACTAGATTTGAACCACTTGCAGGCCGCCACGAAGGCACTATAGATGAAAAGGAAGAAGAGGAAGAGCAACCAATGTTAAGCCTCTGGATGACAATAGCCCTTCTAGCCACAGTAACTGTCGTAAGTTTTCAGTGGCTTGTATTCCTGATTCCCCATGATCCCCCAACTCTACCACTCGTAGCTGGTCGCCATCACTGCCGAATGGCTCGTTGACTCTATCAATGGACTCACAGCGAGTGGAACTATCAGTAAGGAGTTCGTGGGGATTATACTATTGCCGATTGTTGGCAATGCAGCAGGTTCACTTGTTTTTTGAACTGTTAGTACGGGCTTAGTTAACACCATTTCTCTACCTAGAACATGTTACGGCGGTCACCGTGTCCGTGAAGGACAAGCTGAATCTGAGTCTTGGAGTTGCCGTTGGGTCCAGTATCGTGAGTCTGATTTCACCGTAAAACTGAAGAACTCACTTGGCCAACCTCATGTCAATTAGCAAATTGCTTTATTCGTCATTCCGTGGGTCTTTATCATAAGATGCTATCCTTACGTCTCATTAACTCTCTTCAAGTTTCATTGTTATCTTAGCTTGGATCCTCGGAAAGCCTCTTACTCTTCTGTTCGATCCATATGAATCAATTGCGCTATTCCTTTCAGGCGAGTATACATGCGGTATTGTATTCGGAAGGCTAACACTTACACTCATATGGCCAGTTCTCACTGTGAACTATGTAGTTCAAGACGGCAAGTCAAATTGGCTTGAAGGATTCATTCTCATGTGTACGCTCTCTTTACTTTCCCCTCTTGATCAAGTTTTCAAGACATTGTTGCAGGCCTTTATGTCATCCTTGCAGTGACCTTCTGGTTTTACCCAAGTATGAACGATTATAACCTAAAATGCCAATTGCTGACGGAATGTTCTCAGTCATCGACCCTCCTATTTTCGAAACTTGCACTTAATTATACCCCTCTAGCTGCATCTCGTCACTTTTTTTGCGTATTAAACAGCTTCAGGTGCACAGGCTGCTAAACTACTAAGCATATAAACTATCTTCGTTTGTTTGCTACCAGTTGCACTTAATCATACTGGTACTTAACGCGTGTTTTTTGTAATGACTAGCCCAATATACGCTCCTTTACACTTAACGAACATTTTTACAACTTGGCTTGAACTGGATCTTGAAGTGTCACTGCAGCAGCTGCCAATGCCATGGAATTTCGTTCCTTCACTTTCGCAGCTAAAGTAACAGTTAGCAATCCCTTGGGTGAAATATGCTGATATGTATACTTACTGAAAATGACTTTCTGACCCTCTTTCCACATCTCGGTTACTATGGTCTCTCCTGGATACACAACCCCGGCAAACCTATGTCGTTGCAGATGCATAAAATCAACAAAAGCTGGAAGCCTGAAGCGATATTGCCTTACCGAACTTTGATGTCCTTGTAGGCTCCATAGGTTTTAAGGACGTGTTTCCCAGCAATGCCCATAGAGCAAAGGCCGTGTAAAATAGGCTTGTCAAAGCCTCCGATAGCCGCAAACTCGGGAAGGATCTGAAAAAGGTTGAAGAGACCAGTTCACAAGATTTCAAAAGAAAATTTGAAACATACATGAAGAGGGTTGTAATCGCCACTCAAGCTGTGATGAATGATGTTAGAAGGCTGCAATGGGAGCAATCAAACCCAGGCTCACCGGTAAAGGGCCGCCTGTGAAGGACTTGTCTTCTCCTCCATCACAGAGTCTGGGCTGCGGTTTGGAGGGGCATTAGAAGCTGAGGCAGCTCCACGATCTGACGTATGAATAGAAAACTAAGCGTAGGACATGAAGTTGGCATCACAAAAATCTCACCACTGCCAGTTCGTTTTCCACCAAAGCCACCTGCCCCGCGGATGAACACGGTGGACTGGTTTTCAAAGATGAGGGTCCCCGTGTTCTTGTCGCGCGTTTCGATTATTGTCGTTACCGCTGCGGCCTTGCCCTTGTCGAGAACTTCCAGTAATCTGTGAAGTTGACATTCCATTAGAGATGTGTGCTACATCTTGAATCATGGCCGCGTCTCACCTGGCTTCACTGACCAGTTCTCCAGAGGTCGGAATTGGCGCTTTTATGTTCAAATACTGCTCTCCATGCAAAAGTTTGGCCTACATGGACGAAAACGTTCAGAATTAAATAAGTCGGGGAAGAGTACAGAGCCGTACAGGGTTAAAGTTTGGCAGCCAGTCAAGGGGAATAGCTACGCTGCAGGTGAATTGGGGGACGACTCCGAAAGTCGGTAAGGCAGAGAATTCATCATCTCCCTCGAAAGTCCATTTGAGCTCCTTTTCTGTAGCTCCAATTCCAAGATTATAGAGGATAACGTCTCTCTACAACCCATTTGGTTAGGAGTCGTTGACCAACGCTACGATGGTTCATACCTCTTTGAAAGAATAAGAGACTGGGTAAGTGGGATCCCTCTTTGCGTCGCGAACAAGTTGCGAGTCCTCCGGATCAGCAAAGGCATTCGGATCTTTGAAGGATGTCATGGTTCGTAGCAAACTGAGAGTGGAATGCTGTTGAAAGCGCCAGAAATAGGCGAAGGCGAGCCATTGGAGGAGGTTGAGAAGCAAGAATCACATGGTTCTGTGACAACTATGAACGGATCGGCCATTTGCCCGTCGGGTCTACTTCTTACTACAACTTCAGAGCAGTGGACACTCATGTGTTAAGCGTATGCCGGATGGGTATGATAAAAATTATTCAAATGCGAGATACATATGCAAGATCTAGAAATAATGTTAAGAGGGACTAAGTACCGTACAGTTATAGTTTGGCCTTGACATCATCACCCTTATTGCCGAAGTTCTCCACGAGCTGGGAGAGACCTGGGTCAGAGAACAAGAAAAATGTAAGTTGAACTGAACTTACTTGCTGAATAGCTTCTTGCGTCGAGGCTGGGTGTGTGGCGCGGCCATCATCTACAAAGTTGTGAACAAGTAATCGAAAGTACGAAATGCGAAGAACCATACCGAAGGCCGTAATTTTACTCCATTTTGCGGCAACGTCCTCGATAGTGTATGGTTTGTTTGTAGGGAACCCATAACCGCCAGAGCGTTGCCAGCGAGTCTGAGCTGCCCAGCCGCCCAGAATTTCGAACAATGCTCCTGAGGTTTCTTCGTTTTCTAGGTTCCAAACAGAATTAGGGACATCACTCTGGGGTCAGCTTTGTAAATAATCACCTTTGCTCGTCAGGTAACCAACAACCGGAGCAATGAAGTCAGGCTTGAATGCGTCAACCATCTCTGGAGGCCTATAATTTGTTGTCAGTGGAGAAACTTACCCATTTGTATATCCAACTTACCAAACAGTGCTGGTCATCGCAGTACCAGCCGATGGTGCAATAACATTGGCAAGGATGTTGTACTTCTTGCCCTCAATGGCAAGAGACCGGGTAAGGCCCGTGATAGCAGCCTTCGCAGTCGAATACTATGGATACAAGTTAGAGAATAGAAGTGTACATGAAGACGAAGTCTTACGTTCGCCTGACCAAAGTTACCGTCTGATGAAGTGTTAGCAAAAGAAATCCTCTTTAACGAGCCTACGTACAGATGCCGACTTGAGAGCATGTGGTTACGATGCGTCCATACTTCTGCTTTTGGAAGACGGGCCAGACAGCTTGGGCACACTGGAATGGCAGGAAAGTGGTTAATACGGCAATGGGTTCCCCTTGCTATCCTCACCTTGAAAGTTCCACTGTAGATGGACATGGGTACGGAACATTCGAGGAGGTGCGAAGTAAACTTACCGGAGATGTACAGCAAGGACCAGGTCCCACTCTTGATCAGTCATTGCCTGGAAGGACTTGTCACGGAGGATGCCAGCGTTGGCGATGAGTACATGAACTGTGCCGAACTTTTCCAGAGCAACCTGGACGATCTTGTCACCATCCTCAGCGGAGCAGATAGCAGCAACTGCCCTTCCTCCGGCTAGTTATTTTCAGTGAGAATTCTTTTTCAAACGAAACACATGATTATACCTTACCTTTGATAACCTCGTCAACGACAGCATTGGCTCCTTTCTCGCTGACGTCGTTGACGACGATGTTGGCACCGAGTTTGCCGTACATATGGGCATAAGCACGGCCAAGACCAGCTCCAGCGCCAGTGATAACCACAGTTTGTCCATCGAACCGCACTGCTGGAGAGGCTTGAGGATTAGAGGGAAGTTTTTTAGCAGCTTCAAGCTTTCCCTGGATGACATTTATCCGGTTAGAATATCGACGAATGCGTCAAGAAAGTGCACGATACCATCGAATCGACATCCGTCACATCCGCCGGATAGTAGGGATTAGTGAAATCCGTTAACTCTTCCCACTTAGCCTTGACCTATTCATCTCCATGAGATAGTCGGCCAAACCATAACCAGGGATATAACTCACAGCCGAGGGTGTGAAGCTGCTGTCTGTCTTGAAGATAGCTCCGTTGCTCCTCTCCCATCTGAGTTCCGCAATAAAGCCAGCACCGACTTCAAAAACTTTCCCAGAAGCGTCAGGTCCATCAGGGTGGCAAACGGCCGCAACAAATGGGGCGACGTATTCGGGCTGCGTCGAAAGTCGTGAATATGGATGGGTATTATACCAGCACAAATCATGAACATACGCTTAGATTGGCCAACATTTCGGGAGGCATGACGGTTTCTGTCATAGCCGAGGCAGCCATCTATTGACGTCATAAGTCGGATCCTGTACCTCAGAAGCACGAAAAAAAAAGTACAGGTGCAATGGCAGTGGATTTTATATTGTATTTGGCGCCTTCCCGAGCGAGAGTTTTGGTGAAGCCGATGAGACCCATCTTTGCGGCGCTGTAGTTTGCCTGACCAAAGTTTCCTAATATACATTTAAGACCTTGTCAATGGTTAAACACCGAAAACACGCACCGTAAAGACCAGCAGCACTCGACGTGTTGATAACGCGTCCGAATTTTTGCTTGCGGAATAGTGGCCATACTGCTTTGGTGCAAGAGTATGCTCCCTTCAGATGGACCTCGGTAATCTGGTCCCACTCCTTGTCAGACATATTTTTGAAGCTACACAGACGAATGTTAGTCAACACTTGACTCAGAGACATTGATTGGGAACTCACCCTTTGTCCCTCAGGATACCCGCATTGTTGATGAGGATAGTAACTGTGCCAAAAGCGTCGACGGCGGTCTTGATGACGGCTGTTCCATCTGATACAGAAGATGTGTTCACCACGGCCTTTCCACCAGCTACAACGACGGTCAGCACTTATAAGACCAACGCTTGGGGAAACGGACCTTTGGTGATTTCATCAACGACCTTTTGGGCAGCTGCGGCATTGAAGTCATTAACGACGACGTTCGCGCCTCGGGACGCAAACAGCAATGAATACCTGGGGAGCACGGTGAGTTTATGGTCCGGATCTCATCAAACACTGAACATACGCTTTGCCTAATCCTCCACCAGCTCCTGTAACCACAACTGTATGACCTTTGAACGACAGAGACATGATATTGGTACTTTTGGGAAGATGACTGGATGTGGAGAGCAAGAGGTTTATAACCGTACGAGAGACATGTGATAACCTGGTCCAGGAAGGCAAAGGAGGGGCATATGCCCGGATCTGCTGACGTAAGAAATAGCGTACCGCACCCCGTTCCGTGAACGCGATGCCCGAGTTAATTTTGGTGTGGGTCCAGAGGCAGTGGAGAGATCATAAATATTTTATACGGCGACTCGCGCGATGCATAATTATACAGGCGTGAATGAGACTGTACTATATCCTGCGCAGCATGGGAGCCTCGGAGAAAAGGTGAAGGTAACTTGAACAACGAGAGAGATTTTGGATAAGGTCGGGGAGTTCAAGTACTTGTACATGAACGAAGATGAGGATAAATATATCGACCTCTGGGTACCAAGGAAGGGAGAGAAAAAAGAAAATTTGATTGAGAAAAAATAGTAGTACAGAACAAAGAGAAGAGAGGAAGGTAAAGAATGACGAGGTGCAGACATGGTTCGTGATTGTATGGTCAAAATGAGCATATGTTCATAAATGCGAGGGCATTAGAGTATCGGGGTGTGAGTTGTAAGTCTAGGATGGGCGAAATCTTGACTGGATATATGAGAAGGAGGAAAGGATTATGACGATAGCAAATAAACAGCAAATGACATAGAGACGGGACATGCGCAATGGGGTGGTGGGGGGTAATCAAGGGTGGCTTGCGGGTACGAAATAAACAAAGGAAGACGGTGTAAAAGATGGTTTGGCATGCGAGATGGTTTGAATATTTCGAGATACAAATGGAGGCGTTGCAAATCAAAAAAGGGAGTCGAGAAAAGCGAAGACTGCCGTCTTACTCGGTGAGG
The DNA here is from genome assembly GCA_023014335.1 of Galerina marginata. NCBI lineage: Eukaryota > Fungi > Basidiomycota > Agaricomycetes > Agaricales > Galerinaceae > Galerina > Galerina marginata. Next base: position 2,902,647 of record JAECYW010000004.1, read on the forward strand.
ACCATCGACTCCGGGGCAGCCTCTGAACCGTTGAGGTGACTCTTGGCCCACTCGATGGCGAAGACGGAGGCTTTGAGGAATTTCTTGTTCGCGTACTTTTTGCAAACATATTGCCGATGGAAGCCCTCTTCTGTCAATTTGTCCACGAGAAGGTTATGCCCAGGGAGGAGTTGTTCTTCTGTATAACCAGAAAAGAAAACGAAGGCCTCGTTCTGAAATAGGCTAATTAGTCACATGACCGCGAAAACGAGGATGGAGCATGGCGATATAAAAGATGAACATACCCAATCGCCGCCCAACATCCTCCTTGCACAATACATACCAACAGCAGCAACAAGACTAGGCTTCACTCTGAGAAACCGATGATCCAGCAGAGTCACTTCCGTTAGGAATTTGCTGAGTGTTCTTGTCTGGATGTCGTAGTCGTCTGCCTTGCTGATTTTTCGCATCCAACTGTACGGCGAGCAGTAATGCGACACATGGAATTCGAGCGTCTGCAGCATTATCCGTTCTCCTTTTAGAATCTCTTCCTTGGTATACCCGTTCTCGGTCATGAAAACGAACTCGTCGACGGAAGGGGCAAGGATTTCCTCGTATTTGGCGGCGATGAACATGGCAGTTACGCCGACAAGCTGAAGCTTGAGTAGAGAGACGACTCGTTTTGTGAGGAATCGATCCACGACATTCACCGCTATCCATAGGGTCTCCGGAAGCATATGGTACCGGAGGTGCACTTGCAATAGCCAATCGACAAGTGTTTGGCGCATACCCCAAGAAATTTCGTTCTGCCCATCCATGTAATTAGGATTTGGCATTACCTCCTCCTGCAACAGGTCAGTCGGGTTCGATCACGAAAGGTTTCAACATACCTCCAGCTTACACATATATTCGAAGATCTCCTCCGAGTATTCGGATACCATTGTTGTGTCGTACATATCAACATCGTCCTCGAACCTCTCCTGAACGGCTTGCACTTCTTTTTTGTACCGCAGCGCACGTTCTGTTGCAACCTCCGGCCAAACGCGAGAAGCCTTGACATCGACGGGCGGGGGAGCCGCAAGGTCGTCTTCTTCCTCTTCGATTTCGCTGTCCTCAACACCGACCATGGCTTCGACTTCTCGTTCGACTAGCAAATCGTCTTCATCGTAGTCCTGGGCGGCATCGTCCTCGATTTCCATCTCGCTTGGCGGTTCCTCCTCTTTGATTTCGACCTCAAGCTCTTCTTCTATTTGTTCCGCTAGGAGAAGTCGGGAAGAACGCTTTGGAGGGGCCTCTACCCGTTGGCGCACGGGAAGGGAACGTGCATTGACCACATTGGTCACCGGCGGTGCAGCTTGCCCTCGTCCAGGACCAAGAGGCACGCGTTGCGCTAACGTCGTCGAGTTGGAACGACCGCGTTTTAAACCGACTTCTTCTTTTTCTTTTTCTTTGCCCAATGCTGGTTTGAAACCCGTGTCCTAGAAAAATCGTGAGCGGTTTGGCAGCTGGAGGAAAAGCAGACAAATATACCTTGCGGTTCACGGCCACGCTGGTCACCTCACCAAGTGCTTGTCGTGTTGCTGTACTTTTCAGTACGTTCTCCTTCGCCGTGAACCGGATTGGTCCTGTCGTGCCACCGTTTGATGAAGGTTGGCGGGCGTGACGGCTCATAGCGTTCTCGTCGCCCTTTGTGCGTTGGGCTAGCGTTCTTCGCTGAGGAAGCTAAAGAAGTCATGTTAACTGGTGTCTAAGACTATGAAGAGAAAAAGGACACACGCGGGCGTGATTCGTAGCCATTTATAAATGTAGTTGAAATAAACGTTGAAGTTGTTGAAAACGTTAGTGATCGTGCTGTCGATGTCGAGAAGGTTTGGCGAAGGATATACAAGTTCCCGGGTTTCTTGGGAGTAAGATGGGAGGAAAAGGGAAGAAAGAATTCCAACCAAGACTGTTGGTCAAGATGGTCAACCGTCAGCCTTAAACTCAACTTGAACCAGACCGATGTCAGAACAACGATCACGTGCACGTCAAAACAACCTCCAAATAACGCGTCCTAACGCGACGCGATATGACAAAGCACTTCACACGTCATTGCCGTACCTGAATAAACGCCGTTGTAGCGCCGGAGGCAACTGGACGGTATAATCCATGGAATGAGTCTTTGTCTAAGCTTCTCCTCCTGAACTGAGCCACAATACAATTCAACCTATAGCTAGAGTACTAGTACAAGATAAGTTCTCGTGATGAAATCTGAACTCCCTGCCACGCACAGGAGTTATATCAATAATGACCATATACCATGTTACAGTAGGATACACAATAACGTTTGTATGCTTGCTACAGGAGGTGGAAGCAAGGACTGAAATATGTATATATCTATAAGAATACAGTGGCTGGGGAGAAAAGGGTCATGATGAGGTATCTCAACATCATATCATCTGCGAAGTTCACCAAACCTCTTGAACTTCTCTTTCTCCTTCCAATTAAGTCCCGGAAAGGATGATTCCGGGTCAAGCGGTACGGCTTGCTTCATGCCTAGTCCTGCCCGATTTTGGCTTGATTTGATTTCAAGCGGGTCGACCAACCCAATTCTACCTTCTAAAGGATCTGGCGGCAAACCCAGAGCATTACCAGGCGCCCAACCCTGCTGTATGAGAAGACGATGGCCGACATTGGATGCAGGTAATGGAACGGGCGGCTGAGAAACCACGGGCTTCGTTACAACTTCCTTGGGAGCAGGTTGCGGTGACCCGGTCCCTCGAGTAACCGTTGGCAATGTGGAGGGCACACCAGGCGTATCAGGCCGAGAGCCTGGGTGTAGGAGACGTCGACGTGCAGCACGGTCCACATATCCATTAGATCCCCCAACTGGCGCCGTAGGAGCCGAAGCATGCCCCAAGTCGTCATGACGGGTCAGAAGACTGCGCTTCAGCATGGTTAGAGCCTTTTTCGGGTCTCTTTCTGTGCCGACTGCGCCTGGTGGTTCTGAAAAGTCTGGATCTATCCCAGCAACATCTCTCGTCCTTTTTACGGCTGTCTTGGGCAATGGAAATAATGGGATCTCTTCATGTCCCGTGACAGCGCAATCTCGACATGGTCTTTGGTTGTCGTGTATGTGCACTTCGAATGTCGTGCTTCCCAGCGTCAATTGATCAGAGTGCCGTAATCGCCGTGGTATGCTGGCCGTTCGAGGTTGGGATAATCGAGTACCAGCACCATCTGAATCTGGAGAAACGGGCCCCGGTAGCAGGAAGGTTCCATGCATTGAGCCCATATCGACCGCATTCCACTCTTTTCGTGCACCATCCCAAAATACTGTAGCATGAATCTTCGACACTTCCATTTCCTTCAGACGGATTCGGGGTGTAGCCGAACCTTCTGGTTGGACATCACGGCCGAGTTGGACTTCTGAATACGTGTCAATAACCACAACCTTCTTTTTTGCGGAGAGGATAGAAGAACGCAGGACGACAAGACGAAACACAGGTTGGCCAGGTCTCAAAGGCCTGGAGCTCGATGATGAAGATTCTGGGGGGTCCAGAGACGACTCGCTATAAGTTTCTTCCCCTGGCCATTCGTAGAGTGGGTTGTAGCCCGGTCCCGGGATATATCTGTCGTCCTGATCTTGTGAGATTTGGCCTTCTTCTAATGCTTCCATGGGTGATTAGATTGTCCTCAGAACGCGTTTGCCACTTGGAGCTGTCCTACAACATAGTTGTTAAATAAGAATACCGCACTCTCGGAAGCTATCGTACCCTTGCGACTTCAGACAGAGCATAGGCCGATTCCCGAAGGAACGATTGTGAGGGACAGTATCAAGCAGCGTTCCAGTGAGCATGAATTCACAAAGTATGATGGTGAGAGGCATTCGGCGAACGCCGATGTTCGATCAACCTCCAAAAAGGAAGCGCTTCCCTTCATTTATTCTTCGAGGCTGCATGAAACTTTTGGTTCCGTCATTACATCTCGACACTTTGACGATACTACTGTGAGTTTTGAAATAAACGACTTATGTGCATTATGCCAATATCCGTAGGAAGATCGAAGAGGCTATTTGGAAGATTCAACCTACCGAACTGCGCGACCTCTGCGAGACCTTGCTACTGCATCTTGGCTCAGACCCACTCCTAACGCGTAACACAACTGATGGAAGAATTTACTGAGGTTCTCAAAGCGAAATTTCAAGGGATATCTACAACCAACTTATCCTCATTGTTTAAAATTAGGAACACGCGAAACTTCTCTTGAGTAAAGAGTGGATGGTAAAGGTTGACGCAGGCAAAGCTACTCCATATCTCATGGTACGTTTTCTCACATGCCCTTCTATTTCTTACAATATTCGCTTTATCTGGAACAGAAATATCATTTATCATTTGCCGATCTATCTTGCTGCATCCTGTTAACTGACACAAAGTCAGTCTGGACTGAAGGTATATTTGTTTTGATGAACCATCCGTCAGCTGCATTTAACTGTTGGCTTAGTCGTAAACAGTAAGCTACTGGCTCGTCGTTGGCGTGCTTGCAATCCAACCTCACCCGAACCCTTCGCGAAGACTGGTGATGAAGATGCTTGGAGAGAACGTACACTCGAATTGCTTTCCAAGGCACACACCATAGGCGGCATTGCAGAGTTATCTTTCGAGATTGTCGATTCCAAGTATTCCGTGGGTCTTCTTGCGGCAATCCATGTCCTGGATAACTTACATATTATTTATGCGATAGGATCTTGCTTTCGAATTGGAGTGCGAGGCATTCAAATGGAAATGGGAGACGTGTTTTTTGGGACATCAACGCTCGTCAGAAATAATTTCCAAGCATCTTATCTTCCCACTTATTAGCTTAAACCACCTAACATTTGCGTCGGCCGAAGCAGTGAGTGAACTGTCGGATGGAGACCTGGAAAAGGTATTTTTGCGCTTCCTCATATGTTACACGGTTTCTCTAATAACTTTGGCTCTTCAAGACCGTTGATAAACTTGGCCGAACTGCAAGGCGAACTGTCGACAATCACATTAAAAATGCCTTATCAAAGCCACGAGTCGCGACTTCAATTAGAAGAATGACGGCCATGTTTAACTTCGTTCCGGAGCTACGTCTGTTTCCGCTTATCTTTCGCTCGTTTTTTTAAATTCTGAAACGCGTGTACCAGCCCCTATTGCCTCCATCTCGGAGAAGCCACTACTTGAGGTGGAAGAGACCAGACGGGCCGAGATGTCCCTTCTTAAACCAAATTTAGTTGCAAGCGAACAGAGACGCACCCCTTCCACTGTAAGTCCACTACGCAGATCTCTGAATAGCCCTGCTTAAGACCCAAATAAACAATAGAATGCTGCAGCCGAAAGGCTTGCACCGAAACGGGAGCGCAGCGCTGAGGTCAAACCCGTCCAGCCTCTCCAGGTTGATTCGGCCACAGAATCTGAAGCAGACGAACCCATGGAAGCACCCAACATCCCTAATCGTTCAAATTCTGCAGGACGTTCAGAAGTTGCGCCGAAGTTTACATTAGACAATAAATCCTCCGCCCAGGCAGCTTCGGCTTCCACCAAGCCAGTGACCCCTATGCAGTTGTCAGATCCTGAGTCGCCTCCTGCCAGGCCGGTCAAAAAATCGAAGCCTGCTGCACCACCCACGAGCGATGACGACAGTGAACAAGACAATAAAAAATCAAGGAGTGGTTCGGCTGCTGCGACTGGCGGGGTCAAAAGAGGGACACGACAACCAGTTAAACGTGGCGGCAAACGATTCTAAAAACAGGCGTCTTCCGGGGTGAGTTCATCTGTGCATAATGGGCATACATTAGCTACTGAAGGATTGATAGCATGTTACATATTCGAGGCCGGGCAGTGGTAATTCTTATGATACAATGACATTGAATAACCCAATCGTATTGCAGCCTGAGGGGTCACCGACCAACCCGTCGAGCAAATTCTGCACTCCTGCAATCGTCGCATGCTTTGTGAAACATGTTTTGAATACGTCGTTCGTCGGTGGCAACCTAATCGTCCAACATAAATATGCTCAGCTTATTCCTCGAAGACTGTCGCCACTTACCTTGGGGCATGGACAATTAACAGCCATATGTATGTGCGAAGGACTCAAGGCACAGTATTGTGAATTACAATCAAATCTTACACCGGAATAATATGATTTGACGAAGTGCTGAACGATGAACGAATTAATTGGAGTTGCTACCAGCGTCTGGGGAGTTGGAGCTTACGCTACAGCCTCTGTACCAGTCTCCGTATCTGCAAAATAGAGTCAGCTTCTTGTTTTCCTTTGGGTTGGGTGTTTAAATAACAATTACACTTCATCTTTGCACATCTTGCTTCGCAGGCAGGGATTTTGTTGATCGAGAATGGACTATCGTGCGTAGAGGGGAAACTCAGGAGCACGATATGAGACATGAACCCGGCGGACCAGGCCCATAATATACTACCATACACGCAGTGACGATGGGAGGAGTCAGAAGGACCGAGAACACCTTCAATGTCACGCGACTGGCCATCGGGCTGAAGGAGATCTTTGCCCTGACTAACGTTATCGGTACCATCTGGGACGTGAAGGTCAAACGATCGATACATGCCAGCAAGTTTGCATCGGTGATATCTTTTTGAACACTGGAGGTCACCGGGGTCGTGGTAGGCCACAGATCAACCTATCAGACGCCAAGCAGCATTGGACGACCTCCACGGATAATTATGCCTCGTCGGAAGCAAGTTGATCCTTCTATAGTGCAATATCAATGACGATCGTCTTGATTGGAACCGAGTTGCCTTGTTTAGCCAGGGAATATACAGCAACACACAGTACTTGTAAAAGGAACGATGATTGCGGAGTAATATTCTTGTAACAAATGACATGCCCGTGCCACAATACCGGAATCTCGATGATTCTCAAAAGGAATTTGTGGGCAGATACCTACCTCCGGTAATATCTTCTATATCTTCTTGGGAAAGGCGAGTCACCTGCCAAATGGTCGATCCCCTACGAACAACTGTATGTGCACCGAGAGTTGAGAGAGAACATCTGAGCGTCGAGCATGCGAAAAGCGAGCCTTGAGATGAACCCTATCGTGAGATCCAGTGCTTGGGCCTTTCGCTGTATTTGATAGCATCCGAAATAATTAAGAGGGCAGAATATAGCATGCCTGTCAACCGTTGATGGTCCAACACCGACCCGAAGCTGTTATAAGAATGGCACAATACATGCCTAAGATCAGCGAGGCCGAAACGACGAAGAAATTCATTTGGTGCATTCATCATCCAATCAATGCAGCCACTGGAACTGGGAGACTTCTCAGCAGGATACCTTAACCTTTGCCAAGTTCAGAGAACACGTTAACATTCTAAAAACAAATGTGACAAAAATAACCGCATACGGTTGCTTCGACCCATCATAGAGTATAATTTGGTCGACCATGCCAGGGTTTGAGAACCTTGGTATTGCAAATGATGCAGGTAACTCGTCTCATGTCAGGGCAGGCGGAAATGAAAAGATTGGAAACTAGAAAGATAGAATCAGCAAAATAGTCCGTGAGAGGAAAAGAAAAGCTAACTAGAATCTGATAGAAACGTGAAGGATAGGTTGTCCAGCAAGTTACCAAAATGACGTACAAATTCAGCCCCTTCCACCTTGATTAAGTGGACAGACCCAGGGCAGTCATTGGTACCACGACGTCTTGTCCTGTAGTGTCAGATACAGGTCCGATAAAAATTGACGCCTTCGGATTCCATTTTGCAAATCGTGGGCATCGAATCACTGCCAAAGAATTCTTTATTACGGCGAAAAAAAAAAATGTACTCAGAAGGCTGAAATTGAATGCCGAATAAGTAGTGAAGACGAAAAAGGGTCACGAACACTCACGGTAAAAGAAATTTGAAATAGACAGATAAGTACTGTTACCACCGGTAGATTGACCAATGTGAGCAAACCTGGTTTTTGTGTGTGAGAGGAAGCAGGCTCTTGAACACAAATTCACACAATTGAGAGTAAATGAAGACGATGCCGGAGATCGCCCATGGCAAATGACCCAACAGTTTTCAAGTTGGAGTACGTTGTCAGATGTTCAAGCAAGTCCTTGCGAGGAAGCCTGAGCGACGAGAATTTCCAAAAGGCACCCCAATTTTCCCCAAATGATGGTCAATCGGCGGACATGCAAGAGGCCCACAGGTTGCCACAACCGACCAAAGGTAAAGTCTCGATAAGGAACCGCAAAGCATATCGAGTAGATGGGGTCATACGCGAAGGTGCTTCAAGAGAGCGAAACCTCCGCACAGAAATAAAATACTAACAGAAGGTCAGTAGCCAAGTTCTCGACAAGCCCGCGATCTGCCATGAGTAGATGAGTAGTCTGAAAATACACTGTAGATTGACTGTAGACCCAAAAATGGGGATCCGTTTTCCACAAATTTTCCAAGGAGACCTGTGATAGTGTCAAGGGCGTAAACATTGTTTGATAAGATGCAATCAGATGTTGGCGGTGAGTGACTTCGGAGTACCTTGAAGAAATCTTGGACAACGAGCGTCGAGTCTACGACGCAGCGCAGGATATTTTGTGAGAATCATGTGACGCGTATGTGACAGACAGCCCTTCTGCCGTTGCTCAAGAAATAACCGTGACTGCGTCCTTGCAACATCATGCAGGCCTCGTTGGTCGAAAACCCCGATATTCTCGAGGTAAGCTGCCGAATTTCATTCGACCAAGCCAAAAGGGAAACTTACCCTCCTATTAGTCCGCCCTTGACCAAGCCTTCTCCCCACCCCCACGGCCATTGGTGCAGCCGGAAGTTGGTCAGGAGGAGACCAGCCTTAGACAGGAACCACAGACAGTTCAGTCTGAGTCAGTTGCGGATGCAGATCCCAGTCTTTCAGAATCTGTCGCGTCGGATGACTCCTGGAAAGTGGAGTACGAAACTCAAGTTCAATCCTGGCGTGCTCGTTCAGCTGAAGAACGTGAAAAGGCCGAAAAGGAGCGTTTGAGATGGGAGGCAATTCGCGCTATTGAGAAAGAGGAGGCTGCAAAACGAAAGGCTGCTGGCATTGTTGGCGAGATGGACGCATCCCCTCCACAATATCAAGTGGGGGAAAACTGGGAGAACGTTCCCAGCAGTAGCACCGCAGCAGAATCCTCCTCGAAGCCGGAAGAATTCCAGAATCTCGTTGGGGAGTCAGAACACGTCGGTATCCTTTCTATTTCCCTAGCTCGAATTTTTGGAAGATCTGTACTGAAATAACTTACACTATTCTAGCTTTCTCCGTCACACATCCGTTCAGAACCTGCAATAGGATTGCCAAGAACGCACTCACACCAAGATACTGCAATGGACGAATCGCAAAAGTGGGAGGACGTCCCATCGGTCACATCTTCTTTTCCGTCGCTGTCATATCCTGAGCACATCGAAACTCCATCACCGCCGCATCCTCAGCCTGCCTCTCAACAAGCCCCTGTTTCTGTGACACTAGCGATCTTTGATTCTTCTCTTTCGACACGCACCCGTCTAACTGCATTCTTCTCGTCTCTGGCAGTCAACCTGCTCCTTCCCTTCGTCAACGGCGTCATGCTTGGATTCGGTGAAATCTTTGCCAAAAATATTGTCATGGACTGGTTAGGGTGGAAGCCTTCAGGACCAGGGTCAAGTGCAACGAACGTTGGTATACGGCCCAGTCCTCGAGAACTACGGCAGAAAGAAAGCCGCTTCCGGTGATACCCTCACCCCATTCATCATGTCATGCATTCATAACTAAAGTCCGTTCCGTACAAGACCTTTATAATGCTGATTATTTGCAGGGCAGCAATTGACCTATGAGCTGCTTAGTATGCTAATATTAAGTGGGCCGAGTAAGACTACTGATAATAGTAATAAAAAACTACAATTTTGCATTCTTAGGCATCCCTCGAATGGCTTGTCGGACACCAAGATCTCCCAACACGTCCTCGGCTAGAAACAAATTTGGTCAGTATCAGGGTCGGTTGGTAATAGATCTGAGCGCACCTCCACCGAGAATACTGTGAATCAACGGTAGTCAGCCAAATGCTTTAAACGACAATACGGATAGGAACTTACGCGTCGAAGGGCACAGTGCGATGATACTGATATAATCAGTATGATAAAACCACTAAATGTATAACAGATCTATAACGTACATGTTCGATGGCACTTCCCATTCCTGTTTTGTACCTGCATAAGTTTCGGAGTCCTACACCCAAGGAAAAAACTAAACGGACCTGTCTTGGTTATACCACGACCGCCAAATATCTATTTTGAATTCGATAAAGTCGGCCACATGAGAATAAGCAAAGAAGATTTCCATCGTTACATACCTGAACAGCATCCGTTGCAGTTTCCTGTGCAGAGCGGGTGGCCAGCATTTTCAGCATGCCAATGGGCCTATTAGTATTATAGTCAGTCGTTCGGTCGGTTTATAATGGAAAGAAATCTCACCCTGCTAACTTGGCAGCTTGTTGTTTGTATGACTACCAAAATCAATGGTAAATATATATACAATAACTGAAGCATGGGATTGAAGTTACCATATTGTTCATCTGGTAAGTAACATTCTCGAGCCAGCTTTGCACACTTTCGACTCGTGAGATCATGGCCGCCATCTTGCTTCGAATGACTGCCTGGGAGTGCAGGGGTTTGCCAAATGCCTTCCTCTGCGAGGTCCATCTGTGATGATGAATTAGCAGGCAGACTTGGATGCATGAAGACCTCATACTTCAGGCATTCCTCCACAATTATTCGCTGACTTCTGGCAGAAGAGCAAACCATTACCCATCGCTCATGGTTAAAATTGCTGTCGAAAAGTGAATAGATATTCTCTTAATTGATCGTCGAGGGAAATACCTGAGCATCACGAAAATACCTCCGCCCTCGGGACCAAGGGTGTTTTCAACTGGTACCTTCACATTGTCAAATGTGATAAATGCAGTTCCTGCGGTAGGTGACTATGGCACTGTCAGAAATCAGCATCGAATCTTCGCGACATGCTCACGTAGCTAGTCTTGATGGCCTTCGTCTCAACACCGTCCCCTCTCTCAACGAGAATGACGGTAAAACCATCCTATAAAATTGGTCAGTGATTCTACGTTTATAACAACTTGAACTAGACACACATCTGTCCTACAACCAACAGTGAAGCTGTCGGAAAGTCAGCAAATATCGTCAAAATAAACTCTCTAGACATACTAGTGGGCGAATCTGGAACGAAGTCGATTAGACCTCAGAACACGACCTCCACTCGGGCATGCAACTCACGTTCCGTTGGTTATCCATTTCTTGGTACCATTAATGATCCAGTGCTTTCCGTCCTCAGTCTTCTTTGCGGTGGTCTTCAGACCAGCAACATCACTTCCCGCAAATGCCTCGGAAATGGCCAAGCATATTAATTTCTGTCCAGACAGAACATCGGGCACTACTTTGGCCTTAATTTCGGGGCTTCCAAAGTTCAACACCGGAGGAAGGCCAATGACGGAGCCGGACATAAGACCTTGAATCAAAACATGAATCAGAGCCCAGAACCATACTTGAATCTCGGCTTACCGTCGCCATATCCACGTCTGCCCGAACGAGCAAATTCTTGGGTGATGATTAACTGGAATGATGTTTCTTCAGATTTCCTATAGGGGGGAAACGCAGAACATGCCTCGTGGAAGTAATCGAACTGGGAGCAACTATTAGAACGGAACGCGACAAATATGAAATGCTGCATACCTCCTCAGGTTTCACAATCCCGCCCATTAGTTCAAGACCTAAGAACCTATTGAAATCAGGGTTCGTACAATGTTTCGGAGTGCACACCTTTCAAGTGTTTGCCGGGACCCATGCGCATGGCGTGCAGATTCAACTTTCTAGAATTAAATAAATCTTGCTGTTAGACACATTGACCCCGCCTTCTGTGAAACTAGGCTACTTACGCCATGGCGTCGATGACGCTCTTACTGGGAGGTTTTCCGTCTTCCTCGCGGGCCTAGGTGAGTTTTTAATAGAAGAAAACACGCTGCAAGGATCAACACGAACAACGGCATCGGGAGTGACCACCTCGTCAACGAATTGGCGTACCGCTTTCTGGAATTTCCGATGATTCTAAACCGGTAAGGTATAAACCAAGCCGAAGAGGGAGGAGGAGACAGTGGCGCACTTCAGTGTAATAGGGGCTCTTGAACCCGTCGGACAACCACGTTGGCTCGGCATAAGGAACTTTGCTCAATTCTCCATCCACACGACCATGAATAACGCTCTTCTCGCCCGCAATCACACCGACTTGTAGACGAGCGTACTGGGGTTTGGTAATGACCTCATGCCTGTGGAGACCATAGAAGACTTCCGTCGCGTCTTTGCCAGCTGCATTACGACACGTCAGTAAATGCACCACCGTCACAGAGTTTGTTTAACTGACCAACTTCTTCGTCCAGAAGAACAGCGGCACCTCCAGGGTGCAGATTTTTAAACTTTGATATGTCGTAAACTTTGGCATCGATGACGATCCACTGCAAGAAAAACCTTTTAGATGTAGATGCGACGGCGATGACAGGGGACTAGAACATACGAGATCACCGTCTGTGTTGTGCTATAATAAGCAGTCAGTGATTCCTCTGATAGGGTGTGAGAAACAAAGGAACCTTTGCGACTTCGTCGCGCGTAAAGCTCTTGAGTTCTTTCGAGGCCATTGCAGGAGTAAATGAAAGTGTTGGTTAGAGATTTCAGACCTGCGAGCAGTCGGTAGTATAACCACAGACCGTCGAGGCATGTGATTTCACCCAACGGATCGGATTCAGCCCCGCTGGCCAATCGCCATAAACGGATTTGCGTTGAATCAATCTCAAATCCCGAACGGTAGATAATCCGGGGAATTAAGGCAAAGAGCTGCGTTCTCCAGCAGTGTGGTCGAAATATTCGACCACCTGGATTTGTCACCACGGCGTATTCTAATAGTTGTCTCAACTCCAGAGACACGCTCGAACTAATTCAGCCAATCCATTCCACTGTATATTCGACGGACAAACTTAACCACATCGTTGTGTATTGCACAATAATCATATGATAAAATGAGTCGGCTGTTGGTGTGAAATTGACGCCGGCTTGGATCAGTGGCCGCGGGCCGAATCCGGCACCTTAAGGCGCGCTTAATTATGGACCAACAACGTAAGGGTCATTCAAAGGACTCTGAATGTCAGGACGGACTTCCTATATGTACCAGGATTTCCTCGTAGGTATTCCGAACTCTGATGCTGCATATTTTGGCCACAAGCGTAAATGTGGCACTTGCATTGGGTTTTAAAGATTTACTTCATGCAGAAGACATTATTTAAAGAACCGGGGACCAACAACAGGATGAGGAAACCAGCACTGGTATTTCGTGACATGGTACAAGAAAGATGCATTCCTAGACGATTCCAGACAGCAAGATGGCGTAACAAAGGCTGCGCAGCAGCCGAGTGATTTGAGAGTACGTAGTGGGGGAAAGTGCGAGCTGCCGGCGCTGGTGTTCTACGCAAATGATTTTGAAGGGTAATGAGGTAGCGGGTATGCCGTCGAACAAAAGTTCTAGGAGGCCTGCTAAAGCCAGTTGCGACGGGGAGGGATTTAAAAAATCCCAAAAGCGCGGGCCTAAAAAATATATGGCACATACGCAAAAAAGGAAGAGTGTAACACAACATATAAGAAGATACGGAAAGACGTATGATGCTTACGCAAACATAGAAATCAAGATGTGAGAAAGGAGAGACTTTTTGTGACCTAGAAATTCGACCACGAGAGAAGCTCATTACGGGATGAGCAGCCAGGCGCGTCGAGATTGATGGTGATGCCTAAACTGCTGCTCCTGACGGGCCTCTCCGCGCGGAGACCTTTGACAGGCTTGAGGAAGCACCATGCCGGTACTACGCCAAGTTCGACATTGTTTTCTGGTACAGGTGTAGGCCTGAAAAGAGATTTCGCGGTATGAACCAACGAAGAGCCTTCCCGTCCAACCACACACCATCCATCATCGAAGGATTGTACGAGAGTCAGTTGGTCGCCAACACGGGTTAATAATTCGTCCGGAAGCACGGGGTCAAATATCTGGCGAACTTTGCGTGTTGTTGAAGAGCCAGAGTCGAGCGAGGAGGTGCCCGACATTACTGAGAAGCGGTTCTGGCTGCTTGTAAAGCTCATAAATGAGTTGCGGGATTTGGAATCGGGTTCCAGTGTGGAGTTACGGGGAGAGGCCGCGGATAGTGCGAAAGAAAAAGGTTTAGGAGCGAAAGGTGCTGGGAAGGATCCAGATTGACGGTGGAATTCAATGACAGCCTCTCGGGATGTAGGAGGGGGCGCCAGAGCCTTCTCAGGGAGAACAATACTGGAATCGATCATATGCCTTGAGAATCCTTTACTCTGTGTCATGGAGCTCCTAAATTCCGACAAGGGACGCGAGTAGTGATTTAATTAGCGTTTATTGATATTTCCTGGGAATTTTCCAGGTTATACTCACTGGATAGGAGTGTCCTTCTCATTACCCGCGTCGTCTCGAACGAGCCCTTTGACGGAGAGGAATGCAGCACCTCTCTCAGACTCGCGCTTGGCGGCCATGCGCTTGCGGTAGAAGCGTAGACCCATCCAGATACCGACTCCAGAAATAATCACTGCAACGACGATGATGCCAGCGATGTAGACGGGGTTGGAGATCGAAGAGGTGTCAGAAGACGGTTCAGATCGCGTCAAAAATTGTACAGAGGGCATATTGGCTTTGAGGTGGCTTGGGATATTGAGGCTTCAATAAAGTTGATTTGGCAGTTGCCAGTCGTTAAAAGCGAGTGTGTGGTGTTTGAAAAGAATGTGGGTAGACGTAAAGTCGTGTATGAGGCACGAACGAACGAAACGAAGCGCCGAAAGCAAAATACGACCTTCGGGGGAGCCTTCAAGAAGGAGAAAGTCGTATAAATATCGACGTGCGAGTATAAGAGCGAGCCGCCTGTGGCGGTTTGGGTTGAGGAAACGAACAGTTGGTTCCTGTCAATGGTGAAGTATCATACTTCCATTTTGGGAAGGTTACATAACCCAATGCCTTGGAAACAAAGCTCAGATCGCGACAGGGGTAAAAATAAACGACTTGGCATTGGCTCGTCTTCAATGAAGTGGACCCTGGGAAAGCGCTTGAGCTTTACGGAACGGACAAAAGTCCACAGCTCCCAAGAAGTTTGCAGCATGTCCGAGGCGATCAGCGAAGCACCTGGGCAAGGCTCAACTCTGGGTGAAATGGGTTGGCCGGGATTTGGCAGGCAGCGAGGGCAATCGTGATTTGTTGTGATCAGGATGCTGTTGGCGAGGTGACATAGCGCCAAAGCTCGCCAAAGCTGATGGGATTTCATTTATCGCCGGAATATATGGGGTCAGGGTCTTCATGCGCAACAATGAGCCCAAACTGTCTATGAGCGCTTTCCTACGATTGCTCGCCAGTGTTGCCACAAGGCTCTCTCTCGCTTTCATGATTTATAAACCTATCACTTGGTGCATTTCAATCCTTCGGATGGC
This sequence comes from Galerina marginata, assembly GCA_023014335.1. Lineage (NCBI taxonomy): Eukaryota > Fungi > Basidiomycota > Agaricomycetes > Agaricales > Galerinaceae > Galerina > Galerina marginata. Next base: position 2,918,138 of record JAECYW010000004.1, read on the forward strand.
ACCCCTTCTTGAGATCCTTGGACGTTGCATTGGAGTGCAGTTTAGGACCCGTTAACGTGTTCAATGCTACAGAAATACCTCACCTTTGGACCTTCAAACCTTCATCTGCGAAATCTTTGAGATCGATTTTGGTGTCCTATTTATAATCGAGCCACCCATGTCTCCCAGGACTCTTCCAGACCTTTTGATCACTGCCATCACCGTCAATCGCCACAATACCAACACAATACAGCCTGATACAGCCTACCTGACTCGAGACTCCGACTCTTTTCCACTATGCACGGACACCTTACTATCAAGACACACATACTATTGACTGGTGCCACAGGTGAGGCACCCCTCGAAATCGCCGCATTAACGATTTACCTCGGATCGTGCTGATGGTGCATCAGGATACATAGGTGGTAGTGTTTTAGCTAGCTTGCTATCTCATACCCTCTCAGACACCTTTCGGATCACTGTCCTCGTAAGGGATGCCTCAAAGGCATCACAGTTTCGGTCCATGGGTGTCCATGCCGTTACCGGCTCCTACTCTGATCTTAAGCTGCTCGAAGAGTTGGCAGCAGATGCAGATGTAGTTTTCGCGTGTGTATGTTCTATTTTCTACTTTCTGGGCTTCGTGATGGTAATCATCGACTTCAGGCGGATGCTGATGCTGAGGATGCTGCCAAAGCAATCTTACGGGGTACAAAGCAGAGATATGAGAAGACTGGTAAAGTGCCGTCTCTCATTCACACCGTTGGTATCACTTTCGTGCATATCAAGTCATCGCAGATGTTAACACGAATTATCCTGAATCTAGTCGGGTACAGGTACCATTGTCGTCCGTCCTGCCTTTATAGAAGAATAACTCGTGAATGCCACACCTATAGGGGTCTTGATTGACAGAGCTCAAGGACAATTTGCCACCGACACAATCTATTCTGATCTCAATATAGATCAACTGGAGTCCTTGCCCATCACACAACCTCACCGCTCTGTTGATGTGACGCTAGTAAAGGCGGACAAGGAAGGTATGATTGTTTTCGTCTTGTGGGCATGATCGGTCACTGAGCCGGCAGAAAGGATATGTCAAGACGTACATCATCTTGCCAAGCACCATCTACGGCGTAGCCTCCGGTCCTCTTGTGGATGCCGGCCTGCAAAATGCACACTCTCAGCAAATTCCACGGCTTGTGGAACTTAGCCTTGACCGGGGTCAAGCTGGAATCGTGGGAGAAGGGAAGAACATCTGGCCAAACGTTGACATCGATGACGGTGAATTTATGCCTACCGACTTCAAATGTCTAGTAAATCTGACACATTTTGTAGTAACCGATCTATATATCCTCATATTTGACTTGATTATTGGTCACGGCCTCGCCGCTTCACCTAGCCCACATTTCCAGCACGGTGCTTCTGGGTTTTATTTTGGCGAAAACGGAGAACACACCCTCCTCTCTGTCGGGGAAAGCATTGGGAAAGTCATGGTCAAACTTGGGAAAAGCAAAGACCCGACCCCCACTTCGTTTACTGAAGAAGAGGCCAAGAAATACTTCCCGAGGGGTTCAAGTTTGGGCACAAATTCCCGATGCAGGGCCGATCGCGGAAGATCTATTGGCTGGAATCCTAAGAAGACGACCAAGGACATGTTGGCGAGTGTCAAGCTCGAATTCAAATAAATGGTATGTACAATTTCAATGGAATGTATTTGTATGTTCTCCCCTTCACGTCAAAGTTTCTTAATAAGAACAAAGGGGATATCGAATACGTCCGCAACGTCAAAAATTCCAGGTAAGGTTGAACGCTTGTCTTGCTTATTGGCCTACCTTAAAGTCCTAAGTCACGAAGGGTGAGACCCGGTGAGGTTTGTCGATGTCATATTTCTTTCGCCTTTTTTGTTACTTACAGAAGAAACTGTTACGCAAGGTTTAGATTATAAATGCTACGGCGGTATGTTGAAGGTATGACCCGAGCCAACAAAAAAAAAACAGATAGTTGGCCTAGACAACATGAGGGAGAATGAGTTCAACGACCAAAACAGAAGGAAAGACAATGGCCTACACCATATAACTATGACAGTAGCGTGACACTTCTGCGATAAGTTGAAGGGGACTGTGATGCCATAATAAGACCTGCACCCAGAGGAGTTCGAGTTAGAACTGTATGGAAGGAAATAAACAGCAGGCCAGGACGACAGAAGGAGAATAAGCACAACAGCAACGCGACCGCGGCGGTTTGAAGGTAAGACCCAGAGAAAGGAAACGACATATTTAAGAGATGGACGACTTCCAGAGAAAAACCATAGACTCGAGAAACGTACGGGAAGGAAGACGGTAGCACGAGTAGACGCAGTCAAAAAACAATAGTCATTATAGTCGAAGTTAGGAAGAGTGTAGAGCGGGAGTCTCAAGAAACACCAAGGCCAAGAGACGCGAAGAGTAAGTTCTTGATAACTCGAGGCCATGAAGGACGGACGTCATTGATAATATTACCTCTTCGGATGTAAAATCATCAATGGCATTGGGCTGAATACAAAAGTCAAGGCAATTTAAAAAAATAAGCCAAGGCGAGATATCTCATAGGCCTTTAGATGGATCGCATAGGCTGTGTTATATTGATGTTGCGGCCTGATGCTATCGTTTGCCAACCTCGACCTCCAATGAGTAACTAGATAATTGCTTCTGCCATAGTAGTAAGACCTTGCATTAACTCACGAAACGGAAAGTCGTACTGGTGGAGGTCAAGGACAAGACCACATGTTAAGTTTAGAGCCTCGAAGTTGAACGCAACGGTGGAATGTCGACTCGAATGAAACCCGAAAGATCTTTCATTTGGTTCATTGTGGCTGCATTTAGCACGACATAATCACAATAACCGACCTGGACGGCCAACGCGTCGAGACATCGTGGTAGAAGCGAACAGGCCGCATCCTTCGCGGTCGCAAATGTTGGATTTTTTTCGGCGATGAGCGATCGTTGATGGCGAACAAAAATAGTAATGCCGCCACACGAACCCGTTTCAGCCGCGCCGAGCTTGTGTGTCCGATAAGCACCGGCACAACCAGGCCTCGGGGTGTCGGCAAAGGCAAGAAAAAAAGAGTGATAAAATTTTGTCATTTTGAGCGAGGCGTAAATTTAAATTATACAAATGCCCAATGCGACACGCAGGTCCTTAGCGTGATACAGAAGGGAATGCCGATGCCGGGGTTAAGACAACTCGAATACAGTTCTTAAGGCTAGCTGACGCAAATAAATCGCTCTTTTTACTTACAGGGAGGCAAATTTCAGTCTGAAGAGTTTCTTCCGCTATAGTCATAGATTTGAGCTATACTTCCGATTTTCTTGCGCCGTGTCACCGCCTTGAAAAATACCTCTCTCGAACAAGGTGTTCTGGATTTTACCTACTCAAGGTACATAGCCTCTATTTTATCAGAAACAGAAATGAGATTGACGGTATGACATAGCGAGCGATGATGCGTCGCTGTGGGAATGTCCAAAATTAAAAAAGACACGAGTGAGAGAGGTAGATTGAAAGGGTGACGTGGGGATTCATTTATAGATAATTATAGAGTATGTGCACATCCTTCAGTGAACAGCAGACTAGAGCAGAATATTTTTGTCTTCACCTAAGTATAAGTTCAACGCGGCTGCCGTGCGATCTCGGCGGAAGCAAGTTATGGCGGATATGTATTTCAAGCCTCAGGCTGAACACAGGGGGAAAAGGCCCATAGTAGGTACAAGATGTACACGGAGGCTATGAGTAATGTTTTGACACAACCTGGCACGTAAATTGAATGATCTTTTATCAACGGGGCGGGGCAATGATCTCGTAATTCGGATATGCGGAGCGCAGTGGAGTATGGACTCGCCTTCCATGTCCACATCGCTAGTCCGGTTCACCTGGCAATGCAATAAGTCAGGCATAAGAAGGCCATGGTCACTAAGGAGATATCGATTTTATAGGACGCAGGAATCAGAAAGAAAATAATTCGCATGCTAGAAGTCATTGTTGTGCGCCGTGGATCAGATAGGAAAGTTATGCGCACGACATTGACAGATAAAAGGACGCGCAAAAATGTCTCTGCCAGACGGCCAGCGTATCTTCGACCATGCTAAGATAGCGCTGTAAATTCATGAAAGCGAACAAAGAATGGTACAGCTAGAAGGTGGAAGACCAGACGCACCCTGATCTCTTTGACCTTATAGGCAGATTCGAACATTCATTCTCTTGCAGAAAGTGGTTTGGAGAGTATGGCGGGACAAAAATCCGCTGAACGTTGTCAAATGCCCTGTATTTGGTGGGAGCTCAGGCTAATATTGTCCGGACGGGACACTGATGGCTGCCTAACGGAGCTTGAATGTCGCTGTTGAACATTTGGTCGAATGGAAGGACTTGGCCTGCGACATGGAACGTGTCCGCGAGGGTGTGGGAGAGAAAGTGGGTAAGAACTCTGTCGCCAATATAGCGACGGACAGTGGAAAGACACTTTAAGACAGGTTTATCAATGATTGTTCATTGACTCTGAAAGAGCCCGCAGGTTGGAAGATAAGTGTGGTGGTGGTTTGTGGGCTGTTTGCTGCCTACGTCCGCGGGTCTGATAGAGTCAAAATTTTGGAACGGCAGATAAACAGATATCAGTTCGCTATCTCGGTATATCGGGTTGGGGATCATTGCGCTTGCGCTTGACGTCAGTCACTCAAAAAGTCACTGATCCCAGGAACTTTACAAGAATTTACAGCATAAGATGAGACCCGAGGCGCAAGGTTATAAATATTAACCGAGACATAGCTAGGGATTTGAGTAGTTAACAGGAACTGCAAAGTAACCTCGCCTTCAAGAAAGAACAGAGAAAAAAATCCGGACAGTGTAGGCTTAGAGATATGGACAACTTGGAGCTGCTCCACAGGCAACTCTAATGGTCGTATTGGACAGAAACTTTCCTGTCAGATAGTAATAATCTCAAGCATGTCAGAATAGACACCACATGGCCATATGGATCCTGGCAGAGTACGGCCGGCGAAAGACTGTGATGATCAAAGCTAGGGATGATGGGCTCGCCAGGCAGAGGGCGGCAGTGCTCAGATGGTAAAAGAGGTCCTGTAAATGGAAAGTGTGCCAGTTCGGAGGTGGCAAGTGAAGAGCGCACCCGACGGGGCTGAAACGCGGGATCAGATGTGTACGAGTGTTCTCACGGTACGCAGTCACGCCGGTCACAGGGTATCTCTCTCGTTCTTGACGACGGGATTCTTGCAACGACCTGTTGGACGGAAGGTCATTCCGCTCTTCGTCTTCGCTGGATGCTCGCTTTTCTCTAGCCTTGTGAGTATTATCTCTCTTCTTTTATTTGACGCCCGAAATTGACATCACAAATCTCCGTTTTCTCACCAGCCCTGCCTCACTAGCTCGTTTTAGCCACAACAGCCTTCATCAAGGGCACCTTCCGTTCTTTACCAAACCCGCCGTTCATTATCTACCCCCCTTGTTTCTACAATGGTCGCCCACAATCGTCCTATGCACCTTGCAAAACGACAAGTCGATCCCCTCGGCCCACCCTCTGGTGTTGCTGGCATTGACTCTAGCGTCGTTGTTGTGGACACTACAGCAGCAGCAGCGGCCACGGGCTTAGCGTTCGACCCTTCGGTGACTGGCATTAGTATATCAGCCCCTCCTCTCGACATCACCAACACCGGCATTCAGCCTACTCCCACCCCAACACCTACCCCAGACGATTCATCATCGGCATCCCCCACTCCCACCGCCCTTGCTGCTGCATCAACAAAGTCCATCTCTTTAACCACAGTGATAGGAAGCTGCGTTGGTGCTTTTATCGGTGCCAGCGCCCTTATCGTGCTCGGACTCTGGATCTACAGGCGGTATTCGCACTCGCTGAAGAAGCAAGCGAGAACAAGGGGTCCTCTCATTCTCGCACGGAATACTCAGGGAGACGAACAACGCAGACGGTCTCGTCTGGAGCCATGGAACAAGCTCGAAGACGACGACGATAAATGGGAGGAGATGTATCAAACCAAGGAGACGAAGGAGGTCGACCAAGTTGCTCCAATGGAGAAACTCACAATGTTCAAAAAGACCCCCAGCGTTCGTACCGCTTACACCCACAAATCTACAGACGTTGGCGCCTTCCATTTCCCCCAATCATATGCCGAATTCGATCCCAACCTTGCTCAGACGTTGGCCGTTGGAAAGTCGACAATGCCGGAACCCCAACCCTTCCTTGCAAAAGTCGAGGTGAACACCGACCTGGCCTGGGACACAGAGGCCACCGGTGACGGCTCTTACCTCTCTGTACGCTCGCAATCTTCCAACCCCAATTTACCTCGCGATATGGCCATTCCCACCCCACCCCCAACCGAATCGTTCGCCCACAAATGGGAGTCTGCCGAAGTCGTCCACTATTCGGACGCCCAAAGCATAGAAACTGTCACTGCGTTTGGTCAGGAAGACGGCGAATCACGGAGAAGTATCCACAATCCATTCTTCAATGCACAGGACTCTAAGCCGCGCTCCCGGTCTAATTCGGTCACGAAATCGCCGAAAGCGAAAGGTAAAGAGCGTATGCGGTATTCGAATACCACAGATGCCACGGACCCCTTTGATGATATGAACGAGCTGATGTCTATGCCGAAACCATCATTCGTGCAGCATGCCGCGACCGCGTCGTCGTCATCAACGGAAAGCAAAGAGCGCGCCCTCCAATCCCTAATCGCAGCTCTTGACATGTCGGAAGACGAAGTGCGAGACCGCCTGCGCATCGCTTCGATGCAACCCTCAATTATTTCGGCAGTTTCTACCTTTGACGAAGACGTTACGAAAGCGTTCCCATTACCACCCCGGAGAAACGACGAGGACTCGAGCCATCGTTAATGAGGATCTCCTCCCGCCGGCGTTTCATGGCCCTTCTGCATCTCCAACTTCTAGTAGCTAATCAATTGAACACTTCTGCATACTCTACACAGCGACAACATTATTTCTCCCTCACCTAAAACCAACTCACTCATTCCTACCCGACAATATCAATCTCAAGTCCCGTCCTTCTTGCCGTCAATGTCTCCCTTGATTTATTATCATTTATATACCTTCGCACTGGTGTCGCTTGCCCACCACCCTACTTACCCCTCGTCGCACCATGGCCCGATGGTGGCTTTGCTTCGATTATCCCATAAACTAATCATCAAGCCTGGCTTACCGATCTGGTATCGAAACAAGAAACTCATCACAGTTTGCCCCTTCCTTCTCCTTTCCGTTCTACCCCGCTCCGACCCCGACTTGCCCATCCATGCATCTCCCAGCTTGGTCTCGTACCCTGTCACTGCCCTCTGCATCTCCATCCGACCGCTTACGACATGCACTATGCCATTGATGACACGGCCTTTGCTCGCCTCTCCACATGCATAACCTACGTGCGCTCGGCGCTCCCGCCACCGTACATCCTCTTCATATTACCCACCCACCTCCTCCTATACCTCATTCGTGATGACGAGCTTTGGTGATTTTTTTGGATCTACTTTTGTTCGTGTTTATTATTGAATTTCGATCTCCTTGGTCGCTTTACATACCTAGTTGAATGTAACATCGCTACGTACCCTTTCTTGCTATCCAGCTAGCGCTGTGGCTTTGCATTTTATATGCCTAGAGTTCTCTGCCAGGAAGCATCATCGGTACACTCCCATATGATATATTTATTCGTGCATCCACCCATGCCTTTTGAGGCTTGAAGTTGAGATCTGCAGGTTTTTATTTCGAGTGCTTCCATTTTATAATTCTGATAGACAGATGGGCATTCATCATCAGTCGTCACTAGTTTACTTTGGACCATTCGCTCATATTTGTTCACAAGACAAAAGGCGTCCCTGGTTATTTACAGCCAGACCCTGCCAGACCTGCAGACAATTTTTCTTGGACATGAAGGCCGAAAGCCCATGAGGTCCAACATTCAGCACGCCAACATATTTCACACAAGTTCACTGCTGACTGACCAAGCTCTGCTTCAACCTCAATCAAGGCGCGCCCATGTTCCCAGTTTTGAATAGATACGCTTCATTTAAATTGACCCATCAACGTCCATATCTCCTAAGAATTCAGCAAACCGCCTCACAATGCAATCGTGAAGTAAACTCGAGTATTCATCTCCGCGTATCCGCACGCATAACCCGTCTGGGTTTGACGGCTTGAATGAAAGCACCCTTCTGATACCCGACCGTCGAAGAGTTTAAGAACGCAGAATCTGCCTTTGAATGCTTTTTAAGGTGTCCATGAAGCGTTCAAACTCACACACGCTGTTGTGAAAATAATTTTCTTTTTCTGCATCACTGATAGGCGAGACGCTTGGACGTTTTGTATAAAAAATGCACGCAGAATTGGTCTTTGGAATCATGTCATTCGGTAGAATAATTTGTAGATTGACGATGTGAAAGAGTATGACCATTGGTCCGACTTCTCAGTCTGTTCGACAAGTCCGACGAACTTGAAATGTGGGTCCACCCGCCTTGGCGCTCATCGACGCCCCAGGAATAAATCACCGCAAAAAAATCGGAGGCCATGACCGAATCGATACCAAAGGAAACGCAATCACTTCGAGGCATTTAAGCTTCCCGTGTTATTGTTGCATCGCTGTGATTAGCTTGTGAACCCACTAGGCGCAAAAAATGGACGAACGTCAACGACTGACGAAAGCTTTGTCGAAGTGTTCGGAAATTTTACCATATGGAGTACCGAGATTACCATACGGAGGCGATCTTTTAAGCGTCGTTTTTGAAATGATTATCGGAACCATTTTTTCAGGGGCCTGATCGGGGGATCAGTAGCATTGTCATGTACGCGAGTGGAGGGGATGTGCGTACTCTTGCGTATTGTGAAATGAAGGCGCCAGTTTACATTGCGCATGCTTGTACATGTAGGGTGGATTTCCCTCAAATGGTCATCGAGGACGATCAAGTGATCGAGCACGTTTCATAGCAATGCAAGGAGACCATCCAAGGGACAATTGTTGACGGGTATGCAATTCTGGACACCATCACATTGGGGACATATTAGGACTGGGCGACTTCCCGTGGGTCCTAAATCCTAGAACCTACTTTCTAAGCTGTTCCTAGCGGAGCTCGGATTTATTTGGGTGTAACATTCTAAACCGTGGACACTTTTAGGATCTAAGGATTTATTTGATTTCAGTCCTACTCTCCTCGACAAATCTCATCCTTCACGGTTAATATCCCTTAGATAATTGAAGAAATCCTTGTAAAGTCCAATCTGTTTACTAGAATACCCTCGAAACAGACCTGCATTGGCAAATGAAGGATACTCAATGCCGGCAGAGCACAAGAAAATAAATATTTTACCCTCGTACTGACAACCGGGAGGGGCTACTCCTTTTTGTTCACTCAAAAGGCTTATAAGCACTTTCTTATTAGTTTAAAGTAGCATGGGGGATACAAGAGTGATAATACGGGACACTCAGGAAGAGGGAGAAGGCGAATAGGGGACGGAACTCTCGGCAATGCTGACCAATAATGATGGGAATCCCTAAAACGGGTCTGAGAGCGTCTACAACTAGGATTTGAGGTTAGAGGGGGGGTGCGGAGGCCTCGTTCAAACCAAAGTTTGAAAACGACGCCGCCACCATCAGCGGAGCGTAGATCGGAAGATCTGTCACTCGGCTTCCCGGCATCTGTCTGAAAATGATGTTTAGAAAATAATCTGCGTTTCTAAAGGCGGCGGGAAGTCACCCACTGAGCGCGCCGAGGGTAGAGCGCGAATCGTTCTAACATCGCAGAAACCTAGGATACCATCATTCTTATTCCAGGAGGATTGGCCTGTCTCCTCAAGGAATCCAATCAGATCATGAACGGATGGGCACTAGGTAGGTGCTATTGATACTAACAGGCAGAATTTTCTGGGGGGGAGGTGAAACGCATAGAGGTGAGATGAAGAACATGCTAAGTTCGTCGTGGTAAAACCACCAGGCGCTTGCCTGGGTTTGGATGCAACGCTCAATCCCGAGTTGCGGAGTGCCAGTGATCTATTGCGAAATGAAGGCGCTGCTAGACCTTTTAGGAACAAAGCCATAGTAGCAGGACCCAGATCACGAGGTTATAAGCTATTACTGTACGACTTGACTCAAAATTTGAGGCGATGCCGGTATGAAAGCACCCGTCGACCGCAGAGAACAGACGCGTTTAGCTGCGACATCGGAGGGCAAAGAAGCGTCATGAAAATGACGCCACGTTTTTTGAGTAAACTATTCTGGCACAAAGGAAAGCGAGCACAGCAAAAGCAGAAAGCGTATGGTCATCAATCCAGAAAGACAAATCAGATAAAATTCAAAGGCTAGTGTTAAGCGTGGCTGTGTACACGTGTAGACGACGAACAGACGGCTACTCATCTTCAGAAGAGTATGATTGAAATATTGGCGCTGTAGAGATATATGCCAAGAGCTGGTTGGGAGAATTTCACTGACGGGACGTAGAGGATGAGAAAAGATAGAGAGGTCGAGGCAAGTTGTGCGGTTCCTTGGATAATTGCCCGTGGGAAACAAGGGACGAAGTGCCTTTCTCAGAAACTAAGTCCGTCGCGAATCTGGATGAGATGATTGGAGATCTTGTGTGGAAGTATATATCCCGATCAGTTTGACCACCCCATCCCTCTCAATACCCAGTCATCTATTCCCGTCCCGGGTCATTCAAAGGCTCATAAGTACCGCACACACCTCTCTCTCTCTTCCGTATCCCTTGCGTCGTCGTAGCCGTTGCCTTCGACCTGCTGACTTCCCTGAGCTTTTGTTGATCTTGGTTTTCCTAGGCGATAACTTGTCCCGTTGCTTCTCTCTCCGTTCTCCTCGGTGCTCAAGCACCTTCATAACTCCAATCTTTGCGGCACCACACATCTTGGAACGACATCACCATGTCCAACTCCTACAACACTGGCCAGCAGCAGTGGAATCAGAACAACTTCGGCTCGCTGCAGCTCGAGCAGGAGTTCGAGTTTGACGGTCTATCTGGCTCGATCAACGATCGACGACAGCAGCAGATATTGCAGCAGGGCTATGGATCGGCGGACTCGTATCAGTACGCTCAGCAGCAGCAGCACCCTCCAAACCCCTCATCGTCCCTTCACGCTGCCTTCGCTCTACCCCAAAATTCACAGCCATCGCATAGCCGGTCCTCATCTTTCGGCGCTAACCAATCCGGCCAGAACTCGGCAAGCGGAGGGTACGCCCATGGCGTCTATGGATCGCAGGATGCCACTCCCCCACACGGCACCAGTTCTCTCCCTTATCGCTTCAATTTCAACAGCTCCGTCCCCATGTCCATGCAAAACATGGATACAAGCCACATTGGGGGAGTAACATCATCCCCCGGCCCCATCCACGAGACGTTTGGGCAGACCTCCACCTCGTCTTTGAAACAACCCTATTACCTTCCTTCCAAGCAAGAAAGTCCATCAGCCTTGCCTCAAGCCAAGCGTCATCATGGTCAAGCTTTCAAAGACGAGTTCAACGACGACCCGGATTCAGATCTTGGTCAACAAGACCCAAAGGACGCTAACAAGTCAAAATTGTAGGTCCATATGGCAGCTACACGTCTATCTCCGCTGATCAGGGCCTAGGTCTCGCGCGTGTGCCCGGTGTAAGACCCTCAAGGTTCGATGTGAAGCCAAGACCGAGACTGAGCCTTGCAAACGCTGTTTTAATGGTGGGCATGAGTGTGTGATTCCGGGCAGGAAGATTCGTCGTACTCCGCCGTGAGTTTCTTGTTTACATATCATTCGTCTATACCCTTCTTACGCCCAATAGTAAACGAGAACACCTTCTCAAGGAGATTCAATCTCAAGCAAAGGAGATCGAAAGGCTCATGCGCGAGCTGGAAAAAGTCTCCGTCTCATCGAAGCAAGCCAAGGATCCCGGCCACAATGACGATTCCACAAACCTACAGTCCCCAGTTCTTTCTCCGTCGTCGACCTCCGGATCATACTTTAGCTCTGAAGTGCATCCCGGCGGCACGATGGATGATGGCAGCTTTACCAGCCCCGACGAAAGGAGCGGCGACAATCCCGCGATGAACAAAGCGGTCGAGGACTGGATCGCAAAGGCCCGCGAGAGCCTACACGAGTTCGGCGCCTTCATCGGTATCGGAGGTGCCGGTATGCCAAAGAGCTACCTCGTGGAGGAAGACTTCGAAGAAGGAGATGAGGAAGACGACACCGACGTCGCTGACGAGGGCGACTATGATGTCTCCATTGAAGATCCGAACGGCGAAGACGTACCGTACAGCCATGGATCAGCGACCAGTAATGGCCCGCGCGGAAGGCTCAACCACAAGCTGTCGGACTCGAGCATAGGCACTGCTGCCACTGGTGGCGGCACTATGCCGCGCAAGAAGAATTCGACCGAGAACGCGAAGCCCGCGAATTTACCTGTTGGGGCCTCACCTTTTGGATTATTTGGAGAGCTTGCTTTGAAGACCACCCCTAAGAGCCGAGCAGGCAGCGCCGAGCGCGATGAAGAGGACAAGCGCCCCGGAATCGCTAACGCAGACTTCTTCAAATCGAGTAAGGCATTACCATTTTATTTGAGTTTCCGAAGCTAATTGTCATTTAGCGACTGCACCTCATGCTCTGGGTCGTAGATTGGAGAGCGCACAACATCAGGCTCCGGCCATTCTTACCCGAGGAATCATCTCGCCACAAGAAGCTGAGAAACTCTTTAAAATGTAAACACTATTTTCTTTATCTAAATTTTAATGACACACTAAACGACAATATCATTATAGCTACTTCGACAATATGAACCTCTCGGTTTCACTACTGGACCCAGTCCTATACACCGCACAACGCACATTCTACCGGAGCCCATTCTTATTTACAGTCAGTGAGTATAGGTCTTTGATGGTTAAGTAACCGAACATCTCTTACGTAAATTCTCTAGTTTGTGCTATCGCTTCTAGGTTCTACTCAGAACGCTCGGATTTGTACGCGAAATGCATGCACTATGCCCAGCTGGCAGCCGGGACAGCGCTTATCGGAGGCAGCAAGAACGTGGAGATGTGCTGTGCCTACATTCTTCTGAGTCTGTACCCTGTCCCTGCAAAGAAATGGGAGGACCAGCGCAGCTGGCTATATCTTGGTCTAGCCATTCGGTATGATTCCTTCCCTATTTTGGATGGTTATACATTGACCCACCTGCCTTTTCAGAACGGCTACAGACCTCAATTTGCATTTACCAACAACGGCCAAACCTCTGAACGAGAACCACGCCCGCGAGATGCTCAATCGCACGCGTATATGGATGAACTGCCTGAATCTCGACAGATCCACTGGCTCACAATACGGCAAACCCCCTATTATCAGCCCGAACGACTATATCGCCAACCACTCGGAGAACTGGTGGATGAGCTCGCCGTACAACCTAAAGTACTTCGACATCCACATCTGCGGTTATAGCGCCGAGTTGAAAGTCATGTCCGCCTTCGTCGCAAAGATCCATAGCGACCCCCACCATCCAACGGGCTTGAACAAGGTAAACTGTTTACCTTGTTTTGATTATTGCGCCTGGACTGATCGAATCGCACTATGCATAGAGCGTTGATTTCGAAAAGATCGCGACCGAGACCGACGATGAGCTCCAGGCTTTGCACCATAGATGGTTCACAGTCATAAACCAGCTGCCGCCGACCAATGACCAGCAGTTCAGCTTCAGAACAGGTCTGCTTCGATTAGCGTACAGCTATGCAAGGCTTGTTGCTTTATCCTATGGCTTCCAGCATGCTTTCGGAAAGAATAATGTTGATGAAAACCCATTTTTGATGCGGGTTAGTGTCGTCTGAATATTGAAAATTCTGTTCCAGCTGACCCATGCGTTTCCAGTGCCTGCGAGCCGCATCTGACGTTGTTGATACCGTGGTGAACGACGTTTGTCGTCCAGAGCAGCGTGCGTTGAGTTTCTTGCTGAAAAGTGATGCCTTCCTCATGTTATTGCTTTTAGTGCATTACTTCCGACACGGTCCGGAAGCGCAAAGTGTCTTCGTCACCTTCGCTTCAGCATTCCTCGTAAAGGTAAAGTCCTCGTTTTCTCTTTCTATCTATCATAGGTTCTCACTTGTTATTTCGATCCCAGCTCCTTCAACCCAGATTCGCTTCATATCTTACCCCAGAAACCCGCACCGAAATCCGTTCCCTTGTCCAGAAGGTCATCGACCTCCTCGGCTCCCCCGCTGTAGCTATCGACGAGCGCCACGGTCCCAAACTCTACTCTCGCTTCTTAGAAAAACTCCTCGCGAAACCCATGGCAAGATCGGATCCGCTCTCGCCCGGATCCGCTGCAAACGCGTTGCCGCAGGTCCGCAGTCTCCCGAAACCTCTGCGATCCAAGTCCGGTTCTGGCCCAGCCCCTGATTCGAATGCTTCGGGCACCTTCGATGTCACCATCCCCTCAACCGTGTACAACCACCCGTCTCCGTCCACCAGCAACTCGCTCTCTCCTCCCGCGACAGAATCTGCTTTATCCTTCGACACTTTCGCGCCAGTAGGTCCAATCGACCCCTTCGCACTGGAGATTGCGGCTGCATCGGCTGCTGCCAATAATACTGTTGTTGAAGGGTCGACTGCTGGGAATATGATGATGACGGACTTCTTCCAACCGCCACTGCCTTTCGACGATCACATCCTGCAAAGCATGCAATCGCTGACGGATCCCAGCGGGTGGCAGGATATTTCCTTGCCTGGTAAGTCGATGCATTTTAAGAATAGTATAACTGGACGGAGCTGACCATGTATCTCTTGTTCTACTTTACAGGATTTAACTGGATGGCACAGTTCCAGGAAAACCTTGGTTTGGATCTCAACGCGCCTTTGGCGTACGACCAGAACATGGATTATATGACTGGTCCAGCAAACAACTAACCTGTTCTCCATCTCTTGTATTACCTGTCTTGTTTTCCTCAAAGCGACCAGGATATGCTTGCTCTCCATTTAAATGCCCGTCTTAGTGTTAGATGTCACCCTCGGTCCCTGTTATGTCCTTGGTTTTGGTGATCTGTTTGATACATTACATTTTCGACATACCAAAGTGTCTTGTAACTCTAGAAAGAGAAATATGTAATCAGAATACTGCAAATATTTTTGAATTGAATTACAGATGGATCATAAAAAATTGTTTATGCAATAATATAACAATATAGTGGAAATCAGTCAATCACATTACAGTCGCGCATCTTTTGGCATTCCCCTCAGCGCTTGTCGGACTCCGAGATCTGCCAGAACATCTTCAGCACCACCCAGCAGAGCGTCGAAGGCAATAGTGCGATTATACTGAGAGGAAAAGTTAGCAATAAGTCATGATACTGTGATGCCAACACGAACATGTTCAATGTATTTGCCCATTCCGCTCTGAGTAATTCCACGGCCGCCAAAGACTTGAACGGCATCTCGCGCAGTATCCTGACCGCAGCTAGTGGAATAACTCTTCAACAAGGCAATCTGCCTGCAATGAGGAGGTCAACAATCAAATTTCACCGTTGAGGAAGTGGCATACCCTGCAAGTTTTCCTGCTTGTTGGCGGTAGGACATGTTGCACATCTGATATGTAATGTTCTCAAGCCAGTTTTGCACACCTGAAGTCGAGGTCAGATATCAACAAGACGCGTGGCTGAATAAACTTACTCTCAGCTCGAGAGATCATGCCCGCCAACTTGGCGCGAATGACAGCTTGCGAGTGTAGAGGCTTTCCAAAGACCTTTCGTTGGCTAATCCATCTGGCACCATAATTAGTGATGGCTCGTGACTATGAAGAGGAAGGGGAATTTACTGCAAGCTCTCCTCAACTGAGCGTACATATCAGTTAATGTTATGATTGCAGAAAGCGGTATACTCACTAACGGCCCTTTGACTTCTTGCTGAGGCGCAGCACATCACCCATCGTTCATGATTGAAGTTGCTGTGTCCACCATCAGCACTCGGTCATTCGGAAATGGAGCAACACTGGCCGCACCTAAGGATGACGAAGATGCCTCCTCCCTCCTCACCAAGGGTATTTCCGACCGGCACTCTTACATTGTCGAAGGTGATGTAGGCAGTGCCGGCGGTCGTCGAGTAGCTTGTCTTTATTTGCTTGGTCTCAACGCCAGGACCGCGTTCAACAAGGATGACGGTGAAGCCATCCTCGGTCTTGCAACCGACAGTGAAATAGTCCGCAAATCTGAAACCAAAATATGATATCAGAACTGAGTAAAAGTGTCGACTGCGAAACGTCCTTACGTTCCGTTAGTGATCCATTTTTTGCTCCCTATCGCAAGGTCGGTGTGAGAACATTGAAAACTTGTCATAAAAATGGTATCTTGCCATTGATGATCCACTCTTTCCCGTCTTCCGACTTTACGGCGGTCGTTTGCAAACCCATAACGTCGCTTCCAGCATGGGCCTCTGATATAGCCAAACAGATGAATTTTTTCCCTTCTAATACTTCGGGCACCACTTTAGCTTTAAGTTCTTCGCTTCCAAAGTTGAGGACTGGGGGAAGACCAATGACTTTCCCGCCCAAAAGCCCTGATAATCTTGTAAGCGAGGACGATCATTGAGCAAGATGATGTATTACAGACCATCCCCATAGCCACGCAAACTCGAGCGAGCGAATTCCTGAGTGATAATCAACTGATAAAAGCAAAGCGAAATCAGTTGTGACCTGCAATTGCGCATCATATCCTCCTACTTCATGGAAATAGTCGAACTCCTCAGGTGTTACGAGACCGTTCATCAACACACGGCCTTGAAGATGTTTGCCTGGTCCCATACGCATGGCATGCATATTCAAAGCACTAAAAGTGGAAGCATAATCATTAATCAAATATTTCTTCGGAGAGTATGGTGTAACGTACGTCATTTTGTCGATAACGCTCTGCGATGGTCGCTTGCCGTCTGCTTCACGATCCTAAAACACGGTTCACGCTTGGATAAAACTATCATCTGGATGAATAAACTTACCACAGCATCCCGGTATACTTCTTCATCGAAGAATTTACGGATAGCCTTTTGGAACTTTCTGTGACCCTACAACAATACATCAGGGGCCGTCCTGCGAGGCCGGAGCTTTGGCACGTACGTCTGAGTAATATGGGCTGAGATATCCGTCGGCGAGCCAGGTTGGTTCGGCATAAGGAATTTTGCTGAGCTGCCCAGCCACACGACCATGAATATGAGGTTTTTCGCCCGCGACGAGACCTATCCGTAACCGTTGATATTGTGGCTTTTCCAAGACCTCGTATCGGTGCAAGCTGAAGAAGGCTTCGGTGGCATCTTGTCCAGCTATATTTAAAGTGTCCTTAATGAGACGTATCCAAAATCTTGTGTAGTGGACTCACCAATTTCTGGGTCCAACAGAACGGACAAACCACCTGGATGCAGGGCTTTGAATTTCGAAAGGTCATACACAGCCGAGTCGATGATAATCCACTACACAAGCAAATGAGTGCTGCAGACAAGATCCTTGACTTTCAGAAGACGTACCAAATCATCGGGTTGGTTGTGCTACACGGTTCAGGTCAGACACTTACGACATTGTATGCATGGAATACGAACCTTTCCTACTTCTTCCCTTGCGATTTGTCTGGGTTGGGTTGAAGCCATGTCGACGTTGGAAGATGAGAGACGACGGACCGAAAAGTGGAATAAATAATCTGGTGAATGGTTTCATGTGATAAGACCTCCACACCCCAAACGCACCCGCGATCGGTTTCGGAGCAGACGAACTTGAGCGGGGAAGTTTTCACACGATCTCTTTACCACATGGGCACCGATTTGGGTCCCTTGCTCGAGCCTCCTTATGTTCAATACATGCAAAGAAATCGTAGTTCACCTATCATGCCATGTACTAGAAAGCATAGACTCTATTGACTTTTACATTTTTGCACGTTGTGATTGCTTTCCAAGTACGCCCTCATCCTGCAACTGTCGTATTCTATTATCCTCCAGCCCAAAATCCTTCAAGACTTCGTATGTGTGAGCTCCCGGTTTGATGATGATATTCTCGGGCTCGGAGGTATTCCTTGGTTTCTCCTCTCTGTTCGAGAGCTGGGGATGAAATACGGGAATGTCTGATGTCTGAGTGGCTGCTTCCTGCGGGTTAAGGACCGGCACAGTACACGCATCCGTACCTATCAAAAAGCAAACGCAAGTGCATGAGATAAGAGTTGAACGAAATCACGGATGCAGGAAGGCATCACGGACCGTGGAAAACATGTGCCCAAAAGTCTCTTGGACGCGTCAAAAAACCCTTCGCGAGATATTCTTCTAGTGCTGGCCATTCGTCCTTTTGGAATTGAGTAGAAGGCTCAGGTTTCCAGCCGTCGAGAGGGTTAAAGCTTTCAGGAACGTTTTTGACAAAAGTCTCTATGAAGACTTTGAAGAACTGCGGTTCTAGGCAGCCGACCGACATCCACCCCCCGTCTTTGCAGGTGTAAACGTTGTAGAATGGTGCACCGCCGTCCAGAAGATTAGTCCCTCTCGGGCCATTGAACAGTCCTGAGCCGAGATAATTTTGAATAAGAGGGAACGAGGATAAGTAACGCGTTCCTGACACCTATGCATAACATCGATGAGCAAAGGGGCAGAGGTCGGGTGGGTCGAAAGCACCATGTCTGCATTGACAATCTGGCCGCGGCCAGTTTTCCCTCTTTCAATGACTGCAAGAAGGATTCCAACAGCACATGTTAGGCCGCCTCCCGCAAAGTCGGCCAATAAGTTAATAGGAAACGCAGGCTTTGAAGACGTTCCGGGAAGCATCTAAAACGTCGTTATAACCTTCACTTCCATTTCCATTGGCAGGAACTTACGGCCAACACGCCACTGAGCGCTAGATAATTAATATCGTGGCCTAAATGGCAGCTGATTAATAGGCATTTCTGCAATATAACTCATAACATACCAGCCATATCCTTCTGGGGACCTGTCCAAATTATGCCTCGGTAATTTCATAACCAAACGTTGGGTCGCACTTACCCGTTCTTGGAAAGCTGATAGGTAGAAGTATCGATTAGATTAATCTTCTGGGAATGACAATCACACACACACCCAACAATCCTTGCATAGATGAGTTTCTCGTTCAATCCCTTCCGGGTTCCATCTCCCAGAAACACCTCAGGACCAAGTCCGACCCTCTCCAAAACACCAGGCCTGAACGGATCAATAAGAACGTCGGCTGACGAAATCAATTCAATAAGCAGCTTCCGTCCGCTGGGCAACTTCGAATCGACAACGATGGAGCGCTTGCCGCGACAAAGGACATCACTGGAGGTGGAAGAAGGACGGTCGATACGCGTTACGGAAGCCCCATTATCCGCTAGAACCATGCCTGCGAAGGGCCCTGGGGCGAGACCGGCGAACTAGGGATATCATTCATCAACAAGCTATGTTTGTCGAATAAATTTGGCGGTACGGACCTCGATGACCTTCAGTCCTGCGAGTGCCATTAAAGCGGGAAAATTGGGACGGTGAACATGATATTTTGAAGGGCGCGGTTATTTCAAGCCCGGCTGAGCTGTTAGGTTCTGTTTTGAACACTTTCTTGGACGCATGACCTGGGAAAGATTATCAGAGGCATTTAGGGGAGAATAGAACAGGCCGCCGGGCGTAGGATATACTCACAGCAATTAAGTTCATCTCCGAGGGCGGTTCGCGCTCGATGTCTTTGTGGTTTGGGAAGACGAAGAGGTGAACGATGACAGCCGTAATGAGGTCCAGGGTTGAGTGCTGAGAAAATTAGGCGGGCCGGGAAACATATTTTGTCCCTGTGATCGTTCGACGCGTTGAGCACAACTTCTCTTTACGACGTGGATGACAGCGTCTGAGCTTCTCTCAATGGTCAAAAGACGATACTACCTGAAAAACCTTTTATCCCGCCTCAGTCAATAGACGAACGTGACAAGGCTGTCGATGTGGCATTTCTTAGGATCAAACGCTCCACTATTCGTTCTACTATTAAAGAGGAAAACACAAGTGATGTCTTCAAAACATGATTCCATTAATCTTCTTTTGCGCGCTTGTGGTCAATGTCAAAGTTACTGCTGCCTTATCCTTCTTGAAACTCCAAGGACCACCCACTCTTCCCGCTGATGCCTCACATGCACTGCACCCTGCACTAGCAAGTTTCAGTATCGAAACCGCGTTTTTTGAGGAATTCTTCGGCAATGTGACAGCTCCTAATCAGCTTTCTCTCAACCTTCTGCAGAACCTGCAAACTCGGACTGGAGTAGCCGCAGAAATTAGGATTGGAGGCATAACAGCAGATTCAACATACTGGAACGTGTCACAGAGTGTCGCATTGTCAAATTTTATCGACACGACTGGTGCTCTGCACAATACTACTATTGGACCTCAATTTTGGAAATCTGTTGGTCTTCTACCAAATGGTACAAAGATCATAATGAATTTGGTAATCTCTTTGCAAAACCTTGTCCCTAACCTTTTCCTGATATTTTGGTTCTTTGAATGTTTAGGATCTGCACGATCTCAAATATGAAGGAGCCTTAAGCATGGCAAAAGCCGCCGTTGAGGGACTTGCTCCTGGCCAATTGGCTGCCTTTGAGAGTAAGTTTAACAAGTGAATTTTTACGGATTCCCTAAATATCGGGGTTGTTAGTCGGCAATGAACCAGACCATTATCTCGCCTTTACCCCTCAAAATTATACCAGCATTTGGGCGGTAAGAGATTTCAAATTTTCATTGGTGGGGGCCTTCAACTGACCCCAACTTCGTTCAGACGTGGGCCAAGAATATTTCCACAGCTCTAAACATCAAGTCACCTGAATTTCAGATAGGCGCAACTGTCGAAGATCCTATTTGGCCTTACGACACTCCTGGGGCGTCCTCAGCTCTCGATTGCGTCAGCGCGCTTGCAGCAGGATCGAACAACAACCACGTTGTTAAGTCATGCAGCGAACACACGTATCAGTACAGTGTATGTCAAATGTACTAATTTATTCCTTAACCTGACTCTTCGGCAGGTTTGCGATCCACCAAGGACGGCAGTCGCGACCCTTCCAAACTTAGTGAGCAAATTTTGATACAGTGAATGTTACTGAGTGATTGAATTTGAACTAGGTCAATCACACACGCCTGGCAGAGTATGTAACGCTTCCGGTAGCTCTTTCCCTGTGAATTGACTCTGAGGTTTTTATGATTACAGATATCTTGACCTTTGGCAGCCCCGCATCCAGTCTGTCAGGCAACAGTTAGGGGACGACTCTTTTGTCATAGGTACACTTAAAGTAAACTCTTCATTCCTTGATATGACTTACTGTCAGACAGGGGAGTATAACTCCGTATCATGTTCTGGAAAAGATGGTGTTAGTAATACCTTCGGCCAAGCACTTTGGCTCGTTAGTCCCTTCATACTTTTCCGAATTTCACTCCTTGTTAAGCTCATCACATCTGACAGCTGGACACCACATTGTATGCTGCCTCCTTGAATGTTTCAAGGTACGTAAAATGTGTATTGGCGTACAGGGTGAGGGTTGAGAAGGCCCTGCAGGCTTTACATCCACCAAGGTGGGCCTTTGGCACTACAAAGTAGCACGCAGCTGAATCACGGAGGTAAGTCGTGCCTGAACGCTACTCGAGCGCTCATTGAGGAAATTCGTATCACCCAGGCCTAAGTTTCTATGACCTTTGGTACGTCCATGTTCTCTATAATTCCTTTGAGATGATCGAATCCGTAAACAGGTATCCCGTACAAAATCAGAACGGGGTCATTCAAGTCTTCCCATCCTATTCGGCCTACCTTTTCGTCACGGAAGCCCTTGGACATTCTACCTCCCTCAGAATCGCCAATCTGTACCCGGGCAGACAGGCCAATGGATCCAGTATAACGACAGCCCTAGGAGATCAATCTGCCGGGCAGTTGGTTGCTTATGGATTCTGGGACACCGAGCAACCATCTTCTAAAGCATTCCCGACAAAATTGGCCCTGTTGAACCTCCAAATCTTCAATCAGACACAAGCTGGCCCAAGGCCGACCGCAGAATTCGACATTTCGGCCTTTCGAAAAGACGTCCACCGGCCATTTACCATCCGGAGGCTCCAGGCCCCTGGTGCTGATGTGAAGTTAGGGAATGTGACGACATGGGCTGGGCAGAGTTTTTCTTCCGGCGTTGCAGTTGGAGCATTGAAGGAGGAGAAGCAAAGTAATAGCGTTATTTCGGTTCAAGCGTCAGAAGCTGTCCTACTTTTCTTGTGAGTGTAAGTTAGTAGGTGGCTGAAGACTGTCATGTATGTATGTACTACTGCGCGATTTAGTACCCAGTGCGAGACTGCGAGTTAGGCGCACTGTCAGACCAAATAAGGACATGACGGGACTGGCAATTATTGATCGCGGCTGACTCTCCTTTGTACATTCATCTCGATCCTGCTTTTGACTGTTGAAAGAGCAGAAAGTTGGATCTAGTTACACCTCTAGTTCCAGATCTATTCTTGTTAGCTGAATTCTGGCCTCAACTCGCGTCAATGATGTCCTGCAGGTGGGACACGGAGGATTTTTTTCACCGACGTCTAAGTCGCGAGAACTGATGGCCATGTGATGGAAACCCACATCCAAAGCTCACCCGCGTCACCGCGTGTTGGCTACCGCGGTTCTCGGCCCTAGCGTTTTCTTCCAGGTATAATATATCCTCTCGCCCATTTCTGGCCAACATCAGCAGCCCTCATTCGCGTGCCACTGAAATCATGAGCGCTAAACAATTCTCGGTCGAAGAAGTCGCGAAGCACAACAAAGATGGCGATCTTGTGAGCATTCTTCGAATTATTTCATTCTGGGTGGAGACGCTTATACTCTACCACGACATTTAGTGGGTCATTATCGATGCCAAGGTTTATGATCTGTCCAAGTTTGCGGGGATGCACCCTGGTGGTCGTTCAGTCCTGCTGGACGAGGATATTGGTGCGTATATCGTCATAAGGTGTAGGACGGAACACTGAAGACCACACTTACATATAGCTGGCAAGGATGCAACTGAAGCTTTCTTCAGCCTTCACCGCTATGAAGTCCTCCAGAAGCCACAATATAAGCGCCTGTACATAGGTTCAGTTGTTGGTCAAGCACAACAAATTTTCCCTCGTGGCGTTGGGGAATTGAGTAAGGTGCCATACGCTGAACCTACTTGGATGACTCCGGGTTATTATAGTCCCTATTACAAAGAGGTACGCAAAGTATTTATTGTTCAACGACTCGTTATAATGTTGGTAATAGTCCCATCGTAACCTACTGCTTGCTTTCCGCAAGTTCGTTGAGGAAATTTTGGTTCCTGATGCTGAGCTTCGTGAAGCGGATGGAAAGAGGCCAGATCTAAACGTATACTTGGAGATGGGCAAGCAAAATATTGTTGCCATGCGTCTGGGTCCTGGGCCACATCTGAAAGGACGCGTATTAATGGGCGGTGTTGTCAAGCCAGAGGAGGTCAGTCGACATTCCATTCATAATAAGTGTTGGAACTAAGTTGTCTTTAGTTTGACTACTTTCACGAACTTATTATGGGTGCAGAAATTGCGCGAGTTCATTCTCGGGGGTACATTGATGGATCTGGTGGAGGAACTTACATAGGTAAACCTATACAGGATTGTATACTTTCTGAGCTCACATTTTGCAGGTCTTCCTCCCATTATAAACTTTGGAACACCTGCTTTACGTGATAAGGTTGTTGAAGAAGTTTTTGCAGGCAGGAAGTTTTGTGCTCTCGCAATCACAGAAGCCTTTGCAGGAAGCGACGTGGCTGGCCTCAGATGCCACTCCAAGAAAGTAGAGGGTGGCTGGGTCGTTAATGGAACGTGCGTACAGTTCTATATGCTTACCCGTTATTCACTAAAGCTCGCGATCCATTCCTGTCATCACATAGAAAGGTTAAATGCTCCGTTTAGACTCGCGAAATCTCTGACTGATTTTGACGGTAGAAATGGATCACCAATGGCACTTTTGCGGAATACTTCGTTGTGGGGTGCCGTACCGATCAAGGAAGTCTCAACGTTCTAGTCGTTGAACGAGGCCCTGGTGTCGAGACCAAGACAATCAAGACAAGCTATTCTCCCACTGCTGGAACTGCCTATGTCACATTCGATGATGTATTTGTGCCGGAAGAAAATTTGCTTGGGCAGGAGAACAAAGGTCTCCACGTCATCCTCAGCAATTTCAATCATGAACGGTTCGTGCTTTGTCACTCCAAAGATGCTGCTATGTTGACTTTCTCAACCAGATGGGGAATGATCACGGCCAGTGTTGGTAATCAGAGATTGATTGTTGAGGAATGTTTGAAGTAAGCCCATTATTGGACGACCTAGGATTCCACTCAATTCATGGACAGATGGGTATCTCAACGCAAAGTTTTTGGCAAACCCCTTCATTCTCAGGCTGTGATACGTGCCAAACTAGCTGGCATGATTTCTCGTGTTGAGAGTGTGCAAAACTGGCTCGAGAGTGTGACATACCAAATGAACCATATGAAGTACCAGGAGCAAGCTGTTTACCTTGCTGGGTATGTATGCGCTTGTTGTATATTTCATTTGTCTCACTGTGTTGTTGTCAGTCCTATTGCCCTCCTTAAAAAATACACCACTGAGTGTGCCCAAGACACTGCCCGGGATGCCATCCAGGTAATCTCACCATCGTAATACTTTCGCATTGAATCCTGATTTTATTTGATAGATATTTGGAGGACGCGGCATCACAAAGTCAGGTGAGCAACACATCTCCCTCCTCTTGTTCTTTTGTATTGATTTTATATCTAGGGATGGGTAAATTTATTGAACGTGTAAGTCCATTCATTACCTCTACTTCATAGACATTCTTTATTTATGCCATAATTCACAGTACCACCTCAGTTCTCCATTTGACGCGTAAGTGTCCTATTTTGAGTACAGATGTCAGAGTTGTTGACCACATTCTTGTACTTCTCCCAAAGTGTATTGGGTGGAGGTAAGTTAATCTGTGCCCTTACTTCAGTGACGCCACTGACTTAAATTAATTTGACTTGTAGCTGAAGATGTTCTTGGTGATCTGGGAGTGCGGCAAGCCCTTCGCAGGATGCCGAAGGACGCCCGACTATAGAGCAAGATGACCACTGATTATGGCCCCAGACCGCTGACTGAGGGCATATTTCGCAAAGTATAGAGATATAAATACCCGAGCCAGCCTTGCGGCATCATACCCGTCGAAATATTTATCCAGCCATTAGGAAGGCCCAAGTAGGTCATCACGGAATCAAGAAATACGGTTCGAATTGGCAATCGAATGGTGATGGCAAACAGCGCAAGGACATCGGGCTATTTTGGTGTAATCGCGATTGAGAATGGACTCGGATGAAAGCGTTTTTTATTTAGCTGGAGGTTGGAAACATCTTTGGCCGGGTAAAGTCGGCCAGATATGCCCTAAGCAGCAAAGATTACTTACCCTCGTGACCGGGTGAGAGATAGTCAATTGTCTACGAAGCAACCAATTTTCTCTTATCCTGTAGGATTTACAGCGGAAAGCAATTTTGGCTTGGTATTAGGCATGTCTTATTATTCATTAGTTCGTCACGGTCGGCGAATTGCTTGCAACACCCGCAACCATCAGGAGACGTGTTTGGCAGGGATTGAGTATTTCTGGCCATCAGGATCTACATACAATAAATGCATATCCAGACTGCGGGTGCAAGTGATTCTAAAGTTCAATGACGCAACGTTAACATAGTGGTCAATTCATGGATTTCAGATATACGTGAAACACCAATCAAAACATACACAAGAAAGAACAAGTACTATAGCTAGTAGTAGTGTAATACATCAGACTCCGGTCAGATCAAAAACATGCTCGATATCATTCCCCTCACACCCTCTGTATAGTCTTGAGCAAACGGCAGCGATCCCCATTCCCAAGGGTTTCAATAATTTGCAATGTGGTTGAACCGACCTTGTTGACTATCCCAACCCAGGTAACCGTAAAGCTTTCCCCTGGATTCAACACAAGTTGACGCATTGGATTGTCATCATTCGTTATGCCAACAATGTCGAGATCGTATGAGACTAGAGTCTCGCCTCGAGGATGTGGGGAAAGAGTACCCGCCACGAGAGTGTTAGGTGCCGTGAACGGTGCCGTCAGTGTTGTCGGGGACATCAGACCTCATGGTAGTGTCTGTAAAGAGACAGGCGTCGTCGTTTCCACCTTCAAGAGTGAACTGCGTTTGAGCTAATTTGACGATTTGCGACGATGGATTCGTCACCACGAAGGTGATAGCCTCTGGTGACAGACCAGCCTTAACACTAGTAGGAACATCGTACTGGAGGGTGATTGCGGGCGGTGGATTCAAATTTGCAATGGTGGGATGGGCAACGTTGGTCAGGAAGACTTCCACAGGGGATGGGGCTGGGTCTTTCTTTGCTGATGTATTGATGAACATCTGGACGATCATAACGACTATACCAATCACCGCAAGGACTGCTCCAACAATGGGGAGTGCAATGACTAGTGAGGAGTCTGCAAATTCCTCTCCTGCCGCAACAGCGATATCGACAGCAGCATCGACAGCATCGCAAACGACGGTGAGGCTTTGAATGACGACTTGTATGGTGCCGAGGACCTTTCCGACAGTGTTCAGGTCGCCCCAATGATTCTTTAGGTCTAGGGACATTGACACTGTCAACCCGATGCCCAAGATAATGGTAGCTGCTTTGAGCCAGTTTCCAGCCGTATTGAAATTGCGCGCACTTCTTGTGCCTGCTGGGGGGACGTCAGGGGGAAGTGGAGCCTTTTCGTTCTCGCTGACGGAATTACCAAACGAGTCTTCATCACTTGCAGACGGTTTTCGCTCAGGGAGTCCAAACTCGGTCTGTCTTGCACCTACTGCTCCCTTGAGGCCCTGAGAGCCAAACTCTGGGGCAACCGCCTTCTCTATATTAGTGATGGTCTTCTCGCTGCTTAGAACCTCGGTTGTTCTCTGGTTGAGCACTTTGGCGTCAACGCTCTGGCCGGGGGCCGGCGTTTCCTTGCCTTTCCATTGCTTGTAATTGTTGAAAGTCGCAATGGAACGACCGGCAATATCGACAACCATTAGCAAGGTAGAGAAAATAAGGGATGCACGTTCGGCGCCGTCGAAGATATCCCATTGCATGAACGAATTGATAGACACTCCTATGTACAGTCCAGCCTATGAAACAGATCAGCAGAGACTTATCAGGTCCAATGCTTTACACACCATTGCAAGAGTGCCCAGTCCCTTGAGAAGCACACCTTTTTTAGTCTCAGCAGCGGGAAGTTTGGACAAGACTTTATCGTAGACAGCCGCCGCCTTTTGGAAAAGAGAGAAACCTTTGAATGCGTTCGAGAACCCTTTCGCAAACATAGACATCCAACGACTCATGTTGCCCAGGAATTCGTCGCCGAGGGCAAGCATGGCCTTCATTTTTTGCTGACTTGTGAGATTGGATAAGCCTACGTACTCCTTCTGTAATTCAGAGAGGTCGTTCTGGAGGGAGTTTCGGACAGAAGGATCGAGGTCGGGGTCGTTGTCAAGGACTCTAGCACCAAGCTCTGTCATGGCATCAAAAAGCCATTCCCTCCCTTTTACGCCGCTAGGATCATCAAGACCAATGTATGGGCTTTGCGCTGTAGACGAGGCCGCGTAGGCCACCAGGGCGCCGAAGAGATCGTCTGCAAAATTTTTCGTGCTATCCAGGTAGTTGAGAATGTTGCAGAATTTGTTGATTTGGTTGTCTTCCTAATGAACATCGTCAGGATGCATCAGTTTAACACGGAAAGGAAGCTTACTCCATTGATAGGGCTTTTCAATAGCGCGGAGAGTGACTTCGGGTTCTTCAATCCGTCGAGCATGTATTGTCCCCACGTTTTGCCATCTTTGCGAACCGAGCGATACGGCTCCAACGTGGTACCATAGAGCTCATCCATGGCAGCAACTGCAGCAAGCTCATTGATGTCATTGTACTCCTTGGACTGAGATAGACACGAGCTTCTCTAGAAACTTGTTAGAACACGTGTCAACTGAAGCCGAAAGCCTTTTCAAGGGAACTCACCGATCCTGACCACCAGTACCAGACCTTGGCTTTCTCGTCGTCGGTCAGATTTCCCCTCCAAGTAACGTCCTTGGCCTCCACCTGCGAGAGCATGTACGTTATATATGCTGGTGCATAGACGTCGTGGATCCATGTCTTCAGTGTTTGAGGAAGGTTTTGCGCAATTTCGAGAGGAAGGTTCGTGGGTTTCGGGAATTGCAAAAATTGACTTCGGCTACTGTCGTCCATGTGATAGTACATCATGTTCTGTAACAGAGTCTGACTCTTGTTATGGACCTAAGTCGAGAAACGTTCAATCGGCTTTTCAGACGGCGAACTAATACTTTTCACTCACCGTGGTTTCGCTATACCCAGGTAATCCGGTTAGAGCAGTAATGGTCAGTGGGGCTGCAGAAGCTAGCTTTATGGTTACAGGTGCTGGTGCTGGAAGCACTGTGACCGAGTTGGTGGTTGGGGCATGGTTTGGGCCTGCTGCTAGCGCATTTGCGTTGGCACTTCGCACAGCGAACGTAAATGACGAATCTGTGTCTGCTGTTGTCACGCGGTGCCTACAGAGCAACTTGAGCAACACAAGCGCTTCCGTACGCAAAAGGCTCACCTTGCTCCAAGACATCCGGTCATCGAAGGGTCATATTCGTAAGCCGAGCCCTCGAGAGCAGAGAAATTCCAGTTAAAACCGACAACCAAACTCTTGAAGAGAATCGGTAAGACAAATGCGCTGTTTAGCTTGGTTTTGAAGGTAAGCGCCAAGGTAGGGGGCGCTGCGTCATCGGACGCTTTGTCGGCGAGTTCTGCAATTAGAGCCGCCTCGTCGAAGGTGATAGTGCCAACTAGGTTGCCGTCGGTGTCTTGCTCGGTCACTGAGCTGTAGAGTGGGCCAATCTGAGTATCAGCAGTGCGTGTTTTGTTGATCTCGTCGCAGAGCTGGTCAAGATGAGTGACCGTGATGATGGGTACGCTCAGTCCTGTAGCTCCATCGCTCGTGTGATAAGTTGCTAGAGCCACCTGCCCAAATGTCGTCGGATTAGTTGGGTCGTCCTTGTCAGTACCCTTGGCCCAAGTGTCGTGATCAACGATGAGGTCGTAGTAGTCTTCTCCGTCGATAGTACCTGTTTCAGTGACAGCAGCAACAAGGCTGTGAGGGAGTCGATTTAAAGGTTTCGCCGGCAGTGGAGCTTGGACTGGGGTTGCTTGAGCTGTGGGGTGAGTCTTCCGAACCTTCCGGTGGTCGAGGGTATGGGAAGATTTCCCGATCTGAACATTGGCTTTGGTGACAGTGAAGCTGACAAGTTTGCGAGCGCCTCTTCGAGGGAGGTGCTCAAGGTCGCCTTCGTCCGACAAAATAATGGCACCACGGCCTGACAGGCCAAGATCCCCAAGTTCGACGTAGCCATGTTCGTGGCCATGCTCAGCGGATTCGCGCGTCCAGCGAATGGTTCTGGCAATAGGATCAATTGAGGCACGGGTCTGGACTTTCCCGTCAACGAGAACCACGCCCTCGTGCAAGGCAAGGCTCGGCAAAACATACCCAGGGACAGACTCGTCGCCGGTGGGCAGAAGTTGGAAGGTCCTTCTGACATGCTGGACATTGGAAATTCGCTTGCGTCTGACGCGGGCCGGTTGAGCGACTGCTCTCCTCTTCTCGCCCTGTAATTCCTGGGTGAGCACATCCGACATCGTGGACACGCCAAATTTCTGGAAGAGCGGTTGTAACTCTTTGATATGTTTCAACAAATTAATGCGGTCCTTCTTCGAGAACGTAGAGAGAATCCGGGCAATTGATTTCACGGTGATCTTTCATAGACGTAAGATCTTTAATTGTAGCTGAAAAAATAATGAATGCTTACCTCAGGATAGTTCACCGCAACGAGGTAGCCGTTGGCATGATAGCTCCGGTGCCCCTCTCGGAGATGGAGACCGTGAACGACCTTTAAAGCCGTTCGTTCGACCTTCAGTGACTCAACCTTCACAAGATCATAATGCTTCCCATCTGAAGCAAGGCGATAGAGAACGTGTCCAATCTCGAGTTTGCCCACCTGGATCCAATGGTTTTCCTTGCGCGCCACTCTGGGTTCGACAGCCCGAAGTCCAGTAGTAGTGTGGAAAACATGGCCGGGCGTGAAGAAAGCCTTTTCGCTGTCTTTCGGAGGCAAAAAAAATTATGAGTTTGTCACAGACATGATAGACGAGCATACGCACTGATGCCAACAAGGAAGGGCACTGAAAGGGGCGCGACGACGTCCTCATCAGAAGCGACTCCATAGGTTGTCGAAACTGCGTCCGTCAGCACTCTGGTTCCTTCAGTAATAGCCTCAACGGCGATGAGGCCCTTATCAGTTGCGATTTGGGTGCCAGCAACAAAGCACGATCGCCATGCTGGGTTATTAGTGGTGTATGTATCCACGGCTGTGACATTTGGCGCGTCCTTGGTGAAAAGCGATCCGAAAGTCCTACGGCCTTAATGATAGCGTTAGTCAGGAAATACAAGGAATGCAAAAATGCAGCTTCGCTATACCTTGATTGATCCAATCGGCTACAGCCTGACCGGTGGTTGTCGTCGTCTTCCAAGTCTGATGATCCACTGCGCCTGCAGTAACGCCAATGATGAACCCCCTTCCAAATTGAGACCCGTCATCGGTACCGGTCTGGCGAGTGGAGCTGGTGGAGAATTGTGTTTTGGCAATGACCGCCGATTCCCAATTATTGGCAGTATTTCCCCAAACCGTCATGTTAATAGATGTTATGGATGCCCATTCTTCGATGTCAGTCGTTCGCATTTCAGGACCAGTGGCGACATTTGCGAATGCCTTGACTTTATTGGCAATGGCGGCTGGACCGATGGCAGCAGCAGCATTTGGGCCTATCACAGCAATTGCCTTGAAGATCGCTGTACCGAAAATGGACTTAGCAAGGTTGACCACGGTTGGTGGTTCAACGTGTCCGCCAGTAGTTGTCGCATGTACCATAGACGCCGCTTTGGTGCAGAAGGCGACGACATCCTTGATTGGAACTTGTGGAGACGCTGAGGACAACTGGTTGATCCAATTCCCCAAAATCTTTCCACTGATTGACGATGCAAACTCGTCGTCGATGTGTGGCACCACGCTAGCTCCGTGGTAGAGGTATTCGGAAATAAATAAAAGAGAAAGACTGTAGTCATGGGTGTGTTTGACCATGTCGGTATAGATCTCGGACTTGACGAAACGAGCATCTTGCAATTCCTTGGCGAACACATCTGCGAAACCTGGAATTTTTGCCAGAGTGGGCAGGTTGGGTAAATTCTTGGAGCGAAGATACCAGTTAACGTGTTCGCCGTAAAGAAGTGAGGTGACATTTGTCATCACATTATTAGCCGCCGTTTGAGCACTGGTCTGGATGAAGTAATTCGAAATGAGCTAATCTTCTCTTGAATAAGGGGACTGAATAGATCGGGCTCACCACGTCCACGCAAGTCCTCAAGCTATACTTGTCAGTGTTTGCATCCAGGGAAGATAAAGCCTGAACAACCGATTGTTCCGCAAAGAGCTCCAAGTATTGGGAGGCGTTGACCCCGTCGATGAGGGGGCTATCCGGGTCCTCGCCATATGGATCGGCGGAAAGAAGTTTATCAGAAAACATGGAGATGCTCGCACAGTGACGTGTTTTATTGAAAAGACGATGAATGAATTGTTCATTAGGGAACGGCTAAAAAGATCTAGCATTCAGAACGAAAATCATAAATCAGAGGGTACTGAATTGCAACTCACAGGGAGAGCCCGAACCGAGGTAATGAGCTGTCCTAACTGTTGCATACTGGACATAGTTATGTTGCGAATATAGCACAAGAGAGAGAAGCTTTAAGAGCACTGAAGTTGCAGCTGAAGTTGCAGATAAGTAGCTAATGATACAGGAGGGTTAACTTTGCCTTTATACCCCACGGCACTTGACGTATAACCAGGACTTGCAGGACACCTGACGATCTAGAATAGCCAGGTGAACGCCGATCAACACGTCCTGGATCCAACATGAGAGTTACATGTTCCTGTAAACTCCCAAATTCCAGGGCCATCGTCCGCCTAGAAATTTTACCCCCCAGTGACCAGCCGCTTCTCGACGAGCATAATTGGCCAGAAACTGATTTTCCCTCTGTTACAACTCGTTGTGAAGTTGGAGGTGTGTTGGATAGTTTGGAGCAAGATTACGAGTCCTATTTATAGGACTCGTTCTTTTATCGATCTGAACCCACCAAAAATTTGGCAGGGTGTAACGCCTAACTTTCCGGCAGACGCCGAATGCTATTTTTAGTTTGCCCGCGGTTGTCGGTGTTCGTTCAACCATGCTGTGAGTCGTCGCCAGCCTGTCCTCCCCCGTCTCTCATTGTATGCCTCTCCATCGGAAGCCTCAGATTTGTTTGGTTAGTTGACTTTTACATTTCCTTTCTAAGTGCTTTATCTGACCAAAATCCGTTAGGAACAAGCTTGTTTCAAGCACCACACCTTGGGATAAAGGTTGACGATGCCGTGCGCCCCTCCTCTTCAAGTTCCCTTGAGATGTGGGCCGGTAGGGGGATACCTAGGGTGGAAAGTAGGGGTCAAAGAACGCGAGGGGAGGCCCTAGTAAAGAGAAACAAACAGGTCCGAGGTGAATCGAGTCATACGGCTCGATTTGCATCCCCTCATCTCCCATCCGCTTCCCAGCTAATCCAAACCGTGGACACAGACATGTTGCGGTGTACGGTCACCCCATGCGTGACCTCTTATCCCGCGACCCATCATATATGCCGACGAAAAGCAAGGCAACCGTTCGTCCTTCTTTGGCAAGCCGTCGTGTAGACCTTATCAGCACGTAACCGACCCCGCGACTTATCGCACATGCCGACAAAGACCTAAGCCAATGCTCGTCCTCATTTGGCTAACCATTCCCGTGTCTCCCCATCCTGTGTCAAGCTCGACACCCCCGCCTTTTGGCCTCTCAACAATGAGCTTGCCGTACAGCCTATGGACACATTCCATTTCTCGCGCACATTCCATGACTTAGACTCTAAAGTCAATTACTGCCTTCGCTCACAACATTCGATAACGCAAGAAACGACTACACCCAGCTCCCTTGTGTTCAACCACTGTGTCCGACCCCTCAAGCTCCTCGTTCGTAGGACCCGAGTCAACATAATTGTCATCACTAACCCGTTCTGGCCTTACCGGAGGCGTTTTTGAAAACGCCTCTGCTAACAGCAGCTTCGCTTATTGTGCGCTCCCTCCCTCTGTCCCCAACTTGAATCTTTCATTTTAATATTAACCCTTCGACATAGATATGATACTTCAAAGAATTATTAGCAAAGATTTAGGCTACATTTTCTTATTTCTTTATTTTCTCTGTTTTAAATCTCGATATTCAGTTGATTTACTCTAATTAAAATACCAAATTTCATTCCATCGGATTGCCATCGGATCCAGCGTGTAAACATGGAAATTTATTATTGAAGGAAAGGTTTACATAAAAAGAGAAGGGCTCGTAAATGCCATGCAAAGCAATGGCTTACAAAGCTAGTAAATCTGTCGACCTCCGAATTATCCACCCACAAAATGGTCCTCCTCTTACCAAAAATCCTTCGTCTTCATCGTCGTCTGTTAGTCCCGCCGTCAGCGGATGTCCGGGTGAAAGTTCTGAAGAATGAAAGACGTTTGTACCTGGCCGACCATGGGGCCATTTCTGCAGCTATGGGTTGACATGAAAGAGTGTCCGGTAACGGAATGAAAAGACCATGTGAGTTTTGACTCTTCTCCTAATGTCTGGGGTAGTGGCTTGTTGGCGACTTTTTTGGAAGAGCGGGCAGGCACCTCCTCCTACAGCGCGTAAGGAAAAATAAAACACCATATGTTTGTCGCAGGGCAAGGCACGTAGAAGCAGGCATTGCCGAGGAGAAAGGCTTTCAAGGTGGAGACAATCACTGCGTTTTCTGCAAACAATGCACCCCCTAGATAATTAGGATAAGTCGCTTTTCCAAGATGTCCAGCTGTGAATACGTCAGTGTACACCAAATATCCTGTCGCCAGGATTTGTCGAATAAACGAGGGATAGATTTGTGGGAAACATGACAAATCCTAAATATCCATAGGTGGCTTTCTGGTGTGTCGCAATTTATCTTTACTCGAAATCATTCACCCATCTCACCATGTATTGTTTCGGCTCACTCGTTTATCTTATGCTTTCCAACCTGGACATCCTAGTTGTCCTATCTAGCCTAAATATCCATGGCTCACCACATATTTAAAGGGAACCTTCTGTGTTTACTTTCAAGTCAAAGGTCAACTCTTCCTCCTAGACCAAGTCTGGCTTCGTGAGTGTCCATTTTATTTCTTCTACGTTGTTCTTCAGCTTACTGAATAAAACAACGACATATGTTCCCACTGTGGCGACAAATTTACCACTAGAACACAATTGTGCTGCCGTCACCCCGTCAACGACCCCCAGGCAGACCGCGAAGTTTTCGTTGGAGTTCGCTCAATACGGAACACCTTCAGGCCGGCATTTTGTGCAGTGCGTCATGAAAGAGGTACGTCTTAGTTCAATTGTAACTGCAGCTGTTCCGTATTGATTTTCTCCCTTCCTTTATTTTTGTCAGACCAACCGCACAACGCGCGTCCCAACAAATGTCGAGCATCAGACAGCAAGCCCAACGCCGTCGCCTCAACATTTTGGCCACTCTCCATAGAAGGCTATTGTCGTAGCCAGTAATAGCTAGCTACATACATAGAATAAAAAATACCAAATTTATGTTTTTTGCTGTCTCATGTGGATAATTAGGAAGCCCATTTTCAAGTTCTAACGACCTGGATATCCTGAATTTCCGGGCATGTGGACCTGAAGACATACCTGTGATCCTACCTATCTCATGTGGGATATCGTAGAAACAATACATGGCCACATGAGAATATTTAGAGTAGGAAGCCATGGATAAGTAGGGATATGTGGGGCATCTCTGCCATGGACAAGTGGGGAGCGTGCAACAATGTCGAACATGTCAAGGGCTAGATACGTGAAATATCCATATCCCGGGATATCTTGGGAAAGTGCTATATCCAGGTCAATATCCTGGGGTAGATAGTTTTGAGGAAACGCAGTGAATGTCATGAAAACAGAGAACTGACGAAAGGTACTTCTTGCGATGCACCTAAGCGGCAAAAAGAAATCTTGGAAGCCGAAAAGAACAAGACGGTCATGTTCTTGTTCTTGCTCTTGTTCACAAGTATATATGTAGGGCCAGCAAAGATGTTTTTTTTGTTGATGGAAGTGCTGGTGGGCATTGGCGACAGACAGAGCCTATGATAGTAGTATACGGTCACGGTCAACCTACCCTAGCTTAAGGTTTACAGCGGTTTGCAAAAAGCTTGACAGTAACGGCCCGGGAAAGAAAGAAAAGAAGATTAACCCTAGATTAGCACTTAGCCCTAAATCGCCGCTCCTGCCCTTCCAAATGGAAAGAAAAAAAGGATATGGCTCTGGGAAGGTATCCTAAAAGCAAACGGAGGTCTATGCAACCATTTTGCCGCACCAGAATTGTCAAATGTTGGGTGAATGGGTGGGAACTCAATTTAGGGTTACCTAGGGCTGCCCATGTATCTCATGGCCGCAAACCTATAGAAAATGTGCAAAGCAAGTCTGAAAAAGCTTATAGAATGATACATATGGCCTATCTAAGATATTCTACAAAATTTGGTGGTGTTCTACTAGCCAGAAGTATGAGAACCGGCCAAACCCTATGGCGGGGTTTCTTTTTCTTTTCTTTCTTTCCCGGGCCGTTACTGTCAAGCTTTTTGCAAACCGCTGTAATTGACAAGAGAGTTTCCGTGGGAATACTGTCCAATTGCAGCACGCTTTGACCCCTCTCTATAGTGAACCTTCAGCGACCTTCGTCGATCGCGACTGGCTGGCCAACTCCCTTCTTTATACTCAGCTTCAGCGGGTCTTGGAAACGGAATGTCTTCTCCAGCAACCGGGCCAGCTCTAGTAGAGCGTGCAGACATCCACAAATCATGCAAATCCATCGAAGCTCTGCTCAATATCTTGAATGATTATTGCGAAGCTGCTGGGGCGGTAGTCGCGCTGCAGAAGAAACTCGCGAAAGCGTTGCGGGAGACTGCGGGTCTTAAGGTGACGGGGGAGATAGCAGGTACGTCGCTGCAATGTTAAGTAACTGTTTCTGAGGGCTTCTCATGGACGCGTTTGGTTCGCTAGCGAATGCTATGCATGCTAGTGCAACCATATTTGAAACATTGTCTGATATAGATTCCAAGTTTTCTAAGGTTGCGGATAAGGAATACGATATTGTGAGCACTGAGGTCAAGAAGTGGTTCAAGAAGCTTGCTGTGAGTCCGTTCCCCCGTTATCTCCATCCGCAGTCACCCATGGCCTCTATTATCGTAGAAGGAGGAAAAGACTCATGATGAAAGAATGGCCAATGCAAACGCTAAAATCAAGCAAGCAGGTAGGTCTTGTGCTTCTGTTCTTGATGACGTTGTTAAGAATTGATCACAGGGCAAGCTTTTGAGAAGAAATCCAAAAAGAAAGCGGTCGATGCTAGCGAAGAGCATGCCAAGTATATCAACCTTATCAGCACTTTAGGACCCGAAGTTTCGCAAGAGAAATAGTGAGCATCCAGTACACTTTTTTTGCCGATGGTTATTCAGAAGGACAATAGCAACCATACCCTCAACGTCACCCAAAGGCACACCACCACGACCTTCAGTGTAGCTGCGTGCCTTTCTCGACTGGCAGATACTGAATGGCAAAAGTCCTGTGAATGCATTCGCCGCTTCTCGCCTACAATTGGTCCCCTTGGCCAATGGAAAGCCCTTTGCGAAGGAGGATGGACAGGTCAAATCCCACCTGATTTGCCTGACCTCGACGCATCAAACGGCCAGCCAACTCCCCAAACCGAAAACGAGCTAATAGGTCTGAAACCGATCGAAGAAGAGGTCCGACAGCCTCCTCGGCCCCAAGCAACGACCCCCCGGCTTACACCGGAACCTGGCGAACGGCTCGAACAACCTCGCGCTCAAGTTCCTCCACCGGGCTACTCGACGGGACCTCCCTCAGCCGCGGAAAGCTCAAATGATTTATCCAGAGATCAAATATCAGCTCGCAATTCCCCCACTCTCACAAGACAACATCCTCCTCCTACTGCGACCGTTGGTCCCTCGGAGGTTGCTCCTGCAGTAACACCTTCTACTAACCTTGAACCCCCAAAACCTGGCTTCGTGGATGCTAATACGGGTTCTGTTCGTTCTTTGTCTGCTTTCCCAACACCGCCAACTCACTTTCCCTTACCTCCACCTCGACAACCACAGAGTCAGCAATCATCTTACTTCCAATCGAATTCGTCATCTTCGAATCTCGATTTTTCATCTACCCGTCAACTTGCTGAATCTCCCATATCTGATAACAACGACCACCCCGGCGGCAGTGACCTTGAAATCTCATCCTCCAGACCCGCTGTTCAGAACTTCCGTGATGCTCCACCTGCTGCTGCAGTGCCATCTCCGCCATCCCCAGAGCTGAGATACAGAGAAAGACAAAGAATGCCCGAGGAACAGCCAAGTCCCTCTGCACCGGAGATAAGACGACCAACTCCAGTACGAGCGCAGACATCTCTTCCCCCGGAATCAACGTACCAAAATAGCCCTGAGGTAGGCCGCCGCGAGGCGCGACATGGGCCATCTTCGTCTATCGATACCAAACCACTAAACACGAAGGCCTATGGCCGAGAAGACTACGACCCAGTTAGTCGGGAATTTGGCGCATTCAACCGCAATACAGAGGTCTCTCCGAAATCCAGAATGGTTGAAACTTCAAAGTATCCCCGCGCTCTTGAAAGAATGGACACTGGGACGAGCAGCGGGAGTATTGTTGCGGCCATGCGTGATCGGTATTCTAGTAACGTGCGTTGATTTCCTCGTTCTACCCTATTCATCATCTAACACCCTCATGTTCTTAATAGCCTGGATCAACATCGCCCCCACCACGAGATTTGCCCCGGTTACCTTTGAGTGTTAATGATTTAGCAACACGGTACCAGCCTTCAGACACACCACTTTCTCCCAGAGCGCGAGCAATCTCGCCCCCTGTCGCGCGTCAACAGTCGCTGCCTCTTCTTGAAACTGCTGCACGTCAAGCACAAGAGTCGTATCTTGACCGGATACCTAATCCAGATGAAGATAACCGACGACGGCAGAGATACGACGAGTTAGGTTTGGTCGAGCAGGAAGCCAGGGAGAAGGATTTGAGAGAACGCGAACGAGAGTTGGAAATGCTCGGTAGGGAATTAGAGAGGGATCGGGTTAGATTGCACACTCTGCGTGAGGATGAAAGAAGTGGTGAGCAGGAAGAATATCGTGAAGGCAGTACTCAGCCTGGACAATTTGGACTGCGACCTCGAGAGCGTCGCACTTCATTACGACATCAGTTACAGCGCCCATTATCGCAAATGGACCTAGACGAAGGCGGCGACCGTTCGACAAGGGTTCCTGGAGGGTCTCCATCTGCGATTTCCAATCTCCCACCTCGCCAGCCGCAGTACTCATATAATGCAGGACATCTTGTTCCGCCATCGACACCAGGGATCAATACCCCTCAACCTCTTCATTCACCGAAACCCGGTCAACATTCGCTACCCCCATCTCCTCAAAGCCCGGCCGAAGCCCAATACGAATCTCGTATCCGTGAAAGATACGCAGCAGACAACGCCTCAAACTCGAATACCAACAGCACCAGCGGCTCTACCCACGCGGCATATTGCGGCTGCGAAACTTGTTCTGTCAACAAGTACAAGAACCCAGGAACATCATCAAATGCAGAAAAACCACTGCAATCGAAATACCAGCAAGCACCCGCCGACGCCATCAAAGCTCAGAATCTGCGTTCGGAGAAGCCTTCCAAGGGTGGTTGGATACGCCGCCTGAGTATGCCCGTGGGGAATGCTTTCAGCTCTGATTCGAAGCGGCAACAAAGCAACAATAGTATCAGTAGTACAAACAATTACGGTCTAGGCAGCGGTGTTGGAAGTACACCTGCCAGCGGAAGCCGAGGGCTCTTTTCGTTGGACGGAAAGCGGAACTCTAGCACAACGGCGCTGATGTCTCCGGTTGCTAGTAACGGCGATCGTGGATTGACTGTACAAGAAGATGGCCGACTTCGACAGGGCGGAGGGATGGGAAGGAGAAGTTTTGAAGCCAGTGGGAGCAGTAATCGCAGTATGACGAACCTTGGGGTAACAGGCAGGCGTTGATACCCTTCTTGAAATGACCAGTAATGATCTTTATATCACTTATACCTATTTTCTTATGGGCATGGACGATAACGCCGGAGTAATGTATTGCTTTGCTACATATGTATTTCAAGTTATATTGCCTTCCATCTATGCTCATGTATTTCAGTATATTATAGTTTCGAGTCACTTCATTATATTATACAAAGAATCCTGCCACCACCGAGAATGGTCGAAGATCTGCACTTATTTGCTTCGTGGTGTTTACAATGCTAGATTTCTCGTCCAGTATCTACCAGATGATTATGACGCATTCAGAGCTTCTTGTAACTGGGTCTTCAACGTCTTCAAAACGTCCACAGCAGCTTTAATCTCAGCCTCTAACTCTGGAGTCTTCGGAGTCTTGCCCTTCATTTCTCTAATAGCCTGGCCCTGCTCCGCAACCTTTGCTTCAAGTGCCAGCGCTTCCGGAGACTTGGGTTTATTTGCCGGTGGTGCTGCGTCTTCCGTCTTCCCCGACTTTTTCTTCGATTTTCCAGGGGCAGCCTTCAATGGATCGGGGGTAGCAGCCGCCGCCGGAGTCTGCACACCGTCAGTGCCCCCGAATTTAATCCGCCACACTTCTGCCATGTTTTCCTCGATTTTTTTGAACAGGTGCTCTGGAGTGCCGATAGTGTGTCCGGCGAGGATATCATTTGAAAAGGCCTCAGGGACGGCACGAGGAGGAGCGCTGAGCTGAGCGAGGATGGAATCGGAAGTGGCGGGCATGAAGGGGTGGATGAGGACAGAGAGGGTGTAGATGAGGTTGATGGCGCGTGAAATGACCTGGGCACAGCGTTTAGGATTGGATGCGATCAAGGCTTTGTTGAGTCCAGAGGATTGTAGGTAGTTGTTTCCGCGCATGGATATGAGCATGACGGTTTGGAGCCCAAGCCGGATTTTAACAGCGTCCATGGCTTCGATGTATTCTTTCAGCAAGCCGTTGACACTCGTGATGAATTCGGAGTCGATGGAATCGTTAGGAGAATATGGTCCAGGGGCATCTTCGCTGTTCGGTATCACTGAGTCGTATTGCGAGGACACAAATTTGAGAGCTCGGTTGACGAAATTTCCAAAGCTTTGGATGGGTCAATAATAGCTGATAAAAAAAGAAAGAAAGATCGTACTTATTTAGTAAAACATTGTTGTTGGCGGCGATCTAATTGTGAGGGTCACAGCATAAGTGAAAATCCTTGAAAATAAATCATTCTTCTCCTTACACATTCTGACCACGAAAACATCGCATCGGCAGTTTCTGGCCGCGTAGAAAGCAAGTAATACCGCCAAACAGACGCAGGAATACCGGTATCTTTGGCAGCTGGTCCGAATACTCCTCTATTCTTGCTCTTTGAGAATTTGCCCCCCTCGTAATTCAGATATTCTGGAGGGATGATCAGAGATGAGGGTCATCCTTGCATGAAAATGACGACGGACCTGTCGTTGAAAGATGGTGAAGTTTAGTCCAATCCCGACCGTCGCCAATCTGGACCGATGGACAATAGACTGTATGGAAGTACACATTATCTTTGCCCATGAATTGGTATAGATCCACGTTTTTGGGGTTGAACCACCATTGCTTCCACTCGGCTGTGTAGTTGGCAGTAATGCTGGGGTATCCGATAGGTGCGTCAAACTGATCCAAGGCGTGCGTTCAGTGGCTACTTTTCATGAAATCGGGTTGCATCACTTACCCAGACGTCTAGTATAAGTTACCAAACTTTAAGTCAAAGGAAAAAATCTATGATGAATCATACTCACAAAGTACCTTTCCTTTCATTCCAAGGGTATCTTCGCCTTCAATAGGGACAGGGACACCCCATTTCAAGTCCCGAGTCAACGGCGTAGGCATGAGACCCTTTTTCATACGAGCGTCGATGATTTCTCCGTCAGCATTAATCACGGCGTTTGGCGACCATCTTCCGGCTTTCCATGAATGTTTGATCCATTCCTCCGTCCGTGGTTGAATCTCGTTGAGTTTCAAGTACATGTGGGCGGACGTACGCGTGGTGACCTTGTGCGTTTTATCGACAAGACAGCGAGGTTTGATCAGTTCAATGGCATCGAGAGTGCGACTGCATCCATCGCACTGATCACCCCGGGCGTCTTCGTACCCGCAGTGTGGGCATATACCTTCCACGAAACGATCGGCCAGGAACCTGAAAGGTAGTCAGTGTGCGTCTGAGCAAAAGTGGTAAAAGAAGTACTTCGGACATCCCTCGCAATAGGTCTGTTCTTTTTCTTGCTTTTCCAGCAAATTGTTTTTTCCAAGGTTGAGGTATATTTCTTGAGAAATCCTACGAATTTGTATAACATCAGATCGTAAACACGAGTTCAGGAAATTCATACTCGCTCTGAATGCAATGGAGTAGAGGTACGACCGAAGTGATCGAACCTAAAGCTCGTGTGATCAGACCCCGATCATAAAATGAATGAGATACCATACCCAATGTCAAACCACTGGTAGGTTTCTTTGTGAAGGACATAATACTTGTCACAAAGCTCTCTAGGAGTGATTCCTTCCTTCAGCGCTTGTGTTTCTGTGGCGGTCCCGTATTCATCTGTGCCACAGATATATAACGTGCGCCTATTCCGGGTCCCTGTAAATGTGTTGAAAAGCATATCGTCCGGATGCACGAGCACGACTTACGGTTATACCTAAAACCAAGAAGTTAAAGAACGCTCCCCGGGGAAATCTATGCTACGTACCGACTAAAAACGTCGGCACTGAGCGTACTTCCGATGATGTTCCCTATACTTTCGTCAGGAGGAAGCAGTCTTGAAAATTGGAAAGTTTTACCAAGATGGGGTACATTGTTGCAATATGGCAAGGCAGACGTAATCAAAATATTTTTCTCTCCTTCCTTCGGTAATCTGTGAGTATCGGTGAGCTATCTGAACTGGTAGAAAGATGCATTGAAAAATAACGCACGGGGCGGCCTGTCCGGGTGGTGGTATTACGCGCAAAACACCCTCATCGGTTCTAATTTTTTGGGCCATAGAGAAAGTTCGATATAAAAACCGAGAGGATGTAGTTGGATTTATAGAACGAAGAATGGTCGAGTCAGAAGCTGACAATCGATGAAGACGGAAATGGACGAAACTCATTTAGCTTCGACCAAACAAAAGGTCATTCTACAAACAACGCGCCTCATTATTATTAGCCGACCATTACCACGACCTCGACACAACTCGATGGCCTGTTGACATCTTGACTGTGACCATGATATTTAGAAATTGGTTCAGGTTAGTCGTGACCATAGCTGTCTGTTCTATGCTAACTTTTCTTTGATTCAGTCTATTGAAACCTGGAACGGGTTCCCCTTCAAGCTCCCAGCCGGAGTTCACCTTAAGAGCTGTTCTGTTGGGCCTGGCTATTGGATGCTTGATATGCTTCACGAATTTGAGCCTTGGGCTCCAATCTGGATGGATATCTATGTGGGTAGCTCGCACTCTATTCTGAAACTGTCGTCAAACCTTCGTTCAGGATGTCTATCCAGTCAGCTCTCATAGGGTTTCTAGTTTCGAGGATGCTTTCCAACCCGTTGAGCCCTCAAGAAATTATTGTCGTCCAAACAACGGCAGTGGCTACAGGAACCATGCCCCTCGCGGCTGGTTTCGTAGGGATTCTGCCTGCGCTGACGTTGCTCAGTGAAGAACGAGATGGCACACCTCCCATTCGCCTCACCTGGCTTGCTGCTGTGGGTTGGTCATGTTCAGTAGCTTTCTTCGGGGTTTTTCTATCGCCTCCCATACGTAAACAAGTGGTACGTATACCTTCTTACCATCCCGATGCATACCTTTAGACACCCCTTGCAGATCATAGAAGAACAACTACCTTTTCCATCTGGAACCGCAACTGCACATCTCATATCAGTTTTGCACAAATTACCGCCCCCAGACACGACGGTTAGACATCGAACGGGTTATCGGCAAGTCGAGGAAGAAGAAGCTGTTGCACCCACAGTCCCCGATACGCCTGCAATTACTTCAGAAGACCAGGAGGACGCAGGAGAACGGCAGTTTGCCGAACGCGAAGGATGGCAGGATCTTATTTGGAGTTTCTCAGCTTCAGGCGCCCTGACAGTAATTCGTTTGACCTTGTAGACTGTAATCCATTCATTGACAACGTTTTCCTTTTTCCAGTTATGTGCATACTTTTTTCCCGTGCTCTTTGCTATCCCCACTTTCGGCAATTACCTAGCGAAGGAATGGCTGTGGTACTTCACTCCCAGTCTTTCGTATGTTGGTCAAGGTTCGTTCGAGTTGGATCCGTTTATGTTTCTGCTTCGAAAATCTTACGCGCTTTGTAGGTATAATCATGGGCTTCCCAACCACTTTGAGCATGAACCTTGTCAATTTAATCCATTTCGTCGTTCCTGCATTTATTGACTTCTTCGTATTGTAGGGTATGTTCGTTGGGTGGGCGATCCTGTCTCCACTTTCCAAAGAGCTCGGCTGGGCGCCAGGTCCTGTCGGAGACATGTCGAATGGTGCACGAGGCTGGATTCTTTGGATATCCCTAGGCATCATGTGCGCAGATAGTCTTATTTCGCTGCTTCCCGTTGCTTTCGAGTACATCGACGATGCCTTGCGTTTTCGGAGAAGGGGTTACCTAAATATTGGAGAACATGACGATCAAGACAAAAATCTTCATGAGACGGAGACCGAAGACAGGCTAGTTCCCACCAGATGGGTTTTTACTGGGTTAT
Source organism: Galerina marginata (assembly GCA_023014335.1). Classification (NCBI taxonomy): domain Eukaryota; kingdom Fungi; phylum Basidiomycota; class Agaricomycetes; order Agaricales; family Galerinaceae; genus Galerina; species Galerina marginata. Next base: position 2,962,160 of record JAECYW010000004.1, read on the forward strand.
TTCTCAGTGTAGCCATAGGCACTGTGCTAGTATGGGTTGTTTTCGGAAATGAAGGGATCAAACCTTGGGCGACCCTCCTAGGCTTTATTCTCGGAGGAATGTTGAGTATCATCGGGTATGTTACATCTCAATCTGCCTCTTCTTCGATCTCATCATATTGCGTAGAGTCCGCGCTCTAGGTGAAACCGATCTTAATCCTGTTTCGGGTTTAGGGAAGGTATCCCAACTTTTCTTTGCCTGGATCCAACCTGGGAACATCGTAGCAAATATAATCGCCGGAGGAGTGGCAGAAGCTGGTGCTCAACAGTGAATGATCTTTTTTTGCACCAACAACTTTGGAAATCCTCATGTTGTTGTTTTCAGAGCTGGTGATCTCATGCAGGATCTCAAGACAGGTCACCTATGTCATGCATCTCCTCGAGCACAGTTTTTTGGCCAGCTTATTGGATCTTCTGTATCTATCTTTGTCACCACGACAGCATACACATTTTACAATCGTGCATATGTGATTCCAGGACCATCATTCCCAGCGCCGACGGCATATGTCTGGTTGAGTCTTGCGAGACTACTTCGTGCGTTTCTCCGGGTTTTTTTTTGGTGGAAAAGACTAAACACCGTCTCTCCAATAATAGGTGACGGCCAATTACCGGAGAACAGTGCGAAGTTTATGGTCGTCTTCTCCATCCTCTTCGGGCTGCTTTCAGCAACCAAGACGTACGCTTCTAGGAGAAGCCTTTGGTTTGCCAAGTGGATTCCTTCAGGCGTTGCATTTGCGATCGGCTTCCTGAACACGCCTTCGTTCTCAATTGCTCGGTTGATTGGAGGGATAATCGAATATACATATCGTAGATATTTTGCCAAGGACGGAGGTGACATTCGGCTCATCGTCATTGCGAGTGGCTTCGTACTGGGAGAGGGTGTGGTAAGCATTGTGACACTAATTCTGCGCATCTTCGGCGTCGGTGTCGCCAGTTGCATTGGATGTGGTCATGGACTTTGTGGAGGGTGTCCTTCCACCTTGTAAAACTACTTGTACACTACCATCTAGTCCCATAATATTTCCCTAGCATTTTCAGAGGAGTCTCGATCGCAGATTGAATTTACAGCCGATTTTCATTGGGTCATCTTCTTTTGGTAGTCAACACGTCTGTTCCACGTCAGTCCCGGCCGGTCCTCATGTTTTCCAGTGAGACGCCCGTCGGGTACATCGCCTCTTCCAACATACCGCCATGTCCAGAGTAGAGCTTGCCAAAATCAAGTCTCTAACATTTTACAATGACGCTCAGACTGCAGCACGAAGGACCGCTGCTCTGCCTCAACTGGTTTGCGTCGGCAAGCCTTGTAAGCTGTTCCAGCCCGAAGTCGTTCGATGCGTCAATCTTGGAGGCGTTGGTACTGACGTAGATTGGAAGGTATGGTTCCTAGCTGTTTTATGCACACTTTTTGTTCACATCTTGTTTTCGATTTAGTGCGAGGCAGACCTTCCAGACTCATTACGATTCGGCAAGGTTGAGGTATCTTGTGAAGGATGGTCGGGACCAGGAGATCCTTATGTGCTGAAAGGTATGATTGAGCCGAAACCTTTTCTAGTCGTCATTTACATAACCTCATCCTTCATCAGGTTCATGTTCGCTGAATTACCGCCTTGTCCAAGTACCCGGCTCCTTGCGCGATGGCAAGACTGATTCTCCTTTATTCAACCCAAGCTGTAAGTAAGACTTTGCGTTTGTTTCTCTCCTGACTGACAAACGATTCTGACAGCATATGACTGGACCAGCATCCTTTTCTCTACATTATGGTTTGGATTTCTAGCTGTCATCCTTTACAGCTTCCTCGCGTCGTGTTTCCGCAATAATAACAACACAACCCCCCGAGCGCCGCCTGGTACCAATCCTCGCCCAAGCACAGGCAGTGGAGGTGGGTGGTTCCCGGGAGGTTACCAAGACCACCCTACGGATCCTCCGCCTCCTTACTCCAAGTCAACATACCAACAATCGCAATCGGGTGAGGGTTGGCGGCCAGGATTCTGGACTGGAGCCGCAGCCGGAGGGTTGGCGAATCACCTGTGGAATCGGCCACGCGCTGAACCTCTGCGAGGGACAAGTTACGATTGGGAACGCACTCGCGCCCAAGCTCAACCTGAACCACGAGGATCATTTTGGGGTGGAGGTTCAGGATTCAGACGACCCTCGTCGCATAGCGATGACCGTGGCGAAGGAAGCTCAAATTTGGGATCGATGAGACGGAGCACAGGTTTAGGAGGGTCAAACGTTCGTTGACCTAGGTCAATGGAGGTGCTTATGATAACCTGAGTGTTTCTTACTATAATCTTCTGTCATGTATTTTATTCACGTCTGTACCACTATATTTTAAAGGTGCCAGTATTGTAACACATCTATTTTGCCGATTCATGCGTTTCAAAGCCCTTGAATTATCCAGACAATCACCCGACACTCAAACTCGATACGGCTTTACTGGCATAGGGTTAACACAACAACAGCAGAAACCGAGGTTTATGACTGCTGATTTTGATAGCATACTGAAAGCTGCACGATTTGCCCGTGGTCCTGCAGGCATGGCCTCACGACAATAAATTCCGGACGGGTTCTCTGCTGTTCTCTGTCAGAATGATTTTCAAAATCACGGCAAAGCGGACTGACAGTGAATGTCGATATATCTCCAACACTCCGTCCATTGCCATTAACTACAACATTCTGGGGTAAACCTCGGTTAAGCGCGCTTCTTAAGGTCCAGCAGACCTACCCGGAAGGAATATCACGAGTCCGGCCAAAAGAATAACAGGATGTTTTTATTCCGTTACGACACGAGCTGGAGCATCCGAGGATCCTTTTTGCTTTACTGACATGGGTCGTGCTCATGCCGTGGAGCGGGATGCGTCGCTCTGCAAATGAATGTCGCCGAAATGTCTTCAGGCGTCCGGTTAATGTGTTCAAGCCAGGTCTTAGGACGTTGGACCAACGGTCGCTCATTGCTTGGGCTGGATGTATGTCGGGCCTTCGACGGATGGCTGTAAGGTATCATGCTAATCTTTTATCCCCCCTGCACCTCGCTCTCTCTCGCTTTTCTCAACCCTATTAAAGGCGACGACGAAAATGGGACGAACTTCAGCTGCTCGTAACCTGCTCCCGTTCAAAAAAATGAGGTCCACTTCATCCACGTTCGCTTCAATGGCGATCGTCGCTATGCTCAGCACACCAGTGCTATCTGTTGCGGTCTACGGCCAATGTGGTGTATGTCCGCTATGTTGATAAGATGAAGTCAGAAGAATCTGACTTGTTGCCTCTTTCTCTTCCTCCAGGGCCAAACCTACACCGGTTCAACGGTCTGCGATGCTGGATCCACTTGTGTCTATTCGAACCCATGTGCGCTTTTGAATAAAAGACTGCCACTGTACTTCTGCAGTCACTGACCTTGCTTTCCTCTCAACACAGATTACTCACAATGCTTGCCGGGCGCCGCTTCCTCAACCACTCCCGCTGGTGGTGGCGGCACTACCAGTACCCCCACGACGACCGCCACCTCGCCTTCCAACTCCCTATGCTCTGGCTCGCGCACCAAGTTCAAGTTTTTTGGTGTCAACGAATCTGGTGCCGAGTTCGGTAATACTGTTATACCTGTGAGGCTTATCTCGCCAGAAGTTTACACGTCTTGCCTCTTGATTAATACTGGCATTCGTGCAGGGTGTTCTCGGGACGGACTATACCTGGCCGAGCCCCAGTTCCATTGACTACTTCGTTGGCCAGGGATTCAACACCTTCCGAGTGCCTTTCTTAATGGAGCGATTAAGCCCGCCTTCGAGCGGTCTGACTGGCGCGTTTGACGCTACTTACCTCAATGGCTTAAAGACGGTACATATCTTGTTTGAACCACGTCGAACTTCCGGAGATAATCTAACTCGCTCCGGAAAATTAGATCGTCAACTACATCACCAACAAGGGTGGATATGTTCTTATCGACCGTTAGTGACCTGGCCTTCTGTCAAATATGAAGGGAAGATATTTACTTGGTTACCCATTTTCAGCCCACAACTTTATGAGGTACAATAATGCTATCATCACCAGTACCGCCAAGTGAGTACCACCTAAATATTATACATTATCCACCCCAGTAGATTTCTGATTCTTCTGTGTTTGCATCATCTAGCTTCCAGACATGTATGCTGTGATTTTCAGCATTCGTGATATTGAATTGACCTAATTCTCAACCATAGGGTGGAAGAATTTGGCCGGCCAATTTGTAAGTCCACAACCCGGACGTTCATAGACGAGCTGTGGCAAACTTATTTTTCTGCTTCATAGGTATCTAACACTCACGTCATCTTCGACGTTATGAACGAACCCAACGGTATCGATGCCGGAACTGTGTTCAACTTGGTGTGTATCCTGGCAACTCTTTGTATTTTATGAAACTGGCTTCTTACGCCACCTATCGTTAACTAGAACCAAGCTGCAGTCAATGGTATCCGGTCCAGTGGCGCGACGAGCCAGCTTATTCTCGTCGAGGGAACCTGTAAGTTGTCCACCACCCAAACTCAACCCACGTTACCTTACCGACCTTCCCTTCCTCCAGCCTGGACTGGCGCATGGACCTGGCAGTCCTCCGGAAACGCTGCCGCCTTCGGTGCGATAAAAGACCCCAACAACAACGTAGCCGTCCAGATGCACCAGTACCTCGACTCAGATGGGTCCGGCACATCCCCAACCTGCGTCTCATCGACCATCGGTGCCGAGCGTCTCGCGCAAGCGACCTCGTGGCTGCAGGCGAACAACTTGAAGGGCTTCCTCGGGGAGATGGGCGCTGGCTCGAATGCCCAGTGTATTACTGCGATCCAAGGCGCTCTGTGCTCAATGCAGCAGTCTGGCGTGTGGCTCGGCATGCTCTGGTGGGCTGCTGGGCCATGGTGGGGTACTGTGAGTTGTCCTTTTGGTGTTTTATTTATGCATTTTTTCCTGGCACTGATATCCGCGTTCGGATAGTACTACCAATCCATGGAACCCCCCAGTGGTGCTGCAGTCTCGCAAATCCTCCCGCAAGCGCTCAAGCCGTTCCTGTAATTGAAGGTGATCGGAAGCAGGTGATAGGGGACTTACACACTGTTAAATGACTCGGATGGAAAAAAGGAACAGACTCGGAGGAATGTTGTAATTATGTTATGCACATGCAATTCATTCTGTTTGAAATTGAATATCGCGTTTGATAATTGCGTCAGTGATAGAATTGTATCAATTGTATCTCGATGCATTCTACGAAGTTGATAAATATTCCACGAGCTTCAAGGATGAGTAGTTCATTGCGATGTCCGTTCGTACAGACGTTACAGTCTCCGTGTGTCCAACTTGAAGATTCTAAGCAGCGTGTCGTCGATTAGTCCCCCCGTAGGTACTACAACATTCAGCGTCTTTTCCATGGGATCAGGGTCATTTGTAGCACCAACAGAGGTAAAATAAGCAGGTCGATTGCCGTTACTAGTATTCACACTTTGGCAGACCTATCGTGAGGCAAATGGTTGTTTAGAGATTCAGATCAAGGAGCAGGCCGTTCGGATCAATTGAGTAGTTAGATATACATTTATTCAAGTCGAGTAGCGAGAGAAGGATTTGTCCCCTTGTCCCTTGATCTAGGATACTAGTAAGAGAACAAAAAATCAGAGAAGTAGCAAAGAAGTAGAGCCTGAGGTGCAGAGCGTCATGATGATGATTGACCTGCCCGAAACGATTCTCAGTTCGGCCAAAAAGAAAAACTTAATGACAACTTGATTCAACTTCTTTATTCCGTTACGCCACCGTGACGAACTCTACCTTCCGAAGAAACATTAATATTCTAACAAAACTGCCATAGGACTAGTATGCTGTACTTATGCCGATGGAGTGAGATGCGTCGCACCGCGCACGAGTGTCTCCGAAGAAACGAAATATCTTCAGGCGTCAGGTTCATGTGATCCTGCCTTGGTCTTGGTATGCTGGCTACCTGCTGAAGCAGGATGTACATCGGAAATTACACGGATATCTGGTCATATTATCCTGCTCTCCGTCTTGTCTCTGTCTCTGTTTCCGAAGATTCTTTCCTATTAAAGGCCACGAGGAAAAGAGGATGGATCCGTTCAACTGCTCATTAATCGTCGCTAGCGCTTGGCGAAAAAAAATGAGATCCGCTTTATCCACATACGGCTCTTTGGCGATCCTCGCTGCGTTGAGCACGCCGGTGTTGTCTGTTGCAGTCTACGGTCAATGCGGTGTATGACGCCTTTCTTATGTGCTCAGCGCTCAACATACAACGGGCTAATCTATTCTTCCTGTTCCTCTTTTAGGGCATTGGCTACACCGGCTCAACAGTCTGCGACGCCGGATCCACTTGTGTCTATTCGAACGCATGTGCGTTTCAAAAATGTGCGATAGGCCTCGATTGGCACTAACGTTTGTTTTCTCCCCGTACAGACTACTCACAGTGCTTGCCTGGAACCGCTACCAGCCCCGCTGGCGGAGGCGGCACCACTAGCACGCCAACGACGACCGCCACCTCACCTGGGAACTCTGTATGTTCAGGCTCCCGCACCAAGTTCAAGTTCTTTGGCGTCAACGAGTCAGGTGCTGAGTTCGGTAATACCAAAGTGCCTGTGAGTTTTCCCCAGCCGAACGTTGTTTTGCGCTTTTGGCTAATTGCTATGGGCGCTTAGGGTGTTCTCGGAACGGACTACACTTGGCCAAGTCCTAGCTCGATCGACTACTTCATGGGACAGGGCTTCAACACCTTCCGTGTTCCCTTCTTGCTCGAGCGCATGAGCCCGCCGTCGGCCGGCCTCACTGGCGCGTTCGATAACACTTATCTTAATGGCCTGAAGACCGTGCGTACCGTTGCTTTAATAATTCCAGTTTCCTAGAAACAAAATTTGACGTGTTGTGGCAAACCAGATTGTCAACTACATCACCAACAAGGGTGGATACGTGCTCATCGAACGTGAGTGCCCAACCTTACAAGACTGCGCATGGGTTTTTGAATGTTGTTTTTGAATTAGCCCACAACTTCATGAGATACAACAATGCTATCATCACCAGCACCGCCAAGTGAGTATTCAGTGATTTACAGGAGGCAGATTTCTGACTATTTTTTCATCTAGCTTCCAGACATGTACGTTGCGAACTTTGATTCGAAGCATAATTTGACCTAAACGACAAATTTATTTGATTAGGGTGGAAGAACCTGTCCGCTCAATTCGTAAGTCTACAACCCACACCCTTGTCGCGGATGGACAACTCTTGGCTCACTTGCTTTACCTGATTTACAGAAAACCGACACACACGTTATCTTCGACATCATGAACGAGCCTAATGGCATTGACGCTCAGACCGTGTTTAACCTGGTATGTGGTGTCTTTTTTGAGCAAAAGCTCAACCTAATCGCGCTGTTTAATCAGAACCAAGCTGCTATAAATGGTATTCGTTCCAGTGGCGCGACGAGCCAGCTCATCCTCGTCGAGGGAACCTGTAAGCCGTCCACCACCCGAAACCAACCTATGTTTCTAACCAACCTTCCCTTCCTCCAGCCTGGACTGGCGCATGGACATGGCAGTCCTCCGGCAATGCAGGCGTATTCGGCGCGATCAAAGACCCGAATAACAACGTCGCCATCCAGATGCACCAGTACCTCGACTCAGACGGGTCCGGCACCTCGCCTACCTGCGTCTCGTCGACCATCGGCGCCGAGCGGCTCGCGCAGGCGACCGCGTGGCTGAAGGCGAACAACCTGAAGGGCTTCCTCGGGGAGATGGGCGCGGGCTCGAACTCGCAGTGCATTAGCGCCGTGCAGGGCGCGCTGTGCTCGATGCAGCAGTCGGGCGTGTGGATTGGGATGCTGTGGTGGGCTGCTGGGCCGTGGTGGGGTACTGTGAGTTACCTTTGTTTTACTGGTGTTTCATAAAAATGTTTTGGATGCTGACTTGGGCGTTTGAAATAGTACTACCAATCTATCGAGCCTCCCAATGGCGCAGCGATCTCACAGATCCTCCCGCAGGCGCTCAAGCCCTTCCTATAATTTGATTTTGATTCGTTAAAATTCTTGGAAGGAAAGATGGAACAAATTCGGGGTGGGGATGTAATGAATATTATGAGATGCACAAACAATTGCTATCCATTGAAACCAAGCAGCCAAGTTTGATCATCCGCGAAGCATCCCCACTTGGATTGCTTTGATATTCGACAGCAGAAATGACAGTAAAAGTCTGAAGCCATGATAAATACACGCAACTTGAATCGGGGCTGCACGAGGAGGAGCAGTTTATGATACTGAGTGGTGACGAGGTATCAGTGTCGATTCGACTTGGTCTCGACCTATCAGAGCAAAACCATCGCCTCGAGCCACGAGGTCGGAGGCATTAATGCATTGACTTTGTGGCGCTTATTTCCAGAAAAGTCAATGGTTAATTGGCTACTTTAGAATTTGAAGAGCATACAAGGGTTGTTGGAACCATGTAAGGGGAAAGGATAATACTGGTGGTTGAACAAGCAGCTCGGCTATTCAGCTCGGTCGTGGTGCCGGGTGGGCCAAACGCGGCTATCTTTATAACTCTTGTTCAGAAGACACCACCATGGCAAACAAGTCCGACATTCTAGTTCTAGGCGCGACAGGCTTTACGGGTCGTCTCATTACTCGCTATCTCTCGGTCCACCCCCAGCGTCCCAAATTCACGCTTGCCATCGGCGCACGGTCAACGTCAAAGCTTCAAAAGCTCGTCCAGGATCTTAGCCTGCCGAGCTCGGTGAAGCTTGTCCACGTCGATGTTACACGAGAGGAGGAAGTCGAGGTCGCGGTGAGGGGAGCACGCGTCGTTATCAACACTGTGGGGCCGTATTGGCTATGGGGGACGCCTGTGGTTAGGTGCGTCATCATTGTCATCTCATCTGTGTGGTATTGACTGGCAATGACGCAGATCCTGTGTTCGTAACGGCGCGCATTACGTGGACCTCACAGCAGAGGTCGCTTGGCTAAGAAATATTATCATCGAGTACGAGCTCAACAATTCCTTCCCAGCGCAGAGGATTAATTTATTTGTGAACCAACAGGTTCGACTACTTTGCGACTAAAACCGGGTCTATCATTGTTCCAGGATGCGGTTTTGATTCGGTACCTTCGGATATTTCAGCTTACCTTGCCAACAAAACCCTAAAGTCCGCCACAGCGACGAATGGAGTGTATCCTGGCCTAGGGGATTCAACAACCGCTTTCCGTTTCCGAGGAGGGGTTTCTGGAGGAACAATATCCAGCATGATGACTCTTCTTGAAAAGGTCCCACCAAATGCCCTGAGAGAATCCAGAGAACCGTACATTTTAAGTCCAGTTGTTGGCCAGAGAAGACCTCTCCTGCGGTTTTTGTACAACCTCCCCATTCCTGGAGCCAAACCACTAAAAGGCGCAATCTTTCTCATGGCAGGCGGAAACAGGGCAGTAATCCAGCGTACATTTGGGTTGTTGGAAATGCAAGCCAGAGATTGTATGTCTCTAATTAATTGCGGTGCTATATTTCTAACCTTGTCTTCCAGCAAAAGATAAAGACGCGCAGTTAGCTCGTTACGGTCCTGAATTTTGCTATGACGAATTCATGGGTACCTCTGGAACGATGTCAGCTCTCGTCTTTACTGCGGCCTTGATATTCAGCTTCGGCATGTTGATGGTAAAACCGGTACGTCCTTCTTGAGCCTCGGTCCGTCTCTTTTTCTGAAGGCTATATACGTAATACAGGTACGTTACATCGCGAAGAAGTTGCTGCCCCAACCTGGAGAGGGACCTTCAGACGAGTTGAGTCAGATTCAAATTCAAAAATTACACCAATGCTAACGTTTCCTTTGATAAGAAAAATGGAAAAAGGATGGTTCAACGCAACCAATATCTCTACTTCGGCAACGTCCCCGCCCGTGAAAGTCAAGTCAGTAATCAAAGGACACGGCGATGGTGGCTACCTCCTTACAGCGAGTAAGTAGATATCATGCCGTTTTGACGAACTCGCACCCTTACGCCGCTTTATATTAACAGTCATGATCTCGGAGTCGGCTTTATGCTTCCTCCTTCCTCCAGTGTCCGCATCCGCCGGCATCAAGTCTGGCAGTAGCGATAACGTCCACACATTGTCTCCGATAGCAAGGCAGGGCGGCATCCTGACGCCTATGTCTGCATTTGGTGACCAATTAATTCAACGCCTGGAGGAGACTGGGCGATTTGAATTCTCCAGCTCTATTATTGATGACGCATACAAGAAGGACGTCTAGTCGTTTCTGATGGACATCACTCAGTGATTCTTTGTACCCTGATCCAACGCTTTGATTTATTGTTCAAACTTGCTTTGTTTTTAGTTCTGTATTTATATTATAGATGTGGACTCAGTCTCTGTTAGCTACAGCTCGAAAGGGGACGTAATAGTATTATGTAGCGTATGCACTGCTCGTTGGTAGTAGGAATTCAACGTACTTAGGCAGTCTGGTAAGCAAGTGCTACCTGGCGTCTATTTTTGGCGCTCTGCATGTTCGGCGGTGTTGTTCACATCAGCACTCACCATCTTTCCCTCTAGCCTCGACCCGCAGACAGGTAAATAGTAACTTTGTCCTAGTATGTAATACCCTCAGCGAACTCCAGGCCTGGCTCCAGATCGATGGCACCGAAACAAACATCACCCGCTCTCCTTGTTTTCACGGAGCACCTGAACGAACTAAGTCCCACTTTTAGTGCTCCTGCTCGTGAGTGGTCTTGTAAGTTCTCGTATGCAGATGGTTCAGTATCTCTTCAGACTAATACAGTACGTTCTCCGACAGCTCTAATTATAAAAAGGCTGGATAGTAGCGCATTGGGGAGCCATGGCGTGGCAGATCGTTCAGCATCATTCTACGTATCGGACATCGATGATCATCGCGTCCTAACCTATTCCCTAACGGCAAAGGAGGAACTGTCATTGATCAAAGAGAAATTAAAGGACATAGATTTCGGAACGTCGACTACTTGGCGTCTATATGAACCACTTTCTGGGTCTGCCACCGTCGACTCTCCAGCTTCAAAGCCAGGTTCAATAACCGGGACGATCCTGGTCTTAAACGGGATGACCCCCACGCCTGAATTTGAAGACGATTTTAACGCGTGGTACACAGACGAACATATACCCTTACTGAGCTGTGTCCCAGGGTGGATCTACTCGAGGAGATACCGTCTCGTTGGCCGATCTAGAAACGGAATGTCACCACCCCAGTACCTTGCAATACATGCCTGGGATAACGATCTCGTCTTCGACGCTCCACCATACAAATTTGCAGTTTCGACGCCGTGGAGGATGCGCGTAGTTGGGAACGTGGTGGCTCGAGAACGTCTTGTTGTTGAATTTGTGGAAGACGTTCTTGGCGACGTTGCTGCGACCTGATAAATCTCAAGGAATAGAGAGACATAGTCCACTTGGTTTCAGTCAACGACAAAATTCCAGGAACCTCCATTCGCGTACAGCTTGTAGTGTTGTCGCCGGAGCGAGGAGGGCTCGGGGGGAACTCTGCCTCGCCTCGAATCACGACAGCCCCGATGACCTTGATGATATCGTCAGACCAAGCCACTTTTGAATCTATCACGTCCACTTTCTCCCATTACTGGGGACCTTTACCCATTCATACGCCTCCGTACCCAGTGGCGACACGATATTTGGGCAGCATCCCAGCATCCTTCTAGAGACATTCATCGAGGTATTGGCTTGCGGAAACCCAAGCACCCTTCAAATCTAGGGAGGGTTTCTCAGTTCCGTCTGAGTCTGGAGACAAACGAGCATCAAGCAGTGTAGACAGGTCGACCAGAATGTTGAATAGGTGAAAGCTTGATCAGTGGACGAAATGAAGTCCAAGGAAAGAAGTACAGTGCGTCATTAGAGGCGAATTTGCAATAAACCCCAGAGTTATTTTTGTCGCAAGGTACGCGGTACCCCACAATTTACAAAATAGCAGCCACGAGGCTCTGAAACGCAAGCGCTGAAGAGCGCTCGTTGAAAGATTTGCTGTCAGAGCGCTCAGCGCTCAGCTGCTCGATGTTAATAATCTTAGTCAAGCTTCGACGGCGGCCGCAGCACAACTCACGAGTCTGTCGCATGACCGAGGACAAGAGATATCCTGAGTTTGAAATACGGAAAGACAACCGAAATAGCAGCGGGGAAAGGATGAGCAGGCGTTAACCACGCTCGAGGACTGTCCAAGCAGAAGCGTAGTTAATCCTGGGGGGTGTCTAGGCTTGGGACGAGGATAACGTACACGGCAATGGAACTTGACCTCAAGGATAGGACATGAGCCTAAGTGATAGACTGATAGTGAGGCTGCGGTGTCCCGTGTGGGCTGGATTTGGGGACATGAGGAAGAGATAAAGGGAGATAAAAATACGTGGGTAGCACTGGGTACCCGAAAGGTGGGGTTCCCATGGTTTTGCGAGTGACGCATGAGGAGAATAAGCCTGGGTTGAGCCTATGTGTATAATAAGCACTTTGCTGGTAAATGTATCTGATAGCTGATTGAGATTGGAGGGTTCGGGGTTTCATCTACATCTTCATCTTCATCTTCACCAGCAAGAGCTGGAGGCGAAGAGATCCGGTGGCGCCAGTTAGTTTGCCTCGAGTCGCTAACGTTAGTAGTTGAAACATTGGGGAGGACTGGGTGTCGGAGGGACACGCGGGTGCAACGAGCCCGTTGCCGGGGCGTGCCGATGAGCGAAGGGATGACGGAGGAAGGCCTAAAAAGGAAATCGGACGAATGGGAAGGATTGTGGTCCTCCTGCAAGTGGCATCATCATTCATAAGGACAAGAAAGATGTCCTGACTCGTCGCCTGCTGCTGCCCAGCCACCGCCTCGCGCCTTCCGTCCCTTCTTTTGATATCTTGCATATATAAGAATCCACCCTATCCGTAGATTAGAGCCAACCAACCACTTGAAATTATGGCAAGCACCCATGGGCAGCTGCCCCCTCTAGACACTGTATCAGGCGACTCTCTCATCGGCTCTGACCTCGCTGCGTTCTCGCCCTCTCGCCCATCACCCCATGCGTCAACCTCGAACCTAAATATTTGCCACGGGAATAATAATGCGTCGTCGTCGTCGGGGGTTGTGCTGGAAGAGACAGACGAGTCGGTGCCGCTGCTGGGACATGGGCGGAAGCAGAAGGCGGGGAAGAAACCGTTCTATAGGGCTCGACCGTTATGGTATGTCGATGTCCATATGCGTCGCAGCGTATATCCCTCACCGTGATTGCCGTTAGGCTGGTACCGTTCGCTGTAACGGCTGCGCTGGTGCGCGGAATGACATTGGCGCCGCGAGTGGAGGTGTTCACGCAGTTGTCGTGCAACAAGCTGCACGGCCACCACAACTGGAACCACACCCAGACGACTACGGACTTGTACTCACTCGGTCCGCATCTGCGGCACACCTCCACAACCCTGCTCTTCAACTCGTCCCTCCCCCCACACTCATTCACCGCCGACCCTAACCAAGATGAACGGGACAGCGACGACACAGAAGACCCCCGGCGCCTTCCCTCTGCGCGATGTTTAGCAGACCCGGCCGTGCAGGCGGGTGCCGCGCGTCTCCAAACCATCATGACCACTACCATGGGCCTGCTCTCTGCTCTCACCACAGGTTGGTGGGGTCACTTTGGAGAGCGCCACGGCCGCACACGAGTATTAGCTATCGCGACCCTTGGTCTCTTCCTCACGTACGTCCTTCACTATCTCCTTCAATTTAACTCAACCAATCATTAACCAACAGCGACCTCACATTCATCCTCGTATCCACCCCCTCCTCCCCCCTCTCCAAGCACGGCCACAACCTCCTCCTCCTCGCACCCATCATCGAAGGCCTCCTCGGCGGCTGGTCCACCCTCCAATCCGCCACCTCCGCCTACCTCTCAGACTGCACCTCCCCCGGCTCCCGCGCACCCATCTTCAGCCGCTTCCAGGGCGTCTTCTACCTCGGCTTCGCAGTGGGCCCGACTATCGGCGGCTGGCTCATCAAGCACCCCGTCTGGTGGATCAGCGGCAACAACGGGGGAGGCATGGCGGGCGGGCAGTCGGTCACGTCTGTTTTTTGGGTTGCGATCATGTGTTCCTTCGTCAATTTTATACTGTCCGTGTTCGTCTTCCCCGAGTCTTTGGGGAAGAAGAAGCGGGCAGAGGCCGCTAGGGTAGAAGCTGCGAAGGGCAAGGCTACCGCGTCTGTTGAGGCGGCGGCGGAAGAGGCTGCTACCGTTGTTGTCTTGGGCCCCGACACGGTGGAACCTAGAAAGGGACTGATAACGCGTTTCTTGAGCCCGCTAGCCGTGTTCCTGCCCGTGATCGTGCTGGACCCGTCCCCGAATGGTATTGGCCTTCGCAAGAGACGCGATTGGAGCTTGACGATGCTTGGGATTGCGTTGTTCGGGTTCATGCTCTCCACCGTGAGCTTCGATGTTCTTACTGGAGTGGAGTCCACTAAAGGCTAACGTTTGTGTACAGGGCTTATACCAGATCAAGTACCTCTATGCTGTTCACACATACAACTGGGGTGCCGAGCAGCTGGGCTACTATATCTCCTTCATGGGCGGAGGCAGGGCCGTGTGGCTGCTGTTCCTTCTTCCCAGTGAGTTGCTCTATGTTATTTTTTCCTTGGACTGTCGCTGAATGTGGACTGCCACTGTAGCTCTCATCGGGTGGTTCAAGCCCAAACCCCTACCTGCTGAGCCCACCTCATCAAATACCAACGCAAACGTGGAAGGCAATCCAGCCCAACCAGCACCAGCAGCACCAGCACCAGGCAAGAAACCCAAACCCACCCGCGCCCAACTCGGCCGCGAGATCAAATTCGACCTCGTCGTCGCCCGGTGCTCTCTGCTAATCGACTTCATCTCACACACCCTCATCGCCATCCTGCCCGCGCCCTCCGGTGTCAGCACCACATCCACATCCACAGCCTCAAGCACGACAGCAGCACCGGCGGGCGGGGTGGGCTACGAGAAGAGTCAAGCGCTCTTCGTGCTCGCGTCGTCGCTGAATGGGATGGGCAGCGGCGCGGTTCCGGCGATACATAGTCTTGCGCTGTGTATGATGCAGGTGCGGAGCTTGAATGCGGTCGATGGTGGTGGGCAGGAAGATAGTGCGAGGGAGGAAGAGGGCACGGGGGCGCTGTTTGGCGCGCTGGCGGTGTTGCAGGCTGTTGGGCAGATGATCCTTGGGGTGCGTTCTTGCTTAGCCTAAATTAAAACCAAAACTGATTTGTGGTTTTATTTTTTTTATTTTACCTTGTATAGCCTATGCTGTTTGGACTGATCTACAGCGGCACCGTCGCGCACTTCCCCAAGACCATATTCGTCGTCGGAGCCGGGATCATGGTCTTCGCGCTCGCGATGATGCTCTGCGTGCGGAACCCCGTGCGGATGCCTCGTTCCCTGAGCTCCAGCTCCAGTTCCAGTCCGGGCGCCAATGCCAATGCGGGAGGCAAGCGGAGGAGGAGGGACGGGCAGGAGCGCGGTCGGTCGCGGGTGAGCAAGGACCTGAGGGGCGGCGCGGTTGCGTATCATGATTATGGGTCGACGACGGATGAGAGTAGCGTGTAGCTATAGAGTGCTTAGATCTGGTGGACGGAGGGATATCTAAATTTTAAGTAATATGTATTATAGATCTTTGCATGGATTCGGGTAGATAGAATTATTTATTTGCAATTGCTGCAGCAAGATGAATGCAGCAACTTCGAATTGGGGCGTCCCACCTAAATCCTGCAAGCTTTCTTCGTCAACCCTGATACAAGTAAACCATTTCTTTCACGATATGTGGACGACTGGACTTCACCGTCTGTTCACACTGGCAGCTCTTCAGTTCCAACGTGACAGTCATGCAGCCACCGGAGTTTTGAAAAATAGACGCCCGGTGGCGATTTGGTTTAAAGTTAGCACTAGTCCACGGCGCTCAGTCGTCAACACTTATCACACAAGGGTTAGAGAGTAAAACCGCTCATTGGGTGCGTCAAAACCCAGTGGGAAAGCTACCAATGGCGGGAACATGAACGAATTGTAAGAACTGAACAAAGCGTTGACCCAACACCAAACATCCTCCGAGTCCGACATCCCGCCTAACCCGCCGTTGACCTTCTTCTCGTGTCCACCGTAGGAAGTGAAACATACGTACCTTGGGAGATCGCCAAAACCGCTTAGACGTGAGGGGTGTGAAGCCACAGAGGTCACCACGAGAGATGGACGCTCCCTTGCAATTGCCTGTCAAAAACAACGCCGTTAGCGGGATGAAGACGGGTGCGGTGGGAAGGAGGCAGGGCGGGACATTACCAAGAGTGATAGAAGGGTCGCCAAGTGGGAGAGGGGGAGGAAGGAAGGCCTGGAAGATAGAGGTAGGAGGTCAAGATGGGAATAAAAGAAAGGCGGGGAGGGAGAGCCTTTTATATGTGTACGGCGTGGTGGCTGACCAACTTTCGTAGAGAAAGAAATGACGCAGGTGGTGATTTCGATCGAGACTGCGTCCTAAAGCACTTTGCATCGTTCTCGGTAATATTAACACCAGAAGACGCGGACGCGCAGAGTGGGAAACAGATGGGGAGAACTCTCAAAGGTCTGGACTCCGAAGCGCCGTGTTTTTCCTGCTTCATTTACGCCTGGGTAATGCAACAAGTACCTTGCAAACTGTACGCCTTTGGGAGATCGCCATCGCCTTTCGGATACTAGAAGCCTAACTGAGACCTCAATTCGTCGAAGGGTTTGACCATCACAGTCCTACGCCGACCTGAATACAGTCAAATTTTATATGAAGCAGTCAACAGTGATTACGCACTACTCGAGTATACCGTATCCAACATTGTCGCGTGGTTTATTACCGAACAGACAATCCGAGTTCACATTAGAGGTTAAGGAGGACGCTAAGCCTGCACTAGGGAAGGAAATGTTCAGACAATTTTGATTGAGCCGGTGAGGCAGAGCACATACTATGGGTTGGCGTTCATCTTGGTCTTGTAATTTTACAGATCTGCATCACGTCTTCCAACTTCAAAGAAAGAAGACCTAGCAAACCAGAGCAAGATGTTCGACTGGGTCAGAGTACCGGTCGAAGTTTAGCTAGCGGAACATCGCGTCGTCATCAAACGGATGATTCGAGTGCATCATCTACAATGTATCTTGGATGTTGAAACGAATGTTTCTGTCGACGGGAGAACGGGGAGACGCTCAGCGGACGTTGTTGCGGGCCCGTGGGATTCAGATGCCCCGTTCAGCCGGGGCCGTTGTCGTCAATTATGCCCATTTGGTAGTGTTGATCAACAGCTTTGAATAAATTGACTTGTCTCCTTGTCCCAAAACCTTGCCCAAACCACCACCTAGTGGACATTGGATTCACTCCACTGTTCACTGCACAGTTCAGTATCACTGTCGGTCTTTCGCTCGCCTCATGTCATTCCCTCAAGCTGCCAATGACGTCCCTCCATCTGGACCGTACAAGTCATATCCCCGATACCACAGAAATACTTGAGCTCCACATCGAGTCCACTTCCGTTCGTCTCTATCCTGAAATCAGATCAGCCATTCTCGACGACAACCTCGCTGTTCTATCCATGACCCCCGGCGCTGACTCACCATCTACGAGCTGGTGGATATGCCTTCTCCAAGGATCTGTTCACGAGTTCGCTCGATTTTCTGGCAAAGAGGCGTCTACATGGTTGATCGATATTGCCCATGATATTTGCGATCCTGCCGATCGCCGTGGGTTTTTGGAGGTATGGCGGAAGGAGCAGCAACAGTGGCACTCTGTTTCTACCACAGACCCGTTAATTGCATCGATCTACCGCTACGTTCTTCCGGTCGGAATTACGGTCGGTCTCTCGAAAATCAGTGCGCGTGCGCGGAAGTCTATTACCTCTGCGCATGGGAGCCCAAGCACCATGGCTGATCGCGTAAAGACGCGCGATAAACTGTGCTGGGTGACGGGGTTTGATGATCCCCTAGTGAATAGTCATATTTGTCCCAAGCGCATGGGGGATCATATTGGGCGAATCATCTTCCGCACTTTCACATCTCTCCCACTCCCTCCAAACCTCTCAATCTACAACGAAATTTTTGGCTTCTGTTTGACGGAGACACTCAATGCATGGTTTGATAAATATGACATGGGCTTCCGTTACGTCTCCCCGGTGAGGAGTTTTTCTCCTCTATTAAATTTTCATTGATCAACCGCTCAGGACAAGTATGAGTGTCATATGTTCCCTGTTGAACCAGCTGATGTGGAATATACGATATATGGAAGAGCGCCGAAACCGAAACCGCCACACCTCCCTGCCATCCATGGGTTCCGTGTAAGCCCTCCCCAGCCCGAGCTCAGTAACGTTCCTCCTCCCGGACTCTTTCGCTGGCATTACCTTCAATGCGTAATCAAGAGATTCGCCCACGAGGATTACAAAAATCTCAAGAATATTAAATTTTCCGAGTTACCTCTACGTATGGAGGGGGACTCTGATGATGGTGGCACAGACAGTGAGGCGGAGTGGCCGTCATTGGCTTTGGATCTTGGGAGAGTTGTGAAGAATGACTTGGAGGAGCGTGATGAGCGCAACCGAGCGGTTGCAACATGGATCTCAACCGTGACGACAGTGTAAATCCTGCCTTGTATCATGTATATGAAAAAAATCAGATACTTGAGCCCAGCGAGTCTTCGCATCAATTCCACTTCCGTCTGTCTCTATCCTGTACTGCAACCAAGCATTTCCGACGACATCCTCGCCGCCGCCACAGCCGTGAGCAAGGTTAAGCCTGTGATTTTCAGGTTTGCAGCCCGACGCAATATGTCATAATTTTTGAAATTTACAATAAATCCCGTCGATCGTAAATTTACATGTAATTGTCTCCTTGTCCTCGAACCACCTCCTGTAAGAAATGTCCCTCCAGTCAAGCAGACGCGCCTCACCGCATTCCGGAAACGGCGATGGTGGGCTCGTTGTAACCCAGGAAATGAAGGACATCCTCGCTGCAGAGCCAGGCTTCATCAAGGCGAAAAAGGGCGGGCAGAGGCTTCGTCACCTATACGTCAATGGTGCGCATAAATATATCTCAGGTCTGCACGCTCAACTCGCTTAATATCTATCTATATACACAGGAAGCTTGAGACTAAACCCAGGGAGGTTCTCCACATTTGCCCAGTATTGCTTCATCGGCGAACCAAACGCTGTCCGACAAGTATGTGCACCACAGTCAATACGACTCTCATAAATTCCTACCGATTTCTAGGAAGTCGAGGCAGGGAGAGCTCCAGATCTCGACCGCACCGAAACGCCATACAGGTTTGGCTATGCCACCCTCATCGTCGCAGGTGCTCAGCGAATCCTCACGAGTGGAACCAGGCATATGGACGTCCTCAAATATCTCATTTCACTGGGTCTCCCTGTTGACGTCCCGGACATAGTTGGTTTTACCGCTCTGTTCCACGCTATTGCCAGTGACGCTCCTAAACTCGATCTCGCTCGGGCCCTTTTGGAAGCTGGCTCTAACGTGAATTACCAAAACCGCTATGGTGAAGTGCCTCTCTTTGGCGCGTTCATGAAGAGAAGTATGGACGGACTTGACTTGCTCATGGAATTCGGGGCCGATTTGGATATTGCAGAGGCGGATGGGATGACGCCGAGGAGGGAAATGCTGTCGTTTGGCCCAGAGACCACTGCGATCGTGCAGAAATGGGTCAGGAGAAGGGCAGGGGAGGAGGCGCCAATGGTTGAAAAACTGTGCGATCACTGCCAGCGCACCGACGCGCCGTTGAAGAATTGTGGCAGATGCCATGCTGCGCGGTACTGCTCTACCGAATGTCAACGTACGTCTACTCCTTTCTCCAGCCCATTCAATTACGCATGCTGGGTGTTCTAGGTAAAGCATGGTCCGGACACAAGCAGATGTGCATGCCTTTCTCCGCCTCCAATACCTTAGCTTTCAAGCCTTTCTACGAGCAAAATTACAGCCTTCAACCCAACCAAGAGATAGCAAACAAAGTACTAGGGATCAACACCCCGACGCCCGAGGCTCACCGCCGCGGGGCCCACGTACCAAAGCGTATCGACTCAGAGTCCAAGAACCTCATCATCAAAGTGCAGGTCCCGTACGACATCTCCACGAAAAAGGCGCTCCCAGGCGGAAACCCATTGCTCGTGTATACCAAGAAGCGCGACTTCGTGTGTCACATTAAGAGGAACGACAACCCCGCGGCCTACGACCAGCTCTCGAAGATCATCGAAGAGAAAGGTGTTGGTGGTGGGAAGGCGTACTTTGCCGCTGAGCTGAAGAGCAGAGACGAGCTTATTGTGAAAGTTTCTGAAGTCCTGGCTGAGCAGCCGTTCTAGGATCCCTGGTGCATTTCGTGTTTTGTCTCCGTTGATACTTGCCTTTTGAGTGCCGGAAAATTCACTGTATAACATCATCATGTATTTATCTCTTATTTGCAGAAGATTCCCCATTTCATACATCCCTTTCGCTGAGTCCTACTCCGACCCCTCAAAGTGACGGCAATGCAGAATCCAGTACTTAGGTTGGAAGTGGAAACGCAGCCAGATGCTTGATATTCAAACTGTCAATATGTTTCATGGTGTAGGGGTTACATGGCAAAGCAGTTTGTAGTGAGCACCTTACAGTCCTAGTGCGAAAAGCTATTAACAGAAAGAAACTGAACAATAATGTCACCTGCCGACACATCCTGAAGAAACCAATCGCCGATACTAGAACCCACAGAAAGACAATGGTACCAACACTTCCTGTTCGCCGTACCCTCGACGACAATTTTTCCAGTGGCCACCTCATTTGTAGAGATCGGCCAGGTTGTCCAGTTCGGTTGCGGACATGGGCAGATCTGGGACCAGTGCAGAGAGGCCGAGAGCTTACAAGTACTCGTGCTGGCAAAAAAAAAAAGGCTTTAAAAGTTAGCGACAACCAACAAGCATTCAATCAGGGACTCTCACTAGTTCTTTTATTCCCAACCATGAAAGGGTGACCTGTAGGAAATTAATTAACTTCAAGTCGACGACAAGCATAGATTATCGGTACATCGTCCTTCACAAAGGTAGTTTTCATAGGGGGGATAGTCTGTGGATGGTAAGCATTGGGTGACATCACTTTCTGGACAGGATAAGACTGGGTCATGAGCCGCTGACCTGGCCCATTCCTACAGCTAACCGACGTCAGGTACAAAAATTCTTCAACGGTAAAAGCTTACCACCAAGTTTTTATTTTCCAATCCCACTTCGCCACGAGTAGCATTGCGGCGTAAAGGATGTTGTCGAACATATACCCTTCGGCTGCTTCCGATTGGCAACCCTAGAAAAATTACAAAGGGTAAAGTAGACTGACTGAAAAGCTTTCGACGCTGTTCATCGAAGTCGGAGACAATCAAGAGCTCCTGATTCTCAAATTGGAGATCTGAAAAAGCGGAAGATTCGTATCACATCTGACTGTGCAGGGATTTAACGAAGGACGGGAGGTCAAAACGCGCACGAACAGATCGATGCAATTGGACAGGGCACATATGCTGTGATGCTGATACAATATACTCTTTCCTTGCATCGATTTCCCTAATTGCGAGTCTCCATCCCGTCCTTCGAGCAATGCCTGGCGAATGTGGATATCATGTCAATGTCCAAGTCGGTTAAGTAACCGGGCATCGTAAGACCATGGCGATGCATTCAATCGAGTCTATATACCAGAAAGCGAGGGTCTACCAGAGTTGCGAGGCTTTCAACTGAGATTGTTGAACCCGCTCCAGTTGGTTCAGTTGATTGAGTCCATGGACTGGCGATCATGGTGACGACTCGGAGTTGTGGCTGTAACGAGAGTCAAGCGAGTGCGCGAGTGCTCCTAGCACCATGTTATCCGATGGGAATCTGCCTCAGGCTAGCTTGGTCCACTGTAAGCAACGACGGGAGAGGGCGGCATGTTGTCGCGATTCAAAGTTTAAGGACGACTGGTCACTGTACCAGCCGGCCATCTTACGTCATACACGTGAGCGACGCGACATAGGGGCTAAATGTCTGTTACTATTAGGCAGGCCGCAGCGTTCAGTAGTTTTGCCGCACTCGCGTTTATGTATAAAATTTGCCGCGCAGTCGTCAACACTCTTAAACTTATCACACAAGGGTTAGAGAGTAAAACCGCTCATTGGGTGCGTCAAAACCCAGTGGGAAAGCTACCAATGGCGGGAACATGCACGAAAGTAAGAACTGAACAAAGCGTTTCCCGACACCAAACGTCCTCCGACATCCCGCCTAACCCGCCATTGACCTCCTTCTCGTTTCCACCGTAGGAAGGAAAACATACGTACCTTGGAGGTCGCCAAAGCCGCTTAGACATGGGGTTGCGAAGCCACAGAGGTCACCACGAGAGATGAACGCCTCCAATGCCTGTCAGATAGACGATGTTAGTAGGGTGATTGGGATGCGGTAGAAGGGAGAAAGGCGAGACGTTACCGAGCGTGGTGGAAGGGTCGCCTAGTGCTAGAGAGGGGAGGAGGCCTGGGGTGGTGGAGGTAGGAGGTCAAGATGGGAAGAAACGAAAGGAGAGGATGGATGGCCTTTTATATCTCCTGGGCGGCGTGGCTGACCAATTTCTGTATTTGACTTTTGCGGTATAGGTCGTGACGCGACTAGGTAATTTCGATCGGGCTACATACTAATGCGCCGTGCACGCCATGCAGTAAATCGTTGAAGCCAGACGACACGCAGAACACGAGAGAATTTGGAGTCAAACAGTGACCGTTTAGACGGCGAATGGCGTTCAAGGTCGACGGGAAGACTTTAAACTTCAAGTTCGACCATCCATTAATTGATCTTTGGTCCTGGCGAGGAGCATTTCTTGTGAACGCGGGTTTCCGCTTTTCTAGATAGGGCAGTTCGACCTGTCCTTAAGTCCTTCAGGACAGTATCAAGCCGATGTTTCGAACTGCCAAGCTCTACGGGAGTTCCAAAAAGCAAATAAAAGAGTTCGGGCTCTGAATGAGTACGACGCAACGATGGAGGGCTGAAGAAGCAGCTATATGTGCATTTAACATTCAGAGCCCGAGTTATAGCAAAATATGCAGGATCTAGCCGAAGGATAGAAGTACTTAGATGCAAGAGGGCGAGCCAACTGAACTGAGAACTCGCCAAGTCTTGGAGAAAAGCAGCGAGAGAGTCCTTAACTGAAAAATATAACATTATGTTAGATCATGTTCCCAAATTTTTTCTTCCATACCCCTTGTCCTCTTCGCAAACGCCCGCCGGGTGCGTGAAGAGAGTAACCTGTTAGCTAATTGTGCACAATCTGGGCTTGACAGAGTTTCGAAGCTGCGGGGATAAGTGTCGTAAGACTGGAGAGGCGCCGGTGCCAATGCTGTCATAGGAGGGCTCGCTGGATCGAGGCCGTTTAAATTTGGTCTGACTGGATAGCGAAAACAAGACATCCGTCCATCTCGCCACTGATTGGGGGCGCAGACAATAGGGCATCATCATATACTGGAATGACCGGCGGTGGGTCTGACAAGCAGTTCACTGGGACATCTGTTCATAAAATTTGAACAGATTTCAAAATGCACCACATTGAATATATTTCTTACCTTGCACATCAGAGAGGGCTCCGAGTCTGAGTAGGCGCTAATGCTAGATTAGTGCCCGAGAAATCAGGATGATCAGAAAGGCCGCACTGCAATTGCTGTCCACTAGAGGAGAAATTTGGATAAGTAGCTGGGCCATATTATTTAGGATGCTCGACATCGCCCTAGCCGACAGGTGATGCTTTGTTGATGGCATTGAAGCAGGAATGGAAGAAAGCGTCAAGACAGTCATTGCACTTTCCAGTCATTTTGTGGATTGACTACTGTATAGTTCTTCGGGGGAGAATCCAGGAAGCGAGAGGAGATGCGCTCCTTTGGTCAACTGAGTTATATCTAGAAGCTTTCAACCGGCACGTGAACAGTGAACACCAGCGCTTAATGTGCCTGGTGGTACACAATTTGGAACGCTGAACCTGTCGCCTTCTTATATTCTTTTGTCCTGATGCCAATCTACCTGCAGACTGAACCTTTGCATTAAATTTGCTTATCCAACACCGCCAAGTAAGCCTTTGACATATGTTCGGCCGATGAACAGCCTGACTCCAATGGACAACAGATGAACAAGCCGAACAAAACAGAGGTACGATTGACCTCCTGCAGTACGTGCTTGCATGTTTCAAAGGGCGAAATTATGCGGTGCGCAAAGGTGCAAGGCGATCACCTACTGTGTGAGTTAATAGGTTCCTTTTTTGATATCGTTCGCTGTCTTATTTTTGTTTTATTTTTATTTTTTAAATTTCTAGGGCAAGGACTGCCGGAAAAAAGATTGGAAGAACCATAAGCCTTTTTTGCACCGAAGTTACAAGTGAACGTCAAGCTGGGAGGCTAGAAAATAACAAACTCGCCATTGATTATGACCGTAAAAACCTCATCGTCATCATCAGCCTTGCGTTGAAACGCCTGATAGTCGATCGCGTCATAGAAGAGGCCAAGCGGACCAAGCGGTCGCAAATGCGCGCTGGCTCAATATCTCAACAACGGTATTCGTATTATCGACATTGGAGCGCCTTAAACAGCGGGAAGCTTGGACAAGGCAGAATCGTGCTCAGTACAGACGATGAAGTTTGAAGACACACCTGGGAGGCATTTTGGAGGAACCACAGCGCGTCTGTCTGGCCCTCGTTTCCCAGGTGGCCATCGGGTAGCTCATTGCGGCAGACAATTTAACTGGGGAAGTGGGGTCCATGGAAATGATCACCCACCAATTTCAGTGGCCATCCCAGGAGCAGGCAAAAGCTATTCGTCTAATCAAAGAAGAGGACATTGTCAAGTTACTCGTTGAGAGTTCTGTCTAGAGTTTGAACGGCGTCGAAAGTCAACATCCTCTGAAGGACCTCTGACATCATTGGCCGCTTGCTCGGATCATCTATGAGGAGCTGTCCGCTGAGAGCCAGCAACCAATCACGATGAGGAGAAGGTCGACAAGGCATACATAAGTCTTGAACAGTTTTGCCTGTCGACCACAAATCGGCGCGGATCGGACTGAATGCCGTCTGTCCGACCTCAGGTGCGATATACCCTTCAGTACCCACATAACCCCGAAACAGTTGCGTTGGACGCTTGAGTCGAACTGATACTCCGAAATCGACCACAGTGAGGCGGCCATATTCCGAAGGGACCAGAATGTTGGAGGGTTTGAGATCCAAATGGGCGACATTGTGATCGTGCATGAACTTGACGGCTTCAAAGAGTTGTTTTGAAAGCGACCATAGATATGCATCTGGGTCGTACAAGGAAGTGACAGGATTGCCCGCTTCCGGCATGGCAACAATCGACCCACTTGCGACACGCCAAATTCGGATGGTGCGCACGGTATGGTTGGACTCGGAAGGCAGACTTTGAAGGTATTGGAGAATTTCGATCTCCATCCCCCCATCCTTGACATATTTCAGATAGCCGACAATTTCTCGATCTGCGCTGTTCATGATTGCTGCGATATTTGAATGCTGTATATAGCATTTAGTCGCGGGTGACATGCAATGGAAGCGAACATACTCCAAAATCGACATATGTCACTTCATAGTTCATTTGGGCCAGATCAGCACAAACTCCTTCATCACCAAAAACACCCAAGTCGTCTTCATTCTGAAATTCTGAATCTTTTAACCCCTCGGCGATGGAGGTCATTGTCATTGACACAGTTGGCACCGCGGTCACTTGGCCGCTGGAATGCACAGACTTTATCTTGGACGCGCCTTGTTTGAGGGACATCAAACGATCAAGCTTCACGTTATCTAATTGGTCGCGCATACGTTCGACATCAATTGCGAGATTATACATCTCGCGCTGGAAGTCGACAGCTTCAGTGGTATCGCTGAGATTGAAATTCTTCTGTGAAATATAGACCTACAAGACATCAGTACACTCTTCTAATCAGAAGTCGAAAGACTAGCTCATACCCCAACTCCCGTCGCTTGTTTCGTCAAGATATATCTTTCGGCCCTCAGATTCGCTGTCACATAAATAGCGACGATATAAGGCCGGTAGGTGTCTGATTTACGGAGATAGTGGACAACACGGACCAGGGCGATGGCTTGCACGAGCATACGGTAGCGATCCTCTTCGTTTCGCTCTGATATGACTTCGCCGATAATCAGAGGCAAAAAACCTCGAGCCAGAATGCAGAAGTCATTGCAGGGAGAGTACTTGCGCGGCAAGATTCCAGGGTTATTATCTGAAATAAATATAGGAAATGGCCAGGGCATTTCCCTGTAGACGACAATGAATCTAATATAGAGGTGATTCAATTTTGAGCGCACTTACTCTTGGTAATCGAGCACATCGGTGTCACTTCGTCTGGAGAAGAAAGGTGGATGCATGAAGTTGCCCGTAAATGCTTGGGCCTTAACTGCTGATGATTTTGCTTTCTGGTAATGCTTTGCGTCTGGCAGGTAGTAATGCAGTAAATGAAAAAATGCTGATAATTCACTGCCGTCCTTCTTGACGACTGCTTTATCATCTGTCATGCTAACATCGATATAAGACGAGGTAAACTCCTGGAGGTAATGGCGCGCATTGCGAAGATCAAGGTCCTCAGCATCGATCTATCAGGATGAAAGGGTTCGTTGAGGAGGTCAACATAAAGGAAAGCAACTCACATCAAAGACTCGTCTTTTACCCAAATTGGTTTCCAATTCCTTAATTTCGTATGGCGCCATATCCTGCTCGGTTGGAACGAAGATACCCCCGTTCAGCAAAACATCCGATTCGGTCCACCGGAGGCTGTCTGCAACCATGACTTCCAGGCAAGGGTAAAGTGTGGGGTGGTCCGTCCTCAATTTTGACACTCTTCGCTGCTGTGCATCATCTGCGAAGGGGGTGTGAGCTTGGTGATTCGGCGGCGTTACCTCAGCAACAAAACATACAGACGCTCTCAATGACCAAGTAAATGTAGCCGAGGTTGAATGTTTTTGAGATGCTCGACACAAAAGCATCGCCTTTGGGCAGCAATTCATACTTGGCTTTGTCGTCAAGTGAGGCCCTGATTTGGCCAACCGTTTCTGACATGTTTTCGGGGTCAATCGCGATTGGATTCTTCACCTTGTAATAAAGGCGTTCCGTTACATTGTATGGTTGAAACCCCCGAGCTTTTGCCAGGCTCTCCAGATGATAGTAAAGAGTATACCCTGTGTTTGAGGTGCCTTGGTGGAGAGAATCACCCACTACAGTCCAGAACGTTACGTATCCATCGTCCATCGGTACTGATTCTTCGGAATCGAGTCTGGGGAGGGCGATAGGAGTCGGATATGTTGAGTGTGGTGTGGTGGGAGCTGTGGTTGAGGTTGTGAAAGGCGGCAGGCACGGAGACGCGGACCGGGGATTGATGAGACCAAACAGGAGACAATAGAGCGGCGTTTCAGTTGTGTTGTGACAGAGGTGGGGGAGTTGTTGCTGATACCAAATTCTTTTTCTCTGTCTGCAGCCTGCAGAGAAGATGAACGGCGAACACAGCAACGCCGTCGCTGGCCCATCGTCGCTGCCGTTCTCCAAGCCCGTCAACCTCATACCCCACTACTCCAGCTCGCCGTCCCCGCCGACCGCACCTTCATCTCCACTGGAAACCCCACGTCCTGCTTCGCCACCGTTGTTGTTCCTTCCTCCACCAGGTACGCCTATTTCCATGGATGCTACATTCGCTAACCCCTTGCTTTCCGCTCTTTTCACTCTAATCTCAATCTAACGCATGAATTCAACGATATCACTACCACCACCACCACAGCACCCTTAGCACCGAAACAGCACCTCGCGAGCACCCAGGATCTCCTTGCGCGCTTCCATCTGCACCCCGCGTACGATCGATATGTGCGGCCGTTCGTGGCCCTTGGGGAGGATGCATCTCTGGGGAACGAGCCTGGGAGTGCCGGTGCCATGGACCCAGCGCAGGGTCACGGCGGTGGCACCAGCATGGACCAGCAGAGGGTGGACAAGGGCAAGGGCAGGGAGCGAGACGGTGGATTCGGGGCTGGATCAGGAGCGGGTGGCACACCCACTGCGGGCGGCGAGGCGGATCTGGGCGATGGCGGGGATGCCGAGGACGACGATGGCCCCGGCGGGAAAGGCGAGAAGAAGAAGAAGAATACGTATCGGCATTTAATCAAGGGTGTCCCTGGTGAGTCCTCTCTTTTTTTCTCTCTTCAAATCCTCGATTTCTCTTGTTTGAATATTCTTCCTTGCTCCCCCTGACTCGTGGCGTTGTGGACGCGGAACTCACGCTTACGTCGTGTCCATCTAGGCAAGCACTCGCTCAAAAAGGACGACTATCTCACCAGCATGATGCTCGTCCCGCCAAAGCAGCGCATTCGCATACACCAGTTCGACCTGCGCACACAGGAAGATGCGTTCACCGTCAGCCTGGAGGGGCTCAAAGGCGTATGTTTTATTTTCTTTATCATCTCTAGCTCTTTTCGCCCCGTTCGACTTGCATGCCGTGATGGCGGTCATTCAGTCTTTCCCTTTCCCTACCCCGTTCCTGAACCCTAATCTCATCCCGTGATGTCTCTCTTCTTTCTCAGTGGAACGTCAACACACTCTTCCTCGAGTCTGCCCAGGCCCGGGAGGACCGGAAAAAACGGGTGCGTTATCAATTTTCAATATTTCCTTGTAATGCTGAGTCGTTGCTGATCATTCCAATTTCCAAATTCGCTCTATCCTGTGCTTTCATTTCGTCCATTCATTTCGCATATCACATCAACTCTCAACCAATGCATTCAACGATAACAGAAAGAACTTAAGCGCCTTGCGAAACTACAAGGGCAAAACGGACAGGTCCCTCTTCCTGGTACCCAGCCCGCCCCGCCTCCGCTGGTCCCGCCAGGCACCGCAAGCTCAGTCTCCACACCCCAGCCGCTATCCGCGGGGGGAGTGCGTTCTTCCACACCATTTACGTCGACAGGGACAGGAACACCTGTTGTCGCGCACCCACAGCCCGTGCAGGCCGCCGCTGGCGCAAGTGGGCGGCGGATGTCTGGGGCTGGAGGCGGGAAAGGAGGGACGGGGACACCGAGACCGGCGGGTGTAGGTACACCGCGCCCTGGGTCGACGACGACCGCGACAAGCGGTGGGGGTGCTGCCCCAGGTACTTCAGGAACCGTGGCAGGTGCTTCTGCGTCCCGTCCGCCGTCGACGGTTCCCAGGCCGGGTTCTGCGGTGCCGAGACCGGGGTCGGCGACGGCGGCGGTTCCCCGCCCTGGTTCTGGGCAGGTGCAGAAGTCATCGTTGGGTCAGGGCCAGCTGCCTCAGAGGCCAGGGACGCCGATGGACGTTGATCAGCAGCAGGCGCGGGGGAAGAAGAGGGAGAGGGAAGACGGCATGTTGAATGGGGCTGTTAATGGGAATGGGAATGGGGTTGTGCATGGTGGGAATGGGATGGCAAATGGGAATGGGGTTGGGTATCACCAACAGCATCAGCAGGCCCAGCAACACGGGGTGCATCAGCACCCTCAGCAGCAGCAACAACAACAGCACAATGGGATGATGCAGTCTAAGCCTGGGGTGATCAATGCGAAGGCTGGGACGGGGAATATACGGCCTCGGCCGATCAAGAAGCAGCGGATGGTGAGTTTCGTCGTTTCATCCTTGTTTGCGTATTTCTTGCCCGGATAAGCAAGCTTCTTGGAGGTTCGAGGCTGATGCTGGTCATTTATTGCAGGACGTGCAAGGGCAGGCGCGGGATGTGAGTGCGCCGGTGCAGCAGCAGCCTACACCGCAGGGTGTATGAGTTACAGAAGACGAGAAAGAGGAAAGAGATGAGGTTGGCCGTCGAAACCTGGCTTGTGTTGACCTTCCGCTGCCTTCGACCGTCTCTTCTGCTTCCTGGTTGCACACACGGATATTGACCCACCCACATACCCAACCCACCCTACACCGCCGCCCGTCGAGAAGTAATGAATTAAGCCCTAAGCCTCCGCCCCTCGCCATCTGCCTTCCGGCTTCACCTGTGTTTGTTGAATTAACGTCATCCACATGCACGACCGACATCTCCTTTCCTGACTTAATTTCGGGTCGACCTGTACGCGTTGACATTCAGGACGTGGGCCCGGGCGTTGATTCGCTGCGTTCTGTGCCCTCTGTCATGACCACAAACATATGAAGCTTTGCATGAACCCATCAATGACCGTCGGACTCACCATCATCCTGCTTTACTCTCCATACCTCTGCACCCTCAACCACACGACCGCTGGGAATTAGGCCTTTGGTGCTTCAACTCCAACCACACACGAACTCCGCCTTCCAATACGACCACCGTACGCTCACGACGCCTTCCAAATCATGTCGTCTCCTTTTCTTCCGCCAGAATTTTGCTGTCGTTCCACGTCAATCTACTTTTTGTCCATCAACATTGAGATCACCCGTCTTCCTCAGCTTGTCTTCGCGTTGCTTTCCCTCTCGTCTTTTTCGTCTCCTTTCTTCCTTTTCTTCGTCCTTGTCTTTATTCGTTAATTCGTCTCGGTACATACTTACGATATCCATCTCCATATCCATCTCATCCCCATCCCCCTCTGCTTACTTACACGTACACCTGCATCTAGCATCTACACACAGCTCGTGAATTGACATTGTTTGATTCATACATCGATCGATTGAGGTTTCTGTGTATCTTGTTTCTTTCCTTGGCTGAGCAGAGGACTCGATGACGTAAGGGCAAGGGCGAATTGTTTGGTTCGAGGAACAAATCTGGCTCTCTTCCTTTCACTTATTATACGCAGACCCCCGCTTGTCCGACGTGTCGCGTCTCGAGTCCCATCATCACGATTTATCCGTGCGCAGCGTCCCGCTGTTAGAGCTTCTCCCGGCACCGTGCTGCGGTCTGCCCAAGGCCTGCCAATTGCGGGTCACGTCGTGTTCAGGCGGGCCAAGTTCACCGTAAACGCGTAAAATCTGTCCAAATGACTGATATCTGACTGGCATATGCATATACTTAGCTTCTGGATCTGGAGGAGTGGGAAGAGGAATATCTGAGGTCGATTCATTGGGACATCACTGGGACCTGGAATACCGATCAGGTCTTGGGCTTGGAGAACTTTGCGGTTGACAGTTGACTGCGACGCGTGCGACGGCTGAGGCAAGTCGAATCACCCCAAGTCACAATTATCTTTCCAGGTCATCATGCGTCATCATCAGTTTCGACAGCCTAAGGACGAGTATTTAGTCGACTACTTGTGACTGCAGGAACGCCGGTGTTGAAAGGCTCGCTCTAGCCTAGCTGCTCTTTCTCTGTGGTGCTTTGCGCTGGTCGTCTTTGCCTCCCTGGTGGGCTCTAATCAAGATAAAATCGGAGTCTGCTCTAGTGTTTGCGTAATGTCTGACCATGTGGTGCGCCAATCTGGACTCATAAAATGACCTCTGTCCCTTTCACTCATAAACTACCGTGATAAACCACTGGGTGACTTGCCTGTTTCTCCTTTACTTTTGCAACATCCAGGTCCGACCAAAACGGAGACGGAACGGTTTCCCTTTCAGCTCAGTGCAGCCTGTCGATCCTTGTCTGGGGTACTACGTCTTTACGGCGAAATCTGCCTCGGATGATCGATTATATGCACCTCAATCCAAGGATATCCGAACCAGGACTCATGACTTGGAGGAACGCATGGTGCCTTCGTCTTTCGATGGTGAATTGGAACTGGAGCTTCCTCTTGGATTTGGAGACTTGGACGATGACGCGAAGGTAGACATCGAGAATGAAAGCAGACCCGCTTCTCGAGCTACGGAAAGTTCTGCTCAAAGTTGTGTTGCTGATTGGACGGCATTCGTTCCCGGACCTCGGCGTTTCTGGACTCCTACCCTTGTTGTTACTCCTAGCCATGTTAATGAGGCTGTCGAAGAAAGGAAGGAGAGCCATAACGTCGGCCATCGAACATCCACTGACAGACAGAGTGTCGTCACTGTTGAAGAATTCTTGAAGAGGTCCAGTGATCAGAAACCTGCTGTCAAGCGACGATATGGAAAGAAGAGACTGTACAAGAAAGCGGTGCAAAGTGTCCCTGACCAAGCCCACTGCGACATCGACGAAACAGAGGATATCATACGCCTACGATCTAGACAAGTCAGGCGAGAACCTTTACTAGCCGATCCTTCCAGCGATATAGGCGCCTCGTCCGTTAGCCATGGCCCGTCATCTCCTGTGCCAAGTCCGAGGCTCTCACCGTCCAAGAAGTTAAAAAAGAGGAAAAATCACAAAAAGCAGAAACCCTTGAAACAGCGCATATACGAAGCCGCCATCTCTACCTACGGCGAGCCTGACGCCGAGTTTATGCGTCTGGCAAAGGCAGGAGAAGATCCTGCCGACCAGAATCGTCCACCGCTGCGTTTCGTCCCAGGGGCGAATATCAAAGAACGTCATCTTGGAAGGACTAGGACTCGGAGAAATAATTGGACCCTGGTGGATCCTCGCAAGTCTATGGCCATCCGCACAGCCAGTTTCTCTTCGCGACTTAGGCCATTAGGCTTGGCACAGAATAATCGCGAAGACGGCCGCACAGAGCCCAGCGCAGACAAGAGGTGGAAGTGGGATGAGGATCTAGGGGTGCCTTCACTGCCTGTTATCGTCGTCGAGCGCGACTCCGAAGGGGACTCCAGACAGCAGTCGAACAAATGCATAAACACTGGAAAAAGAAAGCGTGCCCAGGAGGGATGTCTGCCTACCAAAGTGTTTGAATGCCCTCCTCTTATGTTTGTGTCGCTGCACGAGGCAGAAGATAGTTATGCTGCTATGTTTCCTAACCGACAGTGAGTCTAGTATCGAACCTGTTTCACGGGACGACGAGGCACTGCCCCCTTTTTTTATAATTCCTGCTGACTGCTTGGTCAGGTCATCTACCCGGAAGCAGATTGCGAGTCTGAAGCTTGAACCCTTGCCTGATTCACAGCCGAAAGGCAATGCTACTGGAAGCAAGTAAGTAGCCAACCTCGAGATATAAAATGTTCACCGTCCTTGAACAATGCATTCAGGATTCACCGATCAACACAGTCAAAGCAGGGTACGAAACCGCTGGCATCAGGTCTGGAGATGGTAATGATTACAGAAGTTCCTCGATCAACGACCCCAGATGTCCAGCCTGCTCAGACGCCGCATCAGGTGCCTCTGGATACGTACTCGCTTGTTGACGGCTCTCCGAATGTAGAGCCTCCTTGTCCTGCTGCGCAACCCCTAGAGCCTCGTTCAGGCTCCCCATTGAATCTAGGGATGTCGTCACCGGTACAGGCGCCTACCTTGTTTCCAGTCACACCTCGGCCAAGAGAAGTGTCCCCTGTTCGCGTAGCTGGTTTGAATTGTTCGACTGCAGAAGGCTCTCTCAGGGTAGCCTCGCTAATTGACAAGAACGATCAGACGAACAGACCGCAAAAGACTGCGAAGTTACTCAAGCCCCTTGGTTCATTTATGGATGAAATCCTTGAGACCATTCGCAGTGTCAAAGGAGCCGAAATCTCTGAGTCAAAGACCCGACCGACCAGCAGGTACAAGAGTGTGAGCTCAAATTATGTTGTTGGATCCTCCCTCGAAAGACCCTTTGGCCCGAAGACGTCGCGTAAGTCAAACGTCGTATCGCTTGTTGTGTGTTTTCCTAATTTCGTCCTCTATGTTCTGATTAGATTTCAAGTCAGGTAAGGTTTGCAATGTGCATCCATTTCTTAGCGATGATCGTCTTAAAATGGATATCACAATGACATTGACTTACCAGCACACGAAGTGGAGAAGTCGACCACGTTGCCTTGTCCTCATTTCCAAGATGTCTTCTTCGATTATCAAGAATTCCGACCCGAATGTTTAAATCAAATACAACGATTTCCCAGCCCTGATATTCTGGCTGCTCTCCAACCGTCAAATTATCAAGTGATTCTCAGCTCCAGCCCTTAGGCCCAAATGCCTCGTGTTTTGAACTCCATGCTCCATCGACAGACTCCACCACTTTCCCAAACACGTTCTATTGACCAAGGATGAGGACGATACAGTCTAAAATTGTGTTCTACGCAGCTCCAAGTACAAATGCATTGGCTCCAAAGGCTACTAAATATGATGTTTAAAATAAAATTACCGAGTGAGAACGAAAGCAGCACAGATACACGGCCAGTAGAAAGGAATAATTTATGCCGGTCAGACTGTTCGACGAATGAAATAAAAATGATATTCAAGAATCCCCAGACCGAGAGCGGGCATCAATCCTGTAACAACGCATGTTGGGGTATCGTAGAATGAGGCCTTTGTTCGTCATTTGAGCATGGATCTCCTCGAACTGTAGGACGAGAATAACGCATGAACGACAGAATCAACCATATGTCTGATAACATTAACGCACCCGTGTTCCTTCGGGCAAGGGTAATGTCCGATGGTACATCTTCCTAACGTGCTCGCGCAGGACAACGCCATCTTCTTCTTCCCACTCAGTAATTTCGCCAGTCTCCCACGTCAAGAGAAGCTTATTGCGTTGAAAGCTAATGTGAATGTCTTGCTTTGCCACCTCAGGAAGGTCAAATGTGGCCACTATGGCACGACCGTCAGTGGATTCACGGAAGCTAGATCTGCAAGAATGTTCAGCTCAGTTGCGACTCTGGGTCCTGCAAGTAGGGATGGCAATTACATTGACTTCTGTTTCTTCACTGACTTGGGCGCAGAGATAGGAGGAGACTCCATCACAGGGACTTGCTGCATCGGTACGTTGACGTTCTCTGCCGCGTACAGCTCTTGAGCAACTTCCTCCAGAGACTGGACTTTGGGGCGTTCTTTGGCCATCTTTTTCTCCTTCTCCTGCCGAATGGTGTCCCAGATGAGGTTAAGTGATCTAGCGTCCGCAGGAGGTTCGACGTCTTCAATTGACGAGCCAGCAACGTTAGGGTGGGTATACAAGCCGCGAGTCATTCCACGGTGTTTGAACATGTCCAACTCAGTAGACGCATCATCATTTGAAGGATAATCGATACCAGTCACTGCGGGAGTAACAGGCGATTGGATGACCTTGTCATCCTTACGGTTTACGGCGTAGGGCATGTGGAATTACTCGGGTATGGGGGGTACGAACAAGCGAGAACGATAAAGAGGCGGTGGAGTCTAACGACTAAGGGAGGACTTTAAGGAATCAAGGGTCAGTGGCAGACCTTGCAGCCCACAGCGTGTGTCACTCACGAGGTAAAGGTCTCGATAAACGTCGAGAAAAATGCGTCACTGGACGGAGATATCGGGAGGATAGATATTGGTTCTTCCGCGCGAGAGAGGGGCCGTAACTCAAGTGGAAGGATCATGAAATAACAAAATCGTCCAGCATCGCGATAATCTATAAATCAAAATTGAGAGAGAAGTCCAGAATGGAAAGAAAGAGCTTGAGCAAACCGGATCAGCTGTCTAACCAAGCAGCGTCTTGCCTCGCTGTTAACATGAGGCTACAGACAACAGTGTTGTTATTCCCGCTACCTTTAGGTAGAGGGTATTAGAAGTGGTGGACCCTTCCAATTTTTGGCTGGCCATTTTGATGTGTGAAAATAACATCCGTATATAGCTGCATCACATGTTTTTATCGGTCGGAGCATGGTTCCGATCAGGTTCCGATTCGTCAAGCGTCAAGTTCGAGACGCTGGACAACTCTTTTTACCTCTGCAGTAATCGTTTCTTCCTAAGTTCCTTTCCATTTTGTGTCTTAATCAACGGTCAGCAAATGCACGCTGTATCTGCAGATTTGTTCAACACAACGAACACGCCAATTTTATCCCACTGTTACCTCCACATTCGTGACTTACATTGGTTCATTCTTGTTGACTAAGAGACGACATTGAAGGCCTTCGTCAGAAATTTTCCTCGCCTCCCTCATTCTCCGGCTGGTTACGAGTCTAAATGACTATGTTGTGTTGATTATTGTTCTGCCGAACCCTTTGCGATCACGAACTTCTGGGAAATTTGTCTGTGTCTTTAGGAATCGCCATGATTCTCTCTTCGAGTACGCCTCACATGGGCGAGATTCTCATCTCCTTTGCTTCACTAACAAGTTGTCCTGAGGAAATACGACAGTAGTTAAACAAAGTTTGTCAACCCAGGATGAAATCTCACCACTGGACTCAGATGTCCCTTGAGGCCGTGGCGCCGCAATTTCTCCCTTGAAATCTATGCTCGTCTACATGCTAGTAACTTATCTCATGCGGGATGTTCTTGATTGTAAGAAGTCTTGATGGTGTCTCAATGCCAATAACATTTTTTTTGATGAAAAATTTACGAATCTTCTTAGAGCAAGCATGCTTCATGTGCCCAATCCAGTCTATTTACTAACTTCCTTGCTGTTCTTGCATCGGAATTAGACTCAAATTTATTAGAATTCATTAGGCTCTTTGTTTGAACTCTACTCGAGTACTTAGGCCTGTCAATTAATCGTAGTTCAAAAATATCAAGTTGACCCTCGAAATCTGTGGTTATGTCTCCCTTATGAATCAAGCATCTTCGCCTACAACTTTTACCACAAGTAATGGGACAGGTAGCGGGCAATGCCGCTTGTCGGCCTTACATAGTTATTACACCGACGAAAATCGCACCTAGCACCAGGATTCACGTCCCCATTTGGAATTAGACCCGGCCCGGCCATTTGCGGAGCTTCGCGGCTATTTCCACAAGAAAAGAAAATTGTTTGCAACCTTCAACCGTTTGATCTTCCTCTATCTCCTGGGCGTCGTCCTTGAAAGCGTATTCCGCCCGTTCATTGTGAGTTTTATCTCTTTTCTATGGCTGGATAGGATGGGCCTTCGTGCCACCAGTCAATAGCATGTTAGACTACCAATGCACCCAAGTGGAGCTGAGGACACTTACTCGACTTCTGATCCAATCCAAAACCCTCCTTAGTATTTGCTCATACTGATTCGCTCTATTCAGATGACCTGATATTAGATATGGGGCCCATGTCCGCCTTTCGTTTTGGACCTGCCATCTTGGTTCATCTTCTCCGACCTGGTCAATCTGGATCGTCAATATTGCATCTTTGTACTCGGGTAGCTCATGCGACAAGGGGCACACCAAGGTGCCTTATTGGCCTAGTTGCTCTCGCGCTGCTCTGTTCGTGTAATTGATGTAATGTCAAGGGTAGCCACCTTTTGTCCGTCTACACTGCTTTCAAAACGCGTGTCAGTTATTAAAACCGAAGTTCACGTCTTCCCTCTCACACGTACCAATTGTAGCATTTGGGATCGTATACTCCGCTCGTGCCTGCGGTCCGAAAAGTGACATAAAGTCGGGCAGCAAGTAAAGAACTTTTCAGCGTTCCATCGTCATCTTTTTGTCTATGTCCATCATTCTCATGGAAGTTCAATATGTTTGATGGGTAAACAGTTGTCCAGATTCTCAGAACGAGTTTCTTATATGACATGGATAATAGGTTACAAATGACGATCCCTACAAGGATCGAGTTAATCGAGCGGATATGCAACATGCAGTCGACATACAATCAGACTAGGTTTTTGAATTTTTTGTTCGAATATCCAGTCGTGATTCGGCCCATTCCTAATCGCCGTTTAACACCAAAGGCTTGAGGGGCAGAGGTTTTGGGGCTACCTTGCGAAGCACCCGAAGGTTCTATCCGAGGAACAATATTTCTCGCAGTTGGAAGGTCAGAGACGAGGGAAGGGCTAGGGAAATGCGGTGCCTTCGGCTGTGATGAAAGGACCGACGATGCCGTGGGCTCAGGAAAAGATGTCATGCCAGTGTCATAATAGTCACTGTAAAAATCATCCTGCCCAACGGGTACTCTCGACAAAGCCGAGGATTTTAGCCCTGAGCTGCACTCTCCAGGAGGTCTGATTTGGTCGTAGCTAGAAGACAACGCTATCGGTACCGACGAAGAAACCTTGCTTATCGGTGTTCTTGAGAGCAGTGAAAGGCTGTCATTGCCTCGATTAGCTTGGGAAGACGAGTTCATTACCAAACTGTTTGAGCTGCGGCCGGAATTGGGCGACGAGCTTGTTGGCTTATCTGCCTGGTTCCGTGAATCTGGCGTAACGGACGAATACGACGGCGCGGGATTCGTCCCCGGGGGACGGAAGGGAAGGGCAGATTTCGGAGGTGGGGTGCTGATCAAATATGCTTCATCCACCGCACTAGTCTTGGAAGGTGACCTACTGCGTTGAAGGGTTTGGGATTGACGTGTAGGTTGTGGCTTGCCTGCTGGTCGAATATAACTAGACCCTTGCCTCGAGGATTCTGCAATTTGAGGTTGAAAAGACATCTCGAAATCATCATCTGTGGTGGAGGAGTAGGTCGTTACCCCCGATTGAATTGAGTGCATAAATATCCCTGAAGAGGGTGTAAAAGAAGTATTGAAGGTACTCGGTTTTGAGGGTGGCTTCGGATGTTTACTGAAAGGGCCCTTCTTCTTGTAGTCCTTCATGAAAGTCGCAGAGATTGAGGCAAGGGCATCGGGCGCGGCGTAGAGGGCTGCGAGATTGGCTTATACAATATTTTAATTACAGACTCAGGAATATTCGAGATGAAATGAGTACCTGGTTCTAATGGCGCCGTCGTAATGGAAGATTTAACACCTTTCAATGACATGGTTGACATCTCGCCATACGCATTCTGAAATAGTGGCTTTACTCGGTCACCACTCAGTTCTCTGGTGCCGTAAATTAAGAGGCGTCGAAATGAAAGAAAGAGAATACTCACAAATCGGCAAGGCGTCGCTCTATTTCGGCCTCATCGGGAAGTGGCCTGGTTAACACTGTCGATATCACAGATCGATCGCCAGGCAAAAAACGAGGTACGTCGTAGCTGAAAAATCCCTGCACCAAGAATGAGCAATTTATTATACAGAACGTGCGAGGGATGTTTTCTACTTCATTTTTCCCGCGTACGACAGATACAAAGTCAGAGAGTTTTTTCTCCTTAGTCTTGCCTCCGACCATCCTTTTCTTAGAGTGAAGAATATATAGAAGGGCCTGGGCTCTTGTGCAAGCGACGTAAAGGAGGCGTCTGGTGAAGTTGTGAACAAAGGATACCACTCAGGGAGACGTAATACTTACCGCTCTTCGTCAATGTCTTCGGTTCGGTAAAAAGGGAAAGTGTCCTGATCAACTAAGGAGCGGTCAACCAGAAGAAGTAATATGCCATAAACAGGATGTACCTGCTGGAATCATCACAACTGGCCACTCCAGACCCTTGGCAGCGTGGCATGTCGAAAGGGTGACTTTCTGCTCTTTGATCAGATATCGATACATGTGTTCATCAGGTGGTTGAACCTGACCTCTTTGCTTTCATCTTCCGTTTCGTTATCTCCTTCTGAAGAGAGCATGGAGGCTTGCAAGAAGTCCCTCAATACAGAACGCCTAATCGGAAAAAGGCGTTAGCACACGTTGAATGGCAATTGAGCGACTTACTCCTCAATAACTGTGGTTGATGGGCCTTCAGCAGGCTGCGTCTTTTGTTTCTGGGCCTCCGTTTCCACTTCACTAGCGAACGTGATCAGTTCCTGTACGTTCTCCCATCTGCTTTCCCAGTCTTGCTGAGTTTTCTTGAGGTGGTCTTCATAGTTAATCATGTCAACCAACTTCCGAAGCATGTCGGAAGGAGAGCATTTCTGAGATTAAAACTAAGCGATCGTGTACGAAAATAAGGGGGAAAGAGCTGACATCTTCATCGAGTTTCCTAAGAGAACGTATAGTCTTCACAAAAGAAACGATTTTCTTCTTGACCGAGGGCTTTATATCAGGAACTTTGTTGTCGTAAATTTTCTCGACAAGCTCCAGCTGAGATATTTTGAGCCTTTGTGCCTGGGATGCGACTTCAGATAATGACTGAATAAGAACTTCGTTTCAGCGGCGATCATGAACAAAATTGACCGACAATAGGTACCTTATCACCCATCCCACGAGCCGGGACTTTGACTGCGCGAATAAACGCAGGGTTAAAGCTCGGATTGTCTGCGAGCTGCAGGTACGCCAAAAGGTCTTTGACCTATTAACCAAACTTGAGAAAGAATATCAATGCCAATTGTATCCTACGACAGACCTCCATTCGTTCAAAGAACTTATGACCGCCTAGAATTCTGCATGGAATTCCACATTTTTGCAGAGCACTTTCGATAGGACGTGAGAGTGCATTAAATCGGACTAGAAAACAAATAATTTCAGCATGCCATCACACGTGGCTAGCATATATCTACCCACGAAGGATCACAAAATCTCCCCATTTGAGGACTCCTCCCATATTTGCAGTGCAGCGTTTAATTTCATCTGCAATAAAATCTGCCTCGTTTTTCTCGTTCTCGAACTTGCCAATAAATGGAGTTGCGCCGAGCGGATGAGATGTGTGCAACGATTTAGGGATCCGTTTTTTGTCTGGCGATTAATTTAGGTCTGACAATAGAGTCTCAATGTGGAGAGGCTTACCCTCTGCAACGATGGCCAAACATGACCTTAAGATCGACGCCGTTGACCGATAATTTTGCTCTAGAAAGATTTGTTCGGTGTTGGGAAAATCTAATAAAATGCTGGTTAGGTAAGAATAAATATTAATCTGGTGCATCTCACCTTTTCGCATCCTAGATAAGTTTATAACTTCTGCAGAGCGCCATCCGTAGACTGGAAGGCTTGATTAGTGAAAACAAGTACCAACGAGAATTGAAACTACTTGATTGATCAGGATCCCCGACAATAGTAAGGCACCGCCGAACTGCTATAGCTTTCATAAGTTCGTATTGCATTGTGTTCGTATCTTGACTAAGGATGGAAAGCGTGGTCAGCGTAAAACGGTCAAGTTCAAAAGGAAATGACTTGCAATTCATCCACGAGAATATGTCTACACCACATGACGGACTCTTGGTGAGTAGTGAAAAGTTTGACGCCATATATGAGTAAGTCGTCAAAGTCAAGAGCATTGTTCTCCTTGAGAACCTTCTCATAACCTATATAAACTTCAGCCAATATGCGTTGGACCCCTTTCCTTTCCTCTGACCCAGGTGGCTGAGGAGGTAGGTGTCTCTTGGACAATGCTTCGTTTTTTTCTACCTCTGCATACATCATAGCAGCTGATTGACCCTTAGCCTTTGCTTTCGAGATGGCAGAAGCTGCATTGCCTTCTGAGAGTGTTATATCGTGCTTCATCATGTAATCGGAGTACGGGTCCATGAGAGCCCCAATTAACTTTTTACTAAAAATTCAAGACAAGATTATGCGTCTATAAAAATACCAGGGTTCAACGCATACCTTTCGTCGGCATCGCATATTGTAAAATTTCCATCGAGACCAACCTCGGCTGGGTGCATTCGCAGGTATCTGGCACAGATGGAGTGGAAAGTTCCCATCTGCAAGGCAGTCGTCTTAACCTTGCCTATTAGTTTGGTAAGCCGGTCGCGCATTTCATTGGCGGCTTTATTCGTAAATGTCACCGCGCATATTGTCGCGGGTTGGAGCTTGTGCGTAATAATTAATCGAGCAATCCTACATGTCAGAACCTGGACACTGGGTAAGTCGGGGAAGTATAACGACTTAGACAGCGGTCACAGCGCACCTTTGTTTTTCCACTTCCTGGACCAGCCAAAATTTGCAAAGGAATTGTTGGGTCGTGTTCAACAGCTACGGTTCACCATTTGAAGTCAAAATAAGCTATTACTCTGGGTATAATGGTGCTTACCTCTCAGTTGCGCTGCATTTAATCCATTTAGAACACTGCCCAAGTCGATCGCAGTTGAAGATGAGTCAGGTTGGGCGGTGGCAATGGCCCGTGATGGTCCAGGAGTATTCATAAGTCAGTAGTGAGTATCTTGAACGACTTCCCGTCTTCAGTTTAAGTATTGTAGGTCAACGAAGTAAGAATTCTCGAAGAAACCTTGGGCCTCTTGTCGAGGGGAAATTGGAAAGCAAGTTGAGGTTCTCGCCAACTGTGACGCGTTTGATGGGACGCGTTGATTGCGCCATCATGTGATGTGACTATCGTGTCAAACCTCACATACTTGTCACGCAAGTATGGAAGTTTCTCTCAACTTCTCGGCGCTTAGCGTTGACCTACACTTCACAGTTTAATACTTCACGCCTTCTAGTATCTGCGTGCTTGTTTTCGTCAACTGTGACTTTCTGCATGCAAACTCTACCGTGAAATTCCGCTTGCATTAAATTGAACGTAACATGATCGATTAGGGCAACGACTTTACCAAATGCGGTTCGTTCGAAGATCGGCTGGCCGCATTAGTGGTGCCAGAACCGCCGTTAGCATGACATTCCTTTTCACCTTCCATTACCTTGACGGACATTGGCACTGGCGGCCTTCATATCATCTACCAGCACATACCAACTAACTCACCACCGGACGGTCTGGCAATCTCAAGCCACCTTGCAGTAATGATCCCCAGCCCGGAATTTCTACATCCTGATTCAAGGGCTTCCGACGGCGAAGCAAACAGTCCAACACTCTCAGTGCGCAGATCAGAATCGCGACTCTCGGATTGTTCGGCGGATTCTGGTTCCAATCTCTTTGTCCAAGGCGATTCTGTCGAGGGCTCGAGCAGTGCGGGATCTTTACCATATTTCCATCCGTTTGGGTCTCGGGATGTGACATCGTCGCTCAAATCCGAAGAGAAACGCTTTACCTGGTCGAACGCCTTTTATGGATGGCGGGTTGCCTTTGGGTCATGTACGTTCAGTAGCATCCAAGCATCTCAACCGACTGATGCGATAACATCCAGGGTTCAATGTTTGCCTAGTGCTGATACCAATATCAGTGCGTTTCCATCGATAATTGCAGAATGTGCCAGCTAATCCTTTTGCTTCCTAGTGGGCATTGACCCTCAGCGTAAAGACCTACCACGGACTTACCTTTGCATGTGAGCAAGATATAAGAAATCTCTGACATTGTCTGACTCGCCGCTTTTACCAGTCTGCATTATAGCCTTGATACCACTAGTAAGGGTGAGCGCTCCTGTACTTTCTCTAGAGATAAGATTGTTTTATTGATTTTTGACTTAGCTGCACGATTTATCGACGAGAGAGCTTGCCACCAGAATTGGAGGTTCGAGAACAGGCTTATTGAACGGCAGCATGGTAATTGGTCACTACTCATTCTTCGGGATCACCAATTGATATGATCGTTATATCCTACTAGAGCAATTTGTGAGTGACGTATGATCCATGCATGACTTCTTTGTTTCCAATAAATTGTCCAATTGCAGCGTGGAAGTCGTTGTGGCCGTACGTCCCATTCACTCGTAATACTTACGGAAACTCAATTTGGGCCTCTTGTTTCAGATCAGTGCCCTGCGTAAATGCGAGCTTCGGGTGGTCCAATCTACACGTACGTCAGAATCTGGACGCATCATAACATAACTGATCTTCTCTCCAAAGTCATTGGTTCCATGCTGTGTAAACTTCGTGAGTGATAGGAAAAAATGAACAGTCGCAAAGTCCTAACCACTGATTCTTATGCGAAGTTCTTGTACTGGGACTTTGTTTCTTTGCAGGCGGTATGCGGTTTTCTGAACAAGGCTTTGATCCCAGTAAGCCCACTCTCAACAATTTCGAAACTTCTCATCGAAATGTCTTGTCAGCGGCGACCCAAATTCACTCGTCTCTTCTCAGTCTGAGTGTCGGCGCTGTTCTGCTGCCTGCTGCATATCA
Source organism: Galerina marginata (assembly GCA_023014335.1). NCBI lineage: Eukaryota > Fungi > Basidiomycota > Agaricomycetes > Agaricales > Galerinaceae > Galerina > Galerina marginata. Next base: position 3,005,817 of record JAECYW010000004.1, read on the forward strand.
CTTTACGCTTGGTAACAAGATCGATGCAGAATTCGAGGCACAGAAACAAGACATTTTGCATATGAGCCATGGTGTACGTGTTTCAAAATATTGGTGGTAGAAACCGTTGACTCATTGTGGTTTAGGTTGCAATTGTCCTATTATTTAGTGAGCGACCATTTTCCTTTACCTGGTTTTATCATTAATCGCACTTTGCCGTCTAGTCTACGTGGCATATCTACTATTCCAACTTTGGTCGCACACTTATCTATACAACAACCAACACGACAAGAAAAGCAACAAACTATCAACGGTCATTAAAGAGAAACGCGCACACCGCAAGCTACACGATCATGGAAACCATATGAAACGCCATGAGAGTCGGGCAGAAACCGAGACAATAGCACATGAACCCTTGTCTCTTGACCCACCACGGAGACCCTTTGTCTCTTCTCCTTTATCCTCGTCTTCCTCTATAACATTGACGAGTCGATCCGAAACACCCTCAGAGAAGGCTGCATACTTTCCTCCAGGAGCCTCGACGGTTCGCCTCGACCATGAGATGGGAGGCGTTCCGATGTCTCGCTACTCTGCCCATTCCAGCAACACCGTCTTTTCAAGTAGCACGTCGGGCGAGCAAATACGCACTCAGTCGAACGACGCTATGCTCAAGGAGGCCAGCCTCAGTTCAGAAAAGAAGAAGCCGCAAATGAGCTGGTTCTTGACCATTTTTTTGCTCATTGTTGTAACCGGCGTAAATTTATTCACCTATCTTGAACATTTAAGGATGCTAACCAATGCAAACAGGCTGTCGCAGTCACTGTAGATTGGTTGGTTGAAGCAATGGATGGGATTTCGGGGACCATTAAGAAAGAATGGGTTGGGCTCATCTTACTTCCTGCAATTAGTTCGGTTGCAGGTGCGTTCCTGTCCTTCCTTTCTGGCCTGGATCGCATACGTATACTAATGAATGATCTGCAGAGATCATCACTGCCGTCAAGGTATCCGTAAGGGATGAATTAACTCTGAGTGTCAGCGTTGCTGTGGGCTCAACGATTGTAAGTGCAACTTACTTACTGGAGTTGTGCCTTTTATTGACTTGTTACCCAAGCAAACCGCTCTCCTTGTTATACCGTAACTCACTCTCGGTATTCAATTGGAGTTTACTTCTCAACAAATTCATAACAGGTTCACTGTCATCCTTGCTTGGATCATGGACAAGCCCCTCTCGCTGCTAATGGATCCATTTCAATCGATGGTACGAGGCTTCATCTATGCTAGAACCACGTTTAACAGATAATATGTCCCTAGGTTCTCTACATTGCTGGTACTACCTTTACTTTAATATTTTTTTCGACGCTGACAAAGTTTCAGTGAACACGATGGGCTATGTCGTGGCAGACGGCAAATCGAATTGGCTCGAAGGTGTCATTCTAATTTGTAAGTATCCGCCGTCGTCTTTTTTGACTCGGTGACGTTGACAGATGATATATAGGTCTCTACATTATCATCGCAGTGTCCTTCTGGTTTTATCCAGGTTTGTGAAATCAGTATGCTATGAAGTTATGCTGACATTTCTTTATACAGCACCGAACTTCGAGTACTCAGCCTGCGATGTCAAGGTAATATAGAATTAGATTGGACTTCAAATATACCCTGGACACAATATTAGAGATTCTAGCACTCTAAATTATACTCTAATTTGTACATTATGTACTGTACATACAATTTATATATCAAGGAAGCAATGCAGATTCGGTCATTCATCTGGAAGAAGAAACTCTGATATTTGCCCTTTCATGGCTGTCCTGCTCATTTTCGTGCTTCGCATCACTTCCGCCTCCGACTCATGACCATCATGTCGAGTTGCAGGATCAACAGCAGAGCGGACCCAGAAGGGTAGAGGGACACTTTCCTTTGACTGCCCTACAGGAAGAGGCGCAGCTGTCCCGCGACTGCTACGGCTCGTTAGCAATGTATGGCATGCATAGCAGAGCCAAGGTGTCAGAGATGGTGATGGAATTGATGTCGGAGCGGCAGCAAGGGAGGGATTCGTAAGATTTGCTATTTCTTCCTCGGTTAGATGCGGGGGACGTGTATTTCCAGAGACAGCAGATGATGCTTCTTGGTACGAGCGGATAGATATCCGCGCTTTCCAAGCTTGCACTCCATGCTGAGCAGGACTGAAAGGAGGCTATTAACGGTTGAGAAGAAGGGGCAATTAGAAGAGCCTTACCGCTCGCAGAGAGCACATATACCGTCCGATCCTTCTTTGGGTGTCAGCTTGGCGCACGTCCGAGCAACAGTGGAAACTGTTGCAGGATAATCGCTCTCCAACCCAAAAATAAAATCTGTTCCATCAAAAAATGAGAAATACTTCATAATCATTTCAGCCTGAGATCATACCGCGGGTCAAAGCACCAATGGCAGTCCTGCCTCCGTCATTCAGACTCCTAGATTCACCAACGACCCGCAATCCACACCACCAATCCCAGATAGCACATTCCTTCATCCCAATATCTCGAAGTGGGCGAATGACGCGTACTGTCACACCACGCTTTGGCCTTGGACTCCATTCCTCTTGTGCTTCCTCGCCGACCGCAAACCCTGCTCCTTGCGCTATTCCGGAAATCAAGTTCACAGATAGCGACGTTAGCGATGTGCCGAGGATTAGATGTGAGGCACTCCGTGAAGCTGATGTATGTAGGAGTAAGAGTCTTATTAGAATCTGGATAGCACTGTAGAATGCTGTTTGGGTAGGGAGTGAGGACAGGTAAGCCTTCAGCGACGCAAGAGGGGATGACTCCCGCGTAGAATTGTTCAGGAAGAGATCTAAACACACAGAATGGTAAAAAATCTGTCTGTTGTAGGATCCTAGACTGACCTTCGCCCGACAAATTCATACCAAGAGAACTTGCAGAAGCGGCCAAATCACCACCCCCAACACTCCTCCACCAATTCGGATCAAAGCTATCTTCCAAGCGAATCGGAATGAAGTCGAAATTTGAATCAGAGTAAGTTTCGACGGTAGCACGAATTTCGTTTGTTCTATCTTTTTGCTAAAATGGGAACTAATGAGCAAGAATCAAATTTAGCGAAGGAAGACATATGACATACTCCAGGAAACGCACCGCAAACCTCAACATAACAGACTCCTGGTTTCCCTTTCCAGACTCCTTTGTCTGCATTACGGGGGTGCTCTTTTCCGCCTTTCAACTTCCCGTCTGTATCTTCGTCGCTTCGCGGGGAGAAGTAGGTTTTTGCAACCAGATCCAACATAGCCGTTGAACTTGTTCCGCCTGAAAGTCCAATTAAAATCGACCCTGAAGCCTTGAGCGCTTTGCGCCTTGGTCCATCTGGAATCGCGTTGATTGAAGGTTCCAGGGATTTACGAAAACGGGTCTGAATAAGAGGGAAGAAACATGATCTATAGAAGATTGGTTTATGATAAGCAAAGCAATATTACAGGTCCAGGGGATAGAAAAGTCGCACTTGCAGTAAACGGCATATCGAATAACAACATTTCCTGTGTTTTCCTTGCACTTTACACATATCTTCGTTTTGCCGTCAAATTTCTGGCGTCCTTCGAATTCGTTTTTGAATAAGATATAGTTCTAAACAAGAAATAACGCGGGCTTACGTGTCATAAGCACATCTTTGTCGACATTGGGGTTTTCACAGGACGACATGGTGAGAGAGGTCGATGTCAGTGTAATGGTAGAAAGCAAGTGTGCTGGTTTGACTCGATCATTCTAACTTGCCTTTCCTATCTGAGAACGATAACCGGGCCCGGCCCGAGCTCTTTTGTACCCAGAATGCAGATGGAGGTTCTCCCCCCATTTTACTGGGTATCCGAAAGAGGAAAGAAGAGGAAAAGAAGGGAAAAAAGGAGAGTTTCAATGGAAACACAGGGATTTTTCTCGTTTTTTAATTACATAGACAGTACTTCAGATTCCTTTACCTCGCAACGAAATTTACTAAATTTCAATGTTTTTTTTCGAGCGCGCTTCGCGCGCACAATTTAGTGAATCTGCCTTTATCTATGCGGATTGGTCGTGATATTGACCAGGGGCTCAAAAATATCGGACAGATATGTCAGAAAAAAAAAGCGGACATCCTGTCAATACAGATACATTATTTTTATCCACAGAAAATGCGAGCCTGCGTTGTGGAAGGCCGTAGCAAGGCTGTAGAGGAAAAGGTGGCGGATCACACCCAGTGCCAAATCCGGTAATGGCAGGTAACATTGGCTACGGCAGATAACATTTCGATGTTCTGCGCGGTTCAGCAACGGGTTTTTAAAATTGTAAAGAGACAGATATTTTATCCGAACGAGTTACTACCTTTCTGCAAAATTTTGAGCTCTGAATGTGTGATTTGAGCCCAGGAGAGTACGTGGAACATTTGAGATCTTTTTGAGATTTGCAGGCAACCAAACCAGGATATCGGACAATATTTTATCGTTCCTGGGCTTCACCAAAAAATTCTAAAGAGACAGTTTTAATGAATATAGGAGCTTCTATGTGCTGGTAAATTTTCATAATTTATAAATTAGAAATGAGCTCAGGAAAGAGCTCGATGTAGGCCAATGTTATCTGCCATTGGCAGATAACATTGGCTGATGGCAGATAACATATTCATTTATTGAGCCTCATTGAGTTGCATATTGAGAATTCTAAAGAGACAGATTTTATTAAAACATACAGGCCTATGCATATGTCGAATTTCGTAAAAGTAGGCCACGAGTTGGTCTCAGGAGAGGTGTAACAAAAATTCTGGAGGCTCACTCCGGACTTAGCCGGGCAGATAACATGCCCAGCACTATGGGCGGTCAACCCAGATGGGTTCTCCCCCCATTTTACTGGGTATCCGAAAGAGGAAAGAAGAGGAAAAGAAGGGAAAAAAGGAGAGTTTCAATGGAAACACAGGGATTTTTCTCGTTTTTTAATTACATAGACAGTACTTCAGATTCCTTTACCTCGCAACGAAATTTACTAAATTTCAATGTTTTTTTTCGAGCGCGCTTCGCGCGCACAATTTAGTGAATCTGCCTTTATCTATGCGGATTGGTCGTGATATTGACCAGGGGCTCAAAAATATCGGACAGATATGTCAGAAAAAAAAAGCGGACATCCTGTCAATACAGATACATTATTTTTATCCACAGAAAATGCGAGCCTGCGTTGTGGAAGGCCGTAGCAAGGCTGTAGAGGAAAAGGTGGCGGATCACACCCAGTGCCAAATCCGGTAATGGCAGGTAACATTGGCTACGGCAGATAACATTTCGATGTTCTGCGCGGTTCAGCAACGGGTTTTTAAAATTGTAAAGAGACAGATATTTTATCCGAACGAGTTACTACCTTTCTGCAAAATTTTGAGCTCTGAATGTGTGATTTGAGCCCAGGAGAGTACGTGGAACATTTGAGATCTTTTTGAGATTTGCAGGCAACCAAACCAGGATATCGGACAATATTTTATCGTTCCTGGGCTTCACCAAAAAATTCTAAAGAGACAGTTTTAATGAATATAGGAGCTTCTATGTGCTGGTAAATTTTCATAATTTATAAATTAGAAATGAGCTCAGGAAAGAGCTCGATGTAGGCCAATGTTATCTGCCATTGGCAGATAACATTGGCTGATGGCAGATAACATATTCATTTATTGAGCCTCATTGAGTTGCATATTGAGAATTCTAAAGAGACAGATTTTATTAAAACATACAGGCCTATGCATATGTCGAATTTCGTAAAAGTAGGCCACGAGTTGGTCTCAGGAGAGGTGTAACAAAAATTCTGGAGGCTCACTCCGGACTTAGCCGGGCAGATAACATGCCCAGCACTATGGGCGGTCAACCCAGATGGATGTCTTTGCGCTCGCCACCGTCACCCCTGCCTTGAACCGGCCATATCCTCACTCCAGTTTGGACCCACCTGTGGAGAGCTGTTACATCCTGCTTTTGGACCCCTAGGATTCCTATATGAGGGAATACACCGCATTCTTCTATGGCACCCTCATGCACCCCAAGATCTTGAAAGCTGTCATCCAAAATGACGGTGAACATCTGAAACTATGTTCAGCTTTATTGCTAGTGAGTATCACTCCACGTATCCTCTGTTATCGCCCCCCTCAAGTTGACTCTCGCGTTAGGATTACACTCGCCACGAAGTTAAGGTGCGCTGATTGGCTTCAGATTCTCAGAATCCGACCTAAACCTGACCAATCCCAACTCAATACCTCACGTAGGAAAGCGACTATCCTGGAATTATCCCAATCAATAAAGGACTCAAAATACTTAAGCGTACTTTGTCCCGAGATGAGGGGTCCGTTCGAGGAACCTTGGTGACCGGCCTCACTGCCCAAGACATGCATTACCTGGATTCCTTTGAAGGAAGTGTCAGTAGATTTCTGCTCCTATACTTTGATCCGCTAATTTATACGCATTCAAAATAGGAATACATTAGAGAGAAAGTGGAGGTTCATCCGCTTGGTCCTTTCAGTGAAGTGTCGACACATTCCATAGACGAAAATGCCCTCGTACCTGAACACCCGCCTCCCCTACCGGACTCATCAAACCTATTGCATGCCATCGAAGCGGAAACATACGTTTACATAGACGAAGACAACCTTAACGCCGAACTCTGGTCTTTCGATGATTTTGTCAAAAACAATGCATGGAAGTGGTACGGAGGAACCCGTTGAGACAAGAATTGGAGTAGAAAAGCCATTCCCGACAATGAATGCACAGTTCTGAGCTTTGTCGATTGCTTTGGATAAGGTTCTTGAGTCTTGAAAGTGGGTTAAGCAAGCGACACCTCTGTGCTGTCGATAGATAGCAGCTGGAAGTTGGGTGTCGGGTTCAATGTCAGGAGTCTTCCCCACTTCACTGAATCGACGCAACAACCTACACGCGAACCGACACCGTCGAACCTGGTCATTTATTCAGGGTGTGTTGTTGAGACTCACTGAAACAACAATGCTCACGGTGCTTATCGCAAGTTTTCTAGACGCAGCAGAAGCCAAGAAATACATTAATTTTCACTGCAGGCTAGAGCTTGGGATTGATCAACTTCTTTAAATTCCAGCCGCTGGTCTGAAGTCGAATCGTTGCTCACCCCGTCCAGAACACTCGAGCAGACCCACCACGGGAGAGGTGTTTGTGTCTTTCACCCGATGGCTCCTCTGTTCTCCCCCGTCTGCAGTCAAGCTCGTGAACGAGCGCCAATATCACGTCCAATGGTAGACTGACTGCGCGTGGAGCACATGAATATGCAGGATCACTACAGCCGAGCACCGTACAAAATAATGAGGGGCATGCAAAGGTGCGCGCAAAGTGCAAAAAGCCGCTGTATCCTACTTAAGAATTGCTAATAAATGAAATGCTATGCCTAGAATGCCAGTGATCGATGATGATCAGTATCGGAGGCTGCAGGACTGAATCCTCAAGCAAGGCATGCATGAGTGAGAATTTAGCAAGGAGCACGCTATTATTATGAAACGGCTGTAACAAGACATTTTGACCTGCCGGCGCAGAGACAGGCAAAAGACGAGCGCATGATCTTTTCGCTCCAGGTTGTCTTTCGTGCATTGCGAATCTTCTCCGTCCTGTGGATGGGATCAATTACATGTGCACAATTTGTGGAGAATTTTTGAGGATTTGTGTAGATTGCAGGCAGTTTGCACCATTTTTGGGTCCTCGAGTTTGTCATTTGTCATTTGTCCCAAGTTGCACGAGTCAATAAAATGACTCTTGAGCATACTTTGAATCCCGATAACCCATAAAAAATGGCAATATCATTCCCATCCATTCACTTCGGAAGTTCAGAGCGAGCAGGTACCAAACCTCGTGTGGTGTACAAAACTACAGCCAACATTTCTGGGAGAGCGATGAGAGGGTACCAGAAATGCTCATTATTCTGTTTCTTGATGTCGTTGACAGTGGCGATAGAGAATGCTTCTCGAATTAATATCAAAGTAGAGATAAGAAGGAGAATGTAGACCGCGTTTCTGGTGCCGACTTTCCTCGATGCCTTGTTGCTGTAATCCCTCTTTCCTGTTGAATCGCTTGGGTCAAATGGGCCTCTAATGAATAGAAATATGAGTGGACAAACCTCTGATCTCCATTTGTGCAAGCAGGAGGGTCTGAAAAACCTGGATCAGCGTCAGGAAGAAGAAGATGGCAGTGCTTGCAGCATGAAGCGCTTTGATCGTGTCGGCATTGCGGTTGGGATTGGCATGGCTAATCGAAACGCTCGCGATACCGAGGCCAACAGCAGCACTGAGGCCGATGCGATAAAGTAAACGGTTTCTTGTGAGACGGAGAACCCAATTTTTTGGGGGTGGGTGGCCAGCTATGAGTTCTCTGTGCAATTTAAAAAAGGGGATGGTCAGTGAAACAGCTATGAATATGATTTTGCTGCTTACCGATCTAGAACTAGGTCATAGGCAGAAAACAGCAACCCAGAGAACCCAGCGCCGAACAACACCTCCTCTGCAATTAGTAACCCGAAGGTTTCTCCTGCAGACTCATTTGCTGCCTCATGCGCCCGAATGACGAAGGCCGCTGTTCGTGCTAATCAGCGTCAACCCAACAAAAATAAAGTCAGATAGGATAGCCATTTCAGAAAGAACGGTTTATACAACCCACCAGCGCAGAAAAGTGCCAGAGAAAAGAAGACCTCTGTCGGTTTCCTGAACGACTGCCCGACGAACCATCCAAACAGTAGAATGTAGAGGGCAGCAAATACCGCAGCTGCTGGAACAGACTCGATTCCGGAAAGCTTCGCAAAGTTTATGTGGGATGAGTCGGTTGACATTGTCCTATATGGCGCATGTCAGAGATAGAATTACTCTGCGTGCCAGTTGGCAATGAAGAAAAGTCATTCCGTGCTCCATCCCTTATAGTCGGTCATGTCAGGAGGCTCGAGGCAAACCCAGGCAACTCTGGCCTCGAGACTGACGAGAACGACTCCTCATCTCGGAGAGAGAAGACCACTAGTCCCACTGATTGGATACTTGCAAAGGAACTGACCGCGTCTGTTCGGATGCCAAAAATACGGCTACGTATTATTCCCACCAACCCATATCGGGTAACGGAAGGCGAACTCTGTCGCGGCCACTCTTGGACGTCCTTGGACTTCGAACACACTCCGTAACATCATCATGTCGAACTTAAAGACATACCTCGCCGAGAAATATATGTCTGGTCCGAAGGCAGATGCTATATTATCCAAAACTGCGTCCCTAAAGAAAAAGAAACGAAAGGCCAAGGATGTCACAGAATCCCAGAACGGTGGGACCATGATACGCGACGACGATGGAGGATGGGGAGAAGTTAAAGAGGACGATAATGATGACGAACTAGCAGACGCCGTGATAGAAAAGGACCGAGGGTTCAAGAAACGTAAGGTCGCCGCTGCCGCCGCCACCGAATCAAGTTGGATTACTGTCCAAGAGGGCGTCAAGGAGGAGAGCCCACCCCCAGCTGCTGATGAACAACCTATGGTCGTAGATGCTCCTTTTACTGGAGGGCTCGTGAACGCTCAACAGCTTAAGAAAATATTGCCGCAAAATAACGTCGGCTCAATGGAGAAAATGACTGAGGAGGAAATTGCCCGTGCGCAGGAGACGGTCTACCGCGATGCCTCTGGAAAGAAAATAGACACGAAGGCTGCCAGGGCGGAGGCTGCGAGACTAAAGCGTCTGAAAGAGGAGAAGGAGGCGCAGAAGATGGAATGGGGGAAAGGTTTGGTGCAGAAGGAGGAAGCAGAGAAACGGAGAAAGGAGTTGGAGAAGCACCGGAATACAGCCTTTGCGCGACATGCAGATGACAAGGAGCTGAACGACGAGCAAAAGGCGAAAGACCTATGGAACGACCCCGCTGCTGCATTCTTGACTGTAAGTTGTGCCCTTCGTTGTTAATTTATGATACCTTGAACTGACATTCGATGATATAGAAAAAGAAATCGAAGGGTCCTCGAAAACCAGAGTATACCGGCCCTGCTCCTCCTCCAAACAGGTTTGGCATTAAGCCAGGTTATAGATGGGACGGCGTTGGTTAGTATATTTATCCTTCACCTATGTCACCGTGTGCTGAATTTTCTTTGCCTTGTAGACAGAGGCAACGGCTTTGAAAAGAAACTTTTCGAAAGCAAGAATGCCAGAAAACGCAGGGGTGCGGAAAGCTATCAGTGGAGCGTGGACGATATGTGAGAGGCGCGGCACACTTCAACTCTTTCGTTGTACAAAATAATTCTGGAGTTTGTGAGCTTTATCTCCTTTCCTTTATAATACCTATTGAACTGCTCGTTCCATATCATCAGACAACGAGTTTTCTCCATGTCAGCCATGGTTAAATTCCTCTCGCCATTCCTCACAAACGGAATACCAGGAGTCATTGCCAATCATCCCTATTGGCGAAATATGGTCTTGATGGATGCCTCTCTGGTGCATATATTAAGCAATGGCACAACACTCTGCGCGTCTGACCCCCGGCGTAATCTTGTGTCAACGACTGTCCTTCCATTCCGTATTTTCGAATCTATGACAGCAGTTAACCCTGACGCACAGCTTAGGGGGCGCTGTTTCAAGAATCGCCCAAAAACAGGAAAAATAGACAGAGGTTAAACATCGTTAAGGAGGCTTAAATTTGCACGTTAGACAATCTGCTACATGACATTATTGAGCTGGACTTGTGGTATTGAAATATGAGGAGCAATCAATATAATTCCAAGTGATCCGAATCGGGCGTGAGGCTGTGGGGTTACATAGCACCAAATTGGTCAGTATTCATCATTCAATTCTTACCGTCACCGTGGGCGTTCATCACGACCGTGTTTCCAAGCAGCTTGCTTGGCTTCAACACTCACCTTTAAACGCAAACAATGTCTGGACGTTACGCTCCTCTTGCAAACCCGTTGGCGCCGGACGCAGAGCGGGAAATGGAGGACGCCTTTGATCTCAACGATGACAACGACGACCATGTCGTTGTCCATGAGTCGACTCCTCTCACCAATAACACTCAGTCGTCCCAGGAAGAGCCTTCGTCGAGGATAGAGACCAGTGCTATTCCAGGCGGATACGACTTCGAACGGGAGTACGACTTCCCCCCACCAGGGTCTCCCCCTCGTCCCTCCTCGCGAGCGCTTCCCAACGACTACGGAAACTCGAATGGTCTCCTGCCAACTGCGCCTGTGAACATACCAAAACCAAGACAGTCTTTCTTCCGGAGAGCTGTCGGTGCTATTCTTCCTACCCACTACCAACGTGTGCCAACGGAGAACCACTCCACAAGACCAACAGGAGGCGGCATTGAGAATGATGGAGTCTTTGCGAACGTCACAGCTAAACCTCAGCGTGCCAGAGTAGTCACGACAGAGGATGGCGACATCCACATGGTTCCTGAGGACAATCAGAAGGAGACCCCTCCTGTAAGTCAAGGCACTGAATTTTCGTCATTCATTCGTTCTCTAACTTCCCCGTCTAGTCTTATCTGGAAGCCCAGGCAGACGCTGTTCCTCCCTACTGGGAGACCACAGTGCACGCACCCGCAGGCTTCGATGTCAGCGGCGACATGGTCATCGACGACCTTCCCACCGGCTCTTTCTTGATCTTCTGCCTTAACGTCTTCATCTCCTTTTTCTTCCAGTTCGTCGGTTTCCTGCTTACCTACCTTCTCCACACGTCGCATGCTGCCAAATTCGGCTCTCGCGCGGGGCTTGGGCTCACACTCATTCAATATGGATTCTACTCACGCAATATGAACCTCGCCGACGATAGCCCAGTGGAGTCGGGTGCGGGGACAAATGACGGCTGGGGTGGTCCCCCTCCTCCGGTGCCGTCAGGCGATGGATCGGCCTCGTCGTCGTCATCGAGCCAGAATGATATGGCTCCCACTTCGAGGGACTGGCTCTCCTTCCTTTTCATGACACTGGGTGCGTACTTCCTTCGACTTATAATCTTATGTCGAATTGCTGATAACCCTTTTATCAGGGTGGTTCCTTCTGCTTTCCTCTGTCATTGGCTATTGGCGAGTTAAGCGTTGGGAGAAATCCGTCCGCAGTCCTCCAGTAGCTCCGACAGCGGAAGAAGTCGAGAGAGACGTGACTGTCAGACGGAATCTGGAAGAAGTCTTTGGAATATCATTTGGGGCGCCAGCACCACAGCAAACTGTCCATCAAACCGTTGTTCGGGATGACTTTGGCCATCCCATCGCTATTCCGGCACAACATGTGCTGGATGAGGCAAGACTGGCCAGAGACCTACGGGCTGCTGGAATTCTGTGATCCGTATATTTTTTTTGCTTGCCTTTTGCTTTCTGTCGCGTTCCATGGATGAGCTTAATCACAAACCAAATTAATTATTTGCTATCATTGCCAAAAAAATATCTTCAGCAAAAACTTTTCTTCATGTACACTCACACTCGTTTTACTTGCTTTGTGCCATATACTTTAAATTCACCCTGTTTTTTTTATTTGTCTTCCCTACTTATAAATGTCAATCACAGTACTAGGTATCACTTCTCGAAGCTCATCAGAGACCATATCGAAACACGATTATCTTTACCACCTGCAACTAACCATCTTGATCTTTCAAGTTTTTCTTCCGAGTTCATGTCTTCGTCTTCACTTTCATCACCATCAACTGCCAGACCTTCCTTGCCTGTCGGCGCTTCGAGGGCTCGGGCAAATTCAACGCACTGACATGCCGACTTGTGGTATTTCAGTGTACCAAGAGGCTTGAAAGATTTCGTGGAGTATAACCGAATCCTACGATATGGAGGCTAAATTAGCGACTGGCCACCAAGAGGAGGACATGCAAGATGTACTTTCCGTCCCACCCTCCAGCTGCGCAGACTTTACCGTCATCTCGGATCGCGACTGAGCCGCTGCCTGCGTGCTTTGTGCGAAACGCTGTCCCGTGCTCTTCCGGTGGTGGTTGATCGGTCTAATAAATACATGAGAGGAGGTACTTGTCGGACAAGAGCAACGTAAGCACAGTGAGATCATAACGTCCAATGATATGATCTGCAGATACGGTCACTGCAAAGTTATTCGACCGAGACACTCTCATCGCCATAACTGAAAATAATAAGACCTCAATATCAGAGTCAATCAGGTTGCAAAAAAAAGTACCTGATTCGACATGAAGTTTTGATTTCCAGATGGTGTCCCATCCTTGGCCTTCGATCGAGGCTTCCTTGGCGCTGCGGGTGTATTCACGTAGAACCACGCTACCGTTCTCATATGCCATTAGAATCCTTAGATTTTTGTAGCTTGACGTGGACGAAGATGCGATGTTCGGGCTATGGTGGTAGAGATGCATAGACATGATGATACCTAGTTCGTGTGAGGGCGAATATAAATTCGAAGGTATTATAAGAACAAACCTGAGGTGTTTCTCCCACCAGGAGCAGCAGAAAATCGGGGCTCGCTGACTTCCTGGCCGATCGCAGCATGCACTCGGTCAATTAAAGGCAAAGACCAAACGTCTGCCTGTGAAAATTAAGCGAATTATTGCTACAAGGCGACGAGGTGACTTACTGTTGACGAGTCTATCAAATTTGGAAGAGCTATCAGCGCTTTAGGTTTCCCGTTCCCTTCAGAGCCATTTGATAAATTTAACAATGAAAAACGACAAAAATTAAGGGCGTTGACGTCCATGGAATAACATAACGTCGGTGTCGGCAGATCGGGTATGCCCGCCGAGCCACCAATCCTCGCAGAAAAAGGGAGTTCTTCAATGCGTTGCCATACGTGCACCTTGTTATCTCGCCCATGTCTTCATAGAAGAGCAATAATCAAACTTGATGAATAGCTGGACCACAAGGATATACCGACGTTACAACTAAGTTGCTCCATTCTTCGACGCCCAAGATCGAATCGGTGTGTGCCATCCATGAACAAATAGCACGCAAAGAGCGCGTTGAAGTAACTATGACTTTTCCAGACGCATCCGCAGAATAGAGTCGCTCATTGTCGTCAGACCAGGCGAGCGTGCTCACAGGAGATGTATGAGAACGAAGGAGGTGAAGCGGGGTTGGGGGCGGTGGTGGTTGTGCCGCCGTTGTAGACATCGAGCTAGAAAATCACGAATGTCAGGTTAGTTACATACCAAGAGCTTTTCTTCATTGCAGAAAATGGGCCAAAAATGGGCGGCCCGCGGCGGCGATGGGTTTCATGGTCAATCGAAGCTGCTGCCAAATATGCACAATCAACGGACCTAAATCCGGTTGGATGTCGTGTCAAGGACACGATCGTAACTTTATTAAAACCCCAACGTGTCGCGGTGCCCAGTGCTCCATACCCCTCGTCTTCCACCCCCAAATCCTCCGTTTACGACGCCATGCATAGTATATTCTCAAGGGTGAACAATGGATCGGCCTTTTTGTCATCGTGTATGATGGCTCTCTTGGCTGCAATCGCTCTCTCGTCTCTCTTATTCAACGCGAACCCACAAGGCGACATCGGGATCTCTTCTATTAAAGTGTGCGTTACGTCCTTTTTGTATAAGTGGTCTATGTATTGACTGTGATTCTTACTGTAGAGTCTCGTCTAATGCCCGAAGATACCCCAACAAAAAGCAAGACTTGGCGTTTGTTCACTTCAACATCACAGCAGGTATGAAATCCATGGCGCACTGAAGTTGAAGTATTGAAGTTTGGTCATTGAAGATTTGACACCTCTATTTCATTGGAATACCAAGCAACTTTTCCTATACCTAGAAGCGGAATACATCAACAAGCAAGGAGTGCGTTGCTCTTATCCTTCCCTGCACTTTCCATTAACCGATCTCTGCATCTTATCAGGTTAAAAACGAAGTGGTCATTTGGGATCGCATTGTTAAACGGAAAGAAGACGCGTTCATCAAGTTTGCAGGAAAGAACAAATATATGTTCCGGGATATCTCATCATCATTCAAGTGCGTGATCATTTTGAGATGTTGTCCTTCTGAAAATTAATCTATCTTGTGCTGTGTCAAAGGGGTGTCCCTCCTGCCAACTATTCCCTCAAATACAACATCATGCCTTACGTCGGAGCCCTACAATACGGCGAAGCCGCACGGACAAATGAAGAAGTTGCCTTCCCGTCACCACAAGCTCGCCTGTAGATCATAACTTTTATTGATGCAATGTAATATTTTCTGGTGAACATTAATGAAGACACATCTGTTGTCGCTTTTTCTTTTCATCTTCATCCGCTGTTCTTTTTCACCGCAGTGGCTCTTTCCTTTACCTGCCAACCTCCTTTGCAATGACTGCAACTTCTGGTTTGATACTCTCCAGGAAATCTTTCTTCGTCTTGACAGGTTTCCAACCGATCGACCTCGACCGCGTTGCTCGGCAGCGCGAGTTAGAATCCACGTCAGGCAGCCCCTACCAATACATGTCAGGTGAGTTAAGAGCAGTTCAGTAACCGGATGACAATTCTTACTTTCTGTTCTTCTTTCGTGAAAGAAGAAGGTTCAGGGTTGTCCGACTTGCCGAGTTCCACAAGAGCTTCTCCGATGGCTTTGCCAACTTCATACTGGGTGTGCTCATCGTTTTCACCAAAGTAATAGCCCTCACGACCATGCGGTGTGTTGGGGTCGGTTAGGATGGTGTTGAATAGCAGTAAGTAGAGGTCAGCCACTGTCTAACGCGTCATTGATAGTTTGAAGCCCAGGGATCAAACCGGACATACCCTCTTCGACGTTAACGTCTGGCCAGATATTCTTCCCCTCTCCAACCATTCCCGCTCGGCCGCGTTGTAAAGCCACACGAATGAGGTATGGAACTTGCACGGAATGGCGATTCTGGATACCCTGTTCTACGAGGATCCCTTTGGCCATCCCCCATATTGTGGAAGGCATTATGATGTAGCTCTTGAGGTACCCTAAGTTTGGTTGGCGCCTGCAGGAGTGGGTGAAGTATGGGTGAACATTACCTTCTTTATCGGCGCGGACTATTTCGAGGTCCACATTCCGATGCATCTGAGTGTCAGGAAGTGACTCTATCTGGTCAGGGTTTGAGTCGTCGTAGATGGTCTGGGTCGCAAAGGCTCCATGAGCATCATCGGAGAGAACACCTATGCGTTTATTTTTGTGAGTAATCGACACTTCTTTTGTTAATCGACTTTTACTGACTTGTTCCAGACTTATTTAATGAAAGGCGAGGGTAAGTCTAAGCTGGGTTCAATAACGCCATCACGTACGGTATGGATCAAAATGGGAATGGTCTTAGTGACCTCACGACGTTTTTTCAAACCCCTCAATATAGCTCGCGCAGCTTCGAGGTTGTCCGAGTCAGCCTATAAAAAGGGAACAATATCAAGGCTGCTTCTTTCCATTAGGCTACCTCACACAAACCATTGCAATGACGACATCACTGTCTGCTGCCAAAGTTTCGACCAAAGATCCGTCGTCGTGTGAGCCGACTGCTACATTGATTCCAAGGGCTTTGAGCTTCTCGGCTTTCGGTGCAGAGCGGACGATGGCCGTGATGTTGAAGAGCGGAAGGCTAGGATGTTCGAGGAACTTGCGGAGAACAGTGCCTCCGATGTAGCCTTTGCCCCGCAGTACCTGTGAGTGTTTGAGATTCTAATAAAACACTGTACAGGCGTACCGGTGACTCCTGTCAATAAGATGTTGACTCTATCAGTCATTTTGGTAGTTCAGTTCAGTGAGGTAGCTGGCCAAGATGGATGGCGGAGGCTCCTATTATATACCTAAGACAGCCTTTGTCTCAATTACTGACGCATCATTGACGTGCTTCAGATTTTTTTCCTCACTACAAGGCAAAAGCTTTACTCGAAATCAGAATTTACATGTCTATTATCGGAGAGGAATATTGACTCCAACTTCGAGGAATCCGTCCCATAACTCCACGTGCTATTCCAAAACCGAGGTCAGAAACGCCTGCAGTCACTAATCAACACCACCATGCCGATAGCCTGCTATAAGGCCGAGAACCAAGAGCTTTACTTCTAATGGATGGGGTTGGACGATGTGTGCGTCTAAGTATTTAGATTTGAATCCATACATTATCATTGTCAAATTAGAGGATTACTGAGTACCTATTCACATACTATCAATTTCCTCCTGGAATATACGAAGTGTAACTGGCAGCATCCTTCTTCACGATTGCTTCAATCTCTGGTCGCACACTGGCAAGCAAATCTTCCGTTGTCTTGACTGGCTTCCAGCCAATTAACCTCGACCTATTGGCACGGCTACGTGAATTGGTGCCCCAGAAAGTTGAACCCTAACAAACAACATGGTTAAATTCGAATTGGAAGGGTTGCTCGAATTGAGAGCTTACCTGGAAATACAGTTTAATCTCATCGTCTGTAAACGTGGAAGGTTCCGGGTTGGTGGCTTTGCCAAGCGCGACCAGGTCTTCAGCGATGGCTTTTCCTACTTGATACAGAGTATGTTCCCCGTTCTCCCCGAAATAAAAGCCTTCTCGTCCGTGTCCGGTGGAATCTGGGTTTGACCTGATGGCGTCGAACAGAACGACATAAAGATCGGCGACTAAGATGAGGTTTGCATCAGTGTCTCTTCTTAGCCGGAGGCGATATAGGCCAACTTACTGTCGTCGATGTGAACATTGTCCCAAATGTTCTTTCCTGCTCCAACCATACCGCCCCGACCACGAGCAAGGGACGCCCTTATCAGTGAAGGGATTTGTATCGAGTGTACATTTTGAACTCCTAGCTCAGCAATTCGGCCAGTGGCGATACCGTAAATTGTGGGAGGCAGTATAATGTAGGTTTTAACGTATCCTTAATCATTTGTGTTAGTACAACGTTGTTCATATGTCAGGCGTGAAGCTCACCCTCTTTGTCGGCCTTTACAAGTTCGAGATCGACATTCCTGTGTTGTTGTGTATCTGCCAGCGTTTCGATCTGGTCTGGATTCAAATCGTCGTAAATGGTATCCCAGGAACGGTCGCCAGCAGCATCGTCGGTGATGACACCTGGAGTATGGATGGTAAATTTCTAAATAAATATCAGTAAAGTGAATATGCATGCCTGTGCCAGACTAATAGAAACTGGTTAGCAAAAGTGATTAACGAGCCCTTGAAAGATAATGACGTACTGTATGGATAAGAGTTGGAATGATGCCTGTTGCGTTATGGTGCTTTTTCAATCCCCTTAGGATGGCCTGTGCAATTTCAAGATCGTCAGAGTCCGCCTAAGTACGCAGATTAGGGCGTTAGTGCATTTTGTATAAGATATTCATAAGAGCTACGTACGATAGACACGACGATATCGGCCTCCGCGACCAGCTTTTCCAGTAAGAGTAGGTCTTTCAACGACCCAGTTACCGCGTTCACGCCCACGGTCTTGAATTTATCAGCCTTCTCTTGGGAGCGAACGAGGGTCGTAAATTTGAACTTGGAAGCTTCTGGGTGCTCCAAGAAACGCTGCAAAACGGATCCACCGATGTAACCTTACAACAAACCCCATTAATGTTAACATCCGAAGGTATTAAGTTGGCAACACTCACCAGTGGCGCCTGTGAAGAAGATTGTTGTTTGGTTTGACATTATAAAGTAGTCCAGGCGGTGTAGGGACTCGAAGAGATGGATGGCGATAATCCATGACGATACCTCAGAGAGCTTTTATAGGGCAAGTCTAAGACATTCTCGAACAGCATCCATCTCGTTCACAAAGCTCAGGGCTTAGTCAACTGCAGCCATTTTCCAATGCATGCGATGAGTAAGCTACCTATTTCCCGTTTAAACGTTGTTATAAGGGTATAACTAAGCCATTGGACGTTGAGTCAGTTCTTGGTCAGTTCGATAGTGAGTATTATTGGATCACTGACATAATGAACATCGGGTGATCATGAAAGCTCTGAAGATGCAGCTCTCACGACGAGATCGGGATTGAAGAAGCCAGCATCGACGTCGAATTCAGCAGTTCTGAGACGTTTCCTGTTCAAACTGAGAGGAAGGTGGGTTGGTTAAGGCGGTGTCATGTGGACCTGGTAGTTTGCTAGTAGTAACTGTAAATAAAGGCAGATAAAGAGAACGCCAAAGCTTGCGATTCTACTCTACGCCTTTCTTCCCACGACTTTTCTTTCCAAACGAACGACGACGAGAGGTATCACTCAGAAACGAGGCTTGAAGCTTGAACTTTCCCTGCCTCTTGCAGCTGCCCAACAGGCCATCTCTCGTAATGTACCGACGTTTTTGGGATTCAGGATCGCTATTAATTAAGCAGGCAGGCTATTAATAGAACACGATTACAGAGATACAGAGATTCAAGCTGAGGAGCATATCAACGCTTATCTGAACTCAAGTTCATCCATCCAGCATCGTACCTACTTCAAGCAGGTTTCGGACAAATGGACGTGCCAGTTGGTCTACTCAGCCTTCCGGAGGACCTTCTCGTGCAGGAAATCCTCGCTCATCTTGGTCTATCGTCTTTAGCATCTTGCATATGCACCTGCCGCCAGCTGCACACCCTCATCTCCTCCTCTGTGCTCCTCAATTACCTAAAGGAATTAGAGATTTCGGGGATGATCGACAACTCGGCCTGTTCCCGTCGAGCCATTTCCCTCAAGACACGGTTAGAAATGCTGAGAGAACGCGAGCTGCGTTGGATGAACTTGGACTGGAAATGGAGAACGGGTGTAGACCCGCCGCCATTGAACGCGGCGGGTACAGGGAGTGTTTTTGACGGCGTACTAATGGTCGCCAAGCGCATGAACCCCAGAGCGGCTGTAACTGGTTTATATTCGATGAGCCTGCCTCATCAAATGGATAAGCTGCCTCGATGGAAAGACATTGATATTGGACAGCAACACCTCCCTGGCACAGTGGCTGTTGAGGAAGATCTACTCGCCTGTGTCACAATGTGAGTCGATACGTCTCTGTCTGTCTGTATATCCGAGAGCTTAGCTGTCTTTGGCAGCGAGCAGTGTCATACCCACAGTCAACGCTTTAACATGAACATCCGCCTCCTAAGATATTCTACTCTCGAGCCACATTCCTCGGCCATCTCACCTGTCCTGCGGGTCACTGCCTTTTGGACAAGTTACGGCCATCCTACCGTCCACATCTCCATCTGCGGAGACAGCCTTGCATTTGATTTCAGATATTCCATTCGTTCAGACTCTCGTTTGGTTATTTGGAACTGGAAAACTGGAGTCACGTTGGGACACCTGTGGGAAAAGCAACCTTTGCCAAGGATGGGTTTGGCCTTTCTGACGAAGGATTTGCTTGTCACGGTTGACCTCGCCAATGCCTCTATAGATGTCATTAAAATCCCCCTGTCCTCAGAACCTCTGGCCAGTAAAGGTGTCACAGATTTGCAGCCCTTCCTGAGGCTTAAACTTCCTGTGGTACGATCATTTTTCGAGTACGCCGCCGCTAATATTTCTGGGAGACCCAGGCCCATGGCTTCAGACCAGTCAAGCACGGGGTCGACCCGACCTTTTCTTCATGATCCTCTCAGTACAATTCTATCCATCTACTTCCGTGTCAGCATTAAGAGTATATACGTACCGCTAGGAGCTCCAATCGAGCCATACCTTGCCTTTTACCTCATTATCCATCGTCGGGTCCTTCTGGAATACATACTACAGCATCCTGCTTCGGTCTCCTCCGGTCAGGCGCAGGACAGGAATGCCGATATCCCAGAGGTCCCTTGGGAAGATTGGGGGATCGAAAACACCCGGATGTTCGCTTTTGAAGGGAGGAAAGACGAGCTTTCCACTCTATCTGGAACAAAATGCATCATAACTCAAAACAATAACATAGAGGTTTTAGAATTCGGAAGATTAAAGGTAGCAGCTCACAGAGCCAAGAGGCAGAACGAAAGCAAGGAGACTGAGGTCAGGCCAGAGGTTACAATTGAACTGGTCGATTACGATGCTCCGTCGATGTATCCTGACCCAAATCGTGTCTTTGGAGAAGACATTATCACATGCTTGCCTTATATCAAGAGTACGTATGGAAGTACCGGAATTATTGGACAGCCTAAAGACGGGCTTTGGGAGGGAACTTGGGATAGCATCTTCATGGATGAAAGTCATGTTGTTGGAACGAAAGTCAGTCCTTGCAATTCCTCTCTTGTTCTTTAAATGATTGGCTCTTCTCACAATGGAACATTCTTTTGTAGGAATCGATATCCGATGATGGAGCAACTCGCATTCAAAAATTAGACATGCTCTATTTTGGATGATGCTCGTTGCCTATGTATAGGAACCCAGGTCGAAAGGTCCTCCATGTATATATGTGACCCATTTATTAAATACCAAACCTCTGCTACCTCTTCAGTCCCGTACCCTGAAATGAGGTGTACGCCACACTCTTGCCTTATTTAGGAAGAGCATATTGCAGTGCTATTAATAGGCCACTCCCTGATCGAAAAGTGGCTGGTCTTCAATCAAGAGATATTACACGTATTCTACACACAGTAATCTACAAACATAAGCAAGGCAAAGTCATCAACTTTCAAATGCCGCGCAATTAGCACAGCAGCCACCGACATTCGAGCTAGGATTCTGAGCGATGCTTTGGGTCACCTTCTTGGGCTTTCGGTCACTTCATCGTCCACATCCGATATAGTCTGGTACGTATATTCTCTTGTGTGAGAGCGCGATTCTAAGTCTTCACCGATTCGTGGCGTGTGCACCAGAATTATATTTTCTTCCGCTGGAGATATTCGGCTCAGGAAAAAGACGACGGAGTACAGCAGGCAGGCCGCCAGGACAAATATGGCTTCTGGGAAATTAGCCACTGTCGACCCATAAGTCAGGGCATAAATGTATGGCTTCAGGATGGAGCAGGGGTTAGAATGTGCGAATGTAATGGAAAAGAGGGATGAGACATACCGAGATGATATGGGCGATTGCGGATAGTACACCCATTGCGCCAAATAGTGCTCCAACCTCTGAGCCTCGTCCACAAGCATGAAGACATACTGCCCCTAGAGAGTGTAATGCCGGGTTTCCTCCTGATGTGAAGGAGGAGAGACAGGAAAGCGCCACGAAAGTCGGCTGGGAGTTGTTCGATATGAGGGCCACGAGACTGTCAGCGAATCCGTCAACGGCGAGGGAAATTTGCGCGAGGTAGCGGTCGAAATTTAGCTCTTTTGAGATGTCATGCACATTGGGATTCCTGCCTGCAGTGCTGGTAGACTTGGGCTTTAAGTACGAGAGAAGGACTGGTGTATTGGAGCGTCAGTGATGCTGGTAGATGAAAAAAATGCAACGGCTGGTATCACTGACTTGGAAGGAATACTAGTAAGTTAAAAGCCCGAGTGATCCAAAGAGTAGACATGTAGTAACCCAGCTATCATTTCGAGTTAGAAATCGTCGTATGAGTCTTAATAAACCATGCCTGTGCAGTAGTCCACGTGTAGACATGTTGAGCATAAAGATATTTCGCAGAGTAAACACCCTGACAAATGAGGTGAGCAAAAAATCCCAGTGAAAGACGCGTTGCTTACTGTCGAGACGAGGTAGAGAAACAAGCTTAACCCCACCAAGGTCATGTTATAGTTAAACCTAGAAGAACCGGGTATCCGACGTGGGGTGAACATTGATACTGGCAAGAGCAATGCAGAAATGAAGTTGACGAATAATCGGCGGACAGCTAATAATGGTGATGTCTTGAACGAAAGATCACTTTGGATACGAGACTCCACAGCTTGCGACGGGGGGTTTAGGGATTCAGGGCAGATAAAGATGACATATAGCAACGTAAGGGTAATGAGTGTGATACTTCCGAAGAAGAATCCATCATTGTAGCCCTTGGGAGGGAAAAAAATGCCTCCAATCTGTACCAGAAGAGGTCAGAACGCCATAGAATCTTCCAAGAAGATTGCTTACCCATGGACCAATTGCTAGTCCAACGAACACCATCCCTTGTACTGTCGAAAAAATCGTGGAACTAAGAGGCATCGGCAACAATTTCAGTGGAGGTAATAATTTTATCTTACCGAGAACCATGGCGAGTGCAATCAGAAATATATCTGAGGGCAAATGAGGATCGCATCCACTGCAATACAGAGACACTCACGCGTGGACGACACCATTGAAAGTAGATAAGCCACCCACAAATCCTTCAATAATAGGGCCGACAAGGATGAATTTTTCTGCATGTCGCCCGAAGAGAGAATCGGGTCTCATCACGAGCACAAATACCGCCTCCCTGTGTCCCATATTAATTAGCGCCTAAATACGGGATGTATTTTGACTACACTTACATGCACAATGCACCGATGAGAAAGGTCGACAAAATTAGCTTTCTTCCTTGTGTATCCCCCAGCCGACTCCAGAAACCTGTCGATATCGCACTGAGGACGCTCATTGTAGTTACAACAGCTACATTGCGATAATTACTCATGTCAATTACACATACATCTAATTTGATAATAATATTGTAACTTACCAGCTTGAATTTTAGCAGCTCGGGCCTGAACTTCTGCATCCCCACAATTCTCGGTGAATGAAAGTAGGTCGTTAACTCCAGGCGAGTCACCACTAAGAGACCGACAGGCGATAGCTTTGTAGACCTGTATACGAGGAGCCATTGTTACGCCCCGCTATAGAGAAAACCACGAGGCATGAAGACTGTCCCAAAGGAATGACGTAAAATTCCATACCGACATCGACATGACGAGCACAACGGGGATTAACCTGTAAGGACCCTTGAGCCAACTAGACTAACACTGTCAAAAAATGACTCTCACCAGAATGGATGAGCATCCCATGATAACCTCCTCAAATATGAGGAGGTCCTCATTGTCGACCGTTGCATGCCAGACATGCGTGGGTCTAAAAGTGAATCTTCTTCGGAGCCTTCGTCTAAACGTTGTGCCGCGGCGGGCATTATGCGGTCACGAGCAGTAGAGATCCTGCAGGGAATAAGAAGTGGGATGGGAGGAACTGCAGCGAGTTGGTGGTCGAGCACAAGATGCAACAAGCAGAAAGGAGAGGAAACTTGTATAATTGGGGCGCGCAGTTATATAACACGTCGTAGCGGGGCCGGGGGCGAGTAGAGTTGTCGGTGTCAAGCCTGTCTAATATTATCAGATAAGTCGGGCAACAGCGGATCTAAATCAGTCCTCACGTGTCGCCTGAATGTTTATCAGATAAGAACGCCATCATAACTACCCTTGTGCTGGGCCTAGAGCCTGCTCCAAGCTGCCTATTTTCTATCAACTACACAGAAAGACATTCGCCTCAGTTCAGAGTCTAGATAAAACCCATTTCCGTAACAATTTGTTAGCATTCCAGTTCTCAAAGTATCCGTTGAGTATCCGCGGACACTCGGATCAAAGCATCGTTGAAAGGGGTTTAGAGGTATTGGATTCACGCAGGAAATCGAGTCTAGGACGTATCGGCTGAGTGATTCAGTGAAGGAGTCCAAGTGTCAGTGATACACATGATATTTCGGCATCTCGCCAAAAACATCTGGATTAGGCTATTTTAACCCTGACATTCGGGGTAGAAATTGAGGTAAGTACATAAGGAGGCAAGGTAAGGAGGCGAGACCCTCGATTTGCGTTGTGCTCATGCGGTACATCTGCCATTCTGGTATGATAGTGTCCCACACAGAATACAAGATAGCTCACCTTTAATAATGATACGGAGGGAAAATTTCGGCAATGGAGAGTCGCCAAAGAAAGGTTTATTGGGGCTATGCGGTCCGCGCAGGTACTGACAAAGTACTGACAAGTAGATCGCACGCGATCACAAGGAAAAGATGTAGCCGTGTCCAGGTGAGTCGCTCCTTAGGGCAAGTCGGGGACAAGATACGTCTCGTTTTTGTACCAGTGAGTACACTCGCTCAAACGAAGAATCTATCAATAGTGGCACATTCTCAGACACTCTCCGAGTCTCGCGCTAAATATATGGTGACTCCGACAAACTAACCTGTAGCTAACCGACAGCCTTATAAGCACGATAAACACCATTTTTATAGCATCATGACAAATAAAGACCAAGACCTACGAGCAAAACAGAGAAAGTCTAAAGTATCTGGCATGCGTAGAATTCGACTCCTACGAATTTAGTTCCGTTGTGTAAGCCGTATTATCAAAAAGCATAATGTAAAGTAGGTACTTTTATTCGTCCCAAGGATATCGTCGACTTGTCCCAAATCCCTTCATCGGATCGTACGCGTTCAACAGTTTCGGTAATACCACCACGCATACATACTCCTGATGTATGGCAAACACGTCGTAATTTCTTCTTCAATATACCTTTCGAGGAAAATATACATTCAGCTGTTTCGGCACATTCGCTGGGCGTTTGCGCATCCAAGCCGCTATCTTCATTGTCGTTTCGACTGTAGTAAATTGAGCCAGCTACAGTGGCAAGGTTGTCATTTGTTCGTTTACATGCAAGCATCCGGGTGTTTTCCTTGCCCCATTCCTTCCAGGAATTTCTGGTATGTTGCATAGCGGTTGATCTCCGAAAGCCAAGCGACTTTTGTAAGGAGCACTCGGAGATGTACGATCAAAAAGAAGGCAAGATATGGTCCAGTCCCAGAAAATAACAGATTATTGCTGATGTGAAGAAAGGTGGACAGAATACTACTGAGGGCCATTAACAGAAGGACGGGTTAATCAAATCTTTTTAGAAGAAGAGAGGCTTTCGGGCTGGATTCCGCAGTAAAATCAGCAGAGGTGTGTTCATAGAGTAGAAGAGCTGTAACTCAGGCAGTTAAGCCTTAGGATAGCTTGCACTTACACCTGCCGAGTTTCGCCACCAGGTGAGGATTCCGCAGATAAAGAATATAACTTTATCAATAAACGCCAATAAACGCCTTCCGAGGTTGACGTTGACAAGTAAATTTTCCCCTGGAATTCCAAACCCATTCTCCAATCTTTATGCTGTTGTCTATCAGCAACCCAGTTTTCCAGTTCCATACAGATCTACGACTTAGAGCGCGGATGAAGAAGAAGGCCAGGTTGTCGCCGCAGACAGATGGGAGCGTGGTAAGATTGCCGTCTGATGCCCTCTGATAGGTACAGGCAGTTGGAATAGGGGAGGCAGCCAAAGGACGAGGCTCAGGTAGAGAGTATCGGGAGAAGTGCCAGTGTGCCAGGAATGTGATGGTTGTCCCAATCCACAGTCTAACGTTGGTTGCATTCTAAAGATTGGACAAGATTTCTTGGATGAGAAGAGCCTCGGGAATGGTGAGCAGGGAAACTAGCGGGTTCATTTGTTTGGACTCCAGGACGCAAAGATATTGATGACTGAAGCTTGAGGTCCAAACGCAGGAACGCTCGACGGCCATGGGATCGGATGATATAAGCGAACGCCATCAGTGATTCTATTAATAACTCACAGTGTTATCCGTCGCTTCAAGTTTTCGTAGTGGCCTCCTTCATTGTTCAACTTGTTCGGCTTCCCGCCACCATCTGACATCGCCTTATGATATATGAGGTGGTTTCAAGTTTCCGACTGCTCTCTTTGTGTGGACAGGGACTTCTTTCATCCCGATCTCGTCGTGATTGATGAGACAGCTTCGTCAAGTTCTCACCACAGTGGCTTAATAATACTGTCCAATCTACACTCAAAGCTTAAGGCTTAGTATAGTCTTTTGATTTTGAAGCACCTTTAAGAAGCAGGTGAATTACTCATCCAAATAGATTGCATTGGGAAGCGGGGACAGTTTGGTGACCAAGCGACTCGAGTTGGGCTTGTGCGGACAGATTCTATTTGATTCATATGTTTAGACCTGACCCTATAAAGCCCTCCAAAGGTTCGCAATGGACTAAGCATCAACTTTCATCTTCAAACCCCCGCCCTAGGTAACATTAGCCCAATGTCGACTCAAACAAAGATCTTCATCACCGGCGCTACTGGTAAGGGTCGCATAGTTATCTCCTTTGGGATATTTCAATTGATGCACCTGCATGGTAGGTTTCATCGGTGGATCTATTCTGCAACGCCTTTTGGACCACCCAGACGCTGCTAAATTCAACTTTACGGCGCTAGTTCGCTCAAAAGAGAAGGCCGATAAATTTAATGCAATAGGCGTGAAAGGGGTGACCGGGACACTGCAAGACCTGCCTTTACTGGAAGACCTGTCCGCGGATGCGGATATCGTCCTCTCAAACGTGAGCATCTCTTATGAAATGCCTCGGTAAAATGTATCTATAACTTACTTTGCATATTTAGGCGGATAATGACGACCTAGATATGGCTCAGGCCATCCTGAGAGGGATGAAGAGACACAGATATGCAACCGGTGTCATTCCGACGCTTATTCATACCGTATGTCCTTTTAGTTTAAAGCCGGTTCTCTTCTGATCAACTTCCATTAGTCTGGTACAGGTATGCAGGCTTATTTTTCTGAAAGTTTCATGAGGAATTTACCGCGTACCTCACAGGCTGCCTCGCTGACGATGCTACTGGAGATCGTGTCGGGGAGGTAATTTACGACGACCTGAATCCAGACCAGATCGAGACATTGGCAGATACACAGCAACACAGAAATGTCGACCTTGAACTCGTAAAGGCGGACAAAGAAGGCAAGTCGTAGTCCTAATCTATTAGGAAAGTGGTTGTAACAAGAACGTCCAGGATATGTCAAAACTTATATTGTTCTACCCTCCCACATCTATGGTCTTGCCACGGGAAAACTTGTTGACCTGGGAATTCAAAATCCGCAATCCATTCTGATTCCATTGCTCACAAGAGCTGCTCTGTCCCGCGGCCGAGGCGGTATGGTTGGCGCTGGTAGGAACGTTTGGCCAAATGTTCATATCGACGATGGTACGCTGCTCATTTCCTCACCTTGTGTTTAAAGTCATGCTCATGAGGATTTCGTCCCAGTCGCCGATCTGTATATTATTTTATTCGACTTGATCAGGTCAAACCCGGCTTCAGTTGGACACGGGCGAGAAGGGTTCTATTTCGGGGAGAACGGGGAAAATACGTTCTATGACATGATCAAGGCCATAGCTGAAGGCCTCGTTACAGTTGGAAAAGCCACCAACCCAGAGCCTTCTACTTTTACGGACGAAGAGATCAAGCTGTACTTCCAAGTAAGTTGACAACATCAGCAACCCCTCAATTTAAAGTATTAATATGTTTTTTATATTAGGGTTCGACCTTCTGGGGCTCTAATTCACGCTGCCATGCTAACCGGTCAAGAGCAATCGGTTGGAAGCCTGTTAAAACCACTCAAGACCTGCTCGCTAGTATACTACCTGAGATTGAGGTCATCCTGAAGAAGGATGCTGCCACTTAAAAAGTACAGAGATCAGCTAAGAGCTTTGTATTTGAAAAATTAGGCAGTTGCCTATCAGATTGTATTTTAAGGTGTCTCCTGTCGTATGATCGATGTCTGTAGCCATTATTATTTAAGTACTTATAAATTATAATTCTCCTCCATCATATGTAGGACTGTTTTGGTATAAATTAGACGGTAAAATGCTCAGAAACTCAAAAGCGGTTATGAAGAACGCAACACATGGTTCGCGGGGGGTGAAACTGTTACACTGGAAAGTTGTTGCAGTCGAAGTCCACCAGTTTTCGTTCATTGAACCACATACGAAGGAGCTACCGAATTTCGAGGCACTGGCATATACAAGCAAGCTTGCTAAAGTATTTGGCGTGTACGTTCTTGAACGCCTTGAAGTCTTCTTGTATAGTGTACAACTCCAGTTCAAAATAACAGAAATTTGTTCATTATTTGAAGGCTTGAAAAATACGGGGTTTAATTGATCAAACCACGCCTTAATAAGCTGTTATAACACTTTCCATTCCATTCCATAGCATTTCTTCTACTGAATTTAATCGACTTATGAATCGCGCCTTGTGGCAACCCCTATTTGCGTAAGCACGTGGTGAGCACTGTTTACGTCATCCATTATATCCTGCGGCTGCGCTATTCAGTATTCTAGTCCTGACGTTGTCCTGACGTTGCTCTCGAGTCTCAAATTCTCAGTCGGCAGGGTACTCTCCGCCCATCGGGCAGCTTTTAATAGAGTGCTCAGAAGAGCTCAACGTCTAGGCCAACATTTCGCTGTCAGGGGGGTGATGTACCAACCTCGCCAAATTTTGGCGTATGGCATACTTTCGTTCTTCCTCGTCTTTGTCCTTTTCTATGGATTCGCAGATTCACTAGCGAAGATGTACCCGATGGGAATGAGGAGCACTTGGGGATCGCTCAACTCCTTGAAAACGCAGACAGACTCCGACTTGTGTGCGTGATTCCTTTACAGGCGTCTACGACCACATCTCTCTTGGCATAAGATTAAAAATAAATCAGCAGTTCCAGACTTCAGCCGCTATGAGCGTTTGAAAATATTAACGTCAAAAGACTTTCCATTAGGTTTGTGCAAAGTTAACTGCAGTCAAATTTTCTACTCCTAAAGTTGCCAGCACAGATGACCCGACAAGACGGATTATAATTGTAGGTGACATCCATGGCATGATGAAATCCTTCGAGTGGGTAGCCAATAAGTATGACGCTTTTGACACCTATTCTAACATGATTCAACTCTGTAGGAAATTGCTTAAGCGAGTCAAGTACTCGCCAGAGATCGACGTTCTAGTTCATGTTGGCGACATCCTTGCCAAGGGTCCCCACACAGGCTCCCTCTCGGTGTTGCGCTACATGGCCTCAAACGACATCACTGGGGTCCGTGGAAATCATGATCAAGAAATCATCGAATGGCGAGGGTGGCTTGACCGTGTTTCCTCCATCCACGGGGTCAGGTCTTGGTTGGACAACCTGGAGAACCGATGGAACACTGCTCACTCCAACGGATCGAGCTCGAGTCTGGAATCGTGGCTCAAGGCAGAAAGAAAAAACAGTCTGAGCAGTGAAAAGGCATGGTGGAAGCTCATTCCGAGCGACTGGATTATCTTCAGTGACCACTACAAGATTGCGAAAGACATGTCCAAAAAGGATTTCCAATATCTCCTGAAATTGCCGCTTCGTCTATACGTTCCCAGTGCACATACATTCATTGTGCACGCCGGTTTATTATCTTCCGATCCAAGATACCCTGGCGACGATAAATCAAGGCAACCTCTAGCTAACGTGCCACCTCTGCCACAACCTCCTACTGCTACCATTACCACGAGTAGAGATGAAAGCTCTACGAAGGGTGATCATATTGAACCGACCTCGTCGTCAAAAACGATCGAGGAGCTTCGCAATCTCCAAGAAATTGGCATCCTCACGCAAATCCCGCAGAACCTCGACCCCTGGGTGGTTCTTAACATGCGGAACATTGTTAAGGGCGAAGTGTCCAGGAAAACCGACAAAGGGACACCCTGGGCGAAGACATGGGAAGAACACATGGAGAAATGTGTCGGATTTAATCATGAGCTTCGTCAATCTATCGAGAAAGAGGATGGCGAGGACGACGAGCAGCCAGATTTGAAAGTCGCGAGGAAGCTTCATTTGTCATGTTATCCTTCCACCACGGTGTTCGGACATACGGCCTCCCGAGGCTTGGACGTCAAGCGTTGGTCTTTTGGGCTTGATTCTGGATGTGTAAGTTAACTCCGACTAAAAGAAATGCCTTCGAACATTAATCTCACCTATAGGTATACGAGAGAAAGCTGTCCGCCTTGGTCATTCAAGGTTTTACAAAGACCTCGAATAGAGATTATACACCCAACAAAGACGTTCAAATCGAGGGCAATCCCACCGACGAACTGCTCAACGTTGACGATGATGACGACGACGACGGCTCTGCTAATGCCTCTATGAAGCATCGTCTGCTACCCTTCGGAGATCGCAATAGTGCCACAGTCGTGTCTGTAAAATGCCGAAGGTAGTGAGTGCCTTGGCTTTTTTAGGATTTGTTTTGGGATTTCGAGGGAATTGTTTACAAATAAAGGGCCCCATCCGTATTTTTATTTTTATTCACATTCATATTCTATCCGGATACTTGATCTCCATAATTACCGTACGTACTGTATAATCATCCTACGCATTTCAACTTTAGATACACAATTTCTTGCATGTTTTCTGAGCTCTCCATTGAAAGTTCAGCGGACCCCGGTCCGATGTTTATTGGATGCCTATTTATGGCACACCTAACCACAGCAGACTCGTGGTGTTCGCTTTTCACCATTGCATTTGCAACCCAAGCCAGCGACGGCCCAGCGTCAAGTATCCCCCCACTCAACTATGCCCGATGAGTTCGTCAAGGCCCCAGAATTTCTGACCGACGACGCTCCTCCTCGAAGTGACTGGCTTGGGAGACCTGTACCTGCTCTGCAAGCCAAGAAGAACACTGTACTGGTATCGCATGGAAGGCCACCTTGGTGAGGTTCTACCACTTAGTCCGAAGCTTCGTGAACTTCCACAAATACTTCTGACTCAGGTATGCCGAGGATGGACAAAGGATATCTGATGCTTTCGTTATCGGTGTAGCAGGTACCTCCATTTACATACAGCTACTGGATCGTACACGTTTGCAACTTTTCTTCTTTTACAGGAGGTTCGGCCAGTGGAAAGGTTAGCTTTCTGGAAGCTGCTCCATTGTAGAGGCTTCGTGAAGGCAGGCTGACGTGGCATGATAGACTCATGTCGCGAGGCAGATTGTGCGTAGGCTGGGGTCGATACCAACTGTTATCATCCTCTCTCAGGTAAGTTTCCTTTTACTGCATAGACACTATCCTTGGCTGCTTATGCGCTGATTTCGTATTGCTGCAGGATAGCTTTTACAAATTTCACAATGAGGAGGAACTTAAACTTGCTCATGCAAACCTACTCGATTTCGATCACCCTGATGCCATTGACATGCCAATGTTCGCAGCAGTGCGTTTTCAATATCATCAAAACGCCAATGACGAATAACACCTCTATTAGTGTTTAGCTGATCTGAAGGCTTGCAAACAATCTAACATTCCAGTGTACTCGTTTGCAGAGCATCAGCGGCTGGAAGAGACCAAATATCTTTACGGAGCCACCATTATCATCGGTATGTCATTGCGCAGTGGCCGTTATATATATATATTAATTTGATCGTCATTCGTATCCATAGCTGAAGGAATTATGTCTCTTGTTGACCCTGGCTTACGAGCCCTCTACGATCTTAAGGTAAGGTATACGCCTTTCCCGAATGAACAAACAGAGAGGCCTTACATCATACCCAGGTGTTTGTGCAATGTGACTCTGACCTCATGCTTGCGAGGCGCATCAAACGAGATATTAAAGAGAGAGGGCGGGATGTTCAAGGAATCCTCGACCAGTAATACGTTATTTGGTTATCCGTCCTTCTCGACTTTGTTAACTCTTATGTATTAGATACCTCCGACACGTGAAGCCGTCATACGACAATTTTGTTCGTCCTTCGGCTACTCATGCTGACATCGTACGTCACGCATACCAATCAATGAGTCCAAATATTCACACATATCCTCTCCAAAAGATCGTACCAGGCTCGAATAACGACGTCGCTATTGACCTAATCTGCACACATATTCGTCAACAGCTCCAAGGGCGCTCACACAAATTTCGACAAAAGATCGCGGTACCGCATAAATACATTTCCTCGCGGTCTGGTGCTTCGACGCCTGAAGCTCGACTGGAAGATTTAGATCTTACAATTCTTCCTCAATCACCTCAGGTCCAGGTGGGCTTTCCGAAACCTGCCACAAGTTTAAAGTGGTTGATCCTCTGTGACCTAGGGCATCTTTTCAATATTGAGAGACAGAACATCCAGTCGCCAAGACTTCATTTTTTTCACCGATCGTCTTTCAACGTTGCTAGTAGAACATGCGTTACAGCACTTGCCATACACACCAAGGACTGTCATGACGCCTGTGGGTGTAGAAGCGCATGGCAAGAAATTGGATGCCCAGGTAAGATCCCGTTTATGTTTCGGTGTTGGACCGACCTTGAGCCTTTCCCCTGTAGTATATCTGCGGAGTCACTATCTTGCGCTCGGGCGGTGCCTTGGAACGAGGGTTCCGTCGTGTTATCAATGATGTACCTATAGGCTCGATGCTTATCCAATCAGACAGCAAGTCTGGGGAAGCAATGCTCCTTCATCTCATGCT
This sequence comes from Galerina marginata, assembly GCA_023014335.1. NCBI lineage: Eukaryota > Fungi > Basidiomycota > Agaricomycetes > Agaricales > Galerinaceae > Galerina > Galerina marginata. The sequence continues at coordinate 3,038,772 of JAECYW010000004.1, forward strand.
GCCTTTCTACGTTTGTTTCCGCCATCTGGCAGAAGAAGCCTTCGTATTTTTGCTTGATGCCCAAGTACAATCAATTTCGTATCATCTTTTTGAACGGGCTTACAGTCATATTTTTAGATCGGCACCGCCGCCGCTGCATTTATGGCAATCCGTATTTTACTTGACCACGGAGTGCGCCAGGACCACATCATTTTTGTGACATTCCTTGTTGCTCGTGGCGGCGGTGTTTCAGTCTTGAGACGCGCTTTCCCTGGAGTCAAGATTGTTTGTGGTGCGGTGGACGACGAAATGCAGGAAGGCTGGTTAGAAGGATACAAGGGTGAAGGCAACCCGGAGGGTAAGGGCCGGAATGTTTGGGTCATGAAACCGGGAATGGGCCAGATAGGTCCGTAATTCTCCCTTCTACATGAATCTCTGCTGAATTGGTTTCTGGAATTCCTCCCTAGGTGATCGCTATTATTTATGATTAGGTGTCCATTTAGTTTTTTGGGGCATTCTGTGCATTTTGTCATTTATACCTCCGAGCTCTGCTCAGCGTGCTGGTAGAATATACCCACTTCGAAAGACTGTAATTTAAGTCAGCCGGAATGAAGCCAACACTCCAAAGTGAGTATTTGTTGCCGGAAGGTGCGACCACTTGATTTGATTAAATCTGGCGGTGCGTCAATTTCTTCGATTCCTCGGCAGTTTGGTTTAGTTTTAATACCTTTTAACAGGCAGTTCTCGTCTGTTAAGTGCGGCAACGCAACTCGTGTCGAGTGGAAAATACACCTGGTATGTATGAAGTGCTTCGGATGAATTTGGACATGATCACTTGATTGGGTTTGTGGCTCGTATATTATTGTCGCAATCCCTATTCTGACCGAGGTCTCCAGTTATAATTATATATCGCTATTCATGCCATGGATGTCACTACTCGAAGTCCAGGATAACTTCTGGCATGACCGAAGACGGCCCCCGCAACATTTAAAATTAGCACTATGTACCGCAAAACCTCTATTTTCTTTGAGGGTTTTTCTGAGTGTGATCCATCCTGGTTGAGCGCTTTGTATTACTTAACCTTTGTTTGTTCGCTGAATCCGACCCTTGGAGCCCAGCGATGTTCGTTAACGACGATGAACAGGAAGGAATGCCTATATCGTTCAAGCGAGATTTCCCCTGTACTGCTGGCGAAACGGACTTCTCGTCGACTTCGCCCCGGGATTATTATCTATTCTGGACATTCTTCGCCCATTACGGCCCGGCTACACCTCGCTTTATTCTCGTGACGGGTCTCCAGAAAGATATTTAACACGACGAAAAAGTATCCAACATGACCCACAGCATCCTCCTTTTAAAGTCTTGCAGCATATCTTGCAATTCAAAATGCGGTGCACGCCATCCTTGATTTTTATCGTTGGCTCAGCGATTAGCTCTGCCTTTGCGGCCACTCAACCGACATCTTTCGTGCTCATTGGAGACAGCACCACAGCCAACGAGTGAGCATGCCTCTTAAGTCTCAGTATCTCATCACTCAAAATTTGTCACAGCACTATACCCAATAGTGGGGGCTGGGGGAACGGTCTTTGTGGATCGACTATTACCGGCAACATTGCCTCGGTCGTCAAAGGCACCCCTTGTATTAACACGGCCCATGATGGAACCACAGCGGCTTCATTTATGACTGGAGGGTAAGGTTTTTCTTATTCTCCGTCAACTGGTTCGCTCACAACTCTTTCTAGATGGTTCAATATTTCTCTGGCTGCGATCAAGGGCGAAGTTGCCAAAGGGCGACGGACGCTGGTGACCATCCAATTTGGGCACAACGACATGAAGGTCACAACACCCGCGGGCATGGGCGTGAATTTAACGACCATCGTCCAGAACGTTCGCACTGCTGGAGGCGAACCGGTAATGGTCACCAGTCTTACTAGACGGACCTTCAATTCCAATGGCACTGTCCAAGATTTGTTGGCGCCTTACGCAGCCGGTGTGTTTTCTACTTCAAAATATCCACCAACATCACAAACCAATGATTTCTTCTGGCTTTTGCTCAGAGGCTATCCTTATTTCTCAACAGCAAAAAACACATCTGTTGGATTTGCATGCTGCATCCATAAAATATGTTAGACGATCATTTTCTAGACTGGAGATTCGTAATTGCTCATCGTTCATCAGGTCGAGGCAATAGGACCCGATGCCGCCCACAGGTTAAACAGATTACCTACTGACGATACCCGTAAGATGACTGTTTTTTTCTGATTGAAAGTTTCCTAATATTTCAAAATTCATAGACTTGAATGTTAACGGAACTACTGTGTTTGGAAGGTAAGAAACCCCAGTCAAAGCCCCCGCAGAATGTTGAAAATTTCTTTTCCTTCAGAATGTTGGCCAATCTCTTCAACGCCAGCTTCCCCAACGCGCTTCCTATAATAGCCAATGCGCCGCTCACATTCAATATTTCTCATGGGATCCCCTCGTTCTAGACGTTGTCCTACTCGACTCTTCAAAACGGATGGATGTCTATCGGCATAATTTGGTTCTAAGGTTGGCCATGATGTAAATATGTTCGTGTAGGCTTGCAACCGCACAATCGTACAGCCGTACTGTAATTCGGTGGAGATAAGTCTGGACAGTCCTGGTCCGATTTACCTACGCGGTCCTTGCAAGGCAGTCTATGGAGGGAGTTGAAGCCTATATGCCAACACAAGTCCCGACACGCTCCACAAGTTTGAAGCAGGAATAACCTTCAACTTCAGGATAGCGTTCAAACTTGGATCAGAATTCCCGTCATGATCATTAGAGACTTGACGATCATGATATTGATGCAACTGATACTTGTTCAATAGGCTATAGGTTTGGGTATTTCATTATGGCCATAGGAAAAAACGAGCGACTTCATTGCAGTGACTTCATAATGGCAGCTTATGGTCAGAACCACAGCAGCACAGATGTTCCATCGCAGGCTGAAGGACTTGCAGTGTGCCCACTTGAAGCTATAATTGGACGCTGATGGATATTATTAGGGCCTTCTATCAAGCGCTGACACGATGGCTTCTGCGTCTTTTTGTAGCTTTTTACGCAGTCAACAACCGGATGTACTTCAGGAGAGAGAGTTACAATTTTGCACTCAAACGAGTTTGCTTCATGTGGGCTGTTCTCGGCGTCGGATTTCCGTTTCTTGGCTCGGCTGTCCCCACTATAGATCCTGCAGTCCTTGGCACCAGTAATTGAGTAGGTGTCCTTATGTATCGTTTGAGCTCATGAAACGTGTAAAGCTAAGCTCCGCGACAAAGGCTGCTTGACTCGAGCTGTACAGCGGCGAAGGGATAAGTTTAGGTTTACACCCGAACTCGGTGAAAATTTAAAATGGCCACGGTGAGTCTTCTCCGACATTTGATTGCGATGCCGGGTGGCTCCTAGCGTGCCTAGGCAACCGCCACAACTATAGAAGGGCTGTCCCTAGCTTGTCGGAGTCCAATTTCTGCCTTTGTTCCCTCCTTTCACCATCATGCCCTCTCTTTTCAGCTTTACACTACTTGCTCTCCTGGCTTCGAGTGCATTGGCACAGACTTATACCATTAACACCCCGTAAGTTGTTTACTTTTCACCGTGGTAAAATAAAATTCATAATGGTTCGTTTTCAGCCTGAGCGTCGTTGCCTGCCTACCAGTCTTGATTAGTTGGGTTGGAGGAACCCGTAAGATTCTTCACCTTTGTTGTTTTCACTGACATTCAAAACATCCTCAAATTAGCTCCCTATTTCCTGGTTCGTTTTCACATGCACCACATAAGTAGACGAACTTTCTAACATAATTTCCATCCCTTCATGTTTATAGAGGTTTTTCATCCTTCTTTTTTAGTTGAATCCATGCTGATGGTTTTTAATTATTTCTAAGCATATTGCCAGCTGGCCAGCCTTCAGCCAATGCCCTTGTTGATCTCGGCCAACAGACCGGGACGTCTGTTACATGGATTGCTAATCTCGGTCCTGGTACGTCATTCAACTCCATTTTGGTGATCATGACTCTCAAGCCTTCTAGGAACTGGTGCTTTCCTCAACTTGCGCGATAGCACTGGTACTCTGGCCCAATCTGGTACATTTACCGTTCAAGCCGGCAGTGAGCCTCTTTCTTTGCGCCACTTTCAAACTGTAACTTACCCACCATCCAGCAAACAGCTCTTGCGTTGGTCAACCCGCCGTAACGAGCGCTGGTCCTGCTGGAGCGACCCCGGCCAACCCAACGCCCCCAGCCAACCCACCGACCACTGCGGGGTAAGTTCCAACTATCTTGTTTCCATTCAGATGTCTCACGGCTACCTGCAGATCTGGCACTAGCCCATCGACGAAACCTTCAACATCGTCTACGTCTAAATCAGCCCCGGCTCCCAGCAAAGCCGCTGCTGTATCTCATTACGCTCCTTTTGGCGCTGCTGCCATGATCGGCGCCGGCCTTCTAGCCCTCGTTGTCTGAAATACCCATTTTATGTCGGAGCCACCGTAAAATCTTTCATCATGGACTTATTTTTGACTAGACTTTGTCAAAGCACGGACTTTATGAGACGCTTGCACTCCCCCAAGATGAGGTTCTCCCGTCTTCCGTACTATCTATAGCTCATTATTGAACATGTGGCCCTCCTATAATACACTTTCGCTTTAAAATCTTCGTTTGGGTGCTTTCAACGGTTATAAGATATCTTCTTGGGCATGCGGTTTGTCGGGCCGTTCCCTCTGGAGCTCCAGAAGGTGGAAGTTGCCCAGGCATTGTGGCATGAGATGACATGGGTTCCGAGAATACCACGAGATCTGATTCTGGGTGAACCATTCTAACGATTTTTTTCTTATAAAGGGTTCATGCAATAGAGAGTGGAGCTCCCTTTTACGACCGCCGACTTGAGGAGAAAGAACAATGGGTGGAGCTTATGTCGAAACTACTGGTTTGGCAGCAAGTCGCAGAAAGGCGCTCGCCGGACAGTCTGGATGGGTATGTATTATTTTCCGTTTAGTCTACAGGACGCCACTGAAGTGATTTTTAGGCTGGCTTAGTGCACAACCGTAAGATTTTCGCTACCGCTGTGTTCGCATCCCTTGGAGGGCTGTGAGTGCAACCTGCCATACATTAACTTCTATTCCATTGACAACCTTTTCTCAGCTTATATGGTAACCGTCTCCTTCTTATAGCCTGAAATGTAACTAAAGAAATGAGTTCAGGATACAATCAGGTATGGATGCCTCCATCTCAAATCCTTCGCTCCTAGCTAACGTCCTGAAGGGTGTCTTCTCTGGTGTCCTTGCGTACGCTTCCTGAAAGGTAACGAATTATTGCAAGATTGATGATTTACCTTTTTCAGCATGAACTCCTTCGGCATCCGTATGGGTACCGCTGTTTCAGACCCCGGAAAGAAAGGATGGCTGGTTTCTATTCTCGAACTTGGTGCTTGGGCAGGCGTGCTTATGACAGGTACGTCAACGAAAACTATCTGAACTTCGGTTTAAATCTGTCAACTCTTTCAGGTTATCTGGCGGATAAGTTGTCGAGAAAGTACACCATCCTACTTGGTATGAACTTCTCTCCTGTTCAGAGGAGGGAGCTGATACTTTTTCCACTGATAGCCGTTATCGTATTCTGCATCGGTGTAATCGTCCAATCTGCTGCTTTTGGACCTTCCTCGATTTTCGGAGGTACAGAGCGATTCCTCGAAGAGAAATTACTCAGTTTCTGATACCTTTTAATCCATAACAGGACGATTTGTCACTGGACTCGGAGTCGGATCTCTCAGTATGGCCGTCCCTCTCTACAACGCCGAAATCGCACCTCCCGAGGTTCGAGGAAGCTTGGTGGCTCTTCAACAACTTGCCATCACTTTCGGCATCATGATTTCATTCTGGATTGACTTTGGTATGATTTAGCGGGCTTCTAACGATGATGCTACAATAATTTCGGATTCTTCTAGGTACAAACTACATCGGAGGAACAGGCAGTGGCCAACGTGAGGCCGCGTGGAGGATTCCTCTTACACTTCAACTCGTGCCAGCCCTTATATTAGGTGTAGGGATCCTTTTTATGCCATTCTCTCCTCGGTATGCCCTCCTATTAGTCAATAGGTTTGACTATTTTGATGTCATTATTCCAGTTGGCTGGTTAATCAAGGTCGCGATGACGAGGCATTGCAAGTCCTGAGTGCGGCGCGAAGGCTTCCTCCGGACTCTGACTTGGTTCAGATCGAATTTTTGTCAGTAATAAAGATTCCCTTCGAATATTTTATCTTGGCAAATTTTTATTGATGCTCTTACTTAAAGAGAAATTCGTGCACAATACCTCTTCGAGAAGGAGACATCCGAGATAATGTTCCCGCAATACCAAGATGGAACCTGGAAATCGAATTTCAAACTTGGTTTCTACGACTATCTTAGTCTTCTCCGCTCAAGAAGTCGGTCTTTATCCACTGGTCCATTCTTTCCCCAAATATAATTCATGTTCTGACACAGCTCTGTTTTATCGCGTTGCTGTTGGCACACTGTGGGTACATCGAACATCTAGTATGGAATATATGTCTGACCTACATGTGAACTTTAGGACCATGTTCTTCCAGCAATGGAGTCCGTCGTTTGAACCTGCTTCTTAGTACTGTCTCTGACATCTTCCAAAACAGCTGGTATCAACGCTATTTTGTACTATGCGCCGACCATCTTCCAGAAACTCGGTCTAGCGGGAAACGCTCTCTCCCTCCTCGCCACCGGAGTTGTCGGAATTGTGTAGGGAAAATTGGCTCTCTTTATTTGAATTACTGACTCAGTCGGTAATTGCAGCCTATTCCTGGCCACTATTCCCGCCGTCCTTTGGGTCGATAAGCTAGGTCGAAAGCCTGTTTTGGTATCTGGTGCCTTTATCATGGCCGGGTGATTATCCTTGCTACGCATAAAAAATCTGAGGAGGGCTGAGTCGGAGAACACATAGCTGCCATATCATTATTGCCATTCTAACTGGACTGTTCAGGAACTCTTGGGACACGTAAGATGTTTTGTCGCATTGCGTGCCTACTTTCTCATCATATTTTTCGAATTCAGACACGTCGGTAAGTGGTGAAGGACTTCAAGAAGCGTCAGAAATGAAAATGCACCTCAAAAATTCGTAGCTGCTGGATGGGTCGCTTGCGTATTCGTTTGGATTTTCGCAGTTGGTGAACTTTGACTTCTCATCTTGGGTGGTGTAATTTTCTGACCAATTGATTTTTGGATGTCAGGCTTCGGATATAGCTGGGGTAAATGCTTCTATGCATAGGCTTCAAATTGTACTCATTTTGACTAGGGCCCTGCGCATGGATTCTTGTCGCCGAGGTCTTTCATACCACATTCACTTATTCCTTTATGCTCAGAGCGATATTAGATCTGGCCTCTGAGCGTTCGTGGAAAAGGATTATCGATCGCAGCGTCTTCGAACTGGGTGGGCCTCAATCAGACTACGATTGTTCCTTCCATCATGGCTCACTTTTCCGATATCTAGATGAACAACTTTATCGGTTCGTTATTTAATATAAAGTCCAAGCATTCTATTGTTTTTTTTACCATCTTGATTTATTCCGCATGCAGTCGGCCAGGTAAGATTCCAGTAGTCGAAGCTCCAGGTTGAGCTAATCTACAAAGTAAAGGTGACCCCAACGATGCTAGCGCATCTTTCATACGGGACTTTCATATTCTTCGGGGTAAGTAAAGAACCTCATTCAAATGTGAATGTTTTGGAAACAGGCTCTGTTAGTTGTTTTCCCTCATGGGAGGATTCTTCGTTCTCTTCTTCGTAAGTGGTTTAATGCTGGGATACTTATTAAATGCTCAAAATTGTATTTTCCCAGGTCCCGGAAACGAAAGGTTGCGATTATCAATAACCTGCTTGTAATTTTAAATTGACTCATGTTTCCTTCGATCTGTAGGATTAACCCTCGAAGAGATGGACGACCTATTCGGAGGCACACAAAGCCTCGCTGCCGCTGATCAAGCGCGTCAGGATGCCATTTTCCGTCGCCTTGGTCTCTTCAACGATTTCAAGAATACCGAAAGGAAGGGTGACTCGGACGAGGAATCTCAGGAAAAGCACGACGCTGGGCTCAAACAGGAGTAGAGGATGAACGATAAGCGGTCTCGCGAGAATAAGTGGAAAGCTGAAGATGATGCTATCTCCATGTACTATATGCTAGTTGCTAGTCCAGTGTAAATACAGCCGATTGAATTGAGTATTGAAACTGTGTCTCTCACTTTTCATATCATTGGCCATCGATGTTGGGAGTGTTAAGTCAATTACTTGAGTAAATTACTTTCAGCAAGACCGGGGCAGTCCGGAGTGACTGTGATGCGGTGACCAGTGACACGACGTTTCCTCCCGTTCATCGTGTTGTCAATAATTCCTCCAAAAGCCATGTTCAAAACCGCTGTACGCGCAGCTCGTCCCGCCGTCCTGGCGGCACGCCCGTCTATCCGACTTCCTACCTCTTCTCTACGCGCTTTCTCTACAAGCGTTCGGGTCCTATCAGGCGGAGCTCCTCCACCTCAATTGTTCGGCCCTGGCGCGAAACCTGGTACGGTCCCCACTGATATCGAACAAGCCACCGGTCTCGAGCGTCTGCAGCTACTTGGAGAAATGGAGGGTATCAACGTTTTCGACGACAGTCCTCTAGACTCTAGCCGCCTTGGCACCAAGAAAGACCCTGTTTTAGTGCCATCCTTCGTTCGTGTCTTTAGTCTACGAGTATAGTTGTATCTTTCACCTGACTTTGCAATTCTTTCGCTAGGATGTTGAACGTATTATAGGATGCACTGGCGTTCCTGCCGAATCTCATGATGTTCTTTGGTTTACGCTAAAGAAGGACAAACTGGGCCGGTGCACTGAATGCGGCTCGGGTGCGTGACTTATTCCTGACATCTGCTTTGGAAACACCTGATACCCTCCTCAGCCTATGCCTTGGATTTCCAAGGGGAAGAGCATCACGAAGAACACCATCATTAAGCCCGTCGAAAATTGGTGTAGAGTCATTCCTTAGAGACGGCCACTATGTTTGGGTTAGACTCAAGATAAATATAAACCTTCCTGAATCGCCCACGGGTCAAACAAACTTTATTTCGGAAGTACAGTAAATGTCTGTTTTCATCTTTGACCTCGAGCTCCTTGCGAAGAAATGCTCTTTTCAATCCATCGACTTTGTGACTTCTCACTCTTTTGACTTCCAGAGCTACCTTCAAAAGTCACAGGATTTATTACAGGAAGTATTTGGTGGAGGTTCCGACTTCACAGTTTGAGTTTGGTATGGCGGACAGGTTGTCTCCAGCTCCAATGAGGAGAATTCACCAGCCCTCAACATTTCTGCTAACAACTTTCATCCCATAGTCTTCAAGCAAGCTCCTACATTTTTGTCTGTGTGCCATTTGTTCCTTATCGTCGTGTAAGCTTATCACTCTTAACATCGGTTCTTTCTTATCTTCTGGCTCCCACTGTTAGAGCTTCGAAGCCATGGCCGTCGGCATCTTTCTTACCCAGAATATGGGTTCAAGTAATCTTCACCATATTCTGTTCAGTATCCTCGTATTCTCATTCCCAAGATGCTCTTCGATGATAAGTCTGCAAATATGCTGGTGCAGATGACTGGGCTTATACCCAAACTTGAACGAGATCTTAATGTCATCCGACGCTTCGACTGCCACTGTCTTGGAACTTGGAAGAATCATTGGAAGTTTTCTTGCTGACATGCACAACTCAACAATCATTTCGCCTTCCTTCGTTGGGACATTCTACAACGCAGACGTCGAACAGGTCATGGAGGCTGTCATAACCCAGGCGACGGTTTTTTTCTACAAGATGCCGGAGTACATCATGCCTAGATCCTGGGAAACTTTGCTTCAAATCATTGGCGTACTCGGATGAATTTTGTATTCGCACAGAATGATCTCTGGTATTGCGGTCGGAACACCACTGGGACTTCGCAGGGCCCAGTGATCCTGCTGCCGATATCGCCCAGCCGAGTGAGTTAGATCTCATTGAGTTCTATCTTATGCTCGGTAACCGATTAATTCTTTCGTTATGGATGTAGGAAGTTCCCTGCACCCCTTGTCCAGTTGCCCATTAACGATACCAATGATGTCATACACACGTTCGCGGAGAGTCTAAATCCCATTTATCCTTACGTCGTTGAACGCTCGGCCAGACTTTGAGCTTCTGAAGTCACTTCCAACTTTACACGGTTAGGAGATAGTGAATGGAGCGGGGTAGAATTCACAGCAAGATATGTGCTGCGCCTGCCCAGGCAAGACGACAGATGTATCCACATCAGAGCTCTGGTTCAGGAAGGTGCGAAGCTGTTGAGGGGCAGCTAACAACTCGGACGTAGAACTGCGAGGCACAAGAGGGCCGTATTGGTCCCCGATTTCTCCTCCCTTTGGCTGCAAATCGATCAGCATGACAACTGCCTTTGGCGGGATGGATCTGAGATGACCCTCATCAGCCCCCATCCGCTCAATGAGTTGATGTTGCTTTGCCTTATTTTATAGTCCCTTTGACTCGGAGGCCTATGATTACGCCTAGCGTCTGTTGGCCCACCACGGGTGCATTATTTACATTATCATTGACAGTTTTAGTAGATTCTGACTACAATTGGCATGACATGGCATAAGCTTTCTGCAGGATCGACACACTGGCAGCGCTGGCTTCTATTGTGCCAATAATACACAGGAAAGCGCACAAAGATGCATGATAGTAGCACAGTTGATATGATATTGATGCCTCCCACTAAATTTTAATTTCTAAGCACCGGTATTTTTATGCATGTTGATTGTCGCCGTGATGACTACGCGATAACAGACCAAAACTGAGAATTCTCCTTGTGCATACTTATTGTATTTATGGGTTCACTTATCTTTCTGCTGATTTCGTCGAGAAAGGAGGCAATCTAGTTGGGGCTCGCGATTTTTAAACAAGTCATTGCAGAGCTCCGGGAATCATGGGGAGTATTGGCGACGAAACTTACCTTTATTTACTTACCTGGAGATGCGCATTCGGTAGGAGGCAGGGCGGACGCATCGTTGCTATCCTAGCATGACATATGGGCCTGGTGATCTCTCCGCGTTACGTATGGCGAACATGGACCTCGGACCACTTGTACTTATGCTCGGGGAACGCAAGGACGCGTCGGAGCATGACTGGACTGATCCTTATCCATATGCATGAGACGGTCATTGAGACCAAGTTAAGTCCAAAATCGTAACTTGTTCGAGGCTTATCTAGCAGGATAGTTCACCTTTGAATGATTGAATGCGCCGCAGCAAAGAATGAACCAATCCTCGAATTTCGAAGTTATCGTAATGCCCAATCAGCCAGATGAAGCATAAGCGGCCTGAAGCGGCTTGCCCAACTCTTGTTCGTTGTATACCGACCACCATCATCCCGTCTTGGTGCTTGCGAAAATTATCGCATTCGGATTCTGTTCGGAATTTCTAGAGCTTTTGCTTCCCAGATCGTTGGACCTTGGAGACTTTTTGCTACACGGCCCTTGTAGTACAACGACGTTGGCAAAGCAACGTTCGGTATTATGTCGGTCATCAGGTCTGCGAACTGCGTGGTCCCAAGGCCGGCCTTGGCGAGGCGATATTAAACGAGCTCAGTGTTGCTGAGGAAAATTACTTCCCCCCTCTTTTCTTTGGTTCAGTGAACCTTTTTTTTAGACACTTGCGTTATTGACGGCTCGTTCATTTTTGCCTCCTCAACTCACTTTTGACCAGGTGTCTATTTTTTGATTCTCCTTCCTCCTTCGACACGTTTTTTTTTTCTCTCAAGGGCCTATTACTTTTCCCTCTTCACGCTCTCTGTTGAACCTCTTCTGCCACCTGATCACTTTCAAGATGCTTTTCAAATCCAACTTCAATTTCTTGGCTTGGTCGATCCTTGCTATTTCCTTGGACCAGGTTCTTGCACGCGAACAATGGCTTGAACGAGACGGTCGGGCTGTGTATCTATATCCCAGGAGATTCGGTCAAGAGCAGCCTGCTGTTCTCCAGAAAATCCGGAATGCATGCCCAGGAGCGGTTTGTGGTAACTTGGCTGGTCAAGCTGTTACTCCTTTGCTTGCAGCACAACCCGAGTGCTCGCAACAGGATTTGGCAGACGCGATTATTGGTATGTCACCCTAACATTCCTTTCTCTAAGATACCCCATTTAACTTCGCCTTAAGACGCTAGCAAACAGTTTGACGCCGCAACAGCCGCCGCTATGGTGGCTGCCGCCGTTGAATATCGCCAGGTCGAAAAGAACACGCCTCCCGTAAGCAACTTGCTCGTATTTTCCTTTAGCATGCTAAGTGTTCAAATGCTGGCTTAGGATTTCACGAAGAACCCCCCTGCTTTACGAAACTCTGTCTTCTGTCAGAAAGCCCCAAAGAATGCTGAGCTGAACGGCCTCGTTCAAGCTCAGGATCCGGCCAACGACCCTACGCTCTTTTTCGACCCCGCATTGAAGGCAACCGTTCTTAAAGGTTCACAAGCCAACACTTCGCCTTTTGGAGGCGCCGTATCGAAGTAAGTCTTATGTACCTGCAAGACGCTTATCTCCTAATCCTTGATGCTTCCAGCCCCACCGAAGCTGAGCCTGCAGCCACCACTGGGGCCGTCCTCGTCGAACAGCCCGACGAGACCGCCACTTCTTGCGTCGTATGTCTTCGTTTTGTTTACACATGCGCAATAGGGACTCATTATATATGTTTAGACCGAGGTTACTGTTACTGTCACTGGCACAGCTGTGGCTACTGGTCCTGCCGTTACCGTCGCCGTAGGAGGTGCTGCAACTACTGCTGCTGCTGCTCCAGCCAGCAACACCGGTGCCGCTGCCTCCCCGGCTGGCGCAGATTTTGGAAGTTGCTCCGTTCCTGAGATCGAGTTCGGCGCTGGATTCGATGGTCGCAAGGAGACCAGCTTCGAACCTGCTGATAAGAGTATGAATAACCCTAGTCTGTCTGGCTAAATTCGCTAATCTTTCCATACAGAGTCTTTCAACCACGGCTCTGCTCAGAATATCGCCATCATCACTCGTAAGTGCTTTTTGTAGCTGTCTTGTTTCTTGCGGTTTTGATGTGCCTTTCAGAGTTCATCTGTGACACATTGACCAACAGTTGCAAAGCCAACCAAGCTGCCAAGGACCTCTGTGCAACAGCCACAACAGCTGCTGGTGCCGCGACTGCCAAAACTGGTGCTCAAGCCGATGCATTCAACAAAGTCTTTGGTATCTCCACCGTGAGCAGTGCGACAGTTTTTTTTTGCAATCAGTTGACATATTTTCGACGTTTAGAACTTTGTCGCAGTGGCTGCTATTGACGATCAAGGTCGCGTGATCTCCCCAGGTAGTGCCAATGCTGGTTCTGTCACCGTTCCAGCGGCCACCTTGGTCGCTTCTAAGGCTCCTGCAGCGACTGGTACAGCGGCTTCCGTTGCTCCTGCCGGCGGCATCGGAGACTTTGGTAGTTGCTCAGTTCCGCAAATTGAGTTCGGCGCTGGCTTCGATGGTAGGAAGGAAACCAGTTTCGAGCCCGTTGATAAGAGTACGTCAAGTTCTTTCTTTTGACAAGCAGTCTTTTGATCTTAATCTCTTGTAGCTTCTTTCAACCACGGCTCTGCCCAGAACATTGACATCATTACCCGTATGTTGCGATATCTTATCTCGCAAGCGAACTACCCCTTATCACATCGTAACAGAATTCATTTGCGACACTCTGACTAACTCCTGCAAGGCTGATGCAACCGCGAAAGCTACATGTGCGAAGGGACAAGCTGCCGCTTCAGCTGCTGCAAAGGGAACTGGTGCTCAAGCTGATGCCTTCAATTCCGCGTTCGATATTACAACAGTGCGTATCTTGTGTCCATAAGATAATTAGAAATTACTGACACTGTTCATTCAGGATTTCGCCGCGGTTTCCCAGATCGATAATCAGGGTAATGTAGTTGGTGGCGCAGTGAGCATTTCCCGCTTATTAATCATTTCATCGCGGGTTTAATATTGATGTTAGCAGGCACAACCCGCACCCGCCACTCCCGCCGCCACTCCTGCTGCCAACAACAACAACAGCGGCGGTTCAAGTAGCAGCACTGCAGCCGCTGGAGATCTTCAAACATTCACTGGCGCTCTTGGAGGTGTAACTCCTCCGCCAGTGACAGCCCTTGGTAATGGTCAATTCCAAGTGACCGGCAACTCCGCGTTCAACGACCTGAAGAGTGCCATTACGCGCTCTTGGTGAGTAAAACAATGACTTTGAAGTTTATCGGAACATTTCTGACTTCCTCGACCTAGCGATGTTCAACATAACCAGTGTGCAAATGCTGCAAACGCTTCAGGCAACAAAAATGGCTTCACTGTCGCCGCTTGCACTGCACAACAATCCCAGTGCAACGCTGCGTCGAATTAGAAATACCATTTTGATTTACGTCCTACTCACAGACATTTTCCGAGACAGACACTTCCTTAGATCACGAGTTGCCCCTTTACTGTAGCCCTAGTACTTCATTTTGTTCACGGTTTATTTTGATTAATACATGGCGTATAGGCCCTTGAAGATTAAATATTAAAGACTGACTAAACTTTAAAGACCCAATCCTGACTGCGAGGGTCCTTTCCCCGGTCCGAGTTACCAGTTTTGCCTGGTTTTGCCTGGTGGGTGAGACCAAACTGTCCACTCTTCAAACTGCCGCCATATTGATCGTTCTCTCGACTAGTGGTCCAGCTTGGTCATTTACGAAGATTTCATCCTTTGTGGTGCTTCCAGACACCTGGTATCTTGAAATACATTTGTACGATGGAGTAATTAGAGCTATCCAAGTTCAGGTATGACTGCGTTGATACTATTTTTTACCAGCTGCTGATTAAGTCGGTCTTCGTGATCAGGTAGTCGCGTTGTTTGTTGGCTTCCGAGTCAGACTACCCCAGAGCAGGAAGAGCCATGGCATAATGGCATGATAGCCCTCTATTTGTGGATTCATCTATCTCTATGTATTTATAATTCACGCTTAAACAGAGCTATCCAGAGGTAGGACACGAAAGGGCGTGGGAGGCACGCAGCAGTTTGTTATGACGCCACCACGTCTCGGGATGGTGCACTAAGTTGGACAGTCAGCTCGGTCGTTTGATGAACAAGCGCGATATGCTATCTATGTCAAGTCCTATTTCTTTCAATACCCACCACCGCAACAACCTCAGAAATGCCAGGTAACGTTCAAGAACCTGGTCATGATTCGGACGAGTCGGGCTCCTTACTTTCTGGCGACGAACCATCTGGTAGCGCTGAATTCCAGACAGTAGGAGCGCCCATAGAAAAGGTAAGTTTCTTGTACACTCCATTGTTGGTGTTTATAATCGATTCTTCAGGTTGACATCCTTGGGCGCGAAGTCACTCTTCTGTCTGCAGTGATGCTGAATGTTGGTCAAATTACGGGGTAAGCCTACCCTTTCCAACAACACCACTGTCACGATACATATCATTTATACCGTCTAGTTCAGGGATATATGCCGTTCCAGGCGTTATTTTGAACTCTGTGGGGTCGATAGGAATGCTATTGCTCTATTGGATCATTGCGCCCATATTTGCGTTCGGTATGGGACACTTTCCATTCGTGAATTTCCCGAATGTTGTCTGAGTATCTAAGCAGCTGGTTTGGCTTTGTATAGCGAGCTCGCATCCATGTTCCCGAATAGGTCAGGAGCAGAAGTCGTCTACTTGGAACAAGCGTATCCAAAGCCACGTTTTCTCGTCTCGACCGCATTTGCAGTAACAGCCATCTTGACATCGTAAGCCCTTTTCGCGATTTAAAACGCGGTTCTATTTTTTAATAACAGGCCATAGATTCAGTGCATCGAATGCCATCGTTTTCGCTCAGTACACCCTTTCTGCCTTCGACATTCCTATTACAGCATGGAGCCAGACTATCGTTTCTCTGGCTGTTGTTTTTATCACCGTTGGCAGTATGCATATTTCAATAATTTATGGCTGGTCTTCAGAGTAACAACTTTCTTTAGGTGTAGCCATTTCGACAAAGTGGTCCCTGAGAGCTGTCAACTTTCTAACGGCGTTCAAGGTCTTGTCTCTGGTCTTGTGAGCGGGTTTCTTCCTGAGCCTCCTTCAATGATCGCCTAAATAGGTGCTAGTATTGTAGGCACTGGTGTTGCAGTGCTGACAGGATTGACTCGCGTTGAACACCCATACGCGAATTTTCGAAATCCCTTCGAAGGCTCGTCCTCCAATGCAAATGCATTGGCAACTGCATTTGTCAGTCTATCTTACCTCTTCCTTCACTGGATTCTAAAAATTTCTAGGTCAAATCAAATCATGCATTCATCGGGTGGCATAACGCATTCAATGTCCTTGGGGAAGTGAGAGGCAAGAACCCAGTACGAACGGTCCGCAAAGCTGGCTTCATCTCGCTCTTCCTGGTCTCCGCCTTGTTTTTGTTCATAAACGTTGCCTACGTTGCTGCCGTTCCACGGGAGGATATCCGAAATTCTGGGCAATTAATCGCTGTACTGTTCTTCCACAACGTCTTCGGTACTTTGGGTGCGAAGATCTTTCCTTTGCTTGTGGCGGCTAGTTGTTTCGGTAATATTGTGGGTCATTTTAATCTAGTTTTGGACCAACTTTTATTTTGCTTCTAGATCGCGGTTGTAAGTACTTTAATAAAGAATTGCTGAATTGGCGTCTTACTATACAACCCTATCGACAACAGACAGTAGGACAGGTGCACCCCTTCATTGGACTCTTTAACGAAATGTTACTAATTCTCAACAGGCTCGCGTCATTCGTGAAGTAGCAAGACAAGGACTACTGCCATACCCTGCTTTCTTCACCTCGATCAAGCCATTTGGAACACCACTTGGACCAGTAGGTCTCAAGGGAGCTCTGACCGTCATAGTGCTGCTTGCAGTTCCAGCAAAGGATGCCTTCAATTTCGTCCTAGATTTAGCTTCCTATCCGTTTCTCGTACGTGCTCTATCTCTTTGGTGTCACTGCTCTGTTAACATTATGTCTGGTAGGTTTTTCATTCGGCGATGGCAATCGGCATCTGGATACTGCGACGGAGAAGGCAGCGAGCGAACTTACAACCTTCTGTGTTTCAAGCCAGTAATGCAGTGGTCCTCGTATACCTTACCTCGTGCATTCTCCTCCTTGTGTTACCATGGTAAGACCCGCTCTAGCATGCCATTTCGGGGGTTGCAGCTGATACCTGGCTTTAGGGTACCGCCAGAACCTGGCCATGCAGATGTTTCTTTCTGGTATGCAACGTAAGCACTTCGGCCCCGACCTAATGTGTATATGAATGATTAACGTTCTCAATGCAGATATTGTGTCGCGGGAATCGGACTCCTTCTGGTACGTCTCAAGTTCCTTGGAGATTTCCAATGTTAAGTCATAAATACAGTGCTGTGGATTGTACTACTGGCTTTGGATAATCGCCCTTCCCAAACTTGGAGGATATGAGGTTGTCGAAGAAGTCGAAGAACATCCAGACGGTGCGCGAAATACAAGACTCGTCAGGCGCTACAAGACAGCAGCAAGCACCGATGGAGAGCAAGAGCCACTGCTTGCGACTTAGATATTGGTCTTCATTGCGTGTAGATTGCAACCCATAGACTCATTTTGTATAAGTTTACTGTGCTCTCGACTCTCGAGGAGCAACCTAATTCTATTTTATTTAAAAAACGAGCGTAGCTTGAGTGGTGAGTGGTCCCTAATAGAAACAAATGGGCTAGCGTTACAAAAGATATTATTTAGTACTAGTACAGCGTAGAACAGCCAATAACCGAAAGTGTCCGCGAACTCGAAAACATGACGACATAGCACCCGACCCATTTCTAACTTGTTGTTCTTAACGATAGGGCGATCGCCTTCTGCCTCTCGACTTCCCACCGCTTGAGCTCTTCCTTCAGGCTGTTGACCCGCATCTCGCCGACAGGGTGGGTGTGGCTGTCACCCATGATCCGCCGTGCAAGTTTCGGGGCCTCATCTGGATCTGGTTTTCCTGGTCTGGCGCATTCAGCCTCTTCGCCCGACCGGTGTTCCCAGAATTTGATCGTGTCTCTGGCGTCAAATCCAGCATGCGCCAGCAGCCTTGAATACCAGTTAATACAATAATTAAAACTTTAAAAGCCGAACCACATACCGCGCAGACACGACGTCGGCTTCGATCTCTTGCTTTGTGCTGTTGCAGTACATCGAAAGCTTGAGGAGTTCTCCAGAGCCGACTTTCCCCAGACCAGCTACCGCGTCGTTGACAAACGGACCAAAGAGCATCGTGATAGGGAAAATGAGCACCCGGATGATATCCGCCGCTATCGAGAGCGTGCCAGGAACGATAACGTTGACCGACGACAAACTCTCCAGATGGTGTGAGAGGATAAGATGGGCCATCTCGTGCGCAAGGAGGATGGCGAGCTCCGAGGTCTGTTCTGGGGTTGGAGTCACCTGTGGAGGAGGGGATGGAGAGCCGGAAAACAGTCCCCCGAAAAGCGACTGCCAAAACGACTTGGGCGGGGGAGTGGACACGAACTCGGGTGGGTATTTGGCGAAGATCTCGTCGAGGAAGCCAGTGTAGACCACGATCCCACTGCCCCCGTCCGGCCCAAAGCCGTATGAGAAAGCGTTCGAAGACTCGGGCTTGTCGATGACGAGCAGGGAGTAGGGCACGCCGGGTATCACTCCGATCGGAGGCAGTACCTCGTCGCCTTTCGCCATTTTGTCGCACAGCCAGCGGAGGTACTCGGAGGCTCTGGGGCGGGGTCGGAGTGGGTGTTTTGCGGGCGGGGGGAGGGGCTTGGAGTCTTCGCCGCCTTCTGTCCAGTTAGGACAGAGTTCGGGCTCGCGAGAGAGAACGGGGATGCTGGATTCTAGTCGGCGTAGGGTATCGTTCACCCACTGATACCTCCAGTCTGTTTGGGGGATGGCTCTTGGGGAGCCTTCTTCGGCTAGGATCTCGCCGACGGCGTTGTACCAGCCAATACCAGCCAGCTTTGCGGCTATCTCGTCCTCTTCCTCTGGGGAGAGGAGGACCATGCGCCATCTTATATGGCGAGGTTAATAACACATTAATTGACGAGAAAACCAGACTGACGAACCTCCCCGTTAGCGGCGTCTGCTCTAAGCTGGCCACGATAGTCGCCCAGAAGATAAAAAAGGGTATGAATAGCAGAACTTGAAGTGCCCGCGTCCGCCTGCGGATCTTGCCCATCTGCTTCTCCTT
Organism: Galerina marginata; assembly: GCA_023014335.1. Lineage (NCBI taxonomy): Eukaryota > Fungi > Basidiomycota > Agaricomycetes > Agaricales > Galerinaceae > Galerina > Galerina marginata. The sequence continues at coordinate 3,058,000 of JAECYW010000004.1, forward strand.
ATGTTCCTCTGACGTAGGAAATCCATGAAGAGCCGCGTATTTGATCATCTTCTCCGACCTCTTGTTCTTGAACCATAACAGAGGAATAAACGTGAGTGCTATTCGACTCGCTGTCCGTGCAAGTTCAAAACCCGTCGAAGCCTGCAGTAGACACGATCAGGATGTATCAGAGATGCATTTTACAACTCGTACCTTGAGAACGGACGCTAGAACGGGTATCAAGGCAGCCAAGGGTCCCCCATTTCTGCGTGGTGTTGCATGGAAAGCAGCGGAAAGTTTTGGATGTATAGAAAGGTAAATTGCAGTTGAATGTCGAGGAATCTGGGCATGATAACGAATTCCCGATGATGGAGCGCTAAATGGCGTATGCGATCTAGTTCTTCTTGAAATTAGCGTCAGAGTGGAGTGTTGGCGAGATACTAGCGAACGACCGTCAGGCCGTAGAAGAGCTTTTGGGACGACGCGGACTATGCGACGCAACATGGTGCATGATAGAACATAAGAGAGACGTGTTCAAGTTTCAAACATTTCCTTCTCCAGCGGTACCGTTGCTGCGACTTGGACAACCCTGCATATCTCACTTTTGCACGTGCTGGAGGAGGATCTCGACAGTCCTATGACTCAACTTGGTCAGGGAACCGTGCATGTCGGACAAATAATTTCTGGGGACATTGGCAGGTGCGCAGTGATCATGATAGCAATCTTTGTACGATTATCTTTGTAAGTAGGGCAATGTATATTACAGTAGATACGGTTATGCAAGAAGAAAAAAATTGGATCAGGAAATGAATGTAGCCTCGTTGTAGAGCACGCCCTCAACTTCAACTCCAGAGGAAAGACCAGGAGCCAAAGCTTCTGGTCCAGTGATGGAGAGTTTCGCTGGGTTAATCCACTGGGGCAGTTGGTGTGAGTACCACGGATGCGACACAGCCGAGACATGCACAGTACCTGATAGATGTATGGCTTCGTCCCTGCGACGTAGTTGACAGCAACTTTGAGGACATAGGGAATTTCGGCGAGGACGTCCACCTTCTCGATAAGACCTTGGGGTTTCTCCACGGTGCCCAGGTTGGCGTGCAACTTCGCCTGTACCGTTCCGGGGGCATCCGTAACAACAGAGGGTGCCTTCCATTCAAAATCGATCTCAGAAGGCTTGCCGTAGCTAGTTTCAGCATCGTGCTCTGCCTTGAGATGTGTCGCGCGCGAGACAACCGAGCCTGTGTGCTCTTCACCAGGCCACTTCGTCTCGGTCGTAACAGCCGCCAGTTTGCCACCAACAACCACCGAGCCAACGTTTACGACAACGCCCCCAGACCCTGCACCTCTCTTGCCGTAAGTGTTGAGCGTCGTGTATTCCATCTGGATCGCCGATACCCCGCCAAGTTGCTCGCTCTGGAAGTGTGCAAAGTTCCATGCAGAGGCGACGAGGTTGGGCCGCATGCCTTGGATGGCGTGCACGAACATTCCCGTGCCTTGGAAGGGCTCGGCCTTGCCGCTGCGGATGAAGTGTCCAGTTGCTTGGAAGCGCGGCCAGAAGCGGTGGATAACATAACCGTCTGCCTTGCTGGTATCCGTACCGAAATACGAGTAGCCTCCCTGTGGGCCCTTGCCGACTTTGTATCCAGGGATAGAGGCGGGTCGCTGCACTTCCAATGATACCTGGAGGTCGGTGCCCAGGTTGGCGCGGACGGTGTAGGTCTCTGGGAACTCCGAGCCTGGGTGGGCCTTGTAAGTAACAGAGAACTCGTCCGCCTTGCTCGACCGTTTATCGAGTCCTGGAGGCGGGGTGACGAAATTCGTAACGTTGAGAGACTTCCATGTCTTCTCTCCTTTCGCTGGATTCGCGATCTTGCAGGTGAATTGAATCGTGGGGTACCATACACTGCATAAATATAAGTCGAGTACCAGAGATCGATAGGTAAGAACTCACCCAACGGCGGAGTGGATCACTTGGCACATCAAGGACGTGCCATCTTCTGTGATCACGTAGAAAATCTGTGTCTCAGTGACGAACCCGCCTGCGCAAAGCCATTCGGTGTCCTTTGGTTCGAGTTCACCAAATAGCTCTGTCTCAGAGAACTTGTCAGAGACAGAATGGAAGTTCGGGGCATGTGGGTCGACAGGGGGTGCTGTTCTGTATAAATATTGACGTACTGCAATACAGAAGGTGAAGGGGAGACTCACGAAAAGATGGACGAGAACATGGTGGTCGATATCCAAGAAGGCTATTTACGGTTAGAAAGGGGGTGTTAGTCACTGTGTTTATGTATCGACTCGGAACAACAAGTGCATGCATCGATGAAACCTAGACCTGAACCTGAACGTCCCATTTTTTCTCTACAATCGATGGATGGATCCTGAGATAGATGATATTAAAGAAGCTACTGATAATATTCTATTAGGTGTTCTCTATTACGGTCCAGGTTCCTCGCTTCTTGGCCGTTTTCTCGGTCGCCCCAACTCTGAATCCAATTGACCACTCTTCCCAATTTCCGAGTTATTGTCCACCACCTGTTGGTTAAGCACCACCCATGGGTAATTTACATTGTACGAGGAGAGTGCAGGGTCGACTGCAACAGCCGTGTTCGGGGCCCAGTCCAGTGTGTTATTATCAGATTGAGACCCATGATTCGGTGCCGCAGGGAAAGGGCCTACACCCAGGGCATTACCGTCGGTCGCGGGGGGCGCTGTCGTCCTCACTGACTGTTCTCGTAGCGGCGCGGCTGGCCGGGCGTCTGCATCGTAAGCCCAGGAAAAATCCTCGTTTGCGTCATCGATATCGCCGTCCACTTGAGAGGAAGAGGAAGCGATACCCGCCGCTATAATAGAATGGGCCATAGTCCACTCGAACCTCATCGCGCCACTTTGAATGGCATCGAGCACAAGTCTATTTTGATTAGCCTTCAAGGTTGACGGGTTTTGCATTGGGACACTTTCCGGCCATCCAACCAACCGGACGCCGTAGATGTCCAGCTTCTCGTGGTTCGTCCATTTCATTTCAGCGCTGCGGAACCCACAGGCCACTCTATCATAAAAGTCAATGTAAGAAAGCCAATTATCCCTGAAAGAGGTTAATAGAACCATTTCACCGAAGGGCGTTACGGACGCTTTCATAAACCTCGGTCTTAAGCGACTTCGCAGGGCCTGCTTTTGACGGCGGAGTGAAGGTTTGTTGTTCGATGGTTAGAGGTTGTATGAGGTCTGGATTGGTAGCAGGCTTTTGTAAATGCGCAGTGGCGTGTGCTTTGAATGCTTTGGCACCCTGTTCTCCTCCGCCCCTCAACCCTCGCCAGAATTCACGACCAATCACCGATCCGCCTAAAAACCCGCCATCGGAGGCTTCATTCGGGTCGACAGCCAGGATGAAAGCCTGGACTCCCGATGTAGCAGATAAGCTTTCGAGGATGATTGATGTATCGCTTAGGATAGACCGCACTGGCAAAGTTGTGAGATGGGTATTTGTGAGGCAAAACTAAATACCGACCTTGAGCGGATTGATTGGTCAAGTCTTTGGACTGGGTGGTGGTTGGTAGCGATACTGGCGGCTGAAAGAGGTATTTAGCGTGCCATTGAGCAACATGCCGTTTTGTCTGTGCAAAATAATGTTAGAATCAAGGGTGTTACCCATACATAGGCCCTAGGAGACCTCTTCATACGGGCGTGATTCCCGCTGAGCAAATGCCCTGATCTCTGCAAGATACTTTTCCATGAAAGCATCGAGGCGCTCTAGATAAAGACCATCCCTAGAGACATCTCCACCTGGCGTCTCATACTCGAACATGCCTGGTGGACTGGCACTCATACTGATTTGTTTGGGTCTAATGGTCGTGTGGCATGTTGAAGAGTAACTAGATTGCCGCCGAGCAGAAAAGTCCTGTATTGGCCACGTGATCATGCAAGATCTGCTTTCCTGGATCCTTCAAGATGGGACGAACGAGAACGAAGAAAAAGGTGCAGTCAAAAGCCACGGACACTCCTGTTCTTCACACCGTAGAATCCAAGGGGCCGTCCACCGCGTCTTTGCTTGAAAAAGCGCAATCTCTGATCGTGCAGTGCGATTATGAACTCGCATTGCGCTTTATTCGCCGGATACTGGACCAGGATGCAAAAAACGCTGAAGCTAAGGAGATGCTCGGAGTGGCTCTCTTAGAAACAGGAGAGATAGAAGCTGCGAAAGTGGTATGTCTTTACCAGTTCTTGATTTTGTTTTTATGTTCTTAAGGCTCTTTTCAGGCGTTCCAATCCCTGCTGCCCCCAAATCCCGATGCCCCATCTCCATCTCCCCCATCTGCCCATCTATACCTGGCGCAACTCTGCGACGATGATCCTAGACAAGCTTTACAGCATTACCAGGCCGCTGTCAATATCCTGTTAGTACAGCTGAAAGGAAAAGTGCGCGCGGACGACGCGGGATTAAAGGATGAGACGGAGCTGAAAAGCAGTATCGTCAGAGCTCTCATTGGACAAGTCGAGATCTGGATGGACCCTTCGTATGATTTATGGTTTGTCTTATTCTATTAACATTCGTCGATTTGTTCTTATTGATCTGCAGCGACGCTCCGGAAGCTGAGAAAACTTGTGAGGACCTACTAATGCTCGCTCTTCAAACAGATCCAGGAAATCCAGAGGCTCTGCAAACCCTTGCATCTGTGCGGATGTCGCAACAACGGCCAGAGGACGCAAAGCAATGCGTCGAACAAGCTTGGTCTGCGTTGAAAGACCTCGATCCAGGTCTGTATTTTTTAAAAAAACTTCAAAACTCGATAGACTGATAAAAGCGTCACAGATGATCCTAAATTACCACCTATACCTACTCGATTGGCTCTGGTCAAGCTATTCCTCGAGCTGTCTCTGTATACACCGGCATTACTTGTGCTGCACGGGATCATGTCTTCTGACGATCAAGACGTCGAGGCGTGGTACTTGGAGGGATGGTGTTTCTACATGATGGCCGAACAAGCTCAAGAAAGTGGTGGTACTTTGGATGAACTTACATGGCAGGAGCTTGCGAGAGATTCTAGAGACTGCCTCGAGACATGTCAAGTGGTGAGTTATGCTATGATTCTTGATCGTGTGGGACTAACTTTTTTTGCCAAGCTTCATCGAAATCAAGAGCATCCAGATACACCACTGCTAGAGCACGTCAAGGAACTAATATCTAAACTGGATTCGTTAGGCATTACGGCATCCCCTCTGGACGAAGACGAAGATGGCGACGAGGAGGGCGATTGGGAGACAGATGGTGAAAGTGTAGATGGCGATGGCGATGTTGAGATGCAATAGAGAGTCTGCCCACTATTGGAGCATGATTTTCGATTCTCCTATTTTTACATAAAAGTACCATAGATTATAATGACAGGACACAGACAGGATTCGCAATGAATTCTCCGCATTCGAGTCTATAAAGCCCAGTTCATTTCGTGTGCCTTCATTGCCTGTAACCGACTCGGGCTTAATCATGATCAGAAAGTGAGTGTAATCTTGAAACCTTTTTCTGATGGAGCTCGCCGAGTTTGCGCTAAGCCCTCCTTACCCGCTTACCCTGACCTTCCTCTTGGAAAAATAAACATGCGGGGGACTGCACGGAGTAGCTGCACATAATTTCGACCTCCCTGCCTCTTACTTCTCTGGATTCTTGATTTACACACTCACATATACCCTACTGTTCACCAGGATGACCAGGTTACGACGCGAACGATCTGACGACAACCAAAACTCGCCTATGCTACCACCAACAAAACCTCTGCGCATCGTGGCTTCGGGCACGCTTTTCCAGACACATACCCTTTCTGTACCATGCCATCCTGTGCCATCTACCGTAATCCGCGCTCATTCCGTCGAGAAAGCAAGAGGCGGATCGGCAAACATGGTGTGTAGCTGATCGAGCTTGGAGATGCGATGTTGAATTGAACCAAGGTCGCGCGTTACGTTTTAGCTGCTATCCTTGCTGGCGCAATTCCCTGCTGTGGAATCTGTCCTTGTTGCTCCTCTGAGCGGTAATGAGGAGGGACGGATGATATTGAGGGACCTGGAGAATGAAGGAGTTATGACGAAGTACTGCAAAATCTGGAGAGACGCAGGGGTCCCCAGCGCGTGGGTTCTGCATTCAGGTGTGTCTAAATTTCGCGGACTTTCGACGCATGGAATCATTCTAAGCTGTAGTGTTTTTTAGCGGAAGATAATACGCGGACGGTCGTGAACCACAATCCTCTGCCGGATATAACCCACGAAGACTTTGTGTCTTTACTTGGCCCACTGCTCGCTCCGGAGAACTTCCCCCAGACTACACCGACTCTGACACCAGTAACACCGAGTTATGCTTCTTCTGCGTCACTTGCCCCACCACCTGTCTCCACCCCCAGGACTTCGCAATCAGGCCCTCGACCTCCGACTACTCCGATATTGTACAATCCCAATAGCCCAGCGCCATTTGATTGGCTGCATTTTGAAGGGAGATCTGTCAAGACGACGTTGAGCAACATGACTGGTCTGGACGGCCTCGCACGAGAACGGAAATGGAGAAGTCACTGCGTATTCAGTGTGGATGTTGGGCGGAAAGGGAGACAAGGGGTGGAAGCGGTTTGTCGTCAATTACCCTTTCCAATAAACTCATCCTGAAGATTATTTTTACAGCTTATACCCCATGCAGACGTGCTTTTCTTTAATAAACACTATGCTCAAGCCAATTCACCGCATTTTGAAACGACACCCCGGGCTTTCTTGCTTTCCCTTGCTTCGATAGCGCCTCCCCACGCACTGCTTGTTGCACACTGGGGAAAAGAAGGTGGCGCGGTGCTGTCGTTACCCACCAAAGAATACTTCCAAAGCTCTGGATGGGTCGAAGAACGACCACCACCGTCTCAGCCAACAGGGCCGGATGGTAGTTTGGGGAATCCGTTCCCGCAAGACGTCCCCGAGGTTCGGTCGGTCAGGAGTGGGAGCGAATTCTGGGCCGATGGGCGGAGTAGGACCCCGTCGTCTCGTGCTTTCACTGCTGGTGGGAGCATGAGCATGAGCCATTACATGTCTGACACGGGAGATGAGAGCCGGCATCAGTTCCACCGGGCACGGTCGCATACGCGTCAGGGCCAGGGCACGAACGAGAGCAGCCAGTATACGACGACGACGAATGAAGAAGACGATAATGATTCTCAAGGGACTGAGAGGCCTGGTGGGTACCAGGATGCGGACGATGGCGTTGTGGATGAAGTTGGCGCTCAGGATGCGTTTATTGCGGGGATGATTTTTGCGTTGAGTAGGAGGATTTGTCCTGGACTGCCTTATACCCCGGCGTGGACTGGCGAAGATGTGGGTGGAGCATCTGGGGAGGATGGTCGGGGACGTTGGAGATTGGATGAATGTTTGAGGTGCCTTTTCTATCCTTCATATCCTACAAGAGTGTTCTTATCTACCTAACTTTTTTTTAGGTTTGCGACTGAGCTATCTGGTCGAAAGGCTAGACAGCGAGGATGGACCGGTTTGGCTGATGAAATGATTCGGGCTGGTTGGATGGACAGCTAATTTTCGACGATTTTTAATGTGATCTCTACGACACTGACGACACGGTAGATACTTGTACCTTATACCTGAAAATAATTCCTTGCTTTGCTGGTTTCCGGACTGGCTTCATCCCGAGGATACTGCTAGCTTTTCCCGACCCGGGCACGCCCCTGTCGCGCGATAGGAGGTCACGTGAAATTATGACCTGCCCGAAAGTAGGCTGGGCATATATAAAGGGGCGTTATCGCAGTTATGCTTCTTTGGTCGTAATCCCCACTATCTCTGTGTGCGTATTCTTCGTTAGCCCCGCCCTACATCTTACTGACTTCAATATAGCGGTATCAGAGAGGTGTATCCCCGATCGTAAGGGTTCGAGTCTATTGTGTCGGTTTCGGGTCCATTGTGTGTGCGCCGGCAGTCGGATCTGTCTGGTGTTTGGCGACAAGGTTGTTCGCCCATGGTTATGGCCGTTACGGTTAGTCCTGCTCTTCATCTTTCGCCTTCAGCTGCTTATCTACTCGTCAGGATTGTATTCCACCGTCGTATTCGCGTCTTGATATTACCTTCGGTACAGTGTCCATCGGCTTTGAGGCTGATGACGTTTTGAGGTGTCTGTTGTGGGCAGCCTCGCTTGGCGTGAGTTTCTTTCACCTTCGTCTTCGCCTATCTGAATCTGATAATTATGGGCTTAGGTTCGCTCATGTATCATTCCTGGAGCATACCATTGCATTTACTCGTGGTCTCACCCCCAAGTCCAAGGGTCGGTTTGAAGAAAGGACACAACTGCGTGGGCGGTATATGGAACCGCGCCATCGGCACGTTGTCGGTCACTTGTCTTATCTCGCGGCGTCGTTGTTCTGTGGCTGGGAGACCAGGTGATGGTGGTATGGGGCCTACGGTTTGCTTCATGTTGCAAAAGCCGGTTTTTTTCAAATCAAATAACCCAGGCCATCGTTTGGTGTCTCCATGTACTAGGTCAATTTTACGTACATGCATGTCGAGTATAACAAAAATTTACTTGATTGAGATGCCTTATTTTGTTGTGATTTTGAGCTTAAGCCTTTCTGAATTGTGTGATGTGTTATGACCTGTTTCTGACTTGGATTGTCATCTCTTTTTTGTACTTGCTACTTTGCTAATGGCTTCCCTTTCCATGCTCATCTGTCGCCGAGCAACTTCCAAAACGTTCTCTAGGAACTTATCCAGAACATACCTCCCTGCCTTTCTCACAGCTTCTCAATGTCGTTATTTTGGGACGACTGGCACCAGGTCAAAATCTGTTGAAGCAAAAACGGCAAATCCACTTTCCGATGCGAAAGCAAAACCAAAATCAACAACACCTCTCCGTAGATCTGCTTCAGCCTCCCTGCCTATCCGTTCCAACCCAACCCCAACTCGAGGCGTCATCCAGCCTATTTTCACTCTGGCGACAGCCGAAAGGTTCATTCTTTCACGACTCCGTTCTCATCCGGAGTTGCCCGCACGGTCTCAAGCCCTCCACGAATCCTGGTGGATTCCCAAGTGGGGCGAACTGGGAAAGGAAGGCGAAGTTTTCGTCTTTTCAAATGGGAACATCGTGTGCTGGGGACTAGGAGAGGCAGAGGCCAAACGTTTCCACACGGAGGTCATCCAGCGAGCCCGTGGCATCGAGGTCGCGTCGCTGAAAGAACCGGAAACGGAAGAACTGGAGTTTGTCGTTGATCCTATCGAGTGAGGTGGTGCGTACCTTGTGTGCTTTCAGGATCTGACTCAAGTTTTTTTGTTGTGTCCAGGAAGACAAGGTTACAGGGTGATTTGATTATCCTTGGACAGACGGATGCGCTCGACGAGCCCGACTTGTTCCCAAAGAACTTGCCCCCAATGGCTCTCCCTGAAGAGACGTTACTTGCTCGATATGCGTTCTCTCAAGCCCTCTCTCGGTCAACGGCACTGTCTGCATTGGAAGAAGAGCTCGACCACTACCTCACTTCTATGGCCCTTCTCCCGCATGCGTTGGCGGAGACGGGGAAGATTGGGATGACACGCACACAGCTGATCAAGAAGTTGGGCGCATTGATGAAATTCAGGCAGCTGTTGAACCTCAATCGCGAGAATTTCAGCGAGGTTCCCGATTTTTACTGGGCTGAACCAGTTTTGGAAGGTACGTGTATTATACAGCTTCATGAAATTCAGCGATGATCTCCGACATCTTGGCAGGTTATTTCACGTCGCTCAGTGATGCTCTGGAAGTAAAGGCCCGGACGTCGTCGTTGAATGACAAAATCACATACGCTGTTGACATCCAGTCGATGCTTCGTCAATTATTGACCGAGGTGTGTTCATTTGCATTCACCCAATACGGTCACCAATTCTATCCTTGCAGTCGTCTACACATTCGATGGAACTCATCATCATTGCCCTTATTGCTGTTGAAGTCGTCATCGTAAGTCCCTTCGCTGTCATTGCATGCTTCATCTCACTCAATCCACATTGATGGACAGGCCCTCATTCGAGACGGACCGGAATTATGGCACATGCTCGCTGGTTCGGACAGCGAAGATTCGGAAAAGAAACTCGCTCATGCCTAGGAAATGCCACAATTAGAATCCCCACTCATTTTGCATAGACAAAGTACTAATCTAATCCATCTATATATCATTTATTTGTACAATCCTGCAACCTCCAATCGTGCCCTGCGATCCTTCGTGTTCAGTTTAATTCGCTCGCCGAGAATCATTCTTTGCGTCATTTGGCTTCAAGCTTCTACCCCTCGATTTCATCTCGGGCTTCTCGATCGAATTGGTCTTGCGTCTTGCCTCGCTCAAGTTGTCTGCGAAGTCTAAATATAGACGCTGGTCAGCCACTTCCTGGCGGTATAAATGCTCGCCTTCCTCTCTCTTCGTTTCTTTCCAGCTTGACCCTCGTTTCATACCTTCGACATTGACTTCTCTTCACCTTGCTCCCCCGCCCTGGTTGTTTCACTGATATCAGGGTTTCTCCTTCGATTCGGCCTTCAGAACGGTGGATAGGACCCCGCCTCCAATGAGGCGAAGAGGGCGACACGCAAGGCGGGTCTTCTGTTCATCTTGGGGGTGTCCGCCTAGGTTATTCTAATAATCATTACTCGCCATTCAGATTCTATCTGACATACTTGGGGTTTATTTAGCCATTTCTCTGGGCGATGTTGGAAAGCGGCGAGCATCGAGCGAATGGAAAAGTATCTGGGCGACAGGAAGTCCCCGCCGTGTCCTCGCCTTGGTGTGTTTCTTTCTTGTCAACCACCTACTTGACGTCCTACCTGACCTCAGCGACTTTTTTTCATAAGCCGTTGCTCGTGACCGTCTGTTACCTGTCGTCTCGCCTTGAGTGTTTCTCTTCGGGCTCCCTTGATCTCTTCTCTGGGTCCTGTCCTTCTCTTGGGTCTCGTCTTCTCTGTCATTTATGTCGTCCGCCTTCAGTGTTTTTGCTTGCACGTTATTGTCAGTTCAGCTTGTCCTGATTCCCCCAATGTCGTCTTAGGCCAATGTCCTTTCTCTCTTTCGGTCTTGTGGTGAACTTGTTCTGGGGCAATCATGTTTATCTCTTGGTGACAGCTGGGCTAGGTCTTCGCTTCTTTCTTCAACTTCTCGTGGTGTGGTCGTGCATGTTCCCCTTGATGTTGTTCCTAGTCTCCCTTTTTTCCGTTTTAAAATTCAGCTTGTCCTGGTTCAATTGTGCTTATCTTTTTCTTGATGTTATCCCTGGCTTATCTGAACCTCTCCTGTGCTTTGGTTCTGTCTTGACCTCAACTCGTCTTGGTGCGCCGGGCTCCTGGGCTATTGACTTTCCTCCCTACTTCATCTTCTCTCGGTGTGATAATGCTGGCTCTACTTGATGTCTTCTCGGGTAAACGTCTCTCTCTTGGTAGTCATTCAACCTCTTGTGGTTTGTCGCGGTCGTGCTTCTTCTTAAATCTCGTCCTGGGCTTTTGTTTGCTTCTTCTCCGGTGTGTCAATCTCAAATGTCGTCTTTATTTTCATCCTATGTCGCGTTTTTCCTCTGTCCTTTTGTTCTTCAGCTGCCGTTGAAGATAGCGTCATTCAATACTTCTCGAAGACTCGCTGGACGGCGACGACCTGTTCTGGATCCAAATGCTTCTGGCCGTCTCAAGACTATCGCCACGCAAACCCCCTCCAAGATATTTACGGTTCAAACAACGCACTCTAGGTACGCAATTTTAAGTTTATTTCTACGGTGGATACAAGAAGGAAGTTATGGCGAATTTTGAGGAACAAGGGATATTGGACGATGTTGATGCTGAGGAACGGTAAGTCATTAAAGGTAAGCGATTTATTATTATTTTTTATGGTGAATTCGAGAAGGAGGTTATGGCGGGTTTTGAAGGATAAGAACATAAGGCGGTGTTGGTGCCGAGGGAACTGAGGTAGGTGATTCAACAAGGTACGCGATTTCTTCTTTCTACAATGGATACGAGAAGGAGGTCATGGCGGGTTTGAAGGGTAGAAGATACTGGGTGGTGTTGATGTTGAGGGAGATGAGGTAGGCGATTCTACCAGGTACGCCATTTCTCTCAATTTTGCAATGGATACGAGAGGGGGCTGTAGAGTGGGTAAGGATGATTTTGGTGTCGAGATGAAATGTGTTGTCCTGTTGTTTTTCGCCATGTTTCTGCCTCGGTAGCTTTTCCCACTGGGTTTTTAATGCACCCGATGAGCAGCTTTTACTCGAAACCTTGTGTGATAAGTTCTTAAGAAGAAACATACATATAAAGGCTACTTATTAACTGAAAACACCAAATGAGATCCAGACGCGACAGGACGCGACGCGTCCAATTTTATCACGTGACATATTCCATATAAATACCCCACGCGCAAATCGACATTGATCTTGTCTTCTGCCATTTAGTTCCTTACTTCCAGTGTTCCTTGCACTATTGCCATCTAGTCTTCGGTGTAAATTGTACGCGCCTATATTTTAATGCCCCACGGTCCCTGCTGACTCGCATTCATGGCCAGTCTAGCACGAACAGATGACAACTGAACCGAAGGCTGACTCTGAATGGGTACGCTTGCAGAGCTCTGACGGTTTTTCGTATCTCGTGAAACGCAAGGTCGCGCAATGTAGTGGCACGATTCGAAACATGCTGGATCATGAAAGTACGGTTCGCCCGTTTCGAACTCGGGCTGCAATTGACTGTGCTGCGCCACAGGTGGATATTCAGAAGCTCTGAGCAAAGTCTGCGATATCAAAGAAAGGCGCGTGTTCAGTCATTGTTTTGTGTCAACCTGGTCATTATTTATCGAATTGTTGAGCAGAGGAATTATTGTGGAGAAGCTGGTGGAATACATGTGCTTTAAGAACCATTATGAATCGGTCAATACGAAAGAAGAGATCCCGGTTCAAGAGTTCTTGGAACGGATACCACCAGAGCTTGTCCTAGAATTGTAAGACTTATAGGCTACTTTTTCCGTATTTCTAGCTGACAGACAACTCTAGGTTATTGGCAGCGGACTACCAAGAAAGTCTGTACTCCTTTCCTGTATCTCTCTTCTCAACTAATCGATGTGTTGCGCCGACAGTGTAATTATGAACTTATTCTTGGAAAAGAAATTTGTATTTCGTCGTCCCATTTGAATAAATCACGACGAAGGCGATTGCACCTGCTGGACTATTTTGCGTTTCATTCCATTGGAGAGAAAAGGTTTGGTTTGTACATACAGACACGGTGTAAAAACGAGGATAAGGTACAACGGGTATCAGTTAAGTGGGAAACCATCATCTTGCATGCTTCTCATCCCTCTAGGGGACATGTTCATGGGCATGCCCATCCCAATACTACCGCCCATAGGACCTCCATGATCCATACCCATAGGACCCATGCCTCCCATGCCTCCCATGCCGCCACCCATGCCACCACTCATCCCCATACCTCCTCCCATACCTCCGCCAATACCTCCCATTCCTGAGCCCATGCCGCCTCCCATATTTCCTCCTATGCTGGATCCCATAGGACCACCCATACCACCCATACCACCTCCCATGCCGCCCATACCGCCTCCCATGTTTCCTATACTACCACCTCCCATGTTTCCTATGCCGCCACCTCCTATGTTTCCTATACCGCCACCTCCCATATTGCCCATACTGCCCATACCGCCTCCCCCAATGCCGCCTCCCATGCCACCTCCCATACCTCCTCCGCCGCCGATGCCGATCATGCCTCCTCCACCCATGTTGCCCATGCCGCCGCCGCCGCCTACCATTCCGCCGCCGCCCATGCCTCCGCCCATGCCAGGTCGCATACCGCCACCCATGCCTCCCATCGGCGACGCCATACCCATTGGACCTCCCATTCCGCCACCCATACGCATCGGCGTGCTGGGGTCACCACCCATAAATTGGTTCGAAGGGGCGTTGAAAGGTGGGCCGCCTGATGGGCCGCCTCCAGGATATGAACCTCCTGGAGGGCCGCGCATGCCCATCGAGGTGGGTGTGCCGGGGTATGGGTAGTTCCCTGGCGGATTTCCAGGGTGCCGGTGCGGCGACTGGTCGCGGCTCATGTGCTGTTGCATACTGTAGTCTCTTTCGCGCATGGGTGTGTGGTGACGAGAAGGCATCGAGGGTTGTTGGAGCTGGAAGGACTGTTGGTGTTGGTGTTGCTGGGATTGTTGGTGCTGTTGGTGCTGTTGGTGTAGCTGTGGTTGTTGTTGTGGGGCAGGGTCTCCACCGCTCTCGTCTTCAGTTGCTTTTTTTACTGTCTCGAACAGAGGCGTTGCATCGTAGTATAGGTCCGAATATTTGTCGACCAAGAACCTGAAATATCTTGGTAAATTTGAAGGCGATCGAGAAGCAAATTTGTACGCACTGTTGCGTTCCAATGTCCCATTGAGGTCCTCGTTCGGCTCTAGCAGTCATAAGCAACGAATTCCAATCTGATGCGCTTTCCTATACCCATAAATGAAAGATGAATATTCAGTACAAACCTTAGAAAGTAAGAAACGCACAATAGCTTGTGCCAGTTTAGAACTCGGCTGCGCCGTATCAACTAAGATTCCCTGCACCTTGGCTTGCTGCTTGACCTCCGTGCAGAGTTTTGCGCTGATCCTCTGGGCATTGTGTCGAGGAACCTTGAGTTTGATGTTTTTGGCTGGTTTGGCGGGAGCCATGACCGTTTGTTCGATGCTGCAGGGCGCGACCACGTGGGTCTGTAATAGACGAATTCCCACGGTCAATAGAGGTTCGACTTGGACGGCTTTGACGCGTTCGGCAACGTCAGTCTGCTCTGCGGAAATCACGGTAGAATCCAATCAGTCTATTCTCTTGTTTTGTACTCATGGAATTTCTTCCAGATCGAGTCCTTTGTGGATCACTGTCACCGCATCTTTCTTTGAACAATGTCCCTCCGACGCGGAGGAACACCCCTAATGGGTGCCATACCATCCCTAGAAGCCTCCAACCAGGCCCAAATCGAAGACCTCGTACAGCGCAACCGCACTCTTGAACACGCCAACAAGAAACTCGACGAACAATTAGCCCAAGAACGCGAGCGCTCAAAGCAAGCTGTACTCACCATCCAGACGCAGTGGGAGAAGAACCAGCAAGAATGGAAGGAAGGGTGCGAGGACATCCTGGCGTCGTACCGCATCGTGCAGAAGCAAGTCGTGATCGAGCTGGAGAAGGAGAGGAGCACGGTCATCAAGGAGATGGCGGTCACGCGGGTGGAGAAGCTGCAGAGGCTCCAGAGGGACTTCAAGATCAAGCTTTTTCAGATACAGGAAGAGGAGCTGGATAGGAAGATCGAGGACCTCGAAAGGGAGAATACGATGATGGCCGAAGAGGCTGAGCGGAATTTGTCCAAGGAGAGGGAGAGGTGTATGGAGTATTCTTCGCGGTGGAAGGAGACTCGCGAATCTCTGGAACGCGCTCTAAAGGAGAAGAAGGAGATAGAAGCGAGTCCGACCTTTTGTTTTCAAAACATTTTCTAACAAGAGCGTAGGCGAAATACAACAAACTCAAGGCCGACCGCTCCAACTTGGAAGCCGCAAGTGGGACCTTGGACTCTAAACTTGAAAGGGCCACACTTCAGCTCCAAGGCAATAAAACCAAAATTACAGACCTCGAGCGCCTCAATGACGAGCTCAAGCGGACAAACACAGACCTCACACACCAACTTGAGCGGTGGCAGAACCTCGAAACAAAGGGCGGTGAGGCGGCGGAAGAGCAGCGTAAAAAACTCATCGATGTCGAAACGCAACTCGCTGAACTTCGGGAAGCCTATGACAAAGAAAGGGAAGGAAACGAGAATGCCCTGGCAAAGGAGAAAAGGCGGACGGAAAAGATGAAGGACTCAGTGGCTAATTGGGAGGTGCATTTTTTAAATTCAAATGATTCGAGTTGCTTTTTCTCATTTCTATGCCCTTCGTAAAGTCAGAGGCGAAAGAACGAGAAAGAGCAACCAATGAAGCCCAGAAGCAGGTCGCTAAACTACAGAAGCTGAACGAGAAGCTCAAGGACGAACTCGAGGTTGAAAGAGCACGAGTTCGACCTCCATCACCTCTGGTTTGTTTTATTATTATTATATCGATATTGTGACTGACCGGCTTTATGGACTTGTAGAAGCCGAAAGCTCCTTCACCTCCCCCTGCAGACGAAGAAATTGAAGAAGCCGGAGAGGCGGAGGAGGAGCCGACTACTCGTAAAAGGAAGACTTCTGCTAAACCGGAATCGAGTCGCGCTACAACTAAACCCGGACCTTCGACAGTCAAAGGTACCAAACCTTTGGCAGAACGCCATTTACTACAAGTCGCTCGAAAATCTACAGGTGGCAAACCTCCGCCGCCGCGTCCCAAAGAGGCTACAACACCCATTGATGTGGACGTTGTGGAAATATCAGACGCTGAAGTCGAGGAAGAGCCGGCACCCACTAAGAAACGGGACGGGAAAGGTAAAGCCAAAGCGGCAGAAAACGACGAGGAACAAGAAGAAGCTCTTGCTCCTCAGAAAGCAAAGGGAAAGCGAAAAGCTGTGGAGGAGGACAACAGTGATGGAGACGGCGTCGAGTTCGTGGACAAATCTAAGGCGGCGAAGAAACGATCTAGAGCACCGAGTGAAGTGCGGGATACCAACGCAGCGAAAGCCAAGCCAAAACCGAGGAGTCGTGCTGGAAGCAGACAGCCAGTCGCGAGAACGGAGCCAGAGAACGAGGACGAGGACGACGAGGTCGCGCCAAAGAAAAAGAAACGCAGGATCATTTCAGCTGCTCCTCCTGGGCCGTTTGCATTTGGCTCCTTGAATCTCGGACAGGTAATTTTCGGTCTGCTTTCAAGAACCGAAGCTAACCTGGTCTTATTCCAGTTTGATGATCAAATCAACGCCTTGAACATACCCTCCGTGCTTTCACCTGTTCGGGAGGACCAGCCTGTCCCTCAGCGGTCAACATCTGTAGCTATAGGCTCAAGTCTAGGGAAATTTATGACGAAGATAACGGGGCAACGGAAGCCATGATATTTTTTCTTCTTTGTTGATACCATTTTACGAGGAACCACCATTTATTGATACAGTATTTTTCCTAATCTTATAACCAGAGATTCGAACATAATGTATTACTTGATCGCCCTTGCGGCACAATTCAGTTGAACGCAAACGAGAACGAAGAATGGAAGAAATTGTCATTTGTCAAATAGTTCCATAAGCTACGTAACATGGCTCTCGTATAAAAAAGAAAGACGAGAGACAGAAAAGCGGCAATATGTTGCCATCATCATGAAACTCCTTTCTACGTAGGTTGTAGCGTGATCGGAGCGATTAAGGAGGCTGTCTGGTCTCCCCACCAGCTACTACAAGAAAGAGTGCACCGTATCCATGCCCCAATGTGAAGCAAGACGCCAACATGGAACGAGGGAGCGCTGTGGTGGGAACTTTCAAGGAGGAAACCACAAAATTTTCAGACCTTTTGTAGGCCCGCCCGTTGCCGTTTATTTTTCCCACACGCCAAACGTTCCACTGACGGGCCGCTCTGGACTTAGATAGGCATGCCGTCAGGTTTGCGGTTACCAGTCACAGCTGGTATGAACACCAGAATACTTTTGGACTCGGTGACGAGGAGTCCTTGACCGAAAACTTTCGCGCTACTCTTTGACCTGTTGTCGTTCTCCTTGAATTTCACGAGGACACCACCATGTTCGCTAAGCTAACATCATGGATCGCAGAGGCTTTTCAGACTCCTCCTGCCCCGTTGACGTATATGCGCCTTGGACCAGAGGAAAGACTTAGAGATGCCAACCCGCTCATGGTGCGTCATCAACCTTCTTGGTATTTGAGTTTGACTTATGCTCTTGTATGCAGATTCAATTTTTTACTTGGGACTGCTTGCACCCAAGCCTGAGCTGGTGGAAGCACTTCGAGGCCGAAATCCCTCGCTTGGCAGAGCTGGGCGTTACACAAGTCTGGCTGCCACCTCCAAACAAGTCTGCTGAACCGGTAATTTGATCCATATTCGGCTCTGGTTGATCATTCAACTTGGTTGTTGCAGAAAGGACGAGGGTACGACGCGTATGATTTGGTACGTCATCTACACCCCTTTCTGTCGTCGGTATGCTAATGACGACTGCAGTGGGATTTAGGTGAATTCGACCAAAAGGGTACGATTAAAACTAGATGGGGCACGCGAGAGGAATTGCTTCAAGCTTGTAAAGTCGCGAAAGAGCATGGCATTGATATTTTGATTGACGCGGTGCTTAATGTGAACCCAATTGCAATTTTTTAAAACTTTTGTATTGACTTCTCTTTCTCACAGCACAAGCTAGGCGCTGATCATGTCGAAACATTCCAAGCCGTACCTGTACAAGCCGAAAACCGACTGAAGACTGCTGGACCTGCTCGAGAAATTCAGGTAACGTTCCTCAGCAACTGCTAGGTACCCTAATAATGTTTTGGCATCAGGGCTGGACCGCATTTAACTACCCAGGGAGGGGTGATAAGGTAAATTTCTGGAGAAGAATACCTCATTAAATGCTCATATATCTCCAGTACAGTGAAATGCGCTGGAGTCGAGAACATTTCACAGGTCCGAGACATATCCGTTTTGAATGCGACGTGATTAACCTCCTCGAACTGTAGGCGTTGATTGGGACCACAAGACTAGAACAAAGGCAATCTATCGCATTACCGCGCCTGGCCACAGGGGCTGGTCAAAGAACGTGGACTCGGAACTCGGCAACTACGATTTCTTGCTCGGGGTCGATGTAGGTCTAAATTATAATTCTAACACCTCCAGTTAAACCCACTCCATCAACTTGTAGATTGATCATAGACATGCCGCAGTAAAAGAAGACCTTATAAGCTGGGGAAAGTGGATTTTAGAGGTCAGTTTGGTGGAGCAACCCCTGTTCTAATATTTATGCTTGAGTGAACAGACAACCGGTGCGATTGGCTTCCGACTAGATGCGATAAAGCACATAGACCGGAAATTTATGCTCCACTGGGTGAGAATCTTCGTCCACGTATTTGCTATTGGTTCATCCAATTAAACCATAAACCGTGTCGATAGATCCAAGAAACGCGTCGTAGATCAGAGATGAAGGACATGTTCGTGGTTTGTAAGTTCTATATTCGACAATAATTCTATTTAGTCTGACGGGCTGCTTCCAGCTGAGTACTGGTCGGGAAAGTACGTATACGTGTTCCCGGTGTTTATTATGCTAGCATGGCTGTATTAACTCCGCCGTTTGCCAGCTTGAAGATGATCATGCCCTACATCCGGGCTTTCAAAGGCGAAGTGAGGAGCTCACTCGGTTATCTGCTCTCTAATTTAATCTTCTTTCAATTAGACCGCGTTTTTCGATGTACCTTTACACATGAATTTCAATCAAGCAAGTAGAGAGCGAACCCGATACGACCTCCGGAGAATCCTTCAAAACACGATCGTCGGAACGAAACCCGACGACGCTGTTACCTTTGTGGACAACCACGAGTAAGTTTCCTAGTCACCGATCCCAATTTGTATAACAAAAATACTTGTTCTTCTTTATGGTTATTTTAGTACGGTAAAGTTTATGCTTTTTCACTCAAGAATAGATCCCCGTCATCTGATTGGACACCATCTGTTACTCAGGTAGAAGGGCAGAGTCTTGAGAGCTGGGTAAGTTCTGACGGCTCCGTGTGGCTTATTTCTCTACATTTCTCACCCAAAATGCTAAGGTGGGAGATAACTTCAAAATCCAGGCATATGCGATCATATTACTCCGAGGTCATGGGTATCCGTACGTCTAAAACCCACTTGCGCTTGTTTCGTGCGATCGACGCTATAACGGATCCTGCGCTCTCTTTCCCCGCAGATGTTTGTTCTACGGGGATTTATATCCCAATAAGGAGGGCTACAACGAGAACACCGCCCGGAATATCTACTTGTTGATTGAGGCGCGGAAAAACTTCGCATTTGGCTCCACAGAGGACTACCCAGCAGAAAAAAACTGCATCGGGTTCGTACGTAAAGGCAATGCGACCCACCAGGGGTGCGCCGTCATTCTGAGCAACAGGGATGAAGGGTAAAGTTCAAGCCTCTTAGGGAATTTGCCTATTTTCCTAACGTCCAGGGTTTTTGTTAATTGCATGAGCGCAGGTCGAGCACATATGTTCATGAACTTCGCATGAATGTCGGGATAGTACGTGGCTAATATCACTCTTCTTTCGTCATTCTTTAATGTGCTTTTCATGACCAGCAAAACGCAGGCATGACATTCAAGAGCCATATGACGCAACATGGTAGAGTTAAGATCGATGCTGCTGGCTGGGGCGCATTTTCGTGCTTCGCAAATAATGTACAAGTCTGGACCAAGCTCGAGGAGGATGACTCCGCATAGGACCCTTCCCCGCTATAGACGAATACTTGTGCAATGGTGTGCATGCTTTTGGACTGGACTGTTACGTTGTCCCAGCACTTTTCACTCCCTATAAATACATGACACTTACGCTAGACTTTTTCTGTTGATATTCAGTGCTTCAGTACTACTTGCATCGAGCTCAAATAGCTAATTTTGCTTCCATCTTAATATTGCGAAGTATATAATGTACATTGCGGATCAGAGAACCCTTGCACGAATATCCGTGGTTGATGCAGTGGCATCCGAATCTCGATAGCGCCTTTTCATTTCGTAGTATTCGTTGGTCTTTTCCTCCACGCTTCTAGTGTTGGTTTCTGGTTCCAGTTCCGGCAAGACAATTCCTCGACTGAACCTCATAGTCACGTCGGCAGCTACGCCACCCATGGTCATGAGATCCTCAGGCTGCTCCTCGCCGTCAAATAATGCTGCAGTTTCCTCGAGCGTCCGGCCTGGAGAAGTTAAGTAGTGTTGATGATTCGATGGCAGAGAGAACTTACCTTTCGTCTCCACGATGAAGAGAACAACGAAGATGAGTTCAAAAACCAGCCAGCCGCAGTACACGACATAATACCACCATGAAATGGCTTCAAGCGCCCATGGATTGATGAATTGATTGAAGGCGACGGTGGCCATCGTTGCTAAATTCTATATTCACCCATCAATTTGAGAAGCGAATTCCAAGAAGGTGTGAGCTCACCATGAGCGCGAATCCTTTCGCACGGACACGGAATGGTAGGATTTCCAAGGTATAGGCAATCAGCATGGGCGTGTAGGCAAGATCGTAGAAAAAGTAAAATAGAAAAATCAGTGGGACGGTTGCTCTGGCAGAGGCGCTGATCTTCTTGGTGTTGTATAGAGCAGTTGTTACAGTCCAGGCACAGAATGCTAGGGTTTTGTTGAATAAAATTGCCCAAGACGAGCACAAAAACAGAAGAACTTGCTGGCGAGCATTCCAGATGTGGAGATGATGAA
Source organism: Galerina marginata (assembly GCA_023014335.1). Taxonomy (NCBI): domain Eukaryota; kingdom Fungi; phylum Basidiomycota; class Agaricomycetes; order Agaricales; family Galerinaceae; genus Galerina; species Galerina marginata. The sequence continues at coordinate 3,079,332 of JAECYW010000004.1, forward strand.
GAGGGGTCGACGACCAGCAATGTCGACGAGCATGGCTGCACCAATGGCAATGATAAAGTTAAATATCTTGTGACGCTCTGGATTAATCCTTTGCGTACACACAAGAAAAAAACGAATGATTACCTGCAAGCCTCCGTTGATCGCTGATTTCGTTTTGGTGTCGTGAATACCAACACCTTCGAGAATGATGTTGATGTAGAAAGAGACAAGTCCGTTGCCGCTAAAAAAGAGGATGCTTTATAACAGCCTAAAACTGTATAAGATGAGAACCACTCACCTCCACTGAGAGAAAAGTGCAATAGCCAGAATAATGCGCATGCGTTTCCTATTGCCGGGGGTGCGGAAAAGGGAGAAATACGAGGTACTTCTGTTGATTTCCTCCTCCATACGGATTGCATGTCTGATCTGAGCCATTTCAAAGGTCACCAGAGGGTCATACTGGTCGCTTCCGTGGGCGTGGTACTTTGCCAGGACTGCCGCTGCTGCTGATTCCCTGCCCTTGGATATAAGCCATCGCGGGGACTCAGGGACGAACCAAATGGCAAGGATTTGTATAATAGGAAAGAGTCCCTGAACGAGAGTTGGCACGCGCCATGACCATTGAGTACCCCCTGCGCGTACAAAAGCGCCGTAGCAGACCTTGTATAGCCGGGAGAGTAAGTTCGACGACAATAGTAAGAACGGAATGAAACCCACCCACGCTGAAATAATGCTACCCAGATACCAGCAAGAGTTAAACATGGAAGTGATTCTACCACGCTGGTACAATTCGAATTCAATTAGCTGGACACATTGAGAATGGAGTCAATGCGCACATGAGTTGGGTAGGAAAGCTCGATAAGGAGCAGTGGTGAAGCGTTCTGACAGAAAGAGAGACCGACTCCGACTAAAGATTGCAGGGGATTAAGTAAAAGGAATAAATCTGTGTTGACCGGAACTGCTTACTGGTAAACCGAGCGCCAATAAGCATCGGAACACTCCATGCAGCAGCCTGCAAAGCAACCCCTAGGCACATAATGACACTTCCAAAGAATAGAGCGGATCTGCGTCCCAAGCTATCAGAAACGAAGGGTGTGAATGGCAGCACAGAAAGGTTGCCCAGAAATTGAGCGGAATTAATGACACCTGCAGAAAAAGTATTGTTGGTCCACTTGCTCCGAGGACTACGATCGCATGGTAGACATACCTAGGGTCCTTCCTTTCGGAAATTTAAAGTAGTTTTGCCATTCAGGCAGGATCTGAAGACCTAGAAATGGCAGGGTCGTTTAAATACAAATCAGTCAGAGGTGCCAACATCATCATCTCACCATTTACGAGGGATGAATCGATTCCATTGACCACCGACGTCATGAGCGGAATCAAAAGACATATATTCAGCAGAAGGATGCCTGCCACCCGAGTGTTAGCTTTACGCATGTCAGTTCGGAATAGTGCACACGAACCTCGGTTCTTCCACCATGGGCCTGTGTGGATAAAGTCGACAACTGACCAATGCCCTTCATTCCCCGTCGGCGCCATGGGACCCCTAGTCTGACAATGGGGGAACCCAGTCGAAAGGCTTCTGCTCGCAGTCGAAGGACCACGACAGCCCAATGGATGGTGGAGAAGGGAAAGTCGGTAGAACTAAAACTAACTAGGAATTTGGAGATTCCCTCAGTTGATATAGTGAATACAAGCAACTCCATTTCGCCGCCACGGCAATCATCAACGAGTAATCGAGATTCGTGGGTCAGATGTACCGGATATTTTATACTTTTAACGTCCTAAGTTTGCGGTTCCGATTCCAGTACAGTTCCGGTTTTCTTGACTGGAGGCAGCTGGAGGCAAGACCCTGCTCACGTTGTGCCATCAAGATGGAGGGAAACGGCATCGGAGAAAGCCCGACGAAACTCTGGCAAACCCATCATGTGATGGAGCCTCTAATAGCCACGAAGGATTGTCAAGTCATCAAGCGTCCACTCGACACAAGGTAAACGAATACCTGGACGGGTTTTTAGTCCCAATGGCAGTTACTCTTGGAAGCTTGAGAGTCCATGGTTGACTTGATGGTTGATGTCAAAAGAGGCGAATTGCTTACGTCATGCCACCTCACTGCCACTTAGACGCCGGCGATTGACGCGCTCCCTAAAGCTTTTGCCGGGTGATGGATCTCATTTATTTCTCTTTCATAACCCATAGATGGTATTTTATGGTGGAAGCGAATTCTTCTTTTCAGAATCATAAAAATGAGAAGCCAATCGATCTTGACCAGTTTCGACTTTCAACAGCCGCATCGCCTTGAATGTGGGTTGGCAATGGGGATCCGCGTGTGGTATTATAACGGAAATATAAATATTGTGCGTTCGTTAATAACGAGTGTTGAATTGTTATTATATTGATAATTACATGAAAGAATCGTTGTTAGAGTTTGATAGCAACTGGAGGCAACCCCTAAATGCACCAGCCGTGATGAGTATATGTACAAGTGGTCCTAAGCATTGGCTAAGACGATTAGGCAGTAAAATATACAGTGACCGAGAAATAATATAATCCCAATAGCAATGTCATAATCATATAGCGCGTGGTTGAAGGTCCGCGCTTGAATCAGTAATGTCCGAGTCCCTGTAACGTCTCTTCATTTGGTAATATTCGTCTGTTTTGTCTTCTGCCCGTTGTTCTGTGTCTTTGTCAGGGAGTGTAAGATGTCGGCTAAGCCTCATTGTCATTGTCGCCGCTTCACCGCCCATGGCCATGAGGTCCCGAGGGTGGTCGTCACCGTCGAACAAGGCAGCAGTTTCCTCTAGTGTGCGCCCTGAAGCAGAATGTAAGACATAATGACCATAAGAGGAGGCGGAAAGCGTACCTTTCGTCTCTACAACGAAGAAAAATATGAAGACTAACTCGACGACGAGCCAGCCGCAATATACCACATAGTACCACCAGTCTATCGCAGCAAGGGCCCACGGATTGACGAATTGGTTGAAAGCAATGGTGGCCATCATTGTCAAGTTCTGATATGGAACTAAGTTTCCAACCGAATATGGAGTGCCTGTAAATGAACCTACCATAACAGCGAAACCTTTTGCACGGACTTTGAAGGGTAAAATCTCCAGAGCATACGCAATTAGGAGTGGTGTGTATGCGAGGTCGTAGAAAAAGAAGAAAAAGAAGATGAGCGGAATTGTAGCTTTAGCAGCTGCGACATTTCCCAGAGCATTGTAAAGTGCGTTCGTTATAGTCCATATACAGAACGCTAGATATCACATCAGTGGACTTAACAGATGCAAGAATAAGAAGAATAGCTCACTAATAAGCATTCCAGAGTTAGATACGAGGAAAAGTGGTCTGCGACCGGCGATATCGACAAGCATGGCAGACCCTATCGCGATACCGAAGTTAAAGATCTGGATGGTCATTAGCAATCATTAGAGTATTCCTTTAATTTTGACAAGCATACCTGCAAGCAGCCGTTGATGATAGCCTTCTTGTCGGTCGATGTAATGCCGACACCTTCCAGAATAAGGTTAATATAATAAGAAACCAGGCCATTACCACTAGGCGATAAAATGAGTACTAGATTGATGGTTATTCGACGATGCGCACCTCCACTGAGAGAAAACGGCAATGCCCATAATGATGCGCATGCGCTTCCTGTTTCCAGAGTGGGAAAAGAGAGACCAATAGGAAGTAGTCCTGTTGATCTCTTCTTCGATGCGGATGGCGTGCCGTATCTGGGCCATCTCAAACATAACCAGAGGATCATGCTCATCGCTACCGCAAGCATGATACTTTGCTAGGATGGCTGCGGCTTTGGATTCCTGTAACAACCAAAATTAGCACGGATTTCGACAGGTGGCGCATCTCAATTCACCATTCCCTTGGAGATGAGCCACCGAGGAGACTCGGGCATAAACCAAACAGCGATAATCTGCACAAGGGGACAGAGGGCCTGAACGAGTGTGGGCACACGCCATGACCACTGGCTGCCACTGGCGTGATTGAAAGTCCCAAAACAGACCTGATGGAGGTGTTAAATGGGATTTCACCCAGTCTTGGTGATATAACATACCCATGCTGAGATAATACTGCCGAAATACCAACAGGTATTGAACATAGCAGTGATTCTTCCACGCTGTTGGCGCCGGAACAAATTAGGTCACTGTTAAGAGATGTAGTCACCGAATATCGTAGCGCACCTGAGTTGGGTAAGCCAATTCAATAAGAAGTAGTGGGGAGGCATTTTGGCAAAAGCTGAGGCCGAATCCAACTGTAGACGGTCAAATTTTCTTCAAGGCGAATGATAGTGATTCAGCTCACTTGTATATCGGGCACCGATGAACATAGGGATATTCCAAGCCGCTGCCTGTAGAGCCACACCAACGCACATTATGAGTCCTCCGAAGAATAAAGAAGCTCGCCGCCCATAAATATCCGAAATGAATGGTGAAAATGGCAAGCCAGAAAGATTGCCAACGAATTGCGCGGAATTAAGAAGTCCTAAGTGTGAAATTTTCATAATCAGTTTTATTAAATAACCAAAGGCTGCAAAGATCGTACCTAACGTCTTCCCTTTCGGATGGTTGAAGTACTCTTGCCAATCTGGCGAGATCTGAAGACCTGGAGGCGCCAGGGTTCAATGTTAATGAAGATTGGACTCTCTGGACGGCTTTAACGGTTCACCATTTATGAGGGATGAATCAAGTCCATTGACCACAGACGTCATAAGAGGAATGAGAAGAAAAAAATTGAGAGTAAGAATGCCTGGAAGTTAATTAATTTAAATTTCTATCGAACATGAGAAGCTTACCCCGATTCTTGTACCAAGGTCCTTGGTGAATGTAGTCGATAATCGACCATTGTCCGATAATGCTCGACATTATATCCCAAGAATATAGCCGTCCGTAGATGTTTTGGGCCGTCCAGCCGTAGAGGGGGAGAACAAACGTGGGCAGGGAATGCTGAGAAGAAGGGACGGGGTGGTTGTGTAATATATGAATCCGAATGTATGCCCCCTTCGCTCCGACGGTCAGTGAGAGGCAATCGTTACGACTTTGGCAGGCATATACCGTTTGTAGGTCTATATTTATTGGACCCGCTCAAAACTGTCTCCAAAATAGCATCGTCCAACGGCCCTGTATCTCGATCGAGATCTCCTTTAAAGGCTGACCCCACGTTACTGGCAAATGCCGGATCCGCCACATTCGGGCTCATGGCACTGGGACGGATACAAAATAAATGACCCGGACGAATCTCGAACAGAGTAAGAGACCGGGGAAAATGTGGGGTAAGTTCTTGCAGAGGATCATCATTGATAGAGCTCGACCAAAGGGCCACGGTCAGGCAAGGGAAATATGTACCACCTCTTGACATTGGACAACGGCGAAATTCTCCCATACTTGACCCTGCTTTCCATCCCCTTCAGAGCTCCGTTGGGACGCTCGAGGCAAGTTATGGAGGAATATGACTCGAGCAACCAAGGCATGCCAATGGTCTCCCATCGAGGAGGAAAGTTTGCGGAGCTAACCGGGCTCAGTGCCTGGATCTGAAGAACATTTGTAACAAAGCCTTCGAGAACAAGTTTGAATGAAGAATGAGAAAAGAATGGGAATCACACCCGGAAGATGGCGTGGGTACCCACAGAGGTCTGTTCTGAGTAGTGGGTCAAGGTCATTCTGATAGCAATAAATTCGAGACTCAATTTCCATGATCGATTTGAGTACGGACTGTATTCTTCGTCAGAACCAAATTCAGGCTCGGGATGGCTGGCTGGAGATCTACATAATGAAAGTTGTTGCCCCTCTTGACAATATGAAACCCTGGCGCAGTCGTCTGATTGGGCGGTCGGTTCGGTGGGTTTTAATTGCGAACGTCGGAACAGTGGACATGGAACTTGGAGACGATTCGTTAATGCTTGGCCAATGAAAATGACCTCTGTCTGGTTGCGAAATCAAACAATCTGGCGTGAAATAAGTAGCTGCAGAAGGAGTTATCACCGTAAATTTCAACGGCACAGCCTGAGGAGGGTACTGGTGCTCACTTGTAGTTACGGCGCTGCTGTGCACAGGAGGACACGCAAAATTAAAAAAAGGGCCATGTGAAAAAACCGAGGGCGCCTGAGTGCTGGAGCCCGGAGCCGAACGAGTTTCTTTCCAGTGAGCTTGGGTGCCTTCCACCCTCATTCACCATCAGCGTTTCCATCCCACACAGGGTTCACAAGGTCGCAAGGTCGTCCGATATAACCGTGAAATGCGACTCCATGCGGATGCGAGGAGGGCTGCTGGCTCCTGAGCAGTAGGCAGGGTTCGCAATCAGTCAGCTGCTGTGGCGCTCGTGTCGCTCCCTCGGGCACTCGGCTGCCACTCGCCTTCGGCCAATTCAACGACAAGTTGATGAATTTGAGCAAGCGAGAGTTCTTTGCAATCCAGAAAACATAAGACGCGTTTGCATATCCAGAATTGAGACTAAAATGAGACTACCTTTGATATGGCATGGAGCCACGTAGACTTGTCAGAATCGTGAACCTCTGGGACTCATGCCCTCGCATCCAACGACCGTATCGATGCTAAGCATTAAAAAATTGGACAGGAGTCGACAGCCATCCTTTCTCGATTTCCGTTGTCAGAGAACAAGCCTTTCAAAATTGAAACCAGATTAGTAACCAGCAATTGAGATTGGGCACGGATCGTCTGAGTCGGTGATTCAAGTTCTTGGGCCCATGGGAGGTTAACTGCCCAAATCAAAACTGCAGATACGGTTGGACTGGATACAAAGATAAGTGGTCCGACTTCACGCTGCAGGAGCCCAGAGACCTTCCAAGCTGAGAGAGCCCATACATATCGTAAGACGTAAGTGGCGAAGGGAGAAGAGGGAAAAGGAAGAACGACGATTTCATTTGATGGCCCAAATTATTTCCCAGGGAACTGTCGGCGTCATCATACGATGAAGCGCTCAAATCATTCCCCTACATAAAGCCAGCGCCTAACTTGTCTGTAATTGCCCTGAGGCTGGGCCTATGTATGCAACATGATCCCGGAAACTTCGGCCGAGGGTAGACTGACTTCCGACACCAAAATCCCAGTGCAAATCCCAGGAATCCCTGTTAAGTACTCGAGGACTTGAGTCGGACTTGAAACCTTTCTCCTGTGCGCACTGTCTGCGCTTGAACAGCGTCGTGATGTCCATCGATGACAGCGTAGATCTCATCAGTATTCCGATATTCTGATGTTCATCACGTCGACTCAAATAACTCTCCGTCAACAGCAGCCAAAAAGTGCGCGCATCGCACTGCGGCCCGCATGGACACCCATAATTTGTACCAAGGCGGGCAGACAGATTATTCGGCGTTCGAGCTGAGAGGACGCCACCATCGCCTTCGTCACCGCCAAGTCCCTTCGAGTTAGCTGGCGTTTTTATCTCTAGAATTTGGTCGATGAAGTAATCTTATCTACCACACGACCGTAAGTCGAAAGTCCACCTCTGTCCGGTTTGTTCAAAGGCTAAAAACAGTCACGTCAGCTTTACTTTTAGAACACTGCAAATGCTATCAAAGCCGGAATCCGATCATGATAGCACGTATATAAATTTGTAGTTCAATTGGTTATACTTAGATTCTTGCCTGACCTTACCCTCTTCTGAAAGTAATACATAACCCATGGCATCATCAAGCCCTGCGGACTTCAGTGAAAGGAAGAGCTGTAGCACTCAAACACCTCATACATCATACTCACAACAATAATTAACTATGTACGCAAAGAAGCAAGGGTATGTACAAAATATTTTGAAATGCTTAAAAAAGCGCACAACCGATGACAGAAAAGGGTAAACTACACCCACCACGCGACGTAATTACCCAATGGCAAATGACGATGAGGTTGAAAAAAGAAAAACTTTTCCATGGTAAATAAGAGCTGTGAGAAAGTGTTGAATATGGTTCGTTCGCGTAAAATGTCAGGTCCAGAGAAGAAAATGTCAAAGCAAGCAAGAATAGTCTTTGAAGTACGCGGGAGGACAAAGGCGGTTCCTTGGGACAAACGCACGACAGATACCTGCCGACGATGGAAGGTGAATGAATGGACGACGACTAAACACACTTCCCAGGACATCATCAGCGTTTTACTCGTTAAACCATAAGGGCGACAAGGGCAACTCCCAAAAGACCCGCAAGCCCGATGTTGAGGTTCTGCGCAGACATGGCCGAAGATGGGGTAGTACTGGGTTTCGGGGTTGTGCTGCTGCTGCCGGTAGTAGGCCTACATAATTCAGGTATTAGTGGTACATCTTCATAATTAACATAAGGAAACATGCTTAGGAGATGTGGCAGCTGGGGTCGTCGGAGTGGTGGCAGGCGGGGTGGTGGCAGGTGGGGTCGAGGGAGTGGTAGGAGTGGTGGCAGGAGCACTGGTTGGAGGTGTAGAACCAGCAGCTCCAGAGGACGACGAAGAGCTACTGGCAGTCAAGCACGAGAGATCACCTACAAACAAGGGTCATGTCCAGAACCGTACATTTGAGTGCCAGAAAACTTACTGCCGCTTTGAATGGTGAATGGGGCGGATTGGACAAGGGTACCAGTATTATCACGCAAGTTCAGGCCAAGAGTAGTGCCTAAGAAAACCAAGAATGAGTTTCGAACGGGCTTGAGGGATTCAAAGACATACCAACAGAGAAGTTGGCAATCCAGGTCAGGGAAAGAGTGGTCTGAGAGGGGAAGTTGAGAAGAGCGGCAGCTCCTGGGCTGTTACCGGGGAGAATGCTACGAGGGAGATAAGAGTATTGTCACAAGCCATTCGCATTTGAACATACCTCTATGGAAATTGAGACCGGAAAAAAAGGTCAATACCAAATAAATGACGAAGCAGTTACATCACAAACCAAAAAGTAGGGAGCTGCAGAGACGGATGTCAGTATTGTGTTTAAAGGCATGACCATTGAAGAACGTACGGGTTCCAGCAGTCCAGGAGAGCAAAGTCGGCTGGCAGACGACGACACTCAAGCTGAGTGGTACGATAAGGAAATTTCTAGAATAGTAAGGGACTGCGAAGGACTCACGGGGTATTGACCATGAGCTGAGCAACGGAGCTGGAAGCGAGCAGCAAAGCGGCGGCGACGGAGGCGAATACGGACTTCATCGTGGACGAGGGGAGGAACGACAACGAGGGCGAGGGTATTACAGCGAACGTGGAAGCACAAGAAAGAGGCCAACCATCAAATTTATGGACCCGGCTCGCTAAACCACGGCCAAATAAATGACAACACTCGCTAAAATAATGCGTGCAAGCTGCGGAGCGGTCTCGTTTTGCCTTGCTGGACAAGACTTTCCCTCTTATTGCTGCCTTCCCTGTCTTCCGGGCCATTATTTGAAACTTTTGAAGCCTTCTATGCTCTTTATTTCAACCCAATGACCACCTAGAACCCTTCATATTTTCAGCGCAGAGCACCTGTCGCGCGTCACACATCATTTGTCATGTCGGAATTAATAAATGACCACCTGCTTAGAGCAACATATGCATTTGGACATTTGAGAGAATATGTTCTCTGAAGGCTGCTGCTGCTCTGACGAACGACATCTCAGATAACCGACGACGGAACCACAGCCTCGAGCGGCACAAACGGAGCGGCCAGGTGCCAAACTGAAAATAACATCAAACAATCCTAGTACACAGGCGCCTAAAGTTCTTGTTCCGCTCCTTCACGAGAGTAAATCGGAGCCCAGCTCCATTCCTCTATGTCTATGCCCGATACCAAGAAACTTCGCTTTATTATTCCTGATACAATATGCAACCCGAACAAAGAATAATTCGCTACCAATGCAACAAAACTACTTAGAACACCAACGACAGTACGTATACTTTTATCATCGAGAATGAAACTAAAACAAAAGGAAAGCAAGAAAGCAACATAACAATCAGGATGAATTCGACCGAGGCTTCAACATTCGCAGCGTTGTCTCCAGTCCATAGTGATCGCTAACCCACAGCGCTTGGTTCGAGGACTCCTTGACCTTGAGGCCCACCCCAATCCTCTTGGGCTCGTCCACCTTGTACCCCATTGCAGGCAAATAAAATATTTTATCCAGCCTATTCGCAGGAAAGTTACCGGTGTTCTGGCCTTGATACCCCCATGTCTTCCCAGCGTCCGTCTCGCCTTTGCGCCAGCTATCCCTCAACCCCAGGTCCTTCCCAATCATCGCATCCTCCGGCCCAATGGCGTTCATATCCCCGGCAATGACGCCCCCCTGTACGCCTTCCACGCGGAGGAAACGCGAACACATCTCGAGCTGTATAGGGCGTGCCATCGATCCCTCTGGCAAAGACTCAAGGTGCGTGTTGACAATAGAGATGACCGCCTTCTCCTCCGTTCCCGGAAATTGCAGCTTGACCTTCACGCACAACGCCGTGCGCTGCATCTTCGTCACGCCATAATGCAGGATGTCGCACTCCGCGATGTTAAGTGAGCGTGCGATGAGTGTGACGCATCCATAATATGCGCCTTCGGGCCACTTGTCCTGCGTGAACGGGGTAACAACGAACCACCTCCTCACCCACTCATCCCGCAGGAGATAAGGCAGCACGTTGGCCCTCACCTCCTGCAGGAGAATGCAACAAGGCTCCGGCGCTTCGCCCTCCTTGCATTTGAGCACCTCGTCTTCGATGTGGCGCAAGGCGGCCGTGAGACGATCCTCCGCATGGTCCGACACCATGTCGACATTCCAGGTGATAATCCTGAGCTGCGTGCACGGGGCTTTCTTCTCCTCCAAGGCGCGTTCCTTGCCCGGATCGACCTCCAGCCCCGAGGTGAGGGCGTGCTTCCATGAATTCTTTGACGGCCGAAAACGATAGGCTTTGATGGTGTGCAAACTGCTCGGGATCTTCTCCAGTCTTCGCTCCTCCAGGATGTCGGGCGGTATGAAAGGCACCTCAGCCTCTTCTTCTTTCCGCGTCTGTAGTGGCTGAGGCCCAGGTCCAGTCATCATATGTGGCGGGCCAGTGTTCCATCGCGGGAGGGGGAAATTTCCGAATCGCGCAAAATACTCCATCGACGGCGCCGATTGTCAGTGAAAAAAGTTATCCGACGAAGAACTGTGGTTTCAAGAGGCGAGTGTAAAGCTGCGTATATAAGATAGCGCACAAGCGCCAGCAGGCCAGTTCGTAGGTCTACAAGGTAAGCTCCTCCTTATATATTTGGAGTCAAAGGTAAGGGGACGCCACGGGTGCTGATGCGAAGGATCGATAGTGGGTCCCACCACAAATACTTCTTCCAATTCGACGCTATCCTCGGACCAAGGGATAATCCATGCCAGTCTCCAGAGACCTGTAACACGCCTCAAGGCCTTTTTTCGATCACGCGTACATCATATCTTCCAACACGAGGCCGTCCTTCTGCCACTTTCTAACTTTCCAATCATTGATTTGACCTCCGCGAGGCGGCCAGAGATTTGGAATTTCACACTTTCATGTCAATGCTGCCGGGAATGGGAATATAAATAAAAACGTCGCCAGCGTGGTGGTACCGTTTTACATGTAAGTATCAGCTATAGCTATCTACACAGAAAATCAGAGCTCAGCCTCTGCGCGCGCGATCTTCTCCTTGGCCTCCTCTGCTCTGTCCTCGACGAACGACTTGAGAATGTTGGCCTTGATCTTGATCTCGTCGAGCTTGGTCTGGGCGAGGTTGCGCTTCGTGAGGATGCTGTTTAATCTGTGGAGGTGGCAAGGGCGAGATAAGATGAAAGGAATCACACGACAAATAAGGTGTATCAGCAACATGTTTATAAAATGAAATTTCTTAACAGGACAGGCAGGGCTTACCGCTTCGACTCTTTCTCGATGTATTCTGCAGTGCCATTGGCAACTTTTTCCATAACGCGGAGGTAGTGTTTGGATGCCGATCCGGCACCAGCGGCGAGCTCAAGCGCCTCCTTATACAGAGAGTCTCGGGCGCTAGTGGAGGCGGTGAAGAACTTATGGGCCAGGGTATCAAACTGAGCAAGACGACCGGCCTGATAGGACATTTTGTCAGTGAAATGAAGGAAAGGAGACAGGAGGCGTCAACGAGGCAAAGAAGAAAACAGAAAACCGGAAGGAACAAAGAGACGAAAGGGTCTGGGGACATACCTCGTCATTCAACCCTCCACCCACAGCACGTTGGGTGCCGCACTTCTCGTTCAAATAGGCAACGATATCAGCCTCAGTACGGCCGCCCTCGTAGTCTTCGGGCTCTTTGTTATCCTTGGAGAAGAACTTGATGGTGGGGAATCCAGCGACATCATATTTCTGGGCTATGTGGGCGTTCTTCTTGTTATCAGCGTCGATGTTAGCGATGATACACTGATCGGGGATAAATATAAGTAGGGCGAAATAAATAAAAAAGGAAACCAGGAACTCTTACTTGGCCTTCAGGCTTGAATGTTGCCGCGACTACGGGTCTATTAGTCTCTGTCTGCGTTAAATCAATCCTTGGCTTACCTTTCTCGTAGTGAGGTTTCAGGGTCTTGCAGTGCCCACACCAGGGAGCCTGATACAATTCTATTTTTAAGAAAATCCTATGCATAATAAGGTCGACGAAACTTACAGTGAATGTGACGATAACGTTCTTTGATGAATCCTTCACACCCAAGTGGTAAGCCTAGCGACCTAGGAAAAAGAGAAATATGGACAAACCATAACAACGTCGTTGAAGTTATTGTTGTCAAGCAAAACCACATCTGAAGGAGGTGGACCAGGAATCTTTGACTTGATACCAGTCTTCCTGGTGATGCTAAGGGACAGAATTGGAACCTTAAAGGTGTCGCGAATTGACGAGAAGCTTACAAGTTGGCCAAGGTATCGAGGTCACGACCTTCTCCATATTTATCCTCCGTGCCGTCCGCGTCGAACCATTTGAGAGCTAAAGAGGGAGAGTTAAAGAAATATGTAGTGTCTAAGCATCAGCCGCACGCACTTGGGTATCCTGTCACTCCGTATTTCTTTCCCAAAGGCTTTCCTTCGCCATCTGCGTCGACCTTGGCAATAACAACCTTGTCTTTCGCGTGTGCGAATGCGTCTGCTAGTTGCTCGTATACGGGGGCGAGGTTCTATAACAGTAACGGTCAAACGCTGTAATCCATTAACATAGACATAGTGTTCACTTTGCAATGACCACTGAAGAATAGCGGAGGTGTTTAGTACCGCCAAACGCCTGCAAACAGACCTTACTTACCACCAGGGGGCGAAGCTAAAGACAATATTAATCAAAGTGCCGAAGAAAGTACGCGCCCGAATGCAACTCACAATTCGACCAGAGCTGGCTTTCCTTTACCAACAAAGTTGTCGAAATTACTGGGGTCAAGGTCGAGCACGTTTGAAGCGCTCGCGCCAGCGACGAGAGCCGACAAGAAGACAGAAAATGATAATAACATGGTGGCGAAAGAAGAAGTACAGGAAGAACTGACGTGGAGTCTGTTTTATATTCTGCTTGGTCATCCTCGGCTCTCCCACTCGGGCTTGACATTGGTTTACGACCATTCAACGATCTCATACAAAAATAAATAAAATAAGCAAAAATATATATGTATCTCACACTCAACGCCGGGTTCTCTCGAGGAATCCACGTTTCCCAGCTTTCTTGAGACGGAAAACTAGTTTACCGTCGGCGACTTTTGGTTATTTCGTGAACCGATCACCAGGACCACGTGGATCGGAGGCAAGGGACATTTCCCGATATAGAACTTTTTTTATCGGTCAGCAATCGCGTCAGCTTGAACGGAACCGCGAGAGTCAATCTCATTAACTTACTCATCAGCAGGTTTATAAGTCCTGCAAACGTTAGATTGAACCATCTAGAATTATCTCTATACCCACAAATGTCCTCTGGAAAAGCACGCGCGGACAACACCGACTTCGTGGAAGAGGACGAAGGCGAGCAATTCATCTCAGAAGATGACGTCCTTGAAGAAGTGCAAGACGATGGAGACCACCCCATGGACGAAGACGATGAAGGCGACGAAGGAGGCGACACAGTAGGCGATCTGGCCGAAGGATCTTCAACTCACATAGAGGATATCTCCGTACAACACTTCGCAGCTCACGGGTCATCTGTCTTTGCCGTTGCCTGCCACCCTACACAACCTCTAGCGGCATCGGGTGGTGAAGACGATCTGGGCTATATCTGGGATATCACAGACGCTGAGATTATTGTGAAATTGACGGGGCATACCGACAGCGTAACAAGCACGGCCTGGAGTGCGGATGGCGAGATGGTCGCCACGGGAGGCATGGACGGTAAAATTCGGATATGGAGGAGGGTCGGTAAAGAAAACTATCGCACTTGGGAATTTTTGACAGAGCTGCAAGGTCCTGATGAAGTCATGGTACGCTGCATATCCCTTCGACGTTTGACAAACAAATTTATTTCGTTCTAGTTTTTGCGATGGCATCCCAAAGGCGCTGTCCTGTTAGCAGGTTCAAATGACTCCACGCTTTGGCTTTGGCAGCGTAAGTAACATCATAGAATTGATTCTAATGTTGCTTTAATTTATCTTGGACATGGTAGTTCCTTCTGGAAACACAATGCAAGTCTTTGCTGGACACTCCGGCCCAGTCAATTGCGGCGAATTCACACCAGATGGTATGTTATTTGATCCTGAAATCGACAAGCAAGTTTATGACCCAGGTTCCAGGAAAACGAATCATTTCGGCAGATCAGGAAGGATTCCTAATATTCTGGGATCCCCGATCTTCAACGCCGTTGTTTAAAGTGGGACCAGACGACGCACGATTCAGCCTCGATGGGATCACATCCATCGGCGTCAATCCTTCGTCGACCCTAGCAGTCGTTGGTGGCGCAGCCGGGGGTATTCGCGTGGTCAGTTTGAACAAAGGTGAAATCGTCTCGACGCTAGGTGGCCATACAGAAGGAGAGTCCATCGAAGCCATCGTATTCGTTGATCTCACTGGAACAGGAGCCGGGAACGCTGGCCCTGGAGTCGCTGTTACAGGCGCTACGGACGGTAAAGCTTGCATCTGGGATCTTAGCACGATGAGGTTGCGCGCCACCCTACAACATGAGGTATGTCTTGTGACCTTCATTGCCCTGCTGGAATTTAATTTTGATTATCCCCAAGGACGCAATAACGACACTCCTCGCTCACCCTGCTCCAAAATCATATTTGCTAGTCTCGGGATCCGCAGACAAAACATTACGCACCTGGGATGCCCGCAACGGGACTCTACTGCGAACGCACACGGGGCACAGGGAGCCCATACTTGGAGCATCACTTGGGTTGGATGGGTCAGTCATCGTAAGCGCAGGAGACGACGGACTGTGCATGGTGTTTACGACTGAGGCTGAGGAAGAGTAGACCGCATTTTTGTGAAATAACAATAGATCTCAAACATGGAGAGACTCGAGATTTGGCTGTGTTGCCACTGTAGAAGTTAAAAGCTGCGTCGGTCACCCGCAAGGACCTGGTCAAAAAGAGTTAAGAATGTTGAAGACAAATTTCACTCTTAGAAAGAGAACATACCTTCGATCACCTCTGACCATATCATTACTTCCCCCAATGGAGAGCATCTGAACCAGGATGAAAACTTGCAGTGGTTGGAAAAGGAAGCCAATTAAGTAGATATTCCGGGGTTTAACAATTACACATGGAATGTAGGCTATATGCGGGAAATAAAAATAATAACAATACAACAGAAACCAGAAGCCAATGAAACGACGCAAATATCTCACATGTCCCACTCATCCCATATCGACGACTGGACGGTCGCTGTGGGCGACATCAAGCTTGTAATTTCTTCTGTTTGGATGAGTTCCACAATCTTGTCGCTAATCCCGTCCTTATCACTCTTCCCTCCTCGCATCGCCACCAAAACTGGGTCTTCCTTGGCCACATAAGGCCCGGAGTAAAGAAGGCGAATATCATGTCCGTCAATGACTTGCACTATCCGCCCAGTGGTGATACTACGGATCTCGATAAATTCAGGAGAGATGAGGAGGATATGGCCATTGCGGCTGGCGTAAGAGACAGCCTTAACCTCCCATTTGATGTACCCACACCGACGGGTGGGCACGCCGCGCTTGTCGATGTAGCAACCAATTTCTGCAGCTTTCAATTGAGCAATAAGTTAATTTTATGAAAGAATTGCCTTACCGTCATAAATGACCAGTAGTTCGTTCGCATCAACTCTAACTAAGCCGAGAGGTTTCAGGCCTTCGAGACGGGTTTTCAACGATGCCATTGGTTCATTGTTGTTACCTGCATGTTGCAGATCCGGCACCAAAGCCACAACGGAGTTCGCAAGGCTGATTAAATAGAACGTCATCAGAAGGTAGATCGCATCTATTGGTTTGGTCAAGTACTGACTTCGTTGGATCCGCCGTCACAATCCCTCCGCTCGTGCAAATGCCAATGGTCTTTACCAGAGCAACGATGTCGTGTGCGTCCTTCGGGATGTATCCTGGCTGTAAGCAAGCAGCACAACCGTTTCAGCAATTTAGCAATTTATCGGCGATAAAGAGATATACCACTGACCTCGCCATAAGGCCGGAAAGTCCTCATAGCAGAAGTGGTTGATGCCGTGCTTGGTCTCCTCGGCGCAAGGCTCAACTCCGACGAGCTGATTGCCTCGAGCACTTGTACGGTTAAGGACGATCCTAACCGTCGCTTCGAGGAATATATCACTATGTAGGTCATTAATTAAACCGCAATATAAAACCATAGATGAGATACTTACGCAGTGCTCTTCCTCCTACAAGTAAAAACCTACAGAAAACGATATTGGCGTCACTACCCCCAATACGTTCCAGGGACGCTTCCAACGTTTGTGAATGAGTTTGTCCGGCTGCAAGCCGTGCAAGGATATCCAGAGAATACGAGACGATTGAGCCGTCCACATGCACCACAAGACGATTGAATAATTTGTCGCCCCATGTCGTCAGCGCTGACAAGGAAGTTGGGTTTTTGCAGGGTAAAACCAATCGATAGTCTAACAGATTAATTTAGTCGCGTGAATTTTGCATAAAAAGGTTGGACAAATTTCTTCACTTTCTGTATTAACAGGAGCAGCATAGATGCCAGGTCCGCATCCCACCGCCAGGAACCTCCGAGTTCCGCTTACTGAGAAACGGCATGAGTTAATCAATCGTGAAGAATTCGTTGAACAGGTTGCACTCACCAAAAGGAACTGCGCACTGGATCTTCCCAGTCATTTTCGAACCTGCACCGGGTGGTGTATCCTTGCCTGCGGTTCGGAAGAAGCCATCTGAAAGGTTTTGAGGATTGAACCACTGTCGCAAATATATATTAACTGAAGGTCAACGAAAAGCACAGAAATAACACACCAGATTCGATTCCTGCCTGACTTTATGCACTCCAATAGCATCTACGAAAGCGTTGTACCACTTCTTCCGCAGCGCATCACTTGCAACATACAAAGTGTAACGCCGTGTTGACCTACTCGCCGCATGGTATACTGTGAATGGGTAGACTGGGATAGATTGTGTCCGAAAACTGTCTAGGAGCCGACCATCGTCCACTTTCTCGCGTCGGAATTCTGGAGGTGCGTCGAAAGAGCCCAGTCGAAGAAAAGAGAGGGGCATTGGCTGAGGTCAATGGATTAGTAAATGAAAAAAGTTATTGGATGACCATGGACCAACGAACACGAGACATGAGTAACCGTTTTATAGTGCCGTTCGGCCGCTTCTCCTCTCTGGTGAGGATGACTTTGGGTTCATAATTATGGCAAACAATCTTCTCAAAGAAACTCAGAGCCAACTCACAGTAGTTGTCAAGCAAAGCGGCGACCAATTCTGACCACTTCTCAGAAAATCCTGTCTCCGTTCGACTGCGACGGAAAACAGGCCCGGTGTATACCAACGACCGACTCTCGTCATAGAGGTCCATATCCTATGAGATTGCATCAGCCACAATGTCAAAGGCACTGAGCATTGGCTCACAATAATTTCGCCTTTCTGGTACACCAAGCTCTCACATAGCCCCCAGAATTTGACCTTGCTCTCTGCGGCTTCTATCCCTGGTTGTGTGCTCTTGATGCAGTCCTTCAAGATGCCCAAAATAATTGGGAGTATTTCTAGGTCAGGATGCTCTGGATCGGTCAACTTCAAGATTTGTTCAAGCAACAAGTTCAAACGAGGCAGTTTGGTGACTGGGCGGGAGAGGAAAGTGATGAGGTCGCGCTTGCGTATTCGAGGATCATTTGACGCAGAATGTACAAAGACTTCATAGGCATGGTTGCGCTTGAGTTGCTTCCGATGATGTGATTCGGCCAAAGGGTAGTGTTTGATGTAGGTTTCGTAGGCAGAGCGAAAGTGGGATTTGAGAGTGGCTTCACAAATTATTCACATCAGGTAAAATTGGGAAATGGTCCAAATTTGTACTTACTGTCGAGAACGATATCTGCCACCGACTGGATTAAGGGATGTTGATCACGTTGACGAGCAAAGAGAGCAGCAAGTATAGCCTGATGATAAGAAACAATTTCACGAAGGTTTCCAAAGACTTCGTTGATGAAGGCCGACAGATGTGGCTCTTTCAGGATCGGAGGATCTGCCGTGCGTAGACGCTCGACGAAGACCTTCAGTAAATCAATTAAGGATGATACAAACTGGGATACGACAAAAAACTCACCTCCTGCACAGCTTCTAGATCGGCGACGTATTCTCGTTCAGATTTGATAACTTCAAATATCACGGATTGTCTTTGGACTTCCTGCTTGCCTAACGCCTCCCTTGCTTCAGTAGGCACCAGGCGATGCCACTCTTGGTCATTCTCGGGTAGTTCTCCGGCTTGGAAACGGCGCAGACCTTCCTCAGAGGCTAGCCTATAATACTTGCATTGAAAAATGTGTGACAAACCACAGAAGGGGTTCCAACCTAGACTTACGATGCGTCTGATAATCCCCGTACCAATTCGCCAGAGTCATCATCGTACGACTAAACGAAACTCTGTAAGGGCCTTCAAAGTATATTGCGCATTCAACGCACCTCTTGGGATCCCGAACCGTAAGGCACATCATCATAAGCGCCGTTGTAAGAGGATGCAAAAGAAGCAACCGATGGATTTGGATGATGCGACCGTCGGGAATCTCCATTAACAACAGAGTTAGGACCTCCGAGATCGCTTTTACTATAATAGTGGGCTGATCTTTGAGAAGGTTGGAGGTTCTGTCGATGGGATGTACTCCGATATATCGTAGGCTCGGGGAAAGCCATCGTTGGTACTCCGAATTCGCCGTATCCAGAGTCTCCAGAGAGACGAGGGGAATGTTCTTGCATCGACCTGACGCGAGGTCTGACGAAGTTCGATGGTGGTTGTGATTGAACCACCGGTTGGAAATCCCAAGGATTATGCAAGGGTTCCTGATTTGCAGGAGGGGTGACCTCAAATGAATAGCCAGGCTCGGGGAAGGCATAATTTGACAATGGAGGTCGAACTGCGGGTTGCTGTGCGCCAGGTGGAAGATCGGGCACCGCGGTGGCGCTCGGACGACGGTACATCTATGACGATACCCAAATGACTATGAGATCCCAGTAAAAAGTGAGGTTGTGTTGGAGGTCAAGTGCAGAGTACCGACGCCAATCCTCCGCCACTTGCCTTTTTCGACAATTGCTCAAGGTCACGCTCTACGAGTCTATTTTTGTCTCCTATTATACACACCCCACAGAAAACCTAGGTGGTCATAATGTACGTCAAAATACGGGAAGCCGGTCAATGGAATGATGAAACAAATATAGATATGTTTTTACGATGTTGATCATCGTCTTGCACGATGACGATGCATGTGCCTAGAATGAAGGTATTTGAAATTCAGGACCGGAACCGGGAGGGCATTGAAAATCTGGCAAATTTTATACATGGAATGCAGAGTAGAGTGGCGCTTGCCATGTTCAACTAGCAGCTCGAGATGACGACATACCCCCGCCTGCCTTTCCTGCGATGAACACACTTGCACCGAGTGACAAACTAGTTGGATACATATACAATTACAGAGAATTTTCAATCTAAATATCTTACACATTTACACCTTATTGCTAGGCAATATTGGGGATCTCCGCCTCCAGAACATCCAGACGCGTAGAATATCCTGGAAAGCCGATATTTAGCATCATGATGCATTACAGTGACGATGTTGGCTCACTCTCTGAGTACCGAATATCAGACTAGCAACCACCGGTACTGCCAGTTCATGAAATGTCAGATTATATCTAGCAGTTTTAAGCAACACAACTCACATGCAGCCTGAATAAGAGACGTCTTCGTGTCATTTATCGTGAACTTTGGAATGTACTGAAGGGCCGATACGCTGTCGGTTTAATGTCAGTCAATGTGTAACATAGAGAGCATCATAGAACAGCTACCCAATGGCAACCATTGGACAAAATCCGAATATAACCACGCGAGCGGCCACATCTATCGAAATATGGTCTTGTGTTCGAAGTGGACTTAGTTTTCCCGAAGATTTCCAAAGACGCCAGAGGGTGATAGCAATAGAAACTAGAATCGAGTATATGACTGAGCAAGACGAAACAAATCATGAATAAATAACTAAAGATAATACCTTCGAGCGAAAAGAACACGATCAACGCTAGGATGGTGAGCCCGGCGGTAATTTTAGATCTGGGGTACAGGTAAGAGTTGTACCCATCCTGAAAAAAGGTCGGGATGCCCTCACGGTGTAGAAATCGTCAGGTGGCAGTACATCCCAAGAGGATGTCTTTGGATGGTGTCAGGTTGGAGCACGCCGAACTAATCCACTTTCAGAGTCTGTTTTTACGAGTATTGACAGAGTGCTTACCACGAGAACTTCAATCAGAATGCCCAAGAAAGAGGCGCATGGAACCGCATGAAGCTATTTGGCGTTATGAGACGATTCATGGAAGTAACATCGATGCTCGGCTCACCAGCGTCATCTGCGTCCGTGAAACGGTCGAACCTGACCTGAGGGCGAGAGAAATGGACAAATAAACCTGCCACATGAAGGCGGTAGCATAGAAAGAACAACTAAGCTCCCATTAACTCCTTCATCCCTACAAGAACAGGAGGGAAATCCAACACCCACAAGATAGGCAGCGCGTATATTAGCATGGCTTGTGTTAAGCAAACGCCAGTCATAGGCGGCCGGCCAGTTTGTTGCCCCACAAGAATTAAATTAGCGAGGCTGGTAATAAACCACGAAACAATGACCATTATCCATGTCGAAGCCCTCTTGATTTGGGACGAACGCCAGGCAGTCAACAAAATGGCGCCAAGGGAGACCAGTCCTATGGCATAGATAATGTCGAATGCAACGATGAAGGGGACATTCGGAGGTGGTACATTATTGTCCACAGAGGGAGTACCTGAAGATTCCCTTTAAACCCTACAAAGTTTGTGAGAGAGATAAACACTCACCCGCTTCCCGCAGTCCAATGGACCTACTGCTCCACTCGGCCCATAAAGGATTTACCATCCTCACTAAGCTTGCCGCACAGCAACCTCCAGGGTTATCGTACCAGGCGAGGAGAGAACGAAAAGGAGAAGGATAGGAAGGGAGAGGACGGAATCAAGAACTGTGGCCGCGCACTCGGTAACAAAAGAAATGATGGTATAGGCATTCCTGGGAGTATGTCTATCAATCATTTCCCGTCTACGGGATGTTCGACACGGTCCTGTCAGTACCACAGGAAGTGCCAGGGAATGACGGTGTTACATTCGCCTGATGATTCTCACAACAAAGTTCAGTCAAGCTAAAATGGGTGTGGCAGTCGCGATAGAGCTTGAACCTGGATTGGACAGAGTGATAGCATTGCTCGAAGACTTCGAGATCGCAGACACGAAACTAGAAGAACTAGGACACAGAAGTTTCGAAGTTACACCCAAAGAGTCAAGGGTATCACTGTCAGTGGCAGAGAAACCGACAGTACAAATGACAAATGATCATGATGGTCGTTATTTCGGATCAATAGCCCCATCGGACTGCTAGATTAGATTAGATCGAATGCGTAGATTGGTATCATTCAAGCGCTCAAGGGACATTAAAACAGCCAAAAGGACTCGGAACGTTCTCGTTACGCCGGCGGGTCTACGTTAGGCGGTATAGGGTGGATGAGACTTGAAGCTAGAAAGCCTTCGGCTGGTCGTCTCAAAAAGTAAATTGTCGATGTGTTTTTATTGCGTCGTCAATGAGCATCATCCGAGTCTCAGTCATGATAAAGTTTCACATTTGCAGGGAACCAACTTATCACTCATCACGCTAATTTACACAACGAACTCCAACGAACTCTGCAGTGGCATGTACAACACGGCAAACCCTCCGAAGCAATTTGTTCGAACATCAAAGACTAAAGTCAAACACCATTACCTGTTGTCCCTCAGGCCTCAACGTTCAACCATGGAAGGCCTCCAATACGTTCGATCATTGCCCGAAAGTCGAGGTTCCGGCTCCAGGAAAATTGTAGGATAAGGCGATCTTCGATTCTACATATCGTGAGGAGAAGAAGATCGAGTAGCGACTAAGGTTGTACACCATTCGTCTCAGAATCGTCTGTATCAATCTGCCTTCGTTTTTAAAACAAGTGCCGTCTTCTCAAATATAAATTTGAGAAAAGATCGTGGATAGTCAATTTGTGATATGGCGCCGGAGTACCGAAACCGTTGGAATGCAGCACGTCAATCGAGCTGAGCCGCCTGATTGCCAGTATTACAAGGTGGCGGAAGCGGCTAAAGTGGGGGTTAGTAGTAGGTCTTTTAAGGGGTTCCACAGGGAGAAGGACAACTGCGATTCAAGACGAGAAGAAATGTTTGTCCATTTCGTGGCCGCAAATCAGAGCCCGAAGGAAAACGAGCTGACGCAATGGAAGTCCTGAAAAACGGGCGACTCGTCGTTGAACGTTGAGGTCCGACAACAGCATCTGGTACTTGACGCTCCAAACATAGTTAGCTATGGGTGGGTCTGTGTCCAAGAGACGCCTGATTCCAGAATGTTTCTCCAGAGAGTCAGAGACACAAATTCCACACAATGTTGACTTGATGTTGACTTCGAAGAGATGTGTTTCCGATAGATAGCTAGGTAGACCTGAGATGTGAGCGAGCAGGCGTGCAAAACAGTTTTATCCTTCTCTTGGGAGACGCATCCTATCACGATTTCGATAATGTCGAACGATAACCCGAACGTTAACTGGGAGAAAGCAAAGAAACGGCGTGGGAATTGTCCACGACGATTGGTGGCCAAAGTCTTCGCCGTCTCTTGGTCTCAACCAAATCATCAGCTTCTGTTCATCATCCACCAGCGCCTACTCTGCCGATTTACGCAGGCGAGAATCGATCTCTTCATAAGTTAAGTTATACACGGAAAATGTTACAATGATAAGATGTACCCCTTTCCAGTTACAATTCCCCGACGGCTACTATCAAGTTGTCAGATCTTCTGGCCCTTCCAGAACATAAAGGCACGTAAAAGATCCTAGTTATACTAAGAATGAAGGAAACTGACATTCGGGTTCGAATAGACCCACCTTCTGGCTTCCGAAAATCAAGATGGCACAACAGGGAACTAGATTGATACAGGATGAGCATCGCCCGCCAACAGAACATTTTTGAACCGGCCACATACGAATAGCAACCGCAATTTCCAGTTTCGCAATGTCGATATTGTGTGACGGGAGGTATTGCAACAATGAAATCCTAATTAATACAGATCTTGTCAGGGCAGAAGGCAGTAAACACATTAGCGATGAGAACGCACGCTAATGCTATCATAGGACAGAAGCTAAACACGGCAACGCGCGCGATAACATCTATCGAAAGAAATTCATTATTTGCGACAGCGTTTGTCCTTCCGGAAGATTTCCATAGGCGACGAAGGGTAATTGCGGTTAGTACTGTCATTGTTGGCATAAGACTTTTGCGATGCTCATCAGGAGATCTGAGAGACACCACCCACTTTCGACTATGATTATCGTCAGCATTGCTAAGATGGTAAGGCCAGCCGTGATCATGGACCTAGTCACAAAGAGGAAAGTGTGAGTTTTGTTCGGAATAAATTGAAGGGAACTGAACCTCACGCCAGGGATCCAGAGAGGTTGCAGTAAACACCTGATGATGTTCTTTGGACTTGAGCTGGGTTCAGCAGCCCAATCTGAGAGCAAAATTAGATTTTTTTCTCAAGGAAATGTTGCCTGGCTTGACCTACAATCATAACTTCAAACAAAACACAGAAAAATGAGACAACTGGTACAAGGTGGAGCTAATTGTTAATAAATTGCAAAAGGTCAGGCTGGAAAAACATCACAGATCAGATATGAATTTACATACAAATCTCATTTGAACTTGGGATATCTTTGAGTTCCATCTGAGAGAAAGAATCATTGACAGATAAACCTGCAGCATAAATGCAACTGCAGCAAATGAGCATCTGAATAAAATAAAATAAAATAAATTATGAGCGCCTAAATTCAAAAAGCAGGTGTAAAATTGTACAAAACAGGTGTGGCATATATTAACATGGCCTGCATCAAGCAAATGCCTGCATTCGGAGGCCTGCCTGTCTGTTGGCCAAGCAATATCAAGTTTGACAAGCTGGTGATCACCCATGAGCCAATGACCATGTACCATGTTGAGGCACGCTTGATATGGCGGGAATATAGCGCAACAGACAGAATCGGAAGGAGGAAAACCACTCCTGCACCAAAAAGGACATCAAATATAATAATGTCGTGAACATTTGGTGGTGTAGCCTTGTCACTGGGTGTTTGGGAGACTGGCACTGACGTGGACATTCAGATTTCAAGTTGTAACTTGTGCAGGGATACACGCACCATCTTCTCTTAAGATGATCATCTCAAAGTTGCCCTGCTTCACTGCAAAGTGAAATAATCACCCTCCTTTATAGAAACAATGAGCTCAGCTCAAGGCAACAGCACCAGGCAAGAACACAGAGGAAGAGAGAAGGGGGTTGTGGCAGTGTGGTTACTGGTAACACCGAGCAATTTCAGTGCAAATTGGTACCCACATTGATCCCTCGGAACCCCTCAGAACATTTTGATTGCATTAATAGAAAAAACAGTGATCCAGAAGCCAGGAACAAAGAGTGATCTCCAATACTCCTCTGATGATTTTTCTTCGATTATAATGTTGATTACTATTTTAATTAAGAAGGGTTACAAGTTCCTACAGGAAGACTGAAGTACTGAGATACTCGCAAATCCATAAGGCAATATATTCAGTCCATTTAGAATAACCTGCAGATGATTTTCAAAATCTGAAGACAAGAAAAAGGAGCTGGGAATATTCCCGGTCTTTACATGTGGCCGAGAACAATAGAAGCGAACAGAAGCAGCTCAACCTCAGTCACGAACACAAATGGTTGCTACACGGTGCATCCAAGGTTTTCCGGAGCTATTTAAACACATTTTAGGGTGCCAAAACTGTCCGAGTCAACGAGCGCTGAGCAGTCAAGTAAAATGTACTGACCAAGAACTAATGTGATGTTGCTCTTACGACCACTGGTGCTCAGAATTCGAGGAACATCTTAGGTCATTATTGATTTAGAATCATCTATATTGGTTGATAGAATCAAAGGAATCACCAATAATAGGCATCAGATCAGGGAGAATATGTTAACCGACTCAACTCGCATCATGATGAGGCAGACAGATGATATGTCATACCAGGCGTCAACTCGACCGTCGCCGTCTCGACGACGAGCGCGGCCTGGACCGGGTAGAGAATGTACGATGTAGTTATGGATATGAGCGTTGTCCAAGACTAAGACCTCGCTCCAGCTGGTGGAGGTACCAGTGCTAGGCTTCGTCCATCATAAGGTTTCCATGTCACTTGGGCCGACAATTAGGCGCCAGATCTGATTATGCATCTCCAGGATCCCATCGCTGGAACACAAAATGTTGGGAAATTCAATTCAATGGGCCAAGCAGGTGGGCACTACGAAATACGGCTGAGGAGGGGGTACGCCGTTGAGATGCTTTTGCAACAGATAGAACCGGCAGAGAAGAACAGTCGTCCCCGAACAGTGGGTCGCTCAAGTGACAAGACTGACCGTGTCGGGAAAGAGTACTGAGCTACTGTCGAAATTGGTGAACATGAAGCTTGGATATATCGTCTTAGCCCAGTCATTAGGATCAGAAGGCATGATCATGATTGATATAGCAGTGGGTGATTGATGAGTTTAGGTCTCACAAAGCCTAGCTAGAGATGGACTGGTCGCCATAAGGTCTTCCACCACGGTAGATAACTGCTTTAAGGCTGCATTATGCGGCGAGTAGCTGAAGCACGAAATGCTGTCGACTCTTGACAAGTCAACGGCCATGATGATGGAGGTGAGAGCGTGTTCGTCACTGTCAGTCTGTCACGCGTCGCTCTCGTCACTGTCAACCGGACCCAGCATTGCCGCTACATTTCTTTTCGACAACTTCAAGGGAAAATTGATTTCGAACCTACACCTTCGAATTCGTATCCTATGGACGCTCTTATGGTGCTCGACTCCCTACGATTGCAGATCACCAAAGCTTTTACCCTGGATGGAATGTGGAATTCTTCACTCTGAAGTGCCGTTTCTGTTTGGTTTCTGTAAACCACTTTTTCATGACGACGGTTCGCTAGCCTCCTCAGTGTGTTGGTCTCCTCCATCTCAATCTGGTTCTTTCCTCTGCCTTCAGATCCTCTTGTCCTCAGATTTGCCTTCTGTCTGCTTGCGTCGGTGACTCTCTGTCGTCCAACTCGCACTGTTCGCGCCTTCCTGACTCTCCCCTTACTGTCACAAACCTACACCCTGTAGTCTTCCCAGCAATGCCGACGCGTCAATTCGAGGAAAGGCGTAAAAGAATATGCTTCAAGACTGAGTAGTAATATTACATGGAAAGGTCAGTCGGAGTGCCAACTTTCTATGTTGGTCGTTCACCACAGTACTTCCCCTCGGTCCGCCTTGACCTATATGAAAGCAAATGCACGTTAGCAGGAAGGGCGGATCTACCAACAAACTCATAGTACCGCTTCTTCACTTGGAGTCATTATCTCCCACATCAAT
This sequence comes from Galerina marginata, assembly GCA_023014335.1. Classification (NCBI taxonomy): domain Eukaryota; kingdom Fungi; phylum Basidiomycota; class Agaricomycetes; order Agaricales; family Galerinaceae; genus Galerina; species Galerina marginata. Next base: position 3,106,328 of record JAECYW010000004.1, read on the forward strand.
GCTTTAAGAATTGCGTTAGCCTGAATCTCTGCCACTCTGCCTTTCGATAAAATCACCTCCTCTTTTCCCTGAGCTCCCGAGAGCGGGCCTGAAACCTCATCACGAGTATAGAACGCAGTGGTTGAAGAGGAACCGTCGCCATCTTCGGTGCGTCGAGCGCGCATATGTTCTACGGTTGTAGCTTGCATTTCGTCTTTAGTCCCTTCAGATTTATCGGCCTGTAAACAGCATCCAAACGTTAGGTTTTCTGGGAAAATGAACTACAAGTGCAAACCTTGACGAATGCCTCAGAAGCACTGGCAAGTGATTCATTCCATCCTGGGGCATGCTCATGAGGTGCGGAAGTTTTGTCGTTTACATTTCGGGAAAGGACTCGATTTTTCTCTTTCTCGAGGACCTGTATTTTCGTCGTTAATCCTAGATGGAATGTAGAGGCGACGGGTTACCACGTACTTCCGGGTCATTGTCATGCATAGTACTGATGCAAATCCTATATCAGCTTGTTCTTCTGGAGGACTAGAGTGGAATGAACCTCGAGTAAAGCCTGATTTGCCGTTAGGGAAACCAGCTCTTAACCAAGGCACTTAGCAGAACAATACTAACCTGGTGCTATTGTACCTGGCAGTGGCCGTCACCGCCGTCCTGACGGCCGACTGTCGAACGAAAGAGCGTGAAGTAACGAGCGCGAGCATAATGGTATGTTGGTGAGAGATAGAACCGTTCGTTGTCTCTCAAATACATTATGGGTGTGACGTCATTACCAGAACGAGCTCATAGTTCCCACGCCAGTTGTACACCTTTGACGCACTATTGACGCACCGACGTTTACGATAAGACTACATGGGCCTTACAATTCATCAGAGCTCTGGGGGTTGAGATAAAAGACGTTTTATCCACCAATGAATAATTTCTAATAAGTGAAGTGTGACATTCGGATGAATTTGAACTTTACCTTGACTTTACCAATTTAATCAAGTTTGCGACTCGGAGTTGCCAAAGCATTGGAGATTGTATGGCAAATATCTTTCAAGGGGCCGAGCGGATATTTCGTACCTTGCAATGGTATCCCATATGAGCCACCGCCGATCATAGTGGCGCGAGTTACTTAATTTGGAATATGTATATATTGGTCAGAACAAGCTGTTCAACTGTGCCGCGGGGATCGAATAGCTAACAAGCAACTTAGAACAGATCGTTGATACGATAAAGCAGATAGAACGTGGATCCCCATTAGTTAACGGTAAGAACAATTTTCGACCAAGCACCTTGTCAACGTGCCATTTTATACGAAACTTCAACGTTTTGATCCAGAATCTCACTTTAAGCTGTATAAATCCGGGATTTACTTACACCTAATAAGCATTGGTAGCAGAATAAATTGCATCGAAGGTACATTTAACGCAAGATCGGCGATCAAAAGACTACTCCCAAATGCGATCGCTTGACAATGAATACAGTAATCTATTCCCAATGAGCACCTAGCAGGAGATTCAAGGTCGATTGACAGACTATATCATATTCACGAGTTTGGCCCTCGGTGTCCTTCTAGTATTATGCAGAGACTTGGTGACTTTGCGAGTAAATTGCGACCACCAAGCTTATACCACTAACTTATAAGCCGCGAATCTTCTGAATTGCGGGAGACTAATCAAAATTAAGCTATTTACATAGATTTATATACTTAGGGAGTCACGACTACTCGAGTATGCACCCAGAAATCGGGCCATGCGGATATCTACTATTGGAGAGAGAAGCTGCGAGTTCGGAGCGGTATATAGCCGGGATAACGAGTCTTGATGAGCGTCTTCTGAGACTCGTAGCTGGAGAGAGCGCTGCCGATAAGTAAGCGCGGCTATATAATCACTACCCGTACTACCATTCTAAGTACGAGTAGAGAAACGGAGGGACCATGTGGGGTAGGTCCTCGAAGTTGGCGTAAGAAGCGGTGTCTGTGCCAAAAGAACTACCCCGCATTGTGGCTGTCACTGAAACTGTCCACCGGTGCATAGAAATTCCTTCTGGACCATCTGCTTGCTTGAGAAGTTTCTGGTAGGGCATTTTGAATCAGCCCGTGTCGGGGTTTCGAAGTCAGCGCGCAGTGTCGAAGCACTAGGCGACTGGGAAACCCCATTTCGAGACTATCACAACCAGATTAAGTTCAAGGTCGTTGATTGAAAGACTCGGGTATGCGGTAATTTGAATGCATCAGACCGAAGGAAAGTCATCCTCGGTTTGCCACTTTAAACGAAGTCTGCCACAGATATGGGTTATGTTGGGTATGAGGGTCAAATTCGGAAGCTCACCAAATTTTACCTGTGTGTGTGAATCAGATGTCCAATCCTCCGATGTACCGTATTTCCTCCATATCGATCCTGACATCTAGGAGGGACTCCTGATAAGATATTCACTTGTTAAATTTAGCGTGACTAGCAGGCCCGTCATGACCTGTGTCATATATTGTATATCTGGTAAAGCCTGAGGCACCAGGTTGGCAAAAATTCAATGAGTAGACCTTTACAGCTTAAGCTCTTAAGATCTAAAGGCCTAGAGTGAAGAGACTCCAAAAGTCTGTTTCCACGAAAATAACATAGCACTTACCTCTTAATTCGGTACCCGCGAATCGATCCCACCGTTAAATCCATCACGGACTCTCACGGCGTTAAATTAATGTCGGCAACTACAAACTGGGAAGCAACTTCTTGAGCAAAGAAGTTCTATGTTGTTGTTTGTCTCCGGCGAGATCAATGCGCGGATTGTTGGCGTCTAAAATTGACACTTTAAGTGGCAGTGCGTGGACGAAATCGCTTGGATCGGGTGGCAGCCAAGCAAGGACAAATATGCACATATGCACCGTCTTGTCAACCTGTTTAGCGTTGGACCGTTGGTTAAGCTATTCAATGCCCATCTAGTGTGGAATCGCCGAGCTTTACCCACTCTTCACCTCTATTTCTGTGCGTTATTCGGCAAAGGGCAACTGTCAGTCTGTCGGTCATTTCTGAGACCGACTCTCACCTTCCAACTTCAAAACATTTGTCGTACTTCGGACTTGGTCCTTGGTTTTGATCAATGAACATGCGTCGATTCTCAAGCTACAAGACCCTGCTGGTTCTGGGCTTGTGTTAATCATTTATGACTACCGCTGGTGTACACTCCTGCTTGGTCGATTGCTGTTGGGGGAATCAGCCAACTTCCCGACCTTCTCCGCCGTCATTTTACATTGTGGAAGGGAGGCTTCTTTGCGATCCTTCTAGCTTGTAATCATCCACGATAGCACTGGAGCCAGTAGAGGTTTCAATTTCTATTTTTTGCTCCTCGGTGTGCCTACCCGGCATGATAATTGCGCCTGTCTCCACTTTCGGAATATTCGTGTCAATCAATTATTGAAATGCTTGATAGAAGTCCGCGGTGCCTGTACGTACAACTTTATCTCGGGATGGTCTCTTGCCTGAGGTTATGTTTCGTTGGTTCCTTGTGCTTCCGATGGAACTCACCCCTTCATCCCGTTTCTTACTAATTCTCGAGATCTTACCCAAGATTTGTGGAGCGCTTCAATCCGGTTACAGATTTCCTCCGATTTCGGCATGCCGCCACGGGCAGAATTTCGTGTATAAAGTCTGAGGGACACCTCACTCTCTTCCAAGCTACCTTGTCGTCCTGGATCTACAGTCCTCATACAGCCTCTTCCAGTCGCGTTTCAGAGACACCTCTCCAACACCCTCAACCACTTCAACCTCCAAAAAGCAGTGAGTAGTTTTTATTACAATTAGCAGATGAGTTGAACTGATTTATGATGTCTCCAGCACAATGCTCTTCTCAGAGTCTACCGACAAAATCACCATCACCAAGGGAGTTCTCTCCGGGCAATGCAAAAAGGCGGATAACAAAACATCCGTCCACTCTTCCATCTCTCTCAACGACTACATCGGTAACACCGATGGCAAGCTTACCTGGGGTGGCCGAGGCTTCAGTCATACCGCTGAAGACATTAGCGTCGCCCACGGTATCTTAACAGCCAAGCTCAAGAACCAAGCCGGCAAGGTGGTCGAGAGCAAGCTCGATCTCAACCAACATATTCAGAACACCGACGGTGTTTTGGGAGTTATTCCCGCAGCGGATGCGTAAGTGTTTTCACGATCGGACCTCCTAACTTCCCATTAAGATAATCTCTACTTTTAGTAAAAAGATCGACATTGCCAAGGCTTCAGCCCCTGAATTGGTTAGAGGAATCTCTTCGGCTAGCGCCTTTTCAGAAGCCAGCGCCGCTAGTGCCGTCAGCGCCTCCAGCTTGTTTTCAACTTCTTCCTCTATATCATCGTCCACTTCCGTTGCTACCTCTGTGTCAAAGTCAGTCACCAAAGCTTCTTCTGGGTACCAGTCGCATTTCTCGTCATCGCACTTCAAAAGGTGGGTTTTATTAAAACTCCAACAAACCAGTCCCTCTAATCAACGCTTTGTTCCAGTCAAAGCAAGCTCCTCTTAATTGAGGAGACCTGCTCGAAGTTTGAACTGAAAGGTACACTCCTCCATGCCGAATGCCACCGCCTCGACGGCTCTATCGTCCATGCCAGCATCGATCTCAATGAACTCATCGGATTCGTCGATGGCCGTCTTGAATGGGACCTCAAGGGGTTCAGCAAACACTGCTTCGAATATGCACTCGATGGATTTTTCCTGGTTGTTAAGTACCGTCACCACGAGGGCGAACACTACCATATTGCTCGTCTCGACCTCCGCACTCGCCTTCGCAATTCGGATGGTATCATCATCTGCGTAGAGCTCAACAAGAAGCTCTCTACCATGCTCAGTGAAGTTCCCTGGATGAAGTTCAAGGTCATCGCAGAACCCGATCTCAGCGTCTTCGCCAAGCATCCCGTTATGCAAGAGACCTTGGTCCGCATCGCAGAGACGGCTGTCGAACACGTCACGACGGAGATGCACAAGAAACTCACCATCGCAATGGAGGAGGCCATCACTGCTGTTACTGCCACTGCGATGAGCCATGTCTCCTCACAACTGGAGTTGTTGGTCCAGGATGCAGTGTCATTCGGCGGCAGTGCCCACGGCTCGATTACAGCTGCCGATTCTCTACGCCTTCACCACGGCGCTTATGGCGGGTATGCCAACGGTGGTGCTTACGGTCATGCTACTGGCAATGGCGCTGGTTATGAGTACGCCTACGGTCACTCCAACGGCCACGGCCACCACGCCAATGGTACCCATGTGTCTGGACATGTGTCCGGACATAGCTCTGGGCATGCCTCAAGTCATTCATCTGGCCATGTTGAAGCGCATGAACACCACGTCCTGCGGGATAGCCACAGCTACGCAGAAATGGCGAAGCATGCCCAGGTCGCTCATACCTGAACAGATCCCACTCATAATCTATCGCCACCTGGGGACTTGAACTTTCGAGCATCTTTTCCGTTTCTTCATTGATATTCATTTATCCCCGTAGTATTCCGTTCATAGGGTTTCCAGGTCTAATTCGTGTCCTCGACAGCAGCTAGTTTTCTCTTTATCTTTATCTCGTCTTTCTATGATACCTCTTCAATAAATAGTGTTCACCTTTGCATGAAATACAGCAACGCTTTTTCGCTCATCTACTTCAAGTTGATCTTCCCGTTACTGGGAGACTTAGAACGACACGCGCAAAAGAGTAAGTAACAGTACCATAAACCAACTGCTAGCCGCAGCACGGTATCTCTGCCGTGCTTGATCAAAAGCGCTCGTCGGCAATACTCACGATCTAGCGTCTTCAAAAAAACCGCACATCACGGTGATCACCTGCTTTCCTGATCAACTTCAAGCTTCAAAGCTTCAACTTTTACGAGCGATTCTGCGTCTTGTCTTTAGACTGTCAACGTCAATGTCAAACTGTACCTCTGGTGCTACTGTGGAGCAAGCGCAAACACTGATTGACACAATTAAACTTCTCTGTTCATACCAACCAGCGCCAGCCCAGAAGTACTCCAATATGACAGCAGGTCCTTCATGCATTGACCAGCGACTAGTGGCTAGCTGACCACTAGAACGCACACAGACGCTTCTTACGACTCAGTGCTCAGCCACATGAGCTACTCAAGGTTCGTCTGTGCCGTATGTACGGAGACTTTTATCTTTTGACAGGTTTACTAACTTCAATCTGCTGACAAGAAAGCATCGTTCCATTCCCTGCCCGTTCCTTGGTTCCACGAGCGTGGAAGATGAAAGAACGTTCTAAGTACAAGAAAACGAAGCCGATAATGTCTGGTTTCGCTCTGACAGACGGTGATAGGTGGCCATATCATAGGGTTGTGCTGACGGAAGGCACAACGATTCGATGTGCCGTCTTTCGCGTTGCTCCTGGTGCCTTTGGAAGGTCGGAACTTAGAACTGCCTGCTTCCTGCTTTGGAAATGTTTCCTGGATTTATTTACGGAATCCCCTTTGCGATTTGTCAAGGCGCCGAGAATTCTATTCTGGCCTTGTCACGTCCCTTACATACCTCTCATCAGGTGTCGCCCCTCACCTCTCGTCAGATGCATTCTGCTCCTGAAAGCATTGGTCCCTCGGTGCAAGATATTGTCCGACCTGTACTTTACGAAATGAAGAATCTATAATCTGGGTAAGATACTGGCTGTGCGCTCAGGTGTATAAAACCTAGAGGATGTTGGCTGTTTGAGTTAATTCACTGCTCTGGATCTGCAATCCTCCTTCGACCTATTTAAATCCCGTTTTCGAGAGACTTCCCCTAGCTCCACACCCTTCAGGTCAGTATATTTTGCTTCAAGCAAGCCCGAAGCTGACTGAGATGTTGATTCCTCTTCAGTGCTATGTCGTTCTCCGCATCTTCCGAACCAATTACGATTTCGAAAGGAGTCCTTTCTGCCCATCCCAAAAAGCTAGACAACAAGACGACCGTTCCTGCTTCCATCAACCTCGATGAGCACATAGGATTTGTCGACGGCAAGTTAGTTTGGGGCGCCAAAGGCTTCAGCAGCGCTGCTGAAAGCGTTACCATTAACTCTGGGGTCCTCATCGCGAAATTCAAGACCTCCCTCGGCAAGTCGGTTGAGAGCAAGATCGATCTCAACCATCACATAAAGAACACCAACGGTGTTTTGGAGATTATCACTCGTCCTCCTTCGGTAGCAAGGTAAAAATTATCGTATATTTTTCATCCTCAATCAGTAGTACTAAATGTCTAAACTTTTAGCCCGAAGAAAGTCGTCCCCATCAAGACCGCTTCAGCCTCAGAGTTGCTCAGATCGGTCTCGACCGGAACTGCCAGCTCGGCTGCTACCACTGCTAGCGCTGCCAGCATGTTCTCCGCGACATCTACTTCGTCCAGTGCGACATCCTTCTCGGCTACCTCCACTACGACTGCGAAGTCCTCTTCAAGCTTTTCGTCTTCGCACTTCCGCAGGTATACACAATCTCCATAGAGGTCGTCACATATTTATGTTGATCTGCTGCTTTTCAGGGAGAGCAAGCACCTCTTAATCCAGGACACATGCACCAAACTCGAGCTCAGAGGCACCCATCTGCACGTCGACTGTCACCGCATCGACGGCTCTGCTGCACACTCTCACATCGATCTCGATGAAATCATCGGATTTATCGACGGTCGTCTTGAATGGGACCTGAAGGGTTTCAGCAAGCACTGTTTCGAATACGCCCTCGACGGATTCTTCCTGGTCGTAAAGTACCGCCTGCACGAAGGCGAGAAATATTATATTGCCCGCCTCGATCTGTGCACCCGGCTTCGCAATGCGGACGGCATCCTCATCATCATCGAGCTCAACAAGAAGCTTTCCGTCATGCTCAGCGAGGTGCCTTGGATGAAATTCAAGGTCATCGCCGAACCGGATCTCAGCGTCTTCGCCAAGCACCCCGTCATGCAAGAGACTCTGATAAGCATTGCAGAGACGACCGTCCAACACGTCACAATGGAGATGCACAAGCAGTTGACCATCGCCATGGAGTCTGCTATCTCGATCGTTACTGCATCTGCTATGCGTCATGTTTCGGAGCAGATGGAAATTTTGGTTCAGGATGTCGTTGGGTGTGCTTCGGCCAGCGCGTCGATCACAGAGGCAGAACGTCTCCACATCTACGGTCGTGGCGGCAGCATTTACGGGAATGGCTATCCCTATGGTCATGGGCACGTACACGGGAATGGGAACGGCTACGCCCATGGGCACGAACACGGGCATGGGCACGGACATGAGCACGGACACGGGCACGAACATGGGCACGAACATGGTCACACTCACGGCCATGAGCACGGTTCTGCCCATGCCGGCCACGGGTACATTCAGCACGCACAAAGCTATAGCACCAAAGAAGCCCTAGCTAACGGTGCCAAAAAGCCACTGGCCGCCCATAGTTGAACGTCTTCCTTTCCACCTTCTTTATTCTTTAATCAGTATTCGAGGACATGTACCATATAACTTCCAGGTCTATTAGTTGTGTAAAATGTTTGCTTATTGGGTTTTTTTCGTTCATAATAATGCTGTCTCTCATCACTTTGCCTGGTTGTATCTGTCGTAAAACACGAGTTCCGATGATTTGGCTTCCAACAACCAAAATTGTATTAGGTAGTATTTATCTTGCAGTTCAATAAATGCTTTCTAGTATATCTCGACAATGCTGTCTAATCTTCAGCCTGACCAGCTGTGATCACGTCATCTACAAAACCAAAATTCAGGCTAGCACTGACAACGTAGGAAAAGGGAAAATACCGATCTTAAGCACCGCACGAACAAGCTGTTAAATTGAAAAGACATCGGTTAAGCAACTGGAAGCGCGAAACAACAAGAATCGGGTCCTAACCTGGGTGGCAAGCAAGTACTGTTGTCGCTTGGAGATGAGAGGATCGTATACAAACTGCTTCTTCATGTCTTCGGAACTCGTTAATTAGTACTTTAAATCTGATATTGATACGGCAGCATACCATTTTCTCCTCTGCCGTTGCAGTCAATTCCAAGCCGCGAATTTTTTTCGTTCACTTGTCGACTGCGCACATCGGTCAAAGTCTCGATGGGGGACAAGCCGCTATTCTCGGCCAACGCCAGGGGGATAGCGTCCAAGGCCGATGCAAAGGCACGCATAGCGTATTGTTCGATAGATGGGATCTAAGGGAAGCATCAATGTCAGATCGCTGAAAGGAGTGTAGGCCGTCGCTCGCGAACCTCATCTGCTGCCTTTGACACTGCGATGGAACAGCTGATGTCCGCGGAACCGCCTCCGTACACGACCCGGTTATCTACGACGAGATTGCGTACAACGCAAATGGCATCATGCAATGCCCGTTTGGCTTCGTCCACGATCTGGAGTACAAAGGGTTCATTGTAAGTGAGAGAGGCCAGAGAAGTTTACGGGCAAGCCCACCATCTTATTGCTTCCTCGTACAAAGATAGTAACTGCTCTTGTGTTTGCACATTCCTCGATGACGAGCATCTTGTCGCGGGTTGTACCGAAAGAGATTTCGCGTACGATGCCTGCCTTCCCAAGCTTCTCCTTCGTAAGATCCTCGAACCTGGGTACAATCCTTCCTTGAGTCGCAATGGCGATTAACTGTCCGAGAGATTAGTATTGCGGGAAAGAGAACACGATCTTACAGCACATACCTCAATTTCAGGACCTCCAACCCATCGAACAGCAGGGAGTTCATTTTGCATCAACAAATGGTTTGCCTCGTCGTCGAAACCCCACTGGCAGATAACCAAGTTCGCGCCTGTGTCTTTTACCCTTCTGATCATATCAGCAAACTTTTCTTTTTCGTAATCCCTCAGTTTATTGTATTCATCTACGCTCGTTATGTCCAGTTTGTGTTTTGTCTTGGGACGTGGAGGTTCGAATGGACATGTAAGAATGGCAAGACGAGCATCTCTGACAACTCGCGGCATTTGGGGATGCGACATGTCCTTGTCGAGAAGGACACCACGGATAAGTTTTGTGTCAGCTAGAGAGCCTCCAACCTTGCCGTCGACTTTAATCAGATCGAAGGGGACGTCACGACGTTCAAGATCAGCGACCGCCAAGACAGCATCAACGGCGATCTGGGCAAATTGTGTGTGTTCTTTCGAAACTCTGTCAAACGTCATTAATCGATGTTCTACGATAAGGGGGCTTGCAAACAAACATTTTGCTGCCCAAGCTCGTCTTTGCAGTTTTGAGCAAATTTTCTGTGTCTTCCAGGGAGAAATCTACGCGATCAGAGATACGATTGAGTTGTTCGACTGCGACGGCGCACGCGCGATCGAAACCATCCGCGATTCGGATAGGATGAATGCCTCGGTCTAGAAGGGCTTCGCTTTGCTCCAGAAGAGCACCGGCAAGAACTAAATTTGTTGATAAGATGCATTTCGAACAATAAGGATCGGCGAAGCGTACCGACGACACCAGTTGTTCCATCTCCGATTTCGTCATCCTGACTTTTTGAGAGTTGCACAAGAAGTTTCGCGATTTGGTGTTCAACCTCCATCTGCCCGAGTATAGTCGCGCCATCGTTAGTCACCGTAATTTCTCCATCCGAAGATATCAGAATTTTGTCCAGTCCTAAACATTGCGCATGTTAAGCTTGGTAGCTGAACAGGGTTATGAAAACATACCCCGAGGACCCAGAGATGTGCGGATGATATTGGCTACTGTGCGAGCAGCAAGGATGTGCGACTGGGACAAAACTGAGAAAATATGGGCGAAAATTGGGGAAAAACAGACCTTGATCGCCTCCACGCCGTGTGTTCTCGTTTTCCTTGCTTGCTCGCGAAGGATAATAAATGGTCTTCCGAACTAAACAGTGATGAGCATGAGTGGAAGTAAGATAAGAAAACACGTACCTCGTCTGTAGTGTATACAGCCGAGTTTGGGTCAACGCTCATGGACATTTTGGAAAGAAAGAAAGATCAGTGGACGTTCTGTCTGAGGACGCGTCGCGAGTCTTTGATAATTCTGCGGATGGATGCGGTGTGACGGTGTGACGTTGGGCAAGGACAGCATTATCAACTCCACCGTTCTCTCTCCCAGACAATCACCATCTTTTGGATCATTTAAAACACTAGAGACACCAGCACACGCATGGAACACGAAATCGATGGCTGGATCGAACAGCTCAGTAACTGCAAGCAGCTCACAGAGGCCGATGTCAAAAAACTCTGCGACAAGGTATGTGGATAAGGATTTAGCCCAGAATCTAGGGCCTGCTGCGCTGCGCTGCATCGTGTTCGTTCTAATATATTCTTCTACAGACACGAGAGATATTGATGGAGGAATCAAATGTGCAGCCTGTGAGGTGTCCGGTCACTGTATGTGGTGATATACATGGGCAATTCGTGCGTCTATTTCCGTTCCCTCCGTCAGGCTAGCAAGCTCCTTGCATTGCTGATTCTCATTGCTTACACACCCACCGTCATTTGCGCCCTGACACCATTCATTCACTGCTATCAGCATGATCTCTCAGAGCTCTTCCGGATCGGGGGGAATTCGCCAGACACAAACTATTTATTCATGGGCGACTATGTCGACCGAGGGTACTATTCAGTGGAAACAGTGACATTGCTCGTTGCACTCAAACTTCGTTATCGAGACCGGGTCACCATCTTGCGGGGGAACCACGAGTCACGACAAATCACGCAAGTCTATGGCTTCTACGACGAATGCCTCCGAAAATACGGCAACGCCAATGTCTGGCGGTACTTTACAGACCTCTTCGACTTCCTACCCCTCACCGCCCTCATTGACAACCAAGTACGTTACCATACTTCGCATTTCTTGTCGCTATTGTCCTCCAATGGGACAATACCGTCCGTCGTGTGATGACAATTTCATTCCAAACCCTGAAATGGTTATCTCGCTTGACATCTTGATCTTCGTTCCCATCATGATATTCAACAATTCATACTCACCGTTTCCGACAGATATTCTGTTTGCACGGCGGACTTTCACCATCCATCGACACCCTTGACCACGTCCGTTCTATCGATCGAGTACAGGAGGTGCCTCACGAAGGACCGATGTGCGATCTGCTATGGTCCGATCCCGATGACCGTTGTGGTTGGGGAATATCTCCACGTGGTGCTGGTTATACATTTGGGCAGGACATTTCAGAAGCTTTCAACCATAACAATGGACTCACACTCGTTGCTCGGGCGCATCAATTGGTTATGGAGGGTATGTCCGCCAGTTGACAGCCGGGACATGCACCCTAAGTCCGCTAATCTGCGTCCAACATCCAGGTTATAGCTGGGGACAAGATAGAAATGTGGTAACGATCTTTAGTGCGCCAAATTACTGCTATCGGTGTGGCAATCAGGCTGCCATCATGGAGATAGACGAAAAATTATCATACAGCTTGTGCGTCTCAGTTCCCCTATTGCTCGTGTCTATCATCGTCTCTGACCATTGGTACCATGGGCAGCCTACAATTCGATCCTGCCCCGCGGGCCGGGGAACCTCTCGTGTCGCGGCGTGTACCTGATTACTTCCTCGTGAGTGTTCTTATCGTCCTTGAACGATTCGAGTTAATCCCATTTTCTACCAAATAATAGTGATTAAACGACGTGTCATGTTCACTTAATAGCGTACATACCTTAAACGTGTACAACTCTTATTTCGCAGACGCCAACGATATATACCTTTCACTCTTCACTGATGGACATAGATGATGACAGACGACTTCATGTTTTGTTGAAAATCTGTAATTTGACCTTGTTTTCTACCAATTTCCATGACCATGGACATTTTATTTATGAAAATTTGATATCCAAGATAATTCCGCGCACCCAGCGTTCCTGGATGACCTCGCTTGATTGTGAAAGCCTTCCAGTGCTCCAAGCACAACTGCTCGTCTATCGAGTCCTCATGCATGATCAGCCACATTCAATTTCCACAGCGAATGCCCGGGCCGTCAAGCCTAGGCGCCTTTCGTCTTTTGCCACGGTCATGTCTGTCAACAACGCGTCGGGAATTTGGACTCTGAGACCTCGCAGTTACACCTCCATCCATCGATCCACAAAACATACTCGAATACTCCACACTGGCATGAAAACACAGCAATCGGTGCTCATCTAATGGCTTACTCGGTCGATTATTCCTTGCAAAATTATTAACGGTGTTAAAACTTCAAGATTTGGAATAAAACCGCGTTAGTCTCGTATTCAGACCTATAAACAGATGACAATCGATCTGTTATTAAAGGCGTGTTCTCCCTCTTCATCCAATCTGCAAGCTTGTTATCATTAAAACCTACCCCATCTGCTTTCTAGACTCTTCATGTTCATTGGTTTACTTTCGTCCCGAATTAAAAAGCCACTGTTACGTTGTAATGGCCAACTGGAGGATATCCCTCTTCCGCCAGCGTTTATAATGTAAATACGGTTGCGCATTGGGGTTTGAGTATTAACCCCTCCGAGAGAGGTGAATAACGCGTAAAGCAGGTGGATATCACTTAAGTATTTGGGCTTGAGGTATGGATCCAGCATTGCTCGCTTTTATCACGGTTCAGAGTACTTATCGCTGATGCAGCGCCTTTAAGGTACCCCAGAAGGGCCTAATTCCGTCGAACAAGTAAGATTGTGTAATTTTGGACTACCTTTCTGTTAATAGTTAATGTGATCTTTAGCAGTGCTTGTGCAAATGGCGTGCTTCTGTTCAAGGAACATTTCCCCGGACGTCTCGTCATCAGTTTTGACACATGCAAACACAACCACTTGCAATGCATATTCCCAAAACAATGCGTTGAGAATAACACTCGTACTTTGAACGTGGCCCAAATTGTTGACATGAATGTCTATACCTCAGGTTGTGAATATCTTGCGCTCTGTGCTCTGCGGACCTTACTGCGGCGGCGGCTGTTATGTACCGTAAAGAAATCCGGGCCCCATTCTCATAGCGATTCTGGCTAAACTACCACCTGTCTGGGTAATTGAAGCTTCTTTCTCAGGTTGAGTTGATAACAATGACAGATACACGTCATGGGACTGACGGTTACTTGGGCAGCGACTCCCATCGCTATATAAGAGCTCGTTTGAAAAAGTAAATGATCCAGTTATCCCACCTTTGCCGCCGGGTTATCTAGTGCTAATGATCCAGGCTTTTATTCAACTGTTTTTCTATCTTGTGGTGCCATGGGCTTGCTGGCGTTTGATTCGACGGCGTTTATTCCCTTCGGTGCTGGATAACATTCCTGGTCCACCAGGCGAATCGTGGATCGCAGGTGAGCCATTTATCAAGACATTAAAGGAAATCGGTTGACTGATTCCCATGCAAACTAGGATCTTGGAACGAACTATTCAACACGACGGCATGGGATTATCACCGAAAGCTTGCGGAAACTTGTATGTGTCTCCTTAAGGCATAAATCCCATCCTCAAATCAATTATTAGATGGCGCTGTCGTCCGGCTAAATGGTATTTTGGGGGTAAATTTCTATCCGAAGTGAAAAAATATATCTGAGTCAAATTCATTCAACTCAAGGGACAAGACCTCTATGTGTTCGACCCAAAGGCGCTGCACCATATTCTGGTCAAGGTAGGCCATTGATGATGTGGCTGTTTGCTTGCAGAACTGATTCGGATATTTACTGCCAAAGGACCAGCATCTCTACGATGAAACAGCAGTATTCTACGCGTAAGATGTCGATTTTGGTAATTACCAGAAGTACGCTTACACCGTTCGAATAGGGCAAACAAGGCTATCTTTGGCGAAGGCATTTTTACTTCACGCGGTAAGAAGCGAGCGAAAATGTTGCTACTGGGCGAATCATGACCATGGCGACATTTTACAATCTTCTAGGCGAAAGACATCGCCATCAACGAAAAATGCTTAACCCTGTCTTTTCTATTTCTCATATGCGGGAAATGGGTAAGTACTGATCAAATATAGAATTGTCCTCTTTCTCATGTAAACCTCAGTCCCCATATTTTACGAAGTCGCCCACAAGGTAATTCATCATCGCGGCTAAAGGCTTCGTTGTTTTTACTTTCTCTATCTCCAGGTCCACCGGCTCCTTGTGCAAAAGGCTCAACGTGGACCCCAAGAGGTTCGTAATTCTTCTGCAAGAGCCTCTGGGTAGTTCAACAACGTAATAAAACAACCAGGTCGACGTCATGGACTGGATGACCCGTTTAGCTCTAGAACTTATTGGCCAAAGCGGACTGGGTTACAGTTTCGACGAACTTACGGAGAACTCGGTTTTGCATGAGTATGGAGTCGCTTCTAAAAGCCTGGTGTAAGCTTTGGACCCTTCACTGAAATGACTACTATTAAATCGTTGCAGACCCCTACAGTCAGGATCAGTTGTACCGGGTCAAATTCTGTTGCCACTGGTAACGAAAATCGGGACGCCGGGTTTCAGACGATTTCTGGTAGACCACCTCCCTTTCAAACGCATCAAGCAACTTCGGGATATTACCGACACCCTGCACAAAACCTCGGTTGAGATTTTCAATTCCAAGAGAAAAGCTATCCAAGAAGGTGATGCGGCAGTTACTGCACAAATCGGGAGGGGAAAGGATATCATTAGCATTTTGAGTAAGAGAATTCCGTTTTCAAATGTCTCTCCTTTTTAACAATTAACTTGAAGTGAAGGCTAATATGCAAGCGTCCGAAGATGAGAGATTGTCGGAAGAAGAGCTCATAGGCCAAATCACGTCCGGACTTCCTTCGATTTTCGTCGCCTTACTCATGATTGCAACAGCTCGCTAACCTTTGCCGCCACTGACACGACGTCTGGAGCGCTCTCTCGCACATTGCACTTACTTGCTCAACATAAGAATGTTCAAGAAAAAGCTCGTCAGGAAATCAGAAACGCTCGGAAAGAAAACAACGGACGGGACATTGACTACGACGTTCTTGTCTCGCTCCCATATTTGGATGCAATTTGCAGAGAAACCCTCCGACTGTTTGTACATGCCCTTCTCGCGAGATATGTACTGACTCATCGAATCTTTAGATATCCTCCAGTCTCCACACTCACGAGAGAGTATGCGAACTGCCATTTTCCGTTGATTCCGCTTAATTCATGGTTTACATAGAGTTATACAAGACACCGTGTTACCTCTCACGACGCCTGTCAAAGGCTTGAACGGCGCACAAGTTCACGAAATCCCTCTCCAAAAGGGAACTATTATTGCCATATCTATCCTCAACACAAATAGAAATCCCGAATTATGGGGTCCAGATGCACAAGAGTGGAAGCCTGAGAGATGGCTTGATCCTTTGCCTGACTCTGTGGTTAATGCCCATGTGCCAGGAGTTTATTCGCACCTGTAAGAACAGCTTGTCTTTCTAATGGAGTACTTGGTACTGACTGGTATGCCTAGATTAACATTCCTCGGAGGAGGACGGTCTTGCATGTGGGAAACCATTACTTGTCCTCTTCGTGAACCCAAGTTAATCACGTTCATTTAATAGCGGGTTCAAGTTCTCCCAACTCGAAATGAGTAAGTCTGGTTTTTACTCCTGTTGGCATAATCTAACAAGCCTGCTTAAGAGGTCGTCCTAGCACTCATGCTGGAGTCACTCGACTTCTCACTTTCAGATAAGAAGATATTTTGGCAAATGACTGGAATTGCCACTCCGAATCTCGACCTGGACAGTATCAAACCGACACTCCCAATGATAATCAGTTTAGCAAAGTAACATTGGGACTTGCTTCGGTCGGGGCTTGGCTGATAAGATGATCCACGTTATGCCGCATTCCTAATTATGTCTCGGTCCATATGCGAGGTTAGAAGCTGCCATCAATGACCGGCGCGTGAATTTCGTGTACTCATTCACGTCGTTGTGCTTGGTTTCAGCAGTGATCCTTGTCTCTATTTATGAAAATGTATGTAAAGACATTACGATTTATAAGACGGGTGCAGGATTTATTGGTGAATATCGGCAAAGTGGACAGGGCTACACCCTCAACGAACTCACTGAGACCTCTGACCGGCGGAAGTATGCCCTGCGGTTAAACTGGTGTGAGCCGCTCTGGCTGCACAATTTGGGCACGGAATACATATGGTCTAGTAGTAAGAGAACAGTCTTTTGAAATAGACGCGCTAGACCCTTTAACGGGATGCTCACAAAGTGAGGATGGACAAGGCTATTTATTCTATTAATAATAGGTATGTAGTGGATGCCTGGACCGGAAAGCAATGAACGAGTAGGTAGTAGTAATGCGTGACAGGGTATAGTTTCGTAGCTCCATATGAATAGTCGGTGTAAAATGGATTTTAGTCGCCACCGGCATCCCCTCCACCAGCGTCTCCTCCACCAGCGCCACTGTCTCCACCAGCATCACCACTAGGGCCAGGGCCACTGTCGTTATTGATAGTGCTCCCGCCTCCTGCACTACCAGCGACAGCACCGGCTCCAGATACTGCTGTGACGGAATGCCCTCCCGCGGTAGGCTGGGCAGCCGAAGGTATGTCAGCCGGTCCTGTATGGTGCTCGTGGTGGTGTTCCTCTTTTTTCTCGACAGGCGAGGGCGGGGTACGAGGATCTGCTGTCGGAGAGTATCCGTTGGAAGTTGGCTCGACGGGAGGCTGGGATGCGACCACTGTATCCGAAAGCGTAACGGCGGAGTCGGTTGGCGCGATAGCATCCACTTCAGCAGCCTCGTCTGTGTCCTCGGCCTTCTTCACGTCTTCAACCTTCTTGTCTTCTTTCTTTGCTTCCTTTTCTTGTATAACACTCGGGCCAGCAAATGCGTTTCCCTTCTTATAGTCCCACTCGCTAATGCCGACTTTCGATCCTAGCACTTTCCAGTTATCCTTCCACGTTTTCACGCGTTTCTCGCATGTGCTGACGAGGTCTGGCCAATATTTCTCGTGGACATATTCGAAATCGTGGCTGCCACCCCACTCTTTCATGACCATGTCTGTCTTGAAGAAGCCGTCTTCAAAGATCTTTGGGTTGAACTTGACCTTATTACGTGTGATGGGATCGACAAAGGGCATCACTATTTTGAAGAAAGCGTTTACGAGGAAAGGGACATTGATGACGAGGGCAAGACCGAGCCGCTCGGGGTAGTGATTCTGAAGGATACTGAGGACTGATAGGGCGGTTGAGACACTGGGGTTCTTGGCCTTATCGGCGAAATTGATAAGGAGGGCGAGCGTTCTAGGTGGCAAAATGGCTCCGTTAGGTGACTAATGGTAGTGTTGCGAAATAATTTACCCACTCTACGCCGGGTTCCATGAGATCAACGCAACGCTCGAGCATCCATACGGTAAACTGGATTTGCCGCGTCGCTTCATCGGTGTTCTGACGACTGGGAATCATGTAGAAGGCGGGTTTGCCAGCGACATCGTATCCGTAAATAACCGCCTTTCCAGTAACCGCCTACACATTATGGAGGTAAATTAAATTTTTTTCTTGGAGGAGACCCAAAGAAATACGAACTTCGGGTTCGACATGTTGGGCGCTAACGACGTCGTAAATGCCATATTCACGGCGCCACTTCAGGGTACCTTCCAGCCTGTGGATTGCATTCGACACTTTCCATTTGGAGGCACGAAGATACCTGCATGTTTTTAATAAGAAATAGCGCCTTACATATGAGCGACTGGTAGTAGACAGACACACACCGAAGGATACATTCTCGGGAGATCCAGAATTTCTCGTCCTCAGTGAGCTCGCCTTTTTCGATATTAGGAATGGTGTAGACTGGGGTGGTGCGCGTCAAATGCCCCAGGACCTCGTCGTACATCTTTTGTTCAGTCGGCGAGAGCACAGCGTGAGGGTCGTCATTGAAAGTCGTAGCAGGTGGTTGAATGGGTAAAAATGCTTTCTCAGCAGAACCCATAGCGTTTTTGTGCTGTAATTAAGGTCGTCTATGGGGTATATGAACACGGTAAGAAAGAAAAAGGAAAAATAGGTCCTCGAGTCCAAAGTTCAAACCCGTTGGCGCCTCGTCAGTGGTACGAGATCACTAAAGGCACGTGACCCAGGCGGGTTGCCTTGTGAGAAACGCTGAACTTTAACTTTAAAAGAACTCCCGGCGGCTTGTCCATGGGGACGCCAGTGCTGTTGTATTGGCACCACAAGGAGCCAGGGCCTCTCGACTCAATTCTTTCTCCAAATTCCTGTCAAGGGCTCCTGACAGTTTTGCCTGAAGTGGTTCAAAACAGCACCGCTTAGCCCGTCAAGCCCTGTAGCTCGGTAAACGAGTACTCACGCATTGAGTTCTTGAACACTTGATAAGGAACACCTTTCACTGTTTATCGACAGTGTGTTTAAATCCATAGCTTTGCTCAAGGCACCGTACATGGCAGCGTGGATGGTTTGCCGTGCTAAACTCGAATCTCCCAGAGGAAACTGGGATCCGGCTCTCAGACAGCGGTCAGTGACAACTGTTCCAGTGTGATCGCAGTGGGGTCCAAGCCTTACTTCTGGGGTCCGAGTCCCTGCTCTCCCAAGACTCGAAAAGTACGACTGCCCATAGCATTGTGGGTCTTGTAGTAACGGCAAAAAATGTCAAATATTCAATACACACAATAGTGAGTTGAACTTTCCTGGCCATAATCGCGGAGTTCTAAACCTCAAAACTTATCTACCAAGACCAATAGCATTTCTAAATCGCACCAAGTCTATTCTCAAGAAGGACACCGCAGATCTTCGTCGATCTGATCCCAAAAAGGAACTCTTCTTTCTGTTGTACATGTCCCACCCTGGGATTCTCCTCAAGTTCTAGAAATATTGGTATAGCCAAAACAAAAAGCTTCGATGAATACTTGGGAATAATGCAGTATTAAGCAATCCAGGAATTCAAACTCGCCGGTGCAGAAATGAACTTTCTCTAATTTTCGGGACTATAATCACACTAGGAACACCCAACTGGATATCCAGGGCTTTTTTCGTGGCTCTTGTTCCTGTTAATTAATTCTTTAATTGGTCCGGATTGGCGCTTGCCATTGGCTAGGGTCCTACTAATAACAGTGGAACCTTCATATTCCCCTTTTGACCTTTTCCCCTCTTACCCAAGTAGTCCACAATAATAACAACTGCCTACTCTAAGGCGTGGCCATACCTTTTCCCTCAAATTTCATATCAAATTTTGGCGAGATGGACCCACCCATAAGCCTTCTCTCAATTCCAGAGGATCTCCTCATTCAGGGAATCCTCTCGCGCCTTTACCACTCTTCCAGAGTACAGTGTCTCCGAACCTGCCGGCATTTGCACACCGTCATCTCATCTTCACCTCTCCTCGTTTACCTCAAGGAACTCGAAATTGCAGGCATGATCGACAACCCAGCCTGTACGCTTCAATCCATTTCCATCAATGAACGCCTGGAAATGCTTAGAGAGCGCGAGATGCGCTGGATAAGCTTGAATTGGAAATGGAGAAGGGAGATCGATATGCCGCGCTTTACTGCGGCTGGGACGTACACCTATTCCGGTGGTGTATACCTGCTCGGAAGACGCACAAACCCTCAAGAGGGCGTGGTGGGGATGTATTCGATGAACGTTCCCCGGAAATTTGACGAGCCGATTGACTGGAAGGAATTGGATCTTGGACAACGGCATCTCCCAAGCGCAATGGCCATCGAAGAACATGACCTAGTCGCCTGTGTTATATAGTAAGCAATACTCAACTCCACCCGGTATTATGTGTCTCTGATTGTCTATGTGAATAAGCAACCCTGGAATTACTCCTTCACAGTTCTTAGTGAAAATTCAGTTAGTTCAATACACCACCCTTCAGCCGCACCCCTTGGCATCCTCTAACGTCCTTGACGTCTGCTCCTTTGGAGAGTGGGACGGAAGCCCTACGAGCCACACTTCCATCTGCGGCGACTACCTTGCCATTTCTGTTGCCCTATTGAATTCCAGCCGTCCATGGTCACAATTGGTCGTATGGAATTGGAAAACTGGTAGGATATTATGCCAGTCACGTACAGCTGGGACCAGTAAAACTGGGTTGACCTTCCTGAGGGAGGACTTGATAATAAATATCGACCTTGACAATAAATCCATTGATGTCTACCAGATTCCATTCTTTTCCGCAGAGCATAATTACGACCCTAGGCATATCCCACGGATGCGATGTATCCAAAGGCTCAAGCTCCCCATGGTCGAGCGAAATTACGAATATGCCGCCGCTGTATGTTCTTCGTTGCCCGGCCCAGCGGTTTCCTTTCCACCAGAGAATATTCGAACCACCCGTCCCTTTATCGACGACCCATTGAGCGCAATTCTATCCATATATTTTCGCGTTAGAGATACTCGGATGGCCCGAGGGACTGGACCATTCCTCACTTTCTTTGTGATCACCCACCGTCGGGTCTTTCTCGATTTTATCTTGAAGAGGTTGGCCTCAGTTCCAGACGGTCAACAGCTTAATGAAGCTGATATTCCAGAGGTCGATTGGGAAGAATGGGGCCCTAGAAATACGCGGATGTTCTCTTTTGAGGGAGGAGACGACCGGGTTGCCAGTATTTCTGGGACGAAGTGCGTTATATTCCAGGACAAGAAGATAGAAATTTTAGATTTTGGACGAAAGAAGGTAGCAGTCCAAATGGGTCGGATGGAGGACTCAAGAGCAGTAACCAGCGATGTGCCTGCTGCTGAGATCGAGCCTAGACCGGGAGTTCGTATCGACGTCGTTGGACATGATGTGCCAGCTATGTACCCAAGGACAAAGGGTATATTTCGAGAGGATGTCATAACATGCTTGCCATATATCAGGAGCACGTTTGGCCATACAGGCACTATCGGGCTGCCAGAAGACAGGGTCTGGGAAGGGGGTTGGGATTCGGACATCCTTATGGATGACCAACGTATTATAGGTACCAAGGTAAGTCCTTCGGTTCAGATTATTGTTTACGTTCATGTTGACTTCAATAAAAAATACCACCCTTAATGATCATAGGGACGGGAATCAGATGAAGTATCTCGTACAGACAAATTAGACATCTTGTATTTCGGGTGAGTAATCGATTAAACTTAACACTACTACCTACTGGTATGTACAGCATACACATTTCCCTCGACATGTTGCGGCTTCCATCCTTTACTAGGGCTTACTTTGTTTAACATATATCACATAGACCATTTACAATTCGGGTCAGAACTGTACTTGTAGAATACATGAATAAAGACACAATTCCGATGCAAAAGAAATTCTAAACACATGATTAGACATTACAATAAATACAGCACTGATGACGCGGGCCATGTCCTTTGGCTAAATGTTTTACGAAAGCAATGCAGGGGGGAGGTACACCGAGAAGCTCAAGAGTCCAAGGTTTTTGGTTCCGAATCTTTAACTTGGTCTGAACTTTCAGAAGCAGGCAAAGCGGACGGAGTTGCATCAGCGAAGGCGGCCTTTTGAGAGTCCGCTGTGCTACCCATCGACGCTGTATGGTATGAATGGACTGTCCCCTTGCTTCCAGAAGTCGTCGACGCGTACCCATCCTCCTGGGTTTCCGGTCCATTAATACTGGCCAATGCTTGACTATCGACTATCCTGACAGTTTCTCCTCGCCTCATTAGCTCGCCGATTTCTGTAGGGTGGGTTTTGCCTGACATCCCGACAAGAAGCTCTGCCCGTGCTGTGAGACTGTTTGTCCGACTACGAGGTTCGCTATTTCCGGAAAAGTCGGTTTCAGCCCAAGACACACGGGCATTTCTGGTGGGCGGCCTGCTTGTCGTCGGCCGTTCGCGATCTCGGTTTGTATTATGGCTCGACGCGAGGCTACTTCTCCATTCCCGCGACCCCATGGACTCGATCGTTGGCATTCGTCTGACATAGCCATTAAGCATTTGAATGTGATCATCGGCCGGGTAAGGTCGGTGATAGTCGTTCGAGGCCAGAGGAGCTGCGTAAAAGTCGTCCTCCTCGTCATAATCATAGAGTTGTTGATGATGAGCATGATTGGTACCCAAATCCGGGGACTGTCCAGGAGGCGGAGAATCGGATGCACGGTGCGAAGATGCATCGTCCGAACGGGCAAATGCCAGAGCTTCTTCTGTCTCACGGGAAATCAGATTAACAAGGCTACGGAAGCGGTCTATATAGCCATGATCAGAGTTATTGTGGTCATTGTTCATGGGAATGAAGTTCGGGTTATTGTAGCTTGGTGCTTGACCACCTTCTTCGGATGACCGTGACCGGTTCTGGCGGAGGCGATTTCTGGGTGATGAGGCTGAGGATAAAGTGGATTCTGACGACTGGTGAGGCAAAATGGGATCACGGTGTAGGTGGGGAATAGCTACGGAATCATTGGAGCGTCCGGGTATCAGTGGAACCTGACAGGAGTCGAGACGAGCATGCGATTTTTTGCCCTTTAAATGACGCGGTTTTGAAAAGCGTGGAACGGGTATAAAATGGGGGGAAGACGTAACGCGGTGGAATGCAATCTTTGACGTGTATAAGTATAAATCAGATATATTTTATGATTAAGACTTACAATGATAATTAAAGTGACGAGAAGGCGGACGATAGATAAGGTTACCCAGAATCCCCAGGTCCGATTTTTATGGTTGCAGAGCGAATACCGAGTCGACCATACAAGGTCAACATCAAGCCCGCATCGGTGTCGTGTTTGGAGTTCAATATCAGACGTCTTTCTCCAGACGAGTATGACGACAAAATTCACAAGGCTTGGGCCAAACAGACAGCAGGAAGATAAGTAATGCAGGGTGGAGCGTAGAGACAATAGTGCCTGTACTGAGAACCCGTGGAAGAGCAGGTTGGTTTGGGCAATGTACAGAATACATGCACATGAAGCAAAGGCAAAGGACAGCCCAGTTGAGATCCCGAGTGCCAGAGACAACGATTGTCCGGTGGCGCTTTGATAGATGGTAAAGGCAAGAAAGTATCGCGCTGTGCTATAGATAGACCAGACAGCTAAGAATAATCAGCCACATCTAACAGTAAACGTCTAGCCAAATAAAGCTTACCCATAATTGTCTGCAACACGTTCTTACTCCATCGCAGTAGACGAGCACCTCCTCGTGGTTTTCCCTCTGTATGTAACACTTTTTCGTCGTGTATGGAAGGGCTGGTCATTACGTTGGAATGTGACCATCGTGGAAGTGAGAGAATCCTATCCGAATGTCTAGATTGGTGAGATATCACGTCGTGGTGCTCTCTGGGTGCAGAGGCTATAGGCTGAAGGAGAGGTTCGTATGGCTGTGAATGGAAGGTAGTGTTCGTGTGCAATGTTACGCTCGAGACAGTTGAGAGATTTCGGGAATGAACCAGAGTACTTTGGGGTTCAAGTGGCTCATATGTGTGCGTTAGGGATGAAGTAGCCATTGTCTTTAGTCTAGACGAAATGGAAGGACTGCAGGTCGGAGTTTTGGCCCTTGAAGATTGTGAGATGGCTGGAGAACTCTGTATCCTGGTTGTTAGAAGATAAAAAACCAATTGAAAAGAAACCGACCGTAAAGAGGTGCGATGCTACAGAATACGCGTGAAAATAGAAGAATTACGCGTCAAAGGGTACGTTTTGGTAGAAAGCGAGGTGAAGCTCAACATGAACATGAACCATCGGGTTTGGCCTTACCAAAATTGGACGATCAATGTTTGGCATAAGCTCCAACAGGCAACACACCATCTGATCGCGTCGCCCGATAAGGAATGCTGCCGTACGGCTCTTGGACGGACAACCTCCTTCTGCAAGTCCTTCTGTACCTTTCTGTTCTATCAGGAATCTGCGTACGATGTATCCCTCGATTGAACCATTTGAATTTGGAAAATTCAAGGTTTCGGACGTACATACTCTCTAGTGAGCCCTATTCCGGTGTTCAGAATGGCAAATCTAGCCTAACCATCGTGATCAACTAGTTATGAGGTGTCTGGAAAGAAAGATGGAACTCCAGGTGAGTCCATTGACAGGGTTATGTGACTAAGTTATCTAATTCAATAAACCAGTTGTCTTTCTTCACGGTATGATTGCTGCCTGTAAAAATGGCAATTACATGATGAATCCGACACCTAACAAGGGCAATAGGAGGGCCTGGAGGTGGTGTAGACCCAAGTGACAGAGGGTTTTTCAATCCAGAGAAATACAAGGTATGCCTAGTGTTGAAAAGGTTTCTTAGAGCTTTTCTTGATGAGAGCCGCAACCCCAGATAATCCTCTTTGATCAAAGGGGTGCTGGAAAGTCAACTCCGTAGGTAATTCTTATCTTAAAGCATCACTTTTTCTCATATTTAAATTTTAGGAGTGCCTCTCTTGAGGAAAATACGACCTGGGATCTTGTAAAGGACATAGAGAAGCTAAGAGAATCTCTTAAGGTCGAGAAGTGGCACGTTTTCGGAGGCTCTTGGGTGCGTCATCGCATACAAATTCTCAAAGACTTTTTGTTCTTATATGACTTAAGGGATCGACTCTGTCGCTTGCTTATGCACAGGTAAACTCTGTGTTCAGGTCTTCTTGAAATCTTTCTAACGCATGGTCTTCTAGAGTCATCCAAATCGGGTGAAAACCCTGATTCTCAGGTAAGTACTTCGTTTGAACAGTCTGGTACGTCGGTCCTGAATCGGTCTCAAAACCTTTTTACAGAGGTATATTTACACTTCGGAAAAGGTCAATCATACCGCCAAATACACTGAGCAAGCGGCTAATAATTGTACTGACTCAGCGAACTCAAATTCTTCTATCAAGAGGGAGCCTCCCATTTATTCCCAGAAGCATGGTAATGCTGCTTTTTCTAAAATGCCCAGTTCTATAAGCCGCTAACTGGCCGAGATATTCAGGGAGGAATATCTTGCCCCGATTCCGGAGCCCGAGAGACGAGACATGATGTTAGCATATCACGCACAATTAAACTCTGCAGACGAAGAAACACGTATTAAGGCTGCGAAGGCTTGGGCCAAATGGGAGTACGTGCCCTCGGCCCTGAATGTGTTTATGAGTTGATTAACTTTGATCAGGATGTGGACCTCGAAATTATTGGTGGATCCCGCTCATATAGCCCATGCAGACAACGATGCTTTTGCCAAGTGCGTTTCACTCAAATTATTCTCCAGTTAAAAACACACTTATTTCCTTCTGGCAGTGCTTTTGCTCGAATCGAGAATCATTACTTCGTGAATGAGGTAGGGATTCAAGTATTTATTACCTTGAGTTGAATTTGCATCTGCGACCGTCAGGGATTTATGAGGGACGGACAACTTCTAGAACGTCAAGAAATCGACAAAATGTGGGTTGCTCCATTCATCGAAAATTTCCGTTTAACAGATTTGCCGACACCCTTCTTAGACGCCACATACCGACGGTCGTCATTCAGGGACGATATGATGTCGTTTGTCCTGTGGGTCCCACTTACGCCGCTCATAATTGCAACAATTTACATTCTCTTTTCCTAGGCAACCACGGCTTGGGCTCTTAAGAAAGTGAGGTTGAATGGACCCAGATATTAAATCTGTTGCTGAATCAGTGTCACTAGGTGTGGCCAGAAATCACCCTCAGCATCGTGCCAGACGCAGGCCACTCGTCTCGAGAGTCGGGCATCGCGAAGTTACTGGTTGAGGTGCGTCGTTCTATGCATAACTTAAAGGCGATAGCCATCTAAAGAAATATCCGTAGGCGACGGATTCTTTCGCTGATCTATGACTTACGGTGGCTTAAATGGACCACAGAACATATATTTTGGCAAGTATGGGGTTCTTTCCGATAATTTATCAAATGTAAACCGGTGTATCTTCGACAACTAAATGGCTCTGTTGTTAAGACCAGTCGAATATCAGGCACCTATTGGACGAAGTTATCTGCTTGATCTCAGCATTTGTTTGTTCTTAAATTTCCCTTCATAGATGGTGGTCTAGGATCTTGGAACTCTTGACCATGATCAGCAGAATCGTTTCAGGTGGAAAATGTCGTCATTGGAAAAGAAACCATCTCATACTCGGTCAATCCTCGTGAATAAACGAAAACAAGACTTATGCTCTCTGTTGAACAGTTACTCCAGATAGAAAAATCCTATCAGAATGTGATGTAACGGGAGTGATAGAACTGAGATCCATTAATAGGACATAGTGGGAAGTTGAAGACCCATTTACTCTTTATTATTCCTATGGAAGGTTTGATGTGCGACACCAGAGTGGCTTTATTATATTCACAGGAATTTGTTGACTCGGGTCTTTCAGGTGATGTGATACCATTACTCACATCCACTGAGTAACTAACAGAGATATTCTCAAGATATTCTTGGCCCGGAAACTTGAATGTCGGCTCTAGAACTTATAACTGGATGGCGGCTTCGTTGAACACGAAGAACATGGGTACAGTAAACAAAGACGACTCGGACAAAGATAGCGTAGCGTACAAATTCTCCACTCCGATGACAACATTTACGGCAGGTAGTGCAAAATGCGGCTTTGCAGGTTGTTTACAGCGCACTAATCGCTGCGGCAGGCCATAATTGTAGTCACCGGCTCGATAGCTGAAGGGGGAAAAGCGCGGCGGGCTCGTGAAGTGGCTCTTAAGGACCTGAGCAGAGAGCAACGCATCGAGTTCCTGTGCGCCCGCCCCCCTCTCCATGTACCATGGCTGCTCTACCGCCTCCTCCGCCAGATATCGCCAGAATGTATGTCTCTTTTTTGTTGATGGATATAGGCTAACAAATTTCCTTACTTACAGTGCCGGTCCTCTGGTATGAACCCACCAGCTTTATTGCGATATTGATGTAAACATTGGACTTGGTTAGCTGGTAGGATATCTTCTGCATTGGGGTTTGTTCGGTGTTCTCTCAATGCAAGTTTGTGAGTGTCATGTGTGCTTCTCTTGTAAGCTTTAACAAGAAGAATATAGATGTATACTGCCTTGCGTTTCCAAATGGCCATCACGGAAAGAAAGCTCTAGTATTTGGCATCTACGGAATTGAGACTGTTCAAACTTTTGTATTGGCATGCAGCGCTTTCAAAGCATTTGCTTCCGGATTTGGAGACATGACGGCGCTCACCGATGGCAGTATTCTTTGGGTTTCCATCCCTATTTTTGGTTCTATAGGTGCGTTTATCAGCCTTTCACATACAATCAAATGTTGGAATCATACTTCTTCTCCTAGTGGCATTTGTTGTCCAGGTTTTTTATGCGTATCGCATAAGCATTTTGGCCAAATCCAACGTCCTCACTGGCCTAATCCTGCTGGTAAGATATGAGCACGCCAAGGACGTTAACCCTGGGATGACCAACACTTTTAACCATTAGCTTGCTGGGGTCCAGCTTGGGGGAGGAATCGCCACAGGAGTTATCTCTGATAAAGCTAACACAGACTTGGTTTCACGAACTCACGTTGAGACTATAGTAAGTCCAATTTTAATATAGGTATTTCATTTCTTCTGTAACAATGTGTGAAAGATCTGGAACGGTGCAGGCGCCATGTGCGACGTATTGATTTCGAGCGCCATGATTCACAGTGTAAGAATTTTTACATCAAGAGAAGGCCTGGCTTGATCTTAATTTGTCGGTTTCAGCTATTCCACCCCGGAGGGAAACGGAAGCCGACACAGCGGATCTTCAGGAGATTTATCCGCTTCATCGTCGAAACAGGGACCCTGACTGGTTCGTATTTATCCACATTCCTTGCTTCTTGATTTTAGCTTTTTTGCCAACCCAGCTGCTATTGCCATTCTTAATTTCACATTATCTATTTTGCCCGGAAAATATTTCTATTTTCAAACCACCTCAGTGGTGCTGGGTAAAATTTATTCGACAACCATGATGGTCGTAGTCAACAGTCGCATAAAGCTTCTACGGACGGCCTTCGACCAGTCCCAGAGCGAAACCCTGAAGACATCAATCACATTTTTGCGTACAGTCGTGGTTACCCACGACGACGACGGCGACGACGAATACACTCTTTCGTCTGACAGCATGCCTGGTTCGCCGGTGAGTTGTCTTGCCTGGTCTGTCTGACGACGACCATTGGTTCACACGAATGGACAGATCGAGAAGGAAGAAAGATAATTTTCCCTGGTGTTCCACCCAGTACAAATCTCATCTATTCTCGCTGTTTTGTTGTCACTGAGTCATATGTCCGTTTCACAGCCTCATCAAGCAACATCAAACCAGCGGCATTTCTATGTAGAAGAGCATAGAAGACACGGACTTGGCATTAAACGCTATTAATTCTCTTGATTTCCAACTGCACAAAACGCGTTAATTGAATCCGGAAATCAATTATTATCCACTGCGTAGTATAGAGTATGTAGCACAGTCACTCGCTTTGAGGACTGATGGCCCGCCGCTGAGATTGAAAAGAGCCTAAAATGGCAGCCACGCCACACTCCAATGTTCATCGTGTTCTTCGATGATCCCTCTTCGTCTATCTTCGTCTGTTACTTGTGGAAAGGGGATCAAGATAATAATTGGTGCAGAAATATAGACCGTGGTTATGATTGAAAGGCTTCCAGCTTCTTCCACAATCAGTGATGAACCCAATCCTTTAGGGCCGGTCACTGCGGAGGCTACGATGCTTCTCGTGTCATAGGGCCTCAAGGTCAGTCCCGGCACTCGGAATTCTGGCACACTAGGTCGTCGGCTTTTCTCCTGCAGTTGACATCTGATCTCAACTGGAGTGGAGAAACTATCTTTGGCAATCAACTCCGAGTCTTCTAACTGCGTGTCTAGCCAAGTGCGCGCTTTGTGAATAAATGATGCATTTGGGGGTACAGGAATATAATAGGTTTGGCATCGATTCTCAATGAACAAACTTAGAAGGGAGTGATTGGTCTATAAAGCACTGCCGTGCTCCACGTTTCAGAGCGCTAGTCCCCATGTCTTCTTCTGCAGTCCCTATGTCTTCCCCTGCACTCCCTCCAATCCCACCAGACATCGCCAGGACGTACGTTCACTCGATAATTTAGACGAGTACTTTACACTTACCTCATGTTTTGCAGCGCAGGGCCATTGGTATGTTCCTCGTTTCTAAAAAAAGACTCTAGGCTGATCGATAGCAAGCTCGTCGGTTATCTTCTTAACTGGGGCTTACTGGGTATCCTTTCGGTGCAAGTGTGTAAGTAAAAAGTGTCATGGCTTATTATTACGGTTTTGACGCTAAACAGATATCTATTACCTTGCATTTCCGACCGATCTGTCGACGAGCAAGCTCCTTGTCTACGGCGTCTTTCTCATCGAGCTGGTCCAAACGGTCCTGCTCAGTCATACGGCATTTGATACATTCGCCAAGGGCTTTGGTAACATGAATGCTTTGAATCACATCGGGATGATCTGGTTTATTGTCCCAATCATGAGTTCTTCAGGTAGCTACTCTCAGCGGCGACACACATAATCGTGTTCTTAAATTACTTCTCCCGCTTGCAGTGGCTTTCATAGTGCAGATGTTCTACGCATACCGCATCTCGATATTATCGAAGTCGTTCATTCTACCTATAGTGATTTTACTGGTCAGTATCTTGCTCGCATTCTGCCCGCATAAGTTTTTTGATTAAAAATTGTTTATTCAGTTTGGGCTTGTACAACTCGGAGGCGGAATCGCCACAGGTATTTTTGGGGAACAAGCCGTCATCTTCTCCAACTTTTTGACAGATAAAACATTCATATCCACGGCGGTAAGGTACTGCATACTCGTGATACGTTCCTCATAGCTAACGAACATCTCTGCTGTAGTTGTGGAACGGGGGAGGTCTACTGGCGGATGTGGTTATTGCTGGTTCAATGATCTTTTACGTATGTACCAATTCACTGAACTATCAAACAAATAAGGCTCAACTCGCATCGCACTTCAGTTATCGAGAAGCAAGACGGAATGGAAACCTACGAAATATATCATCCAAAGACTTATCAGAGTAGTCATTGAAACAGGCACTTTGACAGGTATTTACACCTTCCATTTCTTTTTTTGCGCCGTCAATTAATCCTCTTTCAACAAGCCACCATCGCCATAGTCAACTTGTCCCTTTCTGTACTTCCTGGACAGCCAACCTATTATCAAACTACGTCCTCCGCTCTGGGAAAGATGTATTCAAATACCATGATGGTTGTGTTCAACAGCCGTGCCAGGATAGGACGAGCCGACGAATCGCACGCCGAAACCTTCGGCTCTAGATCTGGGGGTTACCGCGACGGCGAGTCAAGAGGAGTAACGTCTGTCAATGTTACCCGTCATAAGGTCATCACGGGGCATGCTGGAGACGAACATGAGGGATGGAATCTTCCTATGGATACATTCATTCAAAAAGCTGTGAGTGTGCAATTTCATTGCCTTTGAATCAGTCACTTATTTTTTTCCCAATAGCCTAATGGTATTGGTCGAGAAAGCTCAGAATACAATGATCGCACTTTGGACGTAAAGAGAGCGCCAGACCATGCTGTCTAGATCTGGAATCCACCTATGTACTTATTCATGTAACTCACTCAATGTACAAAACCCACCTTCGTTTGAAATTCTGGTCAACGTTGTAGAGGGTCGGCCACAAGATGAGGTTAGACAAGTTATTTATTATTGCATTCGGTGCTGTCAGGGATTGTAACATTATCTAGGTAGATAGGTAGCAAGATTTGAAAGAGCGAGGAAGGGATGCAAGTGCACTACTAGTGGGATTCAGACGCATATGCAGTCGATCGAAGGTCGCAAGGAGGGAAGGGATATACTTAGACTATGTATGCATGTAGCGGTCACAGAGAGCGAGCGTCGTGGGTGTGCGAGGACAGCAGTACGATGTAAAGGAAAAGAGATGGATGGTAATAACACAGTGCATCGAGATGACGAGGGAGAGTGTGTCGAGCTAGCCTATTACAATGAAGACGGGAAAGACAACGGGCAAACAGATACGCAATAAAGAAAGAGAGAAAGGAAGCAATATATAGGATGAAAGATAGTTGTATCGCAGGAGAAGAATAAAAAAGGAAGGTCGTTAGGTCATTAGTATCAAAGCATACACACCGCCTCCACCACCGCCACCACGTCCACGACCACAAACAACCTCAACTTGGTCATGAAGAACCGTCCCCGAACAACGGTCCGGGAAGCTCGCCTAACCGTTCCCCATGGACGCGGAACCGATATAGGCATGTAAACTCGTCCCGGCCCCAATTACTCAGCACCCTCAGGACGACGATACCAAAGTCCACTCCGAGGGCTTTAATCTCCGGATCCACAGGGAACGTCTGCACATTGCTCGGCGCATGGATATCATACGTGAAATTCGCCAGCCGGATGAACTCTGGGTGCTTTGGTAGCTCTGGCGGATATGCGACGGCCTCGTCAACGTCTGTGTCCTGTTGGCCAGCAGCCTCCTTGTTCGCGGCGCGTTCTGCCCTCCATGCCTGCACGCGGTCCAAGTTGTCTTGACCGTCCACCATACCCCACACTTCCATGTCCTGTGGCGCACTCCGCATGTCGAACGCGACCTCCGCCGCAATATGGTCGACCGTAACCTCCTCAACAATGATCGGCGCAACCAGAGCCACTCCGAGCATCCCGTGGCTTCCCGCGAACGGCCAGCACCGCCCGCTATGCAGGTCAGGATGCAGCGCCATGGCCGGGGGGTGCGCGATGTATCCCCCATTCCCAGTGACGAGGCTCACGAGCTGGCTCCCTAGCCCGCGCGGTTTGATCTCTAGCACGTCCGAGGTCAGCCTGGGGATGACCCGCGCGCCGCCCGAGTGGAGGGCGTAGTCTGCCTTCGCGATGCCGTCCTTGTTGATGCGGGAGACCGCGGAGTCGACCATGTGCGATAGGAGGGCAGAGACGTCTTGCCCGTCTGTTGACTTGATTTGCAGAACCGATTTGGAACCAGAGAGTTTGGACCACCATGCTGCGCCAGGCATTGGGGCGGTCGAAGGTGGAGCAGCAGGTTTTTTGCCCAAATCCAGGGCTTCCTTAACGCCTACTTCCACACTACCAACCCGGTCCTCTAAAAGCTTGAGTTTGGCCCTGGCATCGGTGTCACTGATATCGGTGGGCGTCCTCTGGTCCTTCTCGTGTTGCCTTTGCTGAGCAATAAGTTGCGCTTCGAGAACCTCAACTTCTTGCTTTATCCCATTGATAGACCTGCTAACGGCCTCTCGTGCCTTCGATTCGGTATCCTTGACTTTCTTCGTCTCCTCAGAAAGACGGTGTTCCAGGTTGCTTATCTGTTCGAGAAGGCCACTATATCCCTTGATACTATCCTCTGCCTTGGCCTTCGTCCGTTCAGTGTCAAGGGATAGGCCAGATAGCACACTTTCAATTCGCAAGAGCCGATCAACAATCGCTGAAATATCGGCAGGTGGGGCGACAGGGGCCTGATAAACAGGTGACCGATTAGGGAAAGACAGGCTGGGAAGGTATGAACTGAGGGAAGCGCCCTGAAGAATGTACCAGGCGCAAAGGAGAGTGAGGGCCGGCGTAAGGTATTTCGCCAAAGGACCGGCACTCCGTGCCCATCCCACTGGCCGACGGAGGATGATATCAAAGGTCGTCCCGAAGACCTGGCCAAAAAGAAACGTAAACATGCTGAGAACCGAGAGGAGACCGGAGAAGATCCATAGTGATAATTTAATGATAACGTGTACGATGCTGCCTAGTAGGCCGCCAACGGAAAAGGAGGAGGGTGTCTGAGGTGCTGGTGTTCGCGATCTGCCTCTTCGCTGTTGTGATGATTGTCGAACGGGTGGTTCGGTGGGCAGAAGAGTCTCTTCTATTTCTGGAATAGAGTCCAGCCCTTGATTGGCGGACAGCATCGAATCGTCTGGGTCGTATTCAGGCGGTTCTTGGGAAAATCGCGAAGCGGACACGCGGGAAAGTGGTGGATTCGAGGTTCGTGCCACGGATGGCTGTGGTTGCGAAAATTGTGATTGCTAAACACCTTTTTAGCAAGGATTTGACTTAAAAGATGACCGAACTTACGTTGTCCATTTGGGTGTTCTCGTCGCTCTCGCTTTCGTACTCGTCTGGGCCTCCAAGGTTTCCTTTGGATCCATGACCTTTTCTTCTCCTTCTCTTATCGGAGCCAACGACGGGAAGAGTGGTCAAAGGTCCTCCAACGGGTCCTTTCTTCTTTTTCCGTCTTCTCTTCGTTTTACCGTCGTCTGAGTATTCCGATTCCTCCTCGTCGGACTGCGAAGGTTTATATGCCTTGTTATCAACGGACATACGATTCCGTTTGTGCGTGGCATTATTCCGCTTCTGTGCTTGGAAGGCCTGCTCCTCTGCTGCATAGTCGTAACTGGAATCATTGCCATTTGGGTCACCATTGGCTGGAGGATGTTCCAGCGAGTGGTCCTCCGGTTCGCGAGAACGTTGGCGGACATAGAAGGCAGCCGCACCCAAGGCATTCTTTGCAAAAGTTATGCCATGTTCGAGGGGGCTTTTGGCACGACCATTAAGACCCCTCGCATCTCCTTCGCCTTCGGAGTCGGGCACGTGCAACAACGAGGTGGACTTAGAGGGAGGTTTTCGTGTGGTAGATATAGGTGCTCGGCCTAGTTTATCTGGAGGAGCAGCAAGCCTCTTTTTGCTCGCTTGAGCTGCATTCTGCTCGAATTCTTCGGAGGTGTGTCGGGGTAGGTGGGCCTTCTCGCGGGAAGAAGATGAGGCCCAGGAATTGTTGTGGGGGTTGTTGTAGGTAGCGCTCATGTCGGCACCGCTAGCTGCTTGAACGAACGCGTTTGCAATGTTGACAGTTGTGTCCTTATAAGGCCACTTTTCTGGTTTGAGTGGTGATGTTTGGGTCTTCGGACCGCCTGGACGAGAGCTGAGGTCTCCGGCCGATTCTCGTTGTTTAAGTTTGGCGAAGCGAAGTAGAGCTGGTTCGTTCTCTTCTCCTGGTATTTCTTCTGGGTCGTGGATGTGGTTTCTGGTGCGAATGGGAGATGTAGGCTTGGGTGGAGATCGGGAACCAAGAGCAGGTGCGCTATAGGTGGCATAACGAGCCATGAACAACATGCAAATTGGAGAAAAAGAATAAAGATAATACGGACCCGTAAGCGTAGGACGGCGGTGGCACACTTCCGTTTGAGGGTGGTTTACCGAGAAAAGTGTGATGATCGAGACGTCTGCCTTGACCTAAAGGTGTGCCCGAAAATGACATGAACCAATTCCGAGCGACAGATTTGCTGGCACGCGATTGTCAGCAGGTAGATAGTGAGATGAATGCAGTGTGATAAGGGTAAAATTGAGCAGCAAAGCCTCGAGGACGATGGAGTTCGGGTACAAGGAGGAACGTAAAACGTGCCAAACCTGGATCAAGGCGCGTTCCCGTATTTACACCTATTTGGCTGCTACCTCAACACGTGCATTGTTGCCGCGCACAATGCCCTGGCAACATTGTTCGCGACGCGTCTTTGTTGATTTATCCCACTGGCCAATGCAAGGCCCCTACATCCGCTCCGCAAATAAAACCCGTTGCTTTCATTGTTCGTGCTCGAGCCATTGAAGTCAAACAAAACTCGGGAACCTGGCTCATACCCCTGCTCAATAAAATGAAAACCTTCTGAACGGGTATCCACGTATGTAGAGTATTCCGCCACTGGTACGGTGCTTGGAGCCCATCTCCGTCTAAGCACGGTTGATGTCGGTGAATTTAGTCGCAGATCACAAATATAGAAATAATGCGCCACATTCTCGATCAAGGTCGGTGCCAAGGGAAAATTTACATTCTCTTTCGCAGATAACTCAACAGCAAACGTGATTCCAGACACCATTACAGCTGCATGCAAAACCCTAGACAGTCTTCCGAATTTCTTCCATTGCGCCTGTGTTTGTATAAACAACCAGTTTTGTCAGCCCCACGCGTCGCGCCTGGCGACGAAGTCTTATTCTGGAAAACCCGCCGGAAAATCACTCCAACATGGAGCCCTCTCAGGGTCCTTAGTGCTTTCCTACGTCATTAATACCGTTCGCGCACCACTCAGGTTCATTCGGGCTACTAAACATGGTTGTTTATCTAAACAAAGGCGCATAGTGCGAAAATTTGAAAACTGTCTACGGTTTTGCATGCAGCTGTAATAATAATAATTCAAACTTCTAAACTACTTAGCCTCCAAAGGATAGCGCTGGGTATTACAAATATTAACTATTTTAAACTTCACACTCAATTGGTCCTTCCAAGAGCAAGAGCATCGGCAATTTTGAAGAAGATATCAACACTGTTGTCTGGAGGGGGCTCAGATAAACAGACTATGGTAAATGTAGAAATAAAAGGACTCACAAACACCACGGAATGCCTCGGATCCTGGCCCATTAGCGAAGACAGAGACATCTAACAGCAATGCGACTTTAGCAACATATCCTACCGATTGGAATTAGGAACACAGCTAACCTGTGAGAGAGTGCACGCCTTGGCTCTCAGTAGTGTCGAGGGTACCTTGAACAGTGAAACCTATCATAACGCATCTAGTCATCTTCCGCCCATGACAATCCAATCACAATCCGTACCATTGGCATTATCCGCAGGGTTCACGATGATACCATCCGGAGAAGAAACAGCAGGAACACGGGGTCCATTCAAGTTGAGGGTATAGGTTTCACGACTGCAAAATCAAGTCAGTGCCATATCCAATGTCTCCTACGCAAGATGCACTCACTGATCGGGGTTGGCTCCAAAGCCGGCAGCAAAAGCATAACGAGGGTTCCACTGCACAGGGAAGTTAGGACCCTGGGCTCCGATGGCGAGAGTCTGGTTATTTGGGAGCGAATCTTCAGCGACGGTGTATCCACTTTGACCAGAGTTGGTGTAGACGCCGACTGTAATAGTGAAAAAAAAAAAACAAACAAACAAAAAAAAACATTAAGACCCGACGACGAAGCAATCAATTAAACGCACCTGCGCCGCGCTTCTTCCTATCAGTGGTCTGGGCAGCGAGGTACTTGGTATCTGCTCCACCAAATACGTCCTACGTTTCGTTTAGTCTCGATGCAAAAGAAAGTCGAAGGAAAGAAACGCACGAAGCCGTGGCCGTGATCAGCCGTGATGACGATGAGTGTGTTTTCGTATTCGCCGATCTTTTTGAGGTCTGCGGATGTAATTTATATAGCAATTAAATAACCCCATTGGACACAAGAACAGCAGAGGAGACTTACGAGCAATGGAAGCTCGGATGGTGTCGTCGAGTTCCAGGAGCTCTCCGAGAGCGCGATCATAGTCGAGGACGTGCATCATCTAAGTGTCGATAAAGCAAGTAATGCGTGAGCATCGAACAAAATATCAGGCTCAAGAAAAGCCCACCTTGTCGATGCTGGCAGCTTCCGACCTATAATTTAAATCTTATTAACATTCACATTATCAGTTCATAGACGACCAAAAACACCCACATCATGAACCATCCCTCATTCTTCTTTGTCCTCGTCTGCAAGATATCGATAGCCTTGAGGGTCATCTCCTTCAATCCCGGCTGGTCGGTAGCGTCCGTGCCGTCTCCTGTAGGGCTGTTCTTTTGACCCTTGAGGTTGTCTTTCAGGACCTATAAAATATTTAATAAATATAACACCGGCAAACAGGAGACGAGACCAACATTTCGCTCAATCCATTTTGCCCTTTAAAAAGGTGTCAGATACTCCCAGAATAGCCCAAAGTGCTCAAAAACTTTACATGTTGCTTACTGGACAAACAAAAAGTCAATCAACGGCCCATACTGCTCAGCACGCAGACCTACTGGAGAAAATTCCAAGGGTTTTATCCTTGGTACCAGCAGCCTGCAACTGCGTGTTGTTGTAAATGACATTATAACCTTTAGCTTGGAACGCCTTGTAGTAGTCGGTGCCGTTAGGCGATCCTGGGCCTGCAATGAATTGCTCAGCCCCTCCACTGCGCAAAAAAAGAAAGACACAAGTCAGTCCGTTGATTCGAAGGAGGCCACGGGCACGAATGTAGAAGCAATTCATTGACTTACCCAAAGATGACATCAGGTCCTTCGCAGCTGGTGGGCCAGGCGAAAGTGGCGTTGACGGTGGTGGCGCTGTTAAGGTATTCGGTGATGACACCCTGGTACTGATTACCTGACAAAAAAGTCTTCAATACTGCAAGATGATCGTGTCTGCTTTGCAGGTAAACTTACGATCACGAGTGTGGGCGCAAAGAGCGGCTGTGATGGACAGAAGATCCGTCAGCGAGGTCGTAAGAGATAAGAAATATGATTGCTTAATTCACCTGGAGTGGCGTCGGCGATGAAAGCAGTAGAAACGATACCAAGGGCACCACCGATGTGCCTACGGAAGAGCTCGGCGATAGTCTCAACCTTGGGGTCGTCAAAAGAGTTCTTGGACTGGATTTACAATTTGGTAAATAATGGCCAGCGAAGAGAAAAACGAGAATAGCACTAACGCTATCAGCATAAACATTCAACGCATTCACCGTCGATTTCTTTCCAGTGTACAAAGCCGTGGCCGAGTTGGCGGAATCAGTGATAAAGGAGTCGATGGAGTGGGTCATTTGACTGTGAAGAAGAGCACGATCATCAGCCATCGTTGTCGAAGGCGTGTACTGCGGGGAAAGAGGCTTACTGTCCGAGGTTGTCCATTTGGTCCATCTGCATCAAAGTTTGGTACTTTCCGTTGATAGACTTATGGGCAATAAGACGCGCGGCGGTGATCATAGCTTGGGTCATCCCTACAGGCCACTAACGTTAGTTAATTGGATAGAAGTCATCGATTGCCGTTACCGTCTCCGATGAAGAACAGGACGTTCTTGGCCTTGCGGACCGTGGCAGGCTGGCGGACAACCCAGGTAGCGGCAGTTGTGCTGCCCCCATTGTAAGTTAGCTTAGCGGTGTAGGTGCCGGGCTAAATTCAAGTTGGTTGTAACCATAAGCCTGAGAAGAGCAGTTATTTAGTAGAAAGAATTTACCTTGCTCAAGTGAAGCTTTCCAAAAATGATCGTCAGCGAATCCAAACAACATCCAAGTACACAAATACCCACAGCGCGGTAAGCCTTTGACGCGACGTTGACCACACTGGGTGTGCCAGCATCCTTGGCGAACAAATCCTCGAAGTATCTTTTCGGCCATGAGCGTCATAGTTCAATTAAGGGTCGTAAACACGTACGAGAATGACCATTTCTCCAAAACCGAGTCCTTTATGCCAAAGAACTTGGTCACATCCTGACAGGCGCCCTTGCCACTCTGGATGCAGAAGCTGAACTTCTCGTCAGCAACACCGCCGTTGGAAGCTTCGCTGCCGTTAACAGGAGCATGGACTTCGAGGCGGATATCGAACAGCTGTCCAGCCAGAAAGTCGGTCTGGTCAGGCGGGAACACGCAACCAAGAGTAGGGCAAGCCCCGAGTCGCTGGAAGGTCTGAGCGGAAGCGAGACCGATGCTCGCGAGTGTAACGAGCAGCGCAGAAGTACGGGTGGGCATGGCTGACGTTGAAAGACGTCTGAACGCGGTGGCGAACGCGAATTTTTTTGGCAGCAGTCAACTAGTGGGCAAAGGATATCAACCGCGAAGCGTTGCTTTTATACTTTCATGCTCATCCGAGGTTTCGCTATGACAGCGGCTCTGCGCTCAGGATCTAGCACACGTTGTTTCGTAACACGAGAATAGGGACGCGAACTGGACGCGTACCGCGATCCATGGCGATCGGTTTCGATTATCCTGCAGGCTAAATTAATCAGGGCCACACAAATACCGTAAATCCACACTGGCGCTGGACAAGGAGCTCGGTCGACACGTTTGTACCGAAGTTATCCCCCGGGCGATCACACGATAGCCAGTTTTCGTACTTGACCCCGACAGATAAAGCGCGGAATCTTTGTCCAGCGATGGCAAGAAGCGCCCGACAGACCACGATGAAATTTGAGCTGCTTTAAGTCGCTTTTCCATATTTTAATCTTCATATCAGACCAGACTTCGACTTCGAGGAGGTTAAGACTCAGCTGGCGATGCACATAGTTGAACTCGCTTTTGAGGGTTAGGCATGCGGTCGACGACGAACGTGCTTGGAGTCCATTGTCACAATCGTATTTTGCTGCAGTCATTAGTGGCACATGGTAACTTGTGCTTTACACCCGACTGCATTGCCAAGGCATTTCCTGTCGTTTCCTATAGTCCCATAGGTTGAAATCTGCGGCAATGGGGTGAACGTAACCTTTTGCGTACCCATGTGTAGACGCGATATTTTTAGTGTATGTCCAAAACTGTGGCTTGGCGCTTCTAAATATCCGAAAAGGAGCGCCAAGACACGGATGAGGAGGTTTGAACGTTGAGGAGGAGGCGAACTGACCATGATCTGAAGACGACTTCCGGACCGATATGTAGGATTCAGCTAGCTCCGCCTAGCTCAGAGCTCCCGTAAATAGAAACAGAACTTCAAGAAGCATTCAAGACTCATGATCAAGGGTAGGTCAGCACCAGCCTCTTCGCTGTATTTTGAAAGAACGGAAACTTGGGATCATCATCAGGTTCTGAAAGGCTGAAACTAAACGAGTTCCAGTTATAACTCACATGCTTCGCGAAGATTCAGTGTCAATCTTGAATTATTTAGGGGTATCAGCCATTCAATTGTTTATCTTCAGTAGCATAGTGGAATAGTTACCTAAATATTTCTCGACCTGTCGGCAGTCGAACGCTGTCACAGAAAAAAAAACGCTGCGAAGTTTTGACAAAATGGACCAGTGGTCAAACCAGTAATAGCCAGTCCTTGCTTGAGAAGTGCCAACAACCATGTTTGTTGGAAAGGCAGATGACACGAATCATAGGAAGCAAGAATTAGAGCGGCCGCTGTCGTCCACTTTAGTGAGTAAAAGCAAGAAACCCACTTCGCGATCCGGGCGAATATTCCACTGTAAGGCTCTGGAAAGGCAGAAAAATAAACACAAAACGAGGTTCGGCTCCTTCACTGCAAACAATTACAGTGGGCGAAACACAACGTATTTTCAGAGTCTGCACATGAAATTGCGTTCGACTTTTCCAACATACAGGCTGCAATCCTATTGACGCCCCGAGGTATTCTTACAGATCTTGATACAGACTCTATTCTCGTAGATGATATCCTTCGTGCGTAACCTTCCCTGCGTAATTGTTCACCTCCAGCACCTGGAATAAGGATAGGCACCTCAACAAAACAAAATGGTATTAGTAAAACTTCCACTCACAGGATCTCATAGTTATC
This sequence comes from Galerina marginata, assembly GCA_023014335.1. Classification (NCBI taxonomy): domain Eukaryota; kingdom Fungi; phylum Basidiomycota; class Agaricomycetes; order Agaricales; family Galerinaceae; genus Galerina; species Galerina marginata. The sequence goes on from JAECYW010000004.1 coordinate 3,147,303, forward strand.
GCTAATCTCGAGTTCCGCTCCTCCGAATGACACTCTGCACCCCCGTCTAAGTAATACATCAGTTCAAACAGAAGGTTTCAATCCATGAATGTGCAAACTTACAAGTGTTCACCGCACTTTCCAGGAATCCTGATGCCATTAACAAAAGCTACAGCATGCTGAAGCTTGGCGCCGTTATCCTCATAACCCCCTTCAACAGGTTGCCGACCAGGAGGGATCCTCCCATGAGAAGTCGGCACGAATTCCATCTGGTCAGGTCGGAAGGGCAGGAGATCATATCTGCCGTTGTGTCCATGTTCTACACCTCCATAGGGCACCAACACGAATGGCTGGAGGTGACGCCCGATCTTGCATGGATGAACTGAATTCTCGAACAAGGCAGATCCAACGTAGATTGGAGACACGCCGTCGGCGTCGTAGCATGGGGGCTGACCTGCTTGCTGAGGATCTGGGAAGGGTCCTGTAGTTGATAATGGGACTCTGAATCCAGAAGGGGGGGTTTGTGATTGTACAGGAGCGTGGCCGATGTAAGGCGGCGGCGCTGGGCCTCCAACAGGTGCATGGCTGCTGCCGAAGTCAAAATGTCCAGAGGCGTGGCTGGTCCCAAAGTCGAGATGTCCAGAGGCATGTTTCTTATCTTTCTTGTGCTTTTTGTGAGACGAATCCGAGTCCGACGATGAGGAAGAAGAGGAAGAATCGACGCTCTTGCGACGGTGGTGGGTCATTCTCGAGAGATAGGGGTAGAGATAAAGGAAAGAACTGCAACATCGAATATAAGACGGTGGTGCGGATGGCTGTGCACTGCGCACTCAAAAAGCAGATTGCAGCAGCGCAGCCCTGTCTTATCCAGGATACTTGGATACCTGGGGCCATTCCTGGCGCGTATCGCCTTTGACAAAAGGAAAGAAAGCAACAACATCGCATTACATTACAAGCCCGTACTACAATGTATACAAATGCACCCATATCTTGCCCATATCCGTAGGACTCATGCTATTTCTTCCCATCTGCACTGGCAGGAGCTGGAGGGAGAGCGAGCTCTTCAAAGCCCCATTCACTCGAGTTGATGGAAGGCAATCCCAAAGCGGACTTGCCTGGAGGTGGCTTGCGAGCAACAACACTGGAGGCGGCGGGACTAGGGTGCACCTTCTTCGGTGGGGTAACAGCTGCATCTGACTTTTCGACATCGTGGAGAGACAGTGACTGCATCGAACGAGTAAAAGCACTTCAGAATTGATCGGTATTGATCAGTGATCAGCGTAAATATTACGAGGAAGACACCAGACGCACTGCAGTTCTTGGTTCCGGTGGTGACTCCATGTTTTACAAACTTCCTTGAACTGGATAAGAATGCCCGCCAGATCATTATAGAACTGTGCGTCGGATCAGCAAAATGTTATGGCCAAACGATGTAAAAAAACTACCTTGAACCCTTCATCAAGATTGCGCATAATTTCCCTGTATTTGAAGTAGGCCAAATCAAGAGCCTGTAACGCGTTTTCTCGGTCTTTTACGGTAGGGTCATCCTTCCTTGAATCTAGAAACTGTTTGTTCAAGCTCTATAATCCATAAATCAGAACCACTTAAAACATCGTATAAACCGGAAGGATCAATTACCTGGATCTCGCCAATGATTTCTGTTTGTTTCCGGTTAATCTCATCCATTTCCACCAGGAATTTATCGAATTTTGAGAGCTCTTCATCAGATATGTCCTCAAACATATCTGGAGTAACCTCCGCTAGCCTCTCGAACCCTGACGCAGCTTTCATAATTCGTGTCTGAATGTCATCCGCGGAGGCGAGAGACTGGGCTCTGTGGACCAGTTGGTCGCGATCCCGGTGAAGGGTGTCAAGCTCTTCCAACTTGACTCGCAATGCTCGAGCATGCTGTCGTGTTTGTTTGCCTTGCGGGGTCGATTGCGAAGATGAAGATACCGTAGTCGACGGCACAGAAGCTTCCAAGGTTGACTGATCGGGAATTAGCCAAATTTCTGTGAGTATATAGTGGTTTTACCTCATCCCAGGTCAACTCGGTTATGCTTTCTTCCCACTCATCCCATTTCTGTCGAACTGATTCATCGCTCTCGGCGGCCTGCGTCAGAATACTTCTGTATCTGTTGGCTTTGTCGATGAGCTCTACATTCGCTTCATGTGATTTTAGCCGAGTAATAGGAGTTTCTTTTCTAACGGCTTCATCTTCGGAGGCTTCGCTATCCAAAATGTCCAACGCCTGCCAGTACTTAGGTTAGAGGAATGCAAGGTCATAGGAATAAAGGCCATACCTCTTCGAGGATCGATAAGTCTTGATGTGCCAATCTTTGAACGTCTTCAATGGAGGCTTCGATCTTGGTTGGTCCATCCTCGAGGCGTACTTCCTCCGCTTTTCGAAGGAGACTGGGAGGAAGTCCGATGGGTCGCTCCAGCGCTTCCAAGGCCGAAGGGAGATTTAATTTCCGGAGTTCTCTATGAAGTCTCTCAGGGAGCTGTAATCAAACCGAGAGGTACAAACACACTCGTCTGCTTGGTCCTGTAGCTCTTGTGCAAAATCGAAGATTTTCTCCTGGATGAGATTTAGTTTTCTATCGTTGTAAATATCTAGCCGTTTCAGTTAAAACAGTCATATATTTTCGATGAAATTGCACGCTCACTTATAGCTTCACGAGTCCCCCATCCTGCAAGGCCGCTAAATAATTGGTGCCGTGAGCCGATGACGCTATCCGGGTTCAACAAACCCTTCGGTACATTTGGGGTTACGAGCTTTGTCTCCTGGATGGCAGTCAGGGCTGATGGGGCTGGAACATCTTGGTGGTAAATTAGATCGTTGTCTCGCTGTGCCCTTGCTTCACTTTTCTTCAAGATCTCGAGGAGCGACTATGGGGGAAATTAGAAACGGCTCCGGTACTGGAAAATGAAACCACGTACCTGGGCGTCCTGAAGAACAGTGCTGGCAATCTTTCCACGCCGACCTATCTCGCAGGCCGTTTGGGCCTCGTTTTGCGCTTTTCCAAGTCGCCCTAGCTCGACACCATATCTGCCAAACAATCTGAGCGCCGAAGAGGTGTAAGCCATGGCCAAAAGAAATTCGGACCTACTAGCCTCATATTCGACCATACTTTCACGGTATTCCGCGACTGCCATAAAGTGGTGTTCCTTTGCCTCTATGTGAGGCAGCCAATCCTAAAGTAACAATAAATACAGATACGCAAGGAGATTGAGATGATTGTACCGAGGGTAAGAATGTTTTTACGGGAGGTGACGACTTGCGGAATGTGGTCACTACTGACCGATAAAACGATGAGGTCTTAGAGGACAAGATATGAGCAATCGGGTCGACATTTGTGTAAGGTACCTACTCCAGCCGCAATCTTGGCAATGAGAGAGTTCCGATACTGATCTGGATAAATTTAGTGCAGGTGGTCGTTTCATGCAACCTGAGAACGCACTCAATTTAGCTAGTTGCCATGAGCATTCCTGGGCTTGTGCTAGCATGAGCAATTCAAGTCCTTTGATACAATCATTCGATAAATCCAGTGGAATATCTTCTTCATCAGGAGAATATACTAGCTTTGGAAGGACGGAGGAGTGGAGGAATGAGAGAGTTCCTGCTGCTTGCTACCGAGAAAAATTAAGTCAGTGGCACTTACGACAGAGTGTCGGGGGAAATACACGCCTGATAATATGCAGCAGCCCGCTTGATTCCTTCGTTTGCAGACCGATCCTGCGCACCACCCAGTTGCGAATAAAGGGCGGCGAGGTTAAACAGTACAGAGGCACGTTCAAAAACCAAGTTCATTGAAGTGATTGGAACGGCTGTAGGGCTGAATGCAGGTGCATACGCAATTGCTAATTGGATCTGCCACAAATAGGACGATTAATCTCTTTCCCTTTCATAGGTCAAAATCCCTACATCGGCCGGTAGTTTTGTCAGAATGGAAACAAGTTGCGCGTGATATCTATCGAGCTAGGTCAGCCTCCATTTGAAGTTTGAGTACAACCTCACCTACTCACAGTAGAGAAGATTCCACCCGATTATCGTGCAGCACTCCACCGATCCCATCCTTTCTGAGATCCTGCCATGTCTTGATGTCTTCCTTGAACTCGTCTGGATGCGCACCCCCTCGGTCAAATATATATTGGCGGGCTGCCTCCTTAATTCCAATAGGATAAGTCTTCTTAAACGGTATGGATAGGAGGTTAGGCATGCCAATAAACACAGTTGATGGTGGCCTCTTGGAAGACCAAGGAAGACGCGCTTTGAGGCTGTGCAGTGCACCGAATTCAATCAGCGACCACGTGATAGGCAAGCCGTGTTTGGCATTGAATGGCGCCGTGTTGCCCATCGACCTTCCTCAGCGATCGTCATCTACTGCGATAATAAATTCTAGGCTATGAAAGAAACCTGAGACTGTTTATTCTTGTGGAGGCGGGGGAGGGGCTCTTCTGCGGCTATTTATCAATGTGTATATATGTCGACTCTGTGAGAAGGTTTACCATACATCTGGACTTCTCCTCGATCCTTATTCGAGGTTCAATTCCACGACTTTGGTTTTTTTATGATTCCTCCTATATAAGTATACTGTAATATTGGCCTTCTTGACGCTCGAGGCGCGCAGCAGTGTTCATTTCCAAATATGAACACCTGTGATGGCCGAATCATGCCGATGCACATCTCGCGATCGCCTATTGATCAAGATGGACCGACGCCAATTCCTTGACTGGAAACCTATTACCACTGAGCGCCTCCTGATGCTTCGTTACAGGTAAGCCTAACAGCAGTGGACGAAATGCGTTTATGCGACATTTGATCCGTCGACGCATTCCAATTTCTCGACAAATGCGTGGATTTTGCGTTGATGTGACATGTGAACCTCTTACATTTTGGCAGATCCAAACATTCACTGCAACGGCCACTGCAGAATGCCCCAGAATCTGAAACGTCGAAGGAATCTTTAGCCCCCCGCGGTGGGTTGTATCTGTTTAATTATTCTACTCCCGTCCACTCATGGCTGCTGCCACATCTAGGCTCACTCCTCGATCATTACAGGGAAGCGCGCAATGCTGACGGCACTGCAGTTTAAATCACTCCACTTGATCAAGTTTACCGCTGCTCAGTGTACATGCGCTGGGACTTTCCCTTTCAAATCCGATCCATGGCTCGCGATTGACATATAAAAGGTTTCGGCTCCTACCGAATGAAGCCGAAAACTTTGCTTATTTAGCGAACTTCAAAGCCCAACCTGTGACGGTACATAGTCCCTTGTTCACTTTTGGGAAGAAATTCCGCGATCCAATTACGAGTCGTTCCGGAAGAGGCACGCCACAACTACTCATATATTCTGCCTGTCTCTAGTCCTTATCTCCGCCTCTTCCTAAATAGGTCTCTTCAAGGAAGGATGGTACTGAGGACAATTGAACACTTTGACGGTAAGAATAGCCTCTACGGCTCTAATTTCGGCGCTGAACTAGTACTCGTCGGCTCACAGAAAACGATCTTCGGCGGTGTCTTCTCCTGGAAGAAACTTTTCTGTCTTTGTCAACTACGAGCCGTTTTCGTCCACCGATCCAGATCTTTACCTACACTGAATCAAATACTCTTCGTAACGAATCGGTCCAGTCGAAGATCTCGGCGTCGACATTTTCTGTCACACTCCATTTATTTTCGTTACCGTTCTTTAATAAAACAATATCATATACAGCTGGATATACCTGAATTCGGATTACACAGCGCTCCAAGATCCTATAAATTCTGAACGCAGAAGACGACCAAACCACAAGCCAAGCCCCAACTTGCTTACCTCCAACCCTCACTCTTCCTCTCAACTCCACATCGTCATGCCCATAGCCAACGACCCGTTCAATAAACCTCACCCTCCTCCCCCTCCTCCGGATCTTGGCGACGGCCCCAACGTCCCCAAGGGAAACAAACGGACTACTTGCGCTGGCAATGCAGGTGACATAGATGATTCCAAGGCATTTCACTCATACACGCAGACGCTTCACTACTGTTCTTCAGTACTGCGTGTCCAAAGCCATGACCCTCAGAAGCCAGACCACCGACGGGCTCTAGGAATAGCTCCAGGCGATCAAGGATCCAATCTCCCTGGTGCTCTCACATATTCTGGGCACGGTGGGCCCGGCGGCTATGGCGGCTACGGCCCTGGTTATGGTGGATATTTTGGTGGACCACCACCACCACAAGGGACTGTAGGACCGTATAGCGGAGGCGGCTCTCCACTCGTCCAACAAGTAAGCATCAACAACAAGCCTACCCAGGATGAAGTCGTTGACAATATTCTTCCTCAGTGGAGAGAGTTCTTTCAGAACCAGCCCGTCGAAGTCAACATTCAAGGAAACGGTTGGGTTGTCGGCGCTGTTGTAGCTGCGGTACATGCATTTCAGTCTGTGAGTGTTTTGGCTGCCTGGTTTTCAACACTCTAACTCCTCACCAGATCGGCAGCACAGTGAAGGTCAGATTTCGTAGACCTCAATATCGTCACCAGGAAGAAAGGGACTTCCCCAATGAACCCAACTATATCCGTCCACTCCCGACCCAAAATTCTATGCATTAATTCCTGCTCTTTCGTAGTTCTGCACTCTTCAGCATTTTTCATCTCGATACTATACTTGTCTCCTTTGTTTAGTACTCCAAAGCCTAGACGTGTATCCTATCTTTAGTCTAGATTACTCATTTTTGTCGATTCGTTTAATCGTACCCTCTTATCCGGTGTGAGAAGCTGTGCCTTTGAGTTCCAGCTCAACACCGTTGCAACTTTTTCCTATTATTCGGAGTGACGCGTACATTTACATCTCGAAGGAGTCCCCACTTCTTGCCATGGATTGATCCCAACATCGAAGGCCGAACGGTTATTGTCCTCCCGAATTCACTGGCCCCGGTTGTGCGCTCTAACACCTTCACTTTGGTGCCTTATGGTTGCCAGGTGGTTAAAAATGTGATGCTCGCACCGGAACTTCAATTGGAGTTCGTTGGTAAGGAACTTTGCTCATGTTCCCTCCACCTCCCTCGAGGCATGTCGGAATTCAGTTTGGCGACAGATTTACTCTAAGATGAGGGTGTAAGGTTTGAACTCACGACTTACTCGGAGCCCACCTTCCATTTGGAATCTTCAGGCGTGGGTACCCTGCAAGGGCGACTCATGAATTCGGCCCCAAATATCTCGACTAGGCAATAGCATCGCGGGAGCCCACTTCATTCTGCGAAGCGATATAGCGCCCCAGGCTGACACAGCCAAGTCACGATCTCCAAAAGGACAAAACTTGAAAGCTACTCGCGGTGCCATAACGTTGATGATCATCCACGTTTTTTTTATGTAACAGAAACGACGGAAGGGACGTGCGGCGCCTTTCATTGTGGTTCACGTTTGAGCAATGTTCCAAAGGTAGGATGTTATGGTCGCTCTAGCGCTTACAAAAGTGTTTAGCGAACAAAAACGTGGCAATTCAAACCCCGCGGCGTCTCCGGTTTCTTTTCTTGAGGCGCACCGCGACATCTTGGTCTGTGGGGGGATTTCGAGCTCATTGTGAGGATAACTGACAGCGCAATCAAAAAGGGGGGCGTCCTGATGCTGCCATGATTTGCTACAATGATCCGGAGCTTCTGACTTGTTTCGAGATCAAACGGTCACTTGGACGGGACGCATCCCGAGCCATAAAATAAAGCACGGGCGCCTAATCTGATGAGTACTCTAAACGACCGACAGAGCTGCCAGCCGTATAGGCATTTGTGGAATAGCTCAATTTAGTTTGTGCGACTAATGCGCCGTATTCAAAACTTCGACATCTTTGGACGTTCTTGGTGGGTCGTAGTGATGCTGCGGTCTGCGGCGGAAGTGACAAGTAAGACTACTGGCGATAGTTCCAACAGCGCTGGTCGCTAAAACAATTCGCACCGCAAAGGGAAAGGTCAATTCTTAAACGCCTTGATTTGAGGCGTGGCGATGGCTATACATGTAGAGTCGTATGTGTTTTTGTTGCCTACATGCACCCATCGGTACAAGTAAACAAAGCGTCAGGGTAAATTTGGGATGATCAACACCCCTTGACGAACAATATCGATAGAATATTTAGCAGCCTCGGCCACGAGCCTTGCATCGGGTACCCGGAGTCATGATCTCAGGGACAAATTGCTATCTGTGGTCTTGGGTATGCAAATTGTGTAAGTAAGTAAGGAATAATATGATGTATATCGTGAAACGGGGGCAGCTTGGTAGTTATGCGAAATAATAACAAAGGGGGGAGATCTCCGCTCATGACGCTTGGCATATTATTGGGATCCTCGGCTCGAGGGTTAGCACTCCACCTTCGGTCGGACAATTCGATTTGAACATTTGGTTCCATCGTCCCTGTATTTACACGGTCGTTTTAAATTTGCCACGCGACATGACGCAACATTAGGCCTTGTTGTTTGCAGCAACAAGGCATCTGCGTACCTTGAATCGACACGATCGTAAACTACCAGCATAACGCCCTTGATACTCCAACTGGATTCTGCCAGCGCTCAGGGGACATGTCGGGATTAAGTGACACTTCGCAGGCGGGCTCTGCCTTCAATATGCGAATCCAGATTTAAAACGCTTCGTTGTTCGCTGCAAACCACCCGCGCTAACGGTGGCGGGGGGGTGCCTGGATTCATTGTACATATAATTCTACCCGAGCATTAACCCAACATATGTTCATAGGACACCCTTTTAAATTAAGCATTGTCTGCAATGTTTTATATCCTCCGAGATCGCGGATTTGTTCTCCTTCATTTTATTTCGTCTCAGATCTTATAGACGAAAAATTTTGGGGGATGATAGTCACTGTGACACGCCCAAGAAGAGGTAAGGAAGATCATTCCAGTAAGTGCTATACATACCGATCACTGACGCTTGAATCTGACTCTCGATGAGACAACTCCGCTAAAATGTTCAAGAATACCACAAATCGCGCACTAATAAAACAAGGTCCATATCGTTAGCCTAGTAATCGGGTGAAGAATTAGGGAACAAATTGGAGATATTCCCATTGGTAGGAGGCTCCTATCATCATGGGATTATTTCAAGAACTTGTGGGATCAATCGCGAAGCGCCTTGTCTTCTAGTCGCTGACGTGGGGACAAGACCAAAAAGGCAAACCCGGTGATAAAAAACAGCTTCAGTGACAGATCGTCATTGTTGGAATGATTATATGGGCGGCAATTCGAATCGACGAAGCTATTCCAAACACGTCTAAATGAAAGTAGATGTAAATCGAAAACTCAGGACAGATGGGTATGTGGCCTGCTGAAGCAGTTCATGATTTGGAGCGGATGGCATTCAAGACTGGGGGATTCCGCAATTTCGGTTGTCTTCACACAAGAGTCAAATTAGACCCGTCCGATGGTAATGTAAAGAACGAGGACTCGAAACGCCGCCTCCAAATTTTCATAAATTTGATTGATACCAGAAAAAGGTCGAAGTGGACAGATCCAATGGCCATGTGAAGAAAGGAGGACTGGAGACGCGGCCTTTGATGTAGCCGAATACGAAATATAACTCAAAAAGCAACGGTTGACCGACGAATTACGGCGCCAAAGTGATCAAGGTAAGCAATGGAAATGCGGAAATGTGTAGTGGCCCGACTAGAGTGGCTAATGCATTCCGGCTAGATGGAGCCTGGAAGAGAAACATTCGATAACATTTTTATTGCGGGCATTGTCTCCTACAAATGGACGATGAGAATCCTTCGAAAAGGTATTTTCAAACTCGATTTTGATTGGCCGGTCAAAAGATAATCACAAAGTACTCGGCGTCCGTTCCAAAACAAATTCACTGCCCGCAGCGTTCTTTGATTACTAGGAGCTACAACGTCCCACAATCAAACAAGCTGTGAAAGCAGGTGGTGCAGATGTCAACGTGTATGTGGCCGACTGCGACCGTCAGTTGACTGGAGTTAAGATTGAGTGAAAATTTAGACCAGACAAGTTTACCAATACCCGTCAGTGGTAACCAAATGGACCACGACTTCAACGTGTGCATAGAGTACGAGTTCCGTGCGGTGCGCCAGAGATAGTCAGTGCTGTTCAGCTGCCATACGAAGATGGGGAAGGAGACTATCGACCTCGGTACTGCCGACCAGGTCGGTGAGTAATTCCGGAAAGCGTCGAAATTCGAATCGAAGCGCTTGTTTGAAACAGACAAACCCTAATTTATAATGAATTCAAAATCAGAGTGACGAACCCGAATCAAGAACCAGAGAACGAGCCAGCGAAGTTGAATTTTTTTTTTCGGCGGTGGTAAGAAGGGGCTCCAGTTACGATTCGATTGAATGGTTGCATTTCCAGCAGCCAGTAACCTGAGTATTTCCGGAGGTGTTAGGTTCCGTTCGGTTGGTTGTTTATTCGGGATGAAATGGGTTGTTCCGGATTCCGGTCTGTATAGTTCGAGAATGCAGAAATCCCCGAAGCCCACAAAGATCCATGATGCTGTCCAGAAGTAGCAGGCTGGAAGACACGAGAATCCACGTAGGTGCTGTGAGAACCAGCAAAAAAAAGCAGTCATGATTTGAAAAAGGGCGTCACAACATTTATGCCGACATGGGGCTCTGCATCGTGGTGCAATGAAGATTGTATCAGATACCAATGGACCAAAGGCCGATTTTACGTGGTTGCTAGCTCATTGGTGAACTAAGCAAAGAGCACATTGTCTCTGGAAACCCGCAAAGGGAATTTTCTACAATGGGATACTTCAACAGCGGGCGGCATATCGCGGGGGTACAAAGTTAACACTGCAAGCCTGGTAGAAGTGTTAGAGGGATAAGTCGATTCCACCGAGGATGAAAAGCCATGAAAAGTTACACAAAGTCCCGGTATTTGGCCAGCTCGAGAATATCGCTGTGGGGGGAGGAGGCAAGAAGAAACTTTCATGAAACTGCCGCGTCGCCTGAAACTGGGATGTCAGACGTAATTATAAGCTTTTGGACACGCACTGGCTGTACTTACGTGAGTGTAATCTTGTTGGAGCGAGAGCGGAAAAGGACGGATTGGGCCAATTCTTTGAACGAAAATAGGTGACAGAAATTGCATGTCCTGCCAGTACTGTCGGACAAGTCGGTGACATTCCATCCAAGGAAAGATAAGATTGAAAGCAGAGCCTCCTTTGATGCTGATCGGTTGTCGAGTTACAGAAAGACAAAAGGAAGCAGTGATGTCAGAGCCCAAAACAATACGAATGAGTAGTATTTTCGTCCATCGCGCAGTGTTCGTTGCGAAGTTGTGGTGTGTAGTCGCCTTGAGTCACGCGATGGCAGCGAGGATGATCATTCCAACAACATTCAAAGTTGAAGCACTGAAATGGCGGTGACATATCAGAATAGAGCCAGAGCTGAACAGCAGAAGTTGCTATGCAGTTTCAACAGCGTGGATTCGCCGTGGAAGAGCTACTCCTCCAACTTGTGAGAATCGACGCTTCCCCTGAGATGAAGGTGACTCCAGGTTAGAATGGCCATCCAGGAGGCCAGATGTTCTCGCACGACGGCCAGCGACGTCGTAGAGTACATTTAATAAAATAAATTAGCGGGCAAGGTAATGCCGGTGTTGGTGTGGGCAGGGGTGTGGCTGTGCAGTGTTCCGATTCTTGTCCATCCATCTGAGACTCCCTTTGCCACCGTCCACATCGATACCCTCCCGACCACCTCAGTCCCCTTCCCCGCCGCGTCCCACAAAACCCTAGCGCTGGTCTCGTTTTAGGTCAATCTACCTCGCAGCGCACCTTCTTTCCCAGTGCTTCAACAGTGTATCTCGTTGCCATAACCAGAACATTACAATCGCCACATAATGTCATATCCAGAACAACCCCCGTCGCCCGGAATGTCGTCGCCCCGCCGTCTCACGAACAGGAATACCAACCGGTATAGCGTCACGGCCCTTTTTAGCATGGCGGCAGAGCAGGATGTTGAGGTTGAGGATGATTTGGCGCGAGGTTAGTCTTTTCAGTGGCTCTTGTATTCCAGATTTCATGACGAATCACACAATACAGCACAAAAACGTCTGCGCGATCTCAAGGGGAAGATTTCAGCTCAGTCGAAGAAGAACTTTGTTCTGGAACGAGATGTGCGCTACCTCGACTCACGGATTGCTTTGCTCATTCAGAACAGGATGGCCTTGGACGAAGTAAGTCTCTCATTGTCCTTTTATCTCGGTCGACTGTTGCTCAACATCGCCGGTTAGCAACGTGAGGTGGAACGAACTCTAGAAGAAGTTGATCCCACAGAAGGTCACTACCCAGACGACCGTAAAATCCAACAATACTCCAACCTGTTCTTCCTTCTTCAGTCGGAGCCCCGGCATATCGCTGCCCTCTGTCGCCTTGTATCATTGTCCGAAATCGACACCCTCCTCCAAACTGTTATGTTCACGCTTTACGGAAACCAATACGAAAGCAGAGAAGAGCACCTTCTCCTCACGATGTTTCAGAGCGTACTCTCCGCTCAATTCGAGACTGCAACCGAGTTCGGCTCTCTCCTTCGCGCTAATACCCCTGTTTCTCGCATGATGACGACCTATACCCGCCGTGGCCCAGGACAGAGCTACCTAAAGAGCGTCCTTGCTGAACGTATCAACAGTTTAATTGAACACAAGGACCTTAATCTCGAAATTAATCCCGTCAAGGTAATTTCCCATTCCTACCGCTCCGTGACCGTTGCTCATTCATGATTGTCATCAGGTTTACGAACAAATGATTAACCAAATTGAGGAAGAAACAGGGTCCCTTCCGTCTAATTTACCCAGAGGAGTAGCACCAGAGATTGCGGCGGAGAACCCTGACGTCCTGGCAATCATCGCGCCTCGTCTGACCATGCTCATGGAGATTGCCAACAGCTTTTTGTTGACCATTATCGAAAGCATGGAAAGCGTTCCGTACGGGATTCGGTGGATCTGTAAACAGATTCGCAGTCTGACAAGAGTATGTTCTGCGTTTTAATAATAATGACCGAACACTCATCCTGCAATAGCGCAAGTATCCAGAAGCCACTGATTACGCTATTTGCTCCCTTATCGGCGGGTTCTTCTTCCTACGCTTCATCAACCCTGCAATAGTCACGCCACAAGCTTATATGCTTGTGGAGGGTGTACCCGCAAAGCATCCTCGTCGAACGCTCACCTTGGTTTGTTGACTATTTTATCGCCTCCATTTACCCGCTCATCCTCTTGTAGATCGCGAAGATGTTGCAAAACTTGGCGAACAAACCCTCGTACGCGAAAGAGGCCTACATGATGACTCTTAACCCTTTCGTTGAGAATAACAAGGCTCGCATCAACCAGTTCCTTAACAACCTCTGTGAAGTTGGTGATTTCTATGATACCCTAGAGGTTTGTCCGAAATTTCAATCATTAGTCCGATATTGACAACAGTCTTTAGATGGATCAATACATGGCCCTCTCCAAAAAGGATCTTATGATTCATATCACGTTAAATGAATTGTATAATACCCATTCCTTGATTCTTCAACACGTCGAAACACTGGTATGCCTTTTCCATTAATGTTATACACCAAGCTAAATATCTCTCTAGTCACCAAACGACAAACAACACCTGCGCATCCTTACCGACGAGCTGGGCCCAGCGCCTGCTCAAGTACCGCGCAAGGAGAATCGGACGATCGAGCTCAACTTGTACAGTCGATGGGAGACGCCCGTGCACGATATCCAGAGCGCGCTTATGGATTCAGTGTCATCGAGCGACATGCTGTACATGGAGACCAAGTCTATTTTCGTGCAGCTGGTACGTTCTCTACCCCACGCTGCCGAGAAGCGACCGTACAATCTAGCCGCAATCGCCGAGCGAGCGGCAACGACGAAAGATGCGGTGCTCGTGCGCAAGGGTATCAAGGTGAAGGAGATGCTGCGGGAGCTGGAGGAGCAGAAGATCGTGGAGGCGTCTGACGGATACAGGCTGATGCAAGAAGAGGTAGCGGCAGAGCTTGTGCACCTGGGCAATCTCCGGGAGAAGGTCGTGCTGGAGACCAAGAGCTTGGAGGCGGTGTATAAGACGATATGTGATCACAACAATTACATGCGGTCGCAGCTGGAGCAGTACAAGGCATACCTCCAGAATGTGCGGCTGACGGCGTCGAAGGATAAGGGCAGCACGACGGGGGTTGGAGTGGTTACTGTTGGAGGGAAGGAGAAGAAACCGACGAAGGCTGTGGTACTCGGCCCGTATCGGTTCACGCATGCGCAGCTGGAGAAGGAGGGGATTATTGTGGAGAGTAATGTGCCTGATAATCGGTGGGTTTTTGTCTTTTCATTCTGAGCCGTCTCGTTTACCCCGGATGACGCGTGCTAATAACGTGGTTTTTTTTTGGCTTTAGGCGACCGAATATCTACTTCAACATCACGTCACCGACGCCCGGGACGTTCATCATCGCGCTGCACTACAAAGGCCGCGAAAAGGCTATCCTGGAGATGGATCTAAAGATCGATGACTTGTTGGAGAAAGTGCGTCTTAATTCCATTCTGCCATGTTGTGGATGACATACATACTAACACCTTGTTCGGTACTTGCAGCAAAAAGACAACAAGCACCTGCTGGACTTGGAGTACGTCCAATTGAACGTGCCAAAGGTGCTGGGTTTGTTGAAGAAAGTGTTTGCGAAGCGATGATTTCGATGATCTGATGATACCACCGTGCCCTTTCTTGGTTATGGTTCTTGTACTTTCCCTAGTGTTTGATTTCTTTTCTTTTGACTTTTATTCCTTCTTACTTATTTACTACGGCGCTACCTTCTTATTTCTATTACGATTGCGTCCCCAACGTCGTTCCCCTCCCCTTTTCTTCCTTACTCCTGTGCTTGTGTCTCAGGCGAGACCACTTGTTCGTTGTTCGTTCATATTACCCGCTTTTACGCACCACGCACGTTTACGTCCTACGTCTTTATATTTACATTCGTCTCCCCGTTTACCGTCTTCCTCCTCGTCTCTCTCCTCGCCTCTCTCGCCATATCGGATGTATCAAATTCAACACCTGTACCATGCGCCCAAGCCCAAGGCTAAAATCCCCATCTGTTGTGTCTCTGTCTCCAACTGTTTCTTTACTAAATTACATACAGTATGTCAGTGGGTTTGAGGATATATTGTTTCGCTATCATGATAGAAATCATTTTTTGTAATGATGTGTTCTGAGTCAGTTTTTGCCTGCTTAGCCTTCGGCGCTGTTCGTCGTGGTGCTGCTTGCTACTCCCAACCAACAGTTTTGAGGCTCAAGAATAGCTTGATGGTTGTTCCCCAAAAGGAAAACGGCAAGGAATGGGAATAACTTTTCGGCTGCGCTAAATGAGCCAAGCGCGGGCGGAACTGTCCTTCTCAAACTTCCATCCTGCCATTACGGCCTAACAAGTCCTTTCTTTATCTTTGTTTCGTTCTTCGCTCTCCACCTTTCTTTCCATAATTATCCTTTGCAAAAGTCGCTCGCACCCCACGAAGAGCTCCATTTTCTCACCTGACTTCAACAAACTTAGCCGCACCAACGACCTTGTTAATGTCTCGCAACGTTTAATCAGGCATTATACTCCTCAGTAAAGAGCTTCCACCACCTGCAGGCAATGGGCGTTTCGACGTGGCTCGCAACTGGGCCATTTCGACTTCAAGGGCTTTCGTTGGTTGTTGTGCATGTTCTGTTACTTCACGTAATCCTTACGGCGGCGCTTGACCCTTCTGCGGGAGGCTTGGCCAGACGTTTGGTGCCTCGAAGCTCTGCGGGACTTCTCAGCATTCCGATTCGTACGCTTCAAGCTCGCTCGCCGGCGGATAACACGACTTTTGGAGCTGCATTGGACGCGGTGTCGTTGACGAGTGACAGACAGTGCGTTGTCTGTCCTGTCTCTTTACCAAGCTTATCGTTTGTTCTAGATCATATTTTACCATCATAAAAGCTGGAAACTTCAATTTCCGAGTCGCTTTGGACACAGCTTCGGCGGATCTATGGCTTGTTGCTAATACATGCGAAACGGACACCTGCAAAAAGGCTCCTCAATACCCACTGGACCACCAAAGCCCCTCTTTCACTGCGTTGAACGACAATACGACAGCATTCAAAGCCCACTATGCGGATGGCACATGTGCGTAAAAAACTGCTCTAGGTCTTTGATATGTAACTAACTATGATTGTCGACCTCACAGTCGCGTCAGGATTCGTCGCTAAAGAAACGATAGCATTGTCCAACCTGAGTCTTGCCAATCAGGTATTCGGTACGCACTCTCCTTCCCTGCTTTCGTGAATCTCGGAGCATCTGTTGATTTTATTTTGGGGATGATGCTCAGGCGTTGTCACCGACTCCAACGTTTCTCTCACGGACCTCACGAGTGGAATTCTGGGGCTGGGTTTTCCCCGACTGTCCTCTATCGCTAACGGTGTGGCAAATTGTGCGCCATTCATTTCTTTCCGGTTAATGTGTTTTTGACCGGAAGATTTAGCCTCATCAATTTTCGCGGGCTTAGCATCCCAAGGCCTCTTGGAGTATCCCCTGTTCGCATTTAGTTTGACAAGAAATTCTACTGGCACTCTCACACTAGGCAAGCCACTACAATACTTTTGAGAAAATCTCCAACAAATATCACGACAGGCGCTGTTGATTCTTCTGTTGTGACCAATGTCAGCCGCATCGGCTGGAATAAAGTGGCTCAATTTCCACCTTTCGGCGCTGAGAATAATATTTCTAGCTACCTACAATGGGCGATCCCGTTAACAGGCATAGCTGTAGGACCATCTCTTTCTGAAATCATTCCATGTGAATTTGACCCCATCCGGCTACAAGGTTAACGGCACTCGACTGTCACCCGTTCCCACCTACGCAAGTGCTGGTCAAACGCGTTCGCTAGCTTTGTTCGATGTGTATGTTAACTCTGTTAAATTTCTTCACTGCATGTCGAAATTGACCGTCTTGATATCAGTGGTTCACCTGGAATTTACGGGCCTTACCAAGACGTGTGTCTCCCGCCACTCTATCTTTTGCAGCCTATTCACAACGATGCCTATAGGTTTCGCGTATGTATGCTATGATTGACGGGGCTAGAATGGTCGACTCGAGCGGGCAATGGGCACTTCCTTGCGATACTACAGTACCGATGA
Source organism: Galerina marginata (assembly GCA_023014335.1). Taxonomy (NCBI): domain Eukaryota; kingdom Fungi; phylum Basidiomycota; class Agaricomycetes; order Agaricales; family Galerinaceae; genus Galerina; species Galerina marginata. Next base: position 3,164,408 of record JAECYW010000004.1, read on the forward strand.
CTTTCACCTTCGGGTACGCCGTAGTTTTGCTGTCTCTATTGACATTCATCTGATTTTTTATGTAGGCTGTATAACTATACTCTACTTCCTACAGACTATATGATCGGTCCAGCAACTGGAAACCCAAACCTGTGTCTGTCATGGCCGGTTTCCCTTCCCCCAAGTTCTGATGGCATCGATTGGCAAATGGGCTCTGCGTTGCTGCGGACAGTATATTCTATTTTCAGGTAAATTTCTTCATATTCGTCAACTAGCTGTACTGACTGACCCCTTACAGTTTTGGAATCGATGGCAAGGAACCTCCATTAATCGGCCTCTATCCCCTCCAAAACAGCACAAACGTCACAGACACAACACAAACCCCCGACGCCATTCTCTCTTTCCTCTCTGCCAACTCGGCGACGGTCGCCACCACACTGCCCAACTTTATCCTCCCTCCACCAACATTCACAACACCGCCGTACGCGCTCAACACGTCCGTGTCAGCTTCCATCGGTGGCATCGTGTCTTCTGGCCTCGCGAACAGCACGTACACCGCTCTGTTCGGCCTGAAGACTGCCCTGGCGAACGTCTCAGCACTGCCAATGATCACACCCCCGCCTACTGTTGTCACAGTTATCACGACGAACTCTGCTGGATCTGTGTCGACTTCGGTATCTGTTCGATCGATAGCGCCTGTGGTTCTGGGCCTACCATCTGGTTCGACCGCCTTACGGGTGGTATTGACTCCCGGCGTTGCATTGATTGCGTCGATATTGCTGTTATTCGTATGGACATCTTGAAGACGTTTTCGTTACTTGCAAGTGAATTTGACCAACATAGGACGGTATATGTAATATTAACTTATATAAATATTTAGGCTGGAAGGATCGTCTAGCGCACAGTACCTACACGGTCGTATAATTGAGATACTGTCACAATTTGAGGCCTTCCGAGGTGCAGAGGTTACGAAGTTCACAAAGCTGTGGCTGGTCAATCCAACTGAGGAAACACCATCAAATAGTATATTTGAGTCGATAAGTACCCAAGAGCTGAGGAACAAAACCTGGGTTCTCTATTTTTGATCAGAAGGTTCAGGCTTGGAGCATGAAGCCTCTTCCCATTCAACCCACCAACCTGGTTTCAAATCCTTAAGTTGCCCTTCCAATTCCTTCAGCCTGGTCTGTACAGTTAAAGAAGCATCTTCTACACTTCCTAGCTTCGGCAACATACTGCCTTTGGCCAAACTGAGAACAGTGCCCTGACGGTCTGTGATTTTCGACATTGCCTGAATTGTTATGTTAATCCATGAATATTTCAAGTGCCTTTCAACACTGCATATGCTCACCTCGTTTATCCGCTTCATCAGCATGATCTCCAAAACGACACGAAAATATCTGTCCACGCCGTGCTGTTCTTCGTCCGTCATTTCGCGGATACGAGGGTCGTCGTCGGATGCCAGATCACTTAGGGATGTGAGTTTCTCGATATTCTCGTATGAACTCAGATGCCCGTCAAGCCACTTTGTGATGAAATTCACTTTATCTTCCGCAGGCCTCAACGACGCGCCGAGCAGGCGCACCCGGGGGTTGCGCTCAGGGGAGACATCGATAACATCTAACAGGGTAGTAAACAACAGCTGATCGATATTTTCTAGTATTGGACTGGCGCACCTGCTTCTAGATTCATGTTCTTGACGAAGCTCAAGTTACCAAAGGCGTTTAAGGCAGTTATTATTGGTTCTGCTTCCAGTATCTTTTCGACCATGACACCTGCCTGTAATTATTTCAGAAAAAAAAAATCGATGGAACTTATAACGACGACTTACGAATTTCTTTTCATGAGCTCGGATGAACAACGTCACGGTGTCCTGGCCAGATTCTGGTTCTTCTACCTTATATTGTGCTATATATAACGGAAGCAGAACGGGATATGCGGAGAACTTAGAAATAATTAGAAGAGTATTCCCTAAATCCGCTTCTTAGGAGACGTACCAGGTTTGGCTTTATTGAAGAGGGCACAACTTTTATGTCTTGCGTTATTGACCATGAACTGTTAGTCGAAGACGCAGGTACGTCAAGGACAGAGAAGGGAGATATGCTGAAGGGAATACATTGAACGTCTTCGCCGTATTGTCTTAAAAGGGATTCGGTGAAGGGCATAGGCTCTACCGAGTCCAACGTGCGCGCCCACAAAGGTGCAATTGATAGGAGTGGGACGTTGGATCCTATCGTAATCCTGGCTTGGTCAAACGCGTAGTTCAAGGAGTGCACCAAAATGGATACCTGGGATATATCTTAACATATATGTAGGTAAGCATGCCCACTAAGACACGACAATAGTCTCACGTATTGCGGAACAACGCCTTCACGCTTTTCTAATGACCATAACACATCAGTTGCCACCACCATCTAAGCCAAGAAAGAAACCAGACGAACTTGCGAGTCTTTTTCAATCATATCTGCATCCACCTCCGCATTGATAATCCAAGCTGGAAAGTACACAGAGGAGAATCGTATTGGTCGCTCATAGTCCATGAAAGGGAGGAAAGACGCGAAGATGGAGGTGAACGCCTTGCCGCCACCTGTCATTATGGAGCCCCATCTCGCCATGATTCTTTGAGCAGTCTCTGGAGCCATTCGGAAAGGATATGCTGCAGAGATTTCTTGAGACCGGCCTCCATAGTTTCTCAACGCGAGGTTTATACGAACCTCTCAGTTTCCGGAAAGTACCATCATATGGCGTCGTCGTATATCTTCGACAAAGTGTCATTAATGGTGGCCGCCATTGCATTTGCGTGAGCATCGAAGCAGTGGTCGCTGAAGGAGTCTGAGCCTCAGGGAAACTCGATGATTCCTACCAGCAAGTTGTCGTCACACTTGGTCACGACGATTTCATGCAATTTGAGTTACACAACATCCAATGACAAAAAGGATAGCATTGTCTAGGTAGGAAGCATGTCTACATAACGTGTGCAGGATGCGGTAGGACAATCCGACTGGCAGGCGACACAGTAAGAGGTCATTCGTGGAGGCCAAGGAGATTGTCATTAAAACTCCAAAAGAATCGCCATATTTGCCATCGCTTGAACGACTTTCAAGTCGTGATGCCTCCGAACCACGCAGACTAGCAGCAAGGCTTTAGGGATGAACCCCTCGAACTTGCCTATTGTTGTGAAGACGGCTCGGATTTCGAACTCGACGCCGCCTCCCATTCACGCCACCAAAGGGGGGTCAAGTCTTCACGTCGCTGCTGCAATTCATTCAGTCTTGGCTTTAGACTCGCGGTAACTTCATCACCGCGTTCTAATTTCGAAGATCTGCCTTCGCTTGTTGTGAGAATTACGGTGTTATGTTCCTGAGCGTTCGCCATAGCCTAAGTAGGTCGGTCAACGATTAAGGCATTAGGACCAAGTGAAGTGAGAATACACACATCGTGTATCCGCCTGAGTGTCGTTAGCTCTGTAGTGACATTGAAGTATTGGTCCAGGCTACTTTGTTCTTCACTCGTCATTTCCCGAATACGTGGGTCGTCGTCGGATTCGAGCTGACCTATCGACGCTAGTTTCTCTATATTACGGTGCAAGCCCATGCGGTTATCGAGCCAATCTGCAATCATATGTGCGGTATCGCTTGATGGTCTCAGCCACACACCATCGAGGCGCACTCGCGATTGCGTGAGGAAGGAGAGATTAAGGACCTCTAGGACGGAAATTCAGGCAACCAAATTTTGAGATTGAAAAGACTCACCCGAATCCAAGTCGAACTCTGTTGTCAATCCGAACTCATTCAGGGCTTTGAACGCGATTGCTGGTCCTTCATCCAAATCTTGTAATCTCTCAGTCATGATGGCTCCCTAATATCTTCTCAGAACGGACCAATACGGAAGCCAATTGTGCAAGCATACAGAGTCACTATGGGCTTGAATGAGGAAAGTTACCGAGTCCTGAGAAGTTTCTGTGCTTTCCACCTTATATTGCGCTAGATACAGAGGAAGTAAAACAGGATATGCAGAGAACTGAAATAAGTAATCAGATAGATTTAAAAAAAATTGAGCTGTAGCAAGGCATACCAGGGATATTTTTAGTGACGATGGTGACACTTGCAGGTCTCTAGTTATCGACCATGAACTGTCTTTTGATGATGCGGCAATATCGAGAATGGAAAAAGGTGAGGTGGTGAAGGGAATGCACTGGACTTCTTCTCCGTGTTGCGTTAGAAGTGGTTCCGCGAATGGTTCAGGTTCTACTGTGTCCAATTCTCGCGGCCAGAGGCGTGCCGCTGACAAGAAAGGCACGTCCGATCCTGTCTTGATTCAGTCAAATGCGACCTTTGACGAAACGCATGTCGTGCATACCTGGGACATATCTAAAATTGACTAGTTCAATAAATATGTTCACTGAGTGTCGACGAGGCTCACGTATTCCGAAAGACAGCATTCCCCTTTTGCTAATATCCGTAACACGTAAGTTGCGAGGATAAGAGTAAGCCGAAGAAAAACCCGAACCCGCGAATTTTCGTATGTCATTTCTGCCGCTTCAACTTCTGCGTTGATTATCCAAGCCGGAAAGTAGACCGCAGAAAATCGTGTTGGACGGTGGTAGTCGAGTGGAAGAAAATCCGCTAAGACAGAGGTTAACATCTTGTCAGCTCTACCGCTGAACATCCAGGACCATTTAGCCAAGGCCCTTTTGGCAGTTTCTGGATTCATTGCAAAAGGATAAGCTGCAAATATTTGTTTGGAAATAGGATTAACTACTCCTCAAGCTTCAGTTGAAAGCTGAGCACGAACCTCTGAGCTTTTTATAAGTGGATGACTTTCCATAATGTTTAGAAAGTTTCCAGACCTAAACGCGGTGCCAACGTCGGACCTCTAAATAAAAGATCTGCTTCCCGATGCCCTGAATAATTCAACAAGAAATGGACCTCACCCTCGAAAATAACCATATTTGACCACGAATTGATGGCAACAAGGTACACCCTCTGCCAATGACGTTTAGAAAAGTCGATTTAGACAAGAAGGGGGGGTAGGGACCCTCGTCCAGATTTTAGATTTAGAAAGCTTTCGGAGCTCGAAACATTTTCCGGGGTCCTTGAACCCTTCAGGAACATTACTTCAAAAGGTAGTCTTGGTGATTTAGAAACGATTTAGAACTAAAATCTGGAATTTTAGCGTTATGGAAAGTCATCCAGTACCATCGTATGGTGTGGTTGTATACTGTCTGCAAAGTGGTTCTAATGGTCGACACCGACACCGTTGTATTCGTGCTAACATGGCCGACGGCCGTAGAGTGTTTGGCAGGAAAAGAGGATTCAAAGGCTTTGACCCAGAATAAATCTCACGGCCGCGATATCACGTGTCGATACTTGGTTGTGCTCGTGACCGCGAGTCGCGCGACGCGTTCACTTTCGTGATTCTGAATCGTGAATAATGAGTAACGCCATTCGCACAGAGTAAGAGAGATAAATTTGCCTGTGAATTTGCAAAGAAAAATGGATAGTCAGCGAATACACTCAAAACGGGCTTGGAAGCTCCAGAGTTCGACCAGCTCAAGAGTCACTTATGTAGTATGAAGACCACGATAGAGTATATAAGTTGTAAATTTGGATCATTATGGCTTGAAAGCCGCTTAAATCACCCGGGTCCTTGATTAATATATGACTGTCGAGAGTACAACCTTGCTGGAGGCGGGCGCCAACGGTATCCATTGCGACACATTTTAAGCATTGCCCCTGCCTTGAAATGCAAGGCTCGTGCTAAGTAGATTCTGTGGAGTGTAAATTCCTGCTGCCTGGGCACTTGTTCCCAGACACATCTTTCATTCTCAATAATTTTCGAGGAGCGAGAACACCGAAATAACGAACCTGGTCTCCCTTACCTCGATTCTCGGGCATGAACGGAATTACATACTTTGATGGTTGTTTGTGTCTCGAGAATTCAAGTGGCCTTCAAACTTCCGAGTCCTCCCTGCTTCAGTTTTACCTAAACCCATTCCGGCTAATATTGTCATGCAGTGCCCAACGCTTTATTATTCTTACGAGTCAACCAACTTGAATGGGGCTCGGCTGCGCCTGAGTTCATCACTTTGCGCTTCCCTTTCGACCAGTCAACTCGATGGTTTGCATGTTGGACACCTGGTACGTCACAGTGGAAAGGCGTGGTGATAGCGATAAACCTGCACTGGTCCTGCAGCCTATGATTATGGGATTGTTCCAAGTTGCATGTTCCTAATTAATAATTTTAACATAATGATTGAAGTATGCAGATGGGTAGTCCAGACCGCAAGTTGGGTGATAAATGGAGGAAGGCGCCGAATTCCAAGGGCGATATTGGAGTTGCAGCCATCGTGAGCCAAGAATTATGTTGGCATGACCCGGTAGAACGGAAACCAGAACCTGAGTTCGGATGTAGTGAAACCTGCTTGCAGTGACCAGTCGACCAGAAACATGAGCGGCTTGAGCTCGAGCTTTGAAGGAAATTTGGACAGCGCAATCGACCGACTCTGGCGCGATAACTCTTTCGCGAAATGACAAGGGGTTAGTCAAAAGAGGCTGCAAAATATGCCGATCGCTTCGTGGGACAGTGAGGCGAGGTGAAAGACGTCCTAAGGGTCATGTATGAAGCCGAGCGCTGGCTCGGAGCATGACAGAAGGGATATCGATAAACACAAATGGACGCGCCATCAGTATAGCGGCAGTTATTTGTTTATGGAATGGGCTAATATGGGGAAGCAGAAGGGCCGCCCTTGCTGCGCGCCCGCATGAACACCCTTTTGTCCACTGAATTGAATCGTAAACCCGATATCACGTTCATGCTGACCTTTTTGGCAGGGACGGAGAGCTTGTGGAATATAAAAGGCCACCCATTTCCTACCTTTTTCCCCCAACAGTGCAGGTCACTAGTCACCAACGTCTACTCTCCGCAGCAGACCACCAACAAACTCTTTCGCATTTGCTTCGCCCTCCGCATTCAACACTATGCAATTCACCTTCGTCATCGTCCTCGCTGCCCTCGCGTCTGCCGTGTCTGCCTTGCGCATCCCCATTCAAGAGCGCTCCATCGACATTGAGGAGCTATATACCCGCACGTATGTTCCGCCAATGCTGTTGCCGTTGTGATCCCCAATGTTAACCGCTGCTTTTTTACCTTAGACCTACACTGGACTGTGCCGTTCTCGCACCAAAATGGGGTGATTTCGGCCATGACGTCTGCCATGCAAACTACAACTGCAGTCCAAGCGGGAGGATGCTCGTGAAAGCCGGGCAGACGCCCAACGAAAGGATGGGAAGGCTCTGCTCGAAGTGCAGTTGCCATTAGGGTCATATTCGTATCGTCGAAGTAGAGTGGATGAGATAAGATTGCCGTCTAGAATTACAGGACCTGGTTGTTTCTTGGATCCACCAACTACAGACGTCTTTCGTGTTGCCATTAGGGTCATATTCGTATCGTCGAAGTAGAGTGGATGAGATAAGATTGCCGTCTAGAATTACAGGACCTGGTTGTTTCTTGGATCCACCAACTACAGACGTCTTTCGTGTTCGATTATCCACCGTTAAGATTTTGGCAATTTTGGCGCTTTAAGTAAGTTTTGGAATGAACTCGAAGCTTACGGTCATCATTTTATTTGGCGGTGTCGCTGGCACGAAATCACTTAGGTGAATTGGTTCTCTTAGTGGATTCCTAGGATATGGATGATGTCGATGAGCGCTGAGCTGCTTGGCCTCCCATTGGTGCAGAACACATCCAATGGAAAACCTACGGCACCTTATCGCGCGACCAATATTTAAGTGAAAGAGTAATGATCAAATTGTGGAGGCAGTCACCTTGGAGAAAAATAGAGCCGTAATTGATTTGCCCTATGTACGTTTAGAACTTAGAGCACAGATTAGCAGAGATTAACTAAAGCGAGGCACGAACCTTGATGCAACTGAGCGCTGATGTCTTGAGACCCGTTCTTAATTGCAGACAACCACTGCGCGCAGGAAAGTACGGCATGAAATCGGACAGATCGTTTAATCTCGAGGTTCAAAGGAAGCATTTCAGCCAATTTAGAGAGCACCCCTAGACGAAATTTGGCCTAAGTACTTGACCATTCGCCATTGAACTGTCTCCAGAACCATGATGAAAGGGAAGGCAGTGCCAGAAACTTCAGGTTGTAAATCAAGTTTTGCATGAACTGGAGATTCAACGAACCCCGAGGCTTTGTAGTGACAAAATAACGTCCTTCTGTTCGTATAATTCCTAGCGCCAAGGCTGTTAGGTGGTTTTTCAATGCCTGAGCATGATTGGTGGCAATTGCAAGTTGCTGGTTGAGGGAGAAATGGAGGCTGAGACGGACCGGAGGGGCTCCAAATGCGGAAGGGGAAGGTCACGTGTGATTTTACCCGATCACTCCTTCGTTCACGTTGATGGGACACGTAGTCCAATAAAATTATAGAAGTGGACATCACTGCTGTAGAGCTGTCGTCCCCGCAGACCCTCTTTGCTTTGCTTTCTCTTTAATTTCCTTTTCTTTCTTCATGTTCTCCCCCACTCTCTTGGTGGTTCTTGTGCTAGCTGCGTTTGTTGCAGCGGCAGACTTTTACAAAGTTTTGGATGGTACGTTCCTGCTTACCATGCTGCAGCATGCCATTTGCTAATGAGTTCATTCTTCCAGTTCATAAATCTGCTTCGGATAAAGATATTAGAGCTGCATATAAGAGACTCAGCAAGAAGTTCCATCCAGATAAGAACAAAGCACCAGACGCCGAGGAGAAATTCGTAGAGATTGCAAGAGGTGAGCCCAATGAACGGCTTACCATAAGCATGACGCTAATTCGCGTAGCGTATGAGGTCCTCTCAGATACTCAAGTGAGTATCATCCATCTGGGGTTCATATTCAGATGGTGACGTTCGAATTGTAAGAAACGCCAAATCTACGACAGACACGGAGAAGTAAGGCTTGACGCTGGCAGACGTATTCAATTCATCTGACGCGCCTTCGACTTCAATAGGAAGGCCTAAAGGCACACGAAGGAGGCCAACACCAAGCTAATCCCTTCGATGTATTCTCCAGTTTCTTCGGCGGACGTGTGTATTTCACCTCACTCGTGAAGGTGCCCTTTGTCCTAAAGAATTGATTATTAGACCAACAACAGCAAGTACGACGGGGCCCATCATCCCTGACTGAATTTGAGGTTTCTCTGGCAGACATGTATGTCCTATCGTTTACCTCGGCTGCCAGATTCAGGTCGACTTAGTCACTGTTCAACAGATACCAAGGAGCGAGCATAGATGTGAATTTTTCCTTATTTGATTATGACGCCTCTTCTTGATGCCCTCTTCATCCCCAGTTTATGATCAAGAAACGCATTCTATGTGATCACTGTAGAGGATCAGGTGCCGCATCGGACAACGATATCCACACATGTACGGGATGTAATGGTGCTGGCGTCAAACTTGTCAAACAACAGGTACTGCCTATCTGTAGATGGCCACGCCTCGCTCCCGCCTCATTATCTTTTACTCTATAGATTTTCCCGGGCATGTTCGCGCAGAGCCAAGTGACATGTAACGATTGTGGTGGTCGAGGGACGGTCATCAAGAAAGTATGTCCTCATTGTCAAGGCAACAAAGTGGTTGACCACACCGCCCACTACACTCTGGATATTACGCCCGGTATGCCAGAAGGACACGAAGTGGTGTTTGAGGGAGAGGCTGACGAAAGCCCTGACTGGGAACCCGGAAACATTGTTTTGAGGGTCAGGAGCAAGAAAGAGAAGGGCGGTTGGAGAAGGAAGGAAACGAGTTTGTACTACAAAGAGACCATTGGAGTGGACGAGGTTTATTTCTCTTCAAATTCTTTAAGAACGGCAGCTGATGGATCTACAATCAGGCTCTCCTTGGTTTCGAGAAGAATGTTACCCACCTAGACGGCCGAAATCTGCAAATAGTGAGAAAGGGAGTTACTCAACCAGGTTCGTCTTATTTGAACACGTCCTACTTCTCAAGCAAAAGTTTACAAGTCGATTGGATAGGTTTCGTGCAAGTGATAAAAGGAGAGGGAATGCCGTCATTCGGGAACAAAAATGTCAAGGGAGATTTATTTATTGAGTACAGCGTGGTCCTACCTATTGAAATCTCTCCAGAGATGCGTCGGAGTAAGTCCTACGTCTCACACTGATCTTTTTCATGGTTACCACACAATGCCCTTTCATTCCTGACAGTGTTTTGATATTTATCAGAGTTACAGATTACTAACTTCCAATTCATTACAGGACTAAAGGAAACCTTCCAATCGTCATCGTCGACACACGACGAGCTATGATGTACATTCTAGACTACCCTAATCTTATCATTATTCACCCGACCAATCTATCAACCACTCCAGGGGAGACACAATTGATACGAATTTCCTGTGAGCATGATGACCCGAGCAGTGGGTACTGACTTCCTTTCTAGACCGCGGTCCGCGTATTTGACTACTCTGCAATACTGCTCTAGTCGAGAAAATGATGCGCCCATCTGTCGAAGTATTGCGGCACCTTCTGCCCAATCACTTGCGTTCCTACAGCCAGAAAATTGGTCATAAACAGCGCGCACATGCCTGCGTAGTTATGACTCGCTGGCGAGGGAGGTAGGAATAAAATTATATTCAAGAACAGCTTCTTGTGGTGGGACTTTTGCCTGCGGCCTGCAGGCAAACCCACAAGGTGGCGGTCCCAATAATAACTCATGCCTGACGTCCCCGGCTGTGATCATCACACAATATTATGCATCAAGAAGGCTATTTGGCCAGAGCTCATTGGTTGGAGTGTCAGTGAAGTCGATACTCATTCATGTCGTCAACAGTCACGACCGGGACACCTCGGATCAATCGGTGAATTGAACCTATCCATGCCCGCAAGCCAGCTTTGAGTACCCTTGTCTCTGTTCCTGTACACTACTCCACTTCACAGAAATATTTCGTTTCGATACGCAAGCAGGTTTCACCAGACGGCAGGGAATTAATTTGCTCAAGGTCATCTCACAACCTAAGGCCAGGTCGCCTACTTCGGTCCTCCGTAATTTGACCTCTCACCCGAAGCACTTCATGATAGACAGGTTTGTCTGTTTCCATGGTCGCTTGGGCGTATTCATGCGAGCTTTAGGTGCTATTCTGGTCCCCGTCTTGGCAGATAGACATTTGTGAGGGCAAAATCTAAATATAGGGTAAGAATTTCCCGTTTTAGTGAGCGAATCCTTTGATGTAGTTGATGCCAAGCGTGCCCATTAGCGCGATCCCAGAGCGTAAAAATAGCCAGTGAGGCATTCAAAGGAGCCTATCTGCCAAAGCGCCGACGGGCGGTGGCTGGGTCCTTTGCGACTGTCAAAAACGTCTTGTCACACAGGTATACCGTGGTCGTGGGTCAGGAATTTAACCAAATTCGCATGTGCAACATACAGACGTGTTGGAAGGATTTGGCACGGTATAAATACCTTTGGCATTCCAGTTTGGAGAAGCATCATTTCTTCGTTTCGTTTCTCTTCCTTCGTCCTTTTGCCTCTTCGCTCCTTTTGTTTGGCCAGGTTGCCCCCTTACAGTCCTTGCTCACTTCGTTCAATCTCCTCCCGGGTAGGCCTTACATTTGTGCTTAAAGCAAGTCAGTGTTCTATTCTTTCTTCGGTCTAATCCAATGAATCTCATCTCAATTTTTGTACCTTTTGAAAGACTCGACTTTTATCCCTTTCAACCACCTTTAAATCATCATTATGTTCGCTAAGCTCGCCACCGCTCTCATTGTCGCTCTTTCCGCTTTCGGCGTCTCTGCCGCCCCAACCATCTCCAACAACTTGGGTATGTCAAACTTTTTTTATATCTCTATTAACGGATCAAACTAATCTTTCTCCAGTTGCCCGTGGTGGATCACACTCCTTCGATAACTACGGAGGAATCTCCTCTTTCGGTGGCTTCGATAACTTCTACGGCTCCGACAACTTCGACAACTCTGAGTTCAGCGAAAGCTCAATCACTGTTGTGAAGGAGAAGGAGGTCGTCTGCCACTCCGAGTCCGTCGAGATCATTCAACAACGCCTCCTCGTCCTCCAGGAGATGGCCAAGCGGTCAGTTCTTTTTTTCCCTCCAGGAGGTGAAAACATTTCTGATATGGCGTCATAAATCTAGCATCATCTCTGAGCAGATTTGCGAAGTCGAGACCCAAACCGTCGTCTTCGAGCAATTCCACTCGAGCTTGCACGGCTTTAGCCGCGACCTCAGGCGCTTCTCTGGTCGTGGTGTCGGATACGACTCCAGCATTGCCTCGCACTTCGGCTCGTTCTACAACAGCGACGGCTCTTTGAGCAACAGCGACTTCGGTTTCTCCGGCCACAATCTCGGAAGCTCGTACGTCGTCCCCTCCGGCAACAACTGGGATAACAGCCGCTCCTTCGCCTCCGTCGGAAATGCCTACAAGGCCGCCCGCTCAGCCGTCACCAAGTTCTAAATGACCCGCACCCTCCCCGCTCATTATTTATCAAAAGCTTGGGCATGCGGACTGCACGACGCTTAGACTTGAGGCCCTTTTCGAACCTTTCACATTTTTGATGATTTATACGTTTCTCCGTTGTCATGGGACATTATCGTAGTTTACGGACGCTGATTTGTAAACGACTTGCCTAATAGCCTTGGGTTGATTGTTCGCTCCTGGTCCATTTTTTTTATATACCTTCGCACTTTGCATCGCAATGCATACACATTTTTTGCACCCATTCTTGCTTTAGCGTCCTGATGAGCGCCTATGAATGAGCATTTGAAAACAGATAGCATAAAAAACAAAAAGCACCCGTATTTGCTTGGCAAAGCAGAATCGGACTTAGAGTTGGGCTTGGAGGACGTCCCTCGCCTTCCACCAGCAGCGGTGACCCCCTTGCTCCCCTGTCGCACAACACGCGACCGCGGTGATCTCACGTCCCACATGGCAAGTACCTTGTCCGCGTTGCCCGCGTCCACGCCAAGAAAGCAAGCTCGTTGTCGAGTTTTTACTGTCCAGCACATACAGTGTCATTTCAGTTTACAACCTTCGACATTTGACCTCATTTGACGCGCTAGTCTACAGCATTTGTACTTGCTACTCGAAGAAGGAGTGGGGGTAAACCTTGCCCTAGTTTTACCTGCCAATAAGCGATGCTTACTATCTTCAGGGGAGGCCGATGTTTCCTTTAAATTTGGTCTACTGTCTACTGCCTTCTGCTCACCGGTGCTCGATGGCTTTTATGTAACTCACGTTCCTCTAAGCGCTGAGTGTACCAAAGTACTGGTTGCTCTTTTGGGCATGGTAACTCTGTCCGGGTTCTTTTGATTCTTCCAACTGGCGATCTCTTGCGGTCTTTCTTAAAGATTGTCGTGCATCCTTGCGCTTGGCCTCTGCTGCGATTGGGCGATCGGTGCATATTGTGTGTCTGGCCTTCTCAATTCGGGAGTAGGGCTTGTCAATACCCATGAATTCGGTACCAGGAGAAAACCAGGGCAATGGGACTTGATAGAGTTTCTTTGGTATAAATTGAAGTCCTTCAGTAGGTGGTTGCCCCACTTTCGCTTCGAGTCACCTTCGTTCTTTCTACCTTTGGCCAGGTTGCCCATTTCACCTTCGTTTATCCTTCCTACGACTCCTTTTGCCGGCCAATTGCATTTTCTTTTGCGGTTACTTGCGTCCTCCAGCCCTATTTAACGACCGATAGACCTTGTAAAAATGATTTTTTCACTCGCCAAGGCTCTCTCTCTCCTCGCAGTTGCCTCGGCAGCCATTGCTACCCCTGTGACAAGGAATAGACGGAATGTGGCCACCAGTGAGTGTCATGCAACGCAGAGAGGTGCAGGTCATAATTTCGATAACCACAGGAAGCAGCGCTTCCAATATCTCCTTCAACAACTGGGGAGGACTTTCTTCTCTGGCAGGTTTCGACGACTTCTTCGGCAGCGAGAACTTCGACGGTGGTAGGAACGAACAGGTTGTTCTTGTAGAGCAACAACAAGTATGCCGACCCGAGAGGATCTCGATTATTCAACAGCAGCTTGCTATCATCCACGAGGTTACCAGACAGTGAGCGCCTATTTACCTAGTTTGTCTTTCTCCAACTGACGTTGGCGACAAGGATCATCTCGCAACAGATTTGCGATGTCGAAACCCAAGTCATTGTCCTAGAGCAACACCGAGGTCGTGGAAGGGAGTTCAAGAAGGACTTGAGGCGTAAATCTGGTCGCAATGTTGGCTATGACGCTAACATTGCTCTCTTGATCCATGAACTCATTAACCAAGATGGCTCGCTCAACAACAAGGATTTAGGCTTCAGGGGAAGCGACATTGGCAAACACCTGAGGGTCACTAACGGAAACAACTGGGACGACAACAGGTCCCCGCAGTCCATTGACCAGATCCTCCTGTCCCTTGAAGGTGCTAGGAACATCATCTTGTGATTTTTTCAAATTTTTTGGGGGTTCATGGACAATTTCGTTATTAGGCACGGACTGACAAGGTGCAATTTAAAGAAAAACTTTTATCTGAACACTTCGACGATAGGAATGGACAATTTTTACTAGCCGTTAATCGTAGGTAGTTAGAACGAACTCACCCTTTTTGAACCAGTTGTAAACCGAGACCCAAGGCCAAGCAATGTTACTATATGTGAATAAAAATTCATGAGGGTCACAGCGGTTCAAAAACCACTTTCTTCTGTGCGACCAGTCAACAGGGAGCGATCCCCGGTCCGTCGTTGGTATTGGGCAAGTCGTTGGACTCGGTTGGAGTCTAAGCCTGTTATTTGGCTTTATTGACGCGTTCCACTCGTGGGAATATTATCTCGACCAAGACAAGTCACCTCTGCGTGTCACTCCTTGCGCAAAACCCTCATCTTCTAAATGCCTGTCTCTACGCGCCAGACGACCCCTGGGTCGAGCCATGCAAGCCCAACAATATCGCATCCTCAAGTTCACTCTATAAATACAAGAAAAAGATCTAGTTCAGAGGCTCAGGATGACACCAGGGATCCAAAGAAGCTGAAAGTGGACGTAGGGCATTTATCGTCAGTCAATGGGAAGGATAAAAGGAAAAGACGGAAAAAGAAGAAGAAGTTTTCCGTTGTTATACCCGGGCCTGTCCAAACGGCAAGGTCGAAGTCGAGGTCCGTGCCATTTTTGTCAAACAAACAGAGGACTATTCCAAGCCACGGCCTTGTTAAAAGTGGTACGACAACTATCGACGAAGAGGAGGGACCGCTAACTAGCGTGCGTATCTTGCTACTGTATCTGGTGTTGTCGGCTCATCGTCAATCGCAGTCCTCGGACAAAGGCAAAGGCAAAGCCAAGTCAGAATCACCGTCACAGCCCCTTTCCCCGCTTCCAAGTACCCCAGCACAACCAATAGCCTCAGGCTCGAGTCCTTCGCCCATGATAACGCCTGACTTGACTGCACAGGCCTCGGAGATAACTCGTTTGAAAGAAGAATTAGCGGCCCAAAATAGGGTAAGTCAGTTCCACTGAGCAATTGTTATTGCATACCTAAGCGTTCTCTTTAGCTTCTCGGACGACATCAGACACACCTCTTACAGCATCAACAATCGCTAACTTGTCAGATATGTCTCGACCTCATGTACAAACCTTATGCTCTTGCACCTTGTGGTCATACCACTTGCTACGGGTGCTTGGTCCGCTGGTTTATGGCACCTATTAACCCAGATATCGCCCCCGGCATGGCTGTCGATAACGCTGTCGCAACGGAGAACGCAAACCTTGAGACTATCCTTGACAGTGCCCAAGCCAGGACAGGTGTATTTATTCGCCGACGGAAGAACTGTCCAGTGTGTCGAGCCGCGGTGACTGACCGGCCTATCGAAATGTGGGGAATCAAGGGCATGGTCTCCGCCTTTGTACGCAGTGGACTCGGTGATCTTCCCGTTCCTGCTCAATCGAACGCGCATGCGATTGATGAAGGCGCCAACCCTGATCCCTGGCGAAATATATTCCGCAAACCAGGATCAACGCGGCACTGGCTCGACGGCGCTATGGCTGCGGCCTTCCATCCGCCACAACCCCCAGGGAACCAGGCAGACGGCGATCGTGAGCAGATGGGTTGGCATGATGCCGAGGATGGTGGAGTTTATCGATGTATCGAGTGTTATCACGAAATCTGGGGCGGTGTCTGTACCCATTGCAACCGAGGGTATCCCGGGCACGCTAGGCTCGATGATGACGATGAGGAGGACGATGACAGTGAAATTGCTCGGGAAGTTCATAATTTCTTAGGGCGGCGGGTGCTGATGGCTGAATTCACCGACGACGATGAGGACGAGGACGAAGGGGAGAATGAAGATGACCTCTGGCATGAGAGGGATCATCACCGAAGGATGGCAGAAGGGTGGCCAATACACGACGGTGACTGGTCAGATTCAGAAGACGAACTTGAAGAACTCGGGGAGCCTGAATTGTTACACTATCATCCCTTCCATCCGCAGCTTCAATATGCACCATTTTATCCTCCAGACGATGATGAGGACAGCGAGTATGGAGGGAGTTTTATTAGTGACGGCAATCATGAGGAAGGTTATGAGCAGTCTGGAGACGAGGTTGAGTTCGTAGATGACGGCCCGGCCCTACAACAACGCCTGGGACGACGGGTAATAGTGGATGAAGAGGACCAGGAAGAGGAGGAAGATCACAACCCAAGAATCGCGGCACGTCGACTTGGACGAGGAACAAGACTGCCAAGACGGGTCGAGGGTCCATTAGGACACGATTCTGAATCGGAAGGGTCTGGCCCAGAGCTTGACCTGGACGAGGTGGAAGAAGACCTCCGAGTTCCTGAGCAACATGAAAGACGAAGAGTATTTGCTAGAAGAATTTACAGCGATGACGAAGAGGATCTAGAATGGTAGGCAGAAATGGACCACTTGTTCTACAGTATCACCTTGTATGATTATAATACGAATGGACACTTGATATTATACATTGAATCATTTATCCTACTCTTACAAGTGTGATATTATGAGAAAACGAATACAAATGCTTAACGAATGCTTATGCCTTCACAGATATTTAAAATCAACACGCAAGTCATAAAGGAAAGTTTTGCGCACCAAATAATTATAAGATCTGCGATCTTCACATCTCTCCAAATACTCTCTCTGCGTAGCACGATTAATCGACCGAGAATGTAAACGAGGTAGATATTACCGACCTCAATCAGTTGCTCTATTCGCTTCTTTATCGCAAGAGGTTCAGGTGAGAACTTGCTTGTCAGCTGTTGAGTGACTTCATGAATCAAATCGTTGTGGGACATGTGTTTCCTGTCTTTCATAATGCGAACAATGCAAGCCTATGAAAACCTTCAACACATATATCAGACACCAATTAACAGAAGACAGACCTCCATCTGATGCTTTCGCTCCTCTTCGATTCGATCTCTGGTCTCCTTCCTCTCTTCGCTGTTTTCCACCTTGGAAGAAATAGTCGCGATCTTGATTTTCTTCATGGGGCAGGAGAAATCGTTATGGAACGAAAATGCATCGTCCGGGTCGACATCACGTCCAGGGGGATGCTTCTTCAGGACTTTGAATTTTGCGCAAGCTAACGATTGGAGGTGTCGCTTTAGTTCAACGTCATCTATCTGAGTAGCTGCTTGAATGTCCTAACAATAATTGGCATGTCAGACGGGATACAAAGACAGCACGCAGTCTAGGCACCACGCACTGAATAAGTCAAGAAATCGTTGTCGTCTAGATCTTCAAACAGAAGCAGGATAACCAAAGCAAATGTTGAGACGTTGAGCTCATGCGATTTCGCTCTGAAGTTGACCAGTACGTCGGCGTTGCCTAAAGACAACTGCCACGTCAACCGTCTGCCTGAATGCTTTGAGAGATAAAACTTTTCGAAGGATTTGCAGGACTTGGCCATCTCAGAAGGGAGGAGGCACGTTGACGCAGAATGGGTCATGGGCCACGCGTTTGAGGTCATAATCGTAACGTTAAGCACAATATCCGGTGCCTAGAGAATGTGAATAACGGCGACGAAAAATAGTATCAAATGGGACGTACTGTTGTTTTTGTCAGATACTCTAAGTAATCTCTTGTGGTGTCCGCAGATATCTTCATGTCGTTGAACATGCCTTCCATCTTCTGCGTAAACTGTACACCGGATTCCACTTTCAACTTAGCCAACATGCCCCGCTCTGCATCATCAGAAACCGATCGTCCATGAAGGAGGCGTTTCGCCAGATGTCCCTTGTAGTATCTTTCGAATATGTCTTTCTCCAGGATGAAGCGGAAGATAGTGATGGTCTTATCCAAGATGGCATCGACCTCAGTTTCCGATTTCTGTAAAGTTGAAAAAGAAACTATGAGAATAAATCAACAGCAGATAATCAAAACTCGTACGCCTTTGAGGCCTCTCTTCAGATGGTCATCAATAAATAATGAAATAAACTCGGAGCATTTTGGGTTCAGATTGACGAAGGATCCGAATGCCTCAAATTTTGATTAGATCCTTTTAGGAAATGTGTTAAACGCGGACTTACTTCATTAAGAGCACTTTCCACCTCCCGATTGCTCTCGAAAGAATTCTTCCATGACAAATCGAACCTGTCCTTGAGATTGAGAACGTCTTGCACCCAGGTAATGGCAGGCTCAATTCCGGAGCCTTTGGCCCTGGCCTTTCCTTTTCCTTTGTCCGTCTCAATTGGAGCCTCGCCTTCGACATCTACGAAGTCTTCCCCAAGAGAAACAACGTTGATTTCCTTCCCGCGGCGTATAATTGACGTTTTCAACGATGACTTTAGGCACGTTAAACCTGTCGGGACCTTGAGACATAGTCGGTAGAGTCGTGAAAGGTCACTTGTTTGGTTGTTGTCAATCATAACGTCTAGCCCAGAATTTTCCTTCGCAATAACGGTGGCAAGATGAGGGGTAAGGAGGTTGTCCTTTAAGATTTGCAGCAGAGGTTGGGTAGTCTGACTCGATAAATAATGGTGCGTCCTGGATTCCTCGGCTTCAAACCGACCTTCAACCTATTATAACTTAGAAGACAATAAATCACAAAGGATGACGACGCACAGAACGCAGAAATTCAGGTGTATCCGATGAATTCGCTATGCGTTGACCTTCCTTGACATAAAAAGCTTGGCTCTTCTCCAAAAACAGAGGCTCTAAATCACGCTTATAAACTGTCGCGCTTTTATCGGCTTCAAGGCTCAGAAAAACGTCCACGCATTCCTTCACAGCAGAGCGATTGATGACATGACCGTCGCGTTCATGTTGTACTTGATTTAGTATTGCGGTCACAATCTGGGTCTTTATTGGAGGTTTGTTGATAATGTGGTTGAGGAACAGTTCGAGGCCCATTTGATTTGTGGGTGGGACTTTAGCAGACTCAGTGTGCACGCGGTCCTAATGGTGGTTACACGCGTTTCAATAGAATACTTGAAAGACGAAGGTGGACAATGACGCACCATGTATTTTAATATCTGCCCCAGCCGCAACATATTGCTCGTATGATCGTCCCAGACCTGCCTGAGAGCTTTCAACAACAATTCCTCCTCCGAATTCTGGACAGTCGGATCCGTGGTACCAGTGGTGAATGCTGGTATAACGAACTCGCTCGCCAGGGTCTCCAAGTTTTCAATTACAAGTTGTTTCGTTCCATTATAAAGTTTGTCGCCGTTTTTATAAAGTACCATATTGTACGCAAAACGATGGTTTTCTTCAAAGGAAAGATTGGCAGCATTGTGGTTCTGGATTTCTCGAATATTTTTGGACAGTTGCGACCAAGTCTTGTCTGGAGAGAATTCTGGACCGTGCTGCAAGATCGCATCAGTGGCGGTAGATAATCAAACAAAGAGATGGGTTACCTTTCGCGGTGCCATCTATAAGATTGAAACATCGCGTTTAGTCAAGCATGTTGATCAGAATTAGGACATGATGTGGGGAAGCAACGCACAATCTTTGGCCTACCGCGCCGTGGGACTGAAGGACCCTTCAAATTAGATTGTTAACAGCGTGAAATCGGTGAAATACATACCAGTGCTCATGGTGGTCGAATTTCAAGGTCAAAGTCACTTGGGATAATCAGTATACAAGGTGGGCGTCGGATGCCATACAGGGCGGAGTCACGGAATGGGCACTCTCCTGAGTGCCCTTTGGTTATATTTGACTCAAAGGCCGAAGTCCTTTCTTACCTCCGAGATCTCCCCAGGCAACAGGGACCGGGGAAAGGACTCCCATTTGTAGCGACTCACATACGGTGAGTTCTAGGCAAGTAGTACTGGAGTATATCAATAAAATACAAATGGGGTCATGAATTGCTTGATAATGACATGGCAGATGATGTGAATGAAAACGTGGGCAAAGAAACGAACTGAAATGAGCAGCGACAGCAAAATAGTTGCAAGAAAGATGGTGAGTCTAAGGTTCATAATGTAAATTAGCATGCTATGAAGACGCGCGTGAAGACCGAATCAGATCTGTGAAGTATTTCCGGAAGTTTTTGCCGTCTAAATCTCTGAGCTTCGTCGTGAAGTCCAGAGCAGTTTCTGGAGGCCAATTTTGCGAGGGAAGGAAGACGGTCACAAAGTAGTTGTAGGCTTCGTCTCCTCTCGTTTTACAGATGGTTTGCAGGAGGTTGGCGATTTCGTGCAGGACCTACGAAATAACACCTAAAGTTAATCCAAATACGGACACGGAGAGAAAATACTTACAACAGTGATTTGTCCATCTTTGAGGTTGAAGTTCGGTAATGACGGAACACGGAATGCAGTCGGAATCAAACGCTCATAGATAAATCGTTCAAACCCAGGTACTCCTCCACCGGCCGCCTGGCCATTCTCACCGGATGCGACGGAAACAGGTTGTCCCCAAATGCTGACGCATCGGTTTAGGAATATTATGGCAACCTTTTCACTGGCAGGGTCCAGAACGTCTTCTGCGAGCCTCTGCATGGCATCGATCAACCTCTCGAATCCAGCGGAATTTCCTGGAAACGTAGTCCATATGAGCTGAGCACCTCTTCAAAAACAGCCCGTAAACGTACGATCTGAGATGAAGATGCCCTGAAGTTTTGAAGCCATGGTGTTATTCAAGAGGGCAAGGTATGCCTTCTTTGTCTCGACATGTGCACGTTGGTCATCTGTCCCAGTAATTGGCTGGGACAAAAGAGTTGTGATATGTGCGCTCAAGGGGCCAATCAACTGATCCAGGACGTCGAACATGTCATTCTACAAGTCATTCTCCATGTGAGCCAAGTTCCGACTGCAAGGAAAGAATGCAGCTCACTTGTAACTTGTGAATAAGGAGACCTATAAAGTTCATGAAGTCGACCAATTCGGAGGGCTCGAAGTGTGTTAGCAAGTTACTCATCAAAGGCGGGATAAAATGTGTAACAGTAGGACCTGCAGTGGCCAAGATCCTCGCGAAGGCAAACCGTGTCTGTTATCAATTGAAAACTCAGATCAAGAAGATTTGGAGAAGATGAATAAGTGGTAACATACAGCGTCGCGAATGGGTTTGAAGACATTCATCGCTTCGAGACAGACCAAAATTGCTTGAGCCATCTGAGCGAACACGTCCATCGGGGGCATAATATAATTCTCCGGGACCACCGAAGGATAATCAGGGAATCCTTTCGCAATATTTCCGAGAGCCATAATAAGATGGTGCACCTTGACAATAGGGACGAGATCCGAAGCCCCATTCGTCCTGAAAGCCTGGAAGTTGACGGACAGGTCATCCATCAGCGGTTTCACCAACGAGAGAAGAACGCTGGATTGTTGTGCAGGAGTTTTGAAGATAAGCGAACACAATGTACCGACGGTCTCGAAGAGGTAGAGTTGGGAGTCGAAGGCGGTATTTTTGATAGCTTCTGTGAGAACGTCCATTTCTGGTTCTTCAGGTTCAGGAATTTCGGCAACGATGGGCAAGAGATCTCGCATGCTATCGATGATGCTAGTACAGATATCGACTGGGATCTCATTCTTCAGTTCCTTGATAAATCGATGGAAGAGGTAGAACGTCCGCGATCGATATTGAGCATTGTCGTTATGTAGACCTCTGTCCTTTCATTAGCGAGCAGAACCCTCAATTGGCAAGGGTGACTATACCTAGTATCGACCATAGCTTCTAGTGTCGGAATGATGCACTCCTTACGAACCTTGAAGAAATCAGTATATCGAGAGACCGTCTCGAAGAACTGCAAGGCAACAGTTCGATTCGGATACGAAGCGACACCAGATTGCACAAGCGCAAATAGCATCTCGCCGTGGGTAGTGAGCGGGTATTCAGAATAGTCTGCAGCCTTCCTCTTTTCCTTCTCGACAGCAGGGGCCTGGCAAAAAGCAGCGCGGCCTTTCCCACCAGCTATCATATCGTATCATAAATACACAGTTATCAAAAATGGTTTGAAAGCTTACTTTTATTGATCTCTCCAAAAATATAGACGAGGTAAATACCAAGCTCAGCATCATTCCACTTGAGCGATACACCAGAGCTATACGCGGAAATCGTATTCAACGCAAGGGTCCGCACCGCATCGGTGACAAGGTCTTGGTCGATGGAGAGGATCGAATCTAGGAAAACACGCAAATCCTAAAGCTGTCTCAGCACCACCCACGATTGCCCAGAAAGTAAGTCAAAACTGGCCTTGCGCATCTTATCGAATTCGGCGATATCATCCTCATCTGCATCATCGGGGTCGGGGTCTTCGTCCCACTTCATTTTGGTCAGGATAACTTGCAAGAGTGAGCCCAGGAAGGATCTTTTTGCGTCGTCGAGAGGATCTGCAGACATTTTGCGCGCTCTTTTGTACTGCGCGGAGGATATCAGTTGAAAGTAAAAATCAATCTTTGTTAATAAAAAATCGTACACCACCAAGAATGAGGTTCAACAGTGGGAACACCGTCGAACACGTATCGTCGTATTCGTCAGCCAAGAAGTGAAGCATGACAGGCTGGATCTGGACGAGATATGTCGATGCCTCTGCACGAATCTCTTCATTCGAACACTCCTAGAAGAGATGTGCCCAAAATGTTAGTGGCACACGACTATTATAGGTCGTGTGAGCACTTACATCGACGAGCTTCGCCAGCTCCTGCCCAAGCACATTGAGCAGTTTTCCGAGGGCCTCTCGATAGGATTCTTCTCCTTCATCAGTATCACTGCCACGTTCTACTTGTTGAGTGCGTGTTTTTGATTCTAGAGCCTCAAGGACCTGGCCGAGAGATAGCACTTTCAAGAGCTGTAGTTTATCGCTGGGCTCCTTCAGGCCTTTTGATACGATACGAAGAATGGCAACTGATGTCGCCAATCGGATTGGTAGAGACGCATCAGCAAGCAAAGTAAATAGTAATGGAACAGTAGTGGGAGTAACAGTGAGATTGATATCGATCCACCCTTGAAAGATATCACGTTAGATGTGCCGCGTTCTTCACATTGGGATGAACGACGATAAGCTCACCAACATAGGACCCAAAAGTGCGCACACCCCAATCCACCACTTCAATAACATGATCTAATTCCCGCGGATCGGCAGCCGAGCCCGGGTTCTTCCTGAGCTCGTTCATCCTCTCCGCACCCTCCGCGACAATGGTGAGAACCGCCTCGTTAATCCTTGGTGCATCCCGATCCCGCACGCCGTCTCTCACTCTCCCATCGCGTGCATGTCTCGCTCCATTAAACGATC
The DNA here is from genome assembly GCA_023014335.1 of Galerina marginata. Lineage (NCBI taxonomy): Eukaryota > Fungi > Basidiomycota > Agaricomycetes > Agaricales > Galerinaceae > Galerina > Galerina marginata. The sequence goes on from JAECYW010000004.1 coordinate 3,188,058, forward strand.
TCGCGGACTTGATAATCTGGTCCGCGACCTCTCCAGAGATTTCGAGCACGATATGGAAGAAGAGCAGAGAGACGTGCCGGTTAAATCCTTTTTGGGAGCTTTGTTCTGCCGGTTGGATAAGTGTGAAGAGATCGGAGAAGAAGGTTGGCCATTGCCCGTCATAAGTGCATAAGAAGAAGAGCGTGAGGGTATGTGAAAACTTGTTACGGAGGACTGTGTGGCAAGAGATGTGTCAGTCTTTCTGATTGTCCTTGGAAAACACATCGATCGACGAAGAAGAGCTTCTTACATGTGGCGTCTGCTTCAGCAGGACCAAGGACGTACTCGGATTGGATGTACGTGATCAAAGTTTGTTGGAGTGTCGCAAAGGATTCGTCGTCGAATCTTTCAAACCTGACGTAAAATGGCATTTAAGTAAATACGGAGAAAAACAAGAAGCCAAGCAAAGGATCATAATATCATACGAAAAGAGCGCGAAAGCACACAAATTGGTTCCTATGAACCTGGTGAAAGCACCAGAAAGTGACATACCTATTATCCAAGAACTCTTCGAGCACGCGAAGAGCAAAGAACCGTGCTTGCGGTGGATATTTCCTCGTACCATCCGCGTTCTGATCTACAAAAAGCTTCAGCGCAAGCCTCCAAGTCTCATTAGCATTTTGCTGGATGGTCGAAATATATGAAAGGGCCTGTTGGTACAACGAAATCTGGGAGGGATCAGAGGCAATATCGATAGCCTGGACAACGCGATCGATTTCTTGGTCCATTGATCAAAGCCAACGACGCGTATATTCGAGCTTTGAGCTCGGTAGAAAAGCAGCGGCGAAGGCAGAAAGGAAAGAGAAAAAGGGAGAAACTCGAAAAATATGACTCTTTCTTACCAGTTGATCGTTGTGATTGGGCTGATTTACAGGGTCATCCGTAAAACCACGTGGTTAACACCATTAATTATTCTCTGACGGACCGCTATCCGAGTGCTAACTACCCCCGACTAGAATTCCAATAAATATATTTCTCCAGTATGTACGCCAACGAAGAGCCTGCCAGTGGCTTCTTCAAAATATAGTGATCGGCAAGTATGAGGCTCGAATGGTAGGGGCATCTCGGGTGGTTGCAAAGGCTCAACGAAATGCGGCTCTCCATGGATCGGAAAAGAAGCCTTCAGCAGTCGGAAATCGTCAATCTCCCACTGGTGTGAGAGCCATACGGCTCGATAGCCAGTTTTTCCTAAGCATGTCGGATCAAGGCTCACGTTGGGCGGCGTGGCAAAGGAGTATGTGGGCCCCCAGTCAGTAAACTTTAGGCCGCGCTTGGAGACATCGATAGGGAAGTGATAGACGTTTACTATTCCGTTTTCTGTCTCGGAGAGCGGAAAGTAGTTGGCCATGACCGTAAATGTTTCCAAAGAGGAATGGTAAATAGGTTCAGGCGATATAGATATTTCAGGGGTCCGGATCTTTGGAGTCTCGTAGTCCACGACAAAAGATTCCCAGCTCGTTGTGGGTATCATCTCTTCATCAAGAGGCTGGGGTATGGCACGGGTGGAAAATATCTCCCTTGGAAGCTCGCGGACGTGCACTTTGATCCGCCATTTGTATACCCCAACAATGACGATGTGCCTCGAGTAAATCTTGAACTGCATTCGCCCGCATTCAAAATTCTGATTCAAATATTAGGCATGATACCCAAGCGGAGCCTGAGCCAACAAAAACGTACAGGAATGTCGGGTGAGTCTATTCTGACAGTGACATTGGTCTTCGTGTTGAACAAAAGGATCTGATGATTGAAGGATGCATCTAAAATCCGGACAATCGCAGCAGCAACAATTGGTCCGGATATTTGTGCATAGTAGATGAGGCCGCTGTGTTCAAGCATCCATTTATTCATCACAAAGGGTGCGCCAAGAGGATTGTCTTGGGATTCATGACCTTTCAGGTTTAAATGATAGATCGACAACTGGCTTTGGGGGGATTAACAGATTAGTTATGGGATGTCAACCAGAGAAGGCACATACCCTTTACCTGGCGATCCACCTAGTACGCAGACAAGAGCAGTGTATTTGTCTTCTTGGAATGAAGCCTCAAACTGGAATGCGCGCAGCGGTTCAAAAGAGATAACACGAGATGAAGGGATGGCACCCATGTCACTGGTACAACTAGAGCACATGTCCAGACGCCAGACTGATAGCCTTATCGATGAAGCTGCAGCACGAGACGAAATGAGAAGCCAGTCCCGACCCAGAGTTCTCATTTGCACGACCGTGGTTTGTGGGTTTATTTTTCTTATTCGAGAGATCCTTGAGCCAGGCCTCCTCCATTGGTCGTCGAGCCTCAGAGCGCGCATGACCCTGCTCTTTATTTCGGGGCCGGAAATACTGGTGAGTCGAGTGTCGGCACCATCAAGAGGCAGATCATTGTTAACGTGATGCCAAACATAATCGGTAGAAGCAAGTGCGTGTACAACACGACATGTCTGCGTGGAAGTAACTGCGGATTAAACATACGAAAAAGAACAGAAAGAAAGAAAGGGCCTGCCTGGATGAAAGAAAGGAGGTCTTTGGAGTGCAAATGGATGCATATCAGCAGAATTATGTCCGGCGGTAGCTGTGCAAGAGCCACAGGCATTGGAGGAAAGAAAGGACGGCAATTAAACCGATAAAGATAAGATTGGGTGGTTGCCAATCAAAACCAAAGCTCGGCTTCTCTGTGAACGGTGTGCTCCCTTTTAAGAGCCGTCTCACCCCAGAACCACCCACTTCTCCCCAAAGATTATCCACTTACATCCACCATGGCTGAGCTCGACAGTCTCTCCGACTCCGACTGGCTCGACATCGCCAGCGGCAGAGACTCCGACGACAATGACTCGCTTAGCGACCAGGACAGCGATCGCGACGAGATCAGCTCTATTCCTCGCTCCCGACGTTCCTCTATCAGCAACGACGACTCCTTGAGCAGCGATGTCGAGGCTTGGGAGGGTTTCGTCTCCGATAGCGGCGACGAGGCTCTTGAGGCTGCCACCGGCATGTATCCTGTGCCCATCCCCTCTCCGTTGGGGACTGAACCGGTTGTGATAGGCCTCGACCCAAGTGCCACACACAGCGTCGACCCTGCTACCGCAGAGGAGGACCAGCGAGTCAGAGAAGCTCTCGACCAGAGCTTCGTCGGCACCTTGAATGCCTCTCGCTCCAGCACCGTCGGTAGCGGCCACTCGCCCAGCACCCATACCTCTATTCGTGATCTTCGTCTTTCCTTCCCAGATCCTTTGACAAGTTCCCGCAATGAATTGAATAGATCCTACGAAACCGTTTCTTCTCCTACAGAGTCCACCGTCAGCTCTTCCAGCGACGACGACGACGTGAACGATCCCGAGCCCTCTCCATCGATTGTTCCTCCCTCCCTGATTACGGATCCGGGTTTGTTATCTACTACACCCGAGGTCCAACATCACGAGGTGCAGCACCTTGAGTCCGACGAGAGGAAGGCTGAATTGGAAATAGTCCTCTATGGCTCTTCCTCCGAGGTTAAGTGGAAGTTTGTCCAGGAATTGATCCAGAAAGCGGCAGCTACCTCCGGCCATGTCCCAGGCAATAGCCTTCGGGAAAATGAGCCCATCCAGAGCCTTCGCTTCATCAGGGACTCTGGTAACGTTCTTCCCTTTTTCAACGCTATCAGTGTGCACGACCGGACCAACGACGGCGTGAAGTATGACATGGTACGTATTATAGTAGTACCTTTTTCGATCTTCCTTTCATTTTTCTCCCCCGTCTTGTCTCAGGACAATCTTGATAGTCCAGATCGTCCTTCACTGGCCGTCGTTTACTTACCAGCCGCCAAACTTCCTGTTCTTGCATGGCATGACGCATACCTTCCAGTGCTAGTCCCGTCTGTGACAGATCTGGACGACCCCCTTATGCTTCAAGCTGCCGAGGACGACTGGGACCTTCTAGCTGTCCCTTCCAATAAGGTCGTCAAGTTGGGTGCAGCGGAGTCCCCTGTCTTTGATCCGGAGGACCTGGTGTTCGTCAATGCAAGCCGAGCCTATGATGTCCTCCGTGGAGTAGGCCGTGACATCAAGAAGAGCGCTCCTTTGAAACCGCTTACGGAGCAAGTCAAGTCCGTTAATGCGGTTACTTTGTATGTTCCTTCCGAATTTTTTCCCTCAGCAAAAATCTTACGATGTCATTTTTTTTAGATTCGCCCTAATGTCGATCATTATGGGTTTCGCCTTCAACACGGCATTCCGCCCCCCAACCCCTGCTCCTACTCCAACCATCAATACACCCTCCTCGAGCAGTGGTCATCTTTGGGGTCTCTTCGGACCTCAACCCAATCGATCTATTTTAACCCCTTCCGCAAACACCAAGGCTTGCGGTAATGCCCATAAGGACGTCTCACTGTCCATTTTTAACCCAGGCAGCACCTCGCTATCTGTGACGCCGCCTCCTGCATCTAAGAGCCTCAGCATTGCCAACGGCTCTGGGTCGAAAGACGTCGCAGAAGCTAGCACCACTTCACCTGCGACCAAGTGCAAGGAGTGTGGCAGCACTAACAGCAACTCGGTCGCCTCAGAGAAGCCAAGGCCCTCCACAGATGTCGTCGTCCGTTCCACTACCACCTCTTTGTCAAAGGTGTCGTACGTGACGCCTTCAATGTCTGTCACGGCATCCCGGTCCGACAGCGGATCGGGGTCGACCATTATTCTCGGCGCAGCGGAACGTCCCATTCCTAGGTCAACCGTAGGCACTTCCGCCTCAGCAACAGCTACTCTCAGCCTCAATCTCAACACGGTTTCGGAGGTGTTCGATGCCACCACCAAGGCTCTCGCCGTGGCTGTCGGTACCGACCTAGCAGAGCTCGCAGAAGCAGCTGACGAGCTTCTCACTCACCTGCGCCAGCAGACAGACAACGTCATCCGCCAGTCGAAGGGCAAGGCGCGCGCGTTCGGGGAGTCTATTCAGAATTTGAACGAGGAGGTCGTCAGCCGGAACAACAGAGCGAAGAGGCGCGCCAAGGAGCTGAAGGAGATGGGCAAGGAGTTCGTGCTCGGGGCGACGACGGAGCTCCGGGAGCGGACGAGGAAGGCGCGCACGAGGGCGCGGGCTTTGAAGAAGAGCGTGGTGGAGGGGGGTAGTGAGGCGAGGAGGGCGGCGCAGAAGGCAGCGCAGAGTATGGTTGAGGGCGGGAGCGAGGCATGGAAGACTTATGAGAAGGCGCACGGCGAATGGGAGGGCGTTTTGTCGCGCAAGGGCAGGAGGCAGGGGAAGAAGAATAAGGAGAACTTCGATGGTGGGCAGGGCTGCTTCAAAGGCCGACGCCCGCTGAGGATGAGGAGGACTCTACAGGTGAATGACTGCCTTTGAGTCTCCTCCCTCTGTCGTATATTCTTTCCTGCCTGTTATATTTTCCTGGTTTCCTTAATCCAGATCCAGATTGTAGCAACCCACCTCCTTCCTCTGGACACTTCCATTCCGCCTCGACGTTGATATGTAACCATTAAACCATCACATATGTATGTATGTATAACCATATACTTAACAAATTAAAGGACGATTGTACAGTTTGTACTTCGTTTAAACCTGCTGGTGACCGTTAAGTACTGCTCAGAATGCCAGACAGGGGTACTTTGAAAAAGCTAATGACGTCAGCGAGCGCTAAAGTTGAACGGCCCGTGGCTCCGTTATGCATAAAAGTTGGCGCCTGTGCCTTCTGTTTACGCGGATATTCTGGATGCCATGCGAATTTCTCAAAGGCAACGTAGCCTGGATATGCAGCTCAACCGACACGGCGATAAGACTGATCTATGGCGTTATTTCTGTACAAAAAATAAAATCCATCAACTTTTCGTGTCCGCGACCAACTTAAGGGTATTTTAGTGAATTTCGCCCTACTTTACCTGGAAAGATTTTCCGCGACTTTCGAATTCAAATCGCGCAACTTTCAAAATTTCCCGCGACTTTCAAATCACATCCCCCTACTTTCAGAAATTTCCCGCGACTTTCAGATCACATCCCGCAACTTACAGAATTTTCCGCGACTTTCAAAATTCCCGCAACTTTCGAATTTTGCGCAACTTTCAAAATCCCGCAACTTTCAAGGTTTCCGCGACTTTCAGGACACTTAGTCCTAATCCAAGGTAAGCATTTTTTCAGTGTTATTATTTACTACTCCCTGAGGTTCATGCCGTTGCCTGTGACCTTCGGTATCGTCCCAATGCGGAAGGTACTCCCCGCCGGCGCTTGTGCTCGCTGTCTCCGACGACGAGCTCATTATTTAATCATTCCTCATTCGTTTTCTTTGATCTTTTTTGTGTATTAATACCTATGTAAGCATAGTATTCATAATTTAAGTTTAAATATTTGAAAATTTGCCTGAGAAGCCCTTAAATTACAGTCCTGTGAATGTACCATATGTCTGCCACCTCCAATACACCCATGTACCCTTGATAATGAAAATAAAAGCCATTCAAAGAATTGGAAGATATTATGGACATATCTCAGAGACATGATTTATCAGCTCAGTCAATAAGAGGCTTAAATGGCTGGTAGTTCCCTTGGCACAGTCACAGAAATGTTGTTTAACAGACTCCCAGGCAAATTTTTGTACATGTGAATTGATATTATGTATATTAAAATTAAATAGGTATTAATACACAAAAAAGATCAAAGAAAACGAATGAGGAATGATTAAATAATGAGCTCGTCGTCGGAGACAGCGAGCACAAGCGCCGGCGGGGAGTACCTTCCGCATTGGGACGATACCGAAGGTCACAGGCAACGGCATGAACCTCAGGGAGTAGTAAATAATAACACTGAAAAAATGCTTACCTTGGATTAGGACTAAGTGTCCTGAAAGTCGCGGAAACCTTGAAAGTTGCGGGATTTTGAAAGTTGCGCAAAATTCGAAAGTTGCGGGAATTTTGAAAGTCGCGGAAAATTCTGTAAGTTGCGGGATGTGATCTGAAAGTCGCGGGAAATTTCTGAAAGTAGGGGGATGTGATTTGAAAGTCGCGGGAAATTTTGAAAGTTGCGCGATTTGAATTCGAAAGTCGCGGAAAATCTTTCCAGGTAAAGTAGGGCGAAATTCACTAAAATACCCTTAAGTTGGTCGCGGACACGAAAAGTTGCTAGATTTTATTTTTTGTACAGAAATAACGCCATACTGATCTCTCTGTAGCTAGCAACGAAGAGCAGAAACCATGTAAGTCTGCCCGCAGCCACGGGCAGGTTCTCATACTCTAATAAGAGGTCCAAGGAGAAGCCTACTCGAATAAATCGGTCGTATATAACACTTCACTGCCCTGTTCGTCATGATCATCATAAAATACTTTTGATAAAGCTTAAATATTTTTATCTTTGAGGTTCACAGATCGGACGAATGACCCAGTTGTTACATAAACCCTAATAAACGAGGAACCGAAGGAATGCACACAAAATATTTATTTCAAATTCCTAGTTGAGGAATCACCCAATCCTACGCGATGAATATGCCTGGCCTCTTGCTTGTTCTACGAGATGGAGAAGTGCGCACAAAAATAAATTTACATCTGTCAAGGGAACCAAAAATACATTGTTCGTGCCCGAGCCCATGCCCGCCAACGGGTCACAATCTCACTCCAACAGAGTCCAACTCATCAATCCAGGAAGTCATCTTCATCTTCGACGGACACAGGCAGAAGGTTCTCGTGCTTCACTTTGAACGTCCTCCCCAAGTCTTCAACATTGACCTCTGCTCTGCCGCCACCGCAGTCGGCTTGGACGACAGTCGCCTGTTTCCCGTTCATCTCAGCGCGGCTCAATCCGGTGAGCATGACTGTATCGCCGTCCCGGAACTGGGCTGGGTCCTCCTTTCTTGAAGAAGTGGGAGGCGGCGGTGGAGTGGCGCTTTGGAAGGCCTGTTTTGCCTTGTCCCTGCGGCTCGCGATGTCGCGACAGTCGTGCGTGGAGATGTTGTTGTTGGCGAGGTAGATATTAAGTTCTGACACGGACATAGAGTCGCAGTGCGCCTCCCATGCTCTACGACATAACGTCTCTTTGTCTAGGATGTCCTCGTAAGCTACGCCGTGCTCCTTGAGGAAGTCTTTGAGTTCGGTCACTTTCATGTTGTTGTAAAAGTCTGGCGTGGCAGTGTGGCTCATGGCAGTGGCATATGAGGGTGGGTTCGGAGAAGGGGCAGGTGCAGCGGCGCGAGTTGGCGGAGCCGGACTGCGTTGACGAGGGGGAGGGACCGCGCGAGGTGGAGGGGCGGGTGAACGAGGTGGCGGAGGAGGGGCAGGCGAACGACTTCGCGTTGGCATTGCTGGGGCCGGGGCCGGTACATTTAAGGTGCGTGCAGAAAGATGAATGGGAACGGATCCCGGTCGGTCGATTTGCATAAATCGATGTGATAAATTATGTCGCTTGGCAACGTAACACTCCTTGCAGAGGTCGAAGTCGGCGCAAACCTCACACTTGTAGCGTGCTCCCTCGATGGATTGCCATCCACAACCGTCGCAATTACACGCATGCGAGTTAAGGGTTTTGATGGGAGTAGCCAAAGGGTTCATCGAGGGTGGACGACTGATAGGGATGGGAGGCGGTGCCCCAGTCCTTGAGGGTGAGCGCGGGTAAAGGTGGAAGGGCTTGGATCCTGGCCGCGCTATTTGCATGAATCGGTGAGTCAGGTCGTGGCGTTGGGCGGTGTAGCAGTCTTGGCAGAGGTCAAAGTCTTCGCAATCTTCGCACCTATAGCGTGCACCTTCAGGGTATTGCTTGCGGCATCCGTCGCAAACACATTCATGGGAAGTGGTAGTTCTTGCAGGGGCAGCGGGCTGTGCTGGTGTAGAAAGTGTTGTGCTATTCAAGGCGTCGATGAGCGCGTTAAGCAGGGGCTGGCAATTGGTGTGAGAGGGTCGTGGACACACGTCGCACAGACACATGCCACTTGCTCCTTTGCAATGGGCACAATGACGACTGTCCAGGAGAGCGCGGGCCATGGGGCCAGTATAATAAAGCTCAAGCCAGGAAGACTTGAAGAACATGACTTTTGTAACATCTTTGACCTTTCCGGCAATAAGGATGTTGCTCTGAACAGAGACGATATCACAGGCGGTCGAGATAGTGACGAACTTGTTTGGGGATGCGCCGGTTACGACCTCACCCTCATCGTCCAGGAAGATGAGCTTGTTCAAAAACTCGTCTGGACTGAACTCGATGGCGTACTTCAAGACCAAGGTGATGCGTGCCTGGGAGAGGCGGTTGTAGTTCCGGAAGTCGACTAGGTCGTCTTGCAGGACGTCGAGCCCGACACCCACAGTGACACAGTGGAGGTAATACATCAGGCGGGCGAGGTCGTCGTCGGGGATGACCATCGTGTACCCCGTCTCCTTGAAATCCATGGAAAATAACCCAGCAGTCGCCATCTTTGCCCTGTTTCCTTGGGAGAGGAGGATGGTGGTGCGGTTGTACGGGAACTAGATATGAGAGGGTGGGTAATCGTCGGCTTCTGGACAGACTTTAAGGGGCGGAATTACGAAGGATCAAATCTATTTTCATTAAAACTGTCCCAATCCATGTAGAGGGGCCGGCCTGGCGTCCGACCGTCACCTTGTGCCCAGCTCGTTCCTGGGCAGGTCATTAGCCGTTTTCAAATTTGCACTGCTTGTGAACCGCCTCCTAAATCCGGCCTGTGCAAGATTGACAAAGGTAACCTGATGAGGACCTGTCCAACAATTGTTCAAATTTACTGTGAATGATTGGCAGAAGTTGGGTCTTGTTCAACGATGCCCGAGTCTGCGACTTTAGGGCCAATGCCATCTGATATGCTATGGTCGCAAAGAGGGAACCGGTGTCAAATTTAAAAGTTTTCAGTGCTAAAAAAAATGCCAATTAGTCGAAATCATCCTGAGCTGAGTGTAAAAGAGATTTCAAGGTAAATAAACGAATTTAACATGGAATAGTGGACATGAAATCGGTTGGTGCAAGAACAAAGGCTAAACAATCAGCTAAACATTGGATTTACAAATCACCTTCAGTTGCTCCAGTTGCCATAAATCGTGGTTTTTGCGCATAACACCATAAGCTAAAACCTCATTGTGCCAGGTTTTGTTATCGGCGCCACGATTGAGGGTGGCTGGATATTTTCCTTCGCCATCCCTCCCAGGCCAATCAAAGTCAACGAGAACTGCATGACTTTCAGGGGCTGGAACATAGAGAATGTTGTTGGGACTTGCGTCCCCAAAGACTATGTCTTGCTGGTGAAGGAGACCCACTGCCTCCTCAACCTTGGTCAGGACAATTTCAGGAATTAATGCTTTGTCCTGCTGGAGCTGCCAAATGGACGTTCCATCAACGCGCTCCATAACAATCATGTATAGGTCACCGACGACACGCCCACAGAAATATAGTTTCGGAGCAAGTTTAGCTTCAGCAAGGAGGCGATGTGCCGCTTCATTGTAACGCGCAGTAAACTTGACAATAACCTCCTTGTTAGTATCGTCGAGGGTGGCAATGTACATCGCAGTGATGTAGCCCCCCAAGTCCAAAAAATCGGGCGTCGGCTGACCTGCCCGCGAGAGGAACTGCCGGTAGGTAAGTTTGGGCAACGCTTTGGAAGGATCGATCGGAGTTGGGTTGGGAAATAGGCAGGAGAGTCTAGGAGATGCCGAGTTCTTGACGTTCTGGTAATAGCTTTGGAGTTCTGCTCGATGATGCGACAAGACCTTAAAGACGCGGGCCAGTTGGATAACATTATCGGAGGCATGGAACCCCAAGGAAAGGTCAAGCGTGAGCAGCTTGGTCACGTAGATTGGTCCGACACACACGGCGATGGAAATTTCAAGCCGATTTGCTGTGGCACCAATGAGGATCATAGGGAAATTACAGTACTCGCGAAAGGGCTTGTACTGCAAACGAAAATAAGTACAGCAACAGAGTTCAAAGGCAGATGTGGTGAATCGAACCTGATCACGGGAAACCATTTTGATGTAATCAACAACAGCTTGAAAAAGACCATCCCCGGAGAGGCCCAGCGAGTTCTTTAGCTCAAGAACGAGAATGAGAAATATGTCGTGCCACCAGCAAGCGTTGGGTGTAATGTCATCAACTGGAGCCATATCGACGGGACGTCCCCACGCGCCAGGTTGTCCTATCGCTGCATCGACCAGCTCTTTGATTGCCTCCTGACGCAGGTCCTCCCGGTCATAGAACTTAGCCGCAGAACGGATGTAGTTGGCAGCACGAAGAGCTTCGTCCTCAGAGACGTTGACTTGTTCGAGATCGCCGAAACTCTGCTGCAAGGAGGCAAGGACGGGGTTGAAAATCGCGGCAGGGGCACCCCCAGGCCGACCTACATGGACGTCAGGCTCTTCCCCGCCAAATAACTTCTTCAGCATGCGAGGTTCCTTGACGAGATCCGATGGCGAAGGAAGAGATAAACGATTATTTAAACACGTGTTGAGGGCTAAGGCGGAAATGAGAAAGGTAAGTGCTTATAAGGTGTCAGTACAATGCCCACCATTCTTGACCTTCTTTCTATAGGCAAAATATGGATCACCCATCCCGTCCACTATTTCCAGAACTGACACAGTCAGTGAGATAGAATTGGGAAAAAAAAAATCAAGTAAAACATACCTTGCGCATCGGCTACTATGATATCCAGCCTCAAATCATCGTCAGATTGATGCGGGCCATTAGGAAAGACCAAACCAAGTTTTGTCATAACCTTGATCTGACTATCCGCTGGATGCTCATGAAGCCACTGAATGGCACGCGACTGCAGGGTTTCTTCGGGCTCCAGAGGAATATCCGTCTACTGTCGGTTAATTGTGTGTTTACCAAAGGAAAAAATATTGAAGCTTACTTTGAAGAGGCGGAGGTCCTTGCGGCTGACCTCTTGACCGAGATCGTTGAGTTCCGTTTCAATCGCGTCCACTAGTTGCATAACCCATGCATCGGAACGTATTCTGATCGGGATGAAAAGAGACTCTTCTACAGGAAAGTAGCAAGCGAACGTGATTGACATTGCGATTCGTTTAAGAATTGGCAGCTGAAGCTAGCGATGGCGATGGCGAGCAAGAAAGTGGAGAGATCATCTGGAGAATTTAAGAGAGAGTTGCTATAGCTACTCGAATGTCGATTTGGTTTCTGGAAAGAAATCGTTATTTCAACTCACGATGATTTAGACTCCGATATGGCTGCACCAAACCCTCAATTGTTGCAACAGGCGAAATTTTACTACATATACTTACCTCGAAGCCATAAACATTTTCCAACCCTTGTCTTTTCCGAACACTTGGCGAGCGCTACGTAGTTAACTCGCGATGATGGCCAATATTCCGAGGTTGAACGCCACCTTGGCATTGAAGAACCATTTGCATGTTTAGAGCCTAGAGGTCGAGTTTGTAAATTGTGCTGCGGTAGTGCATAATCCACTGCTCTCTCTATATATATGGGAGTAAACTGGGACTTGCTAGCTCCGTTAATTCCCTGGTGGCATGTTTATCCGTTGACCGAAGACGAGCGAAGGTGAGTAAACTACGTCAACTGAATCGTAACATCACCTAACGTTTAGGTGTTCCTTTAAGACGATTTATCCCATCTTTCTTTATAGATACTTGCGGTCGTTCTCGCAATCTAGCTCTCTGGATCCACTATTCTGGCCACTCACCATTTGGTGCATATCTCTGCCTGGAATATCTACCTGATATCATTTTAGAGTCCTCGCAACTTATCACCTCCGTGGCATGGCGGAACCACGTACCAGTCAAGTGGTACTTCTGTCCGATTGACTTGTTCTTCTCATCTTGATTTCTGTCAATTCGAGGGAATTCAAGCAAGGAGCATGGCTTAAGACGGTTGAAGAGGAAATCATGCTTGCTGCGCTCAGCAATAATGGCATATATTGAGGAACGGGAAGACTTCTAGACAGGCGCAGTCGAAGGTTTCCTTGAGGAATACCCTTATTTTGGCTCTTGTGTGCTCATAAAAGCTTGTTATCATCCACTACATAACGGTGTGACAGGCTGCGTATCTTGTTCCGTTCATTTTCATTTTCTCACAACGGTGATTTCTGTCCTTGAATCTAACCTACAGGAAGGGCATCGCTTCCGACTTCCGATTTCTCCGTCCGCAGCTGTACTTACTTATAGGGCTTCCATCAAGTGCGTTCTTCTTCATCCTGTACAGGAAACCTCTTACCATTGTGAGTACCCAGCTCGCCAATTTTTCGACGTGTCGTGTTTGATTCTGACGAGGAACGCATAGCTCCAAACTGGACAATGAAGGCTTCACCTCCGCCTTATGCGAACACTATGGGCGGAGAAGATTTGAGCTCGACATTCAAGTCAATCTCAGAGAATCTTGACCGCCAAATTGTGGAATATCGCGAAGCGCGCGAGCGTGCCGAATCCGAACCAGACAACAAGAAACTTAACGACGAATTCATCGCCGCTGCAGAGAATGTTTCCTCTACCATGAAACAAGCCGCCGACGCCCATCCAGACAAGGCCACTGGACGAAAGTGGCGCAAGAAGGCGGAATCGTTTTCCAGTCTCTCGAAGGATGATGGTGAGAGTGCGTTGCGAGACATAGGGAAAGGGCTTCTTGCTATCCTCCTTGCTCCCTTCGTGGTTGCAGGATTGGGGATCTATGCGGCCGGTGTTATGGCCACGGGTGTCGGCTCGATTTTAAAGGGCATTGGATCTTTCGGGAAGGTTGCTTTCATGAAGACTCGTGGAAAGGGTTTCTAACCCCCTTACCTCCTTGTGGCAGAAGGAGCTGTCGACGTTCCGCTGTATATCGTGTAACTGGTGTAATTGGGGCAGGCAGGGGTCTGGGTAGGCGCATGGGTCCATATTTATTCTATGTTCAACCTTGCTGTATTTTAGTTTGTATGCCCAATTTCTTCGATGGTCGCCTTGTAAAGCGAGGGTTTTTGTAAATTCCAACATTCAACCTTGACTTTTATCATAGGTATTTTATTCAATTCCAGCTTGAGTATCCCAAGTGATAGACAGGATTTGTGTTACGTGGAAGGTGGGTCTTCACCAAGACGAGAGGGAGGTGAGTGTGTGTATGTCAATTTTGGTAATGCCTGGACTTAAGAAGTCCAGGTTCTTGACGTATTGAGCGTTTTTACAAACTCCGACATTCTCTCCCTCAAATTGCTGTATTTTTGAAAGTCCGACTTTTGACTGCACAGCCTCGTTCTTGTTGTAAGTATTCGATCTCCGATTTTCTCCGATTTTTCTCCGAATTTGTTGACGTATTGAGCGTTTTTACCAACTCCGACATTCTCTCACTCGAAATTTGCAAGTCCGACTTTCGCCTGCACAGCCTCTTCTTTGTTGTTGTATGTCCGATTCGAAAATACGAAGTTGTGCCCTGAGGAGTTCACGGTTGAGGGCTCAACTAAGGTTGACTAAGCGGGAGAAGTTTGGAAATCGCGGAGGCGATTTCTAAGTTCGCATCTCTGACTCTCAACTTCACCTTCGCGAGCACTTCTACTACGGGTATATGAGGTGAAGTTATGGCGCGATTTCAGTGCTGTGTCTGATATGTCTGTTTATCTGACTTTCTGATTGTCTTTTGTAGGCTTGGGCTCTTAAGATCTTACGCTTTGTATCTGCATAGTCTTTCATTGTCCTTCGAGTGATGATGTTATGACAGCAATATTTTATTGCGGGTTGGCTGCATGTGCGTCTGCTTGCTGTCTTCTTGTCGGCGTCAGTGGGGTTGAAGCCGCCAGTTTGTGCGAAATCGACGCAGATGAAATGGTTTCATCACCCGGGCTTCCACTACTCCATTCGACAACGAAGCGGTTGACGCGGATGAAGCGGATCCATCGCCGCAACCTGCAAAAAGTCTTGTTCCTGTCGGTCAACGAATGTTAATGTCGACATCGCGAACGGGGACAGTCATCCACATTCTTATCCGCCGTGTGTATGGTCGTTGTCGTACTACGTCGTCAGCTTTGCCAGGGTGCCCACATCATCTACATGGATTCGACTTGGATTCGGGTGCTGCTCTGCCCACGGCCAGCTGTTCTCGTCTCTTTATCTGCTTGGGATATGGTTGATGTGGCTGCCGCGCTTCTACTGTCTGTTGTGTTGACGACGTAGTTGATAGTGCTGCTATATCGTCTCTGCATGTTTTGTGGATGGGCTGGATGGAGTTGCCGTCGCATTGTTTTTGTTTGGGAATGTGGGCGAGGAGGCACGGTCCATTGTACCGCCCTTATGTGATGCTTCTTTTTGCAGTGTCATGGAGGTAAAGGAGCACTCGATTTAAACTGCCATGCTGTGAAGTATGAGTACGTTTTTCTTGCTTTTCTTTTTGTCTTTGAGGTATTGGTGCTTCGCATCTCGTTTGTCTAAGATCCTCAGTTTAAACTTGAATACTTCAAGAATGCGGACTAGGAAACGGATTGGATCGGAACGGCTGGTCTTTCGCAAGGTCTCAGACAGAGGGAACACACCGTCTAACTTGCAACCTTCAGTAAGTTTCTCTTTAAGGAATTCTAATTTCTCAGTATTGTTAATTGCCTTGTAGGCTTTGACATCGGCTGCGACGATCCCCTCGAAAAAAGCGAAACAGGACGGCCACAAACATAACATGATCGACACCATTCTAACTACATTGTCAAGATCCTCCGAAGTTCGGGGTGAAATCGACTGCTACCTTAGCACGGATACAGAGACGGTTGACGACGCTTTACTTTGGTGATCTGAATGTCGTGCCATGTCCCCTTTTTTATCCTGAATGGCCACTTGATTATCTTACAATTCCCGGTACGTTTTTCGAGCTTTTACGTTTTATTATCACATTCTCATGAACCATGAATACCCGCTGTACATGTCGCTTTCCAATCTGTGGGTCGGCAGGTATGTGTATTGACAGATACGGGTATGGGTAGAGCTTGGGACTCCCTTGAGCTTCCTGTGCCATCGCCTAGAAATGGACCGCAAACCAGGTGATAAATATGGTATGTCCGCTGATAAGGAGTACTGGGTTTGTGTATACATGGATAAGAAGAAATGAAATTTTCATGGGGATAATTGTTTCTCTTACCCTGGTGAGGTTGAATTGTGTCTTTTGCATTATCATAAATGGGTAAAGAGTGCATAAGTCATAATGTGTAGTTAGAGTGGTACTAAATTTGTTGTAAGGGTTAAATTTAAAGTTACAACAGCATCTCAGTTTTGTTGACTTGGGAGTGGGTGTGACGGAAATTAATGATAGATCTGATGTTGAAAATGGTCAATAAGCTAGTGTCATTCATTAAGTGGCATGACCTCACTGATGCTCTTTACCAATCGATTTGGTGTCCTTCTGTGTTTTTTTATTTGTAGATGTGATTTCACATTTTATGTTGTTGCATATGCATTGACTATCATAGGTTGATATGTAAGTAAAAAATTAGTTGTTGACTGCTGTGGCATGCACATTAATTGGACGTACTCGCAGCCTTTTATAGGAGAGCCTGCCTGTGTGAATTTGCAAATAATTTTTTTTGTATGGCAATAGTCACAGGCTGTACGTTCTTTTCGCTTTGGCATGTTAATCTTTGCATCTTCATCTGCCCTATATGTGAACATGTAATTAGATAAATAGTAATAATTAACCATTCACACATTATGGACTGACGGCATATGGAATCTTTCAGTATTAGGTTTTGGGCTTTTGATGATCACTTTTTTTGGTCTTTGTCCTCGGTAACTTTTATCTGGAAATTCACATATTTGTTTATGTGATTTACATCTCCTGATTGGCAATTTTGGAGTTAGTAAATATGGGATATTAGGTTTCATTGTGCTGCTTACTCGCAGATTTTGGTAGAAGGAAGTATTCGACATGGTCGTTTCTTCTGTCGACATTGGTGACAGGCCATCAATGGTTTGAAGGTCATAGTGGCCTTAGTTGATTTTCTTTCTTGTGGCATGTGGAAAGGCACACGTGGAATATCAAGAACAATCTCCTTGAATATTAGCCCAAGTGAGTGATGGAACATGATCTGAAGGTTTTATAATATACTGAATTAAATTACCTGGTAAGTGTTAGCACTGATAACCTGTTAAGAAGTTTCAGATGAGAATGCAAAATTTCAAAATTGTGTCGACTGACATCTTGTCGATCGTCTGTAGCTTGTTCTAAGATTGAGTTATGCCTGTGATAATTTGTTAATTAGTTAATTATAATGATGATGTCGTTCTTGACCTTTTGGGAACTGATGCCTGTTCTATCCCAATGGTCTTTGGTCGATGGGAATGTTGATTGTAAGGCGTATCATGATATAGCTTCTGTGCTGGTGGCATGATATCTGCTTGCGTTGGACTGTTGGGGTCGGGAGACAATGAGTCAATTCCTTTATAGTTGGTCTGTGGAGATTAGTTGATATTGTAGTAACATTGTAGTGCTTTCTGAGCGTTACCTGTAATGATGGTTGGGTTTTCTGTTGTGTAGGATATGAAGCATGGTTTTGTGACTCACCGATAGTACATCTGTCAGATTTTGCATTATTATAGTTGTGTCATAAGAATAATGTATGTACCAGTAAATTCGGTTTGCAGGTAAGGTGCAAGAGATCCTGTGTTGGTGTGTCTGTTCTGGAAGTTAGGCTTAATGACCTTCGAATAATGATACATGTCACTGTACTGATAGAATGTCTCAAAATATATGCTATAGAGACATTTCAGTGAGAATCATGGCGCTTTGGAATAAGTAGTCACCTTTCTTGTGATTTGTGATACATTGCATAGGGAAAGGTGGTGTGAAACTCTGCATCGATATGTTCAAGAGTTGCTTGAAAGGTAGACGTGTGGTGGGACATCGTGGAACAAGTATGGATAATGAAGTGCAGTTTTCAACGTTGCTGATCTGCAGTTTAAACATGCTGATTTCCTGAATGGGTGTGAATGTCGACCCTTGAAATGATTTCGGATATAGCCGTTGTAGGTTGCTTGATCATTGTTGGGAAATATTATCACGTCCTAGCAGATATCTGCGTTTGTGGCTGAGTATATTGTACCCAACATAGTGTATTTGGTTCATCGGTGATCCCTATATGCCTGTAAATATTTTTAGAACATGAGTAGATGGGCTTTGGACGAACATTGGCTGCATCGTTGATTTTTGCTCTGAGGTCTTCTATTATAATGGCTGGTAATTGTGTGTTGGTTAACATATTTTGGCCAATGCTTACCCTGTGATGTATAAGTAACAGTGATGGATTCTCATCGTTGGCTGTTTAGTGTAGTAGTTGACAGGGGAAGAAGGTATGATCAGAATGTTATTCAGTTGGTTATATAGTGGTACCAGAAGTCATTAATGGCACCTGAAACACCATCATTATGACTAACGAATTTTGGAGTACGTTGATTGACCTGTTAACATGATTGATATTTGATCTCTGTATCAATTCAGTTTTAGGGAACATGAGGTATTTCAGACAGTCTCTCATTTGAAATAGGCGGAAGTAGCAGCAGCGATGGTTTGTGAGTAAGTAGTCAGAAGAACATTGCTAAGACAGAAATGCCTGTTGACCTTTGTCTGTGTTGCTTGATTGGATTCAATGTAATAAGTCACCTGCTTGGTCTATGAATTGTTGGTTGAGAGTGAATAGGACTAAGTGATGTCCATCAGACATACTGCAAAATGGCCAGTACTAAGAAGAGGGAAAAATTTAGTAGTTTATTTCAAAATCAAATGTGCAGGTAGTTGATCTTGTTATTAACGTGCACCAACACTCTCCATCGGTATAATCATGCATTTGAGTGTGAACCCCAACTTGGTTTGTGGGACACTGTAAAGATGGAATTTAATAGTCTTTTCTACATCAGCAGTCGACTTACGTGGATGACGAATAGAACTGCAAATAACCGTGTACAATGACGTGTTGAAATGTTGTAAGAACTGCAGTACGGTTGGGTTCGCAGTGTGGGTGGGAAGCGCATTGCGGATATATGGGCAGTGCGGATGACTGGTTTGCATGGTCGTCACCAAGGCTCGGCGGGGTGCGGGCTTTCGAGATTCATTTGCAAGGGGCGATCGTGGCTTGGACTGGCTAAGTGGCACGGCTGGCATGCGCTGCATTAGTTAGGCTAGGTGGGAAGGCAGAAGGGGCTTACAAGTTTAGTTTGCAGGGAGTCAATATGCTGGGCAGGCGCATTATGTGGCACCAGTGTCGTGCATGGAGAGTTTGCGGCCGTCTGCTAGGCAGAGGTTGGTGTGTGTGGCATCTGTTGTGCAAGGTATGGAGGTGCTGGGGGCTTACGGCGTCTGGGCGTGCGTGTTTCGTGGCACGGCTGGCGAAAACTGAGCCGTTAGCTACCAGTTAAGAACAGCAATGAAAGATTTACCATGTGCCGCGTGAAGACTTGACGATAGTGCCTGCCGGAACGTTGAACATTAATGGTTTGGTTCTGAGTTGGTGTGTCGAAAGAGAAATTGCTGTATACACAGGGTAAGTGAATTTTCGATCTGAAGGAAAGTATTACTCACCTTGATGAGTTAACTATGTACTTGTAACAGTCTCAACGCCTTCGCACTGCACCGTCGAGGATATCCACAATCCTTGAATGTCGATAATGCACCTAAGAATGTGTAATGGATGAGGCTACGGGGGCCCGGCTGGCTTTGTTGCGGGTTTGTAGAAATACTGTAGGAAGACGATGAGATGTGTGAAAACTGCATCAGTTGAGTAGGCGGGGCTACGTTAGATGTGCGGGCGTGGGCAGGGGTGGCAGAAACAGTGGCATGCCGTGGTGGAGGCCATGGTGGGGGGCTGCTTCATCCGCGTCGATGTCGTTCGAGGTGGCGTATGCAGAGCCTGGCGTGGACGAGGTGTGAGCTGTCGCAAAAATCTGCAGCGGTAAACGAGGGGGACCTGGACCAGCATTAGCCATGTGTTGATGCCATTGTACATGGTAAAAGAGCTATAACAAGGTGCTCACCATCATGAGCTGCCCATGCATGATGGGTTTCCACGTTTACATCACAGGCGTCCTTGTTGTGATGTGGCAGTAACCGTGGAGTATCATGAGGAGTGGACATGTTTGCGGGCGCTATAATGTGATGAGCTGGGTTAGCTGCACAGCGGGTCGTTTTGCGAAATACCTGGAATGTTCGCCCCGTTCGAAATATTAAAGTCTCCGGGCCATCTCCCTTATTGAAGGGATGGGCACTCGGAAAGGTGCTGAGTTTGATTCGGCCATGTATAGTCGGCTAGTGGGATAGCGTGCAGTGGACATGGTCAGTAGCAGGGTTTGTGGTTGTGGTTGAAGGGGTTAAAGGAAAGAGCGCCGACGAGGATGGAAATAGAAGTGTGGAAATAAAAGTATCGTAGGCGGGCCGGCGGGGCGGTTCGTCTAGCGTGCCAAAAAACCCTGGGTGAGGGCCAAGCGGTAATATAAGAGCCCTATAAGTAAGTAGGACTCGTAAACTCAAGACGAGGTATGCATATGCCTGGAACGTGGGGACCTTCGGATTCCCCAAGGAAGCAGGTGAGTTGAGAAAAAGGGTATGTTTGCCCCTCGCGTCCCTCCGTACCCACTTTTACTCAATCTTGGCGTCTGTCGATCGGCACTGTTGCGATTGTCGATCTGTCAAGAATGTATTAGCCATAGATGGGGGTGAAGTGCTGGAAATGGCATTGACTTGAGAGTATTACATTGAATTGAAAGTGTAACATTAAATTGACGAATGAATGTGATGAGCACGAATGAACCGAAAGTAAGTAGGAGCTGTGGTTGTCGGCTCGTTGAACGTTAACAGCTGCAAAAAATGTCTATATTGGCACCAAGAGCATCCACTTCAGTCGAGAGTGTGGTTGGGTAACAATGTGGATTTGTTGAAAAGATTGTCAGTGGATCGTTATATGGATTGCCTATTTTGAGAGAAGTAGTGGTGTTGTTGAGCAGCAGTAACGAGGTGGGGCAGCATTGATTAATTTCACATATGTTGGAGAATGCGCAGACGGAACTGCGTTGGACATGTCAGTATGGGTGGAGATTCTGGAGAGTTGGGGCTGATCTACGATATCAGTTGTTTCCAGTCTGAGCTTCACCTACAGCATGAGTATTGCACGAGCCATCTGTGCCCTGTCACTGTCGTTTGCGATGTGTCTCTTGAGGTGGTACGGGAGATGACGTTAGTACATGCAACTTTCTCTTCTAGGTCTTGAAGGAAACGATGGATAATGTGTGTGGCATGGACGGGAAATGGTTTACGATCATGCGGCATGATGATAGGAGTGCCGATGTCTTGGCTGATCCATTCTGGCACTGTAACAGCACTAATGTGATGGTCAGTCATACGCCGAGTCTCGTCAAGAGCGTCTGATATGGTGGAATGGTCGGCGAGAACAAGGAATCCAGATCGCTTCGTCACAGCCTTGGTGTTCTCGTACGAGTGGTCATCCTGGCTTGTTATTAGCATGTAAGTCAGAGTATCAAGAACGCGGCATTCATACCTTATTCCAGAGAGCAACGAGATATGTGTTGTTGACTTGTTCATGTGCTTCTTGGGCAAGAGTAATTTTGGCTTTGTTTATTTCGTATTTTAGGTGGTCGATGGTACGAGCGTTCCCCCACTTCCTTGAGTGATGGCTCGGCATAGGGATTACACGGCGGGAGTGATAACTATAGCAGGTATTGGTGGTGCTCTGCCACCGTCTGATGCCGCAGTGGAACAGATGCGGCCGCTACAGTGATAGTTGGATCAAAGCGTAAGTATACAGCACAGATATTTTATTTTGCTTTACAGCAAGTTATCAGTTTTGAGAACTCCGAGTGCAGAGGTTGTTCGCCTTTCGAAGCCCGTTCTGCGTCGTCTTGCAGCCTGGCTCCTGGCAATAAAGTGGAACATCTGATTCGAGACATTGAGGTGAACGTGTTTCGGAATCTTTTCAGGATGTGTGGGCTCGTTGTACCAGTAGAAGTGGCCACGAATTGGATCAATACACTGCAGGTTGTGTCGGTTTCTCGAGGAAACTAGCCTGAAGAAAATAAACGTACCTATTGGACCGGTCTCCAATAATTATTTACAAACGTTCCTTGGCTCATATCTGCTGTCAAGGTCCAAGAGGTGGGTTTTGGCGTCGGACTGTGCTCAAGCGTCTTGTCAGGGGCGGGGGAGTTGATACCTTTAACAACGAGAGTGCTCATAGGGGTAGTGGGACAAGATAGGGAGAAGGAAATTTTTTTTAATTTCTATTAACAGCGAGATTCGAGGCTACTTAATGCTGAACATTGGCTACGCACCTATTGCAAATTACGAAGAACAATTTAAACATTAGCAGGAAGTAATAGGGAAACCGTGGAGACATACCTATAAAACGCTAATTATCTGTCTCCTGCGCCATTGAGGTCATTCAACGGTATTAGAGGGATGGTGGGACGTGTGGAGACGCATGTATGGCACAGTCATGAAGAGGTATTGATGTACGAGGGGCTCGGAGGTGGGGAGTGTTGAATAACCACCGTGGACCGCTTGTTTGTTTGTTTATGATGTCGTTGCTCAGATGTGTCAGCTGATATATTTGTCTCGAAGATTTTCTCAGCCCACAGTTTGAAAGCTCTGGCGGCTTGGGATAAACACGGTCTGGATGTCATGACATGAGTAGGTAAATTTAAGCAAACACAGAAGTTCGTTCGGTTAACATGGTCGATTTTGATGACGTTCAATATATACAAGCAAACAGAAATACGGCGGGCTTCGCGTTTTGGTCGGCCAAGTGTCGGCTGGATCTTCACAGCATCTGATGTCGCTCATTCTTTGTGGATTGTGTCTTTAAAGTCGCGCTGTCTTACCGCAGGTATGTTGTCTCGACGCTCTCAGTCAGTCACGGTCTGTAGGAGGAATTGTGGCGCCGTGGAACATAATGAAATCTAGGTAAAATACAGATACGTTAAGGATCTGATTACTTTCTAAATCGTTTTGATCGGCAGCGAGGCGGTGGTGTCTATAAAGTAATGTGTGTTTTGGGACCCACCGTACCGCGGAGCTGATTTTATGTCTTATTCGTTTCAGGTCGTCCATCGTCAGAAGTTATGACGATATCGATAATAGATGTGGGTTGTCATGATGTCCGGATTATTATGGCTGTCTGATTCTTTTAATCATGCTTTAGACCGTGTCGATAAATTTATCGCTGCAGGCGCTTCAGGCAATGTATGGCGAGCGATAGACGTTCTGAACGAAGATAAAGCGGTAAATCGTGTCGCGGTCAAGATAATGCACGCTACTGGAGCGGAAATCCGTGTTAGACAGGCTCTTGCTGTCGCTGCAATACTGCGATCATCGTCTTCATTGGATACGAGGTACGATGAGTGAAAATGGCGTTAGATTGTGTATACTTACAATTGAGATAGGTTCTTTTCTGAAGCGATCGGGAGTGCGTTGTATCTTCATCACAAGTGTTTGATTTTTCGTCTGCACGGGATGACAATCAGAGATTTTCTGGGCCGTGCCGATATGCATCCCATTCCACCAAACCACTTCAGAGCCATTGTATGGCAAATGTTCAAAGGCATAGCATGTACGACGAAGTTATCTCCCTATTCTATTCGGAAAATGCAATAACTTGGTGCGATATGATCAGTTCTGGAAAGCGTTGGTGTCGTACATACCGACATGAAACCGGAAAATGTTGTGTTTGCGGAGGACACCATTATCCAGGTCCGTGATATTAATTCGGAAGGCGCGTTTTATGAACGAGTGGGTCAAACAAGTTTTCCAACCGTATTTCAAGATGATGATGAATTTGTTAGAGCGTTTTAAGGAACCCGGAGATAAAAATAATTGACCTTGAAGACTCGCAAATGCAACTGCTGGATTTCAGATATATTGCTGGTACCGCACGATATCGCGCACCAGAAATGTTCACAGGTCTTCTAAAATCACTTAATTGTAGGGTAATGGCTGACGCGAGCGCTAGGGGTTGGATGGGGTTTTGCTGTCGATGTCTTTGCACTCGGATGCATTACTTTCGAATTGTTTACAGGGCATGCGTTGCTTCCGCATACCGATGATTTTAAGGCAATATCCATGGTTATCGAAAACATAGTGGGTCGCTTCAAGACCGGAATCGGAGGGGGTCAGTATAGGGGAAGGTCTTTATGGGAGGCAAGCCCGAGTATTTCGTGCCCGGTAAACGAGTCGCCTATCGAGAGCGTTCTCGAACATTTGAATTGTCTCAAGACGTTATGGGTGAGACTTAGTGGTGTTCGTTATGAGCAGTTGCTGATGTAGTTTAGAGCAATTTGCGTTATCCAGATGTGACCGAGTTCATTAAACTGTGCACAGAACCCGATCCCAAATTCCGTTCGTCGGCTAGAGAAGCCCTGAGACACCGACTATTCCGCGGCCTGGCATCCAAGTCAGAGTGAATCTTGTGTCGCCGCTTAGATACTAAATGATGGGTGATGAGCTTTCTGTGTCTATGATGGCTCCCCATTATCTTTGTTTGTTTTAATATAAGTATTTCTTTTGTCAGGAGAACCGATACCGTTTAGCCTGCAATATGTATTATATTATCATGCCAGGGGATCGTGATTGCACAATATCAACGTATGGTATAATTTACAGTATAAAGACCCTGTGAGATCCCAAACACTGTGATGAGATTACTTTGTAGTGCGAAGTCTTTTTCTAGGAGGTTCTGGGGACTGGTTAGAAGCTGCTTGTTGTTAAGTGAGAGCGAGTGTACCTGTGGCTGTTTCATGTCTGGTGTCGTCCTCGTCCTCGTCAGTTTCGGATGTTGACTGGTTCGTAGGTTGGTATAGAATCCAGTCGAGTGCCATGCCTTCGTTGTACATAGTATCGCGTTCAGTCTCGCCGGAGCATTCAGGACCTACTTCGTTATTACCACGACATAGGGGAATGGTAACGGTTGGTAACATACCTGTATCCATCACTTGGCCATTTTCGGTCTCTATTACCTCAATGTCTGCGTTGAATGGGTATACGAGGTTTGTCCGACGGGTCGCTCTGTTTATGACCATCCATGAAGGTATTTCGGGGTTGTGGATGAAGCAAGCAGCCAATTGGATTTTGAGAGATTTATGGTCGATGGTTTGTGGCGTTTTGGTACGATGCTTCAACGATAGACTGTGATAGTCGAGTATGGCGGATGAAAGATGTCCTAGGAAAGGTACCAATATGTCGGCGTAGAAGTCGAGGTCATCCGCATTACGCTGCGTCGGACATTCGGGTTGTTCTCTTTCACCAATCTCGTTTGTTGACTTCTGGGAACAAAATATGTATCGAGCCTTCAACCAGTAAATTATCTTCCATGCGAGGCTTCTGGAGTGAATGCACTTTTTCCTCTCAAGAGCTGATAGGCCGTTTAGATCCCATTGGGTGTATCGATACAGTTGAGAACTGGTGTCAGAATTGTCTCCTTCGCGAGGGATGTGGTATTCGTATGTTTCAGTTGACAATGCGTTCGCAAATATGGCGAGAGCACAAGCGGATAACAAGTTTAGGACGGAATCAAAGTCGGTCACCTTAGGTATATGAGCTCGGGCCTTGGCAGCTTGTACAGTATGCCCCTCGACCAACGTGTGGTTGATGAAAACCATTATTCTGTGGTGGAGGTCCCGTCGGAGAATGATGTCGGTATTTGTGATGAATGATGTGAGTATGAAGGCGTGAATGTGGCCAATCAAGGTGTGTGTGAGAGTTGATGTTGGATAAATATGACCCCCGAGGCATATGGAATGTTCGGCTGTGTAAACAGCATGAGGTGTATTGGGAGGGAATACGCTGGATCGAGTAAGCATTAAGTTCGTCCGATATGCGGTGTAACATACATTTGGTCGCCGGGCTTCAGAAGAATAGCCTCAATATTCCAATCTTCATCGCAGGGTTTGTCGACGTGGAATCCTTCGAGAAATAGGTTCAGTGCTGCACTGTCTTTTTTTCGTGGGACGCCAATGAATATCAGCTTTGCTCCTTGTTGAACTGCGATGAATGTCCCGGCTCCCACGTTGTCTATGTGCCACGGGTGAAAGGCACCTTCTGTTGCAGCGAGTGCCCAGCGTAGATGGTCTGAAGGAAGATCTTCGTTTTTGCAATATGAGAGACCTTTGGTGGACATCCATGCCCTGGTTTCGCTTGACAAGGGCGTTGGATATGCACCATTAATCCCCATGGGCAGATCAATGGCGTTGAGGATTTTTCCATTGGGCTTACGAGATTCTTGCAGCAGTTGGTGCAGAGTTCCGTGAACATTTTGCAACTGATATCCTTCGCCCGTGACTGGTAGCGACTTGTCTAGGGAAGGTAGGTATATGAGCAACGTAAGGTATAGTGAAACGGTGTGTTACCCTGTATGGAAATTGTTGCGTCGAGGTCTTTTAGTTCTGAGAGGCCATCCTCATCAAATGCATTTATGTTGATCGGACAATTTTTGACAATCAAAATCTTGTTCCGAAACTGTTTAAGGATTTCTAATGGTGACGGGCCGTTGAATTCGCTGTTGTCCATCAAGGCGAAGATTGATTTGCGTGGCTGTGAGATGAAATTTGGCTTCTGTTCGTCGTACGTCGTTTTGATAGCGGCATCCATGAATGCGTGTAGAGTCTCGACGTCTTCGATCGTCTGTGAATGAACTGCTTTAGTGATTAATGGAATATTTACTGCTTTAGCGTACATGAAGACGAGGTTTGATTTCCGTGGCTTCACCTCGCGCCGTGTATGCAATGAATGATTGGTGTACAGGGTGTCGATATCTCTAAAAAACAGTTTATATGCTGTGAGTTAATTGCAGTGTGACATTGACAGACCGGGCGATTGTTGCGTTGGAGGTTGGATTCGGTTCGCGGCGCCTGTATTGTGGCGATTAAAAAGGAATTGAAATTATTCTAGCGGTGTTGCACATACTTCGATTTTTTTAATGTCCATTTCGATGTACCTGGCGTGAAGTGATTGGGCGCGAATGGCTTCCATCGGTGGTCGATTATCACGGTACTTTATTTCAAGACGTTTAGGATATTGATCTGAGTTTATCGGGGGCTTGTTCTTGATATGATGAGTAGTGACTTCTTTCTTTTTTGGTTTTTTTGGAGGCTTGGGCGTTGGGCGTGGAGGCTTCTTTAGTTGTTTATCGGCCTGTGTGATGTCAAACTTATATGAAACGGTAGAATTTGTATGGACGCACTTTTGGTGTTGTTTTTGGAAGGAGTAATGTAACTCGTGGATTTGTTTTTGGCTCCTTGGGCTGGTCATTCGCGTTGGGTGGTGTAGGGTTCGTAGGGTCATTATCGTTTTTGTTTCGGGGAGATCCTTCGTCGCTTGTTGGTGATGGTTGTACTGTAGGTGCGTTTGCGTTTGGAGCATCGGGAGTGGTGTTTGTACTGTTCATGGCATCTTGTGAAGAATTAGCTAATGTGCGTGATGTGTATTTGGGAATAGGCGTACTTTGTTGATTTTCGTCGTCAACATTGTCTGTTAAGTGTCGATAAGTTTGCGTGTCGATCACAGGTTTACTAGTATTAGTTTACTTACTGACATGGAGCTTTGCCAACGTCCAGTTGCTTGGTACAACAGATGAAGGTTCGATATCCAATAAGTTCGACAATTGAATCGTCTTTACCGCTGTTTAGACTTTGCGTGATTGTTCGCCTTAGTTGAAATATGACTCTGAACTTACTTGAATGAAACCAATGCGAGTCTTCTGCTGTATTCAATGCTTGCCAGTCGATGTCATCGAGAAACGATTTCAACGCATGAAAGGGACTTAGTTTACCACCAGCAACGGTGATCAACGCTTTCCACAGTTTTAGTTCAATCTCCTCTAATATCGATGGTCTATCATTCCCAAGGGATTTTGAGAGCTTGTAAAACGTTAGGTTGGATGTAATCTGGAAGAGTTGCACTGACCATGACCAGATCTTCCTTGCTACATGATGTGCTTATAAGCTGCACTGGCGTTAGAAGTGAAAGCGGTGATACTAAAGATGCCAAGGCCAGGACTGTCCGCATAGTACGAGTCGGGCCTTTCTTTTGTTCGGGTGCAATGTGAGATTCAGGCTCCATCGTCCGGTAATCTTTATCTATATCCATAGAGTCGTTTTCCTCGTATACTACACTTCTAAGAGGTTGCGGTAAGCGATTAAATGTAGTGAAAGAGAGGAAACAAAATTTACTCGATCATACTTTCAAAGAACTGGCTAGGTTTCTCTGGAATCTCTGGTACTGAGTCACTTGCTGCGTCTTTCGGTCCGCCAACTAGAAGTGCGATTGATGCTGCGGCCAAGTAAAAGTTTTGAATTATAACGAGCGCCCCGTCAGCCTTTCGCAGATTGATAGATTGTCGTAGCAGTGCCAACATGTTGTTCCCTTGGTGTATTTGCGCGTCGGGTGTCGTCATCCTTGAAAATGTGTCCACTATCTGACGACAATCTTGTAGAATGCGGCGCCAGTCACGGAACTTGTCCCAAACCTGAGTGATAAATTATGACGCTGCCTTGATCTGCGATAATCTGATGACTCACTCGAAGGGATGCCTTGTTAGGTTTAAGCTTAGCATGTTTCAATACTTCGGTGTCGTCTCGTTCTCCTTTTAATTTAACGGCCACATCAAGTACGCGAAGGGAAACGAGGAGCGAACATGCACGGATAATTGTTTGTCTGCTTGGCGGCGCGGTGCTCTTACTTGGATTTGTCTCCAGCATATTCTTTAGTTCAACGACTTCTTGGTCGTAATCCTTGTCTAGTCGAAGGAAAACGCGGTCGAGTCGCCTAGCAAGTGGCTATCGAAATAGATAACAAGTCAAGAATGGTGTTGAAATGAAGGTAGTACACGTACCGCTAAGAAATCATCGGACGCGAAGTAAGTTTCTAGCTTGTGCACATTGACGGCGAGGTCTGTTTGCCATGGGAAGCTCGCTAACAATGTCGAGTTTCTTCGTAGGCTAGACGTATTGGTTGATTGGTCAGAGACTTCAGTAAATGAGTTTGTGAGTACCTGGAGGCAATGGCTATGACGAGAGTGAGTAGATTAATTTTAAGGAGTCATTGTTAGGGAGTACCAGCTGAATCACGATCGACATCCATATCGTATGTCATGTTAGGAGTGTTTGACTTGGATGGTGATAATTAGGTCTTGATACGATCATGGAAAAAAAAAGCAACTTCCTTAATCAGCGGAGGTAAATATATAATACACGTGATCGTAATTTCAGATCGACGGCCCGTGATTTGCTGCTCTGTGTGGAATGATGAATTATTACTGAATTGAAATATTAACAATGACTACAGGACTAACTGCAATGTACTACGGTTTGATAATTGTTATCTGGTTGGGGTCTGTGCTCGAAATTACTAGGAGGAACGTGACTGAACGGTGGGTGCTCAAGCCGGGAGAGGCGGTCGCAGGAAGCAACAGCACGGCGGACAATGGAGTGGTGTAAATGAAATAGTGTGATGTGGTGATATTATCGCGATCGTCGACAAGTGGGTACGTCTCATGGAAGAGTTGGACGTCGGTGGAGATGTTGTTTGCCATCTGCGACACTATCATCAATTTCATCAGAAATGAACAGTGTCTACGAGAGTGCTATTCGAGGGCGCTGCGTTGGGCTCGAAGATAACATCATGGGTAAGGCTCATGATGAGTGAGCAATGTTGATGGATAACACAGTTGATACATATTGGGGGAAGGGGGATCGCGAGTGCGCGGTGAGGTGGCGGGCTGGCGGTGACGGGTGTGGAGGTAGTGGTCTTAGGCGTTGTGATGAAATTGGTTTGGTTAGGCAAGCTGGGGCTGTGGCGCGGGGCTCGTGGGCTTCGCCAATGGCTGGCCCCGTGGGTGACATGAGACGGGGCGGTGTATCCGGTTTGCTAGTCGTTGATGACAGCGGCGGTCGACAGTGAAGTGGACAAGGGAGGTCGGGGCAAGCGGGTGGTTGTGCTGGTGTGGAAGCCCGGTGGGACCTTGCACAGGGGATGCGGGTTTGCATGTCCACGCGAAGGTTCGCGACTTGGTCGATGGGGCGGTCGTGGATGTGGGGCGGCTTGTGGGAGGCGGAAGTTGTCTCGTGGATTGAGATCGTCGCCGTCTCGGGCTGGATGCTGCTGAAAATGGGCTAGAGGCGGATTTGTGCCTAACGTGTACGATAGTGCCGTTGTCGAAAGACTGCGGTGTCAAACGACGACGACGTGGGTGTCGAGCTTGAGGGAAGATGAGGGATAAGGCAGTGCGGGTGTGTGCATGTGTATGACAATAATGTTGTCGGGAAGCCGTAGCTACATTGGGTGGAGGTAGTCACCTGTACGACAGTGTTGTCGTCATAAGGTCGCAGTATGGGAAGGGCTAACGGGCACGACGATACCCTCGTCGAATACAGAAGATGATGGCGTAGGCGTTTCTGAGGGGAAGGCATGTCTCTGTCTATGGTTTGGATGAGCAGGGAAGCTGATGGAAGGAAAGAGAATGCGAATCGAGTCGTATGGCTCGATTCACCTCGTACCTGCCTGGCCCGCTCCACAAGTGCATCCCTTTGTGCTCTTTTACCCACGTCTCCACCCTGGGTATCCCTGCCGGCCCACATTTTAAGGCGAGGAGCGGCGGATAATCGTCAACCTTTATTCTGCCGTCACAAAGTGTGGGGTTTGAAAAAAACTTCAAACAAGCCTGTTCGTGACACAGTTTGATTAGATAGGGAAATAGATAGGGAAAATAGAGAAGGAAAGCGTATGGAAAATCAGACTGACCAAACAAATTATGAGCTTCCGATAGAGAGACGGTGAGAGACGAGAGAGGGAAGACAGCACAGAGACGGTGTGGGTATGGTTGAATGAACACCGACAACCACGGGTAAACTACGAAAAATAATCGGCGTCTGCCGGAAAGTTGAGCGTTACATTACACCTGCCAAATTTTTGGTGGGTTCAGAACAGGCACCTAGAACCAACCGCTAGTTTCGCTCAGGGGATGCATCCTAGACTCAGAGGAGAGATGATATCATATCATATCAAGATGTAGACAAGGGTAAACTCATATAAGAAGTCCTCCAAGCGAAATGGCTGTTGGCAGTCTTTGGATTCGGTGATTTCCGAATAAACCCTGAAACTATCATGCCGATGCATTCCTGAAGGACGTTGAGCAGTCCTGAAGGCGGAATGGCCTTTAAATACTCGTTGAATATCTGGATAACTCAGAGGAGCGCAGGTCTTACTCCAACTAGTTTTTTCAAGAACCTATATGTGCAGCCGCCGTCGTCGGTAGGCTAACGAGCTAGACTTTCGCTCTCCCTGCGCATAACAGAAAGAAAAAAACTACTAGTCATAGAGAAATAAAAATGCATTAGTTTTGTAATAATGTAATAGTTTTAAACCAGTGATTATGGACGCGGGATAACCCAAAACTTGGAGAATGGTATGAACATTGGGGGAAGGAGGTGGGAACTACGTGACTTGATGCGAAAGTTTGCAAGCCGCTCTTGAGCGAGCAGGAGCCTTAATTAAATTTGTTGTTGTTTACGTTTTTATATGAAAAGATACCCGTTCCCGTCTCCTGGATGAAGCTCCTCCGAGCGAAACGACCGGCGCGTTAAGGAGCCTGGGTTTAGATCGATAAAATAACGAGTTCTACAGTTAGTAATCGTTATTTTTCATGTATAGGTTATGCTTTTGATACTGTGTTTACTAGTTTGTGTATAGATGGTGAGCAGCCCGCCTCTTAGTATAGG
Organism: Galerina marginata; assembly: GCA_023014335.1. Classification (NCBI taxonomy): domain Eukaryota; kingdom Fungi; phylum Basidiomycota; class Agaricomycetes; order Agaricales; family Galerinaceae; genus Galerina; species Galerina marginata. The sequence continues at coordinate 3,219,723 of JAECYW010000004.1, forward strand.
TGTGTCGCGGTACAGTAGCTGCGCTTAGTTGGCTACACCGACGTTGATGTACGTATGCGACTGTAACTGCAATTCAATTCCGTTTCCATTAGAAGAGCGGTGTCCGGAGTTCACCCCCATACCTTGGAGTTAAGACTGAAAGCGCTCGAGAGCAACGGTGTTTCATGGGACGGTGGGATAAGTAAGGAGATCATGTGGCGGTGCTATTCTGGCGTAAATAATAATGATGTCATCACCATCTTGTTAGTCGTCCGCTTCGGAAGGTCAATGATTTTGTTCATGCAGAATTATAGATTGAACGAGAATATTGTGGATTTATTAACAAAGCAGACATAGCCTTCAGGGAACAAGTTGTTATTCATGAGGAAGTGGGTGGCGCGTCAATTTCATGTAACGTACACTGTTCTGCCAGCTGTTATTTCACATATGTTTGATGTGACTACTACTTACGTGGTGGATAATACCTACTTAGCTGTAAACTACTTACAATGGAGGCGTAGGCCTCTGTTGAATTCGATGAGACTAGTTGAGCAAAAGATCTCGTAAACGGGCTAATTCTGCTCGAAGCTCTTCTGGTAAACGCTGGAGTATCTTTGTTGGAGGGAACCATCTGAGGATTAGTAGGCCAGCCAGAGATTTGACTCTTGATAGCATGACATAGACTCCCTGGCCTCTAGCCGTAGCTAGATCAACTATCACATAATCTAGGGTACGACCCTGGCTCTTGAAGTTGGTATAGACGTATGCTGGTACCAAGGGTAACTGACGACGGCCCAATGACTTGCTCTTGCCCAGATACTGTATTATGCTTGGATGGCTTAGTCGTGTTACCACTGGAAATATTGGAACGACATTGTTGGCGATACCATCCATACGCATTCCACATCCTTCGAAATACACGTACGCCACCGTCGCGTGTCGGCGCCCTTGGTCGTCCACTTCAAATTTAATGTCTCGAACTATGCCTTCCGCGCCGTTAACAATACCATCGTCGAATGCCAGGTTTTCTGTTACCATTACCTTCATTCCGATGAAAAGCGGTAGTCGACCAAATGCTTCTTGGTTGACTCTTGAAGACAGTCCCCATAGTTTATTTTTCAAACGATCATTGGATACGGATCTCTTACCAATGTAGTCTCTGGAGTAGTATATGTTCAATTCAGCTTGTTTTCTTTTCGCGTGGTACTCAACAAGTCTTACGTTGAGGGTGTCCCGGATGTCTTTTCTTCCCACCACTATAGGTGCGTCTCTGAAAGCTGATAATGTTGCTGGGCGGGTTGCGTGCCTCTGCATTAAGCGTGTTTTCAGATATTCCAAGTCTGGTATATTGATAGGAGGTACTGCATTATTTTGGCATTGGCCTAGGCGCAACCTCTGAAGGAATGCCGCGTATTCTGGGTCTTTTGCGTGTCGTTCATTTTTTGTCAGTTCGACAACTGTATTCACTTGACGCCAAAGAAAAACACCATTCAGCGCGCTGATGCCGTGTTCGTTGCGAGCTTCGGAGAATGATTGATTTTTTACCAAGCCGTTGGCATATAGAGCATGTTGACCTGGGGGTTTTAATTGGCCAAAGTCCCCCATGAATAGAACATTGATACCCCCAAATGGTCGATCACTATTTCGGATGTCATCACCTTTACCTTGACAAATCTTACCGGATAACTGACTAAGAAAAGCTGCGCCTATCATAGAGACTTCATCTATTATGAGCCATTTTACAGGTTTCCATATTGTTATTAACCGTGAGGTGTCATCCTTTTTTTTTTTTGGCGCCGCTAGAATAAGTGAATGAAGTGTCTGCCCTTTAATAAGTACCGCGGCAATACCTGTTGGTGCGCCTAATAGCAATTCTTGCCTTATTCGCAGTCTTTCGAACAGCATGACAATTGATGTTATTAAATGTGATTTGCCTGTACCCCCAACACCTGCTATGTGAAGTAATAGTTGACGCCCTTCCGAATGGGTCAAGTGTTGCACAACAGTGTTAAATGCCTTCAATTGACCCGGATTTCCAGAAAGTGTCATCTCGTCGACGATTTCCTTAGATATCGCAGTAGCTCGATTCTGGAATCTGGCGAAATTAAAGCCGTCGAGTAAAACAGCACGCGTTGCGATAGGTTCGTCGTGTCTTGGACGTGTTCGGGGTGGTTCGTCTGTTTCTGTATCTGAAACGTGTAGTCTCTTTCTCTTTTTCTCCATTTCAATTAAATGGCGTGATAATTGGATTATGTCCAACTCGCTGGAAACTGAAGGTAGCTTCAGCTCGTTACTGCTGATGCCCGTAAAGTCCTCCATGGTGATTGGTAGACACATGTCCAGTAGCCTGGATTCGTCGGCGCTCAGGAACTCGCCAAGATCTGCTGTAGTGTTATCGCCTGCTTGTTCAAAATGAGAATATGGGTCAAAATTGACATTTTCGTTTGTGACCATTACGTGGTCTGTGTTTACTTCTTCGCTATCCGATGTTCCCGTGAAGTCATTGTGTTCTAAATTGTCCTGATTCCTTCGTCGATGATCGTCCCTTGCATCATGGCACTCGGAGAGGACACGCATGTTAGCTATGATTTTTGTGTGAAGTGGTAGGAGTTCGGGTTGGAATGATTCGAACGCGCTTGTCCATGTCTGATTTGTGTCCTTCAGTGTCAATGGGTTCGTCCATGGCTTGAAGAGAATCAGCATGTCAGCGGACCATTCGTCTTTGAGCATGTCGGAGCTGTTTGGGTTCGGTATTGCCGGTCCTAGGATTACGGGAATATGGCGTTCGTTTCGCAACGTTAGATAGTGGGTCTTTTGTTGAGGGTGAGCCGCGCTAACAAATCCACCAGGCTGTAGGATGGACCCTTCCACGTCTTTACGATATCGAACTTTTGAAGTAAGCGATACGAAGTCGTAGAGACACAAATTTGAGAATTTGGATTCGAGGGGTCTGTGCATGTAATCCAGTTCCTGGCTGTATACCGTCATAGACTTCCGACCAAGTGTCAAGGCAAAGGTGCTCTCATCTTGTCCCCTGTTGTTACGACTTTCGATGATATCGGGTGTTTGTGGACCCCATTGGTTACGAATGGACTTCCTTATTGATCCCCATTGAAGCACGGAGAATTTATCAGACTTGTAATGATCACCACCGCCAACGAGGTAACTCATAACCTGTGGGTGTGATATTTCCTGTCGGCCCATCATACTATTAACTGCCGATATTACTGCCCCCACGGAATCAGTGTGGGATGCTTGATCCGCTCCTTCTGGGATGCGTGTGTGTGCTTTTTTTACTGCATATGACAGTGCGGCCATGCCTACATGTACTGGCAATGATGGTTTTGTAATATAGTCAGTTACGTAGTAGAGAAAAGCCTTGGCCGCGTCTCCTGACCCCACAAATTTTATATCCATATTGCATTTCATCAGGAAGGTGACGATATCGGTGTGTTGTGCAATTTTTGGGTGAAGTCGGCGTAGGATTATCCCGTGAGTCTTGGGGTCGAGGTATGTCTGCTCTTGTGTCTGTCCATTCATTCCCATTCTGCAATTTTCGTCTGATTTTTCCTGTCCGCGTTGTAGATACTTCCAGCAGGTGGCTTGATGTTCGTGCCATGAATATTCATTGAGCAGCTGGCACAGTCTCTGCTCGTATTCATTCCAGAAGTCTTTATCGGTGCCCATAAGTCTGGCTGATGGGCTAGGGATAGTTCCGGGATGTGGGTCACTGTTTTCCTTGTGTAATGTACGTCGAGGATATCTCGCTTTCTGAATGTGAGATGTATCGGCTCCAGGAAACTCGCATTTAATGATAGACTCGATCCATTTGAAGACTTTCTCCTTGTATAGACTTGAAGTTATCATTTTGTCTCGAAGAGATTGAGGTGAGGAGTGACCATGTAGCCAAATCAGCATATGGCAATGCAATGTACCTTTTCCTTGTGCCTCAACTGTAGCATAATATGCAGTGCATTTTCCATAAGCGCCGCTTGAGTCTCGACCGTAGAGAAGGATGATCTTAATGAAACTAGTGATCATGAGGTCAAAGAACCTCGCACAAGATGCCGGGTTACGTGCCGCAAACAGCTTTCTCTGCCATTCAGACATATCCTCTCCTGTGGCCACATCTTCTATGTTGATATCCTGTCCCGATAGTAGCCTTACGATGGGATTATCAACGTCAGATGGATTGAGTGTGACGAATAAGTTTGGGGCCCCTCTGTAATTGATTACGGATCGAATTTCGTTCCTCAGATTTGCTTTGTACCCATCGCTTCCTGGGATATGTTTGGCGGCCATTCGTAGAGATGCTAGCAACTTCAGCGCTTTTTGCTCCTCTTCCACTACTGGCTTATAGAAGGGATTTTTTTGGAATACTTCATTTAACCTTGTAATTACAGTCGGGTCCGTGTTTAATAAGTCTTTGACTATTCTGCGGTGCGTTTGCTGCGGTACGGTGAATCTCATGGAGCTGGATACCAGTGCTTTGCGGCAGATGTTATGATAAACGAAGGCAAATTCTGGATCCTTCTCGAATGGGCTGTCGTCTATCATCAGTAAGTGCGATAGTTGTTCCTCCATTCCAATTTTGACCCGCCTAGCTGGATGCTGAAATCCTCCTATTCCCCATGGGTCTAAGTGTGGAAACAGCCAACTTAGCATCGCGGGGTTGTCAAAATCTGGGATGTATTGTGGACCTTTTCCAGATACAATAAATGGTTTTCCTTCAATGCATCTCTCAAGCGCTATGCTTTTCATGTTATAGTAGCTCTGTGGAGAGTTGTCACCGTCGGTATAGCCAACGTTTTCCATCAGCAGTTCTTCGCTATCGTTCGAATTGTCGGCACGATCTTTGTTGCGTAATGTATAGTCAGATGTAGCTGAATCTATGGCATCGTTCGGGGGGATAAAGCCCACATGTATCGACGACGGTAGCCCTTTGTCCGTTTCTTGGTCGAACAGGTTGTCTAAATTTTCTTCACTGAACGAAAAATCGTCGGAAGGTCTGTAATGGATGTTATTCTCCAGTAGAAATTGGATCAGTACTTTCACTCTCGACTTTCTGACGAGTATCGGTTTATATCTTGATAGAGTTGCTCGGGTTGGAAGTTTGTCACCGACAAATATGGCGCACATGGTGTCACGTATGCTGTCTGACGCTGGAGGTATGACTCTGTTCATTTTTATCACATCCAGTGGCCCTACCATTATGTTACCTCTTATGCCTTTCCTAGCTCGATTTAATATATTATTGGGCTTGTCTGACGAGTCTGATTGTTTAGAGTTGAAACGGCAACTAATAGAATTGCAGCGTGCCCTAGACACGAGCATGCGATCGAATAAAGTGGAGTTCGCAAGAGCCTGTTTTACTGAGTTCGGTAGGGCTTCGTGCCCGTAATAAAGCCAGTTGCAAAGTGCGAATTTAGGCATCGTTCCGGCGTTTAATGATTTACTACATCTTGAGCAGAGCCTGACGTGGCCTAGCCTGTCTGTGAATTCGAGACCTTTTGGATTCAGAAGCGCGTTCTGGTATAGAGCGACGTCATATGAAGATGGAAGAAGTGTATGCGGAAGCTCGTCGTTGCGTAGTAAAGTTAAATTCAGTCTTGTTGCGTGAATCCAGTCAGAGCTGTATCTAAATACTTGCTTGGCACAGGCTGCGCAGACGACCGTTCGAAGTTTATCCGTATTAATTTGATCTTCCCACTCGTCCATTATCGATAGTTTCATGTCATTTCCAAGAGGGGTGAGATGATCAAATTGGTTTATATCGTCGTCATCGGATAGCTGTATATCGGTTGGGTTAGTGGCCGTTGTTTGCGTCTCTCCGTGTTCATTGTTGACAACTATGGGATCAGAATCTGCAGTAAGTGTTCGTGATGAGCGTTGTGATTGAATCGGTAGGTGCAATGTGCTCTGGATGGAAGGATCGATTATTTGAAATTGGTTTTCGATTTTTTTTCTCTCCGTGGTCAGTATTTTGAAAATGTATATCAAGTCGCAACAGCTTGGTAGGCAGACGTGGTGCTGGATCATTTGATAAATTTCTCCTTTTGAAGCTCCTCTGTGAGTTAGGCCGTGAGCTTTGCAAAGGAGCTGAAGGTCTTTCAGGTTGAAAAAGCGGAACCAATGCAGGAGTATCCTTATATCGATGCTCATCACAACATAGTTCGGGCTTTCTACAAGATTTTTGACGTCTCTGACATCGCACCATACGCCGTAGAATCGATAATATCCATTGAACTGAACTACGTTTAGATATTTGCTTGCACCGCAGACACTATCAGGGGTGTAATGTCGGATGGTCAAGACTACCCGCATTGGACGTGAATATGGATCAATGTAATATTGGTCACCGGTTGTGTCACGATGAATTAAGAAATCGAAGATTTGATTTAACGCGCATTTTTATAGTTAACGAAATATCGATAGATAAATAGAATAAAAGTAGTTAGTGTTGTAAGCGGAAGACATACTGCTGTGTGACTTACATGTGTTGGCTAATATCGCTCGGGGGTTTATAACGGTTGTCTTAATGAAAAATGAGACGGCTAGTGATGGACGGTCGATGTGTTTCACTGACCATTTGGTATAGTTGGTTGGGAATCGGACGGGAAGAGGCTGGAGGACGTCCTTTTATATCAGTCTGGTGGAGGGTACGTACAAACAAAGTTAAATATCCCAAATGGATAAGGAATCAAAGATTCGTAAACATGGACATACCGGATATACACAAGCGTACGTAACTAAGAGGGAAATATTGACAAACAATAGTTGCGAGGGATTGATCTGGCGCCTTGTTCGCTCATTAGGACTTTTGAAGCGTTGCTGATCGTGAGGATCGTTGTGTATTTAAGTGGGATATGGTACTATCTGTCATCACGTTCAAAGGTAGTCTTAATTCGCGCTTTCGCTCGATAGCTAATGGATGGAAACTTTTCGTGAGTTTCTACTTCTGACATTTGGTTGGGTGGTAATTAATCGTGTATAGCCCATTTCCGTCCCTTGCAGTGGAGTTGTTGTCAGAAATACTCTCATATTTGCCTTTGGAGGACCAACATACTATGCTCTTCATGAGTTGGATGATGCATGACATTGTGGCAAGGCTTATCTATCGAGAGGTTTTTGTTTCCCATGTCCGTGCAAGGAAGTTCTTCAAAACAGTCATATATTCTCAAGAGAATTATGCGAATTATATTCGTAGTGTCCACTTCATCGGGACGTTGGACAGCGACATGTTCCTCACTTACTTCGTGCTGTGCGACGCTCTACGGAAGATGGGGATGTTGGAGAAATTAATACTGGACGTCCCACCCAAACATGCGCATGTCGCTCGGTATTTTTTTCTCAACAGATCTATCCTGCTCACCAGTGGTGGATCCGGTCTTGTCAAGGAATCCGGCCCAGGGAGTGGATCCGAATATTCTCTCCCTAATCTACGGATGTTCAGCCTGCATGGCGGGTTGTCATTATTGGACATAACGAGATGGCGCGATCTCACGGCCATTCATATAGCCGAACAAATGGGCGCCGCGGATCTGGCATATTTCATCAGGTCTGTCAGTAACGGGACGGGGAGTAATTCGATCATCCGACGTCTTAATCTTTCCCTCACGGCCACCGTCGGCTCGCGCACAGCGTCACTTGTGTGTGTTATCGGATCCGCTTTTCCTAATGTGGAAGTTCTTACTCTAAGAACTCCTCGTGTTTACGCTCTTGTGAGTGATTACCGCTTTGTTTGTTGTGTGTCTGAATTGTACATGTAGGAGGTTTCCGAAGTCCTTGTTCTGAAGCCTGCATTGCTCCGTCGTCTTCGTCAATTCTTTCTTAATGATTGGACGTTCTTGCCATCGCATTTCGTTTTAGCGCAAGCGGAAGGGTTAGCGCTTCAGCGCTCTCACATAGAAGATTCCGGGTTCGTTCGGCCGGGGTTAGAGCGTTTGCATTTCGGTCACACTCATTGGAGCAGAAAAAGTTCTCGCGATGGTATGGGGTGGATGGTGCATTCACAATTCGGTCCTTGCATTGTCGATGGTGACGACTACATATCTTTGCACACGTCTGGAGATGCAAGGTTGTGGGAAGTATGGTATTGCATGCCGCGTGATATTATTCGATAACGTATTGTCATGCGGCTATGAATACCGCCTCGTCTACTGTTAGGGAGCTGACCCGAGGCATTTATTTTGTTTTTCTGTTATTTTTGCACAGTATGCATAGCGGACTTCGGAGGTGATCGAGATTTTATTGTTGTCAACTACAACTGGTAGATAAAGTTCGAAGTTTTCCGTTTGTTGTTACTTGTTTCTTCATGTCTTTATTCTGGATGGAAGGTTTTAAAATGAGTCGCTGTTGTAAATTTGCCGGTTGATATTTTAATATGGAAAACCAAGCCTGTGAAATGGCCTCTCAGATGCTCTCTCGTTCTACGGACCCTCTGCTTACCATCGATAGCAGGAGGTTCGTATTATTCCCGTTACGTTTTCCGGCCGTGGGTGTTATTAGATGAATTGTGCATTTTTTGCGTGTTATATTCTGACTTGGTCTACCGCAGTTGTGGAAGAGCTACAAGAATGCAGTTTCTCGGTTCTGGATTGCCGAAGGGGTTGACTTACTGGAAAACCCTGGAGACTGGATGACAAGGCTCAATAGGGATGAGCGAGACTGTGTCTCCGCCATTCTGAATGGGCTGATGTGCTTGATTGCCAGTGTTCAAGATTCCCTTTGCTCAGAAATTTCGAATAATATAGGCGCGCAAGAAGGAAGATGTGGCTTCGGTATTATCTTGATGAGGTATATTATGGATCGACCTTTACGCTCTATTATTGACGTCTTCATACAGTTCCAATATACATTGCGAAGCCCTATATAATGTGATATCCAGCATTGTCAGTGCCGATGGATGTGTTGAAGATGTTCCTCAAGACTTAACGGATTCTGGCCAGAAAAAGAAGCAATGGGTCACATCGTGGGTAGAGGACCGCGATGCTCCATTCTGCGACCGCCTTCTGGCTCTTGTTTCAGTTAACGGGCTATTTTTCTCCTCGATGTTGGCAGTGTTATCTTCGAAAAATCGTCGGGGATTAATGTCAGGAATTGGGCATGTTTGCAATAACATTTCGCGAGACCTTAATTGGAACACCGAGTTTATATCTCTCGTCTTTCTTCACCTACAGATAAAGCCGTCAGCAAACCGTGCCCATTGCATCATAAAGGAGGCAGTGGACTTGGAGAAGGAATTCATAAACAGTTCGTCTGCTGTCGCGTCTCATCTTGATAGTGATGCTGACTATACCTACGAAGAACTCATGTGTATAGATATTGGAATTCGACAGGATATATTGTGCCAGTACGTGGAGTTTTTGGCTGACGTACTTCTGCAATCTATTGGGTATCCTGCTGCATACGGCGCCAAAAATCCGGTATGTATCCCAAATTTCCTCCTTTAGCCGACAAACGCTTAGATTGTCACATAAAAGTTGGTGTACATCACTACGGTCACGGGTCATCAACTGGCTGCGAATCTCCGTGAGCAGATGAGTGCGAGCTACGGGACTCAAAGTCCCGCCGTGGCCAGATCTATCCAGCCCGCGGGGGTGGATTATGAATTGTAAGCATTTGGCTGTCTTGTGACCAGACAATCATGAGTTAACAATAATGGGATAACGTTAGTTTCCCGGAGGATTTCGCATGAAGGATTTTCTGGCCTTCGAACTTCGGGTAGCTATTCTGGGGAGTTAGCCGCCAGTAGTTGTGATTGAAAAGATGTTTGGATTGTTGAGGTTGTATTAATTGTGGCGTTCGGTAGAGCTTGAGGTTGGTTGCCGTATTGCTCCACACCCAATACTTCCCTCTGTTGAGGTCCACATGTGAATATTTTAGAGCGTCGCTGAACGTGATGTATGGATTTTATTATTCTTTCTGTAGAGATCGAGCTTCAGAAGTTATTTCGTATTGTTCGGGTGACCTGCCCAATAAGGAATGCCCTGTCATACCTTGATTCGGCAATCATTGTAGTCTGACAACATGAATCGTCCGATTTTCCCAACGTAGCTTGGGAAATATTGGAACCGAATTAAGGTTGATCACGGCTATATATAGGTTCTTTGATTGTTTGGATCCGTGGGTAATAAAGATTTTCCTTATGCGGATGGATGCATTACGGTCGTAGTGGGTACGACTATGTACGCGCTCTAATGCTGAAGCATATCCGTAGTGAGGCGATGAAGCCTTTAGAGCTTATGCGTTGACAGAATCGTGGGTAGCCGCGATTGACTATTAAGAATTTTGTGTGACGTGGTCATGTTATAGTGCGCATTTCGCTGTAAGTTGTGATTATCGCTCCTTATCGTCAAAAGGGAAATTTAAAGATAGAGGGAAACAATGTGAAATCGTGCTTGACAAGGCGATTTTTGTTGTAGCGAGGTTTTTTAGATCCGCTACGCGGATTCATATCAGTATGTGTTTGTGGGACTGGTTGTTTCATCGAGATCTCGAGGATCGTTAGTGCTCGGGGTAGTTTGAATTTTCTCTGTTGTAGAGTGAGCAGTTTAATTTTCACTGTTAACGAGTGAGCAGGTTGATTCGGCATGGGGTTTCGGTTGAGATATATAAGGATGGTCCGAGCAGGGATATTATTTTGTAACCGTCCCATAGGATCCGTCGACAATATGCAAGGGCCGCAAGGAAGTATGGATAAAACTTGGGTATTGGAGGTGCGGTTGATGTTTTAGTGTCTGTGAAGATGCGTATCGTATTCATCCTTTCTAGCACCCTGGACCGACTACACATTTCGTGATTCACGAAACGGTCACCCGCAACAACGATTCTAGGGACATATCCCATGCAGTTGCTACGGTACGAAGCATACTTCGAAATATTTATCGCTTGGTCTGATATTTACTCAGCTGAATATGATTCGTTATCAATGCGCTATTTTAACTACTGGCGGCTCTCTCGATCTTATTTATCTTGCTCATCAAAATGGGAGCGTTGATCTTCTCGATGTTGGAAAAATATTTCCCAATGGCGCGTTAAGCATCCGAGTTACTTGCATCCCGGGGACGCCAATTAAACTTGATAACGATTGGCGGATTATCGTATCGAAAAGTTCATTGAACGCGCCACTTAACGGGTCTATCAAGAGTCTGTATAACACTAATTGGACGGGTAATATGGTTTTGAGCAAGTACGGCGTATCGGGTACCCAGGAAGACGTGCTAGCAAGTGATCTGCGGTTCCTGATTCCGTTTGTCTGCATGTAAGTCTTGCTGGCCTGTTTTTAAGTGTGTTGATGTTCTAATAAAATTCTTAGGTGGATTAACTACATGCAGAATTTACGTGTGGATGTCCTTCAGCGAGATGTCAATGTATGATCCGTACGTCGAGAGGATAATCGGTGTCTTTGAAAGGCGTGATCATTTGTACATTTGGCTTAAATTATCCCTCTATTTTTACGAACTTTTGGGAGTGCGAAACGGTTGTTTAGTGAATATCAAAGTGGAAATACTGTGAGGCAAGTTGGTGTGATTCGTTATCAGTCTCTTGGTCTTCTTGGGATATCAACCTGTTCCTACAGTGCTACTTGTTCTACTGTCGTCTTGTATAATTTGGTATACGTGTTTTGGGGCAATCCATCTGTCGCGTCGGTGTGATTGTATCATAAAATATCTTCGGCGTGGTTGTCTAGCAGTGCTTACATTATGGAGTAACAATACGAATTGTTGAACCTCCTTCTTTTGGAACGTCGATGGCCTTAAAGGGTGTCCGTAGGCGGTTATGCTCACGGCGTCTCCCCATTAACTCTTTCTCCTCTATAGCCGTGGAGGATAAGATTAAGACGCCATTCGCGGGAGTAGTATAGAGCATAGCTTACCAACCAAAGGGATGCACCACGTGTAGCTGTCACCGACGAAGCGGTTTTCGCTGAATTGGCCCCTCTCGGTTAAGCTGATATCGTCTAGAGAACACTCAACCATGTCAAATCCACGTTCGCGGTATTTGTTCATCCAGACATCCTTTCGTTTGCTGCCAATGCGGTCATCCCTAATGATAAATGATCTGTGTTCAAGAAATGTCGACTTTGGGAAGACCGAAACGGCTAAGGTGGCTGATATTGCGTTTACTACTCCGGCTGCAATTGTGTCATGTCCTTCAGCGATGGTGCGGAGTGTAAAATAGTAACGAACTTACTGGAGTGATATTCTTGAAGGATGTGGAATATAGGTTGTATGGACAATCCGATGATTTGAACCCGCCTTTCGACGACGGTCCCGTCCCATAGTGTGTACGATCTGAGGAAATTGATAACCTTCGTGATAGAGGACGCCTTTGCATTGCTTTGCTTTGTGATGTACGTTGTATATGGATAGTATGGTGGAGGGTTGTTCTTGCTACGCACGGCACCCGACTCTTCTGTGTAACCATGTTCGGCTATCCATTTCACAAGGCGCTTGACTTTGGAGGAGATGGCGTATATGTCCATGTCGCTTTCATGGTATGTCGTCCGGTCAAAAAATTGAAGCGCCTGTGAACCCGATATTATCGCCTGTGTAGAACTCAGGATGTTTTGGAATCCTTGGACATCCTGAAACCATCGCTTAAATCTTGCGTGAAAACTCCACGCTCTACTCGTGTAGAATCCGCTGAGAGTTCTAGTCAACGAAGATGTTTTCGAGAGAAGAATTAGTTGTTCCGTTGAGCAGAAGGAGAAAATGCGGATTATAAGAGTTTCGGGCAAGCAGGCGATACTCGACAGGAATGTGGATGGGATTGCCGTAGGAAGCAGAGATGCGCCGGAATCCTCTGGATAAACGCTTGGCGAAATTGCACGGATATTTTCCATGGGATACGTACCAGGCAATGTGTGTTGGTGTCTATAAGTATCTGCATATAGAGTACGGTTTGAGTCCCATTCTTAATGATAGATCTATTTCGCTTTTCAGGGATTTGTTGTGGCAACTTTGATTGTCTTTTATTGTTGACATATTTGAATGGATTTGGTCCTTAATAACACGGCTAATTAAGCAGATACAACTGTAGACGCTCGATAAACTTGAGACAAACGCATCCATCGACATTGTAAATATAAATAAACCTAGGGACAAAGGCGATTATGCTCGTTGTTTGTCCGGAATGCAATTGACACTTGCGCCGGTGCAGGGAATTTTGTGATGTGTCTACATAGTGAGCTAATTTTTTATTCTAAGTCCTGGTGGTAAATAAATAGACGGGTTGCCAATTGTTTCTGCATCTTATCGCGTTACATTTAACTGCAATTTTTCTGGACATCTTTGAACCAACGCCATGTCGCATACGTCTGAAATAATGGATGTTCTCGGTAATTGGCACAACAAGCGCTTTCGCGACACAGAAATTACACTCTCTGATGCGGTTGCGTCGTTGGGATCAGACGAGGCTCTCGTCGTGGCCAGGCCTGGCACTAGTAGCTCGCGTTGGGTTGTAAGTCTGTTTGTATTAATTGCGTGTGTAAGTCTCATGTGTCCTGCAACAGTTGATGAACAAGGAAACGAACGTGGTCGCTACTCTTACGCATGCAGGTATATGTGCTTGGGACGCCGACCTCAACACTGGGAACTACGTACCCCCTGGAGAGGCTGCACCTGCTGGTCTTCCAGAACATAGGATGTGTGTTTATTTACATGATCTCTGAACGTCTACTGAATAATTGCTTTTAGTCAAGATACCCCATCCTTTAAATGCGAATATACGTACCCTTTCGATACAACGGTTGACACGTCTCTTTGGGATCACATGCGGGTACGTCGAGTCCTTTACTATTTATTACTAAGGCTCATGATGGATCTAGACGATTGAAGAGCACGCGATCAAACAGGGTGGCTTTAATCGAGCAGGTAGAAAGCGCCGACCGTGGCAAAGCGGAGTACAGGAGCGAAAGAGTTATCTCGCGAGCGCTAGGATCTTTACGAGGCGTACTCCCTATAATACGAAGGACGGTGGCGAATTCAAGGTCCATTACAACGTGCATCCATGGGTGTTGGACGCGATACAGGAGTATCCCGAGGCGCAATTGATTCCCAACCCCGAACGTCCTCGTTATTATCACTATGACGAGACTGAAGGTGTCTTAAAGGATTTGCAAAGCACCAATAACCCTACCTTTGAAAGAGGTGACATTATATGGATGTCGTTTAGGGTTGGGCTCGTTGTTTCCAGGGATTACTGGTGGTCGGAGATCATTCCACTAGAATTAGTGCGGGTCGGAAAGTTGCCCGAACGTGTAATCTCACCATCGGAAGTTGCGCTTTACCCTTCCGACCCGGAGTACACCCCTCTTGAAGCTAACAAGCATATTAGAGCCATCGAGGGTAAGTGACAATACCTCTGCTGTATTATTTTGATTGGTTAATGTGACCGCAGCTCCGGTTCTGCTGGGAAAACGCAAAGGGAGCATGTCCGAGGACTTGGCTGACATAGATGCCCAGCCGAATAAGAAACAATTTGTGCAGTCCGATCATGTTATGGTGGATGACACCGATATTAGCCAGGAGGAGAGTGTAATGAAGGTCAGCACAATGGAGCGTCGCCAAAAGAAGGGCTCGAAGACGTCTAATCGGGTTTTTTGAGTGGATAAGTTAGCCGTATGTACATGTACGAGTCTGTTATCGTTTTTAACACGTTCTGTATAAATAGAGTGTATGTGAGTCTGAGTGCATCCCAGTTTTTCGTTTGCGAATCAGTCTTTTTTTTTTCTTGTGAATCTAATTACTATTTTGACCGAGCTACGCGATGGTATTGCCAGTGTGTTATTATTCCGCCATTCAATTGTCAGCCATTACCCTTGTATTCATTTTTGGTCTCTAACCCTGTCATTGCAATCGCCAGCGTCTTTGCGCTCGATTGGTAGCAGGTGACAATGTGAATTCAATTTCCCACGTTTGCGATCAGTTCATCCCTTCGATCCACATATGGTCAATGGCGACAGCGCTTATCAAATTTTGAGTGCTGATTTGTTAAATTTAGAATGACAGCGTGGTCGGAATTCTCGGAGGGTTTAATCCCTGAAGGGCGAAATAAGTTATCACGCGATCAAATAGCAGTGAAATAGTGGTGACTCAAGCTTATCGCTTCTCTCGTCTGGCATTCTTTTTCTTATCAGGTGAGGGCTCGTCTTATGGTGTTATCCTGTTTCGGCATATTCAACGGAGTCCCTTCCCTTTATTCTATCCCGTGCCCGGGTTTTTCTGAAGAGGCCTATCTTAAACAATGGTGAATCTTCGAAGCGTCATCTGGCGGCGCTGGTGTCACGATAATAAGTACGCACGGGATTAAGGGAGTCTTGATGGGTACTAACTAGGTGTTGAAAGGGTCGTTTAGGTAGGCCTATGTATGTATTCGAACCCATGTTGTTGGCCAATGGGTGGCGTCAGAGACTTGCATTATTTTCAAGTTTAAAAAATACGGGCGGATCTATATACATCGCGCGAGGTGGCGGCGTGCAATCTACGTTTAATCATTTTACTGGCAAGACCAGAGTAATTAAATCAGATTCGATTGCAAAAGTTCACAGTTAATCGGAGTCTGTGTCTATATGCTGTCATTTTCGGGAGAACATTGCAGTAATAAATAACTGAAGCGAACTGTATGGCGATGGTGAACGTTAACCCGGATCCTTTGGTCAAACCCACTCCGTTAGTTCGAATTGTGGGCATTTAGTATGAATGTAGTGATCGCACGCATACAGTTTCCAATATTTACACTGAATAAAGTTGGTTCTGTTTGCTTGCGATACGACATATCGTTTATAATGAATCGCTCTTAAATTACGATAATGTAATCGAAGGTCGCTAATTATGGCATGTGGGTTTCCATCCACTTGTTTGTCCGCTGCATATTCGGTTACTAGAGGCTCTCTTGCTTTCCGCTCAGGATTACCACAGGTGTTTTACGGACTCTAATCGGATTCATGAAAATACGCATGTAGGCGTAGGCTGTCCAATTCGTCACGCCTACGGTGATCTAGCTGTAGCATGGACCGTACGAGGTCGTGCGCGTCCTCTTCGCCATCTTCAAATAGCCACTGAAAGAAACATTTACTCTTCAATGGGGTGACGATGATTTTAATCGCGTACTTTCAAGTGCAATCCGCCACCTGCGATATTGCGCACGGTGGGAGATATGGTCCTGTCGATTTCGGGAAAATCAGAGTTCGAATACTTGAATATTCCGCGATGAAATTGGCGTATGTCACGAATTAGTCTAGATGGGAAAGGGCCGAGCACTGCATCAAACATGATTGTCTTCTCCCTGCGGTACAAGGGACCCTCTGAGATCTTCGGAAATAAAGGGTGACCGAGTACAATTTCGGCTATCACACAGCCGATCGAGAAGGTGTCATTGTGTTCGCTGATAGAGAGCCTTAAACCTTGTGAAAATTTAAGTAGTTGCATGTCACTGACGGTAAGCGCTCACCATATACGGCTTCTGGAGAGCGGTATTGGTCTTGGCCGGAGTACCTTGGGAATAATGGACCGTTGTCGAAACGGCCATAGTACGTCAATCGCACTTCAGATGAAGCGAAAACGTTCTGACAACAATTGTGAAGGCAAAATTTATTCAATTGGGTATATCGGATCGGAATGAAATGTCGTACCCTATATGTAAATTTACCCTCTTGGTATACCGTTTCTGCAATGCTGTCCCCGTTGACGAATTCGATGTTCTCCGGAGATATTTCTCCATGGTACATCATTTCACGATGCAAGTCTGCACCGTCATATAAACATTGAAGCAGGATATGTAGTCTTTTTAGTCACATACTTTGGACCAGATGTATAATTTGCAGGGATATTTCACGTTTATGTCGCTTTGTTAGATACAGACTTTCATCCGATAATATGTCCCTCAGGGTTTTGCCGCTTCCTTTGAATACGACGTAGGTGTAGAGGAGATCAGTGGCTTCCTCGTGGAATTCGGAGTGACTGTGTTCTACATGTTAGCGGGTAATAATTTGCAGTCATGTTTGTTACGTGCCGCCCATCAGAAGTCCTGGGATTCTTCAGCCATGCCACTTCGCTGATGATAAGACTATCAGGAACTGACGAGCGGTCGAGCGCTAATATCGCTTTGCTGCTTCCGTCGGATTTATCTGTGGTATGCAGGAGCTGACATTTTGCTCCTTCTTTCGTCACGTTTCTTACAATGTCTGTGTCTAGTTGTTACCCTTAATATTCACTGCAAAGTTTAGGAATGCTTACATTTACCGGCCACCACTTGTCCGGTAGAGAACCTAAAAATGCGGCAAGCTTAACCTGTAACAGGGGGGATGCGACACGGTATGAACTCACTTAGGATAAGTGGGACACATGCTTACCGTTGAGTTGGGAGTATATCTGGCTATGCGCGGACTCTTTTATTTATGTCTATATATGCCAGTCGTTCGTTGGGGAGTGATGGTGCAATGATTCTCTATTTGTTCAACCAAATATTTCTGACGAGTGTGTATTTTGTTGTTTGTCACCGACAAATTGAGATAAACCAGGGAGTTTGGCTCCGCGTTGTGTAGGGTTTGGCCGGTTGTTGTAGTCGTCTTTCTGAATTATTGGGGAGTGATGGTGCAATTATTATCTATTTGTTCAACCAAATATTTCTGACAAGTGTGTATTTTGTCGTTTGTCACCGACAAATTGAGACAAACCAGGGAGTTTGGCTCCGCGTTGTGTAGGGTTTGGCCTTTTGTTGTCCTAGTTTGAGAGATAAATAATATCAAATCCATCACACTCCGACCTCCTTTGATATATTTGGCCTGTTGTTGTTCAGGTTTGAGTGATAACCAATATTAAACCCAGTACAGCCTGATTCCGAAATCTCATACATTGACGCGATCTTGTCATGGTGCTTGTGTTGACATAGGAAAATAAATAATAATAATCTCGCTTGGTCGTTCAAAACGGGGACAAATTCGTTACAAACAAAACTCACCTGGGTGATCAAAATGGGGACAAATTCGATACAAACGGACGCATACACAGCTGTTCAGTACTCCCATGGCCATGGAGCTCGTGTATGTTGTTTAAGTGAATATTGTTTTTCGTGACCGCGGCTGTCGATGGGTATAGGTCATATGGCGATATTGGATGTAGTATTTTTTCTTCTTTTGTTACATTTATCCTAAGTCGTATGCAGCGTTAATTTATAATTCGTTAAGGTTTTTTGGTTGTGTATATCCTGAACGGTGACTTAGTTGTGTCGTCGGCAGTATAGACCTGGCGTCTTGTCCTCGGTACGAAGCGCTTCCTCACTCTGTACCTCAGGGAAAACAGCTCATCGTAGGTAAGGTCTATGTTCGTTGTCTCATTAGTTTCATACGGAATAGTGGATGGATGCAGGGATATTGGTTTCCGTGGTTCTGGAAAATCGTTTAGGCAGGCTACGAAGAGCGGTTTATTGGATTACCTTGTCCGTTGCTTGTGCATTGAAGTGGCTTGGTGTTAACAATTCTTCCTCGTGTTTTGGAGACTCGTATGCTATCTCTTTTGTCTGTGTATATACAATTCCGCATACACGCGGGCAGGGACATTCCAACGTGGGTCAAGTCGATTCTCATGCAAAATATGTGGACATACCGATGAGGTTAGATTTTGAGGTGATATGCTCTCTTTTTTCATCCTTGAAATGACAGGCGCAGGATGTTGTTGCACCGCTTGGAACGAGATTATTGCTCGGCCTCGGTAGTATGATTTTACCGTCTGGTCTTCTGGGGAAAAGTACACAAGATGGGACACATTGAGTATTCATGTCTGGAGGGTGATCACTTGAGACCAGCCCCGAGTTCGTCCGTCTTAAAGGTATCCAAGCATAAGCCGAATAAGGGAACTTGTTAAGCGCCGTCAAGATGTACGTGTTGCCAGGCAGCGCACGCGGTGTTCATTTTGGTTCTCATGTCGTCGGGGCGTGGGTTCCGGTTAGATAGTCTTTCTCAGAGGGAATGTTGAGCATATAACTTGGGTACCGTAAAGTGCAGTCGATCTTAAGTTACTCTTAATTTGCCTCACGCTCATTGATGTACGGGTACGCGACCGGACTTGCTGTTGCCTTCGGTTGTACTTACGCATTTCCCTTTACTAGGGAAGGTAACCTGGGCATGTTCTCGAACGCTGAATACGCTATACAAAGGCAGAGCGATCTGATGTTTCTAAATCGTCGCGAGATTAATTCCAAAGTGGGTGGTATGGCGCCTACAACAAATCGGCATGTTCCCGCGGGTCAAGTAGAAAAGGCGACTCTTATTCAGGAAGGCAATACGGCGAAAAATGATATCCAAAACCCTCATATCACGCTCCCGGTCGCTCTTGCCAATGTAAGAAGTCAGCTTGATATATTATCGTGAAGTAAATTGACTGTTAGATTCAGTATCTTAAAGACCTACCGGCATCTCTGCGCATTCTCGATGCAGGATCTTTGTGGGTCGTTAATACGCTGTTAAATGCGGCGGTAAACTTAGAGTGATGACGTAGGCCAGTGCCGACTGAATCTCAGGAGAATAAGGATGGTCAATACCTCTCCCAAATATTTAAGAACGCCAGGAGTGTTGTCGATGACGATCCTATGAAATCGATGCAGGCAGCTGCTGCGTCGGATTTATTAGAATCGATCGGTACGGTTCCAGGTTTTCAGTCGTTGAAGGCGCAAGGTGACAATTCTTACGGTATGGTACACACTGGATGTTTATGGCTGTAATTAACTTACTAGGTCGTACAGGCGACATGTCGCGGGTGTTTCCTGGAGAGTTCTCAGTGAATCCGTACAGAGGTTATCTTCAGTCTTGATGGAGCTTAAGAATTGTATAAAATTAGTTCATGTTCTTCACCAGACTAGATGTTGACGTTTTAGCTATTACGGATTTCCCGTTATATCATTTATGTTCGTCCTATTGCCGTAAGGCGTAATTGGTGTTCGCCCGCACTTTACATTATGTATCCGCAATATGATATTTAAGTTATCTGGTGTCATAAAGGTGCAAGAATTCGATTCTGTGGTCAGCCACCTTAGATGACGTCACTATTTGATCTGCATAATATGCACTGCCACAAGCGCCTGGCAGCACACTTGTGTCCAGTGTACTTATGCCGACTGATTGATTTACAGGATTTACGACCCGATAAGATAATTAGGTTTAGTCAATTTGATCGAACTTACCTGACGCGTCGGTGAACGTCTGTGGGCGCCTCCTCCCCTCCCTCTGCGACGCGCAATAGCGCATTCGACAGTTCTCGACGCTCGGGCTAACTTGAGTTGCTCGCTTCCCGCTTTGTCCATCGAATTCCCTGTGCTCTCTCCACCCGATCTACCTCTCTGGCGGCCCGCTCCTTCAATGCGGAGTTAGTGATCGTAACAGTGCGAAAAATATGATTCGGTTCATGAACAAGTAACTGTTGTACACTATTTTTTATATGTTTCTGTTCTGTTCTATTCTGATTTATTCTATTCCAATTTATTCACGACTTCGTTTCTGGTAGATTTCCTTCTCCGCTGACGTCAGTGGGAGGGGGGTGTTGTAGATCACGTCCCAGAATAAAGGATACTCGTTGTTATAGTCGTCATTGCTTTCGTTGTCCTCATTGGAGATGGCATCTTCGCGCATAACCCACTCGTTACGGAGCAGGTCCCTGTCCCAGTGGATTGTCCCAAAGTTGACGCTCTCAAGGTGCTGCCTTATCATAGCTGACTCCGCTACGTGAGATTTTTGCTGTTTGAGCGCATATTCTTGGGGTAAAATGAACATAGGACGTAATATAGTCCAATCGTTGAGGTGGAAGGCTCGTAGTTTAGGAAATATCGGAGGAGTAGTGGAAAGTATATGTGATGCCTCCTGTTTTTTTATGCTCAGAATTAGGTTTTTATTGCGATAGTGGTTGGTATACTGACGAGAGCGTTAGCACGGAGCGTGCGTATCATGAGTTTTTCGACATTAGGAAAAGAAGCTGCAAGTGACCACATAGGTGAAGCAATACGCGAACCGAAGAAGTATTTGAGGGTGAGAATGAGTTCGCGAATGATGTAGTTGCGGTTTGTACCGTTCGTCGTGACGTCGATAAAATTCGTGAAGTCTTTAAGGTTCATGGTTTCGGTGACGCAGATTGAGGTGATATTTCGGGTTCGAGCTAGGTTAATTAGTTCGATGGCGCCGTGTAAGATCAACGTTTTCAAGTCAGCTAAGCAGTGAAGAATGTCTGGTTCCAGCCTGATGTCGTATTTCTGTGAGGGTCGGAAATCGGTGTTCACAATTGAGCGTTTGATGAGCAGCTGCAGGAGTTTCTCTGAGTGGCTCGGGCCAGCGCTTAGCGTCAACTTCTGTAGTAAATCCATGTTGGGGATGGCGTCGCAGAGTAGGCGGTATGTCAGCGTGACGTCGGATTCTGACGTTACGAAATAGCGTAGGTCTCTGACATACTTCCCATAGTCCTTATCCGATTCGGTGATGGTTTTGAAGAATCTTCTAGCACGCCAGTCTGATATTGTGACTCGACGATACATGAGCCTGGAGGTTGTGCCGTGTAATGTCCAGCAAGTATGTACCATCGATAGCTGATCTTTGCGCGGGAGGTAGGTGCCGATTTCGCTAAGTAATTCGTTCGCGAGCATAGGCAATATTATAGCATAATTTCTGGGACGTTCAACCCTGGTTGATGGTGGTAATGTCAGTAGTTAGAACTGGTTTGAGTTGGGGATTGCTCACGGGGTGATGTGTGCGTCTGACACCATTGTTGCGGGATGTTCTGACGGTTCGAGTTAATCAGCATTGATTTTATAGCCATCGAGAAGTTAAGCATTGGATGTAGCTTGTTTGTGGTGAAGCGGATCGTCTCGTGTAAATATTGCTAAGGGACACCTGTCGTTCGTGTTTGTTTATATTGAGTGATTGTTTAATGTTTATGCAGTATGTGCTGCTGCTTATGTTTGTTCTCACAACGTTCAAGAACTTTTTGTTCAACCCACCCAGCCCCGAGTCCTTCCGTCTTGTTGGTTTCTTGCTGTCTTCGTTGGATAGTAAAGACGGCCTTATATAAAACATGGCCTCGTTCTGCTATATTTTGCTCGTCTTTTCTTGCCTTAGCGATCATGGACACTCAACGTGATTTTTGGGTCCGTTTAACTCAACAGCTAGTCCTTTACCAACAGAAGGCAGTTAATCTCACCAGCTATGAAGCATATCCTTTCCCGGGAAGGTTAGAGGAGTTATCCTAGTGAGCTTTCAGCGCCATCACAAATGTCTTATCTCATGTAATGCTAATTCTTGAAGCCCCGTTGATTACGCGGGTAACGTTGTTGCCCCAGATCAACTTCTCGCCCATTCTCGGAGCCATGCGTTCCCTTTTCCGGCGTGTTTTCATGGCTGTGATTCGAGGATCGTTACCACTGAAGCCGGCGGTAAAGGTGGTATGAAGACCGTTCACTTAATGTGCGGATCGAAACTCTCGGGTGGTAGATGCGCCTTCCACGGTCGGTGGTCTTTACTGTTGATTGATGGCGGCACGATTTTCATTGCGCATTCTAGTCGATTTGACTAAAATCCTTTCTGGGGTTGGAGGGGCGGTCAGATTCGCTCATTATCGATTTCGTCAAGGTTTCATATTTTGCAAGGTGTCACCGTCATTGTGCTTAAAAATTCTCCAGCAGGAAGTGCTGATTCCTCAGCTGGTCTGCCAACTCCCGTCTCTATGTCCTCCATGGATTCTGTGGCCGATAGTTCGCGTATGTCGACTGACGAGGACTTTCCATCAACTCCAGTTATCAAAACGGAGTTTTCTGATGTTGTGCCCGCATCACCTAGCTCATACGATTCCGATGATATGGATTCCGATGATATGGACTCGTTCATCAACGACAGTAGTTCAGTGGACGAAGATGGTTATAGCACCGACATCAGTGGAGACAGTTGCACGTCGGATGACGGAAGTTACACCACGGATTCTAGCGATGGTGACAGTTGCCTGAGCGAATTAATCCTCGATGATGCCGTGTTAACGCATGGTAATGGTTCGTCAAGTGGCAGCCAAAGCACTCATGACTCCTTGCACCGCGTGCCAGCCTCCAATGGTAGAGTATACTTGTGATCCTTTACATCATGAAACTGACTGTGTTGCAAGTTGATGGTTTGCCACGAGGCTCTCGTATAATTGTGCATGCCAGTCGTGTCACGATCAGAAAGGGTCCGAAGAAATCAAAGGGTATGTTCGAATTCGTGGTCTGTTGTCGTATTTTAATATATTGATTCGTTCGTATTTTTGTTTTAGCCCTTCTCGACGCGGATGCGTATCCCTTGCTCGCCCGTCGAGATGGTTTACCGGCTATCGCATCGTGCCTGGAGCCTAGCTCTCGCGATTTCAATAACGAATTATTCTTGTCGCAAATCATGACCGATTCTCACAACCGTGAGGTTGTTTATTGATAGGCCAGCCTTGTAGGCTATATTTATATATGATACACTGGAATAATGCAGAGGCATGTTATACATCCAGACCAGGTTTGGCCCATACTGCCTAAAGGCAGTCCCCATGTATCACGTATCTCTATAGTGGTTGGGGCTGCTGGGGGTGGGTATATGGACGTTCTAGGGTGCGGGGCATAGTAAATACATGTAAACAATGCTCCCAATGGTGTCGGGCACTGTATAATGGGTGCTGCTCATCATTTGGGCGCTCCAGGGCGCCTTTAGGCGCGGGAATAAATCATTCAGGGTCTTCAAATATTGATAACCATTAATTTTGGCTGCTGCTCGTCATTGGGGGCGCCCTTCGGGGCGGAAAAAGCGCCAGGGGGTGTATTTTGGTACCCACATTCCATCTGGGATGTTGGTCACCCCGTCGGGGCGGCGGGATGGGCTCTAGAAGAAATGTGACCCCTCCCAGAAGTCCCGCCGGGGTCCTAGTTCCATTTTCGGACGCGTTCGCGCCTTTTCGGTAGCTGTTGCCTGTGCGATAAAAATAGATCCGGTCGGTATTCATGCAATATTGCCTGCATTTTTTCCGTCCCCTCGTGTATTAACGCGTAGTTTAAATGTACTCGTAAATACAAACCTAATGATGTAATTTTTACTCTGAAAAACGGCCTGGAAAGGCTCAGCCGACGGGTTGTGCTTACGGGCTCCGTTGGATGAGTGTTATAAATAGATTTCTTGCAAATGCCCACCGTTTTCGCTGTAGTTTGAGCTCAATGTCCTGATTCCTCCGGTGTTCTCTAGACAGATGTACTCTACAGGACATTGTGAATGTAATGATGCCCATTTCATGGTGTAATATGCCCTGGAAGATTTCCATAAACTCTATATCTACTCGATGCTCATTTTCCGAGGCCTCTGCTGGCGCAGCCTTCGTTCCAAGCCACAGATCCTGTGAAATTATATTATATATGCTACTTATTCTACGTACATGTAAACGACTGAATAAATAAGAGAGGTTCGCGTTAGAGCTGGTATCTCTAACGCGAACCTCGGAGTTGGGAATGTGCCCTCCGAGCTCGCCGGCCTTCCAGGACGTCCCGGTGGTTAGACCGCGTAGGAGGCGACGACGGCGGGCGGGCGAGGCTAGGAGACCACGAACACTGACGTTCGTGGTCTCCCTATCCGATCCACGTGTTGGGAGCGACAAAAGATCAACAAGAGGATGGAGTCTGCGGGACTCCATCCTCTCTGTCTGTCTTTGATAGCGAGGGTAAGATAGGGAGCAGCAGCAGCGGTTTGAGGTGCTGCTGGTCCTCCGCTTGTTTCCCGAGCCGAGCCAGCAGCAGCAAGGGCGGCCGCTACCGCTCCCTCGTCGCCCTCGCTCTCGCCTCACGGACCCAGCAGCGGCAGCAGCCAGAATTGCCACCGCTGCTATCCCACTAGGCCACGTCCTCGCCCCCGTCGTCCTCGCCCAGTAGCGGCCATTTTCGCTCGTGTTGTCGTCCGCGAAGGGTCGAAGTACCAAAGTTGCTGCTACTGCTACCCTCGTCGCGGTTGCTGTTGCCAGCTACCTCGAACCTCACCCTCGTATCGGTGGCGGTTGGGGTCGTTTTGAGGTGAGGTGCACGGGCATGCATACAGAGGGGTGTTGAAGGCGACGGCAGGTGCCTGGGACCACGGCGCGGTCATTGAAGCGATATCGAAAGGGAGGGAGGTGATGCAAGCCGCCAGCGGAATTCCCGGGCTCGAGTATTCGACGCTGGATGCTTCGCACCTTGGGTAGTGGAGTGGGCGGCGAGGAGCTGGGGGTGCGGGAGCGAGACTCAGTCGTAGACTGAATGTGCGGCGACCGGGAGGAAGAGGGGGTCGAGGAATGCGTAGGCGCTGCGGCGTGTGTGGCATTCGATGGCACCGCGGATGTTCGGCCAGGTGGGTTGCCTTGGATGTCGGCGGCGAATGCGGGCTGGTGGGGACAGCCGTTCTTCTCCTTCTCCCTTCCTATTCCCTCGCTCTCCCTCCCTATGCCCTGGCCGTGCTTCCCTATGCCCTCCCCTTTCCAGCCAGTCTCTACCCGAAAGCGCCGGCCCACATGCTTGGTGCGAGGGGCGCGCGACGTCGTTAGGCTTTCATTAGTTTAGTTCGTGTACCTATTAAACTTAGATTATAAGAAGAGAGTAAAGAAAGAAAAAAACTTACAGGCGAATTCTTGAAGCCTTGGGGGGCGGGACAGCCAAGGTAGAGAGGTGGTGGTGGTTGGAAGACGCTCAAGATTCAACCATCAACAACATTGATCTGGCCTCGGCAGGGCGGGCCGGATAATCTCCGGTTCTTCGTCGACGTCGTCGGCAACGTCCCTGTAGCCTCTACAGCATATCTTAGACCTAGTGTACTACTAGTATATGTTTGAAATGTACTTAAGAGTTTAATTTTGGCTATTACATGAATGAAGACTGGAATTCCCGTTCATTAAGCTAAGTGTATAGAGAACCTCTGAAATTGCAAGTGAATTTGATCATTCGTGCATTTCAAGCTAACAAAAGATATCTAGGGTATACATAATCTATTCCAGCTCAGTAATGTATCTAAAAACTGTTATAATAGACTATATAATCCCCTGGACTCTTTTTTCAAACTTGGGAAAGCCTCGACCTCATGAAAACCATGTATCAAGCTCGCGGTTGAGGCGACGATCACCACGCTCAGAGGTGTGAAGCCGTTCCATAGCATTAAAAAGCCAAAGAAACCGTCTGATGTACTCAAATACAGCGGTAAGTAATTTTTAAATATATTCTGGTATCCATTTTAATATTTGCCATTCGCGTTAACGTCGTCCGAGACTCGTTTGACGACGAGTGAGTCTTGACGGATTGGCCGGCCCGTTTAAGGCAGCCAATCATATCTTTCGCCGAAGACGCCGAACGTAAGATCAACAGCCATCAACGGTGGTTGATCTTGCTCCTGGCCATCACCACCGACCTTTTCCCTCCAGAGATTGTTTTGTAAGTTTTTTGTTACGAATTAATATTGTTCTATTGCTCAATTTCTAGCTTACTAGGTAGTATACTGCTCGACCGGTTTGGTACCACGTCGCGAGCCCCCCCTCACATCGAGGGCTGTGGGCCGACGTTCCAACGACTTCGGGTGGGAATAGGGTGAAAGACAACGAGGGGAGACCCTGGAGAGGGAGACCTGCCCGGTACGTCGCGCGAGACGGGTCGAAATACGACCCGTCTTGCTCTTCTTCTTACCCTGCACAACCACTGCTCATTCGCACCGCGGGAGACTGGTTCCAGGCCCTCTGCCGCTGCCTACACCGATACCGACCCCACTTACGACCCCACCTCCCAATACCCCCTCCGCCTTTCGTTCCCACGAAGCGCCCGCGACCAGCAGAAGGAGCAGCAGCGGTAGCGCTGCTGCTCCTATGACACGAATGCTCTAGACGTCGGCAGCAGCAGCAGCAACACGGCTGCTGCTCTACTAGTGTGACGAGGACGGCGTGGCGAGGAGGCAACGATATCCGTTGCCCCCTCCCCTCACTTTCACCTCTCGAGACACCCTTACCCCGGCCTCGTGCTCGTGGTCGACGCCTTCACTCGTCCGCTACCCCTCCGCCCTTCCTCGTACCGCAGACGTCACCTCCATCAATACCGCCAGCACCTCCATTTTCCTATCCGTCATCGCCCGGCTTACGACGACCGAAGGCCAACACGAACCGCGAAGGACGAATGCGAATGCGGGGGAATTCGCGTTCGTTGGCTTTTTGGCCCCTCGCCCTCCGTCACTGCCCACTGCCCCCTGGCGACGTCTCCCAACCCGCAGTCCACGTCACACGTGGGATGCGATGCATGGGAGATGACGATTGGGAGTACGAAGTGGAGCACAGGCTGCGGCATCGGAGATTGCTGCAGCCTGATTGCCACTCATCGTGATACGACGGCAAAGCGAGGTGAGTGGGCTGGGGATGGCGCCGAACGTTTAACGCGACACCCACCTCCGGTGCTCACCTTCCAATCCGCCCACCCACCCACAGCACGAGTGAGCAGCCCGGGATCGACGGCGTGATTGCGACGGCGTGAATGCGACGGCGCAGTGGGGTAGCAAAGGAGGCTCGGTGGGAGATGAGAGCAGGCTGCAGGTACAGACGCTGTTCTCCCTGCATTATTGAGTAAGTATCGACATACTAGGTGGTCTTAATAAGTACCAAGTATTCGTAGAATATCCGTCAATATAATTCAATGTTTCTATCTACCCACCCGGATAAACCTTGAGGGAATAATCAGGCATTCTCCCGGGGTAGTAGCTATAAAATTAGTACTGTTAGCTTCAGATTTTTGTGGTTATTATGATGGTGCATATAAAAGTAAAGGGAGCAAAAAGCTGAGCCCAGGGTATGGCAAAAACGGGAGGCATTTCGGAGAAATCTATTTATAACACTCATCCAACGGAGCCCGTAAGCACAACCCGTCGGCTGAGCCTTTCCAGGCCGTTTTTCAGAGTAAAAATTACATCATTAGGTTTGTATTTACGAGTACATTTAAACTACGCGTTAATACACGAGGGGACGGAAAAAATGCAGGCAATATTGCATGAATACCGACCGGATCTATTTTTATCGCACAGGCAACAGCTACCGAAAAGGCGCGAACGCGTCCGAAAATGGAACTAGGACCCCGGCGGGACTTCTGGGAGGGGTCACATTTCTTCTAGAGCCCATCCCGCCGCCCCGACGGGGTGACCAACATCCCAGATGGAATGTGGGTACCAAAATACACCCCCTGGCGCTTTTTCCGCCCCGAAGGGCGCCCCCAATGACGAGCAGCAGCCAAAATTAATGGTTATCAATATTTGAAGACCCTGAATGATTTATTCCCGCGCCTAAAGGCGCCCTGGAGCGCCCAAATGATGAGCAGCACCCATTATACAGTGCCCGACACCATTGGGAGCATTGTTTACATGTATTTACTATGCCCCGCACCCTAGAACGTCCATATACCCACCACCAGCAGCCCCAACCACTATAGAGATACGTGATACATGGGGACTGCCTTTAGGCAGTATGGGCCAAACCTGGTCTGGATGTATAACATGCCTCTGGAATATTGCAGTCTATGATATATGATACTGCCAGCATAAGGTGGATAGGCTATGGAATAGAACCGCCAGCTGTTTGTCGAGCGAAGATAGTGTTTCAATCTTTCCTTTTCTTATTATCAGGCGTGGTTGTTTTCGCCAAATTATGGTTTATAGATAGTTCGCGCAGCCCACGTACGAAGTGCCAGTGTACATGAAACAAAGTGATATTGCCAATGTATTATAACTCTAAGGAGTGTTGTTGATGTCTACCGGAAACTTGTAAATCCACGCCCTCTCCTCGTACGCTTTTAAGAAAGTATATCCTTTCAAAGCTTCATCGCTAGACAGAATCTTTACTGGAGGCTGTAGGAGGTCATCGCAGGTGACGAGAATGCATAGCGTTTTGATCCGACTTATCGCCACATTAAGACGTCTTCGTTCCAGTAGAAATAGAGCGTCTTGTGTGGAAGCTTGCAATGAGGAAAAAAGGCAAATTACGAAGTCCGCCTCGGATCCTTACAACTGTCGTCAGACAGTGTATAATGGATTCCAAATAGAGCTTACCTTGTAGACGTTCGATTGTGTCGATGGTGACGTTTCCGAGGCTCATCGTTGTATTCTTGCTGGGTTTGTTAGTAGTCGTCTTAAGCCCGGCGACGTTTGCCTTCGATAGCGCGGTTCTTACTGCGTCTCGTTGAATTCGATGCGGTGTAGCAACGAACACTGAGTTCCTTGGGGAGTACTGTTGCAGTAATAATACGAGACTCGATGCGATATCCGCCTCTCTGCGGATCTGCCAATCATAGGGGTATGGATGAAGTGAATGGGCATTGACAGTTCGGATAAGTGTCAGCGATATTGGTCGCTTGGATTTCGTGGTGTCTGAATAAATTTGTGAATTATATATACCATCTGGTATGTGTATTTTTGGCGCTGCTAGGTGTTGCTGGTGCCGTTCCGAAATCACATTAGATAGTGACGTGAGGAATTGGCGGGTAGCTTCGAAGATACTAGGCTTTATACCGAAAGGTGTATGAAATGCATTTATTGTCGTGACGGCACTTGCAAATTCTATTGCCCGAGATTTCTGTGCTTTGAATTCCTTGGAATATATAGTTGAGATAAATTCTCCGATGTCGGGATTGAGGCTGGGTAATATAAGCTATTTGTTCAGTGAAGTTGGTGGTGTGTTATGTAGCGTACCGGAAGTTCTCCGTCAGTTGGACCACCTCGGTTGAATGATTGTGAGGTGTGCCATTCAGCTCAATGTCGCCACTATGGTCAACGTTTTGCGTGGAATTTTGTGACATGAGACAGTCTATAACCGAGCCAAATAGCATGGTAGGCTTCACCGATGGATACCTCGCGTTGAGTATAGGCGCCAGTTGTTGAGAATCGCCTGCTACAACTATACGGCCGGTGTCGCGGAGCGTTCGCAGTACGAGGGAAATTGACACCAAAAGCACCTGTCCGGCCTCATCTATTACGACACAGTCCACTTCGATGTTATGCTTTTTACTGAAATTGAAAAGCTGAATAATTGGTTAGATCATTGGTAAACTGTTTGGCTTTAAACGATCTACTTGCCTGATAGACGGTTCCGGCGTATATGTATACTCTCGAGCTTTCTTTGAGGGGGGCTGGGTGGTTGTTGCCTCTGTATACGATCTCGACTGTGATATCATTCAGCCATTTCTTGGGTGTCCATTCGATTCCTTTATAAGTGTCTATAAGATCGATCAGTTTTCGTTGACATGCTTCGATAGCCGCATGCGTGGCAGCCGTTATGAAGACCATCCTGCGTTGTTGTCCGTAGTGTCGGTGTTCTACTTCTAACAGGCGCAGGAGAGATAAACATAGGGTGTGTGTTTTTCCGGTTCCTGTTAACGTTATTTGTAAGTGATGGTTAAGAAGACAGAAACAAAAATACCAGGGGGTCCCCATATGGTCGTTAGACAATGAGAAAGTAAGTGTCTTGCTGCTTTGTGTTGTGAAGGCTTGAGAACAAGGGAATCGGCTTGGTCGTTACCTAAGGCTTTCAGGTCCCGAAAAAGTTTCTGTATGTTCTCCTCGAGTTTTAATAGTACCTTAGAAGATGGCGTGTCGCTGAGAGAGAGAGGGTCCGAAATAAGCTGTAGGAATGGAACATTGCGATGTCCGTCGGCTCCGTTTGGTTGTCGCCGGTAAGACCAGTATAAGTCGATGTCAATCAGAGCTGATAAAATCTTGACTGTGTTGAAATCGACAAATCGTGTAGATAGACGATATCTGGTTCCAGGTTCCGGCCAGAATTTAACGGAACCCCAGATGCGCAGATCGACCATGGTGATGTCGGAGTTGTTCGTATGAACTTGTTGAACATCGGCAAGGTATAACCCAGTTTTAATCTTGGTTTCTTGACGGCTCCATTTGATGCTGGTATATGAATTTGGAGGGAAGAGCAGTCCGCATACTCCAAGGTCGTCAAACAAAGCTTCCAGTGGAATATCGCTTGCGTCGCTATAGCCGTTCGTCAGTTGTGTTGGTTCCGGTACGAGGAGCTGGTCGTATAATGCGGGGCGTTTCTCCGAAGACGGCGTGTCAATCCTACCGGAAACGAGACGGAATCTATGTTGCAAGTTAGAGGGTTCCTGTGTTGTGTTCAGGTATTCCACCACGGGCGAGTCCGGACATCCGTTTATGCGTGACTTCCAGAGTTCTTTGAGTGTACTCAATGCTTCAAACTGTCGCGTAAAACGTCAAAATTATATATTTACCGTCTTGGGAATTGATGCGCACCTGTTGCATAAAGAATAACTTGCGAATATTCGGCTCTTCACACATAACCGTGAAGTTGAACATTATCGGTTTAGCCTCATTAACCAGTAGCGTTTTTCCAGAGGCGGTAATAGACCTACGCCGAAGATCCTTTAGTATATGATATATGGTATCGTTTCTGCGAATGATTATGTCGTTTGATGTGGGTTGCAGCGGATTTCTATGAGCCGTGAATAGCTGGTCGTCCGTTGGGCAAGCATCTGAGGTTAGTAGATAGGCGGAGCATTCGTGTAAGTCCCAGTATCCTGCGATCGGTAAAGCGATCTGCCGTTCGATCTCTTGTTTTAAGATGACGACCAGAGGTAGTTGTCCGATTTCTTTCCGGTTTGAACCATTGGTGCCTTCTTGTAGTCTGTCAATTTCGTTTTTGATCCTTTCACGCATAACTTCCGTTGTTCCGTCTGTGGCAAGGCCCAATCGTTCTAAACAGGACCTGTATTGGTTGGGTGTTTGGTCCCAGTTTGACAGAAAATTTAGGAGGGCGCCCGAGAGAATCAGTGGCTGAAACGTGGTTTGAAGGAGGGAGGTTCCTTGAGCGAGCGCGCTTATGCATACTTGGATATCCCGATCGGAAAATGACGAATTTAACGCGGCATTGATGATATGGTCTTCCAGTATCTTGTACTCTTCCAATGACCATACATAAAACTGTGACGTCGATGGGGTTGCTGACTTGGACTGGAATTCGTGAATCGTTCGTATTACATTGGCGAGTTCATGTATGATGCTCGTAGAAGAACATGTGATGATGGGCAGGGTTTGATCGTGGCCAGATTCGGAGTGGGTTGTTACACAGAAGTAGTCGCTTGAAGATCCCAATGAGGGATCAGTAAGGATAGTGATAATAATGGCGATATCCTCTCGACTGGGGCAAGTTAAATTTCGTCGCTGTATCATCTTGAAATTT
Source organism: Galerina marginata (assembly GCA_023014335.1). NCBI lineage: Eukaryota > Fungi > Basidiomycota > Agaricomycetes > Agaricales > Galerinaceae > Galerina > Galerina marginata. The sequence goes on from JAECYW010000004.1 coordinate 3,251,927, forward strand.
AGTGAGTGAGGCGTCAGCAAATAGAAAGGGCATCGTATAGGGGGTATATATGGAAGGAGCTTGCTCACTTGTAGCTGTCTGGTTCGTGCGGCTTCAACCACAGGACTCGAATGCGTATCATATCTGGAGGAGGTATTTGTCTCGAATGCTAAAAGTCGCTTGGCTCTTTTGACATATGTGGGTGAATGGGTGGATATACGACGTAGTATGTCTGGATTGCTTATTAACATGTGGAGATCCTCGATATCTGTAGATTGGTTATTCGTCGGGAATTTGCGGTGTACTCCAGATATTTTCAGAAGGTGTTGAAGCATTTTGGCGTCGTCTAGTGAGATATTAGGCATAGAACCCAGCGAACCCTGGATTTCGGAGCGAGTTTTGCATCCCCGTTCAAAAGGACAGGTTCGACATAGGGGATTATAATGCCATTTAACGTTTTCTTCTGGTGTTCCAATAACCCGTGGAAGTTCACTAAACAGTATTGTGTCCAACATTGGGGAAAGGAAGGATGTTGGAATTACGTTGATGTTTTCGAATGACGGGATTAGGCCATCATTGGGAGGCAGCCAGACAGCTATTGAGTCTACTCTTTTGTAGGGCGGACGATCAAGCAGATGCCCTAAACACATTGAGTAAAAGTAGATTTGGACATGGTGCGAGCTCTGCGAAACGTTGGAGTTGATCGCAAAAGTATCTTGATACGGTTAATAATTCACCTTGATGTGTCTCGCAGCTTTGGCGTCTATGACTCGCCATCACACATCGCTTTCGGTTTTGGTGATTTCAATCAAGTCGGGTTTAGCGATGCCAAATTGTAGCGCTTGTGTGCCCTTCTCTGTAAACCGTTCGACTAATTTTGACTGCGGAGGTTGGAAGGTCACGTCAGTGATAAAAAAATGGTCGCGGCCGTCCGCCAATATAATCTCTAGTAAATTGTCGGGGTCTAGAGGGATGGAAGGAAAACGTAAGAGTAGCTGAGAGCGGTCTAGCCATGAGTACAGTGTCGTCTCCCAGTCGTTACCACGTTTGAAGTAAGACCTCGTTCTTTCAGAGCTTTTTGTGCTTGTCGTAACGCGTGGATCTGGAACTGTAATGTTGTTGTAGACTTTGTGGATGTATAGGTCGCATTCTAGGTGCTGGTATATTGCCAAATTTGTTGCTGAAATGGATTTACTCGGTCGCGTTTGAGCCATTACGCGGATTTGCGACGTTTGGAGGTGTAAAAGATCGATGATAGTGGGTATACAAGAAGGTGTGTGAGTTCACTTTTGAAAATTAACTACCCATATGTTCCAAATAGCTAGCGGATAAAATAATCCGGTATTTATTTGAGGAGATCGCGTTTAAAAAGGTGAACTAGTGTACGATTGTTTGACTGTGTTATTCGGGGAGTGGCATTGTGTGTCTGTACTAGAAAGATGGGCGACGCAGTATTAGACAGTGAATTGTAAATGTCTCACAATGTAATGGGCGGGGAAATGTGAAGTCGGTTGCTGGTTGATGGATCAATGGACGTGGTGTGGGATTTCGACAGACTAACATTTTAAGTAAAAGCCCACTCTGGCGAGACATGAGTAAATTCAGCCGCTCGAAGCGATTAAAGAGGTTGTTATGGTGCTATGGAGCCGAAGTTGTTGTGATCACCTACAGATCTTCACGGGACTGAAATCGCGGGAGTGTACGTGTTCAACAAAGTTGACACGTTGTACCGCTCAGAGATGGAGAGTGTGCGCGTCCTTTAAGATCCATGACGTGAATACACTGAGCTGGGAGACTGTAAAAAGCGATGAGCAGTCTTAATTGGTTGAAGGGTGATGGAAAGGTACCTGGCTCAGAATCCGCTTTTCCAGGGGGGGGGTATCAAAACAACCAGTGCAACCACTGGCGCTCGATAGGTATCTGGAAACGTTTTGGATTGTAAATCGAGTCAACTGTTCGCCGAGTTCCAAGCGATGGAATTACTATGCAGGTCCACGGGTTCGTATCGTGGTCTATTCTAATCGTGTGGCGTGAAAAAGGACGTCTGGGCGGTCTATTTCACAAAAGTTGAATTGTTTGAAGTTAATCGTTACAACATGCGATGGGTGGCGCTGTGATTGATCTGCATTTTCTCACTTTGTCAGTGTTTAATTGTAGCGGCAACGTTGACTGAGCAGGTCCGCGTAAGATGGACGGCAGTTACCTCGTACCAATCATCGGACATTGTGTACGACGAAAATGTGGTTGCATTTTTTGGTGGCTTTGATGACACATTTCTGGTATTGTGTCTTCTTCAGGTGAGCACATGTGTGAAATATATGGTGATGTAGTAGGATGATCGTACTGGGATTTTAGTATGGATCGCTGGCGAGAGTGTCGACGGTTGAAGACATTGGCACGAGAAAATATGGGACATGTTTCCGTTTTGGGAAATAGTTGGCTGGTGAAGACGTTTGTCACGAAGGGCGAACGGGTAAGCGTGGCTGCACACAGGGGACAGATTGTGGTCGGGCGGCCGGATTTGCTGACGTGGGATAGAAGTTGGAGTGGTAAGGCACTCGTAAAATATCTCGATAAAACGCCGTGTGAATGCCTCTGTTGTTCAATGATCGGCCCACATTTGTCCATATGCATACGCGTACGCGTTTCGGATGTGAGAAGCGGCAATAAAGGCTTCGAGGGCACGCGTGGTGTGCTCGGTGTTTCTTAAGGTGGGGCTCTGGGTTATCGATTAAACATCTTGATTTCAATGTGGTTGGGGTATGAGTCGTGCTTAAGAATTTAGTCAAACACCCACCTCAAACCGGCTGTCCTTGATCGTGTTTCATAATGCCGCTGATATTTAGTTATGCTGGGTGTAGTATGTTTATTGTTCATCGATGTATGTGCGTGTCAATTGAGGGCAAAGTGTAAAGCAGTCTTAACATATGAATTTCGACCCGCTTGAGGGCCATATTGCCTCGTATGGCGTTTACGAGTCCATCTGCCGTACATTTAAATTTAGATACTCACATAGTTAGTAGTATACGCAGGGTTGTGACGGCTAGAAGAGTCGGATCTGTCGTCTGTTATATAGTGTAGGAACGGCAGCGGGGACGGGTGGAAGTAGTAGGGGGTACTATCCATCTGTAGCTCGTGCTTACCTCTGCAGCCATCCTCCATCCCAGCCCGTTACTATGGTCTTCCCTGTTCTTTCAGCTACCTCATGTGTTGGCACAGGCGTCAAAGGCAGCCGCCGTAGCAACGATGATTACTGTCGAGCGCGATATAGGTGATGATGATGATAGCAGCTTGTTGCTGGGCGGCTTCTCCAATGGCCGCGCTGGCGAATAGTTATTTAATTAGTGTTATTTGGGCTGTTAGAAACAAAGTAAGAAGGTATCGTAGACCGATTGGACTTGGATTCACCTGATACCGGATATGAATGGCTGGTTGGGCTAGTCACTTCCTACCCCTTATAAGCCTCGTGCACCCCATTGTCGAGGCAGCAAACGTAAAACAAACGATGACCCATGGGCTGGCAAATTGAAGGGGGGACATGGTGTCGACAGTGCAGTGACAATGCGGACGCATGCAATGAACTATCGGGATAGCCGAAACCTGGGAATGAAGACCGAGAGATTCATGATGGATATTGAAGGAGCGATAGATAGTCTTACCAAGTAGTGGGAGGCCTGGCATCGATCACAACGGCACAGATGGTGGAGTACCGCAGCATCGTTGTGAACGCCGTGGCAGCATTGGCATTGGAAATCCATCAATGAACTGGAAGGGCAGGGTGGCAAAGCGAGAATGCAGGCAAACGCAAATCGCTAATTCGCAATGCCTGCGCCAGCCGGTCGCGGGTGTGAACCATGGTTAGTGGAGCTTGTGGGTAGAGCAAGACAAGGAAATAATTAAGAGAACAAATTACAACGGCGGAGCCTGAAGATAGTACCAGCATTCAAAGGCTACAAGGGCTGCGAGATGATAATAAATGGTGAACGAGTGAAGGGCGGTTTGAGTGATCGCGACAGAGAGCAGAGTTGAATGTTGCCGACAAGGATAGGTAACATGCGACTTTTGCCCGTTGACGGTTACACCCGTGGGTTTTTTTGACCAGTCCAGATCAATAAAATAGCAATTCCTGAATACGGGCCGTCCGTTGAATTTTTTACTTTCGGAAAATCTCATAAAATCCTAAAATTCGAGATTCAATCAAATCTGGTTTTCAGAAAAAAATACATGGGAACATGTGAGGTACGAATTGAATGATATACTACAGTATGGTAGTACCCTTACTTGTGACCTAATGAGGTTCGTGAACCTGTGCATTTCCCTTATATCCATGCGCATTACCATACAGATTTGACGCTGGAAAAGTCATGTGAGCCCTCCACGTGCTCCGCTTGGGCAAGCTGCGGGAGACTAGGTGCTCTGACGTGGGGCGGGGGAGGGGCATTAGCTCAGCCGGTAGAGCATAGGGCATGTATCCTGGGGTCGCAGTTTCAATACCTGTTCAGGCCGTTTCTTTTCCCTTGCCGTCATGCAGGTGACGCGGTCTCATATTTGAGCTGGAGTGCTCGTTAAAATTTGAATACCTGTTACATTCACTATATACTTGCCTCAGAGTGCTGCTCCATTTAACCCTTAGAATAACAAAAGCAAATAATTCATGATTCAAAGGTAGCATTACGGTATATAATTCGGAAATGGTATTATAGAGTTATAATCGAGACAAACTTCCTGTACAGCGAAGACAATTTGTCCCTAATCCCATATGCTTCGGCTTCGACAGCTGGAATAAGTGGTGTATCGGCCCTAGTATGCAAAAACGAACTAGCCTGGAATGGCACTAAAGGTGGTGGATACTGCAGTCGGGCAGGTGGTGGGACGGCAATCTGCATGTTGGTCTGATAAGACCCAGATATATCGAGAGATATGACGTCCTCCATTGTTTTTGCACCAGCTGTACGATTCTGGACAATAATCACAAAAATTAGATAATCAATCAATAATGGGAGAACGGATAATCAAGTCACCTGCATTGTATAAGGAGAACAGCCGGTATATGAAGTAGGTAACGCCTGCGGAGTAGACGACTGATTCATTTGCATCGAGGTCGAAGATGAAGCAATTAAACGTGGGGAGTCGTCTGTTAAAGAAACACCTTGCTGATGGCTCAACCACTGCTGAGTTGTTTTGTCGAGCTCCATATGCACAGAACCAGTTGATACGACAAGGATAAATGGAGGCCATTTAGAATGCCCTGGTCCAAAGGTCCATTGAGTAGGTGCATATGCGACGAACTCAACATATGCAGCGCCATCATCAAACTTGCGGTACCGGGTCGCAAAATAGCGGGCATAATTGCTGTAGCACCCATCCAATACAAGAGATGTTCCCTCGCCAATAGAAACTGCAAGGAATGGGTTCTTCAAATAGACCCTATAACTGGCCCCATAAAATTCCGGTTCGGAAATCACCTTCTTGATATCTTTAGTATTGACTGCAATAGGTTGACTCCCCCAGAGGTATGTAAATGCATCCTGTTCAAAGGAGCGCGGAAGTTTGTAGACATTCCAAGGATATTGGCAGGACAAAGAATCAGGAATAGTTGCTTTGTCGTGTCGATGGTCCTTTAGAACCGAAAAATTGAATGAAAATTGTCAACTCCCAGACGGTAATGGTACGACAGCAAAAGCGACTTACAATGAGTTGGTCCTGATTGAACGCAGTATAAATACTCTCCATAACTGACTATCAAGGGAGATAGTGTTGACTTCCTGGGGACTAGAGGGGTATGAGAGCAAGGAACTTTTCTGGTCAGAGCGTACATTCAACTTCTTTTATATAATATGATGCGTCGGGCATCGGCCTTGATATGTATTCTGCTACCGCTCAGGTCAGCTGATTCTATTTTTGTTCAGTCAAGTAGAAAATCTATTAATAAAAAAGTTTATATGCTATTTCCACACTGCCGTAGAAAGTGAGAAAAAAACAAAAAAAAAAAAACAAAAACAAAAACAAAAAAAAAATAAAGTAAAAGGAAGAAAATTAGATTACAACCATCGCTATTTTACAAATAACTATAAGTTGCTTGGTTAGGAAATACAGCCTGAACGTAAGAGATAAAAGGGGTAATATCTTCATTAAATCTGGAACGCATAAACGGAATTCTTGCTACTACCTGCAGCAACTGGTCTTGATATGCCTGAACTGACATATATCGACCTAAGATGTGCTGAGGCTCAGTGTCACGAACAACAGTACCAACAAATGAGCTAAGCTCAGCCTGCAGGCCAGTAAGGCGCTCAATCTGCGTGCAAGCTATAACATTCAATGAACGTAAAGCATCACACGCATCATTTATGCCACTTTGAATCCGTCGAACATCTGCACAGAGTTGAAATGAATAAGAAAAATTGATAGGAATTTGTGTCAGAGTCAAAAAAAAAAAAGCAAATCAGTAAAACAAACAAACTCACTAGCAACCGACCGATATAGATCAAAATCTTGTACCAAAGTGGAGACATTTCGTGGGGTTGCTCCATGTGCAGTAAACGTGCAATTTGCGAATCTCGCTTCTTCGCACTGTATGCAAGACCGACCAATCTGCATAAACGTACACATTATCCCCCTTGTAATGCAGAGATTGCAAGTAAACTGAGGCTAAGTTGATAAAGAGGAATAAAAGCATGTTGAGCACCAATATCATATAATATTTAAGTTATGACAAACTCACTGTGGGGATGCTGCGGCATCGAAAAATCTGATGACCTTCAAAGACCGGGATAGGAGCAGTAACTGAGACAGCGCTTGAAGTAAAATCGCCACTACTCTCAGTAGTGTAGGACTGTAAGTCATGCTCCATATCCAATAAATCGTCGGAAGAAGCTTCCGCCAGCTGAATGGTTGTATTTTCCATGGTAACAGAGACAGCAAAATAAATCAAGAACGAAGGAGAGGTTGAAATGAAAGAGCAATAGAAAAGAGATGCTGGGATTAGGCTAATCGTCAAGTGACAAAAATGCACTCAATTTATAGACACTGGCTCAACACGCTCATGTCAGATGCATCGACAAATACTTCCTTGTATTCTAGCCGATGCTCCACATAAAGTCCGAAAACAGGCAGTCGTGGAAAAAATAATGGATATTTATAGACAATGCATCAACCTAACAATCTGTGTCTGACAACCGTTACTCTGGTGTGTGAGACTACCGGATTTATTTAGGATGACAACGCACCAGATTTTCCCACCAATCATAACTATTTGTTTGATCGACCCAGAATCCTGTTCCTGCCACATTATTATTGCCTTTCTTCACAAGTACCCACTCAGATCGATCACACGTCTACACTGCGGTACACTTTCACTTAATTTCCGTCCAGCATGGCGATACCCTTGGATGCAGCCAACAATAGTCAAACATCGTACTTTCTATCGAAAGTCAATGCATCATCGAATCTCGACTGTCCAAACATCAACTGCACAGTCAACATACCCTATGTCTACCACAACCTTCACGCAATTGCACAACCATTACCGAACATACCGATCATTTACATACGACGTTTCACACCAACGGATGACAATCCTCTTCCAAATATGAACATTTGGTTGGTTGCTGAGCAACCAGAAGTTCCCCTTCAAACCGACAAGCGATTTTATATTTACGGATATGGCGAAATCACGCTTCAACATTCTAAAAGTGTTGGACAACAGGAATGCTATAGTGGCCATAATGTGTCAACTGGAAGTGTAGAGCTTATTGTCATTGTGGACCGGGCATGGACGGACTTGAACAAGAGTGGTATGATCAGTAAATTTATTGAGCGATGTTTTCAATTCCTTCCATTCAAGTTCTGTTTTTGACGCTCCTACACCACAACAGAAGATACCATTGTCTACATTTCATACAGTCATTACCTTCTACTTTCCATCATTGCAAACTGGTGCACCCACATTCCTTACATAAATCTGTTTAATATCCAGACTCCACCTATTTGCCTTATTTTTTCTCGTCTTATATTTACATGTCATTGCAATTTCTGTGACCCTGTTATCATATCCTATCAATTTGTGAATTATGATGTTTCGACCTCAGTGGCTTTGAGATTCGACTTTAGGTCTGCGGTGTTTCCAATGCATAAATAAGGCATCGCAAAACCTCAATATCTTCCTTTGGAAAGTGATAGCCCATGAATAATGGGAAGATATTAATATTATATGTGGTGCCCGTATGATGGCCGTAACAGGTCTTGACGGACGGGTACGGCGGGTGTCCCAAAAACTCTGATGGGACGGGAAAGTACCCGTCAGACCCGGCCATACGCCCTTCGGTTAGGGTGTGCTGCCCTACTAGTGATTGTCGCAGGTACGCAGACCCGCACAGGTAAGGTGCATGGGTAGGCGCGCCATGAGGGTACGGGTACAGGTATGACCTAGCGTACCTGGAGTTTACCCATGCCAATCACTACTGGCAGTGGTGTTCCTTGTTCCTCACTGACTGACCGACATTATTCATTGTTTTAGTACTTTTCTCAGTGCTTAATGTTTTTGCTTGTTAGTATATGGGTTGTTTACATTTGAAGTAAGATGGGTGAATCGTGCTCGTTTTAATCACAACGATAAATACTTGCACCAGACGTGTCTGTCTAAGTCCAGGCGTTGCCCGTAGGGCTATAATTGGGAATAAATTACTTTTTGGTTGGTTTGAACCCGCGATTTAGGCTCCGATACAGTTGTCCGAGTCCAACCATGACAACTTCAATTCCTAACCCCACCTCGAAACCTGTGGCCTGGGTTCCGAACATCTTCTAAGCCATTGTGGTTGCCCTCGTCGTGGTGAAAAAATGTTGCCTTGTCTTCATATTTAAGGGATAGCTCGACAAAGACCAATATTTTGTGGTGAACACCAAAATTGGATGGTGGTGTTTTTCGCTTTGGAGACCTACCATGTTTGTGCCATTCAAGATAGGCAAGTAAGTTCGCAAGACAGGGCATTCTTGATGATAAACACGCCAAGTGTTTGTCTATATCAACCTTCCTGTATTTTAGCATGTGAGTCCATTTCTTCGATGATATTAGTAACCGGGGAGTCAGTAATGCTTTTTAGTGCGTCAGTTAGTTCGTTATTTACTGCTCGCCTTAAGGTGGGTTGCGTGAGGTACGTCAGACACACGTGAACTCTAGATCTTCCTTTGAACTCACTAGGCATAAGGCCGGCAACTGACTTTGAAGGCGAAGAAATTGGATGTGCTAGAACGCCTGTTTGCCTCACATTGTCATTTCTTCACCGGCATTTCATGCACAGTTGCGCTCCCGTCTTGGGCTTTATCTCTCAGAGTCTCTCTTGGTATCTTGGCCTGCTCTACGTGTGCTATTAACTAACACCAACTGTCCATTTGTTCCGGACATTTTCAAAGCTCGCCGAATTGTTCTTGGGCCGACAATTTTTGGGTCTATCAGCTATTCTAATTCTAAATCGAGACGGGAATTCTGCTAGTACACTCTGTCGATAAATCGGCCATCATGCCGCGGTGCCTGCTAATCATCGAGTCTCGAACTGGATGCTGAATCTATGTATAGTTTCCTTGGAAGCTCACATATATTTATAGGATCCAGAAGGCTGCCGTCGGGAACACTGTTGAACCTCGCATTCGTTACAATTATTTGGAAACATCTCGTATTACATGACATACAGCCCGATGTCCGTCCGCCGCGCAAAGATCGAGCGTGCAAAGGACGTGGTCCTACAATCGGACTATCGGGTATCGGAAAGTCCTATTTTTGCGCATGGCAGCTGGCCTTGACTAGCCTGACTGTGACTAGTGAGGTTGCATACAATTTGGGAGCAAATGCGCAGCAGGCCTGCAACTTCAGGCGGAAATAGCTACTGAACGTGCAGCATTAGAAAAGGTCTTTCTGGCCAGGTTTAATATGAACACCAAACTGGAAGAGTCGAAGAAATACAGGAACTGGTCGTGTGCTTTCGTCGTATAACTGGTCCTCCGATATTCATCCTTCACCTCGGAATGTCATCCTTCGGCCTATCTTTGACTCTAACACCTGTTTACTTCCGCCGTCCTTTCAATTATGTGATTCACAAATTTGGCTAAGGCAGTCTCGAGGTTGCCAATATGTCATTTTTTATTGCGCTGGGGCGTATTTAAAGCGGTGTCCTGCACTGAAGGATGAGAGTTCCCTGTATTTTGATTTCATACTTAGAATAATATACCTTTATGTTAGGTGGTGTAGCCCTAAGCATTGATTATGTATAGCATAGAAAACTCGCCGCCAACACGTTTCTCCCTATGTCCTGCTATGACCAGAAGTTAAAAGCCCGAAGCGATCAACGGAATGATTGCTATTTATGGATCATAACAAATAACGGCGGTGCAACCGTGTGTGCCATAAGAGACCCGGAAGATGGTAAACGGCAGGATCCACTCAAGGTTTCCTGTCAAACTCCACATCCATCTCTGCCTGTATTCAAGCACGGAAACACACATTTGACTCGTGTGGTGAGTTCTATCTATCTTCTTGAAATGGTCGTTTGGATCGTGGAGCGACAGATGTTTGGCTGCTGGTACTCATCATACTATCCACACAGGACAGCCAATGTCACCAAAGCAATTTCCACTCAACGATAGCGAAACGAAGGAATGGTTAAGGAGGGTTGGATTACTATCCGAGGAAGACGCTTTGCGCATCATTTCCACGATTAAGTTCAACGAGGACCATTTTCAAACCCTGGCTATCAAAGTCGACTCTGTTCTCAACCCGGTGGCGGGAGATGGAAGGTTTCCTGGCCTTTGTGGGTTTTCTTTGTGGAAGAAACGAAGAAGGGAGGACCCACAGCTGAAGGTGCTTTATGCAGAACAGGAAGCCACTCGTCACTCCAACAACATGCTCCGCTCCCTCCTCGCCCCAATACGACGTCTTCCATCAGAAATCCTTTCAGAAATATTCAAATTCTGTCTTCCCCGCGATAAATTCATTCGACCTGCAGCAGGTGAAGCCCCACTTCTTCTCACCCAAATATGCGCGGCGTGGCGGGATGTCTGCATTTCGAATGCAGTTCTGTGGTCATCATTGGAGATAGTCAACAAGAACCCCGATACCATGCAAATTGACCCAGACCACAGGCGAAACATCACCGCTCTCCTCAATATGTGGTTTTCGCGTGCGGGTCATTGCCTGCTCTCATTTTCCGTTCAGGACGACAACATTTTGATCAAGAATGTCGCCGAAACTGTGGGTAAATTAGCTCCACGATGGCGACACCTCAGATTCAACATTCCGGAGGACACTTGCCTTTCCATACCTCCATCCAATGATTATTCAGCATTGGAGACCTTTGAGATCTATACGCCTGAGGGCCTCGACGTCTGCTTGGTCGAGGATCTTTCAGGTGCCCTGTTGAATGCCCCCAATCTTTGGCAGTTTATTTGGGACAACGGGGACCGTCGCCCTTCGCCTATCGACCTGCACTGGACCAATTTAACTCGCTTGACGTTAAACACGTCCATCAACATAGCTCAATGCCTTACAATCATGTCAATGCTCACTGGAATTACTCATTTAACCTTCCAAGATATCACTATGTCCACTTGCATTCTTTCTCGCCGTGACATCATTCTACCCGAACTCACCTCTTTTGTCATCTGCGCCGAATGCTCTATGGCACCTGTATTTGAAGAGATCACTCTGCCCAAATTGGAGGAGCTCGTACTAAATATCAAGACATGGTCACATAGTTCACTCATTAACTTCCTTCGCCGCTCCCGGTGTCCTCTCGAAAGCTTAAACCTCTACTTCCCTCCATTAACAGAAACAGAACTCATTGAATGTCTAGAGATCGTTCAGAACACATTAAAGGAGTTCACCGTCCAAGGCACCGGAAATGGAATTCACTCCATTGGCGATTGCCTCCTTGACCGACTGACTGACAATGGCAAAGATGACGTTCTTTGTCCCAAAGTCGTCGTAATCGCACTCTATGAGTGTATCTCCTGCTCACCCGGCCATTTTGCCCGTATGGTCGAATCCCGCTTGACTCCTCCTTCGCCTCCAATTGAGTCTGATGGCTCTAGCGAAGCCAAACCTCGTCCTACCATCTCGCCTATCAGGGTGATCGAGATGTACGACAACGAACCCGAGTTGGAGGAATTAAAGACGCTGCAAAGGATGGGCTTAATCACAAAGGTATATTCTAACGTCGACGGGATACCGCTAGAACTGGAGCCAGAGGAGATCGAGCGCCTGAGAACACTGAGGGAGGAAGGTCTAATACGTAGGGTGTATTCACCTACGGCGGGAACTTTTGGAGACGTGGACTAATTTATGCATCAATACCACTGTACTCATCTAATGTAATACTTACCTAGCCTGTATACGAGTTACGAGGAGTATGAACAGTTGAACTAATCGATCGTTATTCCTGAGGGGACAAACAACGCGTAAACAAACCTGCCGCACGCGTCGACGCGTCGTTAAGAACTCCTTCAGTAACCGCCATGTCAGAGCATCCACAAATTCCTTCTGCGCCTGGTCCATCCACGCCTCTCAAAACCTCCTACACATATCATTCTCCAATGCCAACTACACCAGGACCTTACATTCTTGGCGTCGATGAGGCTGGTCGAGGACCCGTCCTTGGTCCTCTTGTTTATGGAATCGCGTACTGTCCGGTATCATACAAGGAGAAAATGGAAGAGCTAGGCTTTGCAGGTGTGTTCTTTAAAATGTTGGCTCAAGAGTTAGCTTTACCCGTCCCATAGACTCGAAAACACTAAATTCTGCTACGCGATCGAGTTTGCTCGATATTCTCAGTTCTGATCCCACAAACCTTGGCTGGTCTGTGCGGGTCGTAAGCCCCCAAGCAATATCGAGTGGCATGCTTCGCCGTCCGCCCGTAAATCTCAATCGACAATCTGAAGATGCTACAATCCTCTTGATACGAGAAGTTCTTGCCAAAGGTATTAAATTATCAGAGGTACGTGCTTTACATATAATGCAACCGCGCCATACAAATAAATTTACAAAAAGGTCTATGTTGATGCTCTAGGCACGACGGAAACATATGAAAAGTATCTATCGTCTCTATTCCCGGGAATAAGCTTCACAGTGGCAAAGAAAGCCGATTCCAAGTACAAGATAGTTGGGGCAGCCAGCGTGGCCGCGAAAGTAACGCGAGATGCCTGTATAGAAGGCTGGTATTTCGAAGAAAGTGAGGGAAAGACAGAAGAATCAGTACCATGGAGCAAAGAACTTGGTTCAGGTTACCCATCTGGTTGGTTCTCGTCGCATACCTTTGGATGTTCAGATTACTCAAAAAAGCACCTAGATCCGAATACACAAGCCTGGTTGAAGACCGCTGTTGATCCTGTCTTCGGATTCCCAAAAATTGCGCGCTTTTCTTGGACGACCGTCAAGGTCATCTTGGATAAGAGTGCTCATGCAGTAAAATGGTCAGGCATCCTTCCATTCGGCCATCTTGTCGAGCTCATACACGTATACAGGACTGATGAAGGGCAAGCCTCTCTGATCAAAGCTTTTGAAGGTGGTCAAGGTCTCGACAAAGGCCGGTGTGCAATCGCTAGGGATTTGTATATCAAGAGCATTGATACATTGTGACGCCATCCGTTCTTGATATCCCCGTCATGTTGATTCATTATGAATATATTTGAGGCTGAAGCCTCAGTGTAAGTTACAAACGACATATACATATAAGGGACAGACGTTGGGTATGTCTTTAAACTCTATCGCCTTTTAGGTGGAGGAGAACCTTGGACCTCTTCATCAGCCTTCCTTTTCGTCCCGAGACCGAAGGCGACCTTAGCACGACCACCAGGCACTGGTGTTCCACCTTGCGACGGTGTTTCGACAAGAGTAGAGGATATACGCGAAAATCCGGCTTTTGGAGCAGGCGATGCAGATGCAGATCCGCCTGGACCAACCCCGTTTGATGTTAAATGAAGTTGAGGAGCAGGAACTGTCATGAAGCCCGAATCTCCTGCAAGCTGCGCATTCTTACTTTCCTTCTTCTTTTTCGTCTTCTCAGTTTTGCCCTTGGCGAGAGGTTGTGTATCCAAGAAGTCGGTAGCCTGGGGCACAGCACTAAACGCAAGAAGTTTAGTCAGTCAGGGGTGATAGTAACGGAATGAACGCTTACCCTCTGTTTCCGACAGACAGCACGAAGTGGGCTTGCCCGGTCTTTTCCTGTCTCTTCTGGAATGCCCTATTCATGCTCAACGGCGTGTCGCCGCTCACCATGGCTTCCTTCTTCTTCTCTTCGGCAATCTTCTTCAAGCGTTTCTCCGTTTTCATTTTTCCAGAGCCTTTGCCGTGGAACTTGTGAGAAAGAGCTTTCCATGCTTCCTTTGTCGACAGAGCACGACCGAACTCGTCGTAGTAAACCGAGACATTGGTGACATCCGGCTTGTAGTTTTTGAAAGCATCCATGGTGTCTCTTGCCTCCTGCTGTTCGCGAACCCGGTTCTCGTACTCTCGCTGAGCTTGATCCTTGTTCCCACCACGCGACTGCAAACGCTCCAGGTCTCGCTGAGCAACTCTCCGTCGTTGATCCGCCAACCAGAGATCCCTCTGTTTCTGAATTTTTTCTCGTTCCAACTGATCCGATGAAGGTTGTGCGAGAATGCCTTGTTGTCGAAGGATATTCAAAGTCGACGCCATGCCCGTGCTAAACGTTTGCTCCGAAGAGGTGCCAACTTCTAGTCCACCGTCAGCGCCTTCTGCGGCGGCGGCCAGCTCTTCGGCTTCTGTCTGCTTAAGCGCCTCTTCGATGGCATCCAGCATATTCATGTCGTAGTCTTCGTCGTCTTCGTCCTTCACTCGGACTTCTCCAGCTTCTAGTTCGTCTAGGGCGACATCCCCGGGCGCCATTGAAACATCCCTCGACTCCGAGCGTTGACGCGGCGTTTCCTGCGCCTGCGGTATCACAGGTTCTTTCGGTTCATGCTTCGGCTTCACGACCTGGTTAGTACCGACAACTTGCACAAACTCGGAGGTCTCATCGAAAGTCAATCCCCCTTCTTCCTCGTGATTCGGGTCCTCGGTCTTGATCAATAGCTGATTCTCCTCTTCCTCCTCCTTCAGTCGTTGTTCTGCAACTGTGAACAAGGGGCAATGTAAATAGCTTGGAAGGATTTAGGCGTCATGGACACTCACTCTTTTTGGCCAACTCTTCTGGGGAGAGCTTCTTGGTCTTGTGAAGCTTGGCTTTTCGTGAACGGGCTAGCGCAGCCTGCAGCTCGTCGTCGTCGACAAAGTTGGCATCAAGATTGCGTTCCAGAGGAACAATTGGTTGGTCGACATCCATGTCGTCAACAGGGGCCTCAGCGTCGGTAGGAACGCGACGGCTAGGCCGTTTTTTCTTAGTCTAGAGACTGAGGTCAGAACATTGCAATGACCTAGCTAGGTTTCGAATCCTGCCTGACCTTGGGTTTCTTGAAGCCTATTTCGCCTTCTTGAACATAATCGGCACTAGCTATGTTTTCTGTTGGAAACAATGAACATCGAATTTTATCTCGTACAAATGACCAGAACTTACTGGCATAGTCGATCGTAAGAAGAGACTTGTTAAGAGCAGCAGCAGACTGTAATTTTTGCTCCTCTTGTTTGACTTTACTTGATAGTGTCGTCGAACTGCCCAACCTAAATTCCTGTAATACTATCAACGACTCATATGGGGATAGGATGTGATTCAAAACCTACTGAATTTCGTGGGCCCTCTATATCTTCGTCGTATTTTGCCAAGATGGAACGCTTCATCAGACCCTGGTGCCCTTCGCCAAACTCGTCATCATCATATCCTGTATAGTCACGTTTCTTGATTTTGAGCTCTATTCGTTCTTTGAGTCTTTCCTGTTCTGCCATCTCAACGTTCTGCAGTTCATCCTCTAAATAACTCGGCCGTGAATCATTGAACTGGAGTAACGACTAAGCGCTCACCTTCGTTATCGAGAATACGGCTATCTTTCAACGTAAGTATCCGAGCTTCCCCTTCGTCCATTTCGTCAAAGTCATGGCTGACCTTGAGACCGACAAGATCACCTAGATAAACACTCTATGGTCAACACCCAGACAACAAAAACATGTTTACACGGTAACTCACGTTCAGTGTAATCTTCCTGGATCTCTTTGTCCCTGTTCTCAAACTCTTGTTGCCTCTTTTTGGCGAGTTCCTTTTCCTTTTTCTTGTTCCTCTTGATCCACTTCAAGGTATCGTCCACATCTTCTTCTGCGTCACCCAGAGTTGCTCCTTTCAGTGATGCGTGGAGCTCTCGTCGATTCCGCACCCTGTTGGAGCAATAGTAATGAGCATCTGTGTACTCTTTAAACTCCAAAACTGGGTCTGATATGACCAAGAAAAAACAATGAAGCGAAAATAAGATGGAAGAGTTGAAAGCAACTTACTTGGCTATTTTATCTTGAATTTTCCTGAAATAAAGGTGAAGCACTATGTCAGAAACCTGCCAAATAATGGAGAAACAGACGCACTTTGCGTCACGGTCTTTGGCCTCTTTTTCTTGCAATTTGGCATAGTTGTTTTCAGCTTGCTGATCTTTGTCTGTTGGGGCTTTGTCGTCCGTTAAAGGCTTGAGACCAAGGGAAATACGAATCTTATTCGTTTCCTCCAAGCTGATACTTTCTTCCATCGACATTTCGAGATAAATGTGAGGTGTAAAACTGTGGAGGTTGTGGAAAGGAGGGAATGAGGCTACGTGACTTGGTCGCGGTAACGACTTGAGCCTGTATTACGTAATGCGAATATTTCAACGTCGTCCCCGGTCACTTTCCACGCATTGCCAACCACCTCCTTGGTACAGGATGTCGTCTATTACTGCGCCATTTCTTAGAACGTACCGTTACCTGGTGAGTCGGATGTTCTACTCAAAAGTTTCCTCAACTGAATCAGTTGACACTCTTCAGCAACGTCAAGCACATGAAAGCCCTGTCATTTTTTATTCAGTAGTTATCGGGGCAATTGGCCCAGTCATGGCCCTCACGGTGCCCCCTATTCGACAAAGTATGGGATATAAGCCCGCAGAAATGATTCCGGCCACATACCCAGGTGCATAATCATCACCCTTTTCGCCTTCCCTATGCTGATGTCTGCGACGCGACAGTACCTAACCGCCCAAGGAGACCAACAACGGGATACGAGGACCCATGAGCAGTGTCAGGTCCGAATGCAAGTCTGATGTTTTTCGTGATATTGGCATAGATGCTGTAAATAACATCAATGGACCTATTGGTTTCCTTTTCTTGCAAGCCGGAACGCTACCTGAAGTATGCCTTACACATCCTTGCGGAATGATCCCCGTGTCATTCCAATTCCTATGGCCTCTTTATGGAATTACCTTGACTTCTCCTAGTGTCTTTCTTCAAGCCTGCTACAACTGGACATTTCCAATGGGTAAGCCGCACCTTTGGGGGAATTTCCTGCAGTTGTGAACTAACTTTTACGTGAAGTGCATATATGGCTCGTATGTCTCTTGCTCTATGTCAACTATCGCTCAAGATATTGGTCATTCGAGTCAAGAGCTATTGTCGGTCAGCCATTTTAGTTGCCCTCGCCATAACCGACCCGTTAACAGCATCAACAGCCTCTGATGTCGATCTGGTTTACAATTGTTCGGTCGTGTTAAGGAATTCAAAAGTTCAACTCGAGGATCCACTGCACCGATACAGGCATTCGCTCACACTTGATGCATTTGTTTGCCTGCCACTTGTGGATTACTGGAAGCCGTGTTGGATGTGTTTTTATTGTCTGACTTCTAAGATGGACTAACCTAAATTACCTACAAGGAATTGACTCCTGCAAACGTGTTCCCATTAGGATGCCCGAAACAAGACTGGCGAGGTGGAATAACTGCAACTATCATGCTGTAAGTTTTATCTCCTGCAGGTTCTCCTGCTTAAGACACGGTCGACAAGCATATTACTCAACTTCTATCCCCGTTGCTCCTTCCTTCCGATGCGTAGTCGCTTCTTTCAATAAAGTGAGAACTCCTCCCTGGTAGATGTCGTTCCTTCAACTCGAAGTTTTTTGCCATCCCAGTTTTTGAAATGCATTTCTCCTGATTTGTCAAATAGCCAGTTAGGGCCAGTCCAAATACCGGACGTTTGTGACAGGAAACTGGTCATATCCTCAGGCTCTTCTATCGTCACCCACCTCGGTGAAAATTGGTAATGGACTGGCGGCCGACGGTTCTCGTACTGTTCACCGAATTTGAAGCATGGTGGGACCAGAATTATGATGCACTCCATTGCTACTTGCAGCTCGCAGGGCACAGACACGGTATGGAGAGAGATCTATAGACATTCTTGTTGACTTTTGAATGATTTCTGGAGAAATAGGCACCCATCCTATTCGCGTTTTATGATCCTGTCGAAAAGTTTGGGTATCCACAACGCCTGCTCCAACGCCTGCTCTCGTTCACAGGGACCGCCCCGAATCGATAACCGGATTGGACGCCGTACTATCTCAGTTTGAGGTATTGGAACTCGTCAGCCCACGCGTGCAGAGCTAACTTGTCTGCTCTCATCTTTTCCGGGACTGTTCCTTTTAATAAGATGACAGGCGGACACTCTAGTGCACCCGCACAAGTTCTCAGCATTTACCGGCTATGTACGCACCCGTTCTAGTTTTTTTTCGAGAATAACAGCGCCACTCACCACAGTCTATTTTGAAGTACCTCATCCAAACACTCGTTTAAGACTTGTAAATAACACACTGGTAATATTCCCGATCTCACTGATGTGTCCCCGCTTCTAGAATTTAGACACTCTGGGAGCAGTCAGGTGGGCATTTGGGCTTCTATCGACACCGCATCTGTGATTCGATCGACCTCAAAATTCGTTCTGAAGAAATTAAAGGACTTTATAGGACCGAACATGCCAAGTTACTCCAAGCCACTTCTCACGAGAGGACCTGAGTCAATTTTAGATTACCAATTCGCCCTCGTCCAATGTTAGTACGCCATTTGTTATCTAATCTCTTACTGACAATTTATTCTCTTCAGGAAAGAAGTCGAAGACCGTGTCGTTCCATCTGTACCTTTCTTCGTCAGTATTTCCGACTTCGTGGCTGCATAGGACAGCATTCGTTTTTGCTTAACACACTGGGACTTGTCTACTTCGTCATATGATGCACAACTTGTTTTTGCAAGTATGTAGATTACAGTTCACTCGTGTTGCTGCTGCCGAAGGTATTCAACCTCAACATAGATCGGATTCCGACACAATCACCAAATGCCAATTGATAAGTCGCATACATACAAATGGGTCATTGACACTCCCGTTCAGCTGACCGGGTTTTCTCCGTATTTTGATCTTCAAACACTGACGGCGGTTAGCAATTCTTGGCCACTTCTGTCGGTCTCTTTGTGAAATTTTACATCACTGATGATTTAAAGTGATGGAAGTCAATGGACATTTGAACGGTAAGTAAAGAATTGATAATCCGTAGAACATAGGTACGCCGCGGGGTATTCAAGTATCGCGGTATCCGTGCCATCGGGGTTCCATTCACCAAGCATCCCTGGGTTTGTTCTGCACATCCTTCAAGGACCCTTGTTAAGGATAACAATGTTGACAGGAAGTTAACAGAAAGGCCTACAAGAAAAAGCTTCAAGCGTACGTCTTACTTTCCGATAACTAATTTGCCAAAGGGAATTTAACGCACCTTGGGCAACCGCAGCGAATGACAACGATGGTGGTCTGATAATTATTGTGGCTCTCCCTTCCTGTCACTTGACCTGCGTTTTAATGGGTCGCTGCGAACTTGGACTGATCAAATGTTCATGTTGAGATGGTTTCTAAAAATAAACCACTTGTGGACCAGCTGTTCAAACAATTATCGGATGGGTCGTGTCCCTGTCCCTTCCGCACCTCCAGACTCAAAAGTCCTCCAACTCAGAATTCTGAAAATGACATCGGATAGAAACGGGAATGCTGCCTTGAAATCCCACAGGTACAAAGGGCTTGGCATACTAGGACACCCTCAGAAAAGATAACCTTCCATTTCTCCACTAATCCCCACCTGGTTTTTGATTTTTTTTACAGCTTTTCCAGGACCTGATCCACGAACAAATCTTGGTACATATACCTTGTATAAAAAGAGAAACTGCAGGCCGCAAAAATCTTGCGATGTGAAAATCATGCATGGAGTTAGTGCTGCCATCAAAGCCGATGGCGCTTATATGTTTTTTCTACCCGTCAAAAAGCTCTGAGAACTTGGGCTCGACAAACTGGCTGCCGACGCCAGTTGTGGACAAGTTGCGGAACCTTAAGCTTTGTCTTGGCCAATTCTTGGAATTTCTATATCTGTACAAGATATCCATAAATGGGCTAATATCAAAAAACAGTCATCGGTTTGAATTCTTCGACTACGGGTTCGCTACAGAACTTGGCAAAGCTCGATGAAATATCAAAGAAAATACTTATAACATGTGGGGTGAAAGCTGAAACCTGGATCTCCATCAGCCGCTGTCTGTGACAACCTGACAGACCGAAAGCCGTTCCCGAGGAATCCGGAATCCGGCATCCCTCCATATGGCAGTATTCCCAGATCCTTGAGATTTTCTGTAGGTGTAACATAAGTTGCTTTTGATGTTCGAATCTTTGAAGCAACTCTGGTGAGATCTCTAGAGGCGAGGTGGTCCAAAACTGGAGAAGCCCATCAACCCTGTCGGAGTACCCTCAGGTGCACAGGAACTGAGACTAATTGATTGCGTTTATTCCCAGATGTGCCGAAGGGAGTAAAAGATTCACATCAACGCACCAGTTGGTTGTCGGTGACATGAGATGAGATCGAAAAATGCGATTTAGTATAAAGTCGGAGCAAAGCATCCACTTGCAAGGCGCCTGCCTACCCCCACCCTGATCTATTTCCCCGCTGCGAAACAGAACAGGCTCACTTACCATGTCGGCTCCGCTTGTCCACCTCCGCGATGTGCAGAAGCGTCCCCCCATCTTCACAATTTGGGAGAAGAGAAGAAACTCAAAGCAGGTACACTGGGCGATGGAGTGCTTTGCTGAAATGGTAGGCGATTACGCGGCACGATAGGCTTACCTACCTTAACACCGTCGTTGACTTTAGATGGGAGTCTTCTTCTACGTCTACTTCGGTGAGCCGATCGAGTCGATGCCGTTTTTCTCCGCCGCTGACTGGCTGCCTGTTCAGGTATCGGTTCTCAGGTTGGTTGGACGTTCGGGAACATCGTCAAACAAGAGGGATTCTCCAGTAAGCGTTCTAGCATTGCATTAATGAAGGAAAAGGCATAGCTGATTTATTTCACGAATTTCAGGCATTCTTCAGATCGGTCTATCGTACGCGTTCGGTATCGTCTTCGCCGTCAGTGTTTGTGCTGGCACTTCTGGAGGCCATTTCAATCCATGTGTGACCTTAACTTTGGCGCTCTTCAAAGGCTTTCCCAAGGCCAAAGCCGTCAGGTAATTTCCAACCTCCGTGGTGATCGGTTTGGGTAGTAACATCGCTTGATAAAGATATATCATTGCCCAAATTCTTGGAGCTTATATCGCCGCCCTTGTCGTGTATACCCAATGGAAGGCCCTGATCGACGTTGCAGAAGGAGCACTCACGGCAGCTGGCCAACTGTCAGCCCTCCAATTCACTCCCAATGGCCCTGCTGGTGCTTTCGGAAACTACCTTCTCCCAGGCCAAACCCTTGGACGCGTCTTCATGAACGAGTTCGTCAACGTAGGACCTTCACCAAATGACATGCCTCATTTTGGTTGTGACTTACCATATTTTTGATAGTGCACGCTGCTCGCTATCATCATCTTTGCTGTCCTCGATCCCACTAACATTTTGGTGCCTCCTGCCATGAGTACTTTCGTCATTGCATTCGCATAGTAGGCTCTGTCATTCCCCGAATAAGTGTCTTTTGATCTGACATATCGTTAGTGCTGCTGCTATCTGGGGCTTCGCCCTACCGGGAGTGTCGTTGAACGCTGCTCGTGATGTTGGCGCTCGATTGGCTGCGATGACTATTTGGGGCATGGATGGTAAGCCACGGGTATACGTCTCAACCCCCGAATACCATTTCTAAAACTGTCGTTTCGTAGCCAAGGGTGGACCTTACTCGGCTATATCAGCGCTCGTGAACATCCCGGCCACCATGTTGGCAGGTATCATCTACGAGTTCTTCTTCGTCGATTCTGACCGAGGTATGTGTCATCCCCCTTGCGAAAGGCTAGCGCCGAACTAAATGGATTCTTCTCCCTTTTAGTCGTTGCTTCATCGCATCTCGAGTTCATGAATGCGCATGCCAACCACCGCAGGATCCGTAATAAAGCCAAAGCTGAGAAGCGCAACAGCCGTGTCCAGAGTCTAGTGGATCTCGGCGATGCTAATTCCCAAGAAAAACCTAGCATCACAACATATGAGCACGCTCCTGAAAACGGCACCACAAACGTCTGACCTGACATACCAGCACTTACTTGGCCAGTCATAATGTCACTTATTTCTTAATGGGTTCGGGTTCGGGTTCATGACTAGGCGGAATGGATGGACGGAGGACGACTTTGACGAAAATTCCCAGACTTCCAATGTTCCTCACTACTTATTTTTACAGGAAACATATTCCGATATCGCGGTGATGTTGGCGATGTTCCAGACATCCCCAACTATAACGTAGAGCATGTCCAGCTGTATTATCAGAATAAGTGGGCCATAATTAATGTGAAAATGACTGTGATATACCTTGTAATCTTTCTGACCATGAAAATGGCCGTCCTTCAATTTGGGCAGGGACCAGGTATTTCTTCAGTTTTCAGAGGAATCCGAACGGCGAATGGGAATGATCCGACCCACGGTTACACAAACGACATCGTGCATTCTGAGGCATGACTGGTGACCTGTGCCAAATTGGACCGTTATCCGTCGAAACGCACAATTTGGTTCAACCACGCCCTCGGCCTAAGTCAGGGGATTGTCCGGAATGAGGACCTGGTTATGTACTCTTCATTACCATGGTCCGCAATGCTCCACCCTGCCACCATCGTTATCCGGGTCGACTCCACTGTGTCATGTTAAACTTATGGACAACACAGAGTATGCGCGGAACTCGACTGTCGAGTAACAGTAACGTACCAGAAGACCCAGATTGAACGTTCCAAGTTTCGGTTATCTCCAGCAATTGCTTCAGCCTTGAGCTGCACCGTTTCGAGTGGACATATTCCGTCGAGTGAGGCTTGGGTGTCCATGAAAACGCATTCGGACGTCAGTGCACGTACTGAGTCGTACTGAGAGGATAAAACTAAGACAAAGTATCAAGGTCGCGTCCAAGTCGCGTCCAACGGACTCCAACCACGTTGATTGCCATTGTGTATCAACTTCGAGAGAGCATTCCCGTAGTCAACTTCCGTGGTGTCGACAAACGCTATAGTAAAATGTGCCCGTGTGGATGAAGGTGATGAGGCCTGTGCGCGGTGGCAGTGACGTGGGGGAAGTCCGAGAATGGTCAACGAACCGGGGAACGCTTTGCCGGTAGAATCATGACCAACGCACCCGCGCCCCTTCTGGACTGACATATAAGCTCAACGAAGGCATAGAGCCGCTATTTCACGTTCGCACTCCAATTCGCACATACGCGACCTTGCATCTTCGTGTATAATGGCGCGACCAACTCACTTCAAGCGCATCGTATTGAACTCGCGACCCGAGGGCGATATCGAGCCAGACACTTTCCGTACCGAACTTGTTCCATTCTCGTCTCTTACACCGGGAAAAGGACAGGTGCTCATTCAATGCACATGGTTGAGCTTGGACCCAGCGATGAGGGGATACATTCGAGATGTAAGAAGTTACCTGCCGCCAGTGCAGATTGGAGAGGTGCGTGCCGGCTATTGTATGGTGGACGCAGAAGCTCCAAGCTCATTCTTTGGTCTAGGTTATGCGCGCCCTTGGTCTAGGAGTGGTCATTGCAACTGGACCCGAGAGCAAGCTCAAAGTCGGAGACAACGTGAGCGGGCCTTGGGGTACGTCCTAAATCCTGGTATACGGAATATTAAATAATGTGTCTATTGACGAAAAGGTATGACGGAGTACGCTGTCATGAAGGACAAGGCAGTCGATAAAATTGTGTAGGTTCTGAACGCGTTCTGTGGACCAAGCGGGTATTGACGACTTTAGCACTTTAGCGTCCCGGCTGGTGCTGAACCTCTTGATTTCTTGAGCGTCCTTGGGAGCTCTGGTACGCAAAATTTCCCCAATCTCCGAAATGTTGATCTAAAATAGTCATTCGCAGGCTTGACGGCCTATTTTGTATGTTAACACTTTCTCTATCGTCATTAGAAATTCACGTTTCATATACAGGGCCTCAAAAAGATCGGCGAGCTTAAACCTGGAGAAAAGCTGGTCGTTTCCGGCGCCGCTGGGTCTGTTGGTTCCATTGCCTGTCAGCTTGGCAAAGCAGCTGGTGCCACCGTATACGCGATTGCTGGGAGTGACGACAAATGCCAGTGGTTGGAGAAAGAGTTAGGAGTCGACAAGGCATTCAACTACAAGAGTCCGACCTTCTACGCTGATATCAAGAAACAGGTCGGCTATTTGGATGTATATTTTGATAACGTTGGAGGTTTGTCTACTCTCAAGGTCTCGGTCCCATCTCATCGTTTTCACAGGTGAAATGCTTGATTTCTTGTTGACTCGACTAAACAAGGATGCGAGAATTATTTTATGTGGTACGTTAGCTTACTTCCATTAGAAGAGATAGAGAGCTGATTTGCACATTCTACCAGGTGCTATTTCTGCTTATAGTGAGCGTGATTCTTCGCTTGCGCCTTAAACGACTGAACTCATTTCCCATAAAGATGCTTCAAAGCCAAAAGGTCTTCAAAGCTATCTAAACCTCATCTCACAACGCGCAAAGATCCAAGGATTTATTGTGTATGCCAGCTTGTCATTTCATTCCCAATTTTTTGTCCAAATAAAATGATATCCAGGTTTGACTATACACCGGAATACCCCACCGCTATTGCGGAACTTGCGAAGGGCTTGAGCAGTGGTGCCATCAAGCGGAAATTCCACATTGTCGAGGGTGGTATCGAGCAGGCCCCGGTTGCGCTTCCCATGCTATTCAGCGGGGGAAACACTGGAAAACTGTGAGTTATTCTTTTCTAGCACGCCACGTTGATTGATAGCCTGTTGTAGAGTGGTCAAGGTCTCAGAGGAACCAAAGGCCAAGTCGAAACTGTAAAGGCGATCTATCGCAATGTCCTCGATGTATGTATGTATGTATGAAAAAAAAAAAATTCTGGCCACTCGTTTTCGGTCTCGTTTCTTTTGATACCCGAGTAGCGTACACACGGAAGTCTGTAAAATCGACTTCGACAGCCTTCGAAAGACGTCGCCGAGAAATTCAAGGCGACCATGAGTGAGTGTTCATGACTGATCGACATATGTCAAAGACCTCAAATCGAGATCGCAGCTCGGATTCAAGAAGGCCAAAACGAACCCGGGTAAGGAATTCGAATTTTTTGTTGATTCCTGTTCTTCTCGGTTTTTGAAGTTTTGCGTTCATCAATAAATCGGCAAATATCAAACTTGGCACTGATGTATTTATCTGACTTCGGTTGCAACTTTGGAATCGATGGAGCATTTCCTAACACGGCAGTTGTGGGTCCCTTTTTCATGGCACTGTTGAACTCTGAAATTTTGAACACGTCCGTACTGCAAGCGCTAGTTAACCTCCTCTATTTTTCATCATGAGTTCCGAATTCTACATTTTCTGGTGATCCACTCCGTCACTGGACCATCTACCAATATATCAATCTGCAAGGGGAGACTGACCTGATCCTCTCATGATGACCTCCATTATTGATTCGTAGTAATTTCGTACCAATTGCTTCGGATCTCGGAAACGGCCTCCGGGTCATGTAAGGACGTACTGCACCGTTGCACCTGGCGAGGATGCAGCTGATGCGGGTTTCTCGAGTCTCTAGCCTTGTTCACCGACGGTGATCAAATTGAAGGTGTTCTTTCATATTATTGTGTCTTTACGCGTTTCATATTAATTATGTCCTGACAGGTCCCGTCACATCTCATCTGTGGGGGAGTCAGAACTAGTCAGCGATTGGTTTGCGCGATATTTTGCTTTCCTTTCCGACTGTCTCTGCAATAAATGAGTTACAACATCGATATCGATTTTTTGAGCTGTTACTGTGCAGCAGATACACAAAGATACGACCACAACGTCTGCCGACAAATTTACTGACTACCACAACTTCGCGCACCGGTCCCGGTCGGAAACAGCAAATAACTGCAACAGTGAATGAAATTCAAATTGAAAGTTTGGCCATCAACGCAATAACTTTTACCAAGGAGAAATAGTCGCTCCTTTAATAGAGTATTCCAAGTCATATATCGAAGGCGAGATTGGCTAAAGGGCGAAATTGTTACTACTGTTGGGAACAGATTCCTTCGGCATCTTGATTTGAAGCCATGTTCGGAATTCCTTTCTCCATTGTGGGGCACTTCGTTACTTGTTCCCCACGATTTGAATAATCTACGTTGGCTTGACGGAGTTGACTTGCCTTGCTGTCGAAAGGAACTGAAAGGGATCGCAACTGATAACCGATGACGAAATGGACACGGAGGTAAAGGCCTCTCGAACGTCTTAAAATCTCTTAAAATGCATGAAGGTCAGGAATCTAGGAACTCCAACCCCATGGGAGGCAAGGTGTGATCAGGAGGGATGGGGAACGATCTCTCCGGTGAGGTGAATGCTGGTGAATGGTCCGCTGGGTTCTGCTGCGCGCCTCCGCAGAGGGAGGATGCACAGGGGCACCGATCAGTAGCGATCATCCGGTTAAAGATCGTTCCGGACCCGGAAACCTATTTCCTTCTTGGGACTTGACCATGCTTCTAAATACAACCGCTTCAAGGCACCGACCTGGAGATATCTCCTTTTTCGCTAAAAACTCACGCCTCGACGCCTCGCAAAAGCGTCTCCTTGAAATTTTTTTGCCTTCATCTGACCCATGGTCTGCGAAGAAGGGGGTTTGGGGAGGACAGGAGAGTACAGGAGGCCGTCCTATGACCCCAGATGAGAAATGGTTTGGATTTTAAATTGACAACGCTTGCTGTTTCAACGAAGTGCCAAGGAGACCAAGTGCGCACTGTTGAAAATTTGCCGTCCTACCATCCTAAGTAAAAAATTTATTGACCCAAGGCTTCCTGTCCAGCGCACAAGCAAGGGTTCAACATTCCAAGTATTTAGGTCCATTCACGGGCGCTTAAGCAAAATAACTACTTAACTTTAGGACGGGTAGACGATCAGTTGTTCTCAAAGACGGAAGGCATTTCCTGTCATCCATCTGGAGTAATGCGGTGCTCCGGGAGACGACGACGGGGTGCGGGGCATTTGAATAATCTCGGTGGCATAAGCTGTGGGGTACTCCCAATGGGTCCCAGCCTCCACATGCACAGATCAAATTCGATACCCCACACGAGATCTGATAGCAACTTTTTGTTTCCAGTCCATTTCATCCCCCAAAAAGCAATTAGTCAACGGAAATTGGGAAGTTCCCAGTGAATTTAGGTGTCATGAGACCCAGGGCGCCACCAACCGTAAAAATGCTATAAATCTGGAAGACAAGAAGCTTCTCTCCAACCGCATCCTTTCCTGCCGTCCTTTCCACTCGAAATAAGACTCAAGCAGAATGTCGGTTCCACTGGTCTACCTCCGCGATGTGCAAAAACGTGCTGGTATCTTCACCGTCTGGGAGAAGCAGAGGCATTCTAAGGCGGTTCATTGGGCCATAGAATGTTTCGCTGAAGCCGTGAGTCGTTTATTCCCTACCGGATGCTCCGGGATATGGTCCTAACGATAGTCCGTAGATGGGTGTCTTCTTATACGTATACTTCGGTTAGTCCATCCGTTACTCCCTCTTGCCGGTCACCTCTAAGCCTCCTCCACTAATACAGGTCTCGGCTCTCAAGTGGCATGGGTATTCGGAAATATTGCAGCTGAGGCTGGTCTTGCGTGTGCGTTTTCATGGCCGCTGTTATCGAAGGGGAATAATATAACTGATACGACATGTCCCTCCAGCCATTTTTCAGATCGGATTCGCCTACTGCTTCGGTATTGTGTTTGCGATTACGGTATGCGGCAGCACTTCAGGAGGACACTTCAGTCCCGCCGTCACCATTACCATGGTCATTCTGAGAGGTTTCCCAAAAGCTAAGGCAGCCAGGTAAGTCCCGATTATGGTACATCCTAGAATTTGGATGGTATGCTGACAGGTCCGGTCAGATATATCGTAGCCCAGATCCTAGGCGGTTACATTGCTTGCCTTGTCGTCTACTATCAGTGGAAGTCCTTCCTCGATTTGGCGGAGGCCGGACTTAAGCACAAAGGAGTGTTCGACGCCGTGATGTTCACCCCTAACGGCGTGGCTGGAGCTTTCGCTAATTTCAAGCTCGCGGACCAATCCATGGGTCGCGCCTTCATGAACGAATTCGTCAATGTGAGCGAACCCCGATATGGATTTGTGTACCCACCACTCACCATCATTCCATAGTGTACCATGCTCGGCATCATCATCTGGGCTGCCATTGACCCCTCAAATATCCTGATTGCCCCTGTGATGTCCCCTTTCATCGTCGCATTCGGATAGTGAGTTTTCCCATTTCCTTTCGAGGAAATACCGGCTGATAAATTCCATCATGTTAGCGCCGCTGCTATCTGGGGCTACTCTGTTCCATCAAGTAAAATTTCCGCTTTTATGTCGGGTTGCCACTTTAACTAACCACGACTTCAGTTTCGTTGAACGCTGCTCGTGATCTTGGTGGCCGCCTGGCTGCATTGACCATCTGGGGTATGGATGGTGAGTTGTTGGATTTTTTTGTGTCCACGACTACTTGTCCTGAATATGTCGTTCGTAGCCAAAGGAGATGGTTTCTCAGCTATATCATCCCTAGTCAACATCCCGGCCACAGTATTTGCCGCCGTCCTCTATGAGATCTTCTTCACAGATTCTGACCGAGGTTAGTAACTATTTTTCTGGGCACATACCAACTATCCTGACTAACCTTGTCGTCAGTCATCGACGCCAGCCATTTGGATTACATTAGAGTTCATGCTAACCATGCCAGACTTCCCACTCCCCACGGAGAGAAACAGGATCCAAACGGGTCCACTGGCTCTACGGAGAAAGGCACCGTCGATATGTACGAAAACGCGCCAGCAAATGGCCATACAAACGTCTAGGGCGTTTTTTGGTCGACATTGACGTTTTGACTGCATTTTCTTCTTATACGGTTTCAACGAGTTTTCTTATCCTCTTGCCCTCAATCCATCCTCCGCCTTACGATAATGCTCTCCATAATAAGACGGGATCCACCCGATGACCCAGACATGTATGACTTACCCAGAACGTTGCCATGCTGTATAATGACAATTGACGAATGTGTACGAGAACCGAACTTTACGTGACGGCAAATTTGCTAGATAATGTATCGTCAAGGAGGTAGCCAGTCTCCCTGGGTGCGGAAAAAAAATAGTATTCCAACATTCTATACACACCAATTTTTTTTCCGCTCCCAGAACGGCTGGTCTCGAGCTTAAACTTGCAATTTTGCTACAAAATCCATTTGTTTTCTTCACTAGGCCGAATCAGTTGAATACGTTGTCGGGTGCGCCTGTGTTTCGAGCTGAAAGTAAAGTTGTGAAATCTGAAAACCCGCGGAAGCAAAGATCTCGACCCTGTGCACGTGGCTTCAATGATGTATAGCATGTGATAAAAAAAGGTTCCCCAAAGTCGTCCAAGAATCTCTCTGCACACAACCATCTCGAAACATATCGGGCTCCGTCTCTTCTCCACGATTTCTTTATAGATCAAATTTCCCTGGATCCCAATGACCTCGCCAAAATCCAGCTCGAAATCCCAAAATGCGCCCCAGAATGCCTCTGGGTCCAGTTCTCCTTCAGGCTCCAATCACACAACACCACCGGGGGTAGCGACGACGGGGAGGACGACAACGAGACACGTTCCATGGACAAAGCATGCTCTGCGCCAGGTCAAGCTCGTGGTCCCTGGAGCGGCTGTCACGTATTACCTTGGTACTTTGGACGACTTTTGGAAAATACTCCATGGTTCTGGAGGTTCATGGGCATGGTTGGTCTTCCCTCATTGTGGCAATTACTGGGTCTCTGACGATGTTTTTCTATTTGTCTCTATCGCCTCCTTTTGATTCTGTACTTTCGCCTGTTCGTGCTTGATTTTTGGATACGAAGGTTCACCGGATGGGGCGCCTCGGGTTTGGCGTTTGTGACGATTGCTCTCTTTCTCTACGTGCTCCTTATGCCATGGATAACAGGCGAAGAACCTAACGTTCGTCCTCGTCTTCACGAGTACTCGGACAGACACTGACGCTAAATTATGCACAGTATCAAACTTGGAGAGAATCTGGGATATTGTCGTCAGTGATTCCTGTGAGTGCCTCTCTTCTATTTGCGTCATCGCTCATATTTTAATATCGCTCAGGTATTAACCGGTTCCATCGTCATTGGATGGCTACTGGCCGTCAGCACATTAGGCCAGTGGTCGTCCTTGGGGTATTTGAAGGGCACAATTGGCGGTATGTTTTTGCCTGCACCATTCTGCCTGTCACTCGTAATGAACCTTCCAAACAGTGTCCGCTCTTTATGCTATGACATTCGGATTGCTCGGATTGATCCCAGTGCCGAGAGTCACCAGCACCCGAAAAAGAATATAATGTCATGAATGTTGTCGCTGCCATACTCTGTGTCTTCCTGGTCTTCGACCGGATGTCCAACCAACTTTCCCCCTCCAATCCGCAGTCACAATTTCTGGCCCATTTAACATACCAAAAGCACGTAGTACGTTCGACCGAACTCTAGCGACGCAGGAAATTATGATCATGGTATGACATCCAGAGGAAATGTATAATATGCAATGTAATCTAATGCACACTCGATTCTGGAGTTCCGTCCAAGGTGTTAAGAGAATAAATTGGTGCACGTGACGCTAATCAGCTTGAACTCCGAGAAAATGCCTCCGCCGGAGAGTTAACAGGTCTTACGCTAGTCTCGCCAGCCATCCGTTTTAGGCAATTGGCGAGCCAACGGCCTGAGAAAATCTCCCCATCATAAAATGATGGGACGGCCTGCCTACAACGTCTGGTGCATTTCGTACCCATTACCCCCCATACGTCATAGTGTGACTTTCTGTAGATCACGTGTACTATAAACGCGTCTCGCGTCCGACTGTTGTTTCCGTTCCGAATTCGTGTGAACCTCGCAAGTCAATCTAACCCTGCGCCATGTCTCGAACAAAATTATCGCACGCCGAACAGCACGCTCGCTCTTATCGCAACCTCGAAAATGCACGGAAAGCCGCTTTTGAAAAGTCCAACTACGATTCTCTGTACACCAGATTGAGGCTCACCAAAGAATTTGGCGGTCTAACTATAGGTGTGGCCTCCACGAAAAGAATTAATTAATTAATTAATTGATCGCAGAGAGAGAGAAGGGGACGGAGAAATTAATATACTCCCTCCCAAATTCAATGTAGTCTCTTGAGAAATTTACATTTTGAACCTCGTAGATAGCGAGTTGGAATAGAGTGAAAAGATAGAAATTTTCCGGCGCCTGCGGCGCAATATCCGGGCGCCAAAAGGCCCCGCGGAAAACTCATTTACGCGCGCTTATGCTAAACAGCCGCGCCAGTGAGATAAAATTTTAGCATAGAATACTATACCCTGACCAGATCTCTTAGAATACGCTTGTTCTGGTATTTAATCTTCAAATCAGTCCAGGATCAGTGGGTTCCAAGCCTCAAAATGGTAGGAAACAGTGTTTTGCACCGATTTCTAGACAGAATTTTGCGCTGTTCATGAATTTGAATTGGCCAATGTGCTTCTATATTTGTTAGTTCCAATTTACTCAAGTTTTGTGGAAGGAAGTGGCATATTCATCCTTAAAAGGTCAATTTACTAACCTGATCCACCAATGAAACTGTTGGAACAATTCATTTACAACATCACATTGAATGTACATGGTGTAAAAGCTATCTATACTTGTATTTAAGTAGTCAGAGAACATATTTGAATTTTTTCAGCTTGATCCAAGATATGTGGAAGGCGGCAGAGCCTCGTCGAGGCGCTCTCTCTGCCAAAATTCGGCTTCCTAAAGAAGTAAGTCGCGTTAGCTAATGCGGTAAGTCGTGCGAACAAATGTAGTAAGTCAATTCAAACTCAG
This sequence comes from Galerina marginata, assembly GCA_023014335.1. Taxonomy (NCBI): domain Eukaryota; kingdom Fungi; phylum Basidiomycota; class Agaricomycetes; order Agaricales; family Galerinaceae; genus Galerina; species Galerina marginata. Next base: position 3,284,171 of record JAECYW010000004.1, read on the forward strand.
TTACCTCTGAGGCAGGCCACACCTATAGTTAGACCGCCAAGAATTTCGGGATCGTTGTGGACATGACCCATACGAATGGCAGCTGGACGTATCCGAGGCCACGTTACTTGGATTAGACACGATTCTGATCGCGAAGACGGGTGCTGGGAAGACTGCTCCGTTCATGATGCCGCTGATGCTTGATAAGAAAAAGAAGGCAGTCATAGTTTCGCCACTTAAAATCCTTCAGGATGAACAGGTGAGTCACAAACTTCACTCGACATTCATTTCTTTCACGATCATTCTGGGTTTGTCCTTCTCTCCAGCTTGTGATATCTGAGTCATCCTCATCTTCACTTGTGTCAGGCTCCTCAGACTCATTTCCTTCAAAATGGTCTCGAAAGTCGAAAATGTTCTGTGGGTCTTGCATGAATATGTGAGGAGTATAATCAGGAATTTCCGAGACAGCCCGACGCATTACTACATCCGCTTTTTTTCAAATTGAAGATGGTCTCGTGTTCTAACAATTATTACACTCTTATATAAGTCTCTATCAGTAAAATAACTGTGCAAGAGGCTTCATATATTAGTTATACATGAAAAGAAATCATTAACATGCTATACTCTAGGGGAGGAAGTGCATAGGACGTGGAAAGGGAGGAGAGGTTTGTGTCGGGTTCCGGGGCGGATCAAATACAACGCCCGAAATCCTGTGACGAGATCACGGGGTGTGACTATGGGGGGTTGCCTCTACGAACTGCACCAGACGTTGTAGGCAGAGATTGCGCCATCACGAAGTGATCGGACGTAGTAAAACGGAGTAGAGCATCGATTACCGAAAACGGATGGCTTGCGAGACTATCTTACGCAGTCATGTCATCTCCGTAACCTTTCTTCTCCTTTCTTCAGTTCTTGTATTCACATCGATGTATGGCGGCTATAGGACAAGATCACCATTTACCAAAAACCCTTTCATCCCAGCTACAGGCAGCCCCCTCGGCTCCAGGTTTCCAGACATCTCAACGCCACCAATGAATCCCAATCAGCAGCAATATTCATCCTGGGGAGATGGATCGACGATGAACGGTGGTGGTGGTGGTGGATATCCTCAACAACAACAAGGGATGTATCAGCAGCAATATCCGTCACAACAGCAACAACAGTTCCAGACGAACATGGGTTACGGTCAGCCGCAGCCGCAGCAGATGGGCATGATGGGTGGTATGGGAAGTGGGTATGGCTCGCCGACAACCCAATCATACCCATCGCCAACCGGACAATCCACATCTTTCCAACCTTCAAGTGCGTTCGGCCAACAGCTAGCTGCGCATCTCAGCGGGAGCAGCTATGGGTATCTCCAAGGCCAACAGCAGCCGCAGAGTAATCCGAATGCCTATAACCCTGCCCAACAGCAGCTGCAGAATAACCCAGGCTATATTGCACAATTCGATCCATACTCGTCGCTCGCGCAAGGTTGGGACGGGTCAGCTTCTACGAACAATAATACGGGAGCGGGAAGCGGCGGCACTTTCGGCTTGGGCATGGCTCAGAATCAGCCCACCGGCTCCACCACCTCGTCATCGAGTTTCTCCACAGCAGGCTCGAGGCTTTCAACCGGAGGATCCTCGTACGGCGTTTCGGCTTCAGGCGACCCACACCCGCGCGACTACATCCGAACGCACAAGGCTGCGATCGAGTCCTGGGATAGTTATGCGTGGAAGCAACTCCTTGGCTCGTTCGAGGCGCTGATGCGCGCCTGGGAGACGCGAAAGAGCGAGCTGACGAAGCGCGCTGAGGAGCTGACCGCGCAGCTGGCGTATGGTGGAGGGTACTATGTAGCGCAAATCCAACAGGAAGGCGCAAGATTGCAAGGGGTGAGCCTCTTTACCTTGTTATGGATTACCACTAATTATGCCTTACTGATTTTTCTGTCTCTATATTAGCTCCACAAAGAGGCTGACAGCAATTTTGGTGCGTTATCCAATCTTGTGTCTTGTTCGACTGGTGCTGATTATTGAACCTCCGTTTCTCCTAATCATTGTACGATTGTTCGTTTACAGGCTCCGTGGCCGCTTCAACTTTCCAGATGAAAGAAGTCTTCGCAGGGTACCGCCAATCAGGCGACCAAGCAAGCAAGGCTCGGGTTAGAGAAGCGATGAACGCCTCATTGCAGGGTTTGCCAGGTTGGCCTCAGCCGTTTTAATTTCGATTGGCTACCGGCACACCTTGGGAGCAAGGTACAAGTGAGAGCTCAGTCCTGCTTGCAGGGAAATTGTTTTATGTTCCATCGACCTTCCACGTCCTGGAACACCTTACCCATCACTGGCGGCCATCTGCACTTTTTTCATTACCTGTTCACAATGTATGTACACCACGTCTTTTTAAGATGGTCCTCAATTTTCTGGCTCTCCTTACTGGACCCGTATTCCCAATCTCTATGTATATTGTAGACTATTTGTATATAAGGGATAGGATTGTGTATTTTGGTTTAAATCTTTCACGGTGCTAAGTACCTTGCTTCGCTTCTTCCTGAGCAAGCTATTTGTTTTGTGTTCTACCCCTCTCCGTTTGTTGTGCCTTGGTGTTTCGTTTTCTTCATGACATGTCGCGAACTGCGTCTCCAGCGGTATCGATTGGCCCTCCACGTCTCTTGCTCTTCCCTGCCTGCTCTCTGGAGGATAGAAGGCGACGCTTAGCGCTCCGATCCAATTGGGTTTGAACCATCTTCGTGGTGACAGCTCCCGTAAATCTTGGTTCAAATGCTCCTATTAAACACTCCTATGGCAAAACATTCAACTTGAAGGCGATCTACTCTCTTGGTCCGACCGGTTACAACTTGCTCTTCCTTCCGTCCATCCTGAAACCAATACTTGGAGTTTGTCATGGGTGGTACCTCAAACGTTGTCCCAAATTCGACTCCCACTAGATGTTCTCGTTATCGGAACCACCAAAGATGAAATACAGCGCCTTCTGTCTCACTTGAAGGGTTATCCGACAACAATATTACGTTCTGAAACAGTCAAGTATCTCCTTTCTCGGTGTCATGTTGTCTGGTGTCCTCTGAGTCGCAAGTTCAACTTTATGCATCATCCACCCAACACAACTGTTCATCCGTAGCTCTGCGACCTCTTCCAATGGACGGTATCGTTTGTTGTTGTGTTCAATCTTCATGGTTACGAGTCCCCTTTAGGGGATGTCGTTCTTTAATACGAGGATTGGTAGCGTGGAAATTAAGTGCCCTAAGATAGTAATAGATTCAGGGTCTTTTTCCCTTTTGAAGGCAAAACTCAGGGGATTTGACGACTTTCAGGGTCTTTCATCGTAATATTGCTGACTATTTTCTGATATTGACATAATATTGCTTACAATCAGACAAATTCTCGCCTCTTTCTTGTCGCAACGGGCCGCGAGGAGCCAACCGGAGGTTGGCGACGAGTGGCGCGCCCCTGTTGGAGGTGGTAGCAACGACGTTGAGTCGTTATTTAACACACGCTTAGTCTGCTGAAATTGGAGGTGCGTTCTGGGCGTATGTAACAACTTCCCGCCTCTTTCTCATCGCAACGGGCCGCGAGGAGCCAACCGGAGGTTGGCGACGAGTGGCGTGCCCCTGTTGGAGGTGGTAGTGGCAGACTCGGAGGCAACAACGTTGAATCGTTACAGTCATCCACCGGCTAATGTTACGCCACCACTGAGTGTTACACCTTCATAACTCAGCCAAAAATGGGTCTTTTTTGATGAAATAAAATTTTCCTGTGAGCTGTATACGTTCTCTATTACCTTGTAAAATTTCAGAGGGAACGAATAAAAATTGACTGAGGAATGGCGAACCCAAAGTGCCGCAAATTGGCTCACTACTCAGTGTTACACCAGTGTTTTGGGAATAACTTTGCGAGAAGTGAATAAGATCACCTGAAATTTTGACTGAAGGAACTAACAGAATTATAAAGAATTATCATATGGTTTTTATTGGGAAAAAGTGCGATGAAAATTTTTCATTTTGATTTTTAACTTTCAGTGTAACATTAGCCGGTGGATGACTGTATTTAATAAGCAATCTGCATGCCCGAATTGCACAGCCACAAGCACCTATGTACATTATCGCGCATATGAGCCATGAAAAGGAGACAGGTGAATGTAATGTCTGAAAAATCGAAAAAAGCATGTCAGGTATCACACCGCGATAGAAGACCGCACCAGGCGCTATAAGGTTGTCAGGTGGCGGGTTACTATGTCACTCTCAGTCAACGTTTATAGTCTTCGATGAGGTTTGACAAACTCTGCACCGTTTGCAGGCTCTATCAATAGGTATGGACTCTACCAGGACACGTAGGTCCTGATGTACCCTGTCAAGAAATATAGACCCAATCTGTCCTTGTGCAATATGTCGAGGTAGGTAGGGCCTGATCTACCTTGTCGGAATATACATGATCTATCAGTGCATGTGGTTTTATCAGCGCGAATATGGCTCGACAGACTCGCATCAGAGTCTTGTCGTACAGCGATAAATCCTTTGAAATATAGATGCTTATTACATTTGAATTGTCGGAAAATACAATATATTGTGTACAATAAGACTACAGGCTACAGCTCATTACTGGGAGCCCTCTTCGTCGTCCATCCTCCCGATCTCCCTGTCGACTTCATTTTCGGTGTCGCCGCTTGAGGAGTGGCCAACAACAATGCTAGTTTCAGTGCCTGGAAACACGACCTCGTCCCATTGCTGAATGATATTGACAAATTCTGCCCTGTCTCGAAGTAGGCCGTTTGCAATCAGTTTGAGATAGTCTTCGTAAAGAGCCATGTAGTCGATGCCAGTTGTCGCCCCACGCTGTTGAAGAGAATCGTCTCCCGAAAGACACCAAATCGCCTATACTCATAAGTTTTTTGTTAAGTAGTGGACCGAGAATAAACTTACAAGCATAGCCGTCGTGGCAATTGCTCCAGGCGTAATGTTGCGAATCCCGTGAATGACTTCCATAGTCTCAGTCATTGGGCGTATCCCAAAATTCCCCTTGATCATCTCGATAGCCGCATTCGGCCCGCGGATAAGAGCGACGAAGAGCTAGAGAGAAATAAGGGGAGTAAATGCAGGAAAGCGGAATCTGTTAGGTTTCGAATGCGCACCGCCATTAAACTTGGATTCAAAAACACCTTCTCCCTGTCGTATGCCCCGCTGTAATCCTTGTGAAGGATTGCAACCTTCAATGCCGAATACGACCCCCGGCCATGTTGATTGGTAGTCCACCCAATCATATCACGAAACTTCTCTTGCCTTATCGTCGAAGGACTCATGTGTAGGGCATCGACACTGAAGATGGCGGCAGCAAGCTTCCTCAGCCGTGTAGCAGTGTTGGATCGTTGAGAGTCCATTCCCTCGGTGAACTAAAGGACAATCAGTGCATTTAGTAACAGGTATCCATTAATTACTCACCGACTTCGAAAGCCACTTCTTTGTGAAAGCATCCCCATGATACTTGTCGGGCAGCAGCCCCCTTATCTCGTGCAGCTGACCTTGAACCATGGTGTTGGAATCTTTGAATCGGTTCCCTTCGTCGTAGTCTTCATCCAATTCGACTTCGAATATGAGCTCCTTCCGTCTGAGCCAGGGTCCGTGCAGGATCACAAATCGACGACCAAGGCGCTTGACCTCATCTGTCTCCGCTTCCTGGACGCTTGCCTCATCAGAATCAGAGCAATCCTCCGATCCGGCGCGGGTACGACGACGTTTCCTTTGAGGTGGTGAAGTGTTGTTGTCGCCGTCTTGGGAAGCGTTGCTGACATCCTCGAATTTGCGTCGCAGATTCTGAGTCAGGCTTCGCTCACTGTTGAGGCGAGCCTGCAATTCTCGAGCAGCCTGATCATAAGGGCCGGTGAACCACGATCACATGATCAAATTGACGAAACGCGTACTTACTCGACGAAGAGATCGCGGGGTGGTATTCTCGTCAAACAATGGTGTGTTTTCGTCGTCGCTGCCTGCATTGGACCTCGAATCACTGGGCATTTGTTCAGGATAGTTGGTGGAAGTGATAGAGAGAGTTACGGTAGAGTTGGGGTGTTGGGGTGTTGAAGAATTGGGGCAAAGCCTTGTCCTTTTAAGTTCTTCAAGCAGCTCCAATGCTCCAATGACGATGCTGGTGGAGCACAACGTAAACGTGGGTCGTTCTATACTCACTTTACAACTTTAACACAACTGTCAATGGCATGCCTCGTGGAAAAAAGAAAGTTTCTCATCGTCGCGCTCCTCCACCTCCGCCTTCCCATAAGTTCTGCAGTTATTGTGAGGTGGATCGGCCTGTGCGTGCCTTTTCTCGACATCAGAAAGCATGTAAAAGAATATGGCAAATGGACCACGAAGCCCGAGGTGTAGATCGAACAGCGGCGCGAAGTTTGAGCCTTGATGTGGTAAATACTTCCGAGTCCGCTATCACTCGTTCTTGTGCTTATCGCCACTATTTAGATCGATGTGGATCCCTCATTCGAGATCGACAATTCCCCAATGAACATTGATGATAATTCTTCTTTTAGAGGTCGGCTTTAAATTCAAATGAGTCTTTAGATGGGAAACTATACTAACAAAGTTTCGGGGACATAGATGAAAGTAATTCACAACCTTTGCTTGAAAACTCTGAGAAATATGGACCGCATCTACCAGAAGTGTTCCTCAAAATCATTCCTCACCCGAAGAGTGCGAATCAAGGATCGTCGATCATCCCACTCACCGGAAATTCTACGACTTCAACCAAGGAAAATGCGGCGGCTTACGTCCCTCAACCTCAGGAAAGACCTTGGGCTCCCTTTCGAACCTTGGAGGATTTCGAAGTAACCGAAATCGCTGTCGCATCTCTGATGTCAAAAAATATTGTAAACCAATTTCTTTCCGGGGTAACTGGCAAGTGGTCAGACGGCAAAAGTCCGGTTACGCTCAAGAAGTACTCCGACATGGATGCGGCATTGTTTAATGCACGGAAGTATGTTGTCCAGGTACGTTTTGACACGATGATTACATCAAAGGATGCTAACTGTCACCACATGGATTTATTACCAGTTCAAATGCGACGAAGTCTTCGCCGAGTTCAATGGAAAAGTTTACAATTTCAAGTTTCAATACCGAGACCCCTGGGACTACATTTCCAGCCTTGTTGACGATGAATCCCTCGCGTCTGTCCACATGTGGAACTCAGCCAAGAAATATTATTGCGAGGGTGATTTTGAAGAGCAAATTTTCGATGAGCCGAACACAGCAGAAGCCTGGTGGAATGTCGACGTGAGTCCGCCGGTGTCTCAGTTACTAAATCGGCGATTAATCAGTTGGTTAAATTCTAGTCTGAGTTACCTGAACCAGATCCCTATCCGCACTGCTACGTACCGCTCCACTTCTGGTTAGACAAGGGCATGGTAACAAGACATGTCAAGAAATACCCAATGGTTGTTCGAGCAACTTGGCTGCCACGGAATATTCGAAATGCCTCCGGGAACGGTGGTGGGTTACTCCTGGGATACATGCCGATTGCGAGTATTTTTCAGTCAGTAATTTCTTGGATATTTGACAGATAATTCTCTGCAGGTTTTGGATCCAGGAGATCCTGATGAACGTGATAGCAAGGAGTCGCTTGAATATGCTCACTTCAAGCGCACAGTCTACCAGAAAGTTGCGAGCAAAGTATTCTCCTCCCTTCGGCGTCGCTCCCACAGCGGTGAGGCAATGCAGTGCGGAGATGGACTAAATCGTGTCTTACATCCAGGTATCCTAATTAATTCACTTGACGGTGAGGAGGCCAACTGTTTCTGCGCATGTCGAGCTTCAAGCAAAGCAAACTACCCTTGTCCAAAGTGCCTGGTCCACAAAGACCAGCTGTACAATGTAACAGGAAGTTTTGAGGCTCGTACATCGGACTCTATGCGCTCTGTCATTCTACGTGCATCTCAAGCCTCAACTAAAACAGAAAAGGAAAAGATTTTGCAAGCATTCGGCCTCCATGATATCCAGGTAATGTAACATTAAAACTCAAACTCGTCAACTCTTTGTCGCTTACTGACAGAAATATTTCTCGCAGCATTTCCTTTGGGATTTTCGCTTCTCTGATCCGTATGCTGCCAGCTCCTATGACACTCTCCATTCAGACGATCTAGGGAAGTGGGGAAAACACATGTGGGAACTTCTTTTAACTGTTCTCGAGGAATCGGGAAAGAAAGGCGAACTTACTCGGAAGTGAGTATTAATCTCTTCAGACTTGTCATTTAATCTGATCAGACAAATGCCAATAATAATTAGCATGGCGTCATTTCCGCGCTGGAGTAATCTTAAGCATTTCTCCAACGTGTCAACCACAACGTTTGGAGACGGCCAAGCATTTTACGATATTTTAAAGGTATATTTTTATCATAAGTCTTGTAAAAGCGCAATACGCTCAGTCCTTGCAGTGCATTCTCCCTTGCGTCGTGCAGCTTCTGCCAAAAAACTCTATTTTTGTTAAATGCATTCGCACATATCAGCGCTACCGTCTGATGATCGGCTTGACCTGCATTTCCGAGAGACGCCTGCAGCGCCTTTCAGAAATAATTGAAAGATATCAAGATGAGTTTCTGGTTCGTTTAATTTTATATCATTCTGTGGGATGACGCTCACTTAATCTCCGTTAGAAATTGTGTAAAACGTACAACAAGAATCCAAATTTTCCTAAGCAACACGCTGTCGACCATGTCATTGCGGAGATACGAGCCAAAGGAACAACTGACAATTATGGAACACGTGTGGGCGAAGGCTTCCAGCAAGAATCTTCTCAAGCCTACGATCAAACTAACGGAAAAAATGCAGAAGATCAGGTGGGTCCACTACGAGCTGAAATTCTTTATTTTACATATTCGAGTATCGCCCAGATGGCCAAAATTGACGAGAAACAGGAAGCTATTGCCAAGATTCGAATGGCAATTGATAATGATGTTGCAGCTCGCGCTAAAATTGCTGCTGAAGCTGGGATAAGTAGCGGCGATTTCGAGGAGGACTCGTTGCCAATCCTCGCTCGATCAGCTTGGGCGGCTCCGAACAATGTCGATGGAGAGTCTCCTCATTGGAAATTCGGCTCTCCTGAGAAGCCAATTAACTCACGCGCGCTCGATACAGAAATATCTGGCCTTGGTGACTCCACAATTAAGGACTTTGACGAGCGTTTGAGGGATTTTCTTTCTTCTTGTCTGCCTGACGAAGCGATCCGGTATGAAGACCAAATTTTGGTGAGCCTTCGCAGGCGGTTGGGCATTCCATATTTAATTTATTCATCTTCTATTGCAGATCCGGTTATATAAATTCGCTTCTCTAACATACCAATCATGCGAAAATTGGACGGAATCTCGAGATATTCTTCGCTGCAGCCGCCGCTTTCATGGGCAAGAACGATATGACTGCATTCTTTCAGAAAGCGACAACCCGGCATTGCAATTTTCACGGTTGAAGGCACTTATACGTTGCAAATTACCTTCTGGACGACTTGTTGATATCGCTCTGGTCCATAAATTCAATTCGCATGGGAAATGGAAACCGAATACCATCTGGGATGGATGTATAGTGCTCGAAGAAGATAAATTATCGTCCTTTTTGTTAATGGACGAGGCGGTTCGAGGCGCGTTGTTAGCGCCGGCATTTGGCTCGAAAAATGAAGTGTTACACTATTTTGTAGATACAACTGACGGTGATATGTTCCTACGAGCAGGAAATTAATGACCATTGATTCAATGTACATTAAAATTCATTTAAAGTCCTACTTTTGATAAAAGAAATATACCAGCTGACTAGGAATTATACTGAGCTGATACAGGGATTATAGACTTCCCTGCCGAACCTGGTCAACGTGTATACACCCTTATCCGGTTCTTACAACCTCCAAGGCCAATCCCAGTCAGGTCTTATCAGGCGGTCAGACGTTGCAAGGGGTGACCACAATATATAAATCAGTTACCAGTTGCTATACTCATCTGAAAAGGACCTGATATGTTTCACCGCCAGACCTGGTCAGGCTTTGTCAAAGCTTGTGTTGCCCTGTGAGGCTGTCAGGCGCCGCAATGCCTGATCGGATAAATTCGATTTTTCAGACAAAATGAGAGAATGATGAACTTAACAGTAAGTGGGAATGTTCCTCTGGTTGAAACGGCCATATTGGCTTTGTAAAATGTGTTGCAGTGGGATTTGGAGGAGGTACACCAGGGAGACCAGAGATATTAGAATGACAAAAAGTCGGGACGGAAGTAACAATGCGAGATATTGAGAAACAATAGAGACGGCGCATAGGGGAACTGCCAGCAAAAATGGTAATCGGCCTAGTGGGGGCCTTTTCAAAAACGTCTCTGGTAAAATGACCACGGGAGAGGTGGCTGTGTGAGGAACGGAATGCGGTAAGCGTACGGCGCCTATCAAGAGCGTGTAGAGTACAGCGGCGCTGTTCACCGACGCATGCAAAAACAGCATTTAAATTTTTATCCTTGAAATCACTTGCAATGCTCTTGAATTAAATAAATTTATCCGCAAAAAAAACTCGCTTTGCTTAGTGAAAATGTGCGTTAAGTTAGGAATAAGTAAATGGGCCACGAGGAGCCAACCGGAGGTTGGCGACGAGAGGCCCGTTATAGCTGTGTACTTTACCCGTGTTGACCAATGTCCGTCCTGTCAGTGCTTCGAGGCTCGAGAGTAATTAATAGCAATCCCATGGCTCTTCCAACCCCCAAGGAAACCCTATTTACTTTTGATAAAATGGACTGAGATTATTGAATCGAGAACAGTGCACAGTAAATACGGACAACAAAAAACCAAACTCGACTGGGGACGAGTTTTGCCGTGCGAAGCATCGGCCTTCAAGACCAAGTCAACAGGAAGGACACCCCGTAGCACTGGAAGTTGTATCCGGAACTGTGCAGCTCATCGGACAACTGTTCATCCGTCGGTCAAAGTGACCTCTTCCAACGGTCATCGATTGTTGTTATGATCAAGCTTCATAGTCAACGGGAAGGACACCCCATCGTACTGGAAGTTCTGAAAGTTGTATCTGGAACTATGCAACTCATCGGAATGATTCAGTTAGGGTCTGGGATTACATTCTACTGTTCTCCTGGTAGTAAAAGATCTCCACTGAGGGACTCCACGGTTACACCCATTCGTCGGTGAAAAATCTGAGCTAGTCGACCATGTTCAAAGAGTGGACTTCTGCCCAACTCCGCCGATTTCCAAATGAAGCTCTTGCCCGTCATGCACGGTATCACTGGTAGAACTGAAGTGGGGCGTCGAATGGACCTTACAAAGTGCTATTTCCCAACTGTCCCTGCTGCTGCCCCAAAAGTCATGACTCTTTGCCGCCGTCAACGCGTCACTGTTGAAGAACTTCTGCCGTATTTTCAAAGTGGATACATGTGACTTCCTGCTTGGGGCTCTTGGACTGAAACTACAGGGGGGCAAGAGCTCTATTGGAATAACCACCACGTCTACGTTAACTGGTAGGATCCCAATGACAACTCTTTGGCGAGTTCTTCTACTCTAGATTGACAAACTTAATGCCTGCGCTCGGACTCCCATCGAAGCCTGGCGGGTCTTCTGACCTTACGCTGTAATTAATTTAATCGGCAAGGAACGCGACACCGAAGTAGGGGTATTCCCGTAGTCGTCGCCCTTCAAATCCGAGTCCGTCAAGCATCCCTATTCCGTTAACCCCAAGAATCAATTGACAAACTGGAACCGACAGCCTTCGGGTAAATACTACTACCGTTTTGCCACCCAAGGTGTCAACATGCCAGTGACCTTACGAGCAGTTATCGGATTCATTTTCTGGAGGACCTCACGGGTCTTAAGGCCTGGTGGACCATTTCAAGCTGTTCAATCCTAAGCCCCTTCTAAAGATTCCTGTGGAATTGCCCTAAACTTTAGCCTCCAGTTTCGGTCGTGATTGTTGATATCTAGGGAGGAATGCACCACCGAAAAAAGAGCTGTGTTGTCCATTTTTTCTACAGCTCAGGCTGACCTTCATTTTCTACATCTCTTTCTTACCCCCTCAACGGATGCCAACTTACCCGTCGTTGCTGAACCGAGTTGTACTACAGGATTACCAAACCATTACATCGCAACTAGCTTGTGTCATCTTCGCAATGAATTGATTCGTCTCAGCATTAGTGGTGCTTCAATGACGACAGTGGCTCAGTTATATCCTACCGGACAACCGACCTGTTGGACACCAGAGTTATACTGGGACATCGAATGAACAAAGCAGAATATGTACTACAAAACAAGTCTGCCCAGTTGTGAGTTTTCTCGGTATTTCCAAGTGCGTCTTACTGGCCGCCAAAATCAATGCCTCGACAAATAGGCTTACTCGGCCATGCACGTCCTTCGTTTGGTTATTCACAATCGCCTCAGGAACGCAACGCAAAGTAAGAGCAAATTTTTCCTGCATACTACATAGACTGTTCACCATTGACACCTCTGGTCCATATAAATATCCGAAGTCAACGGCCCCGAGAAACGTTCATCCCAAACGCACCTCGTCTACTCTATTCTAGCCAATTACACTGGGTACAGTGTATATTATTAACTGCCCATATCCTTTGATGGCTTTTGCTCCTTGCAAGTTGCTCAAGGCACAGCAACGGGAGCAGGTTGGTAAGCGACTAGTCTGGGGTAGCCAGATGTGTACTCAAGGATTTCCGGTCCACTCGAGCAATCAAAATAAATGGATAGCCTGCATAATTTTTGAGCTTACGGCAATTCCGTGCTATTGCTATCCGTCCGCCTGTCCAATCAGGTCGTCATGCATCGACAGTTTGAGTGACTTGCTTACTGCTATTTTCAATAAGATGATGACCGATCTCATTGTCCGATCGAACGCAGGAGGACGCAGAAAAATTCTACGTACCGGCCATTGGTCTGAGCTTTCGAGGAGATTGCATCTGCATTGCTATAAAAACAACCGAACAGGTTCTCTTGCTCAGGCCATGAATTGTGCTATTGGCTAGCGCTGGGTGAACTTGGCAATGCCATTTCAAGTCCAAATCCGCGACCCCGAGTCGATCGTAGGAGTTCTGGCTACTCTTATCTAGGTGTACATGACAGATACTCTACAATACAGATATTAAATAGTCGACCGCGTCCGTGTGCTTTGATATCGTCCACACTCCTCAAATCCATTCATGCTCGCGCTGCACCCCACATCCACATCGGTACGAAAATCCCCCCGCCCACAACGCAAGAACATTCTGTCTTGACGTATACAGCCCTAAAAACAGTGCGACTGCACGCGTCCGATAGGTATTCTTACGCGGGGCCACTCGATAAAAAAAAGGTGTAATCCTGAGTTCTACGAGCAAATCCCAGGATACTTTCGATTGGTGGGATCCTGTGGAATCCAGCCGCCCTGGAGGCCCTTTTGGTAGCTCCATTCATCTGCATTCTCAGCCTGGGGAAACGGAATGAAAGGGGAATGTGTAAGCAAAAGGTTGCAATTTAATTGAACAAGGGTGCAAAAATATGTCTGCATTGGAGGCGATATGGCACATGGAGGGTGCAAAAGGAAGAAGTTTTTTGGAGATCGTGGTGGGATTGTTGGGCTGAAAGAGGAAACCAATCCTCCGCCGTGGTGTATTTTGGTAGCGGAAGGCATTTGTGGGCGATGTCATCCCACAGTGAGCGGCCTGGCTCGCGAGCTTGGTTGGTATTTTTATTTTGGCAGATTGTGGATCAGAATAACACTTGTGCCACGCTCAACCATCCTTCCATCCGCCCATTTCGACGAATTATCGGTGATGTCATGTGTGGTATCATGACAACGATGCAGGCCAAGAATTGAAAGGAAGGAAAGAAGTGGTAGTTCCTCACCTTCCATGTCCAAAAGACCCATCCCTGGACAGCTTCGCCAAGGCCTACTTGAACTTCCCAGTACCTGTTAAGAAGAAAAGGCGGAAATCAGAATCTAAAGCCGGTTCAATCCAACCGGAACACCGACTTTCTCAAGAAGTCGCGATAATCTTGCGTCCAAGATGTGTAGCTTCCAGTAAAGCCTGAGCAGCTTCCATGAACCTGGCTGCCCGGAGAGAAAGACCCGTCCCAGCGAGCGCCAACGCCACGTCCATTGAGCCACTGTGCGCAATCTGTCGCTGCGTTAGACCATTCACCTACGACTGTCCACAGGTTAGAGCTAGAGTAGGAAGTTAGGGTCTGATTATATGTGCAAGCGAACTGTATTAGGAAGATCAGAGATAGGAAAGCATAGAGAACTGTCGATGCAATGAAAGACGCACGCTGATGTGTTGATCGTATGTCCTGTCGAGTTCCGGATCACTGAAGATTTGGTATTCGTGCTATTGGAAAATAGTTTGAGTAAAACCAAAAATTAGTTTCGTTCGAAAAATATATTTACAAAGTCCATCATGACTCCTTGACCTTGCGGAGCTGTCAAGAAATTCGTCCAGCTCTGCCAATTGAAATTAGTGAAATGACGAAAAATCAGAAAGAAACAAACAACATTGACACCCAAGAACGCATCCCCAATCATAATCTTCACATTGTCCCCAGCCGCACTCCTCACCGCCGCATAAGCATCAAGCCAAAACTGCCTGATCGCCGCCGCCCAATCGCTGCCTCTAAACCCAGCCGCTTCGTTCAACAGCTCGATCACGCTAACCTGGTCGCCCACTTGGCTGGCTATGAACCTGAGCGTGTCCACGGTACGGGTGAGGTTGGCCGGGTTGTCAGCCCACACCGGGTTGGCTGTCCGTTGACCGGAGTTGTCGTACCCGTTTTGAGAGCCGGGGGCGCCGTGGAGGTCGAGGATAACGTAGATGTTGTGTTTTTGCGCCCATACGAGTGCTTTGAGGAGGTACGTCCATGCACCAGTGGTGTATGGGGCTGTGGAGGTGGAGGTGGAGGTATCGCCAGAACCAAGAGGGATCGACCAGTAGCCTATTGGAATGCTATGGATATTATCCATTAGGATTTAACCATCACCAAATTGTACTAATAACATACCGGACATGGTTCAAACCCGCAGCTGATATTTGGGCGAAATCGTCTTCCGTTATCCACTAAAATTGTGGATCATCTGGTTATTGTAATGAATAAATAAATAGGAAAGTGATACGCACATTATCCCAATGGTTTTTAAGAATCGTTTCAGCGGTTTCTTGGTCGAGTAGCTGGCCAAGGGTGAATTCATCTACAATATTATCATTCCCAGTGCTTTGAAATACACTGGGTGTTATCCATGGCTAATTAGAGGGTGACGTCAGTCATGAGGTTTGTATCCCGGTGGCAATAACTGCTACCTCCAAAACCAGCCATCCACCACTACAGATTGGAAGTAAGTCGATGCCATGTTTATGGAAAGAAAAGGCGCACAGGTTGACACCACGAATTTTATCCACCCCGTAGTTGAACGCCGTGGGCGTTGAAAGAGCAGTCGGGCTTGGTGGATTGACCAGATGGGATGTACTGGGTGATGACGCTGTAGTGGGTATAGTTTGGGTCGTATGGTTTCCTCCTCCCCCACTGATGCCAGGGTTCACGGGTGGTTGAAGTGCAACTTGGTTTTCATGAGGCTGGAGGCGGCACTGTTGTTGCCTTCTTGCCTGAACTCCAGGCGCAGAGAGAAGAAGAACGGCCTCAAAACAAAGAAGAGCGAGTCCGAGTGGAAGCAGGCTCTTCTTGGAGGAGCTCTTGAGCATCGATAGGCGATAGGTGCAGATGAGGGCGAGAGACAAGGATTAACAGACTGCTTACGTGCTGCAGTGGTGATTTATGAAAGGTTGGTTGTAAGCACAGGTTGATGTCCAGTTGTGGTGGAGTCCAGAACGCGTATCACTGGCTTCTGTTTATGGAGTTAGTTTACGAAGCCAGCCACGAGGCCACCTTGGTAAACTTCAGCCATCGCAAACTTCTCAGCTTGCCCGCCAAGAATACAGGCTCATACATGATAAGGCGCGCAAAATACACGTGTAGCACAGGTTTAGGAACGCCGACACTGACAATGACAGTGACAAGGACACATTTTACCGCCGCCGTTTCCAAAACACGTGTGGGTCACATGGTGGGAATATTTTCGCTGCGTGCTCAGCGTGTGTGGCTCAGGCTGCTGCACTGTGGCAAGGTCGGTCAATGAATCTGGTCACAACGTCAACTTTCTGACTTGCTTTTATTATTATTAACTATCTGGCGACGGAGGACATCAACGACGCGACTTCAGCTCTAAAAGCCAGCTCATCAGTCACCAGCCAATTCAAACGGCACAAACAAGAAGTTAGTCCTATAAATCATGGAGGGGATAGAAGACGAGAAGAAGCCCTTCGACGCCGAGACCGCGCACGACGACGACGCGCAGCCCGACCCTGACGAGCACCTCATGCTCGACCAGGGAAACGGGCGAGTATGGCTCGTCAAGGTGCTTTGCTGCCCCTGCAGAGACCTGAAATACCTGATCTCACCTCGTCTGCTCTGAATCGCCTTCTAGATTCCAAAATTTCTTATGGAACGATGGTCAGCCATAAATGTCGAAGACGTACACCTTGCCACGCTGCGGGTATATAACCCACCTCCCGAAGACCCTACAAAAAAAGCCCGCATCGTCCTCTTCCTACCACCCAACCGCGACCCGAACGACCCGAACGCACCCATGCCCATTCAACAAGCCAATAGACCCGTATTCGAGAGTGCCACCACGTACGCCTCCACCGGCCCCGAGCCTGATTCCTACGAGCTCGACATGGTCAACGACAACGTGGACAACCAAATCGTCGTCGCCGAACGCCCGAAGGACCCGTCATTGAGCGTTTCGACGAGCGCGGCGGCTGCTACGCCCAACACGCGTGCACGGACAACGATCCTGACGGGACGGATCAAGCACGAGTGTAATTTGCGCCCGGCGTTCAGTGCAAGTTATCGCAAACAAATGAAGGAGAGACATCGGAAGTATAATACGCCTGTCAGGCAAATCAGAATGATCGACGAGGCTGGCGTGCCGGGTGGACGAGGCGGTGTGAACAGACTCAGCAGTGGAGTAGGCGTTGGCTCTGGTAACGCATTTGGGGATCTTATCGTTCGTGTTTCTTTTCTTCCCGTTGTTTGGGCTTCTTCGGGCTGATGCTGGTGTCGCTCTTTCCCCTTCTCCAGAAAACCAAACCGAAACAGGCCAAAGGTACATTCGAGCGCATGGCCCGCATGCCGCGCAACCAGCTCCTCGACCAGCTGTTTTCCTTATTCCGCGAGTCACCGCGGTGGAGCATCCGCCCCTTGCGGGACAAGACACAGCAGCCCGAGGTGTATTTGAAGGAGGTCCTCTCAGAGATCGCGTTCTTGCACAAATCTGGCGAATACAATGGGCTGTGGGAGCTTAGGGAGGTGTTTTTGGATGAGGGGGTGCGTTTTGCTCTTTTGCTTGGCCAGGCATGTTGTTGATGCAAACACAATTTTTGTAGATGAAGGCGGAGAATGTTCCCGTGCCGACTGGTGATTTCAAGATGGAGGATCCGGACGAGGATGAGGAGGATGAAGATGACGACATGGAGGAAGTGTCGTGACGACGCTAGCATATGGGGGCGAGTTCCATGCACTGCCGGAGGTTTTTTTGGATGAGGAGGTACGTTTGTTGTTTTTAAATTTCGACTTTAGTGAAGTGTTTCGCTGACGAGGATGCACTTTTGGGTTTTGTAGATGTTAACTGAGAATGTTCAGGGCTCGTGAAGATGGAGGACTTGGACATGAATCAGAATACGGAGAAGGTGATTACTGTTCGTGAAGCTATCATATCATAGTCGGTTGTATTTATTTTCAGCGCATTGATCTGTATTTGTAGTCCAAATAAAATTCCATTCATCCTCCGGAACTATAAGTGCTACTTTTCGAGAAAATTGTAGGGTCTAATGTATGGTACATGTCTGATATTCGATGAAGGTAAAAGTAGAAGGACAGAAAGCGACGATGATGGATAAAGACAAGACATGACGACGACAATGGTGTGGAGTAGGGTCAATTATATATCTATGATCTATAGTCCGGTGCATTAACAAGAAACAGGTTAGGATTAAAGGCTGACTAGGTGTATTGTAGGGACTCCTAGGAGTGGTGTATTATCGGATGCAGCGGATATGCGATCAGAACGATCTGTCGAATAAACGGCCAAAAAATCCAATATCGGTGGTCGGAAACCGTATAGTCCGAAAACAAGAAGGTAGATCTATCATCTTGCGAGGGTTCATGCTATAAAACAGTGGCGTTGGCCCTCTCAGAAAAGGAAAGGTAGAAAATAACAACGTACCCTTCCGCTTCCCTTTATTCGACGTCGGCTGTTTCTCGTATGCGTTTGAATCGTCCTCTGTTGGTTCGAGCTCATGCACGACGCCGCCGTTGGGGTTCGGAGGGAGCAAGCCATGGGAGCTAGGGCCAGCGCTCGGGTGTGGGTGGTCGTGGCCATGATTGTGATTGTGGTTATGATGAGAGCGATCGACGTCAGAATCAGAGTCCGAGTCGGACTCGTCAGACGATTCATCGAAGCGCCGGGGTTTGTGATATATACAGCAAACTAAAAGACGAAGAAAAGCAACAAAGTTAGCATAAGCTCCACCTGAGACGAAATTACGATCAAGGGAAACCACAGCAACGACGCACTTTTGGACTTTTTCTTGCCCTGGCCCTCATTGTCCACCACGTCCTCCTTCCACACAACCCTCTGCCTCGGACGTCTCGTCCCCGCGCGCAGGCGAAGCGAGCCCACCACGCCGTTCGCGCTGGGATCGGGGTTCGCCTCTCCGCCTTCCTCGCCATCGGAGTCAGTTTCCCGGGTGGGGTCGTTCGTCATCGTCAGCGTGCGCGAGCCATCGCCTGGCGCGGCGGTGGATGGGCGGCCGCGGGTGGATGTTGCCATTTGGTCTGTGTCAATGTGTGTTGAATGGATGGATGATGGAGATGGTGGTCGAGATTGAAAAGCGCGAAAATGATTTCTGGATTCTGCAGGTGAATTGATCACGTGCATATGCTTGATCGGGAAGTTGAGGTGGGCGAAATAACCGTCTGACAAGTAAGCGCCGATGGCGCATTCCATGGCAATGATCACAATTGGAGACACAATGGAGTCGTACCTTAAGCCATCCAGATTAATGAGCCTCCACCACAAAGATAAGTAAAGACTCCGAACCGGTATTCATCAATTTTCAATATCTGAAATAGACGCCCATCCACAACGAGATGGCAACCCACTTAAATTATTTGAATCCCTTTCTATAGCTAGAAGTCAATTAAGCAAAATAGATATCAATTTTTTTACATTTTACAAAAGACTCGGAATTGGAGGCTACTGGCCACGTACAAACTGGATACCGACGGCAGACGTTGTAATCATTCAGAACTGCCAGCTGTGATCTTTCCCGAAAAATCTCTCCAAGACACAAAATAAAGTATGATCGAGATAAACTGGCTCGTGAACTACACCACAGGCTTCAAATGCACCACAGCCACTTCAACTCCAGGTATTTGCCCAGACCG
Organism: Galerina marginata; assembly: GCA_023014335.1. Taxonomy (NCBI): domain Eukaryota; kingdom Fungi; phylum Basidiomycota; class Agaricomycetes; order Agaricales; family Galerinaceae; genus Galerina; species Galerina marginata. The sequence goes on from JAECYW010000004.1 coordinate 3,303,651, forward strand.
GCGCCGAAGACGCGAAGGACTCGGAAGGAGGAGAGGGCATCGCTGGAGAACAAGCTCAAAAAGGAGGAAAGAGAGCAGCACTTACAGTCGCTGTTTATAATCAGTTCTTATCACAATCATACACACAGTCAATCACAATATACTCAAATATAATGAAATGCTAATACTTAAAGGCAACCCGCCGAAACACAAGTCCACGATAAAAAACATGTAAGCACTGCACCAATTATGAAACAGTGAAAACTTGAAAAGCGGCAGGAGAGGTGGGCAAGGACAAAGATATGTTGACAGGCAAGAGGAACCATGGAGATATTCTATGTAAAGTTGATATATGGATAGACGAGAGAGATTATGCGACATGAGAAACAAAGAAAAAATGGTAATAGCCATGCAGAGATCTATTGCGGCAGACGGTGTGGAGTGGTAGGGGCTCTGCCAAAGAACTCAAAGAAGGTTCGGCAGTAGAAAGGGTATGCAAATTTCTCAACCTCCATGACATTTTGCTCTGTGGTTCCAGTAGACATCCTCTTCAACGCCGCGGCTTCTTCGCCAGGCCACCAAGACAGCAGGCTGCGGAAGGCTTCAATGTACGGCAACCTGGCACGCCAGCTCTTGGCACCAAGTCCCTCGTCTTGAAGGGGGAGATGTATGCTGATGATTTTCTGTCCCGGGAATACACCTAGCACCATCTCATCCCTCAACCTAACCACCGAATCGGGCATCAAATCACGGGGGAAAATGCAGCAATCCAAAGCTAAAAGTTCCAGGCGAAAGTTATGCTCATACAGATCCCACACGATCTGCTGACGTGTGCGCTGATCCAATGCATGATCTCCTGCGAGAATAGAAGCCGAGGATTTGATCTCTGAGCCCTGCCAGTGAACAGCCTTGACAATGGAACTCCCTGGCATAGGGAAACCAAAAATTTCCGCAACATCATCCACTTGAAGCTTCGCCCTCTTGGCAGGTCGAGGCTGATGGCCATCATCCCACCTCAATGAATATGCCTTACCCAACTCCCATAAGAAATTTCGCCACTCCTGCGGTCCTGGTTTGGGCATTCCGCGCCTGGTGGTAGCTGTGTGTAACCTCATACCAGGTTCCAAAGTCCGGGAGAGGCAAGTCGAGCGGAAGAGTAGCCATGCGAGAAAATAAAGATCGCTTCGAACACTTGAAGTTGTAAGCACGGCCGGGTCTAATACTGGATAGCCCCGCAGCAGAGACTGGTTTGGGTGATCCCACACACGGAGCCCATTTGGTTTGACGGACTTCAGAGCAAAGGACCAGAATGGCGAAGCCTCCGGAGAGTTTGGCGAGATCGGCTCCTTGAACTTGTCAAAATTGATTTGACGTTCAACCTTGACACGATGACGTGGAAAATAAGGTGCACCAAATAGAGGTATTGAAGTCGTTGACGACGAGAGAAGAAGGGAAAGCAATGATGCTAATCAAACAGTCAGATTTTTTCCTCATTAGTGACTGTCAACTTACAATGGTCAAGCACAGTGGAGGTTAGCAGGTGAGGCTGAGGTTTTTCTGCCCGTGAACCCGAGGCCTGAGATAGAGAGGAAACTGCTATGGTGATAAAACAAGTCAATGAATTAAATTAACACAGAACAGAATGGAAACATACCAGATTGGGAAGCAATGGTGACTTCGCCGGGATGACGGTCACTTGCAGAATGTCCAATGTGAATGTATCCAATGTTCAGAGTCTGACAAGCCCGGTTGCGAAGAGCCGAAGGAGCCCCTTCATACACTACACCGGTCTCGGTGCATATCCGCAATTCAATCTCTGTCTGCTTCCTTAATTCGACGGGGTTCACAATGCGGAGATGTCTGGAATACGCAGACATTGGCTGAACAAGCCAGTAAGGTACTCCCATCTCATAGAATTTCAGGGCGAGGCTAAGGTCCGGTGTTACACACCCAATGATATTGGTATCAAGAGGCAATTTTACTCCACAAGAGACCTGCAGTTCAACCGCTTGCCATTTTGTGAAGTAATCCAGACAGGCCAGGGCCTCGAGAAAATGGCGCTGAAAAGACGTGAAAGTGATGAGGGTTTTGATGTAAGACTGAGGACAAGATTCAAGGGTAATGCAAGCATATCGCTGCTGGAGATTACAATGCAGGAGGTCCCGAACCTCTGCATTGTTTTCGGTAAGAGACTTGTCTTGCAAGTATTCGCGTATCTTCTCGTAAAGCTTTGACCTCAGAGCCTTGATTTGTCTCCTAAGATCCAATGAGAGCATTCCTATGTCTGAAACAGAACCAGGCTCAAGCTCGAAGTCTTCGGGGCGAAGGTCATACCAAGCAAAGCGATACTCATGGCTGGCGAGTTTATCTTGAGGAGGCTTTTTCAAAACGTAGGGAAGGTAGCGAGTGCCCTCAAAGTACCATTGGGGCCAAAGCATTAAATCGTGTGTGCCAAAGCGACCGTCCAAGCGAGGACGGACTGTCGCGGAATCATAGCCAAAGTGGGGTATGTAGTCCATATTCGCGGAGGTCACGAAATATGAGGTTGGGCACCTGTACCCGGTCTCCAGTAAGCCTGGGTCCTGATCGCATTTTAGACCGTGTACGCGATATTGTAGGCTAGACAGTTCGGCGATCACCAGGGCATCTGCACCGTTCAAAGCGACTGCTAAAAAATGAGCAATCAACTCCTGCTAAAAAATGTGTACACCGACATTTGTCTGAAAAGCGCATGTCAGTAGCAATATTAACCAAGACAAGGATACGAACACACCTTTAGGATCCCAATTGGACTTGAAAGCAGCCTTCCCTGACTCCAGCCGAGGGATTCCATAGCAATCAACTTTCCCGTCTATATGGGCATGCACGTTAGACAGAAGTTAACGAGAGAATAGCCACTGACATGGATAGCTAAGGGGTCCGTGGAGGGGATACACAGCGGGCATATTCTAACGGTGAAAAGGAGCGTCAGTCGTCGCGCCCACCAAAAAGACGTGTCAAATTCGGGAAATGGGATAGATGAGCTGTCGAACTCAGTTTCGGGCATGACAACAACCGTGAAACAGAGAAGGCCAAAATGCACGACATAACAAAGTCAAGTCGTGGTACATGGAAAGACGAAGTCAAGCCTCTCCAGAGATCCAGCCATCGCAGACGTCGCAAAAGACCAAGAGTTTGTGGAGCATGGAGAGACGTCGACAAAGTCAACTCCGTAATTGCCAGTGGGCTTGAAATCGATATCGTAAACGGGACTTACCTGGGGGTTGAACGAGACGAGACCAAGGGTAAGTAGGGCAACTTGAGGAACGAGTAGATAGACGACCGCTGACGCGCTGACGACCGATTGACTCTCAACCAACCAGCTCGGCCTCAGAAGGCAACAAGCATCAACAAAGCAGTGGGCGGTCCGCAGTTGGCCACTTTGCACCTCAAAAACTATAGTTCAGTGCACGAGTGATGCGCGTTATCTGACTGAGTAGTTGCACTTGACCGCAATGCTGAAGCACTAGCAGCAGCTCTAGCAGCCTTGCCCCATACCATCGATATCTATAAATAAATCTATATTGAACGCGAACACAGTCGATCGTTTAATGGCGTCATTGTCAGCCTCAATGTTAAAAATAGCTGGCGGGTCAGCCCCTGGTCAGCCGCCAATTCGTAGTATAAAATCCCTGCTTTCTCCTTTACGACCTCCCATCGTTCTTTCCCTTCTTCCCCCATCTTCATTCTACTCCTTTGCTGTGACCCGCCTTTACTGGCTGGATTACCTTCCTCGATTGCTCCTTCCAACACTCATCGCCCAAGCATGGGGAGGGAGATCCCCTTCCCTAGCTCGAGCGTTACTCTAAGCCGTTTGGGTACAGATTGTAAGTTCGCTTGTTGGTAGTCCTTTCAACCCGCCTTTAACAACCATGCCCCATTCAGAGTATAACGCCCAACAACAACGACGGCTTCAAATGCCATCAACGATGTTCGCATACTTAGTCGTGGTGGGTACAGATGACATGTAAGCCATGACCTTTTCCTTCTTACCAACATGCCCTCACACCGCCTTGACAGCCGCACGCCCCGAGGGCAACACGCCCTTCGACAACCACTGGCACACATCGACATCGATCGAGGATAGCTACTGCTTGGGCATGTGAGATGTAGGTCCCTCTCCCTGTGTCTTGAAGCCCAGTGCTGACCGTCGTTGCGCCGACAGCCACAAAGCCAAGCCCAACTCCAGTCCGCATCGACCACCAATGCGAGGTCGAGACTGAAACCAGAATGATGATACCAATAGTAAGCCTGTTCCATACGGCCATCAATCTCTTGCCAACTTTCCTTTGCTTTAGAACGCCACGCCTAGTTGGAAAAGAACGATACCGAAGCCGTTGGGTACAGATCGTGAGCTGTCCTGTACCATTTGTTGAACCGCTGTTGACCATCAATCTAGAACAAACGCCTAACAACAACTAAGGTTTCGGTCAACAACAACCTGTCTTCACAACAACACCTCAAGAGCATAGTCGCCTTCACAAGCGAGTCGCGACTCACAAAGCCATTTGGGTACGGATTGTGAGTTTACTCACCTAATTTCAGAGCGCATTTCCTGACGACCAATTCAGAGCACACCGCCCAACAACAACGGCGGCTTGCTTCTGATCCATCAAGGCGTTGGCCTCCTATAAAAGTCAAATACTCGACGATACCCATTCTCGTTTAGTTTGGAGGAGTCCACACAATGACGATGCGAATCGACCCAGTTTGACTCTGCGCCGTTTGGGTACAATTCGTAAGTCCTATCGATCCTGTTCATCCGACCATTTCTAACAACCATCTAGCCATACAACAATGACGGCTGCCACCCATTTATCCATTATCCTCCTCACCTATTCTCCCGACCTTATGCCGTTTGGGTACAGATTTGTAGGTCATTATGCTTCCCCTTGTCTCTGCCACTTTAACCATCATCCGTATTATAGCCCAACAACAATGACGGCCGCCTTCAACAAATGGATGTATGTCAGGTTATCTTCAATCAACCCCTCGACCTTGCCGTTTGGGTAGAAATTCGTGCGTTCAAACAAACGTCATTTTTGTGCTACTTCTGATGGCCACTGTAGCCCAACAACAATGACGGCTTCGCTTACACCAAGTTCTTCTTTACTCCTCCACGCCTCTCACGCCGTTTAGGGAAGGACGAAGTTTCATGCACGGATGGATTATACCCCGTTCGAAGGCTCGCCGACTCGACTTAGTCCTTTACGGCTACCTTCCTACCTCCTACACGTTTACGTGGAGAGTAGGTAACGTTGGAAAGCTCATCAACATGGCTGTATGGCTATCGTGCTATCCGTTACCACCGTCCTCGCACCAAACTTTCCTGCCCATCAACAACAACGGTCGATCGACAATTTGGCAATAACCCAGCAAGGACACCGTTTCTTGCCTGGATGGATGATACCCCGTAGGAAGGCTCGCCTACTTGACTTAGTCTCTTACGGCTACCTTCTTACCTCTTCACGAAAGTGAAGAGTAGGCGACAGTGGAAAGGCTACCAACTCGACTTCGTCCTGTTCGGCCACCTTGCTATTATCGTCACCCTCCTCGCACCTAACATTCCTACAATGGCACTGGAGCTGATTTGTGAGTACTCCTTACAAGCGTTTTCAGTACGGATTTTGACAACCAATCTAGCTAGCAAAAACAAAGGCTACTACCAGCACATTTACCAATCCTTCTATCCATGCCGTTTGGGTATCGATGGTAAGTTCTTTTGTCCCGACTTTGTTCGGGTTTTGACGACAATATAGCCCAGAAACAATGACGGCTTTCATCAAGTTATTTTCAACCGCCCTACCCCGCTTCAATGCCGTTTGGGAACAAAGTTGTGCGTTCATCTCATCCCAGTTTCTCGTCCGCTTTTGACAGTCATTATAGCCCAAAAACAATGACGGCCGCCTTCATCTTTATGGCTTTACATCAAGTTTACTTGTTCACGTTTTTTCCCTCGAAGCCGTTTGGGTACAGATTCGTGAGCACTTTGCCTGGCTATCATAATTCTTTCAATGACGTAGGAAGCAATGCAGCCCAACAACAATGACGGCTGTCATATATGACTTATGACAAATATCTCCCTCCTACTATTCTTCCAACTTTGACGCCGTTTGGATACATTTTGTGAGTCCTGGCAAACTCGATGTGCTTGCTGGTTGTAACGACCATAATCTAGTCCAACAACAACGACGGCCCCTTCCCTTCATCTTTGTGGCTTATACAAAGTGTCCTTATCCTTACTCTCACCTCCGACGCCGTTTGGGTACAAATTCGTGAGCACTTAACCTGGATGTCGTGTTTCTTTCAATGACCGATGAAGAAACGCAGCCCAACAACAATGACGGCTGTCATCTATATGACAAATATCTCCCTCCAACCATTTCTTCAACTTTGACGCCGTTTGGATACAAACTTGTGAGTCCTGGCAAACTCGATGTGCTTGTTGGTTGTAACGACCAATCTAGTCCAACAACAACGACGGCCGCCATCATCTATATGGTCAACATTCCCTTCCGACCAACCTTCCAACCTAACGCCGTTTGGGTACAAATTGGTGAGTCCTGAAAAACTCGGCGTGTTTGCTAGCTTTTTTAAAACGACCAATCTAGCCCAACAACAATGACGGCTTCCATCGACTACGTGCCTGAGATCAAATCGTCTTTTGCGCCCGGCATGTCTTCAAAGCCGTTTGGGTACAGATAGTAAGTTATCCTGACCTTTCTTAAGTTATGCTGCCTTTAACAACCACCACCATTTCAGAGTATAACGCCCAACAACAATGACGGCTTCAAACTCTAGTCCGCGATATCTGAGTACAGATGATTTGTGCGACGGGGATGTTTACAGTGCGACAGCCACAGCGAGGAGAGCCAACCGGTCTCCAAGCCCACACCATCGAAGATGGTGATTAGGCTGTGAGGACTGAGCTGTATGGTTAAAAATTGTCTCCTTTTCACGCCGTGGTCTGACCTGGATATTTTGATAGCCACACGCCGCGCCCATTGACAACATTTATCCACTCTGCACGGACACCCAACCCTTGAAGACACCGATCGTTGCATACGACCCGAGGGCATCGTTGTCGACCTTTTACGACCTTTTACGACCCATTTTACGACTTTTACGACCTTTCACGACCTTTCGCGGCCCTTCACACCTAATCGCCTTGATGGTTGAAATATATCGAGCAAAGAAAGTCTCGTAGCAGACAAGTAAGGTACCTTAAAAAATCCAAGTAGTTACATATAGTATGCTACCGTTCATATCATAAATAAAACCAGGTATCAGCTCACTCGGTTATTAAGGACACTTGACCACAGTTTCCAGCGTATAAAACTTCGCCGGCGTTCGTTTCATGAACGAGGAAGTGGCAGTTTGGTGTTTTTCATTTTATCCTCGAGACTATCATAGGGTTCGCGGTGCAGAATGTCGACTTGTTAAACACACAGTCGGCACTGACGTTTCCAATGACGGAGATCATAGTCACAACAGTTCTCCTGCAATTTCGGATGGAACTCATCTCATCTTCCATAACTGGTTTGCTGGTGTTGGTACACTTTCTGGATAATTACAGTTTAGCTTTACGATGTAACACGTCGACCCGAGGCCACTAAAATTTTTAGAACGTAAGCTCAACGCCACTTCAACAAATTCATAAACTTACCCAAGGATACCAGGGCGACGAATCTTTCGACAGAGTGCCGGTAAACTTTGGCAGCCTCCTTTCCTTGAACGATAGCACACCTTCCGCACCATCCTTCGAGCTCCCAAGCAGTTTCATGGCTCTTGAGTCGAGCAGGTGATTCTCCTCGACTGAGTTGCCCGGGTGCTGCAGCAGGCCCTTGGTGTACGCCACGGAGAGCTGCGACGTGTTTGCTGCCAGCTCATCAGCAAGGGCTTTGGCGGCTGGATAGACGGCTTCCCGGGTGGGGAGAATTTCGTGGTAGAGGTCGCGGATAAGGGGAAAGTCTGGCGAGACAGTTGCACCGGTCAACAGGAGGGAACTTGCCCTGGATTGGCCTATGAGGCGAGGAAGGAGGTAGGTTGAAGTGGCTGTTGCAGAGATTTATGAGTACTATAGGTTAATGGTAATCTCTGTAAAATTCAAACCTTCCGGGACGATTCCACGACGGACAAATGGGAAGGTGAGTTTGGCACCCGCCCACACTATGCGGATGTCAAATGGGAGCTGGAGGCCAGTCATACCTACGCCTGCCTGCATTATTCGGATTGGAGTTAGAATTGCGAGAGGATTGAAGGATACACAGCTATTATATGAACTTACAGCATGACCATTTACCGCTGCAATCGTAATTTTACGACATCTGTAGATTGTCATAGCGAGTACTCCTCCTGAATCACGGTGTGCTATATCAGAGGTAGTATTAGTTCTAGGAGATCCAGAATTAGGGAGTGGAAGAAGTGGTTAGGCGTACCGTGTTCGCCTTCTTTCTCTGCTTCTTCCTTCCATAACCTGGCCCATCCACCAGAGATGTCCGCCTGAAACGTGCACAAAATTAACTACCTGAAATTGGAGTCAGGTAAACAACAAAGTGCTTACCCCAGAGCAGAAGGCTGGAGCTGTAGGTTCAGCGGTAAGGATGACCACTCGGACACGGTCATCTCTGTCACACAAGTCGAAGACGTGCAACAGGTCAGACCAAAGGCTATTGACAAAAGTGTTCCTGCTTGAAATTAGAGCGCCTTGAATAGGGTCATCCGCTTGGAAGTTCGAAGACCACCCACTATTTGGCACGGTTAATGGTGATAGTAAGTACCGATCCCTCTAGGGCTGCTATTATATCTTTGTAGCCTTGTTTTGCATAGTCCGGAAGAGACATGGTTGAGGTTCGAGGAAGAAAGGTCAGAGGCCCGGCAACTTGGATACCCAGGAGAAAAGTTCCGAAAACGCGTGCGGGGAAAGGTCAGATGACCATGACGACAATGCCGAGTCTGTTTCTCTCGAGTCTAGGTCAATGGCCTCTGTCTGTCTTTCCTCGACACCATGTTCGCTGTTCGTCTGCTCTCGAAAAACAACCACGCGTTACGCAGAGTCGCCCAAAAAACACCATTGACCGGGAGTTTATCTGTTCTCCACCAGCAAATTGTTCCAGGAACGCCCTTGGTATCTCAAAAGTTTCGATATTATGCTGTACAGTCGAACCAAGATCAGAACGAGAACGAGAAAGTAGAGGAGCAGAAAAAGGAGGGACAAAAGCTACAAGAAGAAACAGAGCAGGATGGACAGCAAAAAGAACGGCCTGGCCAGGAACGTAGTCTTGGAGGAGAGGACTACCTCGAACCATCCGGCGCGTGGATTTCATCTCCCTATTTCGTCGCCCTCTTTGCTGTTGGCGTTGGATTGACGGGGTATGGACTGTAAGCCAATTCTCAATATCTCTGAAGCCCTAACTAATGTAACTGTATTCTAGCTATGGACTGTATAGTGTTATGACAATGTGGCCATCTGAAATCCGTTCAGACCTGCGTAATGGCCTGCGTGCCAAACGCAAAGACGACCTCGACATTGCTGCGCAGTATCTCTACAGGTAATTTAACTTCCACGTTAACGGCCTTGTCTCAAGTAGTTCTTGCCTTAGAGCTTGGGAGTCGGCGAAAACTCTACCTACACAAGAATTCGGTGACGATCCCCTCCTCAAAATCACGGGCATAGGCATCGCGCTGGGTGGCGTCCTCGAGCAAAATAAGAAACTCGAAGAAGCATACAAAGTATACGAAGATGCATTCTGGTACCTTCGCTCCTTCCACCTCAACCTCACCCCTTCCACCATCGACAACCGCCCAGAGCTTGGGGTGGAGACACTCAAGGCTCTCGGCCCAGCGGACAAAATCCGCGCCGTCTCTCTGGCGTACAAGCTCTCGGAACTTGCTCAGCAATTAAACAAACCCTCCATCCACGAGGAGAAATGGCTCGTCTGGTCTGTCGAGGCTATCTTGCGAGCAGTTCTTGATTCGCCCCCGATGGCGGCTGCCGAGGTCGTAAGCACGGTTGGTCCTGGGACCTTGGGTAATGGAGCTGGGCCCAATGTTAGAGTCTTAGTCGAGCAACTGGGATTGCCGGCGTGGACTCTGCAACATGATATTGCGGCGCCGTTTGAAGCCCTTGGGACTTTCTACGCAAATGCTGGAAATATAAGGTGAGGAATTTCTTGGCCATCCAAGTTCGATTCTAATAAATTTGCAAACCAGTTACGCGCTCCCTCTATACCTTCAAGCCATCTCAATCCTCCTACCCCCTACTCCCCATGTCGCGTCGATCGAAGACAGATGCAGAGGTGATTATCAGTATTCTATCTTTCCTCTCATTCTCTAACGAAATGACAAGGTGCCCAAATAATGGGAAACGTCGCGGAGCTCATGACACGAACCCTCGACAGCAAGAATCCAAACCAAGAGACCATAACGCAGGCCGAAGCGTGGGCCAAAAAAGGCCTCGACGTGGTTCTGGCTGCACGCAAGGCGTCGCCCGTCCAATGCGACATCTGCGAAGAGTCGTTTGTTGTCTTGCTGTTTAATCTCGCGATGATCCGTGAGGTACGTGACCTTTTCGTTCAACTTGTAGCGCACTTGTGCTGATTTGTTGTTCTTAATCAAACTGCAGGTTTCGGGCGACACGTATCGTGCGCGTGCACTGCTACAAGAGAGCTTGGAGCAGGCTAAGATGATCGGCATGACCGAGGGCATCCAACATGCTTCAGACGCGCTAAAGGCACTCGACATCGGTCAAACGCCGACAGTAGTACCACAAGGACAACCACAGACTTGGGCGTCATCTTCTCGTAAGTCAACATTTAGGGCATTCAACGTGCTTCAGACGCGCTAAAGGCTGTCGACATCGGTCAAACGCCGATATTAGCACCACAAGGACAGCCACAAACTTGGGCATCGTCTTCTGGTAAGTCGACTTTTACCGCATTCTCTAGCCTGAATGTTGAACGACGACCCTTGACACAAAAAGAAAAGTAACATGACATGACGGCATGACTTCACTATTAAGGACCATCTATCGATTTGTATCTTTATATTCTGCTTTGGCCTCACCTGCATAACAATTGTAGCATTACACTGTAATCCAAAATATAGCTCGGACACCTTTCCGCTCCTCCCAGGGTATCTGCGAGACAACAATCCCGTATTAACAAAACATCGTCCCACTCGTTTCTGGCCACCGCTATACGACAGACACACCACTATTGTCTTGGACACTCTTTTGTTCCCCGACGTCGTTCATTCAGTCTATTGATTTCATCCGATGAAGCTCTTTTCTGGCCCTTGCACAAAACGCGGAACGAAGTTTCATCTTCCTTTTGTGATTATTGAATTGCTTTGTGTTTTACTATTGTTCAGCCCCGGTCTCGATTTCAATTGTGTGGTCAACTGCTGGTGGGCTATTTGCATTTGCCGTATGCGCTCTGGGACTCGGGAAATGCTTAAAAGACTGCAGTGAAAGACAGCAATTTGCCCAGTCGCATTCGCAACTGCACACCAACATACAGATGGATTCCTTCACCGACATCCCTATCCCTGCCTCCGTCCCCACCAACGAAGAAAGCGGCGGAGGCGTTGGTAATGCGTACTGTGTCGTCGCTTGAGAGCACCTACTCGCGGCCTCCAATGTAACACCACCTGGATATTTATTGTGCGTCTCCGCTCTCGATTACCTTTTTTTTCGCCTCTTGGATTAATCATCGGCTCTATGTATATGATTAGGACGTCTACACCTGCTGAGCACTAGCAAGAGGAAAGGAGTAGGCTGCGTGTATTCGACCTTTTATTTATTACATTCGACTTTCTTGGAACCGACTGTTTTGTATATCAGTAAAAAAATCCATGCCTTATGATCGCCCCCATTTCGAATCACCGAATCTGGATGGATGGATCAAGTACGAGTATAGGATCCTTCCGGTCGACCAAGTAGGATTCGGAATGGCGAGTTGAGTACTGACCACTTCGACAAATATTTATCGCACTGGAAATTCAAGGCAAACCATAAATAATGGTGTTCCTCCCAGAAATAGATATTTACATTGATTTGATACTGGTAAAACTTTTACTAACACAAATCCAGCTTCCGAAGAGCATTAATGTCAGTACAACTTCTCTCCAATGTTCATTGTACTATTGGTCTCATGGGGAAATCCTTCTCGATCTGCATCTTGAGCGTCTCAAGCCAAGCGAGAGTCGGATCATTGAGCTGAGGAGACCTGGCCCTCGCTTTGCTCATACCCAATGGCTTGAATCGGGCCTCTGTGACGTGTTCCCCATCCAGCTTCCACCGCCCTTCATTGGTGGCAATGACGATGCATGCAGCAAAATCCTCTTCCCCTTTGGACCTGGCCCTAAGCAAACCTCTCTCCTTGTTGTGCTGATCTAAGACCATGCCCATCCCCATAGTGATGAGCATGAGCTTGAACTCTATCATCGACATAATCTTGCATGATTCCAAAGAGAATCTGGCACCCGTGTTGGCATGCGGCCGTGGGGTAAGGCGGACTATCATGCCGTACTTGTCGATGTTTGAGAAGGATTCGCGAACTTTCATACCGACAATAGCAGCACATAAGAGTGAAATTTCGAAGCGAGCAGTCCAATGTCGCAGATGGCGTTGAAGAGGGGGCTCGGCAGTATTTGCATCGCCTGAAAGCAATGCAGCATTCATGTTGCATGCATCTTTGTGGCTCTTCCAGGCTTTCTCTGAGGGCCGATAAGAACACGATGCATGAGTTTGACGATCAGGCTCACTTTGACAGTCGACACTCTTCATTTTTTGGCATATTGTCAGAACAAGATGGAGAAATAGATCGAAGAAACACGTACGCAATAATATGCACTCCTACGAAAAGGTTTACGACATCATTGGCCATGTATTTGGCGAGTCTCCCATGAGGTGTACGTACCTACAGCGAGCACACTTAGATAGGTTCTGATGATTGGAACATCCGCTCGCACTGCACGTCACGACTGGTAGGTCCGTGATACTATTTGGGACATTATCCGGAGGGGTTGCCCCATCCTGATGAATCACTGTAGATTAGATACCACTCGTTCAATTTTGTTTAGACGAATGACACTGCTGACTGGGGGCTTCACCTTGTTGGCGAATCTGGAATGGCATACTTTGGCTGCTTGATGATGGTCGAGTCAACTGTCGGATGTGAGTGGGAAGAAGAGAGAAGCTTTGCGCTGCAGAAACGAGTCGTGGATTCCAAATGCGGAAATGTATGGTGACCCCAAGTCCAACACCTTTGCGTTCAGTGCTCACAAAGACTTTTTATACATACAATCAATATTAGTACACAATAAATTGAAGATTTCTGGTCATGAAACAGAATCACGAAATTTGCGTTGTCATGTTCTCTGAGAGTATATATGGTCGCCCGATATTTTCAAACCAAGCCTTGAAGCTTCAAGTTGAAGTATGGAACTGTTCTCGTAAATAAGGAGATAATTTGGCTGTCGTCAGAGTTTTGAGGAAGTCCGACTCAAAATGCTAGCAAGATCTCTAGAGTAGGTTCCAAAAGTGAATATGGACCCGACCGATGGTATACCGAAGTCACTTTCGGAGATTGACTTCAAGGTTGTTTCGACGAGACATACGTGAGGGGCTGCATAGCAACCTCCAGAGTCCTGGATTGCTTTAAGAAACAATGTGCAGAAGGCACTTTTTTGCCGATCGGCGTATTCGAAGCTGAATTCTGTGAGCCCATTCAGGTCTAAAAAAAACACCAGGCATCGAATGATTGAGATGATTTTCCAGCAAGTTGTTTGAAAGGCTTTCCCGAGGACGGAGAGAAATCAAATTGGGAGGTCGATTTGGTGATCTAAAATCACTGGACAAAGAACAGTTGTCGACCAAGATTGTCAGTCAAGTGCACTCTGGTAACGTGTGGGAACCACAGAAGTATGTGAACTGGCAGTCTGGCCGTTCCGTAAAAGCATACGTTGCGGAGGGCGGGACTAGCATCAGCGTCGTGAAATCTGCCCTTGTCAGTCGTCTTGGCCACATGGCAGGAAGTGATCTGCAAACGTTGAAGAGAGTAGAGAATTTCCAATGAAGGGCTGCTTTGAAAGAGGCAGCTGCATCAGTCCCATTTGGCTTGGGAGCTAGAAACAATTCTTTGAATTGAAGACGCGCTGTAATAAGAAACATCCAAGAAATCAACATAGTAGAGCCTTGAGGTTTGTTCCGCTACCCACCCCGAAACTCATCGAACTATTGCCGGCCTGGTAGGAAGATCATTTTCGATTTGTATCTGGAGCGTCTCAAGCCAGGCAAGAGTTGGGTCATTGAGCTGGGGAGACTTGGCCCTAGACCTGCTCATACTCAGAGGCTTGAATCGGACTTCTACATTATGCTCCCCATCCAGTTTCCACTTCCCAACATTGCTGGCAATAACAGCACAAGCAGCAAAATCTTCTTCCCCTTTGGACTTTGCTTTGCTTAAAGCTCTTTCCTTTTCATGCTGGTCCAGAATCAGGCCCATCCCATAACCGATGAATACGGTCTTGAACTCCAACATCGAGACAATTGAGCACGATTCCAAAGAAAATCGAGCACCAGTAATTGAATGTGGTCGTGGGGAAAGTCGGACTATCATGCCGTACTTGTCGATATTGGAGAAAGAGTCGCGGATATTCATACCGACGATGGCAGCGCAGAGTAACGAGATATCGAAGCGAGCAGTCCAGTGTCGCAAGTGACGACGGAGAGGAGGTTCTGTAGTATCTCTTTCACCTTGTTGCAGTGTAACACTAATATTGCAAGCAGCTTTGTGGTGCTTCCAGTCCTTCTCTAGAGGGACGGTAAGAATGTGATGAAGGGGGATAGTGACCATCCCGCTTACTTTGGCAGTCGGCACTCTTCAATGCGCAAATTGTCAGAAAAGATGCAGTACTGGATGCGAGAGACACATACGCAATAATAAGCACTCCTACGAGGTCGAAATTAGCCAGGAACTTAGCGAGGACGCCGTGGTATGTACGCACCTGCAGCGAGCACACTTGGATAGGCGCTGATGATTGGAACATCCATCCGTACTGCATGTCATTACGGGTAGCTCTGTGATGCTGACTGGGGTATCTGGAATATTAGTCTCCCCATGGTAGTGAATTACTGCAAACCAGATTGCGTTCAGCCAAGAACGCGGTTTATAGGCTAGAAAATTTCAACCACGAGCCTGACCTTGTTGGCGGAACCTTAATTGAGACATACTTCGCCTGGCTGTTGAGTTGACGATTGCAAATTGACGGAGGAGTTCAAGTTGAAAATGAATCAAAGGCTGAACCGCTGCCCGCATAGTCTCGGATACCCAGGACCCAAATTGGGAAGGCGCCCAAAGAGGCTGGGTATCCGAGACTACTGCCCGCAGTGACTCTGAGTGAGCGCGAAAATTGAACGTTCATCACGTGCTGGGTAATAACACTGCTCAAGCTGAAGTTCAGCACATTTGTCTCCTTCCTCTGAGTCTATGTACTCCTGGTGACTCTTATTACTCTTCCTGTGTCCTAGTTGTGTTCGGGGATCCGGGTTTGTCGTTTAACTTTCCCAATCAATCAACTCGGAGCCATCAGAGCTTTTTCTATCGTCCGAGTCATTCCCAGCTCCTTCCCAGAGTTGCCAACTGTAACGACAGAATCATTCTGGAATGCAGAGTTATTCGCGGTCCTGGTACGGGACACAATCGATTTATCTTCTGTTGTCCTCGTTGCTGGCCTAACAAATTTCTGGCGAGCTGCACAAACCCCAGTGAGTGGTTTCAGATTGTCCCGGAAAGTAGTATTGGTACATATTCCGAGAGTATTGCTTTATTTGCAAGGTCCGCTCGCGTATCATCTCGGATGCAGCATCTACACTTATAATTCGACACGGTTCAAGGAAGATCGAAACTTCCGCGGTACAGTACACTTTCTCATAATGCATATCGTCATAATGCATAATTCTCATGATGCATAGCTTTTTCCCGAAACCAACTTGGTTCGCAGGGAAATTGCTGCATACTGTATAATGCATAATGCATAGCCCTGGGAGCGATATATGCATTATCAGATCAAAATTTGGCAGGGAAGGACCCTAAGAGCGGGCCTCGGCATTGGTCGCCAGGGTGTACTTTTCTAAGTTTTCTTCAACTTTTCACCGCATATTTACCGAAATGCATAGGTTTTCGCTCAAAAATGGCTTTCGGATGTTCTTGCATTTAATTGATGCATACTTTCTGTCCAAAAAAGTCGATTTTGTCACATTTGAGTGGTAAAGTAACGTGTGTCACTGAAGTGTGACATATTCCTTGCTGCATAAATCTCATAATGCATGGCAAAATTTTGGCACCGTCGATATGCATTATGAGAAAGTGTACTGTAACCAGATAATAGTAACCACCCACCTGGACATGAGCTATTTCCACAGTGCATCCAGCCTCGAAATTCTCTCGGTTTAGGCGGCGATCACCTTAGGAGGGTAAGTCGTTCATCCGCATTGTCGGGACTCGATGACGCTCATTCCCACAAAGGATTTTTTTGCCTTGACATCCTTCTACATGTACAATCCACGGAGGAGTCGGTTAAATTGATGTTGGTCACCTTACAACGCTTTGGTTAACACCCATTCGTCTTGCTAATATTTCTTAGGCCTTTCTCTCTCATTGTATACTCTCTTTAATCTATCGCTGGCTGGTCCAGCAAATATGTCGAATCCTCCAAGACGGATTATAGTGGATGACACTGATCCTAGTATCAACTACATTGGCCAATGGTTCCAAGATCGTGGCTCGTTAGACTACGTAGGACACGGCGGACCGCCTTGGAACAGCACCGTGCATGGCGTCAATGCCAACGCCAGTCTATCTTATAACTTCACGGGTGGGTGGATTGCTTCAGTGAATTATTTCCCATCAAATTGGCTTATTCCGCGATAACACACAGGTTCAGAAATATCCTTGTACGGCGCAGTCGACCATCGGGACACGACTGGAGGAGCGAACTTTAGCTTAGAGTGTTCCATCGATGGTGTCACTATCCGGCATAAGGCTCCAAGCGTCCTTGAAAACAACCAGGTACTGTGTGAAGCCCACTCCTTGTCTGAAGGGTCGCACCTTATCGAAGTAACGGCCACTGTATTAAACTCGAGCAACACATTTTGCTTCGATCATCTTCATTACCTCCCATTTGCCGACGTCCCACTCGACGACGCTACAATCTGGGTGGGCCCTTCTGATCCAGCAATTCAATACGGCATCGGATGGGCGTCACTCGATGACGTTGATACGGTGGTCATGTCTCCCCAGACTGGGGCCAAAGCCGCTTTCGATTTCGTAGGTGTGCTAAACCACATACTCAATGGTTTATTTCATGTTACTCACTACTATAATTTCTCTGTCTTCCTTTGTAGGAGTCCAGCTCGCCTGGTATAGTATGATCCCAGCCAACAATTCAACTTCAACGACTCCTACGAGCTACTACTATTCGATTGACGGTGCCGTCCCAGCAATCCCGTTTGCGTTGCCTAGCCCCTCCAATGTGGCCCAGCATAACCAGCTTATCTTTCAAACAAGCAAACTCTCTCCCGGAAAACATCACATCGAGGTCACTCATGATGGGGGTAAAGTAGCGACACCTCTCTTCTTACAGTACCTCGTAATCCAAAACGCCACCCTCGCTGACTCGTCGCCCAACAATGGCACTGGGGTCAGCAGTCATGCAAGTTCACCGGTGTCAAGGTTCCCAACAGGGGCTGTCGTCGGAGGCATTATCAGTGGAATTATGGTGGTAGCGGGCATTATTTTCCTCCTACTTCACCAACGACGACGTCGACGAGAAAGTCAGAGACGATCAATTCTTCCTTATGGTACCCCGGACCTTACTCCTGCTTTTCCTGGTGTTAAACCGTTCAATATCTTCCCTGTGCCGATGGTGGAAGCAAAACGTCCACCGACTTACGGAAGACCCATGCCACCCTTCCCTATTCAAACGACTGGAAAAATTGTTAGGGCAGATCGGAGGGCAGTAGGCGTTGCTTCTATACCTTCCCCGGATGAGGAAACAACACTGCTCCGAAGCGATCCGCGTTCTGAGCGGGTGGTCCGTCACGAAGACAGTGGTGTCAGGATGCCTGGAAGAGATGGTGGATCGGTAGTGGAGCTACCGCCACTATATACCCCAGGTTAAGATCGCCCAGGTTAAATTTCTTCCCAGTTGCACATCCAACTTTCTCCACGACGTTTCAGTTCCTGGACGGTCATGTAGTTCAAGAGTCACGATCCCTCCGAACTTTTTTACAGGCGGTTTACTTGGCAAGACGGTACTCCAATGTATGCCCAGATCGCTTTAACTACTGTCGTTACATTTGACGGATAACGCGCCGCTGAAAATAGATAGGAAAGGACTATGTTTTACCGAGATAGGGTCTCATTTCTGAAGTACGAGATGTACGAATGCTATCGGATGACGGAGACTCTGACCAGAAATACGACAACATACAAGTCCAGGATCGCTCCTTACGACTGTATTTTCTTCCACATCACACTTCACGCGCACGGTCCAACCCAGCCCGCAAATGACGACGATGGCACTCTTGTGGCACTCCCATTCGAAATTGTCGAATTCATAATGCAATTTGTGTTTAGCCAGCGAAAAGACCACCACCCGGACTACGACACAGCGTCGTTGCCAGTCAAAGCCTGGTCGCTCGCACACCTCTAGCTGCTCATTTTTTCCCATATCGCCCTATCCTCGACGAGAATAAAATAAGGTAAGTCTCGTGAGAACGTTCGGACTTTTCGTCGCTTCTAACTTCTCGTCGCTTTCCCGGGTCCCCACAATGACGGAAACTGTCAGTTTACCGAAAACTATCACCCACCTGGGTGACTATCGAGGTACTAAGTCTGTAAAGTTATCGGAACACCACATAGGAGGGCCGGGATCGGGAGACGTCCAGAGATTGGCGACCACCACCACTACTAGGCCAAGTAGGGTCCTTATTCCTCCTTACCCGGCCAACAATGCAGTGGATGCTGATTTTCGAGGTCCTGTCCTTTCCGTTCTTTGTCTCTGCTCATCCTCTAAATATCTCTGCCTTGGCCACAACCCCAGCGCCCAACACTTGGCTGCCCGAAGGAGTGACTAACCACGGTGATCCAAAACTAATCTGCACCTCTGCGTCATGGTTCACAGTGGCTTCCTTCATTCTGGCCAACTATGTTGCACACGCCGCGACCACTCATACCTTTCCTGGGGAAAGGTTACAGCATCAGCTAATGGCTATGTTGACATCGATGATGTATCCTGGAGCTGGAGTGGTGAGGGGACTGACAGGCATTGCTAGAGGCATTCTGGCCTTGGGCGGGAAAACGGAGCTGCAAGAGGCGGCGGCGGCGGGCGCTCTCTGTATGGTGATTCGCACAGAAGATTGGACGCCGTTTCCTCAATGTTCCGTGCGTGGGGTGAATAATTATTCGTCGTAAGATCGTTGTTATTACCAGATATATATACTAATAGATTTTGTTTCTTTCAGTAATCCTGATGATCGCGACCCTCGGTCGTGGAAGGTGGACATGACACAGTGGCTACGACCCGCACAATTTATCAAGGGATGGACGTTAATCGATACAGTAGAATTGACTGGCTGTCCTGGCGCCTTCGAGATGTACCGAGAAATCCACGGTGTTCGGAAAGGACTTCCTAATGGTTACGCATATGCGTCTGTCCCTCCAGACGCAGTGATCGATCCCACTATCCCGGGATGTACAGTCCATCTTGCGACGTCACGCAATACCTCAAAAATCCTTGTCGCCATTTTCCAAACTGCGTACGCGTCGTACATTCTGTACGAATCACGCGGCGACCAGATCAAGCGCTTTGGATTCTTGGCGTTTTCTTTAACAGTCACCCCCTACGCAATTATGTCCATCATGAACCTCTTGGCCGGTTTGCTCTCCCCAATGTACCCGGCAGTCTTTCTAGTACAGTCGGAAGTTTCAGTCGAGCTCGAGGAACGTCATGGACAGTGGTTCGGCAATATGGCGGTGGGATCGCTGAGGCCGTTGAAGGACAACGATTCGACCACGTTCGTGATGCAGGATGCTGAGCCCATGGATAATGCAGTGGTCCTTCGTTCAGAGGCTACTGCCGCTGGCGACAATTCGGACGTCCTCATACCCGCCTTTCCACCCTTCGAATGGCTTTTCATTACTCCCTTCATTCCCATCTTCATTGCTCGCCTTTTCCCTCTCCCTTTCACTACCCACATTTCCCCCCGGTCTTCGCTGCCCACCTTTTCATTACCCTTTCCATTTCCCACCTTTTTACCATCCATCATTCTCAAGCGCCTTCACGCCGGCCTAGACGCCATGAATCGTCACTACCGCATCAGTTTTCAACCAGTGATCAGGCGCGTTGTAGGAAACCTGGTCCTCTTACTCATGTCAGTGCTCTTCGCGATCATATTGCCTCTCCTGATCGTCGGCATTCTCTCGCATTTCGCAACGGCCGGAAGCAAGCCTACGGAGTGGCTTTGGGTGGAGGAGTGGTACCTCTGCGGCGCGACTTTAGGGATTATGTATGCCCTGCCCTTTTACCCACTTGAAGGTTTCTTCAAAAACTCACCGAGTCGACGCTGGTACCTGTTTATTGCTTGCAAGTTGCCGTTATGCGCTATTGCTATTGGTGGGTTTGTGGTTGTGGGGAAACAGATTCGATCATATGGAATTTGTACAACACTCTGAGAGGACTGTGTCCAGGATTTGTGGGCGTCACTGAACGTCGCAGCTGGTTGAATGCAAAATGACCATGAACTGTAACCGTTTACTTTACAACGGGGGTGAATAATGTACGCATAACAAACACGACAATAAATGACCGAATAACTCTCAGAGTCCAAACGTCCACCCAAACCCAAAACCCAAACCCCAACCCTCATCAGCTATCACCACCCTCACCCTCACCCTCACCCTCGCGTCTATCATGTTGATGATGATACCCCCCAAAGCTCCCCACCACCTCCCGCTCATCTTCCACCAGCACCTCCGTGCGATCCGGGTACAGCGCGCTGACTACTTCTCTCTCCAACCACCTTTCTTCCTTTTCTCCTCCGTCCACATCCCCATCCCCGATGGGGTGTAGGCTGTAGTGGATGGAGAGCGCGGAGAGCACCCCGCCGTACGCGTGTGAGATTCCGGTGTCGATGATGAGGATTTTGCCGTTGCATCGGGATTTGATGTTCTGTTGGTTCGTTAGCCGGGTTCGAGTTCGGATTCGGGTGAGGAAAGCGGTAAATGAAAGGGACACGAAGGAAGAAAAGGAGGAAGAAAAGGAGGAACAAAGAAAGAAAGAAAGAAAGAAAGAAAGAACAGCGCACCTGGAAATCAGGCGTATGCCCCATGATCATCCTCCGTGTCCCGGTCTTCTTCAAAACAGCATCGACCTGCTCGCACACCGTCGCCTCGTCCTCCATCGCCCAGCCGCGGTACCACAAGGGGCCGTTGGCGCTGTACATCCGCGCTTCCTCCACCGTCGTACCTATCGAACGTGCAAAAAAAGAAAAAGAAAAAGCTCGTCAGCAAACTTAAAACTTATTTACGAGGCAGGAGACCCAGCTCACCTAGCGGGAACCCGGGGTATGGATGCGGTGGATGGGGAGGGGGCTGTGGCCTGTTTTGGAGCTTGAAGAGGAGGGAGGTGCTGAGAGCGTTGATTTTGGAGGGGAAGGGGAGGAGGTCGGGGTAGGTGGGGGAGAGGCCGCCGTGTACGAAGGAGAGGGCGGCGTGGGATAGGGGGTCGGGGTTGTGTTGTTTGGGCTTGGGTTTTTTGTGTGCGTGGTGGTGGTCGTGTCCTCGCTGGGCGTGCTCGTGCTCGTGCTCGTCTGCGTCTTCATCTTCGTCTTCATCCTCGTCCTCACCAAATCGCCAATGCACGTCCTCCTCGTCTTTCTGCACATGCAGCCCCATTCCCTGCGATAGTGATAGCGGTGGGTACGGCGTGTTCGGCGGGCCGATGGAGGGGTGCAGAGGGAGGCGGGAGGCGGAAGTGTAGTTTGCGGCCCAGGAGCGGCCGATGCGGCCTGTGGTGAGCATGCGTTGGCGGGCGGCGATGGAGCCGAATGTTTTTAGCTCGGAGGGGTAGACGTATCTTTTGGTTTTTTTTTTTTGGGGGGGAGTTAGGTTAGTGTTTGGGTTAGGAGGGGATGGGAGGGGAGGGGAGGGGAAGGGAAGGGCTTTACCTCCAGTCGCCTGATTATTCGGAGGTGGGGACGAAGACGGAGAGAGGGGTTAGTTGTGACCGGAAGCGCGGGTGGATGGGACGTACCGATAGCGTTCATCCACTCGTGGTTCCCGAGATGGGAGAGCACGGTCCCGCCTGCTTGGGCAGCTTGTGCGCGGAGCCTGTCCATCCATATGAAGAGGAGGATGGTGTCGTCTCCTCTGCAGGTAAGACCATAAGAAAATAAGAAAAATAAGAAGGAAATTAATAATGCAAGAGATAAATAGCGC
This sequence comes from Galerina marginata, assembly GCA_023014335.1. Lineage (NCBI taxonomy): Eukaryota > Fungi > Basidiomycota > Agaricomycetes > Agaricales > Galerinaceae > Galerina > Galerina marginata. The sequence goes on from JAECYW010000004.1 coordinate 3,326,171, forward strand.
ACCGGTCGATGATGTCCCCGGTCTGCACGAAAAAGTCGACGTCGCCGGACCAGTCCCCGTTGTCGTCGGTGACGCCTGCGAACTTGAGGACGCGTCGGGCGTTGGGCATGTCGCCGTGGAGGTCGCCGACTGCTACTATGTGGCGGGTGAACGGGACTCGGGTGCTTGAATGCGGAGGGTAATGCAGGTGATCCATCGGGAGCGCATGGCGTTCTGAGCCTTCATGCTCGTGCTTGTGCTCATGTTCATGTTTAAAGTCCTCTTTGACGGTCCATGGCCAGAGCTTGTGCCGAGCGAGAGTGGTGATATCTACTATGATCTGCCGCTGCGTCGGCCAGGTGGCTATGGCTGGTAGGAACTGGTGCAGCTTTAGGGTGTAGATGAGGTAGAGGAGCATCACGGGGATGAAGGCGAAGATGACTGCCTTCCGCCGCGTTGGGTTTAGCATTACCATGGTGGATGGCTAAGTGAGAGGAGGATGTGAAGAGGAATTGCGATTACAACGGAGGCTGTGTTGAGAAAGCGTCGATCACTTTGTCAATCCGATGTAACTAAATCGTTGCATACCTATGTGTCGTAGATATTCTTTCCGAGGGCTATTTAATGAGGATACGACGTGGACCAGCCAGCAGTGTTCGTCGGAAGCAAAGAGTGGTACTCATCCCTCCCGATTTGGGACCGGAAAGCCTCCATTCCAAACAAGAGCAATTATCCTCCGTTTTTCTGCGATGGCGGGCAAAACAGTTTCATCGATGAATCCAACGACGACTAGAAGCTAAAGTTCATTAGAAGACTCTAAAAAAACGCACAGTGAGCCGCGTTCTTTTTTTCTCGTCAATGTGCGACTTTCTGACCATTTTCGCATCTGATTCAGACTCATTTTGCGGTGCCGACAGCCGCTCAGACACAGCTTGTCATCTCCCACCACCATCCCCGCCCATCCTGGCTTTCTTTCAAATTCTCGTCCGCTCTCCTCTACTCGATTGTCCAGTGCAAAGGTACTCCTCATCTCTCACATCCACCCATAAGCTCACCCAAGCCGCAGACCACACACACGGTCATGGAGCACGACGACGAGGCACACGACTCGGACTCGCTCTTCGGGTCGCCTCCGCCGTCTCCCAGACCCACAGGTAGGCAGGCGCTGCCCGCCCCGGCACCGCCCAGCGTAGCCGTAGGCGCAGGCGTAGGCTTGAGTTCCAGCAGCAGCAGCAGCGGGCGTAGATCGAGCCCATCTACGGCCCCTCCTGCAGCACAAAAACAAAACGTGGGGACCATTGCACTTCCTGGTTCCCATCCTGATTCTGAACTACCCATCAATCCATTAGCCTTGTCGTTGAACCTTGGTATCGTTCATCGGCCTCCGGCCCAGCTCTCAACAGCTGCAAACGTAAATGCAAACGCAAATACACATGCGGGTAATGGTAATAACCCAGGGCAAAGAAACGTGGTCGGAGCAAGTACGACCACACAACCACGCGCCGCTTCCCCAAGCAGCTCAAGAAAGAAAACATCTCAAGGCCCCAAGCCAAAACCCAAACTGAAGAAACGCACCCGCCCCTCCCGCTCCACCAGCGCCTCAAGCACCCCCCAACCCGCCGGCCCCGAATTCGCCCTCCCAGACCCCTCCGCGCCGCCTCCCCCCAACTTCCTGCGCAACCAAGAAAACCTCCTCGGGCGCGCCGGGCGTGTTGCCGGCGTCAAACCCGCCTCCCTGACCCACACCGCTCAATCTCAATCTCAATCTCAATTCCAACCCCGAAAGCGCGCCCGCGGCTCAACGCCCACGAACCCCATCCTCATCGACGACGAAGACCAAGACGACACCCAAACCCCACGCCTCTCCATCTCGCGGGGCGCACAAGGACAAGGACAGGGACAGGGAGGGCCTTCGTCCATCGACCCTGCGCTCCTCACTGCGCCGACGAATCAGGAGATCATGGCTGTCCTCGTGGGGCAGAAGGATATCTTCGCTATTCTTGGGGGCATATTGAAGCTCGCTATGGGGAACGCTGCTGCTTCTCCTGCTCCTGCTACTACTGTCGGACCTGGCCCGGCCCTGGCACCAGGCGCGCGGAAGGCTGGAGGGTCGGCGTTCCAGCGCGGGGCGTCTCAGCAGCCTACTGCGCCGAAGACAAAGACGAAAACGAAGAGCCGGGGTTCCGCCCCTCCTCCTCCTCCTCCTCCTCCTCCTGCTCCTCAAGCCGCCTCTGCCTCTGCCTCTGCCTCTCCTCCCGCCCCAACCCAAACCCAAACCCAACCATACATAATCCCCCCCCTCAAAAAACGCAAGCTCAACCGCGTCCCCGCCGGCGCCTCCGACTGGGACGTGCCGTACCCCTTCCCAGAAGGACAAGGGCCGGCGCAGTACGGCGAGACGTGGGAGAGGGAGCGGGGGAAGCAGCTTGTTGGACAGCTTGTGGGACTTATTAAGGGCGCGGCGAGGAAGGCTGCTGTTAGGAAGTATTTGGCTGGGAGGGAGAGGGAGAGGGAGAAGGGGGGCGGGGGTGGGGGTGGAAACAAGGGGGATGGAAAGGGGAAGGGAAATGAGGGAGACTCGAATGTGAATGGGTATTATAGACCTGAGACGGCGATGCAGCCTCAGCCTCAGCCGCTGGACCCGCATATGATGAGCCAGGAGTGGAACCCTGCTTGGGTGCAAAGCGACGGACAGGTGTATGACGTCTTGCAGGACGCGAGCAACGCGTCGTGGGTATTGGGAACTGGTCCGGCACAAGGTGCCGCCGCCCAAAACCAAAGCGTTGGAACCGACAGCACGCTGCAGACGTTCGAGCAGCTCTTGGGGTCGTATGCTGCGTCTACGTCTACGTCTACGCAGGCTCCAGCGCAGGCTCAAGCTCAAGCTCAAGGACAGGCTTTCGATTTGGGTTCTGGGGCGCCTTCAGGTTCGGGGGCTACAATCTCCTCGTCCTCGTTTCCAGCTCCATCCCAAACCCAAACCCAAACCCAAGCACAAACCCAAACCCAAGCACAAACCCAAGCACAAGCAGGCGCACCAGCACCAGGATTCGACCAAACATCCCTCGACTCATGGATGTCCTTCTTCGCGGACAACTTTCCGTCCTCTTTCGATCCTTCGTCGATGGATTTCTGCGGTACGCCTACGCCTACGCCGACGACGGGAACGTCGCACTGCTCGACGCCTGGGGCTGGGGCTGGGGTTGGGGGTGATGTGGACATGGATGTGGACATGGGCGGGTTTGGGTTTATGGGCGTGGGCGTGGACGGGCTTGGGCTCGCTTCTGGTGTTGATGGGAATGGGTCGGCGTCGGCGCAGGGGCAGGTTGAGGCGTCGTCGTCGTCGTCTGCGTCGGGTGCGGGTGCGGGTGCGGGTGCGGGTGCGGGTGCGGGTGCGGGGTTGTACACTGAGGATCTCTCAGCGATGCTTTTTTCGATCTTGAATCAGCATCAAACTCAAACTCAAACGCAAACTCAAACGCTGGGGCAGGGTCAGGTGCAGAACTCCTCTACCGACATGCCGATGGATCTTACCAGCTTCAACCCCACTGCTAATCTTGCCTTCCCGGTATCGTCGTCGTCGTCCTCCGCGATTGGGGACGACGTGATCGATCCGAGTCTTTTGGCGCTCTCCACTCCTGGCCTTGGCCCTCCTCCTTCCGCGTCAAGACCGGCAGACCTCAACCTCAACCTCAACTGGGGCAGCCTCCTCGTCACGGGTGCGGGCTTTCCTGGTATGGACCAAAGTTCGAGTTCGGGTCTATCCCTTAACGCTATTTCTACCCAACAACAACAACTATCGCCCTCGCCCATCCCGTCGTCGAGCTCTCTGAGCGGGAGCGGGACGAGTGCGAGTGCGAGTGCGAGTGGGACCGACTTCGACCCGGCGACGCCTGCGTCTGCGTCTGCGTCGGCGGGGTGGGATCTGGCGTTGCCGGGGGTTTATGTGGATGTGGACGCGCTCGTGGCGGAGGGAGGGATTGGCGGCAGGGGTGCGGGTGGTAATGGCAATGGCTATGGGGGCGGGGGCGGTGTGGTTGGCGGTGATGAAGACGAAGGTATGTGGCACAGCTCGGTGTGGGATTTATATCCGGAGATTGAGATGGCTTTTCAAGGTCAAGGTCATGGCCAAGATCGAGGAGGCTGGGGTGCGGGATATTCGAAGGGAGCGTCTGTTAGTGTGGATGTGGATGCGGATGCGGATGAAGGCGATTTCGGGCTGCTGCCCGAGGTGTTTGAGAAGCTGGATAAAGGGAAGGGAAGGGCTGTTGATCCGCCTTCGCCTCAGCCTGTGGTGTGGACGACACCGAGTCAGGTATCAGCTTCAACTAGCGCTACGCCGATACAAAGACCCTCACTCCTCGTCCCCCCTCTTGCTCGTATAACTTCAAGCCAGAGCACAAATATCCACTCCTCCTCCTCCTTCTCCTCGGCCGCAGCAGCCTCAGCACTAGCAGCCCGCGCCGCGCGCAAGCAGCGCAAAGACGAGATTATGCAGCGGGCGAGGGAGAAGCGGGCGAGGGTGCAGGCTGAGCTTGATGAGGTCAAGATGCGGCTTTGGGCGACGACGGTTGAGCAGGCTGGGTTGGTTAGGTTGAGGAGGGAGATTGAGGAGGAGGAGAGGCGGGTTGCGTTGGCTGTGGGTGTGGGTACGGGTGGGGATGGGGAGGGGGAGGGGGAGGGCAGTTAACGTGATGGCGCAAAGAAAAAGAACAATTTACTTGGTAGGGTAGACTATGAAATTGTTGATAGTAATTTCTAATATGCTCGTAGCAGGTGCTTTGGATTTTACCTTGTTGGATGTCCTCAACAACTTGCTGTTTACATGTTCTTCCTATAATTACGTCCAGAGGTCAATGATAATTCTGTCACGCAGGGCCACAACATCCATACTCCGCCGGAAATGTCAAAAATCAGCGGTCTCTTCCTGTTTTTTCCCCCAACATGCAACAGACGTCTACTCTCGTGGAGACCATCGATGTCATCGAGAGGTACATCACCTCTGGCCCAATTGACGATGACTCGGAGTCGTTGGAGTTACATGTGGCAGCCTCGGCATTTGCAGAATTGGTAGCTCTGATTGACGAAGGGCAGTTGAAAGGGTGGGAGGGAATACGGTAGTTCACTATTTTATCTAATCGTCGTACTCCTGATTTGATGTGTGTATCAGACTCGATTATGAAGGCGCTACGGAGACCTTGATCCTCAAACGACGTCACAATATCCTACAGGCTCTGTTGACTGAAATGGCCGATAATCATCAGCTTCCTAACATTTCGTTGGGTGACGATGACCGGCGGCCTAACAAGATCAGGCAAGGTGGAGCGGCGGAAATCATGCTGGATGGCGGGAGGAGCAGAAAGGCGCCGAATGAAGCGCTCTACGACTGTGTTTTCGACCAGACCCATAAGCTCGCATCCTGCCCAACTGTTGTTTTTGAGATTGCTTTCGCCGGGTCCACCTCTAAACCTAAACTTGGCCACGATGCATGTCGTTACCTCGGTGGATCCATCGCTGCGATACAGCTTGTAGTGACTTTTGAGGTCGTCTTTTATGAGTCCTCTGCTCCCAATGGGTATGACGGGGTGTACAAGCATTGTACCCTCCGCACAATCACTTCCGATATGTGGGGGATCTCTGCGGTTGAGATTGGTACAGAGGAAGCAGGGCTTTGTGATACAGTGATCCCTGCTGATACCGACGACCCGCACACTTCGTACCACTACATAGTGGACGCACCAACAACTGGTCAACGAAACCTCCTGGCTGTCGAGAGGGCAAAAAGGCATATGGTATGTTCTGGTGTTGGCCTTAAACTGTTACAGTGGGCCTAATAACTCTTAGATCCTCGAGGATGGCAATATTTTCGAAGGCAGTGTAGAAATCGAATTTCATCACCTGTTTCGCGATATCCCGGATGGAAGGACATACGACGACATTGCCATCGAACTTTCTTACGCGGACATTCATGCCATGTTCGAGAAGAACCTGGAAAGCGATAATAAAATACGCAAGGAAACAAGTATAAGCCAAAGTCAGTCCGTTGCTGCAATTGCGGAGAGAAGGTCAGATTTGTTCGATAATATGAACAGGGTAACCAAGCGTATAGAGGCAAAGCGTTGGGCGAGACAGTGATAGATTACATTGCTCGAACAATTGTGAGTTGACGGACAATTGACGGAACCGTTTGGCTAGTGAACTGGTTTAGCGCCCAGTCATGATCTCTCGCTCATGTAGATTTATTGGGTTTATTCCGATAAAATTCGAGTAGGTGTACAGACACTAGATACATAAAATGAATGGCTCCTTCCTATTTCTCTGCGATCTACAGGAAATTTGGGAACTGCAGCCTATTCAGTAACGGTGTTGTCTTGCAGCAAATAAACACCGTCGACGCAGTCCGCCGACGCCCTCTCCGGTGTTTTCCAAAGTTGTCTCGTGAGCATATGATTCGACGTAATGGTAGAATGAAGGAATACTGGCATCAATTGAAACGGAATCGGCGACCAGGGCTTTCTCGCTACATACGTCCTTTTTATGCAATTTTTATGAGGAGACTTCCACTTTCGATGTGGCAAGTTTGGTGTCCCGTTTCCCGCTGTCACCTGACCTGAGTCCATTTTAAGAATTATGTAGTGTTTCGGCGGAAACTCAAAAGTGCTCAGTCGGTTCATGTCGTTCCTTCTCCAAAAACCAACCAATCACACCTGAACGTGATACTCTGTTTGGCGATACATCCATACGTCCACCTGGGCACGAATGCCTTCGCGTTTACTGTAGGCCAGGTACTTGTCCTGTTTCCTTCAGGCTTTTTTTCCGACATTTATACTGTCGGGATCAGATCGAGGCGGCAAACTCGTGTTTTCGAACCCTTCTAGGACTGTCTCTCGGGATTTTATTTTGGCTATTTTGTCTTTCAATCAACTGGGCTATCTCTTCTGAACATGTTGCACTATGTCTGGAGTAAAAACTGGCAGAATTGCAAGGCCATGATTTTCACAACAAGAATGCGGACTCGGAGCCCAGCCTTTCTTTGATGTCATTGATACGCGCCTTCGAGAAACTGGACGGATCTAACCCTGTCAACCACGTAAAGACCCGATTAATTTTTCTCTCGTCTGGAGCCTTGACTTGGGGAAACGTGTCTCCACCATCGTTGTGCCATCACTTTACAGATGCGTCAATTTCTTGGAATAAACCATTGGCAAATAATCTTTCAAGACGAAACAATAGTCTGAGCACCACCCTCGCACCTTTAGATGTGAACCCGCACCAAACGGTTTCTCGTATCTTGAATGTGACTTTTCATTTTTCAAACTCGTGGCATTACTACTAGATTGGTGTCAAAGCTGTCATCCCATATCGGCAAGTGAACTGAAGCGTCTCTTGTGGTTTAGATCGGCAAAAACGTGGCGTCATGGGACTGCTGATTATCTGGGCCTGCTCTTTTATCCCTATTAAAGAGTAGTTTGAAAGGTGAAGAATTTTCCTGCCCCACTTTCCTACCACGCTATTCGTTCTCAATGATTTTGCTACTTTTCCAGTCATTCTTCCTTCTTGTGGTCCCATGGGTGTGCTGGCGTTTAGTTCGACTCCGCTTGTTCCCAACGGTGTTAGATAATATCCCCGGTCCAAGAGCCCAGTCGTGGATAGCAGGTGAGACTCTACAATAGTAGGAGTTAAAAGTATACACGTCAATGATGTACTTTCGAACCAGGCTCTTTGAATGAATTAGTCAATACTCAGGCATGGGACTATCACCAAAAGGTCGCAGAAACCTGTACGTCATACCATAAGGCATAGGAATATCTTCACAGTTTGTTGTTAGATGGTGGTGTCACCCGAGTAAAAGGCGTTTTTGGGGTAAAATTCCTTTGATAAATAGAGATTCACTCTGAAGTTCTTTCCCATTACCCTAGGCCGACAGCATCTACGTGTTCGATCCAAAGGCGCTACATCATATCTTAATTAAGGTGAGCTATCGGTAATTAACATGTACTGAGCGAACAGAGTTAATGGGGGTATTTTTGTGTGAAGGACCAGCATGTCTACGACGAAACTGAAGCATTTTACGCGTATGCACGACGTATCACTGATTGTTGGAAGAAATTTCAACTTCAATTAGGGCAACCAAAATCATCTTCGGCGAAGCCTTAACTAATGCACGCGGTAGGAAACGCGCAAAATATTTCTGACGAACAACCGTTGACCGAAGCAACAATCTTACAGGTGAAAGGCATCGCCAGCGCCGAAAGATGCTTAATCCTTTTTTTTCAGTTTCCCAATTACGGGAGATGGGTGAATTCCGGTTCAAATATGGAATTGCCGTGGATCTCACATAGGTATCAGAGCCAATATTCTACCTAATCGCGTACAAGGTAGGATAGTCATTTTTCTGAATGGCGTTGTTAAGATCTCTCAATCCTAGATTGTTAGGTTCAGCGCCTCTTTATTGAGAAGGCTCAGCACGGACCACAGGAAGTTCGCCGCCTTTTTAAAACTGCCTTTACATCGTTTGGTAGTCTGACGGACCAAATAGATCGATATCATGAAATGGATGACACGTCTAGGCCTTGAGGTTATGGGGCAAGCTGGACTTGGCTATAGCTTCGACGAACTTACGGAGAATTCGGTTTTGCACGAGTATGCACTCGCCGCTCAGAAGTTGGCGTACGCTTTGAACCTTTCGCTGAAAGCAACCGTTGTTAAATAAATTTATTCTAGAACGATGCAGTCATCAATCGTCGTGGCCGACACTCTGATCCCATTGATCACGAAAATAGGGACCCCGCGGTTTAGACGATTTGTGGTTGATCTTCTCCCTTTCAAACGCATCAGAGTTCTTCGGGATATTGTCGACACGTTACATAGGACATCTCTGGAAATTCTTAAATCCAAGCGACAAGCTATCCACGAAGGGGAAGGTGCTGTTAAAGCTCAGATTGGGGGAGGGAAGGATATCATGAGTGTCTTGAGTAAGAAAGTCCTGATTCCGTATTTTACCGTCTACTAACCATGCAATTTCAGTGAGGGATAACATGCAGGCCAGTGAAGATGAAAGATGGTCGGAAGAGGAACTTTTAGGCCAAATCACGTCCGGATTTACTTTTCTACGTATTGTAGCACTTACTTATGACTTCGGAACAGGTCGTTGACCTTTGCCGGAACTGACACGACATCAGCTGCACTCGCCCGAACGTTGCATTTACTTGCTCTGCATAAAGACGTTCAACAGAAAGCTCGTGAAGAAGTCAGGAAAGCTCGAAAAGAAAGCGGTGGTCAGGACATCAGCTACGACGTACTTGTTTCTCTCCCGTATTTGGACGCGATCTGCAAAGAAACTCTTCGGCTGTGCGTGCACTTAGCTCTAGCGAGTCATGCCCAAACTTACTGAATCTATCAGGCACCCTCCTGTCTCTACGCTCACGAGAGTGTATGTGGATTCTGGAATATCATACTTTGTTGATTTTACTCACTTTGCTTCTTACGTAGAACCCGACAAGACGTACTGTTGCCTGTCGGAACGCCTATCAAAGGTTTGCATGGCGAAAAGATCCAAGAAGTGCCTCTCCCAAAGGGTACTCTTATTATTATGTCTATTTTCAACGCAAATAGGACTCCCCAAATTTGGGGCCCAGACGCACAGGAGTGGAAGCCTGACAGATGGCTTAAACCTTTGCCCGATTCTGTGGTTAATGCGCACATCCCCGGGCTTTATTCGCACCTGTAAGGACGACCTTTTCTTTCATTGAAGTACTCCCCGCTGACCATACTCTAGGTTAACATTCCTCGCAGGCGGGCGGGCTTGCATGTAAGGAGCCTTTACCTGATTTCCTATTATGACGATCAATGACATCCACTGCTTATAGCGGATTCAAGTTCGCCCAACTTGAGATGAGCAAGTCCCAGTGTTTTCGCGCAGGTTAACGTATCTCACACGGATTTCTCAGAGGTCGTCCTAGCACTGTTGCTTGAATCACTCGAATTTTCTGTTTCAGACAAGAAGATATTCTGGCAGATGAATGGAACTGTCACTCCGAATCTCCATCCCAACATCATTGGCCCAAGTCTCCCAATGGTGATCAGCTTGGCAAAGTGAAGGTACCCAGTTTGCTTGCTTTTACATAGGTGCAATTTAGCCGGAGGCCTTGAACGTACTTGGAGGAAAGGTTTGGAGTATAGGTCGGTCGTTTGTTGAGTACGGTGATTTACTTTGTCAAATCCTTAACCTACTATAAGTAAGCAAATGCAACCTCTAAGTATTAGATGAGTGGTAATACATCTCAAGTTCTCTCTTAAAATGGCCTCAATATGGGTGAACCTACCTTCCTGTCTGTACAACCGCGCAATCAGATCCAGCTCGGTAGTTTGAGGAAATCGCAGCGTCGACCGAAGTCAACTCGTGGATTTCAAAGTCAGAGTCGAGTCGACGAGCAGGCTCACTGTTTTGCTGGTGATTATGGACCAGGAAATACATACAGCGAGGGAGGAAAGGGTTTGGTTTATGGATGACAGTATGATAAGAAAGTATGACACAAAGTAAGGACGAAGATCTCAATAGTTGGCATGCTTCAGTATAAGGATAGAGCCTGTGATGAACATTTTCTTATAGCGTATACCATGAACCAACCACAAATGTTAATTGATATGTCACACAAAGGAAAGTAAAGAATGTAGAGAGGTTCCAACATTGGAACAACCAGCCGAAAAGAGAGACAAGAAAAAGAGTGTCTACAAGTGAAAAGAATGTACTGTTTACATAAACGAAACAGAACCGATAAAGAAAGTGGGTAAGGTGGGTAAGGTCACTAAATCACAACATTTATCCAGCCACTCAAGCAGGCAGTCACGGTGGCCATCATTGGTCGGCGGGTGAAATAAGTTGTCTAGGAAAAACCACAAGATCGTCCATGTCACCGTGTTCTTCTTTTACAATACTCACAGGCTTAGGCTGCCTGGTAGCTGATGTAAGTTGCTTCGGATCGGTAGGGTCAATTTGCCACCTGCCCTTCTTGCTCTTGAACATGGCCACAAGGAGAAGGACCAAGGAAGTTAGGTTGATAAGGGTCATAGGCAATAAATAGCCAATGAATGCGAAGTCGGCCGTCCAACCAAGGGCAATGTAAGTCACCCAGCCTTTCACCGCGGCGTTGCAAGACTCAGGCGGGGTGTTGACTGTATAGAGCAACCGAGTATACTCAACCTATTGCATTATGAAGAGGAATACGAGACGAATAGTTGAACAAGGACCTACCCCGTAGTCCAGGGTACCTTCTAGCATCGCTTGGTACAGCAACAAAGAATTGCTCTGCAGATCTCCTGCTCGGATACTGAAAAAGTTGTCTGCTAAGGACGTGACCGTTTCAGCTACGAGATTGACTTCCTGAGTTTGAGCGTCAGCTATCAGGGTCCCTAGTGCCCCTACGGCCTGATCGATGAACCCGGGGAACGTTGTCGAAGGAGAGGTTCTGTTGGTGGGAGAAGACCAGAAAGCACCAAAGTCCGAATTGTATCTTACTGCGAGTATAGCAGGTTTTATCAATGCGGTGCAGGTGATATTCCCTATCGACTTGGTATAATTTTGGAGTCCGCGCAGATAGAGTGAATAAGACGATGCCTCGGTTCGCGATTTGCATGCCCAAAACGTTAGACTGTTATTAGAGCTGAGGGAAGTGAAAGTTGTCCCATTTGGCAAAACGTCATCCTGTCCGTCGCAGGTGCCATTAAACTGTACAGTGCCGACCGCAGTTTGATTTCCTGAGTAGACTTGGACAGGGGATTGTGTGTCATGAGTACAAGTGATGTTACTTTCGATGCCTTGTTGATGGAGAGTGTAGACGTAAGAAGGGAAGAAGGAAGTCGATTCCGAAATGTTTCGGAGGCTGGTGCTCAGGTTACTCAACAGAGTTGAGTTGAGGGTATTGAAGGTCCGAACGCCATCGGGACCGATGGGCAATGCACCTCGGAGAGGTTGTAGAACTCGCAGACCACCTTTAGCACCGAGCCCACTGAAAGTAATAACTTCGGATACATTTGAAAGCGCAAGAGCCTAGAGATAGGTTGGCAGAGAACGTCAGTGGGATTTAAGTCATGGAAATATCAATTGACAACTAACATTGAGACGACCAGATTGCAGGATATCCGTCATTGCACTATCCCTACAGGTGTTGTAGTTTAGACCTTGGTTACCGTACATCTAATATTTATATGGATTATGTCAGTGGGACAGATATTTTAAAGTAGTTTGGGCACATGCCCCTCACCTTCCACTGGCAGGTGTTTGTTATCGGCATCGGCATCGTTTGAGCGTTGAGCCAGTCCAAACAGGCTGAGCTAGCGTTTGGTGAGAAGTTAAGCTCGGTACCATTGAGAGGTGCCTGCAGTTCAATTGGGAATGGGGTTAGAATAGTCGTGACACCAGATGTTATGAAGGTGAAACATAATATGCAGAGCAGGACCAACGCAGGACGCGTCCACCTTTTTCGGGCGAGCATGTATTTCAACTCCTCCCAGCCCCATGGGAAATGGCGATTCCGAAAGGCTGAAATAAGGGAAAGGTGATAGAATGAAACTTTATCCCTGGGGGCCATCCACGTTTGAGAATGGCGAAGGATGCTTGTCGAAAAGAGGGATCCCATAATTAGGTTGGAAATGACGGCGATCAGTGTGATGCAGAAGTTGATATTCCTGGGGTTGTTCTTGACGATGTCGGCAAAATGGCCACTTAGCTCTATGTTACCACGAGCAAGAAGCACCCCGAAGAATGCCCAGGGCCAACACAGCATGATAAAGATGATAAAGAGCAAAAGAATGTCGATCATGCCGACGTGGTAGGCCAACCCGGTAGCTGGAGCAGATGACGAGTATGAGCTTGGGCTTACGCACTGAAGAAATAACCTGGGTTGGTCGAAAATGACTGACCGGGAGCAATGGACAGAGCTGTAGTACCATGTTCTTTGTCCGACTGGTCAAGATGGTGCCCAGGGAGTGGGGAGAGTGTGATTGCGCTCATTTGAGCCAGTGATGGAGAAGGGAATTGTGAGGCCACAACTACGGAGGGACGATAAGTTATTATATCTTTGAAATTCGTACGTGGGTATGGGTTGGGTATAGGGTAGGGTTTTGCTGTGTTCTGTACGTTATGTTTTTTTCTTCTGAAATCAGCCCGGTAGTGACTACTTATGCCAAGAAATCCGACGGATTGACGGTATGAGTCATTCTGTACGGAACTCCAATGAATTAGCAGTGCCGATGTGAAGGAATTGGACGCATTGATACTCTGAATCCTTGTATCATCCTTGAAAAACAAGGGAATAACATTGAACTGACAGGTTGATCACAAAGGGCGGGCGAAGGTTGTCACAGTGATAGCGTCCCGAGCTCAGAAAAACAAAGTAAGGTCCAGATGTGTAGGTTGACGGCTCGAAGCAATGGAGACTCCGCAGTTGTCAAACCTACTCGCGGCCAAAGCGAAAGTGACGCCACAGAGTCTTCGTAGACACCACGATTATCTGTAGCTATGGGCGTTTACCTCATTGGCGTTCCGATGCGAACTGCCTTGGGTCTGCAGCCTAGGAGTTCGGGTGCTGCGGGGACGCGCCATTCAGTCGGCTCTGTGGTTGTGGCAGACTGGGAAGGCGACACGTCGGTTGATTGAAGCTGCTCTTCGGAATTGGGTAGAGGCAAAACTTGATTTCATTGTGCATCATTGAATGACGCCAAGTCCGAGATCCCTTCTGTGGCAGGGAGTCTCCAAGTTCATATTCCAATTCTGAGTTGAGAAAATCAAGGCTGGAGAATACAAAAAAATAAGCTGGTGAATTTTTGACGTGACATGAATAAGTGCCTTACAATTGTAAATTATATCCATCCATGACGAGAAATGGATATATGAGAGTATAAAATAGGGTATATAAAAGAGGGTGAGCTGTCGTGGCTATGGAGGTCGCGATAAAGGGCGCGAGATGACCAAGACGCGGGATGCCCTTGACGCGTCGTCGCGTGTCGGACATTGAAACTCGGCTGTCCGTTTTCGTATTCTCAATTTGGCCATTTGGCCACATCGCCTTCCTCTGGTTCAGCCATTGGACCATGCCGGTTAATACTACTACTACTATCAGCGGACCAGGACTCAAGCCACTGCTGTCGTTGATTTTGTCAATCAACTGGCTACTGGGTTATCCCCTTTGAACATGTTCCACCATTTCTAGGAGAAAACTTGCAAGTTTATGGTTTTCACTTGGTTTTCACAACAAGAATACCCACTCAGACCTCAGCCTGTTCATTGCTATCGCTAATAATATGCGCCTGGGAGACTGGAAGGCTCTAACCTTGCCAACTACGTCAGGCCTGACTCCATTGATATACCTCTCGTCTGGAGCCTGGATTGATCAAACGTGCTTTCACCATCATTGCGCCATCACTTTACAGATACTAGTACACAAACTTCTTCATCTGCAAAATACCCTTTCAACACGACATAATAGTTTGAACACCATACTATCCTTGCACCTCTAGATGTAAACTCGTACCAAATCGTTGGTCTCATGTTGGACTGTGACTTTTCATTTTGCAGACCGGTTGCTCGACTATCATGGTATCGAGGCTGTCATCCCATATCGGCAAATCAGTCAAAACATCTCTTGTGGATTAGACCGGTAAAGACACGGGTCGTGGGACTCTCAATCGTTTAGGCAGGTTCACTTATCCCTCTTAAAGAGTCGTCTGAAGAGGTGATGATTTATCCTTTCCTCTTTCCTACTCCGCGACTCGTTATCAATGATTCTGGCTTTTTTCCAGTCGTTCTTCCTTCTTGTAGTTCCATGGGTGTGCTGGCGTTTAGTTCGACGCCGCTTGTTCCCGACGGTGTTGGATAATGTCCCTGGTCCAAAGGCACAGTCGTGGATCGCAGGTAAGCCGTCCACAGTGTTAGGAGTATCAAAAGTAAATGGATAACTGACATGCCTTCGAACTAGGCTCTTTGAATGAACTAGTCAATGCGAACGCATGGGAATATCACCAAAAAATCGCAGAAACCTGTATGTCATATCATAAAGCATAGTACGACTACCCTCACAGTTTGTTGTTAGATGGTGCTGTCACCCGAGTCAAGGGTACTTTTGGGGTAAACTTCCTTTGATAAATAGAAAGGAACTCTGAGTTTCATTCCCGTTAATCTAGGCCGACAATCTCTATGTGTTCGATCCCAAGGCGCTGCATCATATCCTAATTAAGGTGGGCTAGCAGTAATTAACGTGTACTGAGCGGAACAGAGTTAATATGAGCATTTTTGTCTAAAGGACTTGCATATCTACAGCGAAACAGAAGCATTTTGCGCGTATGCACGCCGTCTTCCTTATTACTAGAAGAAATTTCAACCTCAAACAGGGCATCCAAAATGATCTTCGGCGAGACCCTAACTAATACACATGGTAGGAAGCACACGAAATATTTCTAACGAGCGGGCGTTGACTACAGCGACGACCTTACAGGCGAAAGGCATCGCCAGCGCCGAAAGATGCTTAATCCTTCTTTTTCAAGTTCCCAATTACGAGAGATGGGTAAATTCTGGATCAGATACGGTATTGCCATCGGTCTCACATAAATATCAGAGCCAATCTTCTACCAAATTGCGCATAAGGTAAGCTAATCATGCTTCTCAGTGGTGGCGTTTAGATATCTCAATTATAGATTCATAGGTTCAGCGCCTGTTTATCAAGAAGGCTCAGCATGGACCGCAAGAAGTTTGTCATCTTTCTAAAAACGCCTCTACATCGTTCGGTGGTCTGACGGATTAAACAGGTCGACGTCCAGAAATGGATGCAACGTCTGACCCTTGAAGTTATCGGGCAAGCTGGACTAGGCTATAGCTTTGACGAACTTACGGAGGAGTCTGTTCGGCACGAATATGCACTCGCCGCTCAGAAGTTGGCGTACGCTTTGAACCTTTCACCGAAAGCAACCGTTATTAAATAAATTTCCTCTAGAACGATGCCGTCATCAATCGTCGTGTCCGAAACTCTGATTCCATTGATCACGAAAATCGGGACACCGCGTTTTAGACGATTTGTAGTTGATATCCTTCCCTTCAAACGCATCAGACTTCTTCGGGGTATCGTCGACACGTTGCATAAGACATCTATGGGTATTCTCAAGTCCAAACGACAAGCCATTCGTGAAGGGGATAGTGCCGTTAAAGCCCAGGTTGGAGGAGGGGAGGATATTATGAGTGTTTTGAGTAAGAGGACCTTGATTTCGTATTAGTCTCCGTCTGTTAATAATTCAATTCTAGTGAGGCATAACATGCTGGCCAGTGAAGGCGAGAGATGGTCGGAAGAGGAGCTTGTGGGCCAAACCACGTCCGGCTTTCTTTTACTGCGTACTGTAACACTCACTAACGGCTTCCGCTACAGGGCTTTCACCTTTGGGGGAACTGACACGACATCAGCTACGCTCACTCGAACCTTGTATCTACTTGCTCTGCATAAAGATGTTCAAGAGAAAGCTCGTGAGGAGGTCAGGAAAGCTCGGAAAGAAAACGGTGGTCAGGACATTGGCCATGACGTCCTTGTCTCTCTCCCGTATTTGGACGCAATTTGCAAAGAAACTCTTCGACTGTGCGCGCTTAGTAGCTCCAGTGAGATTTGCCTAGACTTACCGAATCTATCAGGCACCCCCCTATTTCCACGCTCATTAGAGTGTATGTGGAATATCGTATCTTGCTGATTCTACTCACTTTCGTCTCTTATCTACTAGAGCCCAACAAGATGTCGTGTTGCCAGTCGGAACGCCTATCAAAGGCTTGCATGGCGAACAGATCCAAGAAGTGCCTCTCCCAAAGGGTACTCTTATCCTTATGTCTATTTTCAACGCAAATAGGAATCCCAAAATATGGGGTCCAGACGCACAGGAGTGGAAACCTGAAAGATGGCTTAGTCCTTTGCCAGATTCTGTGGTTAATGGAAACATCCCCGGGGTTTATTCGCACCTGTAGGACAGCGTTTTTTTCTCAATAAAGTGTTCCTTACTAAAGTATATTTTAAGTTTAACATTCATCGCAGGCGGGCGGGCTTGCATGTAGGGAACCTTTGCCTGCCGTCCTATTGAAACGAATGATGACATCCATTTTATAGCGGATTCAGATTTGCCCAATTTGAGATGAGCAAGTCCTACTGTTTTCGCGCAGGTTAACGATATCTGACATGTGTTTTTCTCAGAGGTCATCCTGGCACTGTTGCTTGAGTCACTCGAATTTTCCGTATCAGACAAGAAGATATTCTGGCAAATGAATGGAATTGTCACTCCAAATCTCCATCCCAACATTATTGACCCGACTCTCCCAATGGTAATCAGCTTGGCAAAGTGAAGGTATCAAATTTGGTTGCTTTTACATAGGTTCAAGTTAGCAGGAGGTTTTGAACGTACTTGAAGGAGAAATTCGGAGTAGCTAGGCTCACCTCAGATTTCTTTATGTATTTTTATACAGTTGTGTCAAGAACATTCTGTAAGTCCAGCTGGAATGGTCGACATGCTTCTCTTGCCACCGATTGCCAAGATAAGTTTCACTGTTGAGCACTTCTTGGGAGGTTCAGACTGTTGTAATGTGACATGGGCGCTTATTTGGCGCTTATTCTTTTTGTGGCCCAGTTTGATCTGAACACCATGTCCAATAAAATTGCATAAAATTTTAAGGCCTCCAGAGAGACGATCTACAGTCCTCTTCTAATAAAAATACTCACTCAAATGTATATTTGGAAAATATAAAAGCAAGTCCACCCGCAAAAATAGCAGAATTTACACTCCAAACAAAAGCTTCTCTAATCCCATTAGCTGGATTTGGAGCGTTGGCAGCTTCTTTGACAGCGAAAGGCCCTTCGGCAGCAACGACGAAACCGTCTTCGTATCTTTATCAATGCCAGCCTTCGAGAGTGGTTCCGGCGGGATTCCGTCATATGCGAAGAATCCCACCTTGTCTATGTAATTGCGTTTGACGTAAAGGGAGATCGGTGGTTGCTGGGGCCGGGACTTTCGGGATCGAGCTTGGGTCGATCTTGAGTCGTGGTTGGACTTGAAGGGGTTCGGACTGTAACTTCCCTTAGATTTAAAAATAGTGCCACGTCCACTTCCGGGTTGCCGCCCAATCCAGGAGGCGCCATTGTGGAACGCTTGAGATACTCGGGCTGGGATGGAGCTCGGATCTAATCCTGTATTGTAGTGGCTGTCTCACATGTTTGCTTTGGAGAGGATGCTGGGGGGTTAACCTGAATTCGCTGGTCTTTGACTTCTGGAGAGAGCCAGAGCAGTGGGACCATTCGATCGCAAGACTCATCCTCTCCGTTGATCTCAATGCTTGTGCCGACTATTGACAACGAAGAGCTCCTTGCTATTATGAGTATGAGAAGAGATGAGAAAAAATGATTCGTTTGATAAGAGCTGTACATTTTTATACAAGTCGTGGTAGGCCGCTTTTTGGGAAGGAAAAGTCACAAGTCGGAAGTGGTGAGATTCATGGTTCAGGGCGAGGCAATCCGACAATCGTCGACGCCCTAAGTCTTGGGCCTGTCAATGCTTTCATGTGGAGTTAGTGGGTTTTCGTATAGAATAAGTATCGAGGAAGATATCGATCAACGGATATGGACCGTGTGTCCCACCGTACGAAGCACATGACTGAAATTAAGCGCCCGTGCGGGCCCGGGTGTGACGACCTCTTCAAGCGGTCCTGCATTCTACGTCGGCATGCTAGGTACTGGACAGCCGGGGATGATCAGGTCGCTTTGTTCATATTCCGAGTTGGATTTACGCTGGTATTGAGGGTGGTTTTTACTGTATTTCCAAAACGGGTCTCCTCAGAGTCAGAGTGGGGAGGCAGGTATAAGACGGTTCTGAATTATGTAGTAAGCTCTCCGCGGTGGAGGTGAAGTTTATTTGTGGCTGCAGGCTGCAGCGTGCCCTCTTTGGGGATACACCGTGTGGTGCTTGTATCTGTAGGTGTGAGATGGCCGTTGGTTTTGGTCTACCCGATTTGGTAGACTGATCTTGTAGACTGTGACGGTACAGCTATCGTGTATTGCTGGAAATTCATTATAAAAGACGAGCGATTTTATGGGTAGATGTGCGTGCCTTGGACGCGTATTTGCAAATACGAGTTCTTCCATGTTATTGGGCAGTGCAATGAGTCACCTGTGCCTCGGATGGCATGGGCATGGCTATGGCGCTTCTGGCGTGGTGGCCATCATCATATATTTCGCAAATATAAGGTTCTGCGGTAGTGTCAATGTGACATAGGTTATTCTAGCACCCATGAGCGCGCCAGTAGTCATAATCAGTGTCCCTAGCTTTGGTCCGTCCATTTCCTAATCTTTAGTGAGGGATGCCATCAGGCACAGCCAGAAACGTACTTTCTTCCGCATTCCTATCAATTCAGAGCGCGAGAGCCAAGTTCGAGTGGCGAACATGACCGCGGAATGTTGATGTCGTGTTCCAGCTCAAAAGCCACGGAAAACAGGAAATTAGGAGATCGAGACGGGGAGTTCATGCCGCGGCAGCAACGGGAATGAAAACACCGAACTCAGTTTCGTATCGCTTCACAGAGACTGAGGCTGATGTTCTTCTAGGTACATACTCGAGTAGTCTGATAACAATGATACATCCAGGTTATTTGATGGTTTGTGGTACTAGTACTAGCGTGGATATTGCGGTGTGAGCAGAAAAATATGCTGTGTACAAGTCGCAGACTAGTAGGTGCAGACAGAGAGCCGGCGGATACGGAGACAACGGAGAGGAGACTAGGGCATACAGGACGTCGATCAAGTGATGATCAGGGTAAAGTGCTTTGCAGCGAGGTGGGACCCCGGGATTGAAATTGAAAGTCCGCTGTAGTGTGTACGGGGTACTCGCGTGAGTAGAGAAAGGTTTGACCGCATCGACCACCTCTGTGTCGAGACCCCGCGACCTGCTCGCATTAAACAGCTTTCTGGTGTCTGGACAACCGAGCTCTTTTCTTTCTCTTCATTATTATCTTCTTTTCTTTCTTTCACTCTTCTTCCAATGGCCACTGCTGCCCGTCAGTCAAAAGCTGCCAGGAAAGGCGCCGCAGAGCAACCCAACGCTCGGTATGCTGTCTTGTCTTTTCCTCTTATCCTCTGCTTACTCGCAGCAGCCGCCCGCCAGCCTGGGGCTCCGGTGCCCGAGCATCCCCGACCTTCTCTCCTACCACCCCCCGCCAGCAGCCCGCTGCCCCCGCCGCCGCTGCCCCGGCCCCGGCCACCACCACCACCACAGCCGCCGTCCCCTTCCCGCCGCTCGCCCAGTCCCCGCCCCAGCCCACCACCGCTGCCCCCGGTCCCCGTGACCGCGTCCTTCAGGCCCTCTCAGGCTTAACCGTACGTCCCTCTGATATCCGCACCGAATTGATCGGCCCACCTACCCTTGCAGGGCACGACCGTCACCCTCGTCACCAAGTCCGCAAATCGCTACGAAGGCGTCGTCGCCTCCGTCGCCAACACCGACGGCGACACAGCAGGCGTCACCCTCAAGGACGTCAAGGACGTTGCCAGCCCCGGCGCACCCCTCAAGGAGTCGCTCTTCGTCCCATCCACCAACATCGACCACTACACCTCCGGCCCCGCAGACGCCCGTCCCACCAACGGCGATTGTGAGTGCCCTGCACCGATCATTCTGCCCTGTCACTTACTTGAGATTTTTTCATGATCAGCATTCCGCACAGACACCGACATCAGCCTAAAGAAGGCCCCAGCAGGTACTGCCCCCGCCCGCGAGCGCGACCTGCAGGCCTGGGTCCCCAGCTCCGCCGACCCCGCACACCCCGCCCTCGCACCCGACGAGGACACCTTTGGCCAGGCTGCCGCGAACGGCGCCACCTCGTGGGACCAGTTCTCAGTGAACGAGCAGCTCTTCGGCGTCAAGGCTAGCTTTGACGAGGACCTCTATACCACTAAACTCGACAGGAGCGCGCCGGACTTCAAGGAGCGCGAGCGCAAGGCGCAGAGGATCGCGAATGAGATTATTGGAGTTCGTATTATTTTGTCTCTATTTTTTTTTCTGGCATCGCTAATAATGGATGACAGGCTGCTACTAATAACACACACATCGCCGAAGAACGCGGCATAGTAGACGATAGCGGCGCCAACGAGGAAGACAAGTGCGTTTCTCTCCCTCTGCTCCCACACATGCCCAACCCCAACTCCCCCGTTGCTCAGGTACGGCGCCGTCGTCAGAGGCCAAAACGCTTACGTACCCCCTGGTGCCCGCAAAGGCAGCTTTCCTGCGCCTCCCACCACTAATACCACCCCCGCTGCTGCTTCGAGCACAGAAGCAAAAGTGGACGTCCCAAAGGTATCCATCAACGGCCCAGACGGCGCTGCCGTCACCAGTACCCAAGGCCAGTCCCCGCCGTCCTCCAAGGCCGCGTCGCCCGCGCCGACTAGCGTTGCGGGTGCGACGAAGGTTAGTCAATGCTGTCTGTTGCTTGGTGATCGTTGAACGTGTTGTTGATCCCCGTTATGCTTGACAGCCCCCTGCTGACCCGCTCCCTGCGTTCCGCGATTTCGTAAAGGACGAGAAACAACGGCTGACGCAGAAGCGCCAAGCGCTCGTGAAGAGCGAGATGGAGAAGCGTATGGCGGATCTGGTCAAGTTTAGTCAGAGCTTCAAGGTGTGTGCCCCTTGCCCTTGCTTGCTTCTCACTGCGCCATCATTATTATACTCTTTTTCTCACTTCGTATTTCATTTCAATTTCATCCCTGTAGCTCAACAAACCCATCCCGGAGGACCTCGTGCCCATCCTCGCCAAGGACGAAGACAGGCAGCGGCAGATCAAGGAAAAAGCCAAAGCAGACGCGGCATCTAACCTCGCGCGCGCCATTGGCCCGTCGACGCCGGCGACGGCGTCGCGCGGTGTTGCCGTAGCCGGTGCGAAGATCGCGGGTGGCAAGCAGGGCGGGGCTGGCGGGCAAGGGCAAGGGCAAGGGCAAGGAGGCGGAGGAGGCGTGACGCAGGCGCTGGCGGGCAAAGGCGGGGCTGGGGCTGCTGCTGCTGCGAGTGGGAGTGGGAGCGGGACTACGATCTCGGCTGTTGCTTCTGGTGCACCTGCTGCTGCTGCTGCTGCAGGGGGTGTGTCTGCGCAGAAGACGGTGTCGGGTGCTTCGCACGCTGCTGCTGCTGCTGGGTCGTCTTCGACGAACGCTACGCCGGGAGTTAAGCCTACCACTACTGCTACTACACCTGCGAAGCCCGCGACGACGACGGCGGGGTCGAAGAAGATAAGCATGGTCATCCAGAGCATCCCGCCTTTCAAAGGCCCGAACAAGGTCAAGGCTGCGTCTAGTTCTACCCCGCATAGCAGTGCGAACGGGACGCCTGCGCTGGGTGGTACGCCCACGCAGACTCCGACGCCGAGTAGTCTGGCGCCTCCTTCGTCGGGCAAGAACGCGAATGGGAACGGACCGACTGTTAATACTAATACGAATGCGAATGGGCAAGGACATGGGCATGGGCATGGGCATGGGCAGGGCAAAGCACAAGGCCAAGGACAAGGACAAGGAGCGTCTCCGATCTCCCCGAACGCGGCTGCGAACAGGCTGAACGTGAACGCGTCGTCGTTCCGGCCGAATCCCAAGGCAAGTATTGTTTTTTTGTCTTTTTTGTGTGTGTTGGAGCTGACGGAGTCGTGCTTTTTTCTGACGCCTTTTTATTATTTTCTTCCTCCCTTTTTTCTTTCTCTGGATTTGTGCTTTTTGTGTTTGTGTGTGTTTTTTTAGGTTAATGCGAGTGCTGGTGCATCGCCTGCGCCGAATGCCAATGCGAAAGGCCCGAGCTCGGGCTCGAACTCGAGTGGGCCGGCGTCGAATTCGGTGTCGCCCAAGCCTAAGCCTGATTCTGTAAGTAATATTTTCTACGTCGCGTATGAACGGATGAAACGACGGGTTGGTGTTGACTTGGATCCGTCTCATCTTGTTCAGGCCCCAGCTACCCCCAACCCGTTCTTTGGCACCCGCCCGATCAAGAAAAGCACGCCTGTGCATGTGAAGGACGACTTTAACCCGTTCAAGCATAACAAGGTCGTCGACGCGTCGCAAGTCGGTGCGTACATTCTTCATTGCCCTCCAAAAAATAGAAAAACTTAAGTCGGCCTGCTAACTTCGTCCTCGTACCCGCAGCTGCCCTCTGGCCGTACAGCGGCAAACGGTACATCCAGATGTTCCCACAACCGCAACACGCGCCCGCCCAGCACGCAGCGCACATGGTGCCCCCCATCCCGCCGCCGATGCCGCCGCCGTCGTATGAGGAGGTGGACTCGGCGGCTGCTCAGCAGGCGGCGCAGCAGCACCGGGGGTATGTGTATGCGTATCCGCCGTATGGGTACCCGCCTCAGGTGTGTGCTTTTTGCGTGTTTGTGTTTTTTTTTTGGGTATGGGTTGATTGGTTTGTTGATTACTTTAGCATATGATGCCTGGTATGGCTCCTCCTGGTCCGCCGGGCGCGTATATGCCTGGACCGTATATGCAGCCTATGCCTTATCCGCCTGGGATGCCTCCACCAAATGGTGTGTCCCTCCCTTTCCCTCCACGCTCTTCTGTCTCTCTCCTTGTGTTTGCTTTATCGTGTTAACAACCCGCTCCCTCGTGAATCCAGCGATGTACTCCCCCGCGATGGGCCAAATGCCACGTACGTCCTCGCCCCTCGCCGCACCCCCCGTCTTCCTGTTTTTTGCCCAAGAACCCATGCATAACTTGACAGCCCCTCAAGCGTACATGCAGCCGCCGCCGCCTGGGGCATACCCGCCTCCCCCGCCGAATGGGGCGGGCGGCCCGCGCCCTTCGATGCCGCCGACGCCGATCCCGTCGCATGCGCATCCGTATTATCATCAGAGTCCGCAGTGTATGTGGTTTTTCTTTTGACTTTTTTTTTGGGTTGGAGTGTGGTGTTTGGGTATTGATATTATGTTTGTTTGTAGTGCAGCATGCGTATCCGATGATGATGCCCCCTCCGCCGAATATCCCGCCACATGCGTATGAGGGCGGCCCTGCGCCGCCTGTGCCGATGGGAGGACACGCTTAGGGTTGGGCTGGGTTGGGCTGGACGGGTGTGGGTGGGTGGTGAAAAGAGGGTCGTGGGGATGGGTATGATGACGATGGCGATGGCGATGTCGATGGCGGCGGCGGCGATAGCGATGGCTATGGCCATGGCGGTAACAGCAGCAGCAGTGACGGTGGCTCCTTTTTTTCTTCTTCTTTTTCTTGTTGGTGTTTTTTCTTCGTTTTCTTTCTAGTGGAGGAGAGGAGGGTGTTTTGTGTTTTTCTTTCTTTCTTTCTTTCTCTTTCTCTTTCATTTCATTTGGTTTTGTCTTGTTGTGCTTTTCAATTTCGTCGTTGTTCTCTCTTCATCCTCAATCCTCAATCCCTCAATCCTCATCCTCAGTCGTTATCGTCGTCGTCGTTAGCATCCCATTTGTCTAAGCGTATCTCTCGTCGTTGTTTTGGATCCACACTGTAGCTATTTTTCCTCGTTTTCTGTCGTTGTTGTTGTTGTTGTTCGATGTGTCGTTGTCGTCGTCGTCGTCGTCGGAGCCGCCGTGGATAGATCTCGATCTGAAAAATGCTACGACTTGTTGAGGATTTTGGGTTTGTGGTTTGTGTTTAGGTGCTATGCTTTTGATTGGGTAAGATACTAAGATATGATGGACATCAGCTTGAAGCTTGGGTGATCAATTAGGTGATGTCTTATCCCAGACCATGACATTATTGAATTAGCTTGTTATGAGATGACCGGGACCTCACAGACAGTCTGGATGCTTCTTTGATGCATACAATAATCGCCACAGGAGGACTCAAGTACAAGGCTTACTGGGACCCCAAGGGGACCCCCGCCGTTGAGAGTGGATTCGAATCACCAGCCACTTATTAATTTGGTCAGGCTGTCAGCTGGGCACCTTCGAGGCGGGTCTAAAAATCACCAACACAATATTTATCACGTCCTTGAACACTACCAGAAAGAAAGTGAAGCAGAGAAATGGGTTTTTATGCCCACTCTCCGGTTCGCGTCGCGACGCGTTGACGGAGATCACATGACACATTATCCACGCTCCGGTCCGCCTTCCCGCCATTTGCTAAATTTCAACCTCGACCTCACCGTGACAAGTGGCGACCACCATCCATGCTCCGGCGAGTATATCGCCCTGCGAAGTCTCTAACATGTCTTCACGCAAGGAGCTACACGGCCAACCCGACGTCAGTATACCCTTATAAAAAGCTCAGAGGTTAGTTAAATTCTAACGAACCCATACGCCACCCTTATTCATCCGTTCTGTTTGCTAGCTTTCCCTTTCGTCATGTCTCCGGAAACAGCCCAAAGGCGCATGGCCAACCATGCACAACGCTTGTGTGGAGGGCGGTACTTCTTGCGCACGACCTTTCTTGACCTGTTTCCCGACACTTGGGACATCAAGTTCAAAAGGCCGATCTCATTTGCTGCGGTGTACTTTCCAGCATGGTTGATTAGCGGGACAATGTTTTCTAAGGTGATTTTTGATGACACGAAGGTCCGTAATTCTACTCTTTACTTTCTTGTTCTTTCTTACTTATCGAACCAAAACAAGGATCTCACTTTATTTTTCTTTTCCAAAATTACGTGAGTCTCTTCAACTTGTATAGTAGCCCTCCCTTCTGAATAATGTTGGGCCGCAAGATATCTGCCAGGCAAGTCATCTCAGGATATTCAGTGAGATTATTATGCTGATCGACGTTTAGGATGCGATCTCTCGACAATGTCAACTCCCGTACTCTGGAATTATGGATTGAGCGACGTCGAACCAGTTCCTCTCACCGAAAATCTATTAACACAACACGATCTTAGAGTCAACTGTGTTCCATTCAACACCTCCCCATTCTCTGTGCTGGACCTTTGCTCTTCGGTTAGCGAAGATGGGTTTAGTCTCAAACCAGGAGTCAAGATCATTCCTCACATTGTAGATGATGTACAGTCTTCCACACAACTATGCATCATTGAATTACTTTCTGACTTGTGCGCTAGTTTGTTGCAATGCCCGTGCTCCTTCCGCTCTACGTGGCTACATATGCTGATGAAAACCACGATTCTGGGGACCTTTTGACAATGTATATTCAAGCACATTCGAATGATGTACGCTCTCCCGGACTCCTTTCTTGAGCCAGTCCTAGCAGTGCTTACCCCATCTATTTCAGGGAAACATCAAAGCAGATCAAGACCAGCTACTCAGGCTTCTTAAGAAGAAGGATAATAAAGAACCAATCGAGGTATATCCAACCGTGGAAGGTAAGGTCCTTTTCCTTAGATTTCCATGTTGCCTTGTGATCGAATTTCTGGCAAAGGTCAGGAGGTCTGCAACATCGACCATGCTGTCTGGAGAGCAGAAGGTTTGCTCAAACATGTTCGAACTCCCAGTGCCGTAGGCTTGGGCGTCAAAGGAACGGAGGTCGACGCGTACTTGTCGCGAATGCTCGGCTCCTCTGAAAACATTCGGAAGCTGGCGCTCATGGGGAGCTTGGAAACGGATGAAGACCCGCGTATCCGAGAGATGACGGCGGAGGAGATCAAGAAGAGGAACACTTGGTTTGCTTCCAGAGAGCCGGGGGTAGACAAGATGGTAGATGGGATAAACAGAGTGAGTATTGGACCTCGTCTTCCAAACCCATTTTTACTCCAATTGCTGTTGAATATTCATTTACATTCTCTTAAATTTCAGGACCACGCAGCGAAAGAAGCTGCCGCGCAAGCAGCAATCGACAAAAACAGATCGAAGACAACCAACACCTGGGCTCGATATGCGAAATTATCCAATAGCTCTTCGCTGCCCCCACCGCCACTTGCCTCCGCTAAACCGACAACAGGAAAGAAAAAGAAACCTGGAAAAGGCAAATGACCGCCCAGCCCCAAATTGGACTTATAGACTTCGCAGAGTTTAATTCCATTCAGACGCGATACAGAAATCCCAGTACTCCTACACCTCGCTGTCTGCAGGTTACACTTGGTTTTATACTCCCGACTAAAGGAAGGGGGAAGACCCTACATTGTATTTAGGAACCTCTATCCTTGAGATCCTCGAAACAACTGTTTGGGAACTCCAGGGGATGTTCTTGGGGTATGACGCAGGAGCGCAACCCTAAGCGCAATAACACTTCGAACAGAGCCGGTGCATTCTCGCGTTGGGCGTTGCGAGAAGTTTCGGCACCATGGTATTGTTAGGACCACAAATATAATTCTTCTGGCAGGCATTCACCCCGAAATTGCCCCATTTTTCTTTAATGCCGGCCGCGCAAAACAGTCGAGGCGCTCTATTTCAACAGGCAGGCTGTCAGTACGATTTCGAAGGGTTGCCGGTGTCGACAACACCTACCGTGCCTCTAACTCCACCTCTGAGTTCTCAATGGAGCGCTCTTGGTATTCCTGAGGAATGCTGAGGGAGGAGGCGACAGACGAGAAGGTTGCTAGGACAGCGAGGGTGTACCTGAACTGCATTTTGTTGATCAAGGGTGTGGATTGTTGGGTGTTCAAATTCTGCGCTCAGCGGACAGTAGACGGCGGTGACGCGGTGACGAGTGTCCTGCACTGGTGAGGGGGAAAAACTGAAGACCCTGACGCCTTTATACAATCGGCGAACCAGGTTTTCGGCTCACGGTGTTCCATACTGAGCATTTGAGTGTGTCATGCATTGGACTTCTCGGTGGATAAGAATATTTCGCGTAATGAGGGACCTTTCAATACGGTTTCTCATTGGCAGAATGCACTGATTGTCGGAGGCAGTGTACCTAATGGTACAGCTACTTCGCCGTCGCCGTGAGATCCGTGTTGCAATTGATCGATATTGATCATTGTCAGCCAAGGCGCGGTTGCTTCTCTTGCAGTGCTGCTTCTTTCAACTGGCTTGCTTTGCTGACTGACTGACTTCGGTGACTAGCTTCACAGGATCCCTCGGTTTAGAACATTCAAGTTCGGCTTCTTCTCACATTTGCATCTTTCCAATCGCATACGCAAAGGCGCTGCGACGCAGGTAAGTATAAACATAGGTGTGCCATGCTCCTCTGCGTTTCTCAGAAGTACTTACCTGTGCCCACACAGGCAACGAACCGAACCTATCCACCTAGACTTATCAAGTGTGCGTCCTTATCATGATTTTGACAGGCGCCCACCATGAATAGCTTTACACACAGTTACACTGGCATGACGCATTTCACATCCCTTCCCACCGAATTAATCCTAAAAATATTCCACCTCGCATCTATTGGCCAACCGCAGTCATTCCGTGCCAGTCTTTCACTTGTATGCAAAGACTGGCTGGATATTGCTCGAGAAGTCTTATTCGAGAACGCTGAGATTCGAGTGCGCGGAACGGATTCCGCTGTGCCGCCGCCCGACTTCGCTCATCGCATCAAGAATCTTGTTTTTCAAGTCGACGATAAATATGTCGAAGACAGAGTAACGGACGAAGAAAATCCGGAATCTGATTATGGCTTCCAATTTCCCGAAATCTACACAGAACTTGCGAGGGCCGCAACTTCCATATCATCACTAACGTTCAGCACCTCCTCCAACTCGTATGTGGCATTCCCCGACAAACTACTCGAACAAGTCTCCCCTAAAAATATCACACACCTATCTATTTCTGGTTACAATGGCATCCCTGTCAAAACTATTTTTCAAGTTTGCTATAGCCTCGAAAATCTCATCCTGGATGGTGTATTTTTCCTGCCGCTCAGGAACCCGAAGACGTTGAAGCTCCCTCCCCGGCCCATATCGCATTTTCACTTGAATGTATGGTCATTTGGCCAGTACATAAAACCCGTCTTCGAGGCCATGAAAGATAGCATCTCATCTCTGTCGTTTGGGATCAGCCAATCTGGTCGCCTTCAAGTTGCTCTGCAGATCGTTGGACAAAATTTAAAAAGCCTCACTCTCCTTCGCCCGGAGGCTCCCCCAGGCACCGAAAGTCTCCTCCCGCCATCACTATTAGATGCACTTATGACCATCAAACCCGAATGTCCCAACCTAGAACAGCTTTCACTGGATGCCGAATTCGACTGGTCGACCGACCCCCTCGCTTTGCTCCTCAGTTTACAACCTTCTCTTAAGTCACTTTCTATCTCTAAATGTCACGACATATCAACGCACATTGTTAGCGCTCTGCGTCAACCTGACTGGCTTCCGCAGCTAACAGAACTCCGTGTTGGCTTTGCTAGCAG
The DNA here is from genome assembly GCA_023014335.1 of Galerina marginata. Taxonomy (NCBI): domain Eukaryota; kingdom Fungi; phylum Basidiomycota; class Agaricomycetes; order Agaricales; family Galerinaceae; genus Galerina; species Galerina marginata. Next base: position 3,355,384 of record JAECYW010000004.1, read on the forward strand.
CGCAGAGGGTGGGGGCGGACCAATTGGGAGAGATCTCGCCATGGAACTCTGTAGCAAGAGGGGTATTCGAATCAGAGGTAAATCAATATTCATGCGAGTGAAGACTCCCAAGGCAACAGTCTAAGAATGACAAAGTGGGCGAATTCTACCCAAGGTAAGTAGCTTTTGGCTGATATTTTATCTCTGCTGATAGTGGCTTGCAGTAGATGGACATGTATCATGGTGTAAAAAAAGAATGAGTATTGTATCCTGTATGGAGCTAAAAAAAAAGGTGTAAAGTAAAGTAGTAGTTAAATACAAGAAAGATCTGATGACCGAAACGAACTTCAGATCATAATTTATAGCACGAAAGCTCAACTTTCTTCAGCAGGCCTTTAAGAGTGTTACTCGTCCTATTACAGTTCGTCTGCAGCCACCGTTCCATCTCTTTGCGCAGCTCGCCCATCGCATCGCAGACGGGCAGTTCGCCTCCTGGACGAACCAAGCACGGGTTCAGCAACACGTCAAACAGCCTGTTCCACAGGTCCGTTTGCCAATACCTCTTCAACGGCGTCACGATCTTGTACCTCTCCACCCCCTCTCCATCCACATGTGTCGCCACCGAACTCGCCTGGATGTACTTCCCAAAGAGCATGCAATAGACGATGCCGGCCAACCCGAAATAGTCCGTTTGGAATGTCCACGGCCTGTTCTCCCGCACCTCGAAGCAATCTCGATCGTCTGTCGCCCAGTCCGCGATGAACTGCTGGTCCATGGGGAAGAGACGCATGTCGATTGTTCGTCCAAAGTCGATGACCTTGAGGCCCTTGTAGCTCCATCCGCCATCGCCCGAGGGTTGGTAGGTACCGGACCACGCAGCAGCACCCCCTGGGACGTCCTCCAGCCGGAGAAGGCAGTTGTCGATCTTCAGGTCGCCGTGGATGAATCCGGCGCCGTGCATAGCTTCAAGTAGTCGCAGCAACTCAATAGTAAAGAAGACGACGAGCAGCTCATCGAGGCATGCGCCAGCTTGTGATACTCCTGCAGAGACGGCACTGTTGATGATGTTCAAGAGCATGCCCTGCGGACAGAGATCCAGCACTAAATGACTTTCGTCGCTGAAGGCGTACAGTGCATGAGGAAGCACGACGGATCTGCGAAGAGACGGCGGCAGAGCTGAATGTAACCGTCGCAGGACGTGGTATTCCCAGACGTTCCGAGGTTTGACGACTTTGAGAGCAACCATGGAAGCCGTTTCTTCGTCATCTTCATCATCTTCATCCTCATCGTCGTCGTCCTCGCCCATCTTTATACCCACGTCTCTAGCCTTAAACACGGTACCGAACCCTCCCTCTCCAAGCTTCTCAGTCACCAGGAATCGATGTCCTTGAAGTGTTAATGGGAAAGACCCAGAGTCCAGTACTCCAGTATTGCTACTCGAGCTCGTCTTTCTGCTCTTCTTTGCGAACCGCTGAAGCTCGTTGAGCATATTCGACTGCTGGTTTCGGAGATCGTAGAAATGAGGGTCTGGGGAAATGCGGGAGATTAACGATGATAGAATAGTGGGGTCGAAGGGATTGCAAGGATTGCTTGGCCGAAATTTGGAGCTCAGAGTGAGAGTGTCAAGGAGACTGAGAGATCCTGTTCGCTCCTCTATAATAACGACATCTGGATCAGCTTGTGGTGGAGGCTGTTCAATGGATAGACGAAGAGGCTCCAAAGCCTGGTTTTCATCTTCGTACTCGCTATCACTTTCTCGGAGTTCTTTGGCGAGCAGAACCGCGGCTTTCGCAGCTTCGTATTCAGCCCTCTGAGTGTCGTCCATGTTAGCGGTGTGCCTCTCACTTGGCGTCCCACCGCCTCTCGTACTTGACGTGAATTCGAATGTTCGCTCTGTGATTGGCGTCATCACGTTGAACTGGCCAAAGCGGCCACCCAAAGGCACTTCTTGATATGAATCGCCCTCGTCGTATTCCTCTGGAAGATGGTCAGGAAGCAAATGCGGTTCGTACTCCTCGATGTGCGAGTCTTCTTCGTCGTAATATTGTTCATTTTCGTGCGGTTCATCCGAGTCGGAAGGTGTCTCGGGCTGTTCAGGGACCATTCCGTCGTCGTCTTCATCGTCTTCGATCTCTACAACAGTATTTGCGAAGGTTGGTCGTAGAGCTCCAACATTCCGACTGGGTTGCGCAGAAAACTTCAGCTGTGAGTCTTGCTCATTGTCGACCAGAGGTTTGAAAGCAGGGGTAGCGTCTTTGAAAGGCGTAAAAGTTGGTTTAGGGTCTGAGAACGGCGTAAATGCTGCGCTGGGTGTTTTGGGAGTGAAAGCATTCCCAACATCCTCGTTCTCTGGTGGCCGACTGAACACCTTGAACGGTGTTCGTACATTCTCATCCTGGAATGGGGTGAATGCAGTGGGACGATCCTTGTCACCGTGCGGCGGAAGAGTATCGTGCTGTGACTTGGCTCGCTCGTGCGTTGGGATGACCTTAGCCTTTGGTAAGGGCTTTCCATGGTCGTCGGTAAATACGTCCCTTAGTGGTGCCAATGGTACCGCTTTACTTGCAGGCGTGAACACCTTGGCAAAAGCTGAATCCGTCTTTTTCTCAGCCGTTCTTCCAACATCGTTTTCGGAAGGTGCATTTTCTCCATAGCGAAGGTTGGAAGGGGGAAGAGGTGTTTCTTTCACCGAAAGGATAGTCCTGGGTGTGGTAAAAGGAGTTTTCTGTTGATCAGGGTCCACAAATGGCATAAACTAGAAACAGGGTCATTAAACAGATTTGTTGAATGTGATGCATCGCAAACCTTGGCAGCGGGTGTACGAACGTTGGTAGGCTGAGCGTTTTCATCTGTAAAGGGTCGGAAAGCTAGAAAAAGAAATTAGGACATGAGCAAATTACGGGAATTACATTACGTACCAGGAGTAGGTGTTTTCGCATTCTGTCGGTCGGCGTTCTCGTTTTCCCTTGAGAATGTTATTCGGGGTTGTACCACGGGTGTCATAGGTTCCACTTTCTTCAAAGGAGCATGTTTACTGCCAGGTACCATCAGCTTGGTCGTCTTGTCTGGCGAGTTGTACATCCCGAAGACGTCAGCTAACGCCTCCTTCGTATTGATGGTAACGGTAGGTTCAGCACCACCCATTAAGCTCCTCCGCCCTATAGACTTCAAACGGGACGATTTCTGGCCATCGTCGTTGAAATCTACCAAGGCTAGTGAGGATGATGACGACGACGAAGAGGCTGAGAAGCGGGATTCAGAAGGCGGGGGTGGTCCCCATTTCTTCCCGAGCAAACCCATTGAACGAGCGCGTGCCTCCTGTATACTGTATTCGACCCCTTCTTCCGTAAACAGCAACGACATGTTGAATCTTAGTTTCTCCGGACGTTTACCAGGAGCAGGAGGAGCGAGCATGAGCGCGTATCGCGTAGCTGCTGTAGAGTTGAAGGTCCCAGAATAAGTGGGCGGCGTGGGACTGGAAGATGAGGATGAGGAGGCCTGCCCCGATTTGCTTTGGGGTTTGGTGGAATTACTTCGGGATGAACTTGGTTTACTTGATGACGCCGAGGACGGGGGTGAAGTCGTTGACGAAGCTGCACTGGAAGATGGTGGCCCTCTACTCTGAAACTCCCGATATCTCGTTTTAAGTCTCTCCAATGGCCGAGCAGACTTCTTGATGCCCTTCCGGTAAATGGAATCAGCTTCTTGTCTCCTAATCCCACAACGTCAGTCGGGTGATCCAGTTCATGGTCAACAAAACTCGCCTGCTAGTATTCTCCAACAAATTTGCGTAGTCCTCGTAAAGTGCTGAATACGACGTCCCAATATCATGGTCTACCAAATACGCATAGATCGCGATCGCTCCAGCTTTATCCATCTGCCTTGCATAAAGAGCCCACAACTTCAAATACCGTAGATCTGTCTTGTAAAGCGAATCTTCCTTAAACTGTGTCGTTGCCTCTTTCAAGAGGTCCACAAGCCCAGAATTGGAGTCGCTTTCTCCGTAGTTTTTGATGGTCCATTGTACGAATTGATGGTATACCGCTAGCGGGTCATCTTCTTCATTGAGAGCAGTGGCAAGTCGGGCCTTGTACTTCTGACGTTCGCGCTCGCGGTCTGCGTTGGACCCAGTTTCCCTGCTGCGCGATGCCATGGGTAGCTGGATATGCAAAAATGCCTCACGATTAGCACGAGGTCGAGGTTGGAGTTCAAGATGGCCTTGTTTAGTTCAGGAACGCGTCGCGTTGGAGTGGCACGTGGTCGTTATTTGCCTCGGCCCGGGGCTTTGTCACCCCGGCGAGTCCGAGACTGTCCGTTGTCTCTGTCCTACTCTCTCTGTCTTATGATTCTGTTGAACGAATCGACTGGGAAATCTCAGACCATGCTCGACAATCTACCTGAGGCTGGGACTGACGAACACAACCCATGGCAATACGCCACTCCACTAAGCTTCGAATTCGGCGACCGCACTACCGCACTGCACCTCTCATTGGCAACAGAAAGATATTATTAACCTGGCTTTTTTGTACCCTCTATAAATTCCATGCGAATAAGGCATCTTGGGTGTTTTCCTCTTCTTTTCCCTTCAGACTCGGTGGAGACCTGGTGGCTCTTTTCTGGTTGTCCTTTCAATTTTTTTTCTTGGGTCGACAGTCCAGGATCTTGTCGCTTTATTCATCGACCTTCCTTCTACATCCAGTTATGGATTCCCTCGACCCCGGCAATGGTACGCCCGGAGGTCCCATATTTTCTACGAAAGGTTAGTCCATTATGCAGAGTAATCTCTGGCATTGGCCACTAATTTATATCGAACTGGAACAGGGCTCGCAGACCCTCTCGGTACTTCCACCGAAAACTTTCGAGTTGTGGTCGCCTTCGACTCCATATCTATTGTGGCCATAATTTTCCTACCCATTATTATTCTAACAGCCGCATTCTCGTCACGTATTGTGAGAGTATCGACTTGGTTCATGGTAGTGGGCTCTATGCTCATGATCAGCGTTGCAAATGTGCTGTTATTGGGTCACCAGACAGGACCGCTACCTCCTCGAGCGTTGTGTCTCGTACAGGCTATGCTAATGTATGGGTACCCTAATTTGTGAGTCAACGGGTTTCAAGTTCCTTTTCGACAAGAATATTCAGGTTACTGAGCTATGACTGAATAGAGCTTCCTTTGCTGGTGTATCTTTCATGATTCATGTTTATTTATCAGTTCGTCTGGCGTTAAGGACAGGCTCAAAACTGTCGAAGGCCTCCGAGAGATGGGTGTGTAAATCTGTTTATATTCACAGATTGCCAACATCGTCTCTGATTTCCTGTTTCGATTATTTTAACAGCTTTGTATTATCCCGTGTCTAATGTTCTTGGCGACACTCGTGGAAGTCTTAGTTGTGAGTATCATCAGCGACGAGTATTTGTTGGTCTTCTTCTGATTTCCTTACAGATAGGATCATTGAACAGTAAAAAAATTAAGCGAGACCCGTCTGGCGCCTACTGTGATTTCATAACACCTGTCCCGTAATATATTTTTCCATCACTCCGTGGCACCCCCGACTGACGAACGTTTCTCTTGTGTTGTAGGTACTTGAAAGTTAGCCTAATTCTGTTTGCTGTCCTAGTAATGTTTGTGCTACAAGGTCGGCATACCACCCATTCAGCAGCAATTCTTCAAGTATAAATACTCGAATTTGAGCGCTTATAATACTCAAGATTAGGCAGGGTTCAAGAGGGCTGGAAGCCTTCCACCCAGCCGAACACGTATCAATTGACGCGGTTGTTCGGGTATGCGTGTTCAACTTTGCCTCAGTACTAGTTATAGTGTGAGTTCCACCAGAACACGCCTACCTCAGCCTCGTCCTTTTCGGCTAACTATTTTCTTACCATTAGGGTATCGTTTATCCAGTCCTTCCCGCACAGAATTCCAACGTTAAATTTTCTTTCGATCTTATCGAAAGCTCTTGTCCCATTTTGCGCTGTCATTGTTTTTGGGACCCAGAGGGTAGGTTATGTGAACTCTCGGTTTTTCGACACCAAGTTACTGATTTTCATTACACGTCTGTTTGTACAGGACCTGTTGCATGTTTGGATGTTTTGGAGGAGGCCTCCGCTAAGTAGTCACGACCCATTGTAAAATACCCAAACTCGTAAATCCAGGTAGTTGCTGACAGGTCCATCCACTAACGGTGTCAATGCCTTGTCATTCAGGCGTATGTCTTATGACCAACGAGAGTTCTCATTAAAGCCCAAAACCGCAGGCAAAGGTTATCGTTTACCCGAACGCAAGCACCTATAGGATGTTCCCACCTCTGGGAATAAGAAGTATATATATCGAAGGTTTCGGCACTGATTATATTAACGCAGACTACTTTTGGCTTCAAACTCCTAACAGAAATCCTTTACCACCAATGATCCTGCTTTTACTTGAAGCTTTAACATTGTATACGGTGTCATGGGTCTGTTAAATTTAGACAACACTTCGTGAAGTCATCTCTGGACAACATTCCTGGACCCCCTGCGAGCTCGCTATGGAAAGGTAAAGACAACCTACAGCAGCTGGTGCAGGACATCACACATTTTATTCAGGGGCATTTCCTCAGGTTTTTAACCTCGACGCATGGGACTTCCACAAGCAGATGGCGGAAAGATTCTTCTTCTAAATTCCTTGCATTATTTGCCCAGCTTTTGCATTTATCCTTCATTTATCCCTCCCGACGCTCCCCTTCCCTGACCTAGCAACTTAAGATGGAGGTGTTATCAAAATAAAGGCATTGATTGGGGTTTGTGCATATTCCCGTCAAGTTTTCCTTTACTTACGGTGTTGTTTATAGGAAAACCAATTATACGTCTTCGACCCAACGGGAATCATAGGATCAACAGGTATATGAGCAAACGTCGGCCTTATTTAAGACTCGAGCAATGCCACCCCCGCAAAAAGCAACTCACGTGACTGTTCGCACGCGTCGCGACGCGTCAGCTTCGCGATTACTGACCCGGGCTTGTCCCTGCCTGAGATCTCCTCCCTTACGTCTCACTCTTCGTCTACCCGAGTCTGGTTCCCGAAACCCCAGCCACTTCCTTCAGGGAACTAATACCCCAATCTCGTCGTCCGTACGTCCAATGTTGCGTCAGAAGTCGATCACGCTCCGCCAGCAGTCATCTGGGCAGGACGGTCTGTTACCTCTCCGTCAAGCTCTCCATCCAAGACGACAGCTGCGAAAGCCAAGGGTAAAGCCACAGCGCCAGCCTGCAGCCCTCGGGTTCGTCTGCCGACTCGGCGGCAGCTCAGCTCCCCGATTATCTCCAACCCCATCCACCCAAGAAGGAAACCGTCGACACACTTACCAAAAGGATGGACTCCAACTGGGCGAGCATGGCCGCAAAATTGGAGGCTATCCAAGGGCGGGTCTCTGACGAAATCAACGACATTCATAGGCTCGTCACGCAGCTCGCCACCGACGTTTCGAATTCCCGAAACATCTGCTACCATCGACACCCGCGAAGCGCTTGGAAAACTCATCAACTCCCACAACGGCCTCGTCGCGAGCATAGAGGAGTTGCAAGTTCAGCTAGTTCAGAGTGGTGTGCTGTCCGCGTCGGTCCGTTCCATCGAAAACCGCCCTGCAGCCATTGAGCAGGCGGTTGGGTCGCATGACATAGATTTCACACCAGCAGAAAAGCGGGGACGTTACGATGAGTCCAATTCCTCGGCCACGACCCAGCCCCCCTCCCTTCTATCTCAAATCCGGCTCCCATGATGGCTACCGCAGCTCCATCGGCTACACAACCTACCGCTTCCGATTCCGTCGGGGTCCTACGTGCCACCTACCCCGCCCATATCCTATGCACCTGCGGCGCCTGCGTCTACCATCTCATATGTGCCTCCGGCCGACTCTTGTACCTCTTCAAAAATTTGACCAGGTGTGGGGACTCGGTGCTGTCTGAGTGAGTCCTAAAATATCGTCCATTCTACACTCGTGACATAACCTGGAAATTTATAACCTCAAACAGATGATTCGTGGAAGGCACAGCGGTCCGAACAGAGTACTGGGCAATCTGGACCTTCTTTTTGTTTCCAAAACTTGAGCAGTCTTTCCCGGCCGCCAATTTGCGTACTGCCACCCGCAGCGGTGACCTACAAAACAATACTTTTTAACTGAGCGCAATTTCAACTCGACTGCTCAATTTCCAAGTTGCTCCCACACCACGATCCATGCGCCTAAAACAATGTACTTATACAAGTATTGACTACAAATCTGGGTCTCGTACATGTCGCGCGCAGCGTTGGCCGGCACCGCGGGTACAAAGTCTGCAAGGGGCTAAATACCTAGCCTCTAGGCACCCGGCTCTGGAATCTCTTCGAATATCCACAAATTTGCTGCAGGGGATGTATGATTATGAGATGAGAGCCAGACCGTGCTGTCTTTTCCCCATCGGTTGAATGACAATAGAGTTGTCATGCTGTGGGGCAGAATGCTAACGCTATTCAAAGGCGATGAGAGGTATGACGGAAAATGACTGACAAAATTCATACAAGTATGTTGCTGAACTACCTGACCAGTTTATCAAGCTCCAGGAATTATTGAAACTAGTGTAGGTACTCGTCGCCACACTGTTTGGTTGGTCTGTATAGTAAGGGTACTTGGCCTGGAGGTAAACATCATTTCCATCACTTTTTCCGGCTTCCTTTCGTAGATTTCGCATTATCCAAGTTCCGGGACTCTCAGTGCTCTCTTTTACAACCCACTTGAAACGCCAAGGCCCATGGAGTGAGTAGGTGCTACTCTTAGCTAACCAGCGAAAGTAATCTCACCATCTGTGCGTCATCATTATTGTCGAGGCTGGTACTGACTAGACAATCGTTAGACAGTCGAACCGAAACACCATTGACATACCAGTATCTGTCCCAGTGTAGGTGAGAATATGCCCAGAAGAAACACTCCTGATTTTGTAGAGCCCTCCACTACGGATTTTGGACATGGCGAGACGACAAATAGGGTCAGCATTTCATGTTCTCTTATATGATATATCTGATCAGTTCATGGCCATTAACGATCTGAGATTACACCAATGCCACGACTGGTGCCAGATGCCGAAATTTTCATATTCACTCGTCGCCCGTGGACAAGGATAAAGCGGTGCAATGTGACCAACCTTAATCTATGAGATCTGAGTTGGTTCCAATCTGATAGAGTACTAGATCTAGAGGACCTAGAGTGAATCAAAATGACAATTCCAACAGTCCAAAACTTCCACCACAGGAACTGTAAATTTACAGGCCGCTGTGTCTTCACCGACATGGGCCATGATGAAAGCTCGGAAGTTATATATGTAGCTTCACCAGTGCACTGGTCGCCGTATCAGAAGCGCCATTTAAGAATACCAGCATTACGACGTTCGCGGACGTGTTGTTTGGCCTCGATTGTTCTTTTTTTACACAAGTTGGTGCTGAAACCCCTGGAATCGAACTACCCAGAAACGTTTCCCAGAGGAAATCTGATGATCTATTCTAGATTTTTGCTCCCTCGGCTTCGGCTTGAAGAATGTAGGATGACTCACCAACCAGATTCCATAATCAGACGCGCAATCTACTTCTGTCGCTCGCGATTGTATCTTTCATCTCTAAGACTCTTCTCTTCCAAGTTCCGAGGGAAAGCCGAAGTTGTGAGTCAAGGCTTTTCTTCTTCTTCCAACCATACACTAAACATTGTCATCGTGCCAGAGTAAGCGCTTAAACCAACTTTCAGCTACCTTGGTTCAAATAGATTGGCTGTACACGGATTTAGGAATTTTGCCTCCTTCGACTTGGAAAGCGCCTGCGCTCCCCACGGTTCGTTCCATTTATCTACCCAGGGCAGAATGAGCCCTCTACCCCGCATACCGCCACTCACGCCAACACCCGCCCTTCAACTCGTCCCCCAATCAGTATAGAGACCCATCAGCATAGAGACCCCATGGAAAACGATAACCCAGACCTTGCTCCCCCAAAGTATGATCCCATCACCACTGTGCAGCTCAGTATGTATAACGGGTCGGGAGGGCAAATTTACGTTGCTATCAAAGGTGAAATGGTTTTAAATTGTTTATAGTATAGAGTCTTGGCTAACTTTCGAATCCGTAGGAACCGTCTTTGACGTCACTCGTAAAGCTGCCTTGTACGGTCCTGGGTGCCCATACGCCGTTTTCGCAGGAAAGGATGGGTCAAAGGGTCTGGGAATGAGCAGTCTTGAGCCAGAGAACGCTGTAGCTGACTTTAAGGAACTGTCTGTGGAAGAATCTGCAGTCCTCAATCAATGGTATGACTTCTTCTCGTGAGTGATTAATTGTTCGGAGGAATTGCGTAGTCGACTCATGTAACCACCCAGCAAACGGTACAATATCGTTGGAAGAGTTGACGACCGACCTACTGCAAGGCATTAGTGCTGTTTTGTAGTTACAGCACTTCCATAATCTAATGAGAATCGACTTTTTTTATTTTTTTCCGATTTCCCGATTTAGAACTGCTTAATTTGGGTATCTAAAGCACGTACACTTCGCCTAACGTTTGGGCGGCCACTGGGCTGCCCTACACTTGACCTCCTCAGTCGCAGATAGCGCCTAGGTTGAAGGTTCATCAAAACTCCCGCCCATGTGAAACGTTTCACGTGTCAGGGTTTGCGTCGAGACTATCTTAGCGCCCCAGTTATGGAGCTGAACTAGACTAATTAGAGACGGGTTCTTTTCCTGTCGCTCTTATCTTTCATCACCTTGCAACATATTCGACGTCCAAAATTTTTCTGTCGTTCTTCAGCTGCGGATGTTCTATTCTAGAATTGCCCATTTCAGTAAATCTTTCCCTCGACTTGAAGAATACTGGGGTCCAAATTTGAATGTTATATGACATGCGCTCAACATCAGTTCCTTAGACCAAACCCCCTTGGCGAGTGCAAATTTGCTGTAAAGTAAGCCAGCAGCCCCGTTCAAGCGCTTCATAAATACTTATCTGACGACGACGCTTTTGCAGATGGGAGGATATTCCGTCTTTGTGAAGTTGACCAACAATACCAACGAAACACTTGAGGGTGGCACGACTACCACGACATATGGAAAGTGGGTGTCGTTTCCTTCCTCCGTCGGGCCAGGCGAAACTGTGGAATTCGAAATAAGAGAGACAAAATGGTTTGTTGGTACAGAAGGAACCTTTTCCTACAATATCTACGACGAGCGACGCCGCCAAAGCTCTTCGTTTTCCATGTCCCAAACGGCTGGCTATAACCGGGCCAATGCAGTTTCGATCCTACTCCCTCCAAAGCCCGAGGCTTTGTATACCTGCTCTTACTGCGTATGCTGTTGCTGTGACGGCGTATGGCGGGACCAATGCCCTCCGACAGGGCATCCGGTTGAACTAAACGTAAGCGTCGGCTACGAGCGCAAAAAACCTTACCACGCATTTCAACTGCTAGAGATCGGCGCACTGACTCACCATCCCATTCGCCCATCTCCTGCTTCTACGCCCATCAACAACTTTCACCTTCTGTATGATCACGCGCGTCGTTCGGACTTTTATGACCGAAAGGGTGTCCCATTCCACCCTAACATCTTTGGATACAAATTCGGTTCACGCCTCGCTGACTATGGTTTCTTGAGCGTGACTATTCAGCCGATCGACGCCGAGACCAACTCCGCGGAAGCTATGCTCTTTGGCATCGTCAATGGGACAGAGATGTTTCAAAGCGAATACTTCTATCTCGGGACCAAGAAGCAGACAGTCAATGCTCGACTTATTCATCCCGGCCAAATGCGCGAGCCTTTTGTATTATACAGCGAAGTGGAATGGGGTGTGAGGATGAGATTATCGGCCGAAAAGCTGGTGTGCAAGGGGATCAGCAAAACCTTGCTGCAGTTATTTTGGATTGCAGAGACCCGACACCGTGCCTTCACAAACGGCATCCCTCTCGACTTCTTGCGTGCTTTCGTACGCTTGCTTGGCGATGAGCAAAAGGAGTCCCACATGGCAGATGTGACACGCCGTGTCTTTACTGATTTAAATAAACGTTATGATACTGCAGCAGGTGAGCTTACATCATCAGAGGTCGCAAACATCTCATGGGTTGATTGTTACATAGGAGCAAGCCATTTTGGTATGTCCCCCTGGGGCGGAAGCTTTGCCCTCAATCGATATCTTGATCTGCGATCGCACGGGAACGATGTTGTCAACTGTCAAGATCAAGCAGGCATCGTGGAGCTTGCCTGCAGTTTTCGAGGTAAAACTAGGTGGCTTTGTTTAAGACCCTATGGCTATATCAAACCCACTCATCTTGTTGGCATCGAGGGGATGGTCAACAATCCTTTCTTTACCCAAAAGCCACCAACTCCAAAAATGATCGATGGTTTTAGTGCCGATCGGAAATATTTCGGACACCATGTTTTCAACGACGACCATTCTGTCTACGACGCTGGTCATATCTATGACGCAACCTGTGGACCACATGTTGGCACTGAAACCTTCGAGCTCTACCGGCAGAATGCTATTGAGGACAGTCCTAACATTAACTCCAACACGATGCCCACTGTTGAACATGGCGTATGGGGGATAAATGGTATGGGCAGGCGTCCCGCCACGGCGCATACTACACCGGAATTGGTTCCAAGCCTCGCCTACGACATGGTTGCTGGTACCACTGGCATTGTGGCACATGTAGACTGGGCTCGCCTTGATACCTGGCTTAAGCCTGCCCTCGGCTATACATGGGATGTCAAATACCGGGAGGTTTCGGTGGGTAAGATTGCAACACAAGCGTTCTGGCAGATTTTGGATTCCAATGCCCCAGATGATCCCATTCGTGTTCAGGTTGATGTATTTTCCGTGGTTGCTGAGGATAGTCATTTGGATATGGCACGGTCTGCAGCAGCTGCGGCAGAGTATGCGGACAACCTTCCTATCAGCACACAACTCGCGGATGCATGGACATCAGGAAAACTCCCAGGTATTGGAACCTATCTTCAATACAAGGATCACGTAGCTGCAGGAAGGATTGTGATCGTTGCACGGAATATTGTCATCGACATTGCGGGCGGGACATCTACCGAAGCACTTCATCCGCTCGCTCTCAAGCTTGTCAAGCGTACCGGGCACGCTCGAGCTCGTGACGCACCCGGACTTCCGGATCGTTCGCTGCACCCAGGTTTACAACTACTTGCTGTCAGTGATCGCGCTACTCTGAGCGATTCCACAACAATCACTACTGACATCGACTCGCGCTTCAACGTGGTCTTCTCTGTTGGTCGAAATATTATAGCTGCCAGCGCAGATTGTAATGGAGATGGCGTCCTGTTCGATCGCTATGTCATAGATGGAATTAATAAGGTCAAGTTCTACTTCATTGCGAATAAAGCTGGGCGTCATCATGTCCGCGTGGGTGTGGCGGACTCCGAGACAATGTTTGTGACATTTTATGACCTTGAGGTTGATGTGGAGGATTAGGAAACTTTGGTTACCACTTTTCAATCCGAGTCTGCAAATCTACTTTGTGATATGGGCACTATCTTCGTCCGTGTTTGAACTTGCTTTGTAGGCCATTGCGTAGCATGGCATATTCGAGTCCTTTTTTTCTTTCACTCTGCAATGTAAAAAATGTACTTCATAACATATTTACTATCAACTAACAGCAAATCTGGGTGTGGCTCGACGTTACTGCAGAGCAGTTTGGGAATTTGGGTGGCGTACTAATGACAGTACACAAATTTTATTGAACTTGCCTGGGACCCTGTCGCATACGCGCAGCCTCCTTCTTCCATGCTAGGCCTGACATTGCTTGCTAGGCTGAACTTCTAGTACCGGCCAATGAAGTCGAAAAGCACAGGTACGGGGTTGAATGAGAGTGAGCGAAATCCATAGAATTTGAGTAGATAGTGTTTTCATCGTAAGTATACGTAGAAAACCCAGAGAACAGTGAAAACAGTGTCATTTAAGGCAGGGAAAGCACAACTGCTAACTGCAGGTTGCGATTGAAGACTACGTCTTAAAAATGCAGGAAGCGCCTCCATGACTGAGCACATCCCATGGGCAGAGAATTACTAGTACGGGCATTGTTCTGACACCAAAACACTCTTCCACCCAGCACAAAATAAGATGACGAAAAAAACAAACATCACTGATACAGCTTGGTTACAAAGTTGCTCTTCCCGACAATGCGCCAACCATCGTCCCGAACACATGCTTCTACGTCCATTCACCCAGGCTGCTGTCGCCTCCACTGTTGCCCCCATGCCTGTATTTCCCCCCCAAAAAAAAACCGCGGTGCTCGAACTGCCGTAGTACACTGTGCGCACCTCAAGGTCATCATACAATGCCGCTAATGCCGCGTCCAAATTGCCTGCAATCTTCCTGGGCCCTGCACCTGTGTCCAACGCGCTGGGGGCTGCCTTCCCAGTAAGCTGCACTTGCGCGTAGCTGTAATACAGACGAGTTGCCAGAGGATGAGAAGCGTGAATGGCCTGGAGTGCAACATTGTATCTGCCAGCCGAGCCAGATGGTGCACCTGACTGTCATAGTGTCCGGGATTCTGCTGGCCAGATGCACCACCAGGCTGGTCATAGTGCCTGGGGCTCTGCTGGCCAGACGCCCTCTGGCTAGGGTTGAAGATGAACGCACTATGGAGGTGGTGGTGGACAAACAAGTTGGTGGACAAACAGGTCAGTAGACCGGCTGTTTGTGGTGACAGGGGACATCACCGTTCTTGCGGACAGGGCGTGCGAGAGGTTGATCTGGGATGTAACCGTCCGGGAGGAGAGGTTGAGGAATAACAAGGACGTCACTCTTTTTGGCGAATGACTAGCAGTCTCTGGCTGTTGCTACGAGGACGTTCCGTATTTCGAGAGTCCGCCCCTCCACACTGTCCGGACTGTCAGCTTATCATACCAGTCACGCCGCCTATTCAATTTCTGTTCCAGCACGCCCGTCGCCCCGCTTATCAGTGATTATTCGCATTAAGTCTCGTTGTACATGAATCAAAGGTTATGCTATAGTATTGTTGTGCACAGGGAGGATTCAGGGGGAGGAGATCATAGAAATTAGCTCAATTTAGTGCCGAACATTGACTAGACCACAAGAACTGACAAGAGAGTGCCCGAGCAGGCATCTTGCAGGCCAAAAACGAAGATTATTACTAGTATATAGACATTTTGTGCCTTATTGTATTTTTCTACCGGGCGAGGTGCTCTGTCTTTCCTCGAGGCGACATACAACGAAGCAAAAACAGCTTTACAGGAGTTTTGTAAGGGATTATCTAATTATTTTTTCTAATTCGGGTCTGCCGAGCAAACTACTTCACGGCGGGGTGTATTTGGGGTGTATACGGCTTCGTTTCTCCTCCAATATCGCCAGAGACAGGAAGCGCGAGAGGCGCGACGCGTTCATGACGGAGGTGCGTGCGTTGGTCACGAGAGGTGACTCCCGCGTTCATCACAAAATTTGTCAGCCACCCGTTCGAAAAGGCGGACAGGCGGACAGAGTGGAGGGGCGGACTCTCGAAATTCGGAACCTTCTGGTTGCTACTGTGCCGGACTCTGGAAGAACTGGAATAGTGCTGACCATGATCGATGCATGATCGCTGGGGGAGGTGACGGAAAGAAGGCCAGGTTGGAGGGGCCGGAGACATGGTCAGCCGTCCACTCGGGTAACTCAGTCAAAAATATGGCTCACACGACGTTATGTAACTGTTTCCGAGAAGGATCATCCATGCATGCTGGAGTCTGGACCCAACCACTAAAAACCCAACAGAGTTCCAGCTGAAGGCAAAACGATAGTTCACTTCAGATCAAAACACAGATAGGGCGGAGTCCACGTGCACAAAATCATATCCGACGTGATAGGCGAGCTTTTCTGGTCGCTCAAGAAATTGATGGACAGCTCCGGATCATTTTTGCTTTCTGTGACCATTATTGATCTTGGTGTCCTCTCGCTTTGCATTCAGCTGTCAACAGACTAGAACTAGGATCGCCCAACAGAAGTTTCATGACTTTCGAAGTCCTCAAAAATCTTATAATTCTATACCTGACTGACTGATGAATGGTACCGGCGATCCCCCAACTCACCGAAGTGACCGAACATTGAGCTCCTACTCCACTGCTCAACCCATAACCGCTAACTTGATTCTTGAAGCACTGATCCTCATGATCCCCCTTACCTAGCGACAGTCCGAACTCAAAATTTCCTTCTTTTTTTTGATGATGGAGATGTGTTTATTTACGCTCTCTATATAGCCCACGCAAAATGAAGGATCTGCTCTTCCTTTGTACTTCTTCGCTCTCCCCGGGCGGCGTACCCTCCATCCGAACCAACGCTCCCCCTCGAAGCTTCACCTTTTGTTCTTGGTCTGCTCGTTTCCAACTGGGCTCGTTCAAACTCTTGCTATTGTCGCGCCATATATGGCTTCCTGGCTTACCTCAAGGAGTGATTTAGGTTTCGTTTCTCTAACAAATGGTCAGTTGATTTTGCAATTGATTCGCGTCGTATCTCTGCTGAACCTCAAGCAAAGCAACAGTATCTGATTCAATCAGCCCAGATATTCGATTTATCGTCGCTTTCGACTCGTTTTCTATTCTGTCTCTGCTGTTCCTTCCTGTCATCATTCTCACTGCTTTCTTCTCGTCGAGTGCCACCAGAATTTCAACCTGGTTTATGGTTGCAGTCTCTATGCTTATTACAAGCATTGCAAATGTGCTATTACTAGGGCGGCAAACACTGGCAGGGCCTCCGCCCAATGTCGGTTTGTGTTTGTCCCAGGCTATGCTAATTTACGCAGTTCCCGTCTTGTTAGTCGCATTTCCATGGACTTTCACCCGCAATGCTGATTTTGAATAGATGTTCGTTCTCCGCCGTGTCCTTCGTGCTTCAGGTGTATCTGTCAATTCATCTTGCCTTGAAATACGGTTCCAAACTGTCCAAAGGATCACAAACCTGGGTTCGTGCAGTCCATTTATGTTGGCTGCTCAGTCATTATCTCACCTTTTTTTTTAGCTGCATGTCGTCCCCTGCGCATTCTTTTTTGCGGTCCTCCTTGAAGTGTTCATTGTAAACGGTTGACGGCTTTTCTGGAGGACAGACTTCTGACACCTTTTCAGGTCGGATTACTAGATCTTACAAAAGTCGGAAGGGATCGAACAGGTGTTAACTGCAATATCTCGCAGCATATTCCGTAATTTTTAAACTTAATTGCTGTTTGGCACCTGACTAGCCGTGATTTTCCCGTAGATACCTCATAACAGCCAGCTTAGTGGCCGTCACTGTGCCTATAATTCTTGTGTTAGAAGGCACGTAAATTGGTCGTTCCATGCTTGATATATTGCGCCATCATTAATATAGTTTTATAGCGATGACAATGATCAAAATTCGACAGGTATGGAGGAACTCCGGGAGGGACGCTGCTTTCCATCTTGCGGAGCCTGCATCAATTCATGTTTTCATCCGGGTGTGCGTGTTCACCCTTTGTTCGATAATAGCCATGGCGTGAGTTCTCATCCACTCTCTCGTCCCATCTGGCTGACTAACGTCGACTAATTTTCATGCCTGTTAGGGTGTCTCTGATCCAGTATTTTCCAACTCAGGAGGATAAAACCCCACAGCTGTATATGATCTCGACGTTTTCAAAGTCTCTTATCCCATTCTCCTTCGTTTTCATCTTCGGAACTCAGAGGGTACATCTTGTACGATCTCGAACTCACCCGCCGATTTACTAATGAGATGTCTGTGTCTATAGGATATGTTGCGCGTCTGGATTTTTTGGAGGAGAAACGAACCCGTTCTGTATAGCCGTGCCGGCGTTATGATTGACTGAAGATTCGGATCAAGTTTGTTAATGGCGCAGGTCGCTGTAGCCTGTAGAAATATAATTTGTATTCCACATACATATTGGTGATTAACGTCGTTTCATTTCCTTCAAAAGGATATCACTTTCCTTCCTGTCCAGTCATCGAGTCTCGATGTGAAAAGCGGCAACTGAGTACCAACGCATTGGACAATATTGTACTGATCATGATGGTCAATGCTCAGTTGAGACTCGAGAGCTGTCGGTTTCCAGGTAACCCGAGGTTAAAAAAGTAATACAAGGTAGCCTCCCTATTGCGGACTGGCTTTACCTTTTCTTTCGCTCAGGTGTTTTCTGTGTTCAGATTCAAACACTTCTCTTCAGTTACACAGCCTAAATCTAGATCACAAATGTGCCAGAACTTGGCTTCGGCGCTTCCGACTCCCGAGTCTCTCAAGTTCTATTCCCCGTTAAACTTTGACCATTTACCCCGGGAATAAACTGGTCAATTGGCCTGACCTATCCCTATCTGACTGAGCTCGAGGTCAAGAAGCTTAAGGCCAAAACCAAGTCAAAACACCACTGCTTTCAGCGGTGGGACCATGGACAAATAGTGGCAAATGTTCGCAAATTGTTCGCACAGCCCCACCCTGATATGATTTTGTTGCCCTCAGCTGAGGTTGCCCTCGACGAGTCGAACGTCCTTCCTTCCTCAATCATATCAGGCGACTTACGGCCCATTCACGTTTTATCTCTTCCGTAACATCATGATGCAGACCGAGCTACCAAATCTCGAATTCGCACCTCCTTTAATGCTCAGCGCGCATGATCAAGATGGGCTTTTGACTTGCGTCTTTTATAAGTTCCATGCAAATGATGCCTCTGTGATCTTGCGTTTCTTGCTTGCTTTTAACTTGCTGGTCTGGGTTGCAAATTATCCTGGCTGCCCTGAGGCCTCTATCTTGCATCCTTCTATACTTGCTGTGGGTTTTCTGACATGAACACCTTGCTCGTCAGTAGGAACGGCCTGGAACACGTTTCTCCAACAGAAGGTCAGTCAATTATGCACGTAATTTACGTATCTTCTAACGCCAGACAAAGCCATAATGACCACTAATCCTCCCGCCATCCTGGACATCCAATTCCTCGTTGCTTTCGACTCCTTTTCTATGATTGCCTTGCTTCTCCTTCCCATCATCATTTTAACTGCGTTCTTCTCGTCAAATGCTACAAGAATACCGACGTGGTTTATGGTTGTAGGCTCTATGCATATTGCTAGCATTGCAAATTTGCTACTGTTGGGCCAACAAAAGATAGGACCTCGGCCTAACGTCGGTTTGTGTTTGTTCCAAGCTATGCTAATTTATGCATATCCTATTTTGTCAGTAGCAATTTCGCAACTTTTCTGCACTGCTAATTTGCCTTGAACGAGTAGGGCCTCCTTCTCTGGTCTATCGTTCATGCTTCAGGTGTATTTGTCAATTCACCTTGCATTAAAATCCGGTTCGAAGCTTTCGAAGGCTTCCCAGAGGTGGGTATGTACATCACATTGATATTAACTCACCTACACTGATTGTTCAACTTTAGCTCCAAATCATCCCCTGCGCAGCTTTTGTCGCCGTACTCGTGGAAGTCTTGATTGTAAATATTCAGCTATTTATGGGGTGCGTTTCTGATGTCTTCTCAGGTAGGATTATCGGATCTCTCAACTGTCAGAAGAGACCCATCAGGAGTTTATTGTAATCTCTCGCAACCCATCCCGTATTATTTTTATTGCCATTATAGGCCTGATTGACGATCGTCTCACAGGTACTTGATAACAGCCAGCTTGGTTGTCATCTCTATCTTAGTGGGACTGGTGTTTGAAGGCAAGTATATCTACTTTCTCACTGATGCGATCGTTTGACGCCGATAACTACGCTACAGTGATGATAATAATAAAAATTCGGCGGGTATGGCGAGCCTCTGGGAGGAATGCCGCCTTTCATCCTGCGGAGCATGTATCGGTCGATGTCGTTATCCGGGTATGTGTGTTCACTCTTTGTGCGATAATAGCCATGATGTAAGCTTTCTTCTAAGCTATCGTCCTATCTAGCTGACTACCTTTGGCGTAATCTAGGGTGTCGCTTATCCAGTACTTCCCGCATCAGGCAGACAAAAAGCCACAGTTGAATTCCATTTCGGTCTTGTCGAAATCTCTGGTCCCGTTCTGCACCGTCTTTATCTTTGGAACTCAGAGGGTACACCCCGTGTACTCCCTAATCTCACCAGTCAATTTACTGATTCACCTCTAGGATATGTTGCGCGTCTGGATGTTTTGGAGGAAAGATAAACCGATCCTGAATAATCGGACCAGCCTTGCTGAGATCGAAGATTTAAACCAAATTTTGTACGTGTGACTGGCTGCTATAGAAATATGATTTTCATTGCACCCAACGGTGATTAACGCCACCTCATTCCATTCAAAAGAGAACCAATTATCTGTCGCCGACGCCAACCGTATCTCATCAATTAACCAGACTATGTTTCCACTACTTTCCAAGGAATACGCAACAGCCGTGCTTAGGGCTCCAAGCACGTCCGGCCGTCGTGCATCATGTGATTTGCAAATTTCGCCCCTTGGCAGCTCTCGTAGTGTCTCTCGGCGGTAACAGGCGGCAATCGCACCCCAACGCACTGAGCGCTTCACTTTGTATTCCAAGCATTCTACAATGGAAGGATCTTGGCTTACCTTGGCTCACAATAATTTTCAGGGTCAATGTCTTCGCAACTGCGATTGCGATTTCGGTCATTGAATCGCTAGGTTCTCTTTCAAATTTCCTTTGAATCTGATAGTAACTAGAGCAAAGAACAAAACGTCGAGAAGGGGGCTGTCTTCTTGAAAACTGGCCTGCCCTCCTTGTTTCCTCCTCTGACTTTTTCTCTTTCAAAGTTCACATTCGTTTTTCGCTACTTTCTTCTGTGGTTTGCTGGATCAGACCTCTGTTTACTGGGCATAACATTTTCTGTGATCGATCTGTCAACTTTTGAGCCCAGCCCTTCTTTGCCTTCGTCTAACAATGCTTATCAGTGCTGGCGCACGTCAGCTCGTCAAACGCACACTATCCGTGGCTAGACTCAAATTGCTGGTGAGCCGATGAATATTTGAACGACGCCAGCTTCTGACACACTCTCAGTACGAAAGAATTACATTAACTCGATTCACCGCCTTGTATTTTGTCTGCACCATATTGGCATGTGTGGTCTTAAGCTCTCTGCATATTGTCAGCCTGGTGCATGACTCAGAAGCAGTTTTCAACCTTTCTTCTGTCGTTGAACAGTCTAACACGACCAATGGCCTAGTAATACTCAAAGGAAAGACGATTGAACTGTGCTCAAACCTTCCAAAAGAGCGTGGAACAGTGTGTATGGAAGTGATTACTTTCGAAGGGAGTTTCGATCAAGAGCTTGTTCAGCGCAATATTTTAACCTTGAAGGTTCGATATTCTATTGACTTCCACGCGTCGTCAACAATTCTGATACCAAAACGCAAATTTTGCAGGTTAGGAGTAAAGCACAGGGCATATATGACGACGATCTCGACTTGTCGACACCTTCCCGCTCTTTCACCTCAACCAACGCTTCCACAATAACTGCTTCTGCTTCACCGCTCGGATCTCAAAACGGCACACTCAGCTCATTTGTTTTCTCCGGTGGTGGTCCGGAAGAACTTACGAATGCCTGCGTCATTTCATTGACGTGGTTAAATGACGTGTATGTACACCTTTCATTCGTCTCGCTGTGTACTCATCGCTGTTATTCTCAGTCTACACGATGCTCAACGTGAAGATGTCGTTATCTTTCTCTTTCAAGTGTGGTTGTTCATTCTTTCCGTTGTCGCCGTAAGTTTGGAAGTCCTTGCTGAATTCCTTACTGCGATTTTGATTCTGTGCTCAGATCTTGAATGAATCTATCCCACATCTTGGAACCACGCTCCTCGGCCATTTGTTGAGCACAGGATGGGCAGGCTATCGGGTCTACTCCACTCGTGGTCTGATGAACTTCTATCGAAACCAAATTACTCCTCAAGCGTGCAGCGATCACGATTTCATGGGAGACTGGTGGGAAAACCGAATTGGAGACGCGGTATGTTGTTAATTGCTGCCATAGACCTAAGGAGGCATTGAATCAGTCGCCATGGTCGTAGCTCCTGCTTGTTGCCCTGAACGGTGTTATACTTCTTGTCATGTTGTACCTTTCCTTCAAGCTTTTCAAGGTGCCCCGCTCAAATCATAGGGATTTTCCTCTTAACTAAATCAAACTTTCTTAGGTGTATGCCAGACAAACTTTCGAGCGCGTTGGGGCATCTCCAAGGGTATATCAAATTTACAAGGTGCAGTAGTCCACGTTTCTTCCACCCCACATCCGCTGATCGTTCCTGTTCCTTTCGCGATATTCTAGCTGGTCCTGATATTTTCTGTCCTCCTCCAATTGTCGGGATATATTACCCTCGCCTCGACTGCGATGTGGATTGATAAGGTCGTACATGGCAGCCTTGTCGATTTGGCTAAACACGCAAAGGTATATCTGGCCGCATTCGTCTTGACCTTGGTCCTCAAGTTGCCGTGGCTGGTTCTGGTAAGCTTTCTTCGCCTCGTATTCATTCAATTGGGTTTGACGCCCAAACGACGACGCGCTTCTTAGGGCTGGATTTTCGTTAGAAGGGAATGTCACATTAGGTTCACTGTTTTCTGTCTGATCTCTGCGTTCCTTCTTGCGATTTCTATCGCAATGTTCTACAGCGAGTGTGAGTCGACTTAGGGTGATCTGAGCATTACATTTTATGAACTTATTTCGCCCTCTGCAGTGTATCGACACATATTTTCATGCTGGGCTTTCTTCGCAACGATTACTGTCACTGCCTTTGTTTTATTGGTTGTAACTACGGTTTTGGGGATGGTATCTAGGTCGAACTTCGGACATGGCTTTGCACATTACAGTAAGCTCGCCACTTCTCATACCATGATTGATTAACATTGGTTTTCCAATCACAGTCAAAGTAAACCAGTCGTTGGAAGGCGTTAACTTTACACCAGTATATTTTCCCAGACAGCCTGAGGCTGATGTCGAGAAATCCATGTCCGGAGTGCTTGATGAGCAGTTGCCAGATCTTTCACTGTTGGCTACGCCACATAACCTAAATTACCCAGTCCCATTGCACGCTGCCCACCAGAATGTGGCCAGGGCGCATTCAACTTACTCCGATCTCAATGCTGCCCCGATCGTCATTTTGGCTTCACCACTCACGTCAGAACTCGCACCTGCGCCAAAGATGCCTGGGTTCTTGAACACCCTCAAGAGGCTTTCAGCCTCCCCCGTAGACTTTACCATGCAAACCACGAGACCGGAGCAGGTTAGTGCCGGAATTTTGCCGCACCCTTAACTGGCCAACTAACCAGGATATAGCCCAAATTGCCGCTCAATACGTCTTCCATCGATTACGAAAGAGGTCGGATTTCTGACCATGGAGCCGAAGGCAGTCTTGAATTCTCGAGGACGCCGTTGTTGCCACAACCATCCACATTGCATGCTTCTGTATCGAGTGAAGCTCCTGCGGTGACCGAGAAGGAAGACGTCAAGCCCTATTCCGCGAAAAGGAACCCCAGAATGATGGGTCTGCCATCCAACCCCCGTTCTCGACTGACGAGGTTTTAAAGTAGTATCTGGCAGACGCGTCGAACTGAAATGGAGTAGTGTGCTTCTCATTTATTAATCGTTGACTTTCTTTGTGATTATAGTCGTAACCTTATATGATAAATCAGTTGAGCAGTAAGTAATACAGCGCTAGACGCCTGAGCCATATACAAGGTCCAAAGAGTCAGGGACTGGCGCCGATGCGCCATGAGGACGCGGTTCGCGGGCTATGAGCACGTACTTACCGCCCGCGGCTGTCCCGGCCCGGAATAACTTTGGCTGTGCTTGGAACCAGTGCGGCACCGAAGGTGACCGAGCTTTCATCTTGCCTAGTGCCATGATCATGACAAGTACAGTACAAGCGGTACTTAATGTGTCCTCCAAATCTGACTCGAAATCCCTAGGATTGATAAATACGCTCTACATGAACTGGGGTTAGGCAGCTTGCGCTCACATCCTCCAGTGCTCCAAAACGACCCAACACTCTCACCATGGAAAGGAGGAGGAGCACCGTGTATTCCAATTACGGGAATGCCGTGCAAGATATCCCATACGATGTTTGGCGGCACATTACGAGCTTTCTACCATCGGAAGAAGTCAAGAAACTCTACAGAGTCAATAGCATGTTGCTCAGCATCTCCCTGGATGAGCGATACAAATCCGCCGTTATTGGCTCTCTCTTCCAAATAGACACAGAAAGGAGCCTGAATAGGTTGATGTGAGCTCTACAATTCAAGTTTGCGAGACTGAAATCTGACCATATGCCTTTTCTATCCTACAGAGACGCTGACATATCGTCTCGCGTCCGCACATTCACATTTAAACCTGGTCATCTCTGCAAACTTCTAAGGGAAACAGAGACTCATAAGCAATCTGAGAAAACCTCAGACAATACGGTCTCTGAGCTGCTCAAAGCTTTCGGGACCATGACTCTCAAACCCAGGAAATCATTCATAGTGCCTAGTAGTAGGTCTCAGATGGTCGCCTACGCCATGCCTACTCATCTGGCCCTGCGAAATGTCCTGAAGATCATGAGGCAGATGACCTCGCTGACATCCCTACGAGTAGAGATTCGCGGGGAGGAGCACTGGTATTTCAAAGAAATATCTGCCGACTTCTTCGCTCCTGGATGGGCAGCTTTCGGCGTTAATCTGAGAACTCTTGAGCTCAGGATTCCTCTGGAGGATATGGCCAAAGTTTTGCCGCCTGTCGGGACTGCCACGCTGACTTCCTTGGAAACTCTATATGTGCAAATTATCCGCGCGTCTCTGACTACGAGCGAGGGTGCTATCATCATGAAGCAGCTGTTGCCCTTTGTCAACCACCATCGTCGTACTCTGAAATCGTTGACTCTCGATGTGGCGGAGCAAACTAACCTTTCTCCATTTTTACTGGGTCTGCACCATGTCCCTTCCCTTGCGTCCTTCAAGCTGAAGCAGCCGTTTGTCAACGAAGACGAAACAGATTTTACTGGACTAAAACATTTCTTCCAGATGCACCGCTCGCATCTTACTCACTTTGATATCGACATGATTTCAACATTTACACACTATCCGACACCATATGCCTTCTTCGCGCAGGATTGTTTTTCGGTAGCACTGCCCAAGCTTCGCGGTCTATCTATCCACCTCCACTACTTCCCGCCCGCATACTCGGAAGGAATGCTTCCCTACATTCACCAGTTCAAGTCAACTTTGGTATCCCTCGAAGTCCATGAACACAGGTGGATTTTGGGACGCCTGCAAACATTAGTAGAGGGCTTTTCATCCACGTCCACGCTAAGAGAGTTGAAGATCTGCCTGACTGATTTCAGCCCAGATGTTCTCTTGCTTCTTGCGACTAACCTGCCCAACCTTGACACGTTGAATATCGATTTCGAAACCCTCGGCCCAGAAGGATTTCCCCACGCTTGGCGCAGAGATACACCCTTGGTAAGAGTCGTCAATTCGTTCTTGTTATAACGATGAAACAAATGTCTACTTTCTCTTTAGTTTGTCGACGCCATGGGTCAAGTTAAGCTTCCCACATGGCATCTGCGCGTCCTGGACCTCAATAAACCGTTACATCATTCCACGCCAGCCCGTATGTATTGTAAATTCGCCCTCGTAAAAGCATTGCCCAGTGTAGAATATTTTTGTGGATTCGGAAGAGAGGAATATCTGTGGACAGAAGCCTCGTAGCCCGTTGTACATATGTACCGCATTGCATCGAATATGACCTTAAGTTAAACAATCAAACGAGAAGGATGATCACCGTCAATTGCGCGAATAATCAGTCAAAATAGGACAGTATAGTGGACACATAAAATCATGGTACACTACGGAACTTCAAAGCTTTGATTTACGATGCTGAACATCGAGTCGCCGCCACTGCCACCAAACAATATTAACTCAACCCAACTCACAATTCAAAGCAGTAGACTCACCCATGGGAACCAGGGCGACGAATCCTTCGACAAGGTGCCCGTAAACTTTGGCAGCCTTCGCTCCTTAAATGATAGCGCGCCTTCAGCGCCATCTGCGGAGCTCGCAAGAAGCTTCATAGCCCTAGAATCAAGAAGATGGTTTTCCTCAATCGAATCGCCTGGGTGCAGCAGGAGGCCCTTCGTATACGCTATGGAGAGCTGAGAGGTGTTGGCCGCGAGTTCGTCGGCGAAGGCTTTTGCTGCTGGATACACAGCTTCGCGTGTTGGAAGGATTTGGTGGTAAAGATCCCGTATGTATGGGGATTCTGGCGATACGGTGGCTCCGGTTAGCAGGAGGGAGTTTGCTCTTGAGTGCCCTATGAGTCGAGGGAGGAGATATGTCGATGTAGCTTTCGTGTTTTATGAGTACCTCAGTTAGGCTTCGTATGAAATAATATCATACCTTCTGGAACAATTCCGCGGCGAACGAAGGGGAAAGTCAACTTGGCACCTGCCCACGCGAAGCGAAAGTCAAAAGGAAGGTGGAACGCCGTCATTCCTACTCCAGCCTGTTCGAGACCCAGGATTGTAAGTGAAGTGAAGCACGGGGTAGAGGTAATGTATAACCAACCGCATGTCCATTGACAGCTGCTATTGTGATCTTTCGACAACTCATAATTGCCATTGAGATTCTTCCTCCACCATCGCGGTGAGCTTTGAGGGTTTAGTTCAGTTTCCTAGTGATTAAGGTAATAATGGCAACTTACCGTGTTCGCCTTCCCGTTCTGCTTCTTCTTTCCAGAGCACATTCCAGCCACCAGATATATCAGCCTGTCAAGAAATTTGAGCAAGGTGTTCGAAGAGATTCCAGTGAAGGACATACGCCAGAGCAGTAAGCAGGAGCAGTATGCTCTGCGGTCACAATAACGGCGCGTACGCGATCATCTCTATCACAAAGCTCAAATACGTCGATGACCTCTTTAACGATGGCATCAGTGTAGGTATTCCTGCTACGGAGGGGTTAAAACAGAGCTCAAAATAGGTTCGATTAGAACACTCACTACTTTCCCCGGTTTAAAAGTATCGTGAGGACCGATCCGTCAAGCGTAACGATGATGTCTTTGTAGCCTCGAGAGCCGTAGTCCGGGAGGTTGGACGTCATGATAGCTTGAAGATCTTGTCGTACGAGGTGGTGGTTTGAAGCAAAGTCCTGTGTCTCAGACAGGTATTGTTCTGGCGAGGTCAATGTGTTTAGCGGTTATTGCCAGTACCCGGAAAATTGTGTGGCTCCATCGGGTTTCCGCAGAGGTTTCGCTGAGCGCATGACCCTTTGAGCGTCGGCAGTGTGCTCGATGGAGGTGGTGGTCGAGAGCAAAAATGGCAGGTCTGGACAGGGTCACTGGCGGAAGCAATCATCGCACGGGTGACGTGGTGACGACGCCGAAAACATTGCCGTAAGCTATTTGCAGTGCACATTGAGCTTATCATTCCCTCCGAACAACGAATGCCACGGTGATCTACTGCACTCTAATCGACAAGTCTTGCTATCGATATCGATTCTTGCTCATGCTATTTTTTCTGCTGCCTCTGAACTGAAATTGAACATCTCTGAATGGCGGATCTGAAATCGCGAATTGGGCGGAAAGTGGGAGAGTCGCCGCACAAAACATGGATAAGGCCTGGTTTTGTGCCCTCACCGAAAAAGATCGGGGTGTGGCAGCAGCACCACCATCGTGACACTTCGGGATTCGGTAGCGACTCGTCCAGTCACGACGACGAGCTCTTTCAAGGCTCATCGCCTGTTTCACCTCCCTGCAGCCCGCCGTCTCTATTATTCCGTCTGGGGATCCCAGATCAGCCTATGGATGATATATCGGAGCCTGTTGAACCCGAACGCCCACCCAGATCGTTGATAGAGCGGGTTGGAGCAGCGAGGGAGCAGCAGGAAAATTCATTTCCCAGCCCCACACTAAAATCAGCCTGGAGTCGTACAAGTGGGGATAGAATGAGCTCAGACTCCCATAAAGACCACAGGCCCATTGAAACGAGCCAGCCGCCGCCCAAGCATACCGTGAAATCAGAGCCCATCGAGGCCCATTTGCCCAAACTTCTGGTATGTCGTCTCTCTCATTTTTGTAATCCTAAATCGATATTGTTACCGCCCTTTAGGATTCGAATAATCAAGCCGTATTTGAAAGTGATGCTGTTGCCAACGAACATAACAGACGTTTGTCGTCTCAAGACAATGAAGCTGTCAATGGTCACGAAATAAACAGGCCACATCCCCAGAATTCGAATGGTTTCGTGGATGGGCCGTCGACTGCTGGAGAAAATGGCGTCGTTAACAGCATCCCAAATTCTCCCAACTCCCATCACCCCTCAAGCCACTTGGGCGATTCCACATCTCACGCGACCCGTAACAACCAGTCCGACAACAGTTTACCCTTGGAAATAACCAGTTCTCGACGCTCAGATCCCGAAGACGGCGAGGTTGGAGCTCAGTTTTCTAGAGACCAAGTACGCGTCGTTCTTTTGCCTCTTATGCTGCGAAATGCGGAGAACCGCAAAAACGAAACTGAGTCTAAGGCCACCTCTTCACAGTCCACTCTCGATCCGAATGTCGTCACGGATGAGGCCTGCTCTACAGTTGTTGGAACTATGAACGAAGTGCGCAAGGAACTCGTGCATAAGAGGGAACTCATACACTATTCGCGGTCTGTGTGGCCATCCCCCGAAGAACACCAAGAGAATTCTTTTCCTGGTCCTCCTTTTGATATTTCTTCCTTGGCTGGTCCATCGAGACGACGCTCAGCAGGACATGCAGCAGATATGGACGCATATAGCGACTCGTCATGGAACGTTCCTACCCCTCGAAGGCACATAGATTCTCCACCACCGTCTACTTCACCCAACATTTTTGAGCCAGCTCACCTTCACAAACTGTACGGCCCGCCTTTGCGATATACTTTGAGTCCCGAACATCCCGGTTTTCAGCCGTTACATACTCGAAAGCAGTCCACCTCGCAAACCGCCCATGACACTGCATATGAAAAGCGTCGTTCTCCTTCACCTGGGCATTCCCGCAAAAGCTCCTTCTCTCGGGGTCACCCAGATAATCGTCGTTCTACTTATGAACGTGAAGATCAACCTCTGCCTAAATCAGATAATGGTTGGGCCAATAGGCGACCTATAGAGGAACGTGAAAACCGTCCTCCAGATCCAGATCGTTATGCTCGAAACTCGCACCTCCCCTCGGGCTCTACGTCAGCTACAAGACAGGAGTTTTTTCGTGAATCGGATCATGGCTGGTCCGACAGGCGTCCTGGACGTGAAATGCGTTCTCCAGAGCCAGAACATGATGTTTCTCGAAAACCACGCTATCGCTCGAGATCGCCCCCTTCGCCCACGTTCTTCCCTGACCGTAAAATGCAGCGCAGCCCGATGGCGAGATCGCGGTCCCCTGGCGCCGGAGCGTTCTCGAGCAACCGAGGTGGGCCTGTACATCGAGATCCAGGACACTCTCGGCGTTCATCCATCAGTTCCTACTCTCACAAAGGAAGAGCCACTTCTCCAAATCAAGAAAATGTGCACGATAAGGAATTTAACGAACGATTGGCGTCACCTTTGAGGCGACCGTCCTACGGTTCCTATGGGCCCAAGGGAAGGGCTGATACCTCGAGGAGAGAGTATTACTTGCACGATAAAGAAAGTGACAGACGATCAATATCACCTAGGCGAAGTTACGGTTTTAGAGGGAGGAGCAATACCACAGGGTGGGACGACTTGCCCATTAAAGATATCCGACGATCAGCATCACCTCCCAGGCGAGGTCAGCACAAGCGACAAGACACGGATAGACGAAGGTCTCGCACCCCCCCTCGATATCTACGCCCTAATTCGCCTCCGAGACGGCGGCCCCCCCACAGGTTACCAGGAAGGAGATCTCGCTCGCCTGACAGGCGACCTCGCTCCAGCGAAAGAATGCTCACTCCGGATGAATCCCTCTCTCGATCCTCCATGTCGATGTCACTCAGTACCGAATCTCCGCGACCATTCAAGTTGAACCTTTCAAAACAAAATGCCATTCATGATGAACCTTCAAAAGCAACCCAAAATCACCTAACTGCCTCATACGAAAGAAGAGACACAGAACATAGCTCCGTCGAATCACAAAATGCAGTCTTGGCATGCCATAGAGTCCCTGGACTATGGTTTATCAAGCTGGCCTCAAATGCACTGGATATCTTGAACTGCACATTCAACATTGATCATGAAACAGCACAGAAATGGAATATTCCTCAAATCAAGTGGGTTTTCTCTGCCCTCTGTTCTAAGCACTGAGTATTAAAGACATCTCAGTGGTGAACGAGATGATACTACTGAAAATGTTTCTTTACAGATGCCTCGAAAACTTTTATCACTGCAACTTTGTGCTTGTTCAAAACAACATGTTGATGAAATTTACGGAAGTCGAGGCTCGGACGTGACTCCCGAGGCTTTGGCAAAGGCAATGTTTGCACTCAAACCAAGTTGGCCACCCCAAGGGCATCTCATCATTGTTGTGAACCCTGAAAGCAAGAGGACAAGAACCTGGCTACCTCAAGATTTTGTAAGTTCATGAAGTCCATCCATTTCATATCAGCAATTTGAATGTAACATCCGACATGTCAAGGGACCAACCTGCCTGCCCAGCATCGAAAACCATGTCCATGAAGGGCAGAATGTGATTCAGTTCATCCAGCTGGCAGGAATGGCTGAGATCATGTTTTCACTTTTTGCGAGAGAGACTCAAGAGAGGGTGGATGATCCTCCAAATACTTATGATCCTGAGTTTTTGCCTTTAGCAGAAGCTGGGGAGGTTGTAAACATGATTGGGATGACACCTGGCACTGTAACTGTATCACAAATAGATTCATCAAGTTAGCTGTATTATCTTGGACAATAGGTGTACATACTGTTATTCTAAGCAGCTTGTATTGTATTTCTAGTGTTGTCATTAGTACATTTGTGGTCGTAATGGCATGTCAAACCTCAGGATTATCAGACAAGGTCAAGATGACGATGGCTCTGCGACGAGGAATCCGACAAGGCAGGCATCGAGCATAAAGTCGACGTTGACCCAGGCATGTGTCGTTGCTGCAGGAGAGATTAGTCAGATACGAGCATACCATTGAGAATCGAAGGACGGACCAAAAAGTTTCGTTCCATCTCGCCCTGCAACACGCATCAATTCCTTCTCGCCTCCGGGGTGAAATGGAAGATAGGACGTTATGTTATAGACCTTTCCATTAAACGCGGACCAAGCATCGTCTCGCTTATTATGCTGTTTTAAAATAGACGGAGGTATACGCATTAGGGTATCAACTCCCTAATTGACAGTCATTTTCAGAATTCCTGGACGATAGCGAAGAGAAGGCTTACACGAAGGTCTGCTCCAGAAGATTTAAGAGCGGCCCAGTCTAGAGGACTATGTCCTGGGGAGAGAGCGACCTTCCCTGATTTCTTCGAGGGTTTAGGTGGCGGTTTTGTCGTGGTCAAAGGGACAGCCAGTGAGTTCGAAGGTGGGACACCAGGCTGCCGCACGGCGAGTGAAGGCAGAGGTGGAGGCGGCATGAGCTCGGAGTCGCTCAAAATCCTGGGGAGCCTCGACGACTGCACTCGCTGCGCACTGTTCAAGCTCGGAAATGCCGGCGGTGAGTCGTCATCAAGTTCCGTTTCCGTTTCCTCGCCATCTTCCTCGTCGGATGCCGGTGGTGATATTCTATTTAAAGTGGGAACAGAGTGTGCGGCGGGTTCGACAGCTGAAGTGCCGCTGTAGAGCCAGCTACGCAGATACGAGGTCATGGTGGTACGAGATAAAGGAGAAAGTTGGACGACTCTGAGTCACATCGATTACGAAGAATCTCGAAGAATGCAGATATGTGGGCTCATCACGCGGAAGTAAAATAACCTCGCCCCCGGCTGATCGCCGATTGTCTTCCGACCACAATAAAATCTTTAATCTTCATGTTTCGGTCAATTTCAGAATAAAGGAGGTTTCGCTGTGTGGTATATATCCTATCTACTTTTAATCATGCAAATTTAATCCAGGGTCCGTTATTTCTCGCCAGGCGCAGGTTGGATTGGATGTAATTTTCTTCTGGAAGGACCAGAACGAACGGCTTCCACATCTCTTCGACTTCTCGTATTTCGCCGTGAGCTCTGTTTCGGTGGCGGTCCGAGGAAATAAGGGCTGAGTGCAACCACGAGCAACAGGAGGGTCGCGACGAGAGACATCCAAGGCTTGACCCAGAGTAAATTTAAAATAAGCGACTACGCCCCAATAATTAAAAGGGCAGTGCAGCTTACCAAATTGCCATAGCTCGCTGTAAACCCCAGTTTCTCGAATCTGGACTTGGCAGCACCCCAAATGCCGATCATGAACAAGAATGAAAAAGCAGAGAAGGCGAACGAGATCCAGGCAAAGATATCAAATATCGTATCGCCTCTGGCTGTACGAGCACAGACAACAGGTACCATAGAGGCCATGGTGAAGAAAACGAACACAACAGCTGTCAATATCAATAAGCTTAACGCATTCGATAAGTCGAATATATCAACTGACTGATGGGGTAGAAAATGAGGGCTTTTGTGAGCGGGATGGGTACCTCTGGGTCCCATGTATATCCTAACCTGCGATGCGATCATGGATAAGAAACGATGAGCGCGAGAAAGAACTTGCATTCATAATATACGCACCGTAAAGGTGAACAGAGACCGCCCTCGTCTAAACACCATCCCCACATCCCGAAAGTCACGCCATTTGCCTGGCTCGAGTGCATGAAGTAGAAAGTTGAGACGAGAGGTACAGAGAACGTCGTTAGCATGCTATTCCAACCCAATCGATCAGTACACCTATGTTAGTGTAGATGCAGGAAGGTTGCTTACAGGAGAATGAAAGCAGTAAACGATGCCAAGAAAACATAGAAAGCAGGATTAGCGTAGATTATCATCGCAGTGAATCGTTGGAGGGAGACGTCGTGAACAGTACAGTTACGAGCGGTACTTTGACCTTTCAGACCATACCAAGACAAGAGATGGGGAAAGATGAAGCAGCGTAAGACCTAGCTCGTGGTAAGCCTGAAAGGGTTGAGTGCGGACATCAAACTCGATCACGGTTGAGTTCGGTTTACCTAAAAAGGGTTTCTTTACTATATGGGGATATCACCAAGCGTATGCTTCTTTGAAGGACTGGCTTGGTTAAACAAGGGTTCACATTCGGTCGAGAATGAGAGAGGCCAATGGAATTCATTTTTAAACACAAAATCCGCGAAACTAGTGAATAAAAAGAGGGGAGACCAAAAGAACCCACGAATGCGAAAGAAAAGTGACATCCTGCGAATAAAATAAAATCTTAGTATGTCCCAAAAAGGAGAGCAATAAAATTAATCGCAGTAAAAAATACAAGTGGCAGAGACAGATTTGGTTCGTAACCCGAGGAGCTAATCAGGAAGGAGAACGAAACAGAGGAAATTGAAAAGAGACGCGCGACATATAAGTAGAAATAGCGTAAACAATGATCAGGCTTTCGATATAAACATATCACAGCTAGCTAGAACGAATTGAAAGAGAAAGAGGATTCGAGGGAACAGAGGAGACAAAAGGATCGACAAATCAAAACGTTAATTGAGAGTTGACATAAATATATACGATTGAAGGAAATCACAATGAGTTTGGGAAACCGTCCATCCTGATTCCTCGGGATCAAAAGGAGTTGTCGTGGAGGCCGAAAACGTGTACATCGTCAATGAATCATCGGCCGTGTTTAGAGTGCAACAAAACAAGACAGACGAAATAAATTTATAAAGAATTGGGTGGCCGTTTGTGGTCGTTTGAGGATTTCATGTCTGTGTCATTTGGGCAAGCCGAGGATGGGGTAAGCCGGGGATGAGGTACAGGTCATTAAAGGAGAGAGATCGCGTTGGTCGAGGGAGAAGTGTAGGTCGAGGTCGGTGTGAATGAGAGTTGTTGAGTTAAAGAGAAATGTGGTGGGTGGAACACGGTGCGAGAACAAATGCGAGTTTTGACGATGCGGATTGGCTGGTGGTACAACATGCGTGTGTTTTTGACAAATCCCTTGATTAGTACAACAGACAGAGGAGAAAGATGGAAAAAGACTCGGTTCGGAATAGAGGAGAATCGGAAAAGAAAGTCTATAGTCATCATTCCAGCCATGCGTTCAACCTCATCGAGCATTCAGTCACGGGAAAGGCGAAATCACTGTCAACTTTGGATCAGGTCGATCCCAGCCCCAAGCGTTCGCTCTTCATGCCGTTGGGCGGGCCCGACGGCCGCGGCTGCGGCGGCAGCCTGCAGTGCATGGGCATGACGCATCTGCTCTTCCTCGAAGAGCTTCCGTCCAACATCGGCCCGAAGACCCAGGTTGGGCTTATGGATACCACCAGTTCCGTGGCCATGAGCTGACCGACCGGGCGATGATGGTGAGGCATTGATGAATTCACTGAAATTAAATTCTAGTGTGCCTGCACTCCCGTTGCCACCAGAAATTCCGATGGAATTCGATCGAGGATTCGGCGGAGCACTTTTCCGTCCTGTTGGACTCGACGGGGCGGTTGGTAAAGGGAGAGGAGCTGGAGGAAGAAGTTGCGAAACAGAGCCAGATGAAGCAGAAGAACCGGCGCCTGATAATGTCGACATGCTTTGAGAATTCTGGCTCTCCGTCGCAATGCTGTTTGATCCGCCTCCAAGCTCGCCGCCGATGCTCGAAATGCTCGAGGTAAAACTGTTGTCGCCACCTCTAATTAAAACAGGAGGGGCATAGGAGGTGCCTCCTGAGGCTGCTGGCACATCCTGGTGCCCAGATGGAGCAGGATCGCCAGCGGTGGTAGAAGGGAAAAGAACTCGCCCCTTCGATCGTAATGGGCCCGTACCACCTCCTAGTGCCCGATATGCTGCCATGTCTTTGGCATCCTTGTTCGCGGGTCTCACTGGCGAGGGTGACGTTGCAAGGAATAACATTAGGTTGGCTGCTTCACTGTCAGTAGGCGCAGCGCGTGGTGTGGTGTGCAGAATGTTGGAACCACCTGCAGGAGGCGGAGGAGTCTGAGTTCGCGGTCCAGGCTCCGCGGCAATAGTCGATATAGATGGCGCAGCAGACAAAGTGGTAGTGGCACTTTGAACAGAATTTCGCGCGGAGGATTGGGCGAAGTGTGAATACGAATAGGCTGAGCCTACTTCAGAGCCGCCATCAATGCTTGACCTAGGAGAAGACGCGCTTCCGGCAATTGACGGCCGGTGATGCATGAGTAAAGAGGTCAGAGCAGCGGCTGCCTTCATGTCAACGTCTCCATCGACATCCATGTCATCCGCGCGTTGTTTTCGTTTGCCCTTGTCAATGGAACTACCTTTCGTTCTTCGTTTGTCTGGAGAAGCAGGTGTTTTTCCAGCCTTAGCAGCAGCCTGCTTAGCCTTTCCTTGCGAACGAGCAGGCTCGTTTCGCGGTGAAGACTTTGGGACGCGTGATCTCGGTGATGGTGCTGGTCTCGAAGGAGGTGACACCGGTGGATCACTGGGATTGTGTATAGTTCTTGCCTGTTTGGTCGGAGGTGGCGCTAGAATGGAAGAGTACAAGCTCGGAACTTGGGATGCATTCCTGAAACTAGACGCGGCGTCGTTATACGTAGGGTAGGCTGTGGTCCCGTTTACAGGTGGATGATGAAGGCGAGGGGATGTGGTGGAGGTTGGAGGAGGCATAGTTCCCGACCCGCCTCGTCTGAGGTTTCCTGCACCTGAGCTACTAGGCCCTTGTGTCGCTGGATTGTTGTAGTGGTTGCTAGCACCGACAGCCTTACGTTTGGCGGCAATGGTGCGGTTAAAGGATGCCGTTTGGCTTTGACTCTGCGCCTCAAGATCGCGTAAAGGGACGTGAGGGATATTGTGGGTCGCCTTGTAGGATGCATAGGACAGTCGCGCTCGCAGCGCGCGGGTCACCTGTGGGAATGATGAGTAAGGAGGGTCATTGAGTTTCAGGTTGGAACGCAGTAGAGCGTCGGCGATTATGACATGAAATCAAGGACGTCAAGCATCTGCACAGGATGTATGGGCACTAGGGCTCCGCGCAGCCCGGAGGAGCCATCACGTCTCTGACCGCACAACGCGTCGAAAGGGGGGGAAAGAACGTACCATGGCGACTTCGGCTCTAGCCAGAAACTTTTGGACGGCCTTCTTCCTCTGCTCTTGTTCTACTGCGTCCGTCGCTGACGACATTGAGCCCTGCTGGGAGGGTGGCCCATGATGGAGATAAGGCATAGGCGGAGAAGGCGACGTGGCCGAGGACGACGGGGTCGCCATCTACGCGTGTGCTGTGCTCTAGGGCGGTGTAGGATGGAAAAGTGAGCTCGGCGCTGTTGTGGACGGCGAGGAAGGGGGGGAGCGCGTTGTTGTGGATCGTGGTGAGAGAGAGACCTTGTGGAGGAGCGAGGTTCTGCGAGAAACGCGACGACGCGTATCGGCATTCTCCGGGTTTCGGCTTTAAAACGTTGAGCCGGCCCAAAATGAACCGCCCTGAAATTTTAATTGGCATTTTTCTCGATTTTAGCTGTCTCGTCCCGCCTATGGTCCGTCATCGGAGCTCCAAGGAGTACATATACGTCTATATACGCCCCCATTGGCCCTCTAATCAACACGCTCTGCGATTCAGAATAGATTCGTCCGACGTTCTCCTTCTCAAGCCCGGACCCAATCTGGGTCCAGCATCAGATGACTCGGTAAAGTGACCTCAAGGCAGTGAGGTGTGCAAGGATGATGCAAGTCTCGCCAGATCACGCACACTCCGTTCCTGCGCGAAAAACCCATGCTCCAAATCCGTCTGTCTGCGCTCTGATGCTTCCTCGACATGCCATATGTCGATATATCAATGCGTGGTGTCCTAGCGTGTCATATTTGCCATCCCGCATTCGCCAACTTTGATGCCGGCGTCAGCTTCTCGTCTGGCAGTCTGGCATGCTCTTCGCGTCTGATTTCTTCCCAGTACCATTTGGGCAGGAATCCGACGCGATCTTCACCATTGACCACGTCCTCGATGCCTTTAGAATCGAGCGCCTCCACGCTAACGCCCGAAGCAGGCACGAACTTGACCCGCCACACCGAGCTATCGCTGTCCCCCGCCGTACTTCGGACCAGATCCTTAAGAAATGTCAAGAATTTGTATCCCCAATCGAGGCACAAAACTGGATCCCATGCTCCTGGCTTGCCACGGACAAGGCGTGGCAGTTGGATGGTTTTAAATGACTGCACAGTCGTCACGACACCAGCTGGCGTCCGAAAACCCACTACTATTTCCTATACCGAAAAGGGGCATCGTTAGCGGCGTCAAGAATTATTATCCTGGAATCCTACCGGTACGCCAAGTAAAAAGGACTGAAAATAGAACTTGAGCAGTTTCCTAATAAGAGAAATTGCCACCCGTCAGCATTCGGTTCCATGGATCCAAAGTGTACGCGACGACCAATCATACCTTTCGAATTTCGACTCGTCATGCTGTCCGCGTATTGTAAGCGACGTCTTTAGTTCGACGAACGTATCAGTTTGTCCCGTATATTTTCCTTCCAGAAAGCCTATATTAGCCATGACCAGATGATGCGCGTCACGATAAGTAATTTACCTCTGACACAGTCGACCTCTCCCCCGATAATCATACGCGTGTCGCCGAGCTTTGTCCGAACGACGCTGCACCATTGTACGTTCGTATCAACGTCGCCTCCCCAACTCGGTGGCGCTCCTGGGTTCGGATTATTATGAGGCGCTCGCCCAGGTGGGGCATCCGAAGTACAATATGACTCGAACGCGTATCCATAATACGTTTGGCTTCGCTGTCTTGCATCCATGTTGTTTCTTAATGAAGGCGCGGACTTTCAGATCACAACTTGCCATGAAGACATCGCGCACGTAGTCGCGTAACAAAGGCTCACTTTTCCGAGAGTCGATCTTCTGTGAGGTGCTCCTCAAGGTAAAGGGTCCCATTTAAGGACATCACATTCAGTTCCCATCCGTCACGGTTCTCATAAGGGGCTGTCAAAATTCTGAAGGATTGAAAGAAAGGATCGAAACGGAACGTAATGAATATAAGCTTCCCGCAAGTCAGAACGGACAAGATACATACTTGGTCATAACGCCTCTCCACGAGACAACCCCAATCTCAGGCAGACCCACTCCTCGTTTAGGGTCGTGTTTGATGTTCGATATGGCCTTCAAAAGCGCGTCAATCCGACCACGTTGATCGGGTTTTCTCACCCAACGATCATACCCGTACGAAAGGTTCGAACCGAGGGGTGGATCCACGTAATAGCGCAACGCAGAGTCGGTAAACTCTTGGACATGCTCTGGGGTGTATGAGAACGAAATGAGCTGGCTGGGCTGCTGGAATGGGATGGCCTTCGGCTTGGAATTGGAAGGGTCTGGATATGAAAGGAACGCCGGTGCCTGTGAAACGACATTCTTTCCAACTTGCCCCGCCTTCTCCGTTGAGCCTGCACCACTAGGTTGTTCACAATGTTCCTTTAACGGTGAACTATCGCGATCTACGCGACGACGCGTTTTTGGAGGTTCATTGGAGATGTCGGTAGCATCGTCCCTGTCTTCGGCCTCGTTCAAGAGATCAGAAACGCCCCGTTTGCGTGTGGCTTGCGATCCAGATGCCGAGTCCGTTTTTGAACGAGTATGTTCCATTGGAAGTCTGGCTTGCAGTCTCCGCTGCCCAAGCGCGTAAACGCGAAGAATCAAACGTGAGGGGACGAAAATCGTCTTAAGTCGAATCAGGGTTGAAAGCAAGTTGGGTGAACGCATATTTGCTCAGAAAGGGAGAACCAAACACTTGGCACATTCAACCGACCTATAAATAGATTCCTCCTGCATTGGGCGCTTTGCGCAAATTGTAACAATTCACAGGAAGGTCTAATAAAAACAGTCACTACCTCTATTTTGTCTGCTTTCTATGCGAATGTACCCCTACTAGGCTTATCGGGTGTACATGATCCGATCCCGTCCATCAGGTTGTATAAAAATACCTTACTGTTTAAAAGCACTCGAGCAACACTCGAGCTCGAATCGAATATCAACGACTTCTTGTGTGCCCGAGTATCTGCGCAAGCCACCAGGCCCTAAACTATAGAATAGCTCTATCGGCTGGTTTCAAGCCCGAATTCAAAATATCTAGAAACTATGGTCATCCCGGAGACTCCGCACGAGATATCAATATTTACTGGTTAATATCCTTGTTCAATGTTCAGCCCTACATGTGAAACGGCTTTCAGTCCAAGACGGTACCGACAATTTCCAACATATGTCGACCACGACTGAACTCTAATAGACAACCCAGCAATTTCCTTGACCATAAAGTCGTTCCTACGGTTCACCTACTGTCATAATCGCTGGCGGCTTGCGGGCGCCTAAATAAACGAACCCTTAAATATTACTTCGTTTGGGCAAATTTTCTCACGGAAAAACCTTAAATACAGGCCTACCTAAATTGCGGAGTGAAAAACACTGATTCCAATCCTTCTAGAACCATCTTTTTTTCATTTCACCCAAAAATACATCTACATTGGAGCAGTGAGGGCAGCGCCAGGTCGACACATTGTCTACACGTGTCGATTAAGGAGCACGCGTTTAAATAGTACGGTAGAAACGAGGATGCAGGTTCTTCTGCTTCCCTACAATCGGTATCTTTCTCTCCCTCGAAATGAAATACGGACAAACCGTTGTCGCTACTCGCCCACCACCCGAGGTTTTATCCGTCCACCAAATTCCAGACAAGGTGGAGGTTGAAACGTCGTTAGTATTTGAGATGGATTTTCCCGGATTTCTACTGATAATAGGCGCTTATCATAGATCATGGACCATGTCGTCGT
The DNA here is from genome assembly GCA_023014335.1 of Galerina marginata. Classification (NCBI taxonomy): domain Eukaryota; kingdom Fungi; phylum Basidiomycota; class Agaricomycetes; order Agaricales; family Galerinaceae; genus Galerina; species Galerina marginata. The sequence goes on from JAECYW010000004.1 coordinate 3,395,130, forward strand.
CGGCCTCAGCAAAGGTACCATTTATTGTCCATTAACAAGCTGGCTGTATAACGTCTTCGTATTGATTACTTGTAGACATTGGTCGTCGACAGCTCTGATGTAACGATCGCGTAGGCATCCTTTCAGAAACATTCTAAAACACAGCTTATATTAAATAATTAGAGTTATGGGAGCGACAGGAAGTGGAAAGACCACAGTGCGTACCAGATTTAGTTTATGACTTGGGAACGCCATTGAAATATCTGCGCGGCTAGTTTATAAATCTGGCGAGTAGTTCCAATCTCCGGGTTGGCCGGGGTCTTCAGTCCTGCACAAGCATCGTGCAGGTCGCCCAGCCATTCGCGTTAGATGGTCGATCCGTGACCCTCATCGACACCCCAGGGTTTGATGATACCACCAAGAGCGATGCCGATATCCTACGTATGATCGCCGCCTTCCTAGCTTCCTCGTAGGTTTCCAATCGACTTTGGAAAATACGCGAAATCTCACGAGAATGCTAGTTACGAGCATGGCAAGAAATTAGCCGGTGTGATTTACATCCACCGCATCTCGGACTTCCGCATGTCTGGCATATCAACGAGGAACTTTAAAATGTTCCGGCAGCTCTGCGGTGAAAGTACATTAAAGAACGTCGTCATCGTCACGAACATGTGGGGAGAAGTTAGCAAAGAAGTTGGCGAAGCACGAGAGCAAGAATTGGCGAGTCAGGACTTGTTTTTCAAACCTGTTCTCGAAAAGGGCGCCCAGTTGCTTCGACACGATAATACTCAAGAGACAGCACACAACCTTTTGAGGCATATTATCGAAAACAACCCATTGTCACTTCAAATTCAGCGAGAACTAGTCGACCAGAAGAAAGACATCTCGCAGACTGCGGCTGGAGAAGAACTGAACCGCGAGCTGATGGAGCAGATTCAAAAGCATCGCAATGAAATGAGGCTACTCCAGGAAGAGATGAAAGGTCCGCTGCCCGTCTTTACTTAGAAAATTTAAGCTAATGTGCCGTCCATACATAGAGGCCATCCGGACCAAGGACGAGGAGACGAAGCGCGAACTTGAGATCGAAACGAAGAAGTTACAGGCTGAGATGAACAGAGTGCAAACTGACGCCCAGAAATTAGCCTCCGAGTACAACGAAGAGAAGAGCAAGATGGAGAAACGGATGCAAGAATTGTCAGAATCCGCTCGCTTGGACAACGAGAGGGTGACAGCCGAGTACAACAGACAGATAGGCGAACTCCGCGCACAACTAGACCAGACCTCATCAGCGTCTGTGCAGGAAAGAGCCGACCTCGTCCGCCAAATTGAGGAGTTGCGAAGAAGACAGCAAATTGGCGGCAGTGGCGGGGGATTTTTTTCAATGATTGGACGAGCTATTGATGGAGTTTTTGGTATTCACTAAACGGCCTTTCAATAGTGTACATGTAGCACAAGTCTGAGTACATACGACGCAGCACGTTCAGTGCCTGGGAATGTGCTGACAAAGCATGGAATTGATCAAGCTTGCCTCCTCCGACTCCCGAGGCTAACTTATTTATAAGATCGATTTTTTCATCACATTACCATTAACTGTAGCGTCGCAAGACAGAGGTCACCCTTCCAAGGACGAGACGCGGATTCTTGACTATAAACAAATGGCCCAATCTGAAGTCTCCACTCAACGATGTGCAGTGTTGTATAAGTTCAGGCTTTTTGGCGATTCTCCTTTCATCCTTTGGCATTCGATGAATTCTATAATCTGGGTAGGCGATGTCTGCGGCCTCTCTATTATGAAAAATTCCAAGGTGACCGCCTCCAGAAGTTTTACAGTGATACCCTATTCCTTGATTCACGGCCTTACGTGACTTTCAATCACTGGGTCGCATTGTTTATGCAATATGAAGATCTCAGAGGTGTCTATGTAGAAAAGCGCCTGATTCGTCGATGAAAATGGCCATCTTCCTGGATAAGACTTGTACATATTGGGTACTGGCCTCTTTGTCATATGCCTGGGCCCAACCGCGAGACTGCCGCGTGCTATTGTGCTGGCCCATTATGCGCTTTGTCTCGCTTTTGTGATTGGCTGCGCCTCATTGTCTTCGTCTGCTTTGACTCGTTCAACCATATATAAGACGGAATATCTCCTGCATGGTATTCCCCAATTTTTGTCAAGCCACTCTCCACCCTCCGTTCGTCGACGACATCTTCGTCTGGTTGCTTGGTTCAATCGGGTCACTCACTCATTTCCTGCATCACTTCCTTTCACATAAACACTCGCTATGCAATTTTTAAACTTCTGTGAGTGATTCCCCAGTTTAAAGACACCAGTCGCTTCACACTGATCACAACTCAAGTCCGATTCCGAGGCCTCAAAAGGGCAAAACACTCCGCGAATATCTTTCCCTCCGACTGGCCTTCATACTTGCACAGTAAATGCACCACGTCGACTTGCTGGTTCCCCAACCCCCCGCAAGCCGCAGCGGGCACGTACAACTGCCAGGGTCGTCCCGACGGTTTTTTCTGCAATGGGACTTACACCGTCACCTCGGCCATGGCCTCGTCTATGATCAAGAATTACCAACACGTGAGGTATCTAGAACAAATCAAATCAACGAAGGTTGGCGACGTCGAACGATCCGGGGAAGATTTGAAGAAATGGGCTTCTAGGATATCTATTTTCAAAGCCGACTCGCGGAAAACGCTCAGGGCAACCGTCAGAAAGCAAGAGTACCTGAACAAGACGCTTCCTCCTATCCCGGGCCTGAGCCAAAGAAACGTGAATCGCGCCCGCTTTGTTACTCCACCTGCGCCAGGCGAAGCCAAGAACGATCTTAAACCTTTATACCCTCAAGTAGTTCTGCAGTATTACTTCCCGCAGGACCAAACCGCAACTCCATCGACGCTTAGGAACTTGCCTAATTCGTTTAGCCCTCAGAAGGCTGCTGCTCTTACTTCCTCGCGTCCTCTTGTGCCCCAACGTCGACCTCCGTCGGGACATTACACGTCCAATCCGCTGTATGGCTTATCCTCTCCCCAACACACTTCCAACTACAACGCAGAGCGACCTCGACGCCATGAACATCCTTATAATCACCGGAGGTGAATCTTGGTTTAAACGTGACTTGGTTGGCCATGTCGTGTAATTACTTTGTACAGGTTTAACCGACTCTGATTTTCTTCTCTCATCGCGATCTAATTTACGGTATTGACTACCGATTTACGCCATTACGACTTGGAGTTTACTTCGTTTCACTGTAATATATAGTATCTCAAATTTGCATTCGCACAAACGGGAGATCAACGTGAGGTCGCCACCGAAAAGATTTTTTGTCAATTCATAATCAAAGGAAGTTTTGAGACCCAGGAAGAGAAACGAGAGCCGGTGGCATTGAGGCTGAAGGCAGAATAGGGGCCACTGGCCCGACGGCGTTTCCGCCGGTTTCCCCACGGGGCGAAGTAGTTCCCAATAAGGAAAGTCGGAATTCTGTTGTCACCACTGGCGTTGAAGTCCTTGTCTTTTCTTCTACTTTTGTTAGCACCTCTTCGTCTCCAATCTCTCGAAAGTGTCAACTTTCTACTTTGGATTCCCCTAGTTAGGCTTGAGGATATCCACCATTAGGTCTTCGTCTTTCAGCAATCTCGTTGGCGACTTTGGGCCATCACCGTTGACATATTTGGAAATTGCTCTTGTTCTTTGTCAAAGCCTGCCACCACAAGAAGTAGCCATAGCCATTGAACAATGGGGGGCCACGCTGATAAATATGCCACTCAACTCTATCGCTTCTTCTTAACGAACCACCACGATCCTCATACCTCAGCTTACCTCTTCGATGGATGTTCCAATCCATCACGAATCAACCACCCAACAGGTCTCGATCTCTCGCGACTCACTCAATGAAGAGCTGAGGAAACTCGCTAGCGCTTGGCGAATTGTCGTTTCTAGTGACAAGGGCTTTGAAATGCTTATGAACTTGCATGGGCACAGGTTGGTAAATGATCCTCTCTGCGGAGAAATCAATCAATTACGGTAAGTATCTCAGTGGGATTCGAAGGAGAAGAACTGACTATCTTTTTAGCGCCGCATTCGTGGGTATGCATGCTAGCGGCAGTACAGCCCCAGCTGCATTACTAGCGTCCAATTCAACACCGACGCCTTCCTTGTTTAGTTCAGGACCGATCACTGCTATCACAAAGCGCGTTCTGTCCTTCCTAAAGTACCCTGTGGAAAACGCGCAATCCAACTACCCTTGCCACTCGACGTCGCCCAAGACCGTCGAACTTGGACCATTGTTCCCTGTGCCACATTCCAAAGCACGACCGGCTTCTCGTCCCCGTCTTAAAGCCTCCTCTACGGCCAAGCGTATTGCACTTGGAAAGAAACATCTCAGTCCACGAGATAAATGGGTTAGAAGTCTCGCCAGAAAATACGGCCAGTTCAAAATGAAAGGCAAGGTCCACCCACAGCATCTTGGGACCCAGCAACCTCGTCCAGTGGCTGGTCCTCGTCAGTTCGCACTTCCCAATATCACGACTGGTTGTTCTCCCGCACAGCCGATTATCTCTTGTGCCAGTGCTCCCGACATGTCCAACATGTCTGCTAATGCCAAAGGCAAGCAACGCGCCTTGGATCCAGAGATCGAGGAACTAATCTCAATGGCCCATCCTAATAATGAAACCACTGAGGGAGGTCCAGCCGAAGAACTAGGTGAACTTTCGCAAGCAGGCCCTTCCCGTATTCCGTTATCGCCATCACGGGGTCTTGCAAACTTTAGTGACAATGAGACTCCAACCAAGGCGAGAGGCCAGAAACGGGCTCGAGATGACGACGATGTAGACGAATGTTCTCGTCCTCGCACGAGAAGTCGCACTAGGCTGGCTGCTTCTTCCATTACTGCCTCTGCTTCTCCGAGTCGTTCCCGGCCTGATCAAGAGAACCACCCCGTAGCATCGCCTCAAGCTCAGACATTGGATTTCTCCGCCACAGCTGGCCCGAACAACGTCGACGTCGTCGACGTTGCGAACGCAAATGGCAGTGAACTCGTCCCATGCCCGCCGGCCCAGCAAACAGCCCTAGCGGTCGGTTCTTCTCGACCTCGCCTGAGGCGTGAAAGCACCATTATGGATTTGACCGTGACTCTACCACCTGTAATTGCTCCCAGCGTCACTTTAAAGTTGGATGGCAGCCCGACGTTTACACAGTTGAGGCGTGAAAGCACCATTATGGATTTGAACGCGATCCTACCATCCGAAAGTGCTTCCAGCGTCACTACAAACTCGGATGGCAGCCTGACGTTTCCAGAGTTGCCCGCGACTCGGTGCCAGAAACGGACCCGTAGTTCGGAAGATGTGGGCGATGCTTCTCGTAGTCGTCCGAGAAGGCGCAGTGCCGGTACGCTTGCGGTAGTTCCACCACCTCCGTCGACCGCCTCTTCCCGTCCCAGAACCCGTTCTCCTCGCCATCCGGACCGCCGTCGGACAGTGCCAGGACAACTTGGACGCGGAGGGGCCCCATTACTGGAAGAGCTTACACCTTACGCCATCCCTCCTACGCCTTTGAGGAACTCTTATACCCCACCTGAAGTACCGGACTTACCTGAAGTGCCACAGAAAGAACCTTCAAGTGTCTTTTCCTCTGTTTTCCAATGGCTTTCTCCTACTGCACAGAGGCAAAGTGGGAACTAAAGGTCTTATACCCCATCGAGCTTTTACAATGTTATACAACACCAGTGCCGAATAATTTCCTGGACTCGTCCTGACTGTCTTGCTATATAATCAGAGTGGATAATATGTACCAGCTGTCACTAGTTTTTTTCGTTCTAACAGAATATTTGCCTATCTTTACACCGACTATAAAGCGAGAACGTTATCTATAACCAGAGGCACTAAGTATAAAATACTTGCCCTCTCTCTCCAGCTCTCCCATTACCCATTCCCTTCTGCCTTGTTTGCCAGGTCCAGCCCTTATTCACTGCCCGGTTCAAGTTATCCTCGATTATTTTTTCCAAATTCCATTGTATTTATTATCAATTGCTCAAGAATACGCCTTACGACCCATTTATGAATTTTTCACGACATGGTAAACACGGAGCGAGGAATGTCTCGCAGAAGACTACCACATAAGGTATCTTGAAAAAATTTGGATAGCTTAAAAACATCTGCCATCCTTCAGATCACAATGAAACCGAGTATCAGCTTACTCAAACTGTGGTTTTAGGCTTTTTCATCAACGTTTCTGGGTCCCAACGATTATCGAATGTGCTGCGATAAATGAATTGTACAGCCAAGATTGGTCGACCTTTCAGCCCTAGCCTGACCGCGATTGTTTCGATGGCCGCACCACCACGCCTACGAAAATTGCAATTTGTGCATGATTCGGTTGGGAACCAACCCTAAGAAGACGTTGTTTCCAAACGCAATTTCATTTGACATGAGTCGTCTTTCTTTGAATCGGTTCAGGTAACTAATTCAACTTCCGGTTCATTTGACGCATCACGGGTGCATAATGTTGGGCAGAGCACAATGCGTAGGAGGCGTGGATTGGTTTTTATCCCTCTAGAACCCGAAACAGTAGAAAGGGCAGGCAGAGGACTAGGGGCTTCCTCCCTGTACCCTGTCGGTATCGCCCAACTTTTGACCACAAGTATCGGTAACAAGCTACAAGGCCTCTGCAGCTGATATATATAGTACTAGAATCGCGAAATATATATATGATTAGAGACAAACAGAGAAGAAGACGATAGGATCACAGACCATTATTTCCCCTGATAAACGCGTCCCCATAACGGTTGGTGACAACCCCATTCACATGCTCTTCCGTCTGCTCCAGCGCGATATTCATGAATCCATCAAGGCATGATAATACTCCTGAAAATCTAAGTCAGCTTATGTACACCATCAACGGAATGAATGAAATCTACCCTTGTAATCGACACCCGAAGTCAATCGTACAATAACTCGCTTGCCCACGACTCCTTTTAGAAAATCCGTCGGTGAACCTGTATGTGTCTGCGCTTGGGGTGGTGGGGGTGGTGGTGACTGGTCCGAGGGTGGTCGAGGACTTTCATCCATCGTTTACTGTTCGATGGTGGATCAGGAAAGAGCGCTTTCCGTTCATTGATCCCTCCAACGTGTTGTTTGTTCATATTGAAATTACCTCCCGTCTCTCTTGCTTTCAACAGCCATGGTCCCGGGATAGCCAACAAATGACTCGTGGCCGACCTCAAACTGTACTGCACCGCAAGAATCGATCCCTTTTTAGTTGGCCTTTTTTTTCTGAACTTCAAAGGGATGTTCCATGTTCTTTGCGACTTCGAAACTTCGAGAAGGGGCTCGCAGAGAGCAAAAATTCTCTCTGACTACTTGGAGCTTCTGCTGAAATCCTCGGGCCATCTTTGTTTCATTGACAGATCCTCGCCTAAAACACGCGAGTAAGCATCATGGTAGATCACGAAGCAAGGCCGTTCTCAACCGACCATCGACTCGGATGCCATGGCTAGCAGAAATATCGAGCGCGTACATTCCGAACAGGATCTGACTGGTGCTTCAATTTCATCCTATATACGTGGAGAGGTTGGGCATAGATCATTGATCCACAGTATGCTTGCTTTATTTTGCAAAATATCGAATTTAGAATGTTTCACTGCATTGCGTGTATACTTTTGTGATTTGTGGTAAAAAAGGATCGGTCTACGTTGCTGAAGTCACTATCGATTACACACACCCCGGACTCCGACTGCGCAGACGACAGGAAAAGGCAAGTACAGCATGTGGGCTTGCCTATAAATCTGCCTCCTTGCTCGGCGCTTATTTTGAGCTTGTCCTTTCGACTACCGCTATCGGCTCCTGTTAGTCTCTCCTTGGTATTGGTAAAGGTATCTCAACATGTTGGATGTTAACATTGCGTGAGCAGCGTTTATTGGGAAAGCTCTATGGACTTCATTGGCCCTACTAATCGATTGAGCAGGGTTATGGGAGCAACTGGAAGCGGAAAAACGACGGTATGCTGAACCATGTACTAATTTTACAAGGCGAACTCACAGAAGTATTCAAGTTCGTCAACCTTGCTAGCGGTTCAAATCTATCAGTAGGACACGGACTGCAGTCGTGCACCAATAGAGTGCAGGTTTCTTCTCAATTCGAGTTGGATGGACGATCCGTTACTCTCATCGACACACCTGGATTCGACGACACCACGACAAGCGACATGGACATACTTCGGATGATTAGTGAATTTCTATCGAAAACGTAAGAAATTAACTCAGAGATACTTTGAATAACGCTTACGCGTTGCTACAGTTACAAAGACGGGAAGAGGCTCTCTGGAGTGCTTTACATACATCGTATCTCGGATTTTCGTGTCGGAGGGATATCTAGGCGAAACTTCAAGATGTTCAGAGAACTATGCGGCGAGAGGACCCTTGTGAACGTTATCATCGTTACTAATATGTGGGGCGATGTTTCCAAAGAAATTGGAGAGCAGCGAGAGGACCAGCTGGCTACCCAGGATATCTTCTTCAAGCCTACGCTCGAAAAAGGTGCCAGGCTTCTTCGCCACGATGCCACACGCGACTCGACGCATAACATCTTGAGGCACATCATAGATAACCATCCTTTACCCCTTCAGATCCAACAAGAAATCGTGGAACAAGCGAGGGATATCGGCGAGACCTCTGCTGGAATAGAATTGCAAAACGAGTTCATAATAGCCGAGGCAGAAAAACATCAAGAGGAGATGAGAAGGCTGCAGCAGGAGGCCGAAGGTACGCAGGACCGACGGTTACTATCAATTGGACTCTTGATTTTAATCTTGTCTTTCCAGAGGCTATCAGAGTCAAAGAAGAAGAGAATAGACGACGAATGGAGATGGAAGCAAAGAAACACGAGGAAGAGAGGCTGCGAGTAGAGGATGAGGCAGGGAAACTCGCGGCCGAACTCGAAAGACAACGACTGGAGGTCGAAAAATCTTTACGTGAAGCTGCAGAAAGGGTGAGGAAAGAGGCAGAAATCGCAGAGGCAGAGTTTCAACGGCAAGCGCATGAGCTTCAATTGCAGATCCAACGAGCAGCAGAGGAAAAGGCTAGACGAGAGGCCGAGCAGGCAGAGTTTCAGCGCCAAGCTCACGAACTTCAGCAGCAGATTCAACGAGCCGCAGAACAAGATTTCGGACGTCAATTGGAGAACTTCGGAAGGCAGGTGGATGAAGGGGCGAAATGGTTCTTCGGACAGGTTGGCCATACTATTTTTGGGTGGTGAAAGAACGCAACGACAGTTTGTATCGTCCAAGACTTATGCACGCTGAGCATAACGTTTCTGCAATAACATTTTTTTCTATTTGAAAGATCTATCGAAGTAATTTGGAATATAGGGTAAGCATCTAAAGTAATCATTAATCGGACCTGCCGCGATCGTAATTTTAATTTCGGTTATTAGCCGTTAGTCAGGGCAGTCAGCTCCTGAAGAAAAGCACATTTTTGATGGAGTCCCAAGACGATAACGGGGACGAGATCTCCCAACTAGATTCAAGGGTGCATCAGCTTTACGAACCTGATCAGATAAGGACGGCTTACCGAACGACTATCCTCCCTCGCCCTGTACCATCGCGGGAGTGCATTCCAGCCCCCATGACGATGGCTGTCCCGCTGAGAAGTCGGGTGGAATGGTAGTCGACATTGAATAAATATTCCGTTTGGTCCAGACCTTGCAGGTAGACCTTGCCCTCTCGGTCCTTCAAGCTATTGACCCATGGAAGTCGAACATCCATAAAAAGGTCATCATGAATACGTTTGAACCGATCGTGCTTCAGTTCCTTGACCACAAAGCTGATGTCTTGCAATGTGCCGTCTTTGAGCTCATTTCCAATGCCTTCCAGGATGATTTCGGTCCCACCACGACTCCCAGGAGGGACACGTACCTCCAGAGGAAGGACGCTCTTTTTGCCTGATCGCGTATAACGGATTACCCGGAAATGACACGTCTTCCCATGATAGATTTCTTCGAGGGTCATGTTCAGAACGTGCACCCACTTCTTAGGGGCATCGGCTCCGGTCCCTAGTAAGACTGCGCGAACAGGACGTAGGGTCTCAACCACGCATTCAGGGTTGCAGCCAGAATCACATTGGCGAGGAAAACTTTTTGGGGTGATTTTGGAAGCCGCAGGATCGACTTTACGGCTCGTCCTAGGCTTCCGTAATTTATTGCCAGTAGGTTTTGGTGAGGACGAAAAGGAGGCATTGGAGGAGGTCTGCGACGGTGGCACGCTTGTGAATGAAGGGTTCGAAGACTTCGGACTGCGAGAGCCAGATCGTCCGTGAGTTTCGCCTGATTCGTCGGACAAGGATGACCGGGGAGAACTTTCTGCAGATGCGAAAGAAGAAACCGATGGCGCTTGAGAAGATTTTGGGCTTGGGCTGCTTGTCCGAGAAGAAGAAGGGGTAGAGTGCGTGGAAGATTCGGGCAAGCTCGAGGATTTAGACTGAGGTGAGGATTGGGGAGACGTCGGAGGTGAAGATTGAGGAGAGGATTGAGGCGACGTCTGAGGGGAGGATTGAGGGGATGACTGAGGGGATGACCAGGGGGTGGATCGAGGAGACGACGGCAGGGATTCATCGGAAACAGAAGTTCCTTCACCAGCTTGGGCCGTCCGACGCGCACGGCGCAAGTTGCGCAGGAGAGTCCTATTTGCTCTATTGATCTAAATGACAATAATGTGATCAATAAATGAACGCCACGGAGAACGGTGGAAATTTACCTCGACGAATTTTGCTGTTGCTTCTTCTCTATTATGGAGCTGGCGGTCAGGATGCCATTTCATTGCCTTTTAAATGTCAATCGTCAGCGGCGCCTTGAGCAATTTTTTTCAAAAAAAATCGAACATACCAAAGCTTTGTACGCCGCTCGAATTTGGTGTTCTGAGGCATCTTTAGGTACGCCCAAAACCTCGTGCGCCTCCATGGCTGTTGAGAAAAATGATAGTATAAGACCCAAAAACCAGTGATGTACCGAAGAGAAAATCGTTGTAAAGAGGAAAGTCACAGTAGTTTTGCTATGGACCCAGTTACGAGAAAGGCTCTATTTGTATCTGAACCAAAAAAGCGACACGAGGCAGATCGGCGCATAGATTAGACAAAGCAATGAATGAGTCAGGAAAAAGGCGGTGGCATGCGCAAAAGAACCTGTTTTACATGCATGTGTTGTTTGTGTGCCGTTCGTTCACTTCATTTGTATGTAGGCGCACCTCAAGGAAGGCACGTTATTTGATCCCATCGCGACCGAGCCATCCATTACGACATTGACAAAATTGCTTCGTATTCAGGTAAGATCTTATTATGCAGCAGTCTTCCATTGGAAGTCCAGACTGTTCAGGAGGAGCCAGGAGGGTAATGAGTAAAGCTAGTAAAGAGGCACGGTGATGGATGAACGAAAGGAAGAACGATTCAGTCAGAATTGATCGATGTTGATCGCCGGCCAAAGGTCGGCATTTCCCTTTCAAACTCGATTGCAAAATTTGGTTTACTCAGATGCGGCGGTAGGGCAGACGAACGGTAAAAAATTCGGAAAGAACGAGTGTTATTTTCCCTTTGGTTCTGATGAACCGCCACCTCAAGCCTTGAACCGCGAGGTCACCATCGCCACACTTTATTTTAGACGCTCGGTGGGTTCATCGCCCATAAGTTATGAGCGTATCGATGGCAGTTAAGAAAGTGACTGAACCCACAACCCTTGCACAAGTTTCGTTGCTGTGCGCAAAAATCCTTTTGTGAGGTTCGATCAAATAGAAGTTCAGCTCCAATAAGCAGGCAGACCCGATGGTCTCGGAGTAGATCTTTCACTGGAGAGGAGTCATAAAGAGCTTCCCGGTTTAATGAAAATTCATCTTATGCCCGGGCGCGATTGTGGGTAAACTGTCGTATTAGGATCGACGTGTTCGAGCCCGGGTCGGGAGAGGGGAGAGGGGCAAGAACACCTGTTGTGCATCTAACCAACTGGTCAGCAAGATGACGATTCGAGATATCATCATTTATATGTAAATGTCTGCATAAAATCTTAGCGTGTTGGAAGAAATTCTAAGATCAAGAGAGAGAGCCACTGCTGGAAGGCAGTCATTATCCTCAGGTAGTTCTAACCTCGACGCAAGAGGATGAGTCCATGTGGCCGTATCCGAAAAAGCTGCAAAGCGAGGGGATGCTTCCGGGAAAAGCCATCATGAAATCGTGATTCGCCTTGCATCGACCCCAATGAAGTTGCCAAATGGAGAGGTCTTCGAGCCTCCAACTGGCGTAAGAACGATCCCTCAAAGCGCCGAAAAAGAACTGCAAGGAAATTGCCGGTCAGTTGGTGCATAAATCATGATTCATCATGCAAGGAAACATACACTCGATCCACCTCGAGCATCCAGTACATCTACCCGGAGGCCGAGTTTCCGAAGATTAGGAAGCGCAACGGCTAGTTGGTCCAACACGTCGATCGTCAGACAATATATACTCAGATTCAACACAGTCAATTTGGCGCATTGTGATAGAGCTCCAATGACCAGGCTGGCATCACGACCCTCTAGCAACTTCCCTTCAAAACTGAATTCCTCTAGTGATATTGATACGTGGCGGATAAAATCACATTGGACGTTGACATCATGTCCTAGGAAACCTGGATGAACTTTTAGAGACTGAAGTTTTGCAAAATATTTGGGTTCAGCCAAACAATGTGAAAGCCATTGATTACGGTAGGTGCCAAATGCGGTGTTCGAAGGATTGCGTCTGATGTTGAGTTTTTTGAGGTTGTGGGAAGTGTTAAGAAGGAACCTGTGAAAGCTGAGATTATCTTGAAGAGCATCGAAGTGCATGTTGACTTCGAGGTGCACCAATGACGGAAACAGAGACAGCTGTGAAAACAGACCGGAGAGATTCACCATATGCGACCGTATTCCTAGGAGTTCAAGATGCGGGCTTAACCGATTGACGAAGGTAGCGATGTGGCTTCCGTTAACGGGGAGATGGGGTACTTCGCGAAAGGAATCATGAAACCAGAGCCGCAGTTCTTTCAATTGAGGAAACGAGGGATTAGAGTGGAGTAGGCCATGATAAAGTTCAATTTGACCGGCAAGCGAAAGAGTATGCAACTGCGTGCCGAAAGCGCTTCCAATAGAGACGAAAAGTGAAACGAAATTATAGGATATGGGGACGAACGCAGCCAGAATGGTAAAGCTGCGGATCTTCGAGTGATTGGGAATTCGTGCGACAAATCTGCTCAGCATTTCCTCAAAATCGGGAGGTTGACTAACGTCAAGGACACGGGAAGGATTGTTGCGAGCTATTGACCCTAAAAGTTTGGAAGATCGGGTGATAGATTGAAAGGATTGAAGAATGCGTGCCGATTTATTGGGCTTCTCCACCACGGTTGAGGTGGTAGGGTCTCCGTCACCGTATAATAGCAAATCCAAGCACTGGACTCGGCTGGCGATGAGCGGGTTGCTATAAAGAACATAGAACGACTCATTGTGAGCGTCGAACTGACCACAATGGCACAAAGCTTTTTGCCTACGACAGTTTATCCAGCGTTTGGGTGCATTCGGCGATCCTGTTGGTTTGGACGTCGACCTTCATTTCCTTGTAAAGGACATCCATCCCAAGGCTAAAAAACGAGCTGTTGACACTCATACACCGTACAATTTCCCCGTCTGGTAAGAAACGAGCTATGTTCAGCCATATTTCTGGAGGAATGTCGACCATAGTAGCGTGTTAATGGAAGCAAGTAAGGCCAGACTAGTAACGAGTTGGGTTGACATAGATGATGGTTGTGGGAAACAAGGATTTGTTTATTTTTGGAAAATGATGTCAAGACATATTCATTCCTTAGACTCCTATTTATGTTTTCACCCTCTGGATGGTAGCTTCACGCTCTCTCTTTGACACCAAGTTTTTTTACCTTGTGGGACCGTCAACCGTCCTCATATCTCCACAATATTTCAACCAATGTCTGGCATTAAATTGAGGGTAACATGCCTTCTATGGCCGGACGACAAACCGAATGAACACCTAGTTGAGGTCAAAATGAATATCGATGATACTATCATGTGTCTCAAGAAAATGATTAGGGACGAGCATTCCCCTACGCTCGATAAAGTTTCTGTCCGCGATCTTGTACTATGGAAGTGTTCCATTCCTGTCGACGACAATTTACAGGAAACTTTAAGCACTATTCAGTTTGATGTCTCCAATCCCCATCTTCGTCGCCTTCCTCCCGCCTCCGAGATTCTCGAGCATTTCACGACTGCTATTTTACCTCGTAAAACAATCCACGTCCTTGTTGAGGTACCCGCGCTTGGTGAGTGTAACAGCGTTTCTCCTGATCAACGACTGAAGCACGGATTCGCTCGTAGAAAATGAGCCGCCTTCTGCTTCGTTAAAACATCAACATTTCAACCAAAAGGACTTGGTTGCCTTCGAAGGACCGAGCAATTTCAAAATCATCGAAATGAAACAGGTGACGATTGAAGGAGATGCTTATTTTGGTGGTGAAAAAGTTATGCTTCCTACTGGAGCAAAAGTAGCACCCATCCAAAGATCCCAGAATCCATCACGGAACGTGATCCTTTTTAACAAGCCTGCGGATTTCCAGATCAGTTATGCCGAATTTGTATCTGTGAACGGGAACGGGTATGAATGGTCTACATCCCAATCTCAAAGTAAGTTCTTTTTTACATAGCTAGACAATACTCTGAAGTCTATATATCAGTGGATGGTCGTCGTGGTATTGACATTTACTATCATAACTCATCCGCGCTGATTTTTGATACGTGTAGCAGGAGAACAGCTGCAAGAAAGTACAAGAAAAAGGGAAGCGAACGGGGGTATGTATATCTTCAAGTTTTTTTTATCAAAGTCCTTCGTTAATGGTCTAGCCACAGCAGGTTCGAAAGATGCTTGAATATTGCCAGCCATGGGGATGACCAGTCTTAGGAAGGTGGTGTATCATACTGACGCAGTCCCCAATTGGAGTCGCAGCCAGTTCGTCGTAGACTAAAAGGTACTGTTTAGTTTTAGCGTGTTAAAAATGTAACAGAGTCAAGCGAGAGCACTACTTGACATATGGACGGCAGCCACTTCAGACCTGCGGGCCTATATTACTCTGACCAAACGCAAGAAGATGGTCCATGCTTCAGATATTTAGTCAAAGGTTCATCTCTTATAGAGCTTGGCAAAGCAAATGTGCTCGAGCGTGGCGAAGATGAACCCATGGAGAGAAAAAACTTACGGTGAATTCAGATGTAAAACGAGCCGGTCAGCAAAATTGGATTGAACAATACATAGATATTTCCTATAACATATTTAGTGAGCTGAAAAGGACAACAGAGTCCAAGGAGAGAACCGCAACATGGGAAGCAATTGTTTTTTCAATGAAAAACATCTGGCTTAATACCCGCTGGGAGGTGGGTCCATATGTCCAGCATTGAAAAAACTGCGAAGCGAAGGAATACTTTGGCTAAAAGCAATCATAATATTGTGTCCTGCCCCGCGTCCGCTGCAACAGGCTAGCCAGATGGACAGGTCTTCCAGCTTCCAATCAGCGTAGGAGCGATCCTTCAAGGTCTGCAAAAACACAGACTACAAGATGACAAGGGCTGGGGTCAGTTGGTACATATGGTCATTATGGAGGGCACTCACGCTTGATTCAAGCTCTTGCGTATGGTTCAGCACATTTCCTACCCGAAGTCCCAGGCTCTGGAGATTGGGAAGTGCATCGGCCAGTTGGTCGAATTCAGTGATCGTCAGAGTAAGGAGGCTCAGCTTCAGTGCAGTGAGTTTGGTGCATTGAGATAGAACGCCAATAACCAAGTTGGCATCGAATGTGGTAAGCGGCCATTGATCGAGATTGAACTCTTGGAGTATCCTGGATACATGGCGAATAAAGTCAGTCAGTACGCTGATGTTAGTTCCCAACATCGTTGGATCGATATTAACTGTTCGAAGTTTAGAGAAGAATTTCGGATTAGCCCGACAATTAGAAAACCAACTGTTCCAATAGGAGGCAGATGTGGTGTTCGAAGTAATCCCGGTGATGTTGAGAGCTTGGAGGGTATAAGAAGAGTCAAAAAGGAATTTTTGCAAGCCAAGTGTATCTTGAAGGTTGTGGAGGGCCATGTCAATGTCGAGGAGCACCAACGACGGAAGTGGGGAGAGTTGTGTAAACACACCGGAGACCTCCGCCGTAGACGACCATATTACCAGGACTTCGAGATGTAGGCATAACCGATTGACCAAGGAAGCGACCTGATCTCCAGTCAATGGCCGAGGAGGGTCTCGTAATGAGATATAGAAGTCGAGTCGGAGTTCCTTTAGTTGAGGAAATGAGGGACCGGACTCGAGTAAGGCGTGATAAAGTTCGCCCGAACCGCTCAAGGTGAGGATATACAACTGCGCGCCGAAAGTGGTTTGGATGGATGTAAAAATTGGGCCGAAATCATAAGAATTGGGCGTGAAGACAGCGCATATTCCTAAGTCGCGAATTGTTGAAAGATTTGAAGCACATTCGACGAATCTACTCGTCGCATCTACGAAATTGGTATTGCCGATCTGGGAGGGCCTGGGACGAGTTCTCGATCCAAGAAGTTTGGAAGGCCGGATGATACGTTTGAGGTATCGATGAAGGCGCGTCCAGCTATTAGACTGCCCGACTCCAGGTGAGATGACGTCTTCAGCACTCTGTATGAACAAGGACAGGCGCTGGACTCGACCAGCAATAAACGGATGGCTAAAAAACACGAAAGTAAGCATCGAATGTATTCAACTATGACAGGATTTTTGCTTACGACAACTTGCGCAGCATTCGAGTACAGTCGGCAGTCCAATGCGTACGGAGCCATATCTCTTTATACTTGAGATCCATCGCAAGGTTGAAAAAGATAGCATTAACACTCAGACATCGCATAAGCTCCTCGTTTGACAGAAAACGAGCTATGTTCAGCCATATTTCTGGGGGAATGTCGGCCATAGTGCGCTCAATGGTGGAGGATAGGTTTCTTGAAAGATATCGAGCGTGCGGCTTGAATTCTGTTCAGTGTTCAGTTGTGGTCGTGTGAAACATGCCCTCGTTCGTCCTTGTATGTGGCACTCTTTTCAGCCTTATAGCCTATTAGCCATCCTGATGGGGGAGGCCAAGTGCCGCTGAGAGTTAGTCAGGTGGCCGGCAATTCGTACGGCTGTGGGCTCGCTGTATCAATGCAGAACTATGGACGGCCATTGCGAGATATCCGTAGTCGTGTTTAACGGCAACAACATCGATTAGGGATCCTCGAAGCGTGTGCATGGTTGCGGCTAACGCGAGGTCGATGTGGTTCACAACGAGCAGATGTTGTTCCCTGTTTGTCCATTCGGGTACATGTAAATTCCATTGCCGAAGATGAACGGACGGAGAAAAAACCTTGGTGGGAATTCAGATGTAGAACGAGCCGGGCAGCAAAAATGAAAATGAACAATACATAGATATTCTGTATAACATATCTAGTGAGCTGACAAGGACAACAGAGCCGAAGGAGAGAACCGCTACATGGAAAGCATTACTTCTTCAATGAAAAACATCTGGCTTAATACCAGCAGCCAGATGGGTCCATATGTCCAACATTGAAAAAACTGCAGAGCGAAGGAATACTTTGGCTAAAAGCAATCATAATACTGTGTTTTATCCCGCGCCCATTACAACAGACAAGCCAGATGGAAAGGTCTTTCAGCTTCCAATCAGCATAAGAGCGATCCTTCAAGCCTTCCAAAAACACGGACTACAAAATGGCAAGGGCTGAAGTCAATTGGTGCCAATGGTCATTATGGAGGGAACTCACATTTGGTTCCAGTTCTTGCGTATGGTCTAACTCATTTCCTACCTGAAGCCCTAGGCTCTGGAGATTGGGAAGTGCATCAGCCAGTTGGTCGAATTCAGTGATCGTCAGGGTAAGAAGGTTCAGCTTCAGTTCAGTGAGTTTGGTGCACACTGTGGGAAGAAAATACAGCAATATATGGTGCTGACACAGCAATTATCCAATTTTCGGCACCAAAAAATGCTGTACACCCTTTTCGGTGTTTAAACTACGGCAAGGATTGATGTCGGGGAACAAGGATCACTGATGTCCCTGCCGCACACCTAAATATAGTGCGCGCAGAACACCAATATTTCCTGTCATCGTCAAACAGCATGCTGTGGGGTGCACCGAACACGAATATTTCCTCGTTCCCCTAAATATGCATTATAGCACTAGAATTTCGTCATAAGAGGGAAAAGGGTTACTCCACAGTCATAAAACTGACATCCTAGCCCTATTATTTGTAAAACACCAAGGATTCCTGTTTGTAAACATGATATATTACTGTTCTAGTAAACATGAGGAAAAAGCCGTATACAAACATCAATAAAAGCTGAGTGAAAAACATTAAAATTTCTAGTTCACCAAAAACACAAACTTCCTGTCTCTAATGAAGGAGCAGACACTCCATGAGTCATTTCAAGTCAATCTGGGTGGAGATAATGATTTGACGAGGCGCGTACACACAGCGCCGTCGAGGAATTCTAAGCACTTCGACGGTATGCGGACTTAGCGTTCTCGGCGTGTCATGTTTCTAAAAATAACTTCAACCTTGTCAAACGTGCCGAAGTCCGAATATCACATGATCGCATAACACACGCGTGTCACTTGCCACGTCAGTTACCCATCTACCATGACCTTCCCCCACCCCCACCCGGGCCCACCGCGGTGTTGCCGTCATCTACGGCAGTGACGACAGCTGGAGCGTCGAATGGGGTACAGAGCAGCTAGATTGAGCGGGAAAGGCACAAGGTAAGCAGCTGGCCACTTACCTCACCCTCACTAACGACCATTCTGTTTGCCCCAGACACTGACCGCGGCCGCACCGCTTCGGACAACGTGTCCTTCCCAACTGGCCAAATTCACGACACCACTGTAATAGGTATGTGGCGAATTACAGGATACTTGCTAATCTTCAAGTAGAAATGCTAGGGCCGGTCTCCACCCCCTCGAGCGCGACATGCAGGACGTATCCGAGCCCACAACACCGAGTTACGCCGATCTGCTGAACCCACCACGTTAGCCTCTCACGTCTCGCAGTCACTGGCTGCACTGCGACCGCTTCCACTGCCCTCCACCTCTGCCGCTGCCGCCAATCTGCTGGACCCCACCACGTTCGCCTCTCGCGCGTCTCGCAGTCACTGGCTGCATCATGACCGCTTCCACTGCACCCCACCACTGCACCCCACCACTGCCGCCGCCGCCAACCTGCTGGACCCCACCGCATTCACCTTTCGCGTCTCGCAGTCACTGGCCGCACCGCGACCCCTTTCACTGCATCCGCCTCTGCCGCCGTCGACGCATGGGACATTCGTAGTTGCTGGACACCACCTCACCATGTACTCCGTCTATTCCCCGCTGCGGAGACCATGCAAGATCACTTGAGGCACGGAAACGGACAGCGGAAATGAAGCAGAGCGGGAACCGGGGCGAGTGGACGAGGAGCTAGCTACGAGGTAAAGTGGGATTTTTTTTTTGCTGTTGCGCCTGGACTCACTACCCAATATCTCACCCAGATAACGAGACTAGACCAGGTTCTTGTTGCGAGTAGAACCACACCCTTCCTATGTATTTAATCTAATAGATAGACTTATTTAATATATCTATATTTTATAATACTACAAAGACTGTTTGTGAAACAAGAAGAATAAGTGTACGAAATACACCTCTACTTAGTGTTGCTGGAACACTATAAATTCATGTTCCCAAAACACCAATCCGTGGTGCCAATTTGTCCACCCAAAACATCAAATTTTCGTGTTGACTAAACATCAATTATTGTTGTTTGTAAACACCAATTACTGGTGTTTTCGCGACAGTGGTGTCTCCTGTTCGCTCTTCCCACAGTGTGCATTGAGATAGAGCGCCAATAACCAAGTTGGCATCGAAGGTGCTGAGGGGCCTTTCTTCGAAACTGAACTCTTCGAGTGTCCTTGATACATGACGAATAAAGTCACTCAGTACAGTGACGTCAATTCCCAAGATCGTTGGACGGATTTTAGCTGATCGAAGTTGAGAGAAGAATTTCGGGTCAGCTTGACAATCTGAAAACCAGTTGTTCCAATAAGTGTCAAATGTGGTGTTCAACGGATCCCCTCTAACGTCAAGTTTTTGGAGGGTAGAGGAAGCGTGAAGAAGGAATTGTTGCAAGCCGAGTGTATCTTGAAGGTTTTTAAAGACCATGTCAATGTCGAGGCGCACTAGCGACGGAAGAGGAGAGAGCTGTGCAAACACATGGGAGACATCCGCTGTATACGACTGTACCCCCAGGACTTCGAGATGTAGGCGTAGCCGATTGACAAAGAGAGCGACGTGATCTCCGGTCAATGGCCCAGGAGGGTCTGGTACTTCATGAATAGAGGCGTAGACGGTGAGTCGTAGTTCCTTCAGTTGAGGAAATAAGGACCCAGCCTCGAGGAGGCCATGATAAAGTTCAGCTGGACCGCTCAAGGAAAGAATATACAACTGCGCGCCGAAAGTGGTTCGTATGGATGTGAATAGTGGTCTGAAATCGTTGGAATGGGGTATAAACAAAGCACAAATTCCAAAATCGCGAACGTTTGAAAGATTTGATGTACATTTGACGAAACTACTCATCACTTCTTTGAAATTCAGGCGTTTTATAATGCCTACGGCCTGGGAGGGTTTGCGAGATCGAAGAAGTTTGGAAGGTTGGATGATACGTTTGAGGTATTGACGAAGGCGCATCCAGCTATTCGGCTGCTTGGCTTGGATCAAGGTGTCGTGTTCTTTACCCACTATGAACAAATTCAGACGCTGGACTCGACCAGCGATAAACGGATCGCTAAAATGAACACAAAAAGTGAGCATCGAATGGGTCCAAATATGAAAAGGTTTTTTGCTTACGACAACTTGCTTAGCGCTCGGTTACATTCGGCGATCCCTAGCATGTCGAGTCCTATCTCTTTGTACAGGATATCCATCGCGAGGTTGAAGAATAGAGCATTAACACTCATGCATCGTATAAGTTTCTCTTTTGACAGAAAACGTGCTATGTTCAGCCATATTTCTGGAGGAACATCGACCATAGTGTGCTCAATGGTGGAGGATAGGTTTCTTGAAAGAGATCGAACGTGCGGCTTGAATTCTGTTCAGAGTTCAGTTGTGGTCGTGCGAAACATGCTTTCGTTCATTCTTGGGTGTGGCATAAAGCGGTGTTGATTTCCATCACTATGTGGTCCCACCGCCGCCCAGAATTCAAGCGGAATGCCCTCTTTTCAGCCTTTTAGCCATCTGATGGGCGAGGTGCTGATCCGGAAGCCAAGTACCGCTGAGAGTTAGTCAGGTGGCCGGCAATTTGTATGGCTGTGGGCTCGCTGTATCGATGCAGGACTATGGACAGCCATTGCGAGATATCCGTAGTTGCATTTAACGGCGACAATATCGATCAGGGACCCTCGAAGCGTGTACGTGGTTGCGGCTAACGCGAGGTCGATGTGGTTCACAACGAGCAGATGTTGTTCCTTGTTTGTTCATTCGGGTACATGTGAATTCCATTGCCGACAACTTGCGGTTCCTGCCCCCGCAATTTATATTTCTCCCTTAACTTTATCCTTCATCAATGCCAACGGCGACGGCGACGACCGTTACAAGAACAGCACTGTATTCTGCTCAACTCCCCCTAAAAGCTGGACTGAAGCCGTCGACCCCCTCGTCGCCGGCCAAAGCTCCGACACCACCTTCACCTAAGACGGCGCAGACCTCCACAACGGCTACTCTGCGCTCGCTCTACAACCGCGCAGCCAGAGCTTTTGTGCT
This sequence comes from Galerina marginata, assembly GCA_023014335.1. Lineage (NCBI taxonomy): Eukaryota > Fungi > Basidiomycota > Agaricomycetes > Agaricales > Galerinaceae > Galerina > Galerina marginata. Next base: position 3,416,956 of record JAECYW010000004.1, read on the forward strand.
TCGCGATATTCCGCTTACATATTCTCTTATTCGATCTGCCTTTGATCTCTTGAAACCCCCCAGCAGCGCCTCAGATTCTCTCTCGGACCACCGTCGGAAATGGGATATTCTTCGAATCACGTTTGAAGCCACCGTCTACACTTCTCCACCTTCTGCGACCGAGTTTCTCCCAGATTCATTGCGCGCCATTCTTTCTGAATCTCCACCGGCGCTCGCTACCTCAATATACAATCGCTCTCTTACTTTTTTTACGCCTTCCGCCCAGAACCCTCAGAAAACCGTCTTAAACGCCGCATACCTCCCCATCCAAGTTCTCACTACCCTCGTGTACAGTGCTCTCAAGTTGGACGCCCCGGATGTCGGCCGCATGATAATAGAAGACTGGCTTGCACGCCGGGAGCCTCGTTATTCACTGGATCAACAAGAAAATTCGGAGGGAGACGGCTATGTGAAGGTCTTGGATATATATTGTCTCCATATCCTACCCAAACTCGAGTTGTGGGAATACGCCAAAGAATTCTTGGAATACGAGGGAGAAATGCCTGCCCATCGTCGAGAGGTGAGCCCTTTTGTTTATCTTATGCCAAGCTTTATTAATGAAACTATTCTATTTGTAGCATCTCAAAAGCTCCTTGAATAATCTATATATCGAAGCAATGGCGTCTCGTCGTCCCATACAACCCGCGCAGTCAACGTCTCTTTTGACTCCAACGCCAAGCACCTCGTCTCCACGCCCATACTCCCCCGCCCCTTCCTCCTCCTCCTCGTCATCCTCGTCTCTGTCTACGACTTCAACCCACACCGTGGTCCCTGCAACCCCTCGAGGCAACCGCCCGCCAATATCGGGGCTTACAACCCTTTCACACCCATCCTCCTCCACAACGTCTATCTCATCCGATGAGACAGCCACACCTCGCATGAGGCACGCCTCCATACCCAACGGCAATGGACACCCCCGCCCGCAGTCTAAATCCCGCACCATCTCGTCCTCAGCGAGCTCCGCCTACTCTTCCCGCCACTCACGATCCTCACATCTAGCACACCAGCTCTCCACCCGCCAGGGATCGCCGAGCACATACGCTCTCATACGCGCCTCCCTAGCACCTTATCTGACCAGCACGAAAGTGACAACATTCCTGCTGCTGTTCGTCTTGGTGCCGCTGATATCGTTCGTCCTGCGGATGAGGCGGAGAAGGAAGCTGCTAGCTACGCTTGGAGGGGGAGGGGCGGTGGCTGGGGTTGCCGCTGCTTCGTCTGCGGTGACCAATGCCGAGTTGGTGAGACGGAGGCTGCATGCTGCTAGTGGAGGTGTAGAAAGTGGTCTTGTGCAGCGAGCGTGGGGCGAGATCATCCGTGTGGTTGGGGATACTGTGAAAATGGCCGGAAGCGGTTTGGTATAGCAAATGGGGTGGATAGGGATCTCTATCCTTTCCGAGGAGTCTCAGTCAAATGTTGCGCCTCCGACAGCCATGGGGTGATCATCGACCAACTGAGATCAAAATGGCGCTGCCATCAACAGATTCAAGCTAGATTCAAGCTTCATTCAAGCTTCAAGTTTCGTCACGAACACCTGTTCTCGTGATTGCGCCGTGATCAGTGCCCACACCAACGAGCTCCATCGGCCGCCGTCGCTCCTTCTTTTTCAACTATTTTATTTCCCGCCTCCATGCCTACCCATATATGCGCGTTTGGATCTATTTACATGTTTTGTATACCTATCATGGTGTTAATGTAGAAAACATCTGAATTAACTGAAATATGCGTACTAGCGAGGCATGAAATCGATCGCCTTGGGTTTCTCGGGTGGTAGCCAGAACATCCAGGCACGCAGGATGTCCTGGAAATTGAGTTGAGTTCAGTAAAATAATTCGTCTACTAGTGAAAATCGACTCAGTGCTCACCCTCTGGCTCATGAAAGCTATCCCAGCAAGCGCTGGTACTGAAAATATCCTGTGTAAGCTTTTCCAGATGCAAAGAAAAAATAACGGAAAGTTTGCCCACATAATGCTAGCATTGCATTCAGCGCTGGGAGGTTTTCAAATTTCGGCGGAATATATTCCGCGACGTCAAGACTATTCACTCATGCAGTCAGCATATCTGCTCATCAGCAAATGAATAAATAGACAAACGCCAAACCAAGGAGGGGCGTCGCGTCGAAAAGAACGACGCGCAGCACGAGAGTGGGGGTGTACTCCTTGTTGAAGAGGGTCGACCATGAATGCTTGTTGCGCAGAATAGTGAAAGCGATGGCGACTAAGATCGGGAAGACTGGATTGAGTTGTTGTTGGAGATGGAGATATTATATTGGCTATAAACTCACAGTTTATCGGGAGGCTCGCGATTATTAAAGCCATAACTATGGATCCCGAAATCTGTTCCCTGACGAGAGCTTAAGTTGTAAGTAGAGGACAGGCATATCATCACTCACGGTAATGGGTTGGTGATGTGGCAGAACATCCCAGATGCCTCCCTTTGAACTGTGCTGCGATCCTTCAGGCCAAACTAGGGAGAAAACAGAGCTTAGTTACCAAGTCAACATGTAAGTATGTTGTGACTGAGGCTTACTATTAATACCTCAAGCAGAATTGCAACCCAACTAATGATTGGCACTGCGAGCAGCTTTGGAAGGAATGAAAATTAAGGTATGGTTGCACGAGAAAACGACTTACCGCCACCATCTGTCTCGTAGAAGTGTTTGTTCCCTTCAATTTGTACCTCATGTCCAAGAGGACCTAGACATTCGTTCGATAAACTTCCATTACCGAGAAACTAAAACCCGCTGGTCACCTTCACTAGGAATGACATCGTAGATGTAGAGACACTGACACGACATCAAGTACAAGCCAAAACGAGAAAAGAATAGACTCACAAAACAGGATTGGCATAAAGCGTCATCGACTGGGTCAGACAGATCGTAAACCCAGGTTCCGAAGCATGCTGATGCCCAAGCATCAAGAGCAAGCCAATGCTATAAAACATCCAAGAAAAGATATAAAGAAACCACGTCGGTGGTCGTTGAACCTGGGATGAGAACCAGCCTGTGCAAAGAATGACAAGAAGAGAAACAAGCCCAAAGAAGGCGAGGAAGTCGAATAAAACTGTAAAATGAGTGTTTTGGGTATTCGCTATAGGACCAGCTAGAGCCTGCGATTCTTGGCGGACTGAGAGAAGCTTGTCCAGAGGTCCTGCCTGTCCTGCGAAAGGTGGTGTCCTCTGCAGTCTCATGCTTGAGAGGTGCTCGGGGTCGGGGGGATGTCGATCTATTCATCTTCGAAACAACTCTTTTATATAGATGATATTGTTCGCGGACTTCAGAGGCAGTGACCGTCAAGAGATTATGGTGTTCCAGGACCCAGTGTGGATGATGGAAGATAGATATGTTTGTTCGTCGCTGATCTCGAGCGCACGCCGACTCATACTCAAACTTGATGCTTGGGACAATCGATGGAATGGAAGCTGCCACGATCAGGTTGGAAGTGATAAAGACACGGAAGAGTGGAAATCACGATGAACGGAAAGAAACGTAAGTGATCCGATCACGGCCAATAATTACTGACTGCATCACTCTGATGAACTTTCAGCCTTATCCCGTCCCCAAGATATCAAGCCCACAAGACATCCTAAGAATTCAAAAGTTCAGTTTAACTTACAGGGTATTTTTTGTCGAGGAGGGTCACTCACTCTTTGACTCCCAAAGGACAAGGCCTGCCAGGGCTGGCATTAAGCTACTGGCAAATTAAGGTTCAAACAGATTTGTCCAGGACAAAATAGGGCGAGTACACCCAGTACGGGCTGCGCTTAAACGCGGGCTGGTTCTCGTTAGTCGGTACAATTAGCTCAGCCAACGCTACTCTGGACACAATATGAAAGTCAAGGCCTGCGTCATCGAGAATAAATGAACTCACCCGAGCACGACAAGCAGTTGAAGACATCCCTGAAGCCTCTCTTTCACTCCTACTTGGGTCGGTCAGTCCCACCTGGTGCAAAGAAGAATCAGCAAGTTGGACATGGACTCTTAGAAGGAAGAAATTTAAACCAACACCATACCGAAAAAAGGAAGAAAACGACAACTGGTGCGGTAAGTAGCTGGCAGAATTAGGGCTGGGGTAATTGAAAATCATTGGAGAATCACTCACTCTTCGTGTATGTTGCGTTGCAAAATTCCCTGGTAAATAGAAGATGATCCGCTCATATACGCGTTCAGCTAAAGAGCAACGTTGTCGGAATCGTGTTCTCGCTTGTGTCAAATGGTTGAAGACGTGGCAACATTGCAAACAAATCAGATATGCTGGTGGAGTGAAACGCAAAGCCAAAATCACAACTCAATGCAGGTGTCAGGCAAAGGTAAAATGGTGGTTTGGCTGTAATCTGATACGAGACTATGAGCAGTAAGTCTAAGGTGTAGAGCTCCAGGAAAATATGTAAAAAAAATCAGGTGAGTATTTGTTGAATGCGCGAGGAGAACCATACCGTGCAGAAAACAACCGGGAGAGAAAAAACCCCAAAAAAACGCGAGAACATTGTACTCGAATACACCACGGTAAAATTAATGTTGAAGTGCTGTTATTGCATTATTTGCATATTGCTTGAGCTCTTATCAGGAGGAATGAATTAATGTGCGAACCTGTTGCAGAGGAAATGCCGCTTCTCTGAGGGGGTGTTTCGAAAGATATGCACTGTAGTCAGTCACTAGCGAGGCTACGGAGGACTGTAGTCCACAGTTTCTTCTTCATACGTTTTATTGGAGGTTTATCAAAGCAATCGGATCATTGTTCAGTTCGAAACGAGGACGGCATAAAGTCAATCGCCAGTAATAAATTGATCATACTGTCCCAGATCTCAACGTTCAGCGCTAGAACAAATCCGATGTTTATAGAGTAGGTGCAGGTATTCAGCAGCACTAAACACCTGGGTATCGACTTCCAAGTTTGATGCCGAGGTAATGGTTGATTAAGTCGATCGTTGTGGACACTGGAAAGTGGTTTTCCGCCTATTAGCATCACTAACACATAGTTAGAGATGATTATCAAATGATTATAACCGCCCTTGGCAAGAATGCGCGATTTAAGAGATCTAATGACCGGAAGACGAACGAACTGTTGAACTTTGACGCGTGACGGTTTGACCGCGGCATGTCACGAATCACGTGACGTGATGTACTTTGTTCGTGTTGTCATTGTCAAAGCAACGGTCACTGCTTTAGACTCAGAGTCGACTTCCGGCTTTGTCAATTCCAATTCTCCATTACTGTCTCTCCCCCGGACAGGTTGTATCCAAACCACCATGTCCAGTACTCGGTTATCCATGGGCTGCCACGATGTTTGGATTAATGTTGGGGGAAAAGAGGTCGAACATTTTGGCATGGAAATTAAAGAATCGACAAAGGAAATTAGTTGTTGGATTCCGTCTGAGGCAGGCCAGGTGCGCTTGTGATTTAAATCTACTGCCAACTTCCTGATCAGTGTATCTTTGGCAGGAATTCTCCATCGGTTTTCAAAAAACAACAGCCGAATTCGCATCTACTGTCGACTGCTACTTGGATGGCCACTGCTGTCGTCGATTGACCGTGCCACCCATGCTTAATTGGCCACAATTCATATCATATACATTGATTTCGCCAACCGAATCTCGTGATTTCAGGTTTGGGTTGTTAGATATAACAGGTTAGCCACATCTTCGCAATTAAACATCCCTGCTTGATGTTAAGTTTCACAGATGACGACAATTATTTGGGAAGTCCAGATTCAGTTCGGAGCATCGGAGAAATCAAAGTCACTCTACATAGAGCAACCCGTCTAGATAATAGGGCCCCTCGTGGCTTCGTCTCTCCCCCAGAGACCAAAAAAGTGCATGAGAGTTCGAAGAAGGCTCTGTCGCATCAAATTAAGTAAATGACTACCTACGACTTCAGCTTCGGTGCTTATTAATTTATTTTGAAACTGCAGTTATGGCGAAATCAAGCGACTGACTGAGACTCCTACCTTTTCCTGTTCCGTGAGACATGAAGAATTAGGAACTTTTATTTTCCGATATCGCCCTCTGGGTCAGTTATGCTAGGAAGAAGTCATAACTTGTTGCTCATTTCAGGCGTTGTAGCTATGCTCCAAGCAAATGGAATTGCCCCTCCTGACCCTTCACCCTCACCAATGCCACAGCAAGATTGCCCTCGCCCATCGACGCCAGTGCCACCCTCGCGTAAAAGGAAGGCTTCTGAAGTTAAACAAGAATTTGAAGACGAGGACGAGTCAAGCGATGTGGAAGCCAGTGAAAAAGCCATACTTGATCGCCTTTCTACTTTCCAAGCCGAGATCGACAAACTAAAGGCTGAAAAAGCCAAACTGGACAAAATACGCAGTGAAAAACGAGCCAGAAGGGAGAAAGGCAGTTCGAGGAGAAAAGTGAAAGAGGAACCCAAAACTTACTTTACTTCTGGTGAAGTCATCGATCTGACATGATTTCAACATTTGGCGCCTGGTAAATGATTCTCCAAAAATTTCTGTATTGTTCTCATTCTTTTATTTCCAGCGTCCATTTTCCAACCCGAATTTATTATCTACTATATCACATAATTTAGGTGAGTTCGTTACCATTCTTTGACCATGAATTTCATTACTCAATAGTTTTGCAAAAGTTTATTTTGTATAGTCAAATGTCATGAGTGATCACTTATTTCTATTCCACGTTACGTTGTTTTGGGCTATACCATGAGGTCCATGCTCACACTCGAAGGTCATCTGTCTGTTACCATCTTGCACAATCGAACATCAGAGCCAAACTGCAAGGTTCTCTTCCTTGATCTCTTCTAGAAAAAATCATTTGTGTCCTCTCTGTCCTTAGGCCGGCATGAATGTATCACGCCATCATAGTTCTACGCCACGCCGCCGCGTGTCCTGTTTTGTAAACCCCACGTCGCCTGCGCCTCCGCCATTACCCCTGGACCACTGTCGTCAACCACGCCAACTCCTCCACCGGGGTTGCAGCTTGCTGGGCAAGCACTTTGATTCCAGGAGCAAGAACACGTCCAGACAGCTTTGCAGACTGCTTGGAATTAGTATGTTCCTGCTTTATACATAGTTCTACTTTTAATATTGACGTGTTTGTCCAGGACAAAACATGGCGAGTATACCCAGTGAAAGTTGCGCATTAAACACGAAAAGGTTGTAGTTCGTCGGTACAATTAGCTCAGCCAACTCTACTCGGACACAATATGGTCAGGGCCTGCGTCATCAAGAATGAACGAACTGACCCTGGCACAGCAAGCGGTATACAGATGAAGGCGTAAAACGAGGTTGGCAGAGGAATTTCGTGCGTTGAGTCTATCCCTTGCATCTTTATTGCAGTAGTAATAGAGAGCCTGACAGACGGCATCTTTGATCCTATGCGCGATGTTAAACGAGACTTCATTGAGAGAAAGTCTGACACGACAGAATTAGGACTATGGTACTTCGAGAACATCAGAGAATCACTACCTTTCGTTTATGTTGCATTACAAAGTCGTATCACAGATATGAGGAAATCTCCCCATATACGCGCTTATACGCGGTTCAGCTAAAGAGCAGCATTGTCGGAATCGTCTTCAAATGTATCAAAGACGTGGTTGAAGACGTGGCAACACTGCAAAATAGCAGATACACTGGAGGAGCGAAACGCAAATGAAGTTAAAATCACAACGCAGGGTTCACATATCAAGATGGCCGTGTCAAGAAAAGGGACAATTGGGGTCTTGCTGCAATCTGATGCCCGACCATAAGCAGCAAGCCCAAGCTACAGAGCATCCAGGAAAATATGTACAAAACAAGGTGGGTGCTCGCTGGATGCGAGAAGAACCAGCCCGTGCAGAAAACAAGCAGGGGAGAAGGTAACACAAATGACACGAGAACATTGTCCACCACGGTTAAATGAATGTTGATAGTGCCTTTGTTGCATATTGCTGGAGCTGAATCATCAAACCGCAAGAAGGTGGGTAAAGGCCTCATCAAGAAGGATGAGTTAATGTGCGAACCTGTTGCAGAGGAACTGCCGCTTCTCTGAGGGATTGTTTCGAACGATGTACATTGTAGCTAGTTGCTGGCGAGGCTTTGGACTGTCGTCCACGATCACAAAGTCTCTTTTTTAAACATCTTTTCAGAGATTTCAGCAACCAGATCATTGTTCCTTCGAAACGGGAGCGATATGAAGTCGACCGCCAGTGATAAATTGATCACACTTTCAAGATTTCGGCGCTCAGCGCTAGGACAGATCGGGTGCCGACAGATGCAGATATTCAGCAGCACTAAACACCCATGTATCGACTTGCAAGCTTGATGCCGAGGTGTAGACCGAGGTGTTGATGGAGACAATTTTAAAGTCGATCGTTGTGAAAAATCGTCTTGCACCTATTCGCATTACTGACACAAATGTGGAGATGATTATGGCCGCCCTTAGCAAGAATGCGCGACCTAAGAGATCTGATGACAGGAGTCGAACAAACTGTTGAACTTTGACCAGAACTTGAACTTGGCGCAAAGACACGGTGTGTCACGAGTCACGTGGCGTGATGCACAACAGTTCATAATTCGGAATTAAATTCCAACAGTCACTTTACAGTCCACTTCCAACTTTGTCAATTCCAATCCTCCACTACTAGGTCTCTCCCGCGGACAAAGTATATTCAAACCACCATGGCTAGTACTCGTTTATCCATAGGCTGCCACGATGTTTGGATCGTTGTTGGAGAAAAAGAGGTCGAGCATTTTGGTGTGGAAATTAAGGAATCGACAAAGGAAATTAGTTGTTGGATTCCGTCTGAGGCAGGCCAGGTGCGCTTGTAATTTAAATCTACTGCCAAATTCTTAATTAGTGTACCTCTGATAGGAATTCTCCATCGGTTATCAGAAAACAACCGTCGACTTCACATCTGCTATGAACTTCTACTTAGATGGTCACCGCTGCCGCCAAAAGATCCTGCATTCGAGCAGTCTTAACCCACATTACCTATCGTATATAATTGTTTCACCAACGGAGTCCCGTGATTTTAGGTTCGGATCCTTAGAGATAACAGGTTAGCCACATTTTCACATTTAAATATCACTGCTTGATGTTAAGTTTCGCAGATGACGACACTTATTTGGGAAGTCCAGATTCAGTTCGGAGCATCGGAGAAATCAAAGTCACTCTACATAAAGCGACCTATGCAGGTAAAGAGGTCACTCATAAATTTGTCTCTCCCCCAGAGACAAAAAAAGTGCACGAGCGTTCGAAGAAGGCTCTGTCACATCAAATTAAGTAAATGACCACCTACGACTTCACCATCGGTGCTTATTGATTTGTTTTGAAACTGCAGTTATGGCGAAATCAAGCAGCTGAATGAGACTCCTACCTTTTGCAGTTCCGTGAGACATGAAGAATTAGGAACTTTTATTTTCCGATATCGCCCTCTGGGTCAGTTATGCTAGGCAGAAGTCATAACTTGTTGCTCATCCAGGCATTCTAGCTATGCTCCAAGCAAACGGAATTGCTCCCCGTGACCCTTCACCCTCACCAATGCCGCAGCAAGATTGCCCTCGCCCATCGACGCCAGTGCCACTGCCCTCGCGTAAAAGGAAGGCTTCTGAAGTTAAACAAGAATCTGAGGACGAGGACGAGCCAGGCGATATGGAGGCCAGAGAAAATGCCTTACTCGATCGCCTTTTTGCTTTCCAAACTGAGATCGACAAAATTAGGGTGGAAAAAGCCGAGCTAGACAGATTACGAAGTGAAAAACGGGCACGAAAGGGGGAGGGCAGTTCGAGGAGAAAAGTGAAGGAGGAACCCAAAACCTACTTTACTCCTGGTGAAGTCATTGATCTGACATAATTTCAACGTTTGGCGACTGGTAACTGATTCTCCAGTATTCTCTTTATTGTTCTCATTCTTTTATCTCCAGCGTCCATTTTCCAGCCCGAATTTATTACCCACTATATCAAATAATTTAGGTGAGTTCAGTTGCCTTTATTTGACCATGAGTTTCGTTACTCATTAGTTTCGCAAAGGTTTATTTGGAGTTATCTTGTATATTCAAATCTCATGAATGATCACTCAGTTCTATTCCATTTTACATTGTTGTGGGCTATACCATAAGGTTCATGCTTACGTCCGTCGGTCAATTAAAAATTGGGCTCAAAACAATTCGTTTGTTATGATCCTGCGCAATCGAATATCCGAGCCCAACTGCGAAAGTGTTCTCTTCGTTGATCTCTTCTTGGAAGAATTATTTGCATCCTCTCTGTCCTTAGGCGGGCACGAATGTATTGCGCCTTCGTCGTTCTATGCTACGCCATCAAATGTCCCGCTTGTACTAGTGAAATATAAACTGCACGCCGCCCCTGCCATCACCCCAGGGCTACATACTGCCGTCAGCTACGTTAACCTGTTCATCGGGGCTGCGCCTTGCTGGCAAGCACTGGGAGTAAGAATGTATCCAAACAGCTGTACGGATCACACTACCCTGTTGTTTCCCTGGTGTATATATAAATCACCTACAGCCACTTCCATATACCAGACTGGGTTATTTAACATGGACCAGTGGATGTTGCACACGATGATCTTCGCAATGTTTGCATCTGATACGATCACAACGTCCAAATTCTGAAACATTTGAAGACGCCGAAACTGTTATGAGGTGGAAATTGCAACCAAGGTAGAAAAGTTATTCGGAATCAAACTAAATTCTTCAATCATTCAAAACGCCTATTTCCCGAACTTTGAATAACCCTATGCCTGGCTGGAAAGTGCTTGCCCATAACAACCGTTACAGACAGGTTCGTCCCACTTTTCTCCAACGAATGCCACAATCTTCGCCTTCTTTTCCTTCCCACAAAGGTGTCATTCAAATTCTGCGGCTTTCACGAGTCTGTATTGGCAGAACCCACCGCGTGGCAGATACGTTTTCTGGACTTCATAGCGAGGAGGTGGACTTCCAGCCATTTCAATTTCAACGAGATAGGCTGGAAATCAAGGTCAGATCTTGAACTAAACAGCGAGTTTTGACCTAAGTACAATAGGGATGTTCTGGAAAGAGATTGGTCTGGGGATTAGCCAAAGTCTTGAGAAGCCAATTATGGGAGTCAGCCCGACTCACCGATGACATAGATAGCCAACAGTAAAGGCGCAAGCCGGAGATTGGGATGGGGATGTCGTTGATTTTCAGACCGATAGGCGCTTTTCAATCCTGCTTGTTTATACCGATGTTTGGCCTTATCGGAAGATCTGGATGAAAATAAGGTGAAAAGGTAGGCGTACGACCGCGGCAACTTACAGTAAATTCAAAGTATTTGGAGCCTTGTCAACCTTTCCGTTGCATTAGGAAGGGAAAAGAAGCCTAGGAACAGCCAAACATCTTATAAACAAGCAGGCTCGTGTTCGGCTTCTTCCAACGTCCCACAATTTTCGTCATCGCACACAGAATCTGCATTCGAGGGCCCAAAAATAAATTTAAGGCAGTGACTGTCGACGAGAAAGGCCAGGGAAAGACAGACACTGGCGCGGTCAGAAAAAAAACCCAACGGGGGGTTGGCCTATCGATATGAGAACTGCTGTAATATTAGAATTCGAAGAAAGACTCGTAATGCCATTCAATGGCCACAAAGAAGGCGTCCAGGAAGTGAGATCCCAATATTACAGCATTGCGAGGGAGGCTTCACGGTAGCAGAATCTAGGGATCCTGTGGGTAGCCCGAGACGAGAGATAATGAGATGAGCTTGCGTATCTGGTAGATGGTCCATGATTTAAGAAATTAAGTGCAGCCAACGCCTACGCGAAATATGGAGGCTGAGGAAGAAGATAGTCACCGCGACAACCATCCAAAAATACATTGCAGCGGTATATAGACCCATAGTGAGGAGAGTTAGAATAAAGTGGTTGAGGGCGAGTGAAACGGCCTACGACTCCGAGTTGAAATTTGTGGGACGCGAAGCGTCACACGCCATGTGATCTAAGTTTGCTCTCAGTCACAGCGTGATTCCTGACTCAACTCGTACTCCCATCTCACTGTCCAGTGTCCTGCCCTGTGTTCATCCATCATTCTGCCGATGTCCAAAACTATGAACGTCCCATCTGTCGAGAGTGTAAACGAACCTCTTCCATCTCCATCTGGGGATATCGATCTGGTCAAGGACGTGTCATTGATGCGTCGTCCTGTCTACAAATCGAACCATGTATGTGCGCATTGCGATATTTATTAGACCAGGTGGCTCACTTGAAAAAGCAGGATTGGATTCAGGACGCCTTCCTATGCTTGCCACTGGAGCAACTGCCCATTTTTCTACTACCACGCTTGTCCTTGAAACCGAGACTTCAACCACCACGACTCCATTTTGGATGGCCGTTCCCCGAGAGATATATCCTCGAGGTCGGCGAAGGAAAAAACTTCGTTACAAAGGGTCTTATTCGCAATCCGAAGTTTAGAGAGTATGTCAGGCGACAACCCACAGCCAAGCGAATACGGGAAATTGCGCTAGAAGAATTGAACGTCTCGTCATGTGTGCCGCGCTTGCTTCTGGCTTTTGGACCCTTGTCGGACTATTTCTTGGCTTTATCCAATAACTATCTTAAAGGCGATTTCACTCCTCCGAGGGAAGACATTGCAAAGATCCAGGAGTACTTCTGTTTAGAGGGTCCCCCGATGTGGTACTTGGATGGCGAGGGCTACGAGTACTGGGGCTACCACACGCTCGATAAGCGTAGACATTCATAAAGTTCAGTTCACTTTCTGTTATCTTCTTCTATCGTTACTTCGTTTTGACATTGTTAAACAGAATACTTCGCCGCAAATAAGAATAACTTTATGATTATGCTCGTTCTTTGTTTCGACGACGCTTCGTCGTCGCTTCCTGTATCATAGTATAGTCAACTACTAATGGTGACCTGCGCTTCGCACGGATATGCCTTTCAGCTTGAAATAATTATGTCGTCGGGTGCCTGAGGGCAATGAAGCTGATCTGTGACGCAACTCGTTACTAACTCAGTCATTCCGCTTGATTTTGTAGTCGCGGCACTAAGAAGACCTAACACTAAATACCATCGCCTCTGAATAAAAGAAAGAATAATCTTTGAGGCGAAATAATCACCTGGCTGAAGATCAAAAACATTGCAAAAGCACTCGTGAGAAAACATATGTGTTGAATCTAAAGCGCCAGATTGAGAGCAAGGTGACTCGCTTTCGCCACTCATCCCACTGCCAGCCCCCCACAGCCTATGATGAGTATTTCATCTGTCGAGAATGAAAACGAACCTCAGTCATCTCGGCCCAAAGATATTGACCAGGTCAAGGACGTATCGTTGATGCGTCGACCTGTCAACAAGTCGAACCACGTACATGTGCTTCACGATATCCATGAAGTATGATGGCTCACTCGATATCCAGGACTGGATTCTAGACACTTTTAGGTGCTTGCCACTGGAGCAGCTTCCCATCTTTCTCTTACCACGCTTGTCTGTGAAGCCGCGACTCCAACCACCACGACTCCATTTTGGGTGGCCCTACCCCGAAAGATATATCCTCAAGATCAGTGAACAAAAGGATTTTGTCACAAAGGGTCTTATTCGCAGTCCGAAGTTCAGAGAGTATGTCAGGCAACCACCTACAGAGAATCGAATTCAAGAAATTGCGCTCGAGGAACTGAACGTGTCGTCGTGTGTGCCGCGCTTGATTCTGGCTTACGGACCCTTGTCGGACTATTTCTTGGCTCTATCCAACAACTATCTTAAAGGTGATTATACTCCTCCGAAAGAAGACATCGAGAAGATCCAGGAGTACTTCTGTTTAGAGGGCCCCCCGATGTGGTACTTGGATGCTGAGGGCTATGAGCACTGGGGCTACCATACTCTCAATAAACGTAAACATTCATAGTCAGTTTGCTTTCTATTATCTTCGTCTGTTCTTACGCAACAATCTGAATACCTAACATTGACTTTCGCGTTTCCAGTGCTGTGTCCGCGTGCTTACGATGAAGAGAGGACCGAGAAAGCTATCATAACAGACGGCTAGCAGCTGAGAGGCGAAGGCACGAGGTATGTTGCTAGTCACCATCCACGATACTGCTGATTAGGGGTGCGCGCCGTACCGTAACGCCATACGGCCGTAAGGTTACGGGTGTCCTACGGCGACGGAACTGCCGTAGCCGTACCGTAAAGCGCTCAACCAGATGCTCGACGGTACGGTACGGTGGAAAAACGGCGAAAAACGGCCGTATACGGTGGTACGGCGCTTGTGCTAGACTAAGTCATTCAAATGTGCTAATTATACTGAAAAAACGCTATATGGATTAATTTAATCAATGCCAGTTACTAATTTTCCCCCTTACTCTGGGCTCAACAGCCTAAAATGAGTGAATTTAGGGAAAAATCATAGGTAATCAGCCGGCATCAGTAGGTGACTGCAGTTATTGCCTCCGTGCTCCATGCTTTCAGCGCCTTCGTCTGCATAATTTTGCGTCGAAATGATTTTTGCGACTTCTCTGCAGTGGGTCATTCGAAATGGCTCACGAAATTGAGTATAAAACCTCTAAATGGGGTTCATTGACCCAAGGCTTACCGTATCGCCGTAAACGGCCGTTAACCACCGTATTCTTACGGTGAAAACGGTGGTTTACCGTACCGTTGCCGTACCGTAAACCATCCTTCCTTGAGGCTCACGGTACGGTGGCGGTGGCCGTATGTCGGCAGCCGTAAGCCGTAAATACGGCGTCGGTGCGCAGCCCTACTGCTGATCTGCCCAACTCAATAAAGGCAGCTGATACATCTTCAATTCGACAGCTTGAGCGACAGTTTTCAGTGAGATTATGTGCTGGAGATTTAGAAATGCAAGCCTCTAGATCTTGAACTTCGGCCTAGGCATTCTTGTTTTTTATTATTTAGGGAGAATACTTCAATTCAGATTTTCTTCACATTCCAATGCTTCAGCCTTCCAAACTGGAGGGAGGTCAAATTTCAATCATTGCTATCTTTTCTGGGTCTTGTCTTTGAAAATTCACCATATACATGATCTAGCACACAATGTATTTTCTAGCATTAAACACAGGATTCCATGGAATGAACAAACTTCCCCTCGCGCAGCGGCCAATGACGCCTGAACCTCTCAGCACGCTCTTCACCTCTCTCTCGAGCAATGGTCGTTAAAATGTCAACAAAACACTCATCTGCCTTCTTCCGCGCCCCTTCAAAAGCCTCCTCATCGACAGAGCCATCTTTATAGACAGTAAAGCCATAGGTCTTCAATAGAGCTGTAGCATGTGAATCAAGCCATTCCTCGGCATGGATGATATCTTTGAACTCGGTCTCGTGCCTTCTTATATCTGCCTCAGAAAATGACAGTGGACAGATTGGGTATTCAGGATTCACGGGGATGTAGCCACCATATGCGGCAGTCAGCGACATCAGGGTCTGTTCGAGGAGTGGTAAGCCGTCAGCCCAAGAGTATGAAGAGTAATAGATTGCACGACGCAAATACTCCATTTGAGGAAGCTGCAAAGACGCGTACAACGCTGGGTGCGTACGGCTAATTAATCCAAGAAGACGGGCTTTCGAAGCAATCTGGGTCATCTCCGCGTGGGCCTCGAGTTTCTGGGCATCACTCAGTGCATCAAAATTGTCTGGAAAGACAGGTAGGTCGTCAGTTGTGAGCTTGGCGTAGATGAGATTGCTGGTATCGACGTCAACAAATTGGGGTATTGGGGTTTCGAATAGTGGTCGAACGCATGCTCCTTGCCAGTCAATGATACCAGTTACTGACATGGACTCATTGTTCACAAATATATTAGCGGCATGCAAATCAGGATGGGAAAGGGTAGGTGGGCAGTATTCAGGTGAAGGGAGAACAGCAGGTGCGAGGGAGAGCCATTGGTTGAGTAGGGATATATGCTGAGCGGCGGTATGTCGTGCACCAAGCTGCTTTTGAGCACTTGGGGAGTTTGAGTGCGCCTCGATCCATTTGATCTCGCAGTCCACAGCGGCCCTGATGTAAGAATGAATGTCTTTCCCTACATCAGATGTTAGTAAGTGAAGCAAGAAACATCAGTAATTCCTCACATGGGCCACGATCGATATCCATCCGTGCCCGTTCACCTCGATAGAAGCGGCGGTCAATGCTGGGTCCAATCCGAAATCGTTCAGAGCAGATGTCTGATTTTTCACCTTCGGCATAGAGGGGTATTGATCGAAGCGAGGGCTCGACATCTTCCGTAAAGTAGACGCTTCCGTATTGCGAGAATGGGATAGCAGAGAGTTGGCTCAGTATCTCGGCGATATCAAAGATATATCGAGAGGAGTCTGAGGCAACATCCAACCTCTTTGCGAGCACGTCGCCGGTGCATTCCTCCATGATGATGTATTCACATCCGACGTCATTATCAGGGCATGCATTCCAAGCCAGAACTCTCGGAACATGAGCACCAAGCCGAGTCCGAACAAATTCCATTGTCGCCACCTCGCTGCGCGTGAGGAGGCTCCTTGGTCCGGAATTGGGAAACGGGATTCGAGCAATAACATCGTCGGCAGTGTCAAAACTCAGGCGAAATATGCGATTGAAGGTTCCTGTACAAATTTGAGTATCACAGTCTAGAGGTAATTATTCGAACAACCTTCTCCGATCACCACCATATCGGTGCACTTAGAACCTCCAGAGGCCTGCGCGGCAATCCGTCCAAGGGCTACGATATCGAAGTCCAGGCGTCTTAAGGCCATTTCTATGTGATCATCAGTATTTTTATGAGTAAACCCTGATCAAGGCACATACGAATTTCGTCATTGTACAACCAACGTCTGTTGGCACAGTTCATAAGCAGCTCGGAACCAGGGGGGTTTGTGGGGTAAGAAGACATCGATCGGAGGGTAGTGAAGGTATCCAATCCCATTTTTCGTCTAAGGAGAGCGAGAAAGCGATTCATACTGAAAAGAAAGCGACGGTTACGATCCAACACAGAAAGCTGTGCGAAACCCTTGACTTGCTTGTTTAACGAACGTCACATCACGTGGGGTGATTCTACCATTGTGGACGATTTGGAACGCTCAAGAGACAGTAAAAATCCCCCTAGATGTCCAATCGTAACATTTATTTTGATATTTCCGAAATCTCTGCGCAACTACATGCAGTAACTGCAAGACAAGCGTCAAAGTTCAGACTCCGGATTCCGAGTACATCCTCAACACCTTTTATTCACTATTCCCTTTTTTCTCTGCATGGAATGTTATCTTCGTAGACATTCTCAATCCCTTCGTCTTTGCGAACACAATCATGTAATTTTTTCGCTCAATTTATGTTGCAATGCGATGGATGCGCCTGCACCCATCCGGATGTGCTCATTCGTAAGTGATAAAAATAGATTTTACAGATTCGTTCTCCTGAGCCCTTTTGCCCTCGTAACATCTTTACTTGTCTGTCCCTTCATTTTTTTTTACGTCCAGTTGCCTCACAAAACGAAACAAACGACCACTGCGACGACTGGAATAGGCGAAACCGCTGTTTGTGCAATGGCAGCTATCCACCTGGCTTCCCGTGTCCCACCTTCGGCCTCCTACATCCCGTGGCTCATTTCTATCACCTTCACGTTACGTTGCCGGTCGCAGGTGCATAAGTGGAGCCTCCGTCGTTAACCGGGCCGTAGCTAATGTCGTCACTTAGTGCCTTGCTTCGAAGTTTGAAGCAGGACCCACAGCCCGCACCTGCACCAAGGCCCAACGAAATGAGAAATGAAGGAGGTGGCAGTAATGATGGCCAGCGGCGACAATGTCAACTAGGAGATAGTCGAGACGGCTTTTACGGCAGGCGATGCTGAGAGTTACAGGATGGGTGGCTGATGTTGAGATTCCAGAAGGCAGGCTGGTTACATGTCTTGCGGTGAGGCCAACGCTTGACTTCTTGCTGGATTTTCGACTGATCTTCGCACAGAGGACGATGTACGCGGCAAGAGGAGGTGTAGGCGACATGTTCATGAGTTGACAAGGCGGGCAGGCCATGGTAGGCAATGGCAGAACGTTGACATTTCGTGAAATGCCGACGTTCCAAGCTTGAGGTGCGCTGGAAATGAGTTGAGTAATGGCGATTCCAAGGGGATATATAATCATATAAACTGTTACTTACTTGCCGATCTGGAAGCCCCCAAACCGCCAAACTGAGAAGACGGCTTGCCTGTGGAGCGTATGAAATTTGAGATTTTAGACTCCAAGTTAGCCTGGAGAGGGAGAACGGTGCTATATACAACAAGGTAAGCAAAATTTCGAGCATTAGAAGGAATCATTATTTACTGGCCTAGGTTACTTGCTGGGTCCTTAATTTGCCTGCACAGCACCGCCAAGGCCATTCGCGCACAGTTGAAGTCGATATTACACCGACGAAGGCGAATGGATGAAGTTATGGAGACGTGGCTAGCTTTTTTGTACGTGCGTCCAACCCCGCGGGAAGGGATTCATCGACGTGGGAGTGGTATGAAAGAAGCGGAGTGCTTTGTGCTGGCTGCAGGTGATGTGGTGGAGTGTCCATGGTACGTTTGGGCATGGATTATCAACTTGGATGGCCGGCTGATGCATGCAGGCAGAAAGATGGGACGGAACAGGCAACCGACTCCGGAGGCAAGGTATGACAGGGAGCGAAGTGCGCCGAGGCATGCCAGCATGGCCCACACAATTGAGGATGGTTGTGACGACGAGAAGGGAGTCAAACGGACGGCAACGACTGGATAGAAGTTGAGGTCGCTGTCCGCATCGCGCGGCGGCGGCGGTGCATGCGCTAGCATGTTCTTCTCCTGGCAGGCTGTGCAGGTAGCAAGAGCAGGAGGTGGGCTGGAAACAAGGTGAGTAAAGATACGACGAAGATATCAAGTTTGACTTACCTGTTCCCATCAAAAAGCCCGCAAACCGTCAGTTTGACTCGACAACGGCTGCGGCTGGGGGGCATTGCGTGTCGGCATGGATAAAAACGTCGGAAAGTAGTTGCTATAAACGAGGTAAGCCCATTTTCTGGCTTCGGAAGAAAACATTGCTGACCTGGATGACTTGTGGCAGCCCCTAGGCCTTGCTTCGCCCGCATGACGCCGTCGACAACATTCACATTGTGCGTACCCTGCAAGTCAATATCCCACCGACAAATGCAAAGTGGATGTGGGACGGGCTGGCTTTGTTGGGGGTGTGTCTCGTGTAGCTAGCTAACACCCGCCCGCCTTACAGCGCTCATGGGGCATGGCCACAGCCCGGCACTCACCCCACGGCACTGCTCCTTCAGCTCCAACCACTGAACGAACAAACAAAAGGAGAGGGCGGTAACGACAGGCAGCGGTGACCATGACGCCAACTGCGGGGCGTAGTCAAAACCGCGAGATGACGGTGGTGGTGCAAGTAAGAGCAGGAGAAGGAGGGGTAACGTTGATACAGGGAAGGCTGGTGACTGCTTTTGCGTTGAGTGGGTCGCTTTGATTTCATCGAGCTACTTAACTGACCTCCGCAAAACGACAAAGTACGGCAGGATCGCGAGTTAGGAAAGGAGGTGGGTGGGTGGTGGGTGACAGTGGGGGAGCAGGTGGTTAAACATTTGTCAAAACATCCAAGTAGGCTGAAAACGAGGTGAGTAACGCTCTGATTAGAGTAAGAAGTGTTACTTACCTTGCCAATTCGAGAACCCCTAAAAACAGTCAAGTTAACTTGACGGTTGCGCCTGCGGAGCTCGGGACAAGGCTGGGTAGGCGAGACTGGGAGGGAAGCCGGGCATACAAGGATGCGAGGATGAGCCATGGTAGTTTAAACTTAGAAACAGCAATATGGAAGGTAGGAAAAGTAGTGAGCAGAGGCTTTGGGACATACAAAGGGCCAACTACTTAAGTACTTACCTTGGAAGCAATACTACAATTTTTAACGAGACAAGATATACATAAGACGGAGTGAGGCCTGATTCAAGTAGAAAAAGTGATAAAACCTTCAATGACAACCATATAGCTGCCAGTGATGTTGGTAAGTCAGTTGATTTGTATCCGTGATTTGTACGACTTACCGAGCGAGATCTAGGGCTTCGTGATCACCTCCACCTCTCAATTCGAGAACACCCAAGTCTCCAATAACCTCAAGATGAATTTGTGCTCAACAGCGATGATGGGTTTACATGATATAAAGGCTGCGAACGAGCTTGGTAAGTCGGTTTATGCGTCTATAGCGATCTGTACGACTTATCGAAGACTAGAACTTCGCCTCTGCTTCATGAACCCTCAAGAGCACCACCGCCTGCAACGAGCACCGAGTTTTGTTTTGGGATGGATGTGGGCTGCGCCGTGAGTGGGGGTTGCGTAGTATGCTGCGAATGAGGCTAGGTGAGTTCTTCTAACCCTTATGAATATGCATATTACCTTGGTCCTTGACTTACGGAGCCTCCAGTCCATCGGAAATCTCAAGTGAAGGGAAGCGGGCGATGTCAGCATCTGCCGCGTGGTCGTGAATGTGGAGGTTCTTGGTCCTTCGCTGGGGCAGGCTCAGAATACGGGAGCTGGGGTAGGCGATGTTGGGAGGAGATGGCTGGGTGAGAAAGAGGTTGAACGTTCGTCGAAACGTCCAAGTTGCGAGCTCGAAGTGGGCTGGAAGCAGGGTGAGTAATGCTTTGACTAGAGTATGAAGTGCTACTAACCTTGCCGATTCGAAAGCCCAAAAAACCGTCAAACTGACGTGACAACTGCGCTTGCGCATGAACTTTATAATTTAAGGTTTTGGACTCCAAGTTGGTGTGCAGAGGGAGAACGGTGCTATGGACAAGGTTCGAGAATTAAAAGGAACGATTACTGACCTAGGTTACTTGCTGCACCCCCTAACGCCTTGGTTCACCTGCACAGGGTGGTTGACGTCATTTGCGTATGGTTGACATTGATATCGTGCCGACGAAGGCAAATGTATGAGGCTGCTGACTCTCGTGAGGAAGGAATTTGTCGAGATTGGAGGTGCTACGAAGGATGTGGGTGCTTTGTACGCGCCGCGGGAGATGTGTCTGTGCCTCCTAGGTGCGTTTGGGCACTCGTTCAAGGGGTTGGGAAGAACGATGTCGAGAGAGTTTTTCAATGCAGTTACTAGGACTCGTTCTATTATTGATCTCGGTCAGGTGTACCGTGTAACGCTCAACGAGCCGGCAAACGCCGCTTTCTATTCTTAGATATCCGCGGTCTTCCTTTCATTGCCCCCTCGTCGTTCTGATCGCGCCACGCTCCTGAGTTTTCGAATGCTGGGTAAGTTCTTTCACCGTTCTCTCTTCTAGCTTGTCTTACTTTTTTCTCCGCCCCAGTTTCCCTCAACTTTGGCAACCCCCGGATGCCAAGAAGTAGTGATGGTATCGGTACCCTGGGCCCCAAGAACGCCCATTTCCTTCTGAATCGTCACCGGAGCCGTCGTGTCCAAGGTCCATTCCTTCAACCATGGCTTCGATGCCGCCTCCGCCATTGTTTCGGTGACCTAGTCGCCTTGTAGTCACCTTCAAAGTCTCTATCTTCGGAAGACAATCGTGCGCCGCCAATAGCTGCTCCTTTTGCATACGTACCATTTGCACCGGTGCCCGCTCGCCTGTCCTCAACACCCTCAATGTCCTCAACACCCTCGCCGTCGTCATATAGGTCGCCTAGAAATTTTTATTCTCATAAGTCGGGAAACACTCGTTCGTCTCAGGTAAGAAACATTGATCATGAGTAATGCCCACAATCGATGCCATCTGATCACCAAGCACAGTGCAGCCGGAATTGCCGCTGCTGTTTTGGGAAGTTTAGCTTGAATTCGCTGCCTTTCTGTCACCTTTTGACGGACACCTGCTGTCAATTCTCCGTATCTCAAGTGGCATCAAATTTCCAATCCTGTCTAGCTGCTGCAATCGTCTGGCTATATTCTTCTCTCGGCGCACATTTCTCTCACAATGGCCATCAAAGTGCAACTCTGCTGGAACTTATAAGAGGCCTCGCTGAATTCGCTTCCAGAACAACCTTTTTACCACTCCTCCACCACAATTTGGTGAATCATCGACTATCCAAGTAATGTCTCCTATCAGACGTAAGCTCGACCTTTCGCCAGAGACTTCAATTTTAACATTCACGTTGCTTCATACTTTAGTCGCCAAGGTGTTAGATAAGCTTTATATCGTCACCTACTTAAAGAAGAACGTTCTTGCCAAACCTGAATTTATCAAGCGAATCCAGAAGATTCCATATGAGGGAGCGTCTGTTGCAGCTCACAACGGGAAGACACTTTGGAAGGATGACAACCTTCGACTTGATTATTCTGCAAATGCTGAGAACCCTGATGAGATATTTATCAATCTCCAGAAGAACAAGGCATCAAAGCTCGAGGGCTTAAAGGGCTTCACAACACACGACAAACTCGTCACCTATGCCATCAAGACCGGCGTTGACATCACTTCCGAGGAAATCCGCGATAAGATGGTGGATTTCTAGGGCAAATATCACTTGTTTGTCGCCTTCTCGTCATTTCATTTTTCATCCCACTGACAGAGATGACCAAGTGATATATGTTGCTTGGTGTTGCTTGGTGTTTGAGAACTGACAGTCTTGAGATTAATGTTTTGTTGTAACAAGTTGATTATATACTGTTTGTGAGGGAAAATATCAATATTAGTCAGGAAGCCTGAACTTCAACTTGAAGCTATGACTTTTACTTGGAAATCTTGGGGAATGGGAGAAATAAAAATACTAAAGCAAAAGATGGTGACCCACTCATCTATCTTGAGCAACATTTGGTGAAAATGTATTTAGCATCCAGATATCTCACTGGTGGAGTCAGACTGGACTACTACCTCAACTGTAGATGTGAAGTACTTCAAGTAATCCAATGTTTCAAAATTGCTAACATAGTCTTAATGCTGAGGAATGCCATCATAACTTTTCACAACTTCAAGACAAGTCCCAATGATGATGAATGCTGCTGCAAGATATAGGATGTGCAGACATATCTGTAAAGTCATGGAGATGAAAAAGCCAGCAAGTATGAAGGCTAGGCAATGGTTGATAAATTGGAAGACGGGAGAGAGTGCCGGCGCTCAACCGTTCCAGCCAAAAGGCGACTTTTAGGTCTGGCCGATAGCCAGACCCTCCGGCACTATATATGGATGTGGTCACCGGCCTTACACCCTCCCATACCCTCAAGAATCAGTGCCCGGCCCGGTGTGCTCGGCCTGAGGCGGAGTTTTTCCATATACGCGCCTCCAGGGAATCGAACCCTGAGACTTGCCCCCCGCTACAGTCATGTAACGGCGACCTGCACCTGTATTGTGCTCGGGTCGAACCGCTGACCTGCTGGCAAACCTAGGCCAGACCTAAAGTGGAAGACGGGAGAGAGTGCCGGCGCTCAACTGTTCCAGCCAAAAGGCGACTTTTAGGTCTGGCCAATAGCCAGACCCTCCGGCACTATATATGGATGTGGTCACCGGCCAGACCCTCCGGCACTATATATGGATGTGGTCACCGGCCAGACCCTCCGGCACTATATATGGATGTGGTCACCGGCCTTACACCCTCCCATACCCTCAAGAATCAGTGCCCGGCCCGGTGTGCTCGGCCTGAGGCGGAGTTTTTCCATATACGCGCCTCCAGGGAATCGAACCCTGAGACTTGCCCCCCGCTACAGTCATGTAACGGCGACCTGCACCTGTATTGTGCTCGGGTCGAACCGCTGACCTGCTGGCAAACCTAGGCCAGACCTAAAGTGGAAGACGGGAGAGAGTGCCGGCGCTCAACCGTTCCAGCCAAAAGGCGACTTTTAGGTCTGGCCAATAGCCAGACCCTCCGGCACTATATATGGATGTGGTCACCGGCCTTACACCAGTGGAAGACGGGAGAGAGTGCCGGCGCTCAACTGTTCCAGCCAAAAGGCGACTTTTAGGTCTGGCCAATAGCCAGACCCTCCGGCACTATATATGGATGTGGTCACCGGCCTTACACCCTCCCATACCCTCAAGAATCAGTGCCCGGCCCGGTGTGCTCGGCCTGAGGCGGAGTTTTTCCATATACGCGCCTCCAGGGAATCGAACCCTGAGACTTGCCCCCCGCTACAGTCATGTAACGGCGACCTGCACCTGTATTGTGCTCGGGTCGAACCGCTGACCTGCTGGCAAACCTAGGCCAGACCTAAAGTGGAAGACGGGAGAGAGTGCCGGCGCTCAACCGTTCCAGCCAAAAGGCGACTTTTAGGTCTGGCCGATAGCCAGACCCTCCGGCACTATATATGGATGTGGTCACCGGCCTTACATAAATATGGTAAATTCTTAAAGCCAGAGCTTGAGAGCCTTACTAAACTTCATAATATTAATGATGAAAAAAAGTGCGTCGACGTCCGCACCATCACCTGAGAAATTGGAAGGCAGGGAACTTGTGATCCGTGTGCGAACAGCATGGAAAGGCGCTGTTGCTACCGCAATGACTGAAAAGGCGAGTAAGATCAGGATGGTGATCCCGAGGGCAATGAGGAGGGCGATTGGTAGTGAGAAACCAAAGATAACCCATATACCACCAATGACCTTGATGGCGTGAGCAGCAAAAGGGCATTGTGGATCGACGGTGAATGGTGACGGAATCCAAATGTGCCAGAGGGCATCTGTCCAGTATCGGACCCAGGAGACCGAAAATGCTGTTCCGGCTACATACATTGATACACACGCCGTCGCGATGCCGGCTGTTGAGAATAAGGTATCGAAATAGGACACGGTACAGAGGACACACCGCGAACTTACCTGAATAAAGGTATTGTCTCTGTCCTTTGAGAAAAAGGAAGGCCACAAGTTTGAGGGACTATCTTCATATAAACCCAGACTGTAGAATCTGTAGAATGAATGTTGAGATAAATGATCCCATGTGGAGATTCGAGGAGACTTACATGAACATTGCTACAACGCCAAGAGTCCAATCCGTCCACATAACTGCGGTTGACAGCCCGAGATAGCTGAGAGCGGCTTTTGAAAGTCCAAAAGCCAGCACTGAGGTGGAAACCAGCATACGATAGATCGTGACTAGAGGTCTGGATCGAGCATAGCTCGCATCCAATGTACCCGCGATAACTCGGTCGTTCGAGAGGTAATGGGGCCGGGAGACTGAGTAAGTGAGAAATAGAAGGTGCCAGATGAGTTCCATGCAGTCTGGTTCGGATAAACAGGACAGGGATTGGGGTGCGTCTGCGTTAGAATTGTATGGAGTGAGGTTAAATAGCCTGTATTCGACGTAAATTCATTACTCTTAGCGTGATCAAGGAGTGGAACTCACAATAAAAATAAGACAGTCCCGCTTACCCATTCGAGAGTGGTTGATACGGAGACACCCCCTCTTTGAGTCGCTATTGCTTTTGCGGTTCCCAGAACAATAATTGTTGTGAGTGCCATGAAACGGTAGGGTGTAATCTTCGGATGCCATTGTAGTGCTGGGTGGTCATTGACCATTGGGGGTTAATTATCTGAAGAGTCGCCTAGGAATAAATCAAGATGCTTTTTAGAGACGGACGAGCCGTGATATCGTTGAGAGTTGAGAGCAAAGTGAATTACCCAACTGTTCTCGATTGGGAATGGGAGTTTCGGCTGTCAGTGATGCGCCATCATTTCTGCTTTCTCTTCCCGCCGCCACCATCGACATCGGCCTCGGCACTGAGCCCGACGACGACGACACCTCATTGGAATTCTTCACGCGTCGACCTTGTAAAGGAATCCTGGAGGCGTTTGTCATCAAGATTCAGGGAACACGGCCTTAAATATGTGGTGTTTGACGTGTTTTGTCCAGGAAAATTTGAAATTACAGCCTGTAGAATGTTGTTGGCGAAGCTATTAGATGAATTGGACGATTGGGAATCCTTTTGCGCTTGAATGGTAAGCTTCCTTTACATTTTTATTCTGGTTGGCACAGTCAAGCCAAGGCTTCGAATTAATGACAGTAACTCCGACTGCAAGTCACCTCCACATTCGAAAACGACGATGACGACGGCACCTCATTAAAATTCTTAACGCATAGATCTTGTCGATCCCAGGTACGTGGTTCTACGACCCCCACATCTCCACCATTAGCGCGACGTCCAGTGTTCTTGGCAAAACCTTATCCCCTGACGAGTTGATGCGTGCCGTGACGGACGAATTCGATCATCGCGTCGTAAACGGTAAAAGCCAGAAGGAGGAGAACGACGCGTTCTACTCCAACGACTCGGCAAAGGGACGAAGAAACGGAGGAGGTTCGAAGCGGGATGTCGAATGCTTCAACTGCGGCAAGCACGGCCACTTCGCGGCTGACTGTTGGGCTGAAGGCGGAGGAAAGGAGGGGCAGGGACCGAGAGGAAGAGGACGAGGGAAGGCGAAGGGAGGTTCGAAGGAGGCTGCGGCAGCGACAGCCAAAGCCAGGGAGGAAGAAGAGGAAGACACCGCGTGGTTCGCGTTGACAGCCATTGACAGCTGCTCGCAGGACGTGGGTGATGCTTCATGTAGCGCTGCTACCCTATCGGACAACGACAATTTCGCAGATTTGATGTCGGACGACATGGGTGACTGCGAGATGCTGGGAATGGATGAGAGTTCGGATGAGGAGAGCAGAAGCGAGAGTGACGAGAGTGATGATGGGAGTGACGACGAGGAGGATGTGTCGATGCCAAGGCTAATGGATCCGTCAGATTCGGATGACAGCGAGGACGACAAGAAAGAACCTACCTCAAATTTCGCCCCAGGCTACACCAATCCCGACTCGCCTACACCAATCGCCGTCTTATCCGACTCAGGTGCTCCGAGACCCTATTTCCGACCGCATTCCCTTCCTATAACCTTCGACAAACTCGTCGAGATCGAATTCCAAGCCGCAGGCCGCATTTTCCGAGGATCCGGACAGAATGGGCAAGAGGTCAGCGAGGCGCCCCAGAGCGCGAATAGGCTGGACCGAATCGAGCATGAGCCGGGAAAGGCAAATGCAGAGGTGGAGGGACTTACCGTAGGTTCGTCGGACCGCCGAACGAGGCAGGATGAGCCTCAAGTTGCTCGGGAAGTTGAGATGGGATCAGGGACAGACGCGCGAAAATATTCGGCGCTGTATGAATACCCAATCGTCGACGAGCCCTGGGCGGACTGCATCACTTCGGTTGCGGAGCCATTGGAGGCGAATTCGGACTGGAGGGGAATGCAGGAATGGGCGAGGAACGTATGGGAGGACGAGAGTGGAGAGGACTCGAAGGAGAAGAGAGGCGGTATTTGTGGAGGGGAAGGAAAGGGGACCAAAGTTGACGATGAATCAAAAGGCGACTACAACGACTGGCCAGGAAGGACCAGGATCAAAGGGAGCGCCGACTACGAGAAGAAGAGTTCGTCAGCTAGTCTCGAGGGGAAGATTGGGAAAGGATATGGCGAGACGTGCGCCGACGAACCTATAATAATCCCTACTCCCCGTACTTCACCAATCCCACCAGACGCCGTGCCTGCTCAATCCACAGCCCCACCTGTCATCGAAATATCCCATGCACCCTCCAACGAACCACCTTACGATGTCGAAATCAAGCCCTATTGCGAGCGCGAGTCAGCGCCAGGCAAACGAGAGCACGACGCGACCGCAGAGGACCACGACGAGGCCCAGACGGCAGGTCTTGAGGGGAAGAAAACCCCGGACTGCGCGATAGCGGCAAACTTCGTTGACGCGGATGTTTTGACGGTCGGATTATGCGAAACCAGGGTGTTGAAACCCGGAGACGCCGATTACGCGAGGCGCCATGCAGGCTGGCAGAGGCAGGGGGATTCTAACGAGGCCGTTTCCCTGGAAGATCCAGGAGAGGGAGATGAGGGATTGGCAGCAGAAGGTTGTGACCTTCAGGGGAAGAGCGACGCCGGAGAAGAAAACGAGCGCCGTGCAGCGCAGCTGGAGGCTGCAAGATCGAGACCGCACAGAAGTGGCAGTCCTGAACGTGGCATGGCGCAATCTTCGACTCGAGCTGTTGAAAACTTCGAAGCGGATCAGTTGGATACGCACACCACATTCCAGAGCGATGTACTCACCTCCGACAATCCCATTCTGCTGAAAATATCCCCTGGAGATCCAATCCCCACCGAAATTACTGGGAACTTGAAGGTTTTCTTTGTTCGAATTTCGTTGTTTGGGTTGAAAGATTCGAGCCAGTCGACGCTCGAGAGGCCGAAGGATGAAGTGGCTAAGGGAGGGGGAGCAGAAAAAGAAGAGGAGAGAGCAGGTATCATATCTCGACGATGCAGAGAGTTGCTCGTCGTCGTGGTTCACTTTGGGGATTATTCCATGTTGGGAATCCCACAGCCACTGATCGGACATTTGACAGCCGCGATCACTTTGCACCCCGGACCGTCGGTTATTGCAAGCACCCGGATCCGACGTCCACTCCTCGCTCCATATTTTCCTCGCATCGCACTCGGGGATCCCTCATTCACAACCTTACCACCAGAAATCTACACGCGCCTTCGACACACCGACTTCATTTATCCAGTAATCATCGAAAACCTCACGCTATACATCTTTACGGACACTTGGCCCGACCCCACTCGATTCCCCGACTCTCATCGTCATTTTCTACTCACGAAAAATCGACGCGAGCGCGAACGCAACAAGAAAACTGATATCAAATTTTATCTCACTCTTTGGATCGTCGAAAACAGATCCTGGCGACTTATGGACGACACCGCGACGGACGCCGAGAAAATCATTCCGTCCCCCAAGCTCAAACGCATCGCGAGCGCACTCGGATCGTTGTTGGTTTGAGGGGAAGTGTTGGAATAAAATGGGCAAACCCGAATCCGAGCTGCGCGCCTATTCAGGGTTAGCGCCGCCACTACTTTCCGATCCGTACGTCTTGTCTCCTTTACTTTACTTTACTTCATGTACACACATTCCCTTTGTTCTTGTCTCGATCCCCTGGCTATCCCGCTCGGTATTGTCGATGCACATCCATATTATTATCCTAGCTACTTACAGTTATCTACGTACTGACTAGCTACAATGTATATAAACCTACGTACACTTTCAATATCATTAGTCCGTTATCCATTCGTCACCCGCCTATCTACGTTCAATAATGCCTTGTAGTGAAAAGAGCAAACCGAGGCGTGTCGACTTTCTACATGCAGAAAAACTCTGCCAGTGTATCCAGGCGTCCATAAAATTGAGGTGCAAAACCAATGCACTTGGTGAAACCGAGCAATTGGGCGACGCGAATGGTCACAGATCATCTGACCTGTCATACAAATTTGGCAGTGGCAACGGAATGTCACCCGAAGGTGTTACCAAAGCTCTTTCAAAGTTCCAGACTGTCTAGTCGTCATACGCATCACAAATAACTCTCTTCAGAGCTTGTTCAGAGCGCAGGTGGCAAGAGTACAACGCAGAACATTGACTCAGACATCCAACATGTCTCTTCACCCACAATTCCCCACCCTTTTAGCTTTCAATGGATTTGAAGCTTGCATTCTTGTAAATGGCGAAAAGATCCCCCATTACGGCGTCGAATGTAATGAGGCTAAGCGACGAGTCATCTGCTGGATTGAGTCGCAAGCCGGAAAGGTAGGATTTTTGCTCCCCCATGCTTACTCTGTTCCGACAAAATCAAACCGCTGACGACGCCTTTAGCCCTTCGCCTACCAATATAACAGAATTAATACCAACTACGATTGCAGAGCCAAAGAATTTCTCGACGGGAAATGTGTCGTAGCCACCGTCATACGCAAAGAGCGCGGCCCCAACTATTTTGTCAACCGACCCTCTGTCCGTGTATCCCCGACAGAGGTACGAAATTTAGCTTTCGGCTCCCTAGAATTAACTGGTCAGTTCGTGTTTTGTTCTATGTGTAGTACCCAACTCCAATTTATTTGCAGATGATGACGCCTACCTCGAAAACTCAGTAGAACAACAAAACCTCGGAGAGATTAAATTGGTTTTTGAGCAAATTCGAAATATCAGAGTGAGTCAAAGGGCTCGTGTGGAGACCTTATTTTCTCAGCCCGTCGAAATCCAAAAAATACACGAACGTTCTAAAAAAGCACTATCGCACCAAGTAAGGTAACCTTTGGACAACTGTGTCTGGCTGGATTGCGAAATAATACTTTAAACAATCAGATACGGTGAAACTGTGAAATCAGATGTACGCACCCAGGAAGTTCTTCGATCCGATTCCTGTGGCAAACTAGCAACCTTTATCTTCAAGTATAGGCCCTTACGTGAGTCCTGTTGGATATTTCAAGTGTATTTCTATCTTAATTCCTCGCAGCAATGCTTCAAGCCAACGGTATCGCTCCGCTTGATCCCGTAGTACCCGTACCACAAGAAGAGTCAACATCCCCTACACCACCCCCTCTGCCCAAGAAGAGAAAACTCTCTGACGTGAAACCTGACATTGATGACGACGAAGGACAGGGTGACATAGAAGCAACAGAACGCGCTTTACTCGTGCGTCAGCTTGCATTCTCCAGCAGGTCATATTTTGATGCCTTTTTCCCCCTGTAGGCACAGCTCGAGAAGGTCAGACAACAGAAGCTTGCAAGGAGCAGCAGTACCAGTGCCTCAAAGAGAGTGAAGCAGGAGCCTCGAGCTTACTTTGCTTCAGGGGAAATTATTGATTTGACATGATTCGGATTCTTGGAATAACAGATGGCTCAACAGTATGTCCTTTTTCAAAGAGGAAGCTTACTATCTACATTTCGTGTCCAATCTAACACTTCGACATAAAGCATATTTCGTCACTCTAAATGCTTTGGGATTATCTTCGAAAAATAGTCTGTCGGCCAAGTTGGATTGAAAACATGCTCTCTGCTGCTTTAAAGTCATCAAACAATAAAACAGCTTGCATTCTCCGATTTCATCCTCCAATAAATGCTCTCACATTAATATTTAGACCAATACTAATGAAGGAGGGTGACAAATTGCGTAGACATTGCTATTTCTCGACTCAACTTCCCTGGCGGCGCAGCGGCCCGGGATGCCCGGAAATGATGTCATTCATCAATTAACTTTCGACAGCTGTTCTGACCATCTTCCTCTTCTTCTCCTCATGGCCTTCTTCAAGAGACATACCCGGCTTTTCTTGCTCATGAATGCTTGATTCAAAACTTGCTTGAAGCCCTTTGAAACCAAATCTGAACTTATAAATCTCGGAATGATCGAACATGCCTCTGAGCTCTAGTCAACTCAAATTTCCCACTCGTCTTGTCTTTAAAGAATTTGAAGCTTGCATATTCGTTGACGGACAAAACGTGCCCCATTATGATATGGAATGCAACGAAGAAAAACGGGAGGTTAGTTGCTGGATCGAATCGCAAGCCGAGAAGGTACGCCAAGATCTTAGTTCGTTTTTTACCCCAAACTGACTCTACTTCATATTAGCCCTTCGCATACGAGTATTGCAGAAAAAATGTCGACCACGATTGCGGAGTGGCTGCATATCTCGACGGCGCATGGGTTGAGAATACTGTCGTCCTCAAGACTGAATTTCCAACATTCTCAAAGCTGCGGTCGTCTGTCCGTATTTCCCCCAATAAGGTGCGACCATTGATATTTGGCCAAGTAGAATTAACAGGTGAGCCTTTCTACACCCCCTCTTTGTCCACTTTACTTGCTCTCAAATGATCTCTTGAACCCAGACGACGACGATTACCTCGAAAGCTCGTCCGAGCGCAATATTGGTTACATCAAGATCGTCTTCGAAAAAATCCGTGTCATTTCAAGAAATAATATACCCGTACCTCGTATCGACGTAAGGCGCGAGAGTACGCAATTTCTCCATGAAAAGTCGGAGAAAGGGCGGCTGTCTCATCAAGTCAGGTTAGTAACTTGAGTTAAATTTTGCGCTATCTGTTAACACGGTACACCTGGTTTTAGCTACGGTAAGCTTACACAAAATGAGCGAGGTAACAGTCCCGGGAGTTATAAGACTCGTTCGTGTGATGTTCTGGCAACTTTTATATTCAAGTACCGTCCCCTCGGTGAGCATCTAACACCAATCCTTTTATACCCTCCATCCTAGTTTCGTCCTAAATCAAGGCAGCTGTGTTGCAAGCAGATGGCATCGCTCCGCTCCTTCCTGTGACTCCCACAATGCAGCTGGCGTCTGGGCCTCGTGTACCACCGCCGATTAATAAGAAAAGAAAATGTGTTGAAGAGGATCAAGAAATTGTCGGAGACCGGCAGAAAGATTTAGACGCGAAGGAACGCGCTTTACTTGTGCGTAAGCGCCGCTTCTTGACCAGGGCTTAGCTTCATTGGTCTTCTCTAGCGACAACTCGAGAAGGTCAGAAAGGAGAAGCTCAAACTACAAATAAAGACGAGGCGCAAGGCTTAATCCAACCTCATTTTCAGAACACGGTGTGTCATCACAAGGGTTTTGACGCAGTTTACTGATTTTGTTTCGGATGGTAGAATATCTCTGTTGTTCGCGCACGGTAAGGCCACAATCAAACATCCCGCCTCAATATTGACGTCTCATTTACCTTCTTTTAGGTCTGCAAGAGCTCATAACAATTTTCTACTGTATAGTGACTCGGTCCCAGAAATTTGCCTTCTTGGATACGTATCTTGGATATCTTGCTGTTCGACTCTGCAACCGAATATCATCTCATCGACGCTTTGATATATATTGCTTCTGGTCACTAGCGATCTCCTTGCCTTCTTGCTCTCATTCGCCCTCAGCCGTTCTTCGTGTCGCTGTTCACTTGTCTGTCTTTCCGGAAGCTCCATATTCTGCTGATTTTTGCCTGCCGCGGTACATTCTACTTAAATTATGAAATTGGCCAAATACTGGATTCTGACGCCAGCTTTCTAATCACGAATCCCAAATAAAATTACAAAGAAAATGTACAGAAATGCATTTTTGATAGGTAATTGTTGAATTGATGATACAATGCGATAAGTGTACTCAAATGGGTATCATCGTGAACGAAATGCAATAGGAATAGGAAGTGTAGAATAAAGTGGCACGGAATGTTATGTTATGGGAGTCGAGAGGCAACGCAAAGCCTCATCGAGGCCTCATCTATGAGCTGGTGGGGATGCATAGTCGACATGATTACGAGAGGACTCTCCGAATGCCTTCCTTTTGGGCAAGTGTTAGTCGTTCTGGGAAGGTAACGTTCCAGTGGACGATCAGATCGCCTTTCGTCTGAACAGCGCCATCTTTCCGTACAGGCATGCCCTCGCCAGGAATCGTCAACGTTTGACCGGGTTTGACGACGCCCGAAGGTACGGCCACAGGGAGTCTCCGTCCGTCCAACAGTTCGAGGTGTTTCGTCAGCTTGGCTACGCCGTCCGGTGGGCCTGATAGAGCTTCGACTAGCGGAATAGGGACGTTGGCTATCAGGTCGTTGCCCTCCCGCTTAAATACGGGATGGGGTTTCTCTTCCACCACAAAAACGAGGTCCTGCGGTTCGCGCGACGGCAGTTCGTTACCAGCGTGAGGGAAGCGGATCTTGGTGCCGCTCTTCCAGCCAGGGTGAATTTTGACTTCGACAAGCTTTTCTTCCGTACTGCCGTCCAGCAAGCGGCGGCCGACTTTGAGGTGTTTCGTAGCGCCCTTGTATAGGTCCTCCAAGGACACTTTGAGGGGTTTCGTGACTTCTGAGGTCTTCTCGGATTTTGCGGGAGAGGGCGCACGCCGTGCGGAGTTGGTGCGGTGGGGTGTTGGTCGTCGGGGCATGCCGCCAGGCATACCGGAGGAGAACCCAGAGAACCCGTTCATGTCGTCGTCTTCGTCGGTGAACATGGAGGTACCGCGTCGGCCGCCACCCATCCCACCCATGCCGCCCATGCCGCCCATGCCTCCAAACATACCTGCACCGAACATTTGCCTGTCAGACACAAAAAGTGACGTCAGAATATGGTACAATCGGCGTAGAGTTACTCTCTGGGAGACTTACTCAAATATCTTTTGAGGATCTGTCGGGTTGTAACCGCTGCCTCCGCGACTGCTACTGCTGAATCCGCCAGGACCCCCAGAAGTGAAGGTGAATGTCGTTCCTCCAGGACCACCAGCGCCGGCACCTGGGAAACCGCTGAACCCGGAGAATCCCCCAGGACCGCCTGCACCTGGAGGAGGGCCTCCGCCACCTTTGAGGCCTTCCTCTCCAAATTGGTCGTATACAGTCCGCTTGTTGCCGTCGCTCAGAACCTCGAAGGCTTCTGAAATCTATTTGGGTAATATTAACAAAGGGAGAAAAGTAGTAGAAGGAATTTGACTCACTTCTTTGAATTTACGATTAGCTTCTTCTGACCCTTTGTTACGGTCAGGATGCCATTTCAAAGCCTACGGGAAATTGTAAGTGACGATATTCATACTCGACGTGGAGCACTTGCTCACCATCTTCTTGTACGCTTTCTTTATTTCATCTTCAGTGGCGGATTTGTCGATGCCAAGCAACTTGTAGTAGTCTGCGCCGGCCATTGTGATGTGAGAGTAGTGTTGTGGAGGATGTGTGGAATCTGCGAGGGTTATGTCGCAGGACTATTTATTGAACTGCGAAAAGAAAGCCCGAGAGCATTCTAGTAACTCCTAGCACCCACATGATGTCATGTCACAAATGTTCTAGATTGTCGGCGACTTTCAAACTCCGACGGCTCCCGCTTTCCCTCCGGTTCAACTGGTTTTGCTCGTCGTGAACTCCCATCAATGGCCTCTGAGCAGAACGGCAACGGTGCTCACCACGTCGAGGGCGACGCCCATCTCAGGTCGCCCCAGCAGCGAGATTCTCTGATACGCAGGTCATGGCACGCTATCCTATCGCCATTCTCCCAGTCGGCTCTTGCGTCCTTGCCCAATGTGCGACGTCCAACTCGACATCTCCGTGCGGACAACATCCCAGAAACAGAAACAAATGACGCTCAGGAACGACCGACTGTCCGCGACTACCATTCGATCAACTCTTTGCCTCCAAACGTGCACGTACCGAAAAAAATTCCAACGTCCGTTAAGGTTGAGGCAAAAGTCTGGTTCGCGAATGAACGCAGTACGTTTGTTTCTTCTTTCCGTATTGAAGACCCAACAATGAACCTCAATCTTGTAGCATGGATATCTTGGCTCAGCAATTCCGTTCTCATCGCTGCTCTTGCTCTTGGTCTGTTCAATGCATCGAAAGACGACATCGCTCGTACCTTCGCGTATGTTTATGCTGTTATCAGTGTTTGTGTGCTGGTAAGCTTTGTTAGCTTCCCTTTTCCTCACCTGCTGTTCTTATGACGGCGTATTAGATCTATGGCTATGTGTTGTATCAACACCGTATTAGCATGATACGCCGTCGAGATCCAGGGCACTTTGGTATTACCTTTCATCTATCGTCTTTTTTTTTGTTCTCACTAATATTCGCTACGCAGACGCCCTCGCTGGCCCTATTCTTCTCAGCATCGCGCTCTTCTTCGCGGTTCTCGCCAATTTCATAATTCGAGGTACGCATGTGGCTTACCTTTTCCAGAAAAGCCCCCGCTCAACACGTTCGTTCCACCCACCAATCATATTCAGTTCGCGAACTGTAAGTCCTCTTTTGTATTTGATATCCTATTAATTATTTTTTTGGTATTGCCTGTGCTAACATGTGGAGTTAGACAAAAGAAACAAATCCCCATTCCTGGCACGGAGTTCATCGCGTTCTTGTTCGCAAATACCCCTTTCGCCAACATGACTGCCACGACCTCCTATGGCTTGCAGCAACCCCTGTAATTGTTGTCGGTCCCATTCACGATTGCTTTGTCGGCACTTCATCATGGCCTAATCAGAAGAATGAGGAGGCCGAACCGCGCAACAGACACTACAGCCGCATTTTGTGCTGTTGAGTATTGCTATTTTTTGAGATACCCGTAACCAATTATGCCTGCTAAATTGAAAGACTGCACTATCATGTTTAGGCATTCGAAAAGACTGGAATGTTCCTCCTCATGCCTCATCGCACAACATTGATGTATTAATACAACAATCCAACACAATCCAATTGAAAAATTCACGAAAGCGAAGATGACATCAGTCCATGCAAGCTTTCCAAGTTGTCATTGTCATTCAGCGAAAGGAATGACCGATATCGCGTCCTTTGTCGACGGCGAAGTTTTCAGAACCACAATCCGCCGCTTCGTATACTCGTACATTTCCTCGGGCTTGCAAGGCAGCTCCAACGCGCCCTCCTCGCACAAATGTGCCAAAGCCCGAATAACGTACGACTCGCAGGACCACACGAAGAGCGCGCTCGGGTCATCCCCGTTCTTGTTGGCCGGGAACTTTCTGATGAACGTGTCGAGTTCTTCCAGGCTGAATGCTTTCTTTGGCTTTTGCTCCGAGTCTGAGTCTGAGACTGCGTCCGATACCGGTTGTGGTTCTGGAGGGTCATTCGCAAGATCGGGTGTCCTGACCTCGCCGTCGACGTCTGCGACGTGCAACACGCCGATGAGGTCGCCCATACCTGGAAGGTCGCGTACTTCATGGCCTAACGACCAGACGCCGCTGCGGCTCCGAATGTGGTATACCCTCACGTCTTCGGCGCTGAACGATGTAGGGTGGAGGACGAGTGCCCAGTGTGGGTTTCGCGGGCGTCCGTAAGAGCCTTTTTGAGCGTAGATGGCGATTCCGACTTTGGTCGATTGAAGAGACATGATACCTTGCCGCTCAGGGGTTAGATGATTGGATGAATTTTTATTTGCTGTGCTAAATGATTAGGTTGAAATCGAGTCGGGAAGGTTCTGGCTCACGTCGCGTGCGCAATTGCCGTCACCCAATGAGTCGTCGACTCGTGGAAGATCTGGAGAACGGGGTCAATGGACCATTGTCAACTCCAGCATTATATATAGGGAAGAAGACCACTGAAATTTCAAGCTCCTCTGGGTTGAGCGCACATTGTGTGGGTGAAGCGCATTATTCGTCATGCCCATAGTCCATGGGATCTTATCAGGTGCCCGGATGATGAACGGAAAGGGATATTACCAAAAGAGGCAGTTGGGCCCACAACGATGCCGTTTCGTGCCTTGGAACCTTGGATTTGGACTGCATTCTGATTTAGCTATTACTCTACACAAGGCAATTATAGTACACGATGTTGATGTGGAGCTGCTTGGCCAACCTCAGCCAGTGGAATGGCACCGTTGTGATTATCCAACAAGAGGAATAACCACCACCGGGACGCGGTGGTCCTTGGGTGTGCTCTTCAGCACCGCGATCATAGGCTGAACGCGATCATAGAACGAATCAACGCGCCAAGGGAGGCGCAGCACATTATGTCCAGCTAAATGGTGCAAAACCCGGATAACCCAATTCGAGCACGACCACACGATGTTCCCGCTTGGATCGTCGTTGTTCTTGGTTGCCGGAAAGGGGCGGATAAAAGCGTCGAAGGTAGTCGGGGTCATGTTAATGTCAGCGATATGGACAACGCCGAGCAGCGTAGGCGCTTTGGCCAGCGGGCAGATGTGGTGCATTGGAGCCCACGAGCCGCCGTTCTGAACTATCTGGAAGACTTGGACGTTGTGTGCTGCGTAGTTGGTGGGGTGGGCGACGAGGGCCCAGTGCGGGCTTACGGGGCGGCCCCGAGAGTCTTGTTGTGCGTAGAATGCGATGCCGAGCTTAACTGAGGACATAGTTGGGTAGGAGAGGTATTATCTTTGGGTGGGGTTCAGTCGTTAAATGAGGAGAACAAGGTCGAGCAAGCCAACTTACTAGAGATGCACAGTTTGAGTCGGTTCTAGGGGGCAGTATAGAGAGAAACCTTTGAGTCTGCACTTATAGCTGAATTTTCGGGCCACAGGCGCCAACGAGCAAGCAACTCATGTCCCGGCTTTGGAGAATTCGATGTACAATTCCAACTTCTCGCACTGAACGGGCCATTGAAAACGGCCCTCGTGCCGAGGAAAAGTCTGTTTACTTCCTCTAACAATGGAGAGCATAATGATGTTAAGATAATTTCCGATATTGTTGATGTGCTTCGAATTCCAACTCGAACCCCCAAACGCGAACGAAGGGCGTCTCCGAGCTAGATAGGAAATAATTTCCACTTACAACAATGGCGTGGCCGACAAAAGCGGTGATTGCTTTGCCCAGTTGAAGTAAGACCGGAGATTGCTGTGTTCACAATGTAATGATGCACCACGTAAGAATGAGAGAAAGGGAGGTCGCCGTGCCCGATCAGTTCCAAAAAGGGATACCTGTGGACCCACAACTCTTTGTTTGATGTCATACCGACATGGCGGCAATCAATTCGGAACGTACCTGTTACAAAGAAGCTTTCAGCTCTCAGTAGGGTTGTCCTTGGCAGCATAAACGAGAGTATAAGATTGCATAATGGTACATATGTGGAAATAAGGCTACAAGTACGGATATCCACCAAACAGAAGCGTCCTCAGTATTACAACTCTTCGAGGCGAACAGCAGGCGGATATTGTCCAGGTAAACGCGGTGTCTGATTATTCCTCTGACGTTTAAGGTACGGCCAGATACGCTCAAATAAGTACCGCGCTCTAATAGGCAGCTTAAACCCCAGCTCCTCTCCGTGCTCAAGCTCCAGATTATACAACGCCTTTATCACCCACGCACTAGACGACCACACGTGTATCGGTTGGCCAGGGATGTCTTTGCCCTTGTCCGCGGTGATATTCTGGATGAAACACTGAAACCTACTGCGCCGCCATGGGATCTCGCCGATGTGGACTACGGCGAGTGGCTCTCCGATGCTGCCCCGGTCGAAGTGGAAGGACCAAGGCCAGTCAACAGGGTGGCTGTCGGGTTGTTGGGCTTGTTTGATGGTCGCAGCGGAGACGTGGGTGCAGTTGTATCCTTTTCTGCCGTAGATGAATTTCCATAGTGGGGGCCAGCGCATTACGTTTTCCGGTGGGTAGAAAGCGATGCCGATTAAGATCGGAGAGTTGTCGTTCAGGAATAATGGTCTACATAAGTCAATCAGCACAATAATAATAGAGGTGGAAAGGCAATTACTCAGGCATGGTGTTGTATACGTGCGGAAGGAATGCAGCTTCACCCTGAAAGCCTTCCCATCTTATAGAGAAATCGGGCTTTGTTTTCCACAGGCAAAGCGACGAGACGAAGCACTTGCATGCAAGGCCCGTTTTGAACAATGTCAGTAAGCGGGTCCAAGCAACGCGTACCAAACAGGAGTTTTGTATTGGCGCATTGACCGCCAATTGTGAGCCACACGCTGAAGGAAAATGGGCCACTCGGCCACGTGTGATGAATGGCAATGCACAGCCTTGGTGCCGTGTAAGGGGGGAAAAAGGCCACTGCCCACTGAAGGAAAATCCGAAAACCTTTGTCGTGCCATGTCAAAGGCTTGTAGAAAGCACTTTATGCCATAGCTTTCAATTTTCAACTGAAAGGGACAAGTCTAAGCTCCCAAGTCCTGGAGGAGAACAAAGTTTTTGTAGCGAACAAAGAACTGAAGGAAAAATGGATTCATTGGCAAAGCGAATCTTACTGGCTGGACGGTAACCGTGATCTAAAACAGTGTGTGGTATAGTTCCATATGGGCTCTGCAGAATGTATGGCAAACATAGATCAGCACTAGTAAACGGATGGGAGAGGAAATCTGCGAACCTGTGTCCCTTGAGGGCCTCACTTTGTACAATAGGTCTCAACAACATCGGTGCCCACCCTTCAATCCGTTCGGTTACTCTGGTTTTGGTGGGGTCGCCTGCTTCGGGAGTAAATGTTCGTAGCTTCCACACGATGATACCGCCATCTGAGATGGTCTCATATAAGGCATGAAGCTCGATATCATTCTCGGCGTTCGCTGATGATGGCTCAGCTTGGGGGGATGGTGTCGAGATGGATGAGAGGGCAGATTCGTCCCAGGATAAAGTTCCTTTAAGGAGAACTCTAGACTTGAACATGCCAAAGAGCAGAGGTACAGTTTCCTCCATGGTAAAGTGTTGACGCGTTATCCTTGGAGTCCCATTTGACTGGCCAGCAGCTCCATTCCCGCCGGTTGCATCAGCCGTCCGAACCCCAATGTCCTTCAACTTGTTCCCCTCTGGATATCTAGGTGTTGGGAGTTCGAGTGCGTCCTTTTCCAACAGTTCGAAACCTGAACAGAGTTTAGATAGCCTGCAGACCCGTTCATGGCCGGCAGTCGTGCCAAGGGTGGTGTACACATCCTTCAAAGGGATAGAAAGAACGACTGAGTAATCTGAAAAGAAATTTGGTGGAGGGTTGGTCTTTAGAGGCTGCGTTGGAGATAAATTCATGATTCTAGTTTTGTCAGAAACTCCCTGTCGGTAATTAGGGATAGAGGTACTTCGCAAGTAAGGAAGAGGTGGGAGTAATTGAAGGACATTTCGAATGTTGTGGTGGAGTGATGAGGCACGTTCGGCGACCTCGGCGACCTCGGCTGTGAGAACCAATCTGCTCCGGTCTGCAGATTTATCGCTTGGATGTGTTTTGTTCATCGGCAGGTAATTCTGCTACATTCTGCTCGTATCTGGGATGTTCTGAAGGTTTATCGGTCTGTATGTTTCAAATCATTAAATATATAATTGTCTGCGGTGATCTGCGTCTATCTGGGTCTGCAGGGAATATTCGAATCCATCTAATCTGCGGGCTAACATATGCTGAACCATCTATTCTTTACCGCGATGCGTATGTAAAACGAAGGAATTAACAGTTGGCGAATTACGGCGTCGACCTGGCTGAATTTTCTTTGGCCTTCTTTACTTGGGAGAGAGCGGCTGGAGCAATCTAGGACGATGCGAAGATATTAGAAAAATATAATAAATAAGCCAGCGACTCACTGGAGGCGTGGCTTCACTAGATACGGTTAGTACAACAGATCCGTGAGTGCCATGATGTCCAACACGACCGTCCACCTCAACCAAACCAGGCACGTCTGATGTCGCAAAGAGAAGGACCGTCCGCGATGAGACCATGGCATCTTTTGCAGCATTGTAAATCTTGATTCCAGCACCACCATCCTCCCTTTGGATAGCAGACATATGGTGGAGAGTCCGATAAAGGCAAGAATCCATGATTTTACATTTATTAGGCCCAGGTGTGGCCATCGCCGGGAGGGTATGTTTAGCCTTATATCGTGTTTTCGGATGATACTCTGTGACAGTGAATGTGGCAATCCAGGTGTCAGATTTCTTGTTTTGGTGCAGTTGTATACCACCGAGAGAGAGAATGACAGTTGTGTCGTCGTCAGTTAAATTTAGCTGCTCCGATAGGTTTCTAATGTCTTCTCCACAGAAAATATCGTCGCAAACAGTTTCAGTTGGGTCGAGAAGCTCTTCAAAGTCCTTCAGGATTTTTGCGACTTTGCGGGCTCGGTAAGAGGCATCTTCCGCATTTCTAAGAGAGCGACACAACGCTTGGACCTGCGGACCTATAGGATACGAAGTCATCTGCTGCCGAGGAACTCTTTTTCGAGAACGTCCCGAGGAGATGTAGGTGTAGCGCGGCTCTGAGCAGATAGTGCATGCGTCCAGGTCTTCAAAAGGGCCAGTAAACGCATGGCAAGAGTTAATGCACATATCGTCGAACACTGACACAACACCAGTAATCTCTGTGAGCTTCCTTTTCGCCAGATGATAGCTGAGAATGTCCATATCAGGGTATCGTCGGAGGGTTGCCTGTCGGAGCTGGTTATATGTTGCCTCAGATGAATTCATAGCTGCAAGATACACATCAAGTGAAAAACGGAGATCAGGATCCGAAAGGTCGACTGGTTCAGTACTCGGATTTCGAAGGCGTTCAGTTGCAACAGAGTCCATTTTTCCGTTATATAAAGTCGCGTTTTTGATCAACTCGTTATAGGATTGGGCAAGCCTGACATTTTCAATCTGTGATGGGGCTGGAAGCGTCTGCCAGTCGTCGTTGTTACTTTCAGTCTTGGGTGGTGTAGCTGATATTATCGGAACTTGACCAAGGTAGTTTAATGCCTTTGTTCCCGCTCGAAGGTCTTGTGTAAGTGTTTGTTGGTAATGTTCCCCGTTATACGAGGGTAATCGACCCATCTCCTCTGTCTTGTTCTGGTAGATATTAAGCTCAGTTTCCTGAAGCATTAAGCTTATCAGTAAAAATCTCGAGGAGAATAAGCGGGGGCTAGTATACCATATCTTGTGCCTCAGTTCGACGTATTTTATTCGGACTATCTGCTGCTCCTTCATCCTGCTCGCTCAAAAAACTGCCCTCGTTATCACTCTCGTAAGATTCACTGGTGTATGCGTCCTGCCTCGCGTGTTTGTACCTCTCCAGCATCACTATGCTTGCAGCTTCAATTCGAGCAGTTTTTGCAGCATGCTTTTTTACTGTGGTGGCAGCTCGTGTGGTTCCACGACAGTTTGGACACCAGCATGGTCTGTTCTTTGCCATAACGAGATATGTTGAAAGGTGGTCAAGAACGAGGGTTGGCCAAAGAGGGTCCCTTGGAGGGTCCTTAGAGGGAACCGGTTACGGCGTATGCTTCGGCTTATATGATCGATGGCAAAATCTATTTTTACTTTTCCTCCAGACACAAACGGCAGGACACAAAATTTCAAGCTTTAAACTAGCTTAAGACCTTGATCAAACCCTTCTTAATTTTGTTATCTGACTACACTCTTCTAAAACCGTCGTCCACTGTTGCGTTACTGCAAACCAACGAGCAGAATATTTCAATTCAAACGTTCCAGGCTCGCTTTAGTTGAACCAGTCGGGCTCCCATCCGTTTACAACACTCCGCAAGAGCTTCCTCCTTCAAAACTGAAACGAGGGAGCTGGCTTTCGACTGGTGCGCATGCTTCAATATTTACTTCAATCCTAACCACTTTCGAATCATGATATAGTAAAAGTATCATCACGTATTCATGACGCACTCTGGCTTTTTCCATATTCATTCTGGCCCCTAGCGTCTGGACAAAGCATCAAGACACGCAAGATGTCCTAGATACAGATAGTTAAGAGAAGTCTTTACGGTGTCATGAAATAGGCTCACTCTCTGGCTCCCAAAAATTAGGCCAGCCATAGTCGGTACTGAAAATCCACCAACCGTAAGGTTATGTTATATCAAACAAAGCCACTATGGCACTTACATAGGCCAAG
Source organism: Galerina marginata (assembly GCA_023014335.1). NCBI lineage: Eukaryota > Fungi > Basidiomycota > Agaricomycetes > Agaricales > Galerinaceae > Galerina > Galerina marginata. The sequence continues at coordinate 3,459,937 of JAECYW010000004.1, forward strand.
TAGTGCATTAAGTGCGGGAAGGTTCACTCGTTTCCCTGGGAGAAGCTCGGCAAGGGATATTCTGTATATCGATATGAAGTGAACGTTTGCAGGACGAAGAAAAAGTACACCAACCCGAGCACAATAAGCAGTATACAGTGGAAAAGAACCACGCGCAGCACAAGGCTGACAGAGTATACCGAATTTTCTTTGTTAAGTGTATCCCGCACAAAGTTCTTATTGCGGTAGAGGACTCTGCAAATCGTAACTTCATAGAAAGAGTGTTAGATGGCGCGTCGGCTGCGTAAGGAATGTGGTAATACTCACAAACAATAGGAATGCTAACGGTGAAAAGGAAGATAACAAGACATGCAGAAAGGCGGCTGCTAATTGCGGAAGTAATTTTGGCTGTCGACCATACGAAGAATAGCTTCGTCACTCACGGCAGTGGATGAGAGGTGTGGCAAAACATTCCTGAGGCTTCTCTCTCGATCATACTTGGATAAAGCAATGCCACCTGGTAGGATAGAAAGAGATCAGCAGGCCGAACCGTGTAGCCATCATAAGAGGATGCTTTACGATCAGCACTTCAAGCAAGACGAGAAGGAAAGTGACAGATGGCACGACAAGTAGCTGAAATACCAAAAGTAAGAAACGGGTTATACTGAAGAGGATTGCGAATTACCAAGATTTGACTATGTCTTAGAGGAGATCTGCCCCACAAATGTAATGAAATCTGACCATCGACTGCGTTCAGCGAAGACCATGATCTCATGCAAAGGATTCTTACCTGTAGCAGATAGGCTGTTGTGGAAGCGGCCACACTGAGAAATCATAAGACCCAAGCAAGTAAAGGGTAAAGGAGCTCAGACTTGCAACACAGGATTCGCATATATTACCATGGCCTGGGCCAGACAAATGCCAAATTCGGGTTTTGTGGAATTCTGGTGCCCGATAATGAGCAGAAGACCCAGACTGTAAACCACCCAGGAAAATATATACAAGAACCAGGTAGTTGACCGGTGAATGCGCGAAGATAACAGGGCCGTGCAGAGAAGGAGTGAAAGCGAAAGAAATCCGAATAGAGCGAAAACATCGTAGACGATGGTAAAATGAATGTTGATAGTTTCGTCGCCTGCTATGGGCGACGCTGGATCGCCGGAAAGAATAAGGTGGATAAACACTTGGGCAATTGTCATAAATTGCTTTGCGTACCTTCTGCCGTGGACCAGCCACTGGCACTTTCAGATGAGTTGTTCCCAGAAATATACATATCGTTGCCAGTTGCTCACAGTGCTACTGGGCATTATGGCTTCGGAGTCTGCCAGTTCACCCTCTTTAATAGAAAATTCTCCATGTTACGAGACCGTTTGTTCACTGACAAGAAACGCAAAAGGTTCGATTGTCGGGTTGTGTGCAACGCCAAATTTTCAGCCCTTGTTGTGACCCCCTAGGATTCGCTTGTAGATACGCACACCGCCAAAACAGGCTCAACGGAGCACTTGTTTCGAAGGTCATCCGGCGGTGGAGATCAAGGTAATCGAGACATCTTTAATTGTGTTGTGGCAGACCGTTGTCCAGCGCCTAGCAAGTATACTGAGAAGAAATGCAGAAGAATTGATTTGTCGGATTGTGTGCAACGCCAAATTTTTAGCCCTTGTCGTGACCGCTAGGAATCCCTTGTAGATGTGCACACCGCTAAAACAGGCTCAACGGAGCACTTGCTTTGAAGGTTATCCGGCTGTGGAGATCAAGATAATCGAGACATGTTTAATTGCGTTGTGGCAGACCGTTGTCCAGCGCCTAGCAAGATATAAAGGCGTAACCGAATTTGAGACCACCATTAACAGCCGCAGGACGCTCAGGCTCGGCCGTCGGCGTAAGTGTGGAAGGATCAAAGCGGTTCAAGCTGAACCAGTAGGTAATCAGTTGGTCGTCCTATCCAAGTTCGCGTCACATCGTCACCAGGTGCAGTGGGAGGAACGTGTGCTGTCCTGCGTGAATGCCAGAAAATGATGCTTTTTTCTTGACATGTCGAGTTGACTACTTACATGCCCATGCTCGCCAGTTACTTCAGCCAACAACAGTCTTTATCGCCACTGTCTGCCCCCCCTTCGATCTCGCTCACGCTGTCCTTCCGTTCAGTCGCTGGTACGCTTGGACTTCAGTAGTGCATTGAGGTCGGGAGTAGAGCCTGAACATTCGATATCAATGCGACAATGCCTCAGGATTTTGGACCCATCAACGATGATTTTACCCTTCGGTCGAACGTTCGCGGAAAGCTGTCAATATATGCCAGCATGATCTGTCCGCGGTTAATTATGAGGGTTCCGTTCCGGTGAGAACCGTTGCGATGTTTAAAGCGAACAGACCAGTCGATAGGCACAACCTGCCTCGACATGAAAGCTTTAGCTAGGTGGCGCTAAAAAGAACCGGTCGCTGCCATGGGGTTCCGCTGTCCCAGTTATAGGCGCAGGGTCCGAGATGACAGGCGATATACTTTGTTCGAAAATCCCAAAAAACATGCCTTCGCAAATGACACATCCTTGACGGATGAAACGCGTTTCGTTTTTTACCCGACGCGACGTCCAAAAGATTACACATTTGCGATATTCAACAACAGCGCATGACGAATTTTCTGCCGAAGCGTTTTATATGCTCTGTGAAGGAAAATTACTTGAAGCGCAATGAAATTTTATAGAATACAAGTCAGACCTATGTATGGGGAATGTCATAGGAATATACCGGAGCTTTTGATGATGCCTCGCCAGCTTTTAAAGATATACGTGGAGTATAAGCTGACTTCATCAAAAGATGATTTTAAGGTCGACGACGTATCGAGGAGGGAGTCCAAGAATGAGTAGGCTGTTTGAGGCGACGCTAGCTGGTGCAGTTCTATCGTGACGTATGTTAGTTAAAATAGGACATAGGGTCATTTATAGCAGACCTGAGGCTGCATAGACTGCCGCTATGGCGGCGCGTCGTGTATACCAGTCAAGCTAAGTAGAATGACATTTAGTAACGACACTCAACAGTGAAGGTTTTGCGTTAAATCTACCTGCAGGGCCTGATCTCCTGTAACGTGGAAAGCTTCATCGGCGACATAAGCTGCATGCTTAATGACTTGTGTAGGGTCAAGAGGAGGAATACCGGAGGCGGGCGACGCCAACAACGCGAATGCCTGGATAAGAAGGTTCTGTCGCCACCTCGCATGGAACAAGGAACAATACGAACCTCAGGAAGATAGGGTAGCACGGGTTCGTTGTATTCCAACCGTGCACGCAGTACATCTCTCACTGTAGCCTTTTTCACACTACCACCAGCAGCACTTGTACTGGCGTCAACGTTGGCAGGTGGCTCCATCGGTCGCTCGACACCCGGAACTGAAGCCATATGTCGCAGCCCATCCTTCAACCAAGCATCTATAAGTGACCTTCTAGCAAGGTCGCCATGTCCAAACAACGCTGACACGGCTGTATCCGACAGAGGTTCTGCATGAACTTCGCCTGGTGGTAACGCGAGAACAGACCGCGAAAGTGCTTCGCGTGTGAAGCCGTGCGTTCTAACCAGAGGCAGAGCGAGCTTCAAAAGACGCGCACTTTGTTAGATACGAGCATCAGAGACGGTATTGGATATGAAGATGGCTCAAAAGTGTACCTGGACGTGGTGGACATGGAGAACGGTGAGGAAGAGCAATGACAGGATCGGAGCACGATTTGCCGGAGATAGCCGAGTAAGAAACCCTGAACCCGATCTAATTAGATCTACTTTCTTCCAAAACCCTGATATCAAGAAAGGATATTCAAGCCTTTCCTTTCCTTTCCTTCTTTTTCATAAACCCAAAGAAACGAAAAGGAGTGCTCACAGGTAGCATCGCCTTCAATACAACCAGCCAGAGCAATTATGCCTTCAGATTGGGGTAAAGTTTTTTAATTTATACCCATCTACGCTCATCGAATGGCTCACAAAGGCACCCTCGGATTTCTGAATAACAGAAGAATCAGATTCAGAGAGCGAGTCCTCTGTAGAGGCCCAGCCCTCGAAACCTGCCCCAGCTAAGGCTGCAGCGACTTCACCACCACCCGCGGTCAAGAAACCTGTCGTCCCAGCGAAAAAGAAATGGGAAGGAGAAGACGAGGAAAAGTCTGATCCAGTGGTAAGCCAGAAAAATAGAGCTTTGATCTGTCATTAGCTTACCTACTTTATTCCAGAGCGATTGGGAAGAGTCATCTGAGGAGGAGTCTTCAGACGAAGCACCAGCCGCCCCAGCCGCACCTCCGAAGAAAAAGGGCACTTTGAAAGCAAAACTCGCAGAAAAAGAGGCAGAAAAGGCAGCGAAGAAAAACGGTGCTGAGGATTCTGATGAATACGACTCGGACGCCGTCCTCGATCCCCGCGAGAAGGCCAGAAGGGACAAGGAGCGCGAGCTGAAGGCTGATCTCAACAACGCTGCCGATCTTCTAGGCGCAGCAGCCCTTGGAGGTGCGTCGTGCTTCTCGCTTATCCGTCCTATGATATTTACCATGTTCCGTCTCTTTAGGAACCTCATCGTCTGAACTTGACTCCCTAATATCGGCCCAACCACGCACGAAAGAGGATTTCGTCAAGCTCTCCGATCGCATCATCGAGTTCATCGTCAAGCGACATCAAACTAAACCGCTTTACCCTGCATTCGTTGAACACCATTCCAGAGCCCTCGCCATGACCCTTAAGGACGTCGAAGTCCGCAAGGTCGCTAGCGGGTTGACTACCCTCGCGAACGAGAAACAGAAAGAGCAGAGAGATAAAGCTAGCGGGAAGAAGAAGCCGAAGGCTGTTACCAAGCCTGGTCTGGGTGGCGTAAAGTCTTCAGCAAGGTATTTGTCCACACTTTATGCTCCCTTTGGCTGTCGCTTAAATGTCATTCAAGGCAAGATACCGGTGTATACGACGAGGCGTTGGACGACTTTGGGACCAACGCCGACGACTTCATGTAGAGCGAGCGGGTTTCAGGATTTCAATTCTAGTTGTTTTGGAATAATTGGCGCCATTAGTCGTCGCTTTCAAGATGGATAGATAACTTAGGCTTTGTCGGATTTCATCCATTTATTAAATTTGAAAGTTGATCCCCAGATTAGATAAAGATAAGATCCAGTGGCTGTGCAGGCATTGGGATTGGCAGAGAAATATCAACACTCAGTGATTCTGAATGCGAATTATTTGGATAAATCTCAAACAGAGACCTATCCAGGCGCTACCCAAAGCGAAGCACTGGACCGCCGACTTGCCGTGACAGCGCTAGTGAAAAGCATGGGCTAGCGCTGAAGCTTTGGAATCAAGTCTAGGTGCCACTCAACAGAGGGAAAACAACGCAGATAGCAGAAGCGGCGGGTATGTCGCTCGACAGGTATACTATAAAATTTTCTATCAAACTGCAAGCGGCGAGCGCTCTCCCCTGTGGCCGCGAGAATAATCATGATGAATTTGTAGGTTTGCATTATTGACAGTAAGTGCTCTTAAGTTTCCTGGTGCCGTAAAACAGGGCCGAGGAGCTAGAAGTTCCAGCACTCCAATACACCTTGCCCTTGAATTATAATACACAATTTGTAATACTACGCTCATTTTTAGCCTAAGGCGACCCAGGGAGGAACCAAGTCGTCTTCTCTACTTGATTACCGTCCTTTAAGCAATCAGATATTTTTCTACTGACTTAAGTATAATAACATGATAGCCGCATGATGATACGTGGAATTTATTTTTAAGGCATATTCAATTGGTCGTAAAATCGTCAAATCATAACGGGTAAGTAAAAAGGATATACAAAATCAAGCAAAGGTTACAGGAGATCATATGCATAGGGAGGAAGGACGTAAGGTAAGTCAGTATCTCGTAAAATCTATCTTCAAAACAAGAGATCAAGAAAAGAAATAGGTCTACTTTTTCTTTTTCTTCTTTTTGCCTCCTGCTGCACCAGGGGCTTCGGCGGCTGGGGCTTCAGCGACCGGCGTTTCAGGAGCAGCAGCTGTGTCCTCGTTAGCAGCACCACCCTTCTTCTTTTTCTTCTTCTTGGAACCTCCGGCGGCGTCTCCGTCATCCTCCCCTTCAGCATCAGCAGCACCTGCTTCTCCTTCGGCACCACCTTCCCCACCTTCCCCTGTCGGACTGACAACCTCTGCAAGAACGTCGCCCACATTGGTCGGATTTTCGGCTTCAGCAGGGGCAGGGATGGGTGATGGCGCCCTGGACGGAATCTTCGTTTCGCCTTTATCAGCTCCATACCCGAAGCTTAGATTAGGACCAGTAGAACCGAAGTCAAAGAGACCAGTACTGTGAGTAGTAGACGGCAACTCGACGGGAGAGGGTTTAGGGGAGGGTTTGGGTGACGCAGCAAGGGCTCCTTGATTCAGTTCTTCTCCCAATGAAGGACCAAAGGAGCCCCAACCACTACCAGAACCGAATACCGAAGGCGTGGAGGCTGCAGCCAAAGGTGATGTGGCTTTAGATCCGAGCTTCTTCTTGCCCTTTGCGACCGGGGCTCCCCAGCCTCCCATTCCCCAGCTATCATCCCCACCACCAGTATCTGTTGATAACCAAGGTTTGTCTGGTGGATTAAGGGAAGAAGAGGAGAAAAGCCCACCGGAAAGGACAGGTGCGCTGTTCCCGAAGATGGACGAAGGCGCTGTGACCGACGCCGCTTCCTTCTCTTTCTCTTTCTCCTTTTCGGCAGCAGCTTCAAGCTCTGCCAACTCTTTCTGCAACCGTTTCTCCTCCTCAACAGCTTCCTTGTCCAGTCTTTCTCGTTCCTGTTTCTCAGCCTCTTCCGCTGCCTTTCGGTCCTCTTCTGCCTTGTCTGCAGCAGGAGATTTGGGTGTGGTGGCGGCACCTGCCTTCTTTTTCTTCTTCTTGCCAGTTGCAGTAAACTCTTCTGCGGCAGCGGGCTCTTCGACGGGCGGGGGTGGCTGAGGACTCGGGGCGCGTGTTATCTCTTCTGGATGAGGATCTGCCAGAGGATCTGTGCCCCAACCACCGCCGCTGGTCGTGCCACCAGCCGCGTTGTTGTCGTTGAATCCCCAGTCAAATTCATTGGTGGCAGGAGCAGGGTCCTGTTCGACTTGAGAAGCAGGATTCAACGGACTAAGAGGTTTGTCTTTTTTGTCGAATGGCGACGGAGCCTTGGATCCCCACAAACCACCACTAATGGCGGCAGGCGACGAAGAGGTAACAGCGGCGACCACAGGAGTCTCTTCAAACATTCCAGGCTCACTGGTCTTGCCGAAAGGCGACTTGTTCGCTCCGAATGAAGGAGAAGCACGAGAGGCAAGCCCGCTGATCGGGGTAGTAGCTGCCCCAGTGCCCTTCTTCTTTTTGCCACCCTTAGTTGTGGTGGGAGACTCCTCAACTGGAGTCGCAGCAGTTGAGAAGCCCCAACTATCTGTGGTTTGAGCTGCACCAGTTTCGCCGAACGCTGAAGGAGTGTTGTCGAAAATCGACGCGGGAGCACCAGCATCAGCTGCCGGGCCTGAATCGCCGAAAATAGGAGGCGCTGGGTCATTAGCAAACATCGAGGGTGGTGGATCGACTGCAGGCGTAGAAACCGCAGTGGCAGCCGCAGAGCCTTTCTTCTTCTTGCCGCCCTTGGTCGTAGTTGGCGTCGTGGCAACAGGAGTTGTAGCTGCGGGGACGCCCCAACTATCTCCAGTCGTTTCACCGAACATCGACGTAGTAGGAGGGTTACCAAACAACGAAGTGGATGCGCCAACATCAGCGGCGGGTCCAGTATCCCCAAACATGGCTGGAGGCGCGTCGTTGCCGAATACAGAGTGCTGAGCGTCGCCAAACGCGGACTTGGGCTTCTCGTAGAATGAGCCTTCGATGCCACTCTTTGGTCTGTCGACGAATGGCGAAGGCGAACGTCCAAAGTTGGACGATGGTTCCTGCATGAACGGCGACTTAGGCCTGTCTGCATGCTCCGCCTCCTGGGCATGTGGCGACTTGGGTCGGTCAACGTACGGCGACCTCGGACGGTCGAGGATAGCGTCCAAAGCAACTGAAGGAGAGGCTGGAGGAGCACCCCACAGGTGGCTATAACGTTGTTCGTCAACGGCAGATTTAGGCGGCCCTGAGAAGTCTTGGAAGGAAGCCGGGTCGGCGGCACCTCCAGCACCACCGTAGATCGATGTCGAACGGGAATGAGATGGGCGGATAGAAGGAGAATGGGAAGAGGGCATGCCAGCTGACGGATTGACGTTCCACCCAGTCGATAACATTTCGCCTCCGCCACCATTGCTGCTTGGGACTTTGGCCATCGGCGATGCTCCATAAGCGCTGCTTCGGTTTTTTTCAATAGGTGTACCAGGGTCGTTGGGATTCGCGAAACCTCTGTCCCTATCTTCCTCCTTGTAATGACTGCTCTCCCTGTCCCTATCCTTGCCTCTCCTTCTATCGGAGTCACTTCCGGTCCTGTCTCCGTCGCTGCCTTTGAACGCATCCTGGGCCACACTGCGCTGAGAAGGCGCGATTGATGGCGAATACCCTTTAGAGGAGCTGCGTTCCATGCGAGCGACTTCTGGGACGTTAGAGCGACGGCTGCTGCTTCCACCTGTGGAAGGGTAATACGGCTCGACGGGTGTACGAGATCGAGATCCTGGCTCAGAACGTTGTCGGTCGGAACGCGAGCCATTTTGGACAGTCCCGTCGTCTTCAGGGTAAATGTCAATGTCATCGTCTTCAATGCGGTGCCCTCGTTCGTTGTAAACTATCACAGCTGGACCGCTGAAGAGAGGATGGTCAGAAATGTATTCAGTGTATCAGATTGTGGCTTACTATTTGACTTGACCCTAATTCGGATAAAAGGCAATCAACACGTCGTTAAGCAAACTTGACTTGAGCGAACTCACATTATCCATCCATTTAATTCTTGCTTTGAACTCTGTAAGTCCAAAGTGAATCTCGACAGAAAACACGATCGTCCAATATTTCTTCCCATTCCTCCCAATCTTGGGCTCAGCGCTCCCATTCAAGAGGGATAAGTCTGCTTGAACAACACATAAAGTGGAGAATTCGTCTACGAACAAAAGTAATTCAGGAACAATAGAGAAAGTCTAGCTTTCAAGTACACACCATCGTGTCTGTTAATCCACTTGGGGATCACATTTCCACCTCTATAACACCAAATCTCTACTTCAAAAACGGACAGCATGGACAAGTTGGTAAGCTCCGTGCAGTACTTCCTCGTGAACACCGTCGACTCTTTGACTTTCACACTCTGTGGAATTTGGTTTAGCTGATGTTTGCCAAGACAAATTAAGAACCTACCCTAGCGAGAATGCAGTCGAACGCGTCTGGCAATAACTTGGGCCCGGATGGGAGCTCGCACAGCTTCTCCTTGCGCGCGATGTGTTCCGGATCGCTCGGGTCAAGCTCTCGGAGGAATTCGACACCATACATGAACTTCGACATGCGAGCAGATACGTGATGGTCACAGTAGAATCCAATGGCACCGTCTGCCACAGCTTTCGATCTACGTAGAGAGGATGAGGATGAGTGAGTCCCCGAGAAATGTGAAGTCGTACGTCTGTGTATCGGGTCTGCTGACCGTAATTTGAAGAGGAGCAAGGCGTTCTTGCAGTTGTCTAGGAGTCCGAAGTTTCAGTATCTGTTCAAGGGGAGCACACAAAACCCATACCCAAATAACCAAGGAGAGGCCGCATAACCACCGACTAGAAATACAGACTGTTATAATGGGTCAGCAACGAGTTTGCAGCAGGAGCAGAATAGAAATAAGTACTCTAATCATCCCGTTGGATGCTTCTATTTGCTTTTTAATACAATTGACGGCGGCTATTCGATAAAATGAATGAGCTTGATGATGAAACAAACGTTCGATTTAACCTACCATCTACTGAAGGCTCAAATAGGTTTGCAACTAAAACGACACACATTAAACGTCATATATAATAGAACCTTAAGCTTAGGAATGGTACCTTCATTGCTAAAGCGAAGTCAGCTTTGTTCTAAGTCGATGAAGATAATTACTCACCCAGTTAACCGTAATTGTCCGGAACGAATTCCAACGGCCGAGTCCTATAAATATGATCAGAACGAGGTTTTGCTGCAATTTTGGTACTCACTTTATCTAGAGGTGAGCCGAATGGAATAAACTGCAGCTCTTGGCGGTCGCGGAAAAGTCTCTTGGTGGTCTCGTCGAATTTCCGGGTGATGTGGTCTAGAGAGTCCGGTGTGCCGTACTTGGAATGTTTGAGTTTCTCTGAGATTTACCCGGTTAAACAAAGAGTGGATGAACAAGGTAAAAAGAGTCAGACCTTCGAGGAATTCTCTCGCTCGTCTACTGACAAATACCGATCCTGCGAATATACAATCTGGAGGCGCAATTTCTTCCATGGCAAGTGGAGCTGTTCCTTTGATCGCGTAGGCACTGATGTCGAGCGTTCCTCCTCCTGCATCTGCAATCAGGAATCCATGTTTCGAAGGGTTCTGGAGACGAAACACGAGATTAACACTGTCGACAGATACATATGATAATACGCACCGAAAGTACATCCGCTGCTAGACCGCTCAGCACGCAGGCGTGCAAACTCGCCTCTCCCTCCGTTACAAATCTAATTCTAGCCCTGCCAGCGTCTGTATCCGGCACCAGCTTGCCATACACTGCAGCATTCCGCATCCTGGTTTGCTGCGGACCCTCCCAGCCATTTGGATGACTTAGCACAAACTGGATATCTTGCTCCACTGAGTTCCACAGAGAAAGCCCGTTTGCATGTGTGTCGGTGATGAAAGACCGGGTGCAGCGGTATAGATAAGCGAGGTAGTCTCCGAAGACATGCACAGGCGTTTTGCGCTTCGGAAGAGGGCTCAGCCGCATCCCGTTCATGTTCAACTGCATCGTGCGGGGTCGCAGACGAAGCTTGAATCTGCCATATCAGGGTTAGGGCATTTCAGCATGGACGGCAGTGGAACATACAATTCTGCCTTGATCCATCCTTCGTCTTCAGCTTGAGCGTCGGTAGAACTGCTCTCGGCCTCTGCACCAGCAGCCATAATGTTTCCATGCTTGTCGTAGTATATCACTGAGGGTATCTTGGAGTTTCCTGCCACATGCTCTTGACCCGGGAAGCTAATTCAAGCAAAATCAACGATAAGTTCGAGGTTCAAAAGCCGAATATCTCGCACCGAGTAACACCATGGATTTTCGGGATTTCTCCCGGCTCAAGGATGGCATAAGAGACCTAGAAGACGAATGCAGGGCCGGTGAGCGAGTTCAGAGTCGCAATTTCGAATACGTACGCCGCTAAATGTCGTTCCGACGTCGATCGCAATGACGAGTGATCGAGATAAACCGCTGTACGGTTTCCGGGTATCCGCTGCGTGCTTCATGTGCACCATCTTCTAGCACATAGGGCCGCAGCACAATTACAGTGAAAAATACAAGTTAGAGGACAGAAGAAACTATATGTACAGAAGAAAAGAAATTTTTACACGAGGTTGGACACGAGGTTGACATGTTCCCGGCTACCGAAGCACACGCTGCTCAATTTAGGTGCCCGAACAATTTCGCTTCCCTTTGTCCCACCGAGTCTTCAAAGCTGTCCGTCGCCTGTAAGATGTACTGTCAGACGTTGTGCTACCAAACTTCCAGACAGTTTCGAGCCTAGCAGCGCAGTTCTTGCTGTGCAAACATTGCTTAGTTCAAGGACAAGGGATTGAGTAAATCTTGTAACCGTCTTCTGGTCCAATTTTTGATTATTATAAGTCAGAATGCCGCTATCGTGGCAAGACCTCGTCGCGCACAAGCTTAGTCTCAATTCGCGCTGGGATTTGTAACTTGGGTTGACCTTTCGGAAGACTAGAACTCGTATCATTGCACAGAAAGCGGTGACTATCCTATGCTATCCAGTCAGCGCGTTTCTAAAAAGGCTTGCATCATCAGCAACATGATATCCATCTTTCCTTCCATCTGCGACATTCTGCCTTCCACCGAGCCCAGCTTTGATTCCAATACCGTTATTTTTTCTTCGAGCCTCGCATTGTTTGAGTCCAATTTTTCCTCCAGTGCATTTCTCGTCGTGTTGTTAATAAAGACCAAATCGTCAAGCGGCCGCTTTTCAGAATCTTCGGGTCGAATGCTGGTTCGTGGTTCGACCTCTGGTGCATCTGAGAGATATGATTCCAGAGGTAGTCCTGATTCTACAAGATCCCTTCGAACCTCAAGTAGTGTATGCCACCAGAGGTGCTTAGCGTCAGGATCGGCATCATCCTCTTTTTGAGCACAGCCTTCGCAGACAAAACAATCTACATATCAATGAGTCAATGCCTAATTTAGATCATGAATGGTAGCGCCTACCCTGACACATATGGCCAATGCAAATGTAAAAGGTAAAATCCAAGGAGAGGGATTCCCTGCACAGACTACATTTATAGCGGGTGCTAAACAGGTCCGGTGAAGGATTAGGAGATTTAGTTTCTCCAACCCTAGTCTCACTTGAATCCAGACTGGACTCTTGAACCTGGGCATCATACCGAATCCGTTCGAAAACTGTATGCGCTTCCGGTAACATCATTCGTCTCTGGTCCTCGTTCTGATAAATGGCAAAAAGCGCTATTGAATGTTGATACGTATGGGTGCCGATCGAATGTTCTTCTTCTGAGCGAGAATAGCAGGTCTTGCAAAGATCAAAGTCTACAAAAGCGCCAAGTCTTTCAATCGACAAAGTTTTTTTGGAGGGGATTATACTTGCCAGGGCATTGCAGACAATGATGACATCTGGAGATTGGACTATCATCATGGCATCCATCGCAGCCCCATCTAAGGATAAAAAAGGGTGACCATTGACGGTGAGGCTATGCTTTAAATTAGTTAACAAATCTGCCTTACCCCATAAAGCCTTCAAATCTGTAGGGACTTGTAGGCTCTTCGGGCTCCTGGGGCTGTTTCTGCAAGTAGGGCTGTGTTCCTTCACCAGGTTGTGACATTGGAAAGTCGGCGACCACCTGCAAGATGTCGGAGAGGTATTCTTGTCTTTCTTCCACCGAATATGACGGCATTCTTTTGCGAGCCTCGATGTTCTCTAGGTCGATGTTGAAGAATGACCACAGGCCATCACAATAGGTTGCGATATCTGACCTGAAATTTGGAACCACTCGATACAGGATATGTAATGAACGCACCTTGCATATCTTCAGTTAATTGGCCAATTCGTCGTACGCATATACTTCGCACCACCTGAAAAGTGTCGAATATTCGATCCCAATCCAATTCATCTATAATGAGAGAGGTGCCAACATAAGAGACCCTGAGTACGTATTCCAGCACGACTGTGCAGAATGCGAGGATATACTGCATACAAAGAACATCAAAACGGGGTCTTCCTGTTTAAACGAGCAGTCTCACCTTCTCAGGCGGTTCCTCCCCAAATAACAGCTGGACGACAGATTCATCCAGGACCGACCACTTCAATGCATTGAGTTGCGCGTGCAAGGCAGCATCCTGTGCAGTAATTTTCTCTTTCACAAGTTTGCGTAACTCGGGGGGAACATGGCGCTTGTCTTGCCCAAGTGGTTGCCGACAAAATCCGTGACAGACACTGTAGAAAATCCACGACAAACAATCTGAAAGCTCAAATGCATTGTCTGGGAGAACTGGCGAAACAAAAATTAGGGCAGGAGCTGCACTCTATGTTGCTGCGTAAAATTTACCGAGTGCTTGCATCTCCGTTATTTTGAAGAGGAGAGAAGAGATTCGCATCCGGTAGACCAGATCTTCGTATGGGCGCCCTGGAAAAAGTGAAACGTAAAAACAGACTGGGACCGGACAAAATCATACCAGCTACTAAGTATGCACACCACTGCGGAAGATTATACCCCTCTGGAATCCGAGCCGTGAGAGCGTTAGCTTCACTGATCCTAACAAATCCAGAGTTATCGGAGTCGATGAGGGGGGCAATCAGTTCAGCTTGGGAAATATATTCCAGCGTCCAAGAATCTGCGTGACTCGATATTGACAAAAAGTTGGTAGCTGAGGAGGGGAAGCCATTTGCTGCGTGTTGTTTTACTTGACCTGTCGATGCGGCCGAGGAAATGGAAAAGCGATCAACATAATACTCGAGTAATGCTCTGGTGAACATCCTTGTTTCGACGCAGAAAATCCAATTCTGGGAAGAATAAATGTCAATAGCTCACGCGCACCAAGTAAAGTGGATTTACCATTTCTTTCCACAGTTCTTTCAAGTCCTGTAAAACACCATCATTAGTTACGACGTGAGAGTTGCATAATATAGAACAGAAGACCTTGTCATAAAGCCGATCATATGGCCCAGACAAGGTTTCGACCACCATATGAGCCGAGCGCATTATAGCTTCGTGCATTTGTTGGGAATGGAAGTTGAGCTTCAACTCAAACCATTCATTATTCTTTGCACATAGAACATCAAGAGAAAGTTCCAAGTCCTTTTGGACCTCCTTGAGCTGAGAATTGACTAGTTCGACTATCCGTGGGCCAGAATCTTCAGTGAGTCTTTGTATGGATAGTCCCGGGTCTTTGGTCGTAAGAATGAGGGATTTCAGATTGTCTGAATCGTTGATGCACGAGTTAGGAGGCCCTAGGCGATGAACTTCCCTTTCAAGTTCCCTTTCCCAGTCGTGTTTCGACGCGAAAAGTCGGGAAAGCAGGAAATCCATCTTGCTCACTAGGTCATCAACACCAGACATTGTTTGGATGGACAGGGCTTCTTGAAGGTCTTCTCGGTATTTGTTGAATATGCGGACGTGTCCCAAGATTCTCTGCTTCCAGTCCTCTGCTTTGAAGAATTTGGCTAGCAACGTGGGTAGGTTAAAACCGGTCGTCGATTGAAGCCTGATACTCACCTATACGAGGTACTTTGTAATATGTATCAATGCTATTCGCGCAGGCCCTGAACTCATCTTGCACTCCATCCAAAATCCTATCAAGACGGGTCCTCAAAGTGTCCCAGTCAGGCTTTTGTGCGCGGCGATTGTTAATAACATGAACACTAAATCGAGGTAGTCAGTATACGACGCTAAGCTTAGCGATTGACATAGGGATACTCGATCAAGACCCTCATCACGTCAGCCTGGGCAAGAATGACTGCCGTGATGCGTGTGTCGTTTTCTCGACGCTTCTGTTCGAACATCAGCAGATTCTTGAAGCAGACGGTAACGGCTGGTGACATCAAAGATAAGAGTCGTTTTCATCGAGATTAAGACTGCTCACCTTTGGCAATAGGATTTGCCTCAGAGATCCCTTCAACAAAAACCAGGATATTGTTTGCATGGGAGAGATAACTGCGTCCATCAGAGGTCGGAGTGGTCTTCAACATGGTATGTGCCCTATCCCATTCCTGGAGTTCCAGCAGGAAAGCAGCTGGGTCTTTCATGTTAGGCGATATCCTGAGTGCGACAGTGCGTGTCAGATTGTCCCAAGATATGGATTTTATAAATTCCCTGCCTTTGTTCCGTACACAGCACCACCAACGTCGAATTCGAGTGTCAAACAAGCGCTGTGTCAGGTTCTCAAAGACATCACACCTGGCAACTCAATGAAATCCGTGAATTGTGAATTGCAAAGGAGGGCAGAAGAGGGAGGCAACAGAATATTTGAAATGGATGGAACAGGCACGGATTGTGGCAGCAGGGTATCCGATACTCTTCGTGTACTATCTGACCTCCTGGGCAAGTCCAATTCGAATTCTTTGTAAAGACGCAGTTTGAGCTTCCAAGAACGAGCAGCTTCGCGGGCTGGGGTGGTAGAAAAATGCATGCTGGAAAGAAAAGCAAAATTTCAAGTCGAAGAAACGAGTCCTATTTATAGGACAAAATGTTGGCTGGCCAATACTCCGGCAGACGCCGAATTCTATTATTAGGATGGTTGTCGGCTCCTGACTTCATCTCAACATTCAACACGTCTTCATAATTGCTGTCCTCTTCTTTCTTCACACCCATTCACACCAATTGAAATTCTGCTCTTTTGTGCTGCTCACTTCTCTATTCGCTCAGGGCATACACAATGCACGTTGAGTAGGGTTACGGCCGCCAATTCTCTTTTCAAATTCCAGTCGATCCTGAGTCAATGGATCTACTACAAGGAATACAAAGTCTAATATAAACCTTTCGGTGAGTACTTTGATGACATGCTCAATGTCAAGCTGTTGGTCTGGCGTGCAGCTGAGTACAGTAGCTCGATTATGATAGGTGAAAATGCCATGTTATGTATCGTCTGTTTCGCGCTTTCCTTATGATTCGAATTGTTAGATAATCGTCATCCTTCGGAAACACATATTGTTACTTTTCATTAAGGTAACAAAAAATCTCTTGCAACGGCCCTTAAGCAAAGTGCTCTCGAATCCAGAAGTCTTGGAGTGAATAAAGAGAGCAACTTCCAAGCGTCTGCATAGATGACTTGATATCAACAAACAATTCGTGGATGAGGAGGATATGGGCACACCATTTTTTCAGTTGAAAAGGCGATTGAGATAGTATACAAATACGTACAGCATCATTATTGGTTATAATTTGAGGGTTCACAAAAATACCAGCAAGGACCTCGTTGTAAAGCCGGCTATGTGGTCCAGACACGGTTTTGACCACCATATGGACTGAGCGGATTATGGTTTCTTGCATCTGCTGGGCGTGAAAATTGAGCTTCTGCCCAAACCATTCGTTGTTTCTTGAGCACAAGAGATCGAGAGAAATCCCAAGCTTCTTTTGCACTTGCTCAAACCGCGATTTGACGAATTCGATGACGCGTTTGTCAGGATTTTCCATCAGCGCTGGCACCATCAGTCCTGGGGTCTCTGGGTTGGGTTGGGGTAACAGAAATAAAGGACTGAATGGTACACGAGCTAGGAAAGCCAGTTGTCGAGTCTTCGAGTCGATTTCTTTAACCCGATCGTGGTTAGGCTGGAAAAGCCACACAAAAGATCCATTTGGCCCCCCCAGATCGTCGACGCCAGACGCCGTTTGTATAGACAGAGTTTGTTCACGTTTGCCTCGGTATTTACTGAACTAGTTGAGGTGGCCCAGACATCCTATTCTTCCAATCCCGCGCTTTGCAGAACTTGACTGGCGTTATTGATTAGGTACTCCCAGTCATCAATTAAAACAGTGCTTACCCAAACGCAATTCTTCATGTTATACATTGATACTATTTCCGCAGGCTTTGATCTCTTGCTGAATTCCACTGAGTTTCTTTTCAAGTCTAGTTCTCATGATATCCAAGTAAGTCGACGTGGACGACAATTGGCAATCTCATCGACGCTAAGTAGAGATCTGACGGTCAGTGAATTGCGGAGGGAGGGATGGCTCTCCTAAAATACTCGAGCAAACTCCTCATCGTGTCGGCCTGAGCAAGGAATACCGAGTTTACACGTGAGTCGTTCTCGCGTCTCGTCTATCGAACATCAACTAAGTTTGGAGCTGACAATCACAGCTAATAAGAATTGAGATAGGCGCATGTTCGTCGAGATCGCGATCACTTACTTTCGGCAATGGGATATAGCTCAAAGGTTACTTCGAGCAACGACAGGAGGTTACTTGCGTGTGATAGGCAATCACATCCATTTGGAGGTGGGATGGCATTCATGGCAACGTATTCCTGGTCCCGCTGCATGCGTTCCTGTTCCAGGAGGGCAGCAGAACCTTTCGTCCCGGGAGACAGCCAGAACGAGGAATACGATAATATATGCTCGGCAATGGTTCGTTAACGAGGTTCAGGCATCCGGTGAGGGAGTTCCCCCAACGACGAGCAACCCAGGAAGGATTGATCAACCGCTTGTGAGGCTGTCTCAAGTTCGTCTTGAACATGGGGTGTTACAAAAGAACTTTATACATTACGAAGATAGGTCAATGTGCCAGATCTATCGAGCTGAACATGAATTACCCACGTCCAGCCTGCCCTCTACAGGCAGACAGGCTGCTGGTGCTTGGCCCTGCCCGTCCATGGCTGGCTAAACCAACTCTTTTGGTGACCATCTGGCCTGGGTCCAGTACGTACGCTGGTTGGGTCCTAGTGCGTGGTAAACAATAAGCATCGCCATCTTTTAAATAGGTCCTCCGGCCATGTACCTTAGCCCTTCAGGATGAGCGCGAGGGATGGTCGTCGCGCAAAATAGCACGGGTCCAAAGAGTTCTTTCTCTCTTTCTTTCTTTGACTCGTAGAGGTTTTTCAATAAGACATGAGAGTGATGCAGGCGACGAGGCATAAATGAGTTCCCAAAATAACAACCAGCCCAGGATGGACCGGTCAGCCGTTCTACTGATGGCCATTTGAGCACGGGGCGTTACCAAACGACTAGACGCTTCACAATGGACAGTTCAGCTTGCTATGTTTATCCCGGGAGGAAGATGAAATACCCACGTTCAGTTGTTGCCCCCCGGCATGCTCACTGACCAGACCACCCAGATGTACTCGTTTTGCGATCGTCTGGCTTGGATCTAGCACACCAGTTGGTTGATTTGTACAGTAGAATAAACAATACGTACTATTCCGGACGAAAGAGAACAAAAGCACCCCGTTCTCGGACTTTCATGTCCCTCCGGGGTGATGAGATAATGAGCAATGCGGCAGGGGCGTGTTGTGGTTGAAAAGGAAGCATGTGCCCTTCCTCGAGGGCCAATTTCTGCAGGTGTTTTCTCATTTTTCCTTCCACTTACCATCGCGACACAAGCGAGGCGTAGGTTGTCTGCAGCAGAGATTTTAGATTATTGATAATCACCGTGTTTGGCATTGTCTGTTTCCATGTCCCTGCCAGTATTCGTAAATTTCCTCAACACCACCTACAAATACTTTTCCCCGCCTCCAGCTTCTCCGCAGCCTCTGCCCTTATCTCGCGAACCGTCCTCGTCATTGGCATCGCCGTTGAAGGAACGGTTGGATGCAGCTTGCCAATCGCCCACTAGCACCCTCGCCAGTCTCTCGCCGACCTCCATGCGCCGTGAACTCGATGTCACAAAGCATGATCTCGCTCGCGCTCATGTAGATACCACGCGGCTCGAGGAGCGCTGCAAGATGCTCGAGAAGACCCTGAAGGAGACCCGCGAGCTCCTGCGCTCGAGGGAGGCCGAGCTCGAGAAGGTGCGCAGGGAGCGCGACAGGGAGCGGGCTATGGCTGAGCGCAGACGCAGCGACGTTGGGCCACAGTATAATGGACACCACGTCAAGGGAAGCAGCAGCAGCAGCAATTTGTCGACGTATGCCCGGAATAGCAGTTCCCTGGACACGCGCATGTCCTCCTCGGACCTCGCCCACCGCATGCTCTTCCACGATGACGATGTTCGTCGCACCCCATCGCCATCGCGTGCGTCTTCTACCTCCCCTGCCACGTCTCTGAGCCTCAGTGCGAGCAGCGCAAGTACAGGGCCCACTAACGGCAACACTACCTCCAACACCACCCACACCAATGGCAACGGCACCCTGGAAGAAGATCGCGCAAGATTGCGTAGCGCAGAGACCTACATGACCCGCACCGACAGCTGGTCCGGTGCCCAGGTGCTCCAGGCCGTACACGATATCAACTCGGAAATCCTGCAGTTCGCCGCATCTGCGACGGAGATGTGCAACTTCCTCCCCGCCGCCTCATCCTCCAAGAACCCAAAACTGGCACAGGTGATCCAAGACACCAATGCGCGCATCGGGCCAAATATGACCCGCATCCTTGCGAACAGGGACCACTCACAGGACCCGCTCTTGGTGCAGCTCGCCTTGCAAGGGTGTGTGTCCCTCTGCATCGCGAGGGCCATCAACTCGTTCTGTATCGGCTTCCCTTCCAAATCGGACGCAGTCCTAGCGCAGATCTATGCCCACATGCATCTAACTGAGCCCCAACCCACGTCAGCCAAATGGCGGGCTCTGACGCACCAGCACATTCATGCCATATACCCTACGCTGACCGACTACAGCATTAACGAGCTGAGCGACACCATCCTGCGCTGGTGCGCCGACATCTTCCTCATCGCGAACGGGCACTCCTTCTCCCCATCATCTCCAGTCCAAAGCCCATCTTCATCTCCAACTATATCGTTCTCCCCTCCTTCTCCGACCGCAGTACCCCAAACCCCAGGAGCCCAGCTACGGATGCTCTACCTCGACCAAATTCGGCGGATATCCAGGTCAGTGATGCGCCTCGCAAGCGTCACGCGGGAAGACATAATGTCTACCTCGTTTGAAGTTGCCATTGCAGACCCATCAGGAGCCTTCGACGAGGGAGAGATGGTCGATGCCTTTGGTAACTACGGCGAGAGCCACGGTCGGGTGCTGGTGACGATGGAGCTTGGACTCCGATGCATGACGAGAGCTGCAAACGAGGTATCCGACGGAGGTAAAGGGATGCAAAGAGACAACGCAGGCAGTCATGGGGTAATGGCAAATGGGATACTGGAGTCGAGGCTTTTATTGCAGCCCAAGGTCGTTCTGGAATCCGTTCTGGAGGTTCTTGATCGCTGAGCGATACCCTTTGGTACGCCACGATGTGGGGTTGTTACGTCTTCATGAAGACTCCTTTTCATGACTCGACCTGCGTTCTCGATACTTTCTTGGCCGATACTTGGACCCCGTTCTTCAGAGCATTGTGACATCTCTTTGAAGCCGCGCTATCACTCCTGCCCATCCCTGATGCCAGCCAGTCCTCTAGCCGCTATCGGAAACCGGCCCATCTACACACAAAACATCCAGCCCACGATGATCCTACCGTCTTCGTTCCCGCCCTACAATGCACATTTGTACGACATCACCCGCGAATTGCACAACCCGATACTACTCATGAGCCGGATCACACTTATACCATGTTAACGCCCATTCGACCCTTTGATTGATTGGTGGTTATTCCTAGAAATCACCCGGAATGATCTATGTACTCTATCTATCTATGCAGCTACGACTGTTTTACGATTTATACCTATGTGTACGAATAATATGTATCTAAAAGACTCCAAATATCTCATTACCCCGCGTACGTTAGCGTGTAAAATAATTAAAACAGCCCTGTAAACGGATGAGTCGATCCAGGTCGCTGATCGGCGGCACCGCTTATTTTTGACGTCGACGATTGGCTGCGGGCACTCTCTTTCTTTCAAACCCTGCACGGTGCACAGCCCAGTTTGTCCAAGCCATTGAAACCTCTCGTTATTATGATAAATTGGCACTTCTCTCTTCTACCACTCGTTCGCCCTGGCGTGAGGACTTATTCTGGTCTTTTCCACCCAAAATAATCGCCACACTGGGCTACCACCGAGCTCTTATTGTTCAAATTCCGACCTAGAAGCTTGCGTGGACTAGTTCGCCACAACCATGGTCGATGTTCCGCCAGAGATTTGGCACTACGTCTCGCGTTTCGTGCCCGATGAGCAACTGTGTATGTTGTTGGGTGTCAATAGCGTGTTCCTGGATATTGGGATGGATATCCGGTGGAGGGAGGTGTCCATCGGGACGAGGAACACCACCAACGCGATGCGTATTCTCAAACGGCTCTCGTAAATTTTGCACCACCTTGTTCTTCTTCGTAATGGACTCACCAAATTTTTTGTAGAGATCCCTATGTTGCGAACCGCATGCACAAACTCTCCCTCCACCTAACGCATGTGAAGGGACACAACACACACGGAAGCCAGGAGAACGCCAACGACTTCAAACACCTAAAGCAGCAGTTCAATCTGACTATCAACCGCGTCTTCAATTTTCTGCGAGGAGACAACCACGAAGCCGACGCGCTATCGCACAACCCCAAGCGCCCCCGGCCGACTTTCAGCAACGTCATCGACGGCATCATCGACGCGACGCCGCTCTTCGTCAACGTGCGCGATCTGACGATCGATTCGTGGGATTTGCCGCCGTCGTACGACCTCAAGTCCCTTTTCGCGTCGTTCTGGAAGTCGCCGTTTGGCCCGAATCTGCGAGCTTTGTCGCTAGGCGGGAACATGGAGGGCTATCGAATATTTATCCAGTCAAACCCGAGCTTGAAACATCTGAAGGATCTTCGACTGGAGTTCACGAATAATCTATTTCGGGTAGACCTGGAGGAGGATGCGGGCATCCTCGTCGACATCGTCGCGCCGTTCGTGAACAGCCTCAGCTCGCATCTCGAGACGTTGCGGATATGGTCCTGGGCAAGCCTGGACCTCTCAGTGTTCTTCAAGAGTCTCGCAGTTCTTCCGGTGCTGCATGGCCTAAACGTCCGCATGCCGTTCAACAAAGCCCTGCGTGACGACCCCTCTGGCCTGAAAGACCTCATCAGCAACTGCTCCACCACCTTGCAGAAACTCGACCTGCGCCTCAACCCCTCCGGTCTGCCCGTGAATCCGGTATTGGAAGAGCCGCTTAGCCAGTGGCTCACGGACTGCGTCGCAGACGAGCAGTGCTTTGCACAGCTTCGGTCGCTGGACATATACCCGACGACCATGACGGTGGGCGTCGACGTCCTCCTGGCATGCATCCGCCGCGCGGCGGACACCCTCACGCATCTGACGGTGCGTGATAGGTATTTGCAGCCGGCAGAGGTGGAGCAGGTCGTCAACGCCGTGGCGAAGTGTGTGGGGCTGACATATTTGAAGCTGAATATTTGGCGGCTGGACGTGGCGCTGCTTGACCTGCTGGCGGCGAAGGTGCCGGGGGTAAGGCATCTGTGGCTTTCGGTTGGGGAGGTGTTGAGCAATGCTAATAATGAGAATGGGGGGTTGGGGGTACGTGCCTGTTTTTTGTTACTTGGATATTTGTTTAACTGATGATGGCCTTCATGAAATTATAGCATGCTTTCTTACAAGATCTCAATCAGCGGTCCTACACGAACTGGAAATTGAAAGACATTTCTATCTGGCAGGGGGGCGCGGAGTTGGATAGCGATACTATGCTCGCCCTAGCGCGAACCATTCCTTCTGTGAACAGTTTGTTTGAGCAGGGGCATATGGACATCACTCAGTGATCCCACTATATATATTCAGGTGCTGGCAGCTCATTAGTCTTTAATTCTCATTTCATTTATTTTATATTATATACCTACCATTTATTAGTGTCTATAATACTTTCGATTTTGCACATCGGGGAAGCCGATTTAACGTTCATGCTCCTTAGGCTATGATAAGATAAGATCATGGACACAATGCAGTGATCGATTACGTAAGCAAACAAAGCGCTGTAACTCCCACATCAACGCAACCACTGTTCTTTCTAATTCCTCCACGAACAATGGTTCAACGGACAATGCTGATAGCTATCACTTCATTGTAATGGTATTAAGGAAAGTTGTAGCCACGGACGGCGTGGTTGTATAAATATGGGGCGGTTCTCTCTGTCAAGCCCCAACAGGTTCTCTCCTGAATCACCTAGAATCACCCTAGCCTCCTTGCTTCGTTTTCCATATACTCGAGTCTGCCCTCTGTTGCTTTCGATATTTCAGGTGAGATCCAGTCTAATATTTTTCCTTACTTTCTTTATTCACAATCATTTTTATTCCAGATTATTTCATCTACATTCAACGTTCCAATCGCCGGTCGATAAATTTGCACGCATTCTCATTCACGAAATTTCATTCTACGCTTTAACGACTACGATGGCTTTTATCAACGCCTCTTCTGCCACTATGGTCCCCGCCAGCATCACCCAGGCCATTGGTTTCCTTACACGCCCCCTAATTCTTACCCAATCCCCGGAGTTGGTCAACTCCCTCAAGTCAGTTCTTCGAACGACTCTCCATTCCTATTTTAATCCAGCACGCGATGCGAGGATTACCCTTTCCTTGTCCACCACTTCTCTCCCTCCCCGCCCTATTTTTGCAGCTTGCATCGCCGCTGGCCTTCACTGGGCCGTCTGGATGAGGCTTTTGGGTGGACGCGACTTTACCCTCGCCATCGAGGCCCACATCGTCTCTGTGACGTACCTCGGACCCCAGCCACAGACAGTCGTCGTGTGGTCAGAGGCCACTCTCACACCTGCGAAGCGGGCTCTCCTCGCCCGACTTAACGTCGGCACAGAGCCACAGGTGCCTATCAGCAAGCTCGGACAGCAGTCGGCAATGCAGGCATCCCTGCGCGCCACTGTCAACTCTGCGCTTGCGCGTGCCCAGACTCGCACGCTAGCTCAACAGCTGCTCGAGTCGGATCACAAAGAGGAAGCAGACGAAATTTTTGCGATGATTTCCAGGTCCGCAATCCTGTCCCCTACACCGACACGCGAGTCGTTCCCGGTGGACATCGCCACGCCATTTATGCCCTTCTCTACAAGGTCGTTCCCATCGCCACTTTCATCTCCAGAGCCAGCGTCGCCAGACAGCTCCAGGCCGAGCTCTCGTTCGTCGAC
Organism: Galerina marginata; assembly: GCA_023014335.1. Taxonomy (NCBI): domain Eukaryota; kingdom Fungi; phylum Basidiomycota; class Agaricomycetes; order Agaricales; family Galerinaceae; genus Galerina; species Galerina marginata. The sequence goes on from JAECYW010000004.1 coordinate 3,484,211, forward strand.
ATTCTCGACCTATTTTTCTGATGACGAAAGTGTGACATCTGCCTCTTCGGCAGCCTCCATCGATTTCCTGGCTTCCACCAAGCCCTCTTCCGCTGCCAGGTCTTTCAATAGAAACGCCGCCGCTTTCGTTCCTCGCCAATCTCCTTCGGTGTTTACCGACAACACCAAGAAGGACGTGACCAAGTACCTGTACCAAGGTGGGGTCAGCACTGTGCTGACTGGGGGAGTCATGCTCGGTGGCGGCCCCACTGCAGCCAAGGCCAAAGCTGACGCGGTACCCAAGTACCGCGCACCCATCGGTGGCAAGAAATTGTCTGCCCCGACTCAAAATGCCGCCTCCGCTAACGGCTCATGGAGACGTGCACCCCGCGTTTAAAACGACCGATACGTCTCGCAAACGATCACACGACTCACGACAAAGTTCAAGACAAACGACACGCCCTGAACATTGCGTTTCCTTCTCATCATCTGTATCTTTAATCTTTAATTGTATCTCTCTGTAAACTTACTCACCCATTGCATATCCTTTCGTAGATTCTTAAATTCTGTAGCACTATCATTTTTGCTGTCGCTTCTAATTTTCCCTCTTGGACTTTCTCGACTGCTCCTGCTTGCCTCCGAGCTTCTACTTGCTTCCGAGTCTTACTCTGGCTTGTGTACTATCACCGACCGCTTGGCATCTTGTAACATTATCCAAGGTTACATTGTTTGTAACCCTGTTTATAAATTGTTCTCCATTGCACCTTTCGCTCAGGACCTTCTCTCTTTTTTCGGAGTCAAACGTATGGTGCTTGAATCTGCACGGGAGACAAGGCTATTCATGGCTTCGGGAGTCGCATCGCGACAAGATGGAGAGGTCCTGGAGCACTTACTTACATAAAATGACCACCGGTCAAATTTTAATAAAGTTGGTTAATCTAAAATGGGTGCCTAACTCTTCAGAACTTTTATGATGCTGTAACTCGACGGTGTATGAGTGAGTATCCGAGTCTACCCTCGACCCAGCGCGCCTGTTAGACTTGAGTGAATGAAAATAGGCGGCCCGAGCGTAGCCGGCAGTCCAAGAGTCCGAGTCGGTCAACCGTCCAGTTCTTTCATCTCCATCATGATCTGTGCTTCTCTCACCTTCTTTCACTTACCACTATCACTCGTAACCCATACTTCCAATTCATTTGCTAGCAGCTAGCGAGCTCCGACATAATTTACAGTTGAATTCTTTCTGCCCCAGTATCATGGTCGACTTGCCTCCAGAAATTTGGTTGTACATAGCCACCTTCGTTCCACGAAATGACCTGCACCATCTATTGGGTGTCAATCGCGTGTTTTTGGAGCTGGGGCTGGATCTGCGCTTTAAGCGTATCAAACTCTCAACTTCTGGTATTAACAGCCTTGGCCTCCAACGACTTTCGTGAGTGAACCGCCATCCATGACTTAATACTATAGTGCTGTAGTCAATGCTTATTGCTCGTTCGATACAGGGACTCGTTTGTGGCCAGAAGAGTGCATGATATGACCGTCATCTTATACTTTCAGGAACCCCAGTCTAAAGGGCATTCCCAAGTTTTTAAAAACATGTATCGACAAATCAACCATCCGATGCAGGGCGCTCTTAATCTTTTTAGGAAGGTCAAATCGCATGACTTTGGACGTAACGACAATGTCGGGTTTACATATTTCATGAACGGCCTCACTGAATTGGGCCCTAAGCTTGTGAGCCTCCAGACGCTTACTGTTCGATGCACATGGAACCTCGTGCCTCAATCATCGTATAAACAAATGCGCCCTTTCCTGTCCTCTTTTTCGACTACTGTTGGAGTCAACTTGCGACAGCTCACCCTGGAAGGAAATTTAGACGAATTTCGTGCTTTACTCGAAATTCAACCGGGATTCAAATCTTTGGACGACCTACGCCTCGTGTTCAAGGAATCTACCCACTCAATCGAACCCGACGCCATTCAGAATACCCTCATTGATGTCGTCGCACCATTCATAAACCACCTCAGCTGCCACCTCCAAAAATTATCCCTTAAGTCTTATTTGCCAGCTCTGGATCTCTCCGACTTCTTCCTCAAGTTCAACACCCTTCCTGTACTCGGCCATTTGGATCTTCGTGAAGCATTCATTAAACCATCTCGTTACCCCCACAGTTTGATAAAATTATTCGGCGATCATTCCCACACCTTACAACATCTACGCCTTCCATTAATTCCTTTCAAGGTACATCTGGAACCTGATATACAAGAACCCTTAAGCGAATGGCTCTTGGAATGTGTCGCAAACGAAGGATCTTTTACCCATCTCCGGTCCCTCGATATCTACCCAACCAAGGCACCAAAAAGCCTGGATGTCCTCCTTGCTTATATTCGACGTACTTCAAGTCACCTCACAGAGCTTGTCGTTCGGAATCGTATTTTTGGTGCTATCGAAGCATCTATTGTTGTCCGAGCCCTTTTCCACTGCAACGATCTTGTGGATTTGTCCTTCTGTATCCTTCAATTGGATTTAGCATTATTAGATCAGTTATCGGAGGATCTTCGCGGCCTACATAGACTACATGTTACTATTAAGGAACCTTTCGTGAGTTCCAGCTTGTCATTATGCTTCTGTCTCCCCGCTCATGGTGCTCGTATGTTTTTTAATTCTATAGGGAAACATTTTCTTGCCATTGAAAGGACGCTTTGCACATTGGAACCTCAAAGACATTTGGATAATGCACAGAGAGGAAAACGTGGATGACAAGACAATGTCTGCCGTTGCTAGAAGCATCCCTTCCCTGGAGAGATTGTTTGGAAAGAGAATAGTTGGTTGATTCTCCCCATCCTTCGCAGCTCTTATATAAACTGCCGATATCAAACCGCCAACCCTCCTTAGGCAATCTGATTTCTTTTGTGAATCTAGGTTGAATTGGCATGTGCGATAGGAAGTTGGCTAGAGGCGTTTCTTGAGGATCGGTTGTCGTGTATTATGACCCTCCTCTCAATTTTTTTTCTTCTGTCGGTAAGAAAGTTCTCCATAAACAACCATCGTGGCTTCGACGGCGATATGGCTGCCGTCGTCTTACTCGAGACCATTTTGCCGCTCATTAATAGGCTCAGTTCTCGACTGCAAGACCTGAGGATTATGTTACATCCATCCCATCTCACTTCGCCTAATTTTCTCAGTTTTCCTCCAGTTATCCCCGCTTCCCAAACTCCTGTCTTTTGACGTTCGTGTGGCGCTCAACAACGCGCTCAACAATTCATCTGACCTCGAAGACATTCTCCCTGACCCTTCAGAAGCTTACCCTCCGTCTTAATCATTCCGGCTTCGCCGTCCTTTCGAAACAAGAAAAGCGGCTAGCTCCATGGCTTGTAGACTGTCTTGCACACCCAGAATACTTCTCCCGAGTCCAGAATTTGGATATTTACCCGACAAGAGAACCCGAGGGACCGTATATTACTGCGGACTTGCGAACGCCTGCGGGAATTCATCATTCGCGACCGGTATCTCGACCTCGATGAAATAAAGTTGGTGATAGAAGAGGCGGCGGAATGTCACAATTTAATCTCGCTGCAGTTCAATGCCTGGCGTCTATATGTTGCACTCATTGACCATCTATCTCGCCTTGAGTATTGACTGTTGAGTCCACCGCAGGCTCGTTTTTGTGAGTCATTTATCTCTTGCTTCTGTGGGTCACCTTGAATTTCTTGCATTTGTAGCAATATTTTAATCGGGACTTGAAAACCAGGTTTTATGGGGGGTGGAAGTTGAGGGAAATCTCGGTATGCTACGGGGATCGAGAAGTGGATGCTAAAACTATGCGTGCGTGGGCACAAAGCATTCCTTCTGTCGACAGCTGCCCGAAAAGGACGAAATGACTCCATGTACTTGAAAAGCAGACGCCAGAAACCAGACGCCAGGAAAGCCGAAATGGTTGAAATTCATTTCGATGTTCATGACATGCCGCTGAGCGCTTAAATTTAATCCCATAGGCTAGGCAGCTGGGATTTTATTTCTGTCTGGACTCGGCGATTTAATTGATATTTTCGGGGGCAACCCGAGCTGATAATCTGCTGATTCATCCCAAGGCTAAGTACTTGCATAATCTCTCTCAAGTCATTCCTTCAGGTTTCATGTGGATCATTCCAGGCTGGTGAGAAGATCGCTGAACGGGCGTCGGGGAGAGGTTTTAGTCAGCGGATGTCGGCACATAGCAATTTTTTTCAGAAAAAAAGGGCACGCACAGCGCAAAGTACATGTTCTTGTCAAGCAGAGCTGAATAACGATGATTCTCGACGTAATAGTACCACAGCACCATCCAGTACGAAAGCTCGTCAGGGAAAAATGATTGCTTGAGTCACATGTTGACTAATGGAATGGTGCCGGGAGGTGCCGAGGTCGGGTAAGTTTTATGCAAGCCGTGTCAACGTGTGCAAACGCGGCTTGCCACTGAACCACCACCACCTCTCCTCCCACTGTTCTCCTTTTCTCAGTTTTCTCGGAGGTTTATTGCTTAGATCTTCACAATTTCGTCTCCCCACTCCCCCCACTCCCATTCTCGCATACTCTTCTGTCAAGGCAGAGGATTCATGCTTCGACCTCCAATTGCTAAGCCAAAGCATAAAAGATATTTGCCCAGATCTTCAAGTCGCCTTGTAAATTTGTTTTTCTTCTTTTTTGCTTGTCTTTTCTAATCCAATTGTCTTTCAGCGTTAAACAAACTATCATCTGCCCAGTATGGCTTCCGGAATCGTTAACATTCGCCGCGATGTCGATGACAAGTTCTACCGTTATCGGTATGTTTCTTCGAGCTCGTCCTATTTTACTCAACGAACAATTAACAACCTGTCACAGCATGCCTGTCCTTACTACCAAGATAGAAGGCAAGGGAAATGGCATCAAGACAGTCATTCCCAACATGTCCGACGTTGCTCGGGCCCTCAGTCGCCCACCGACCTATACCACCAAGTTCTTTGGCTGCGAGCTCGGTGCTCAGACCACATTCGACGAAAAAAATGACCGATACATTGTCAATGGCGCCCACAACGCCGATCGTCTCCGTGAATTACTCGACGTCTTCATCGATAAATTTGTCTTGTGCAAGTCATGCAAAAATCCCGAAACCGAGCTTGTTATCCTCAAGAATGGTAGACAAGAAGATATTATCCGCGATTGCAAGGCCTGTGGCGAGAGAACAGGTGTCGACATGCGTCACAAGTTGACTACGTTCATCGTCAAGAACCCGCCCGTCAAAATCAAGAAGGGCAAAAATAAGAATACCGGTGACGCTGCCGGAGGTATCGGTGGTGGCGGTAATGTTGACCCTACCGCCGATCAGGTCGACTCTCCCGATGGTGGAGCCGAGAGCGACGACGAGCTCACGAAGAAGATCAAAGCCGAGGCGGCGGAGCTCAACACCGAGACTGCTCTGGCCCAGGAGGACTGGTCTGCAGACACTTCTCCTGAAGCCGTGAAGCAACGTGTGAAAGCTCTAGAGAGCAGCATGGCGGCGGCTGTTCTCGGCGGCGACGACGACGGTAGCGACGACGATGCCAATAGCCCGTTTGCCCAACTTGGGCGGTGGATCGAAGAGAACCCAGACGACGATGCTAAGGCTCGGTCTCTCGCCATTTACAAGAAAGCGGAGGAGCTCGGCATCGAGAAAAAGCACAAGACCGTTACTGTTCTTGTCCAAACCCTCTTCACCGCGAACATCGCGGCTGAGGTTGAGAAGTATGGTGCTTTGTTCACCAAGGTATGTTTGATCCCTTCTACAGTAATATAACAGTAACATATACTGTCTCTAGATGGTCACTTCCGAAAAGCACCAAAAAGCACTCCTTGGCGGTGTTGAGCGATTTGTCGGATTCTCGCACCCCGATCTCGTGTCGGCCGTACCGAAGATTTTAATGGCATTTTACCAAATCGATCTATTGGACGAAGAAGTTGTTACGCAATGGGGTACTCACGTTAGCAAGAAGTATGTCGATAAGGAGACTAGCAAGAAGGTCAGAAAAGCTAGTGACCCCTTCTTGAAGGTATGTATCTTCTTGACACCGTCTTTTCGAGATTTACGACTGACCTACTCTCCAGTGGCTCCAAGAAGCCGAGGACGACGAAGACGATGACTAGGTCGTATCGATTCCCGGTCGATTGTATTTCAATGTAAAACCTCTGTTCCATTAACCAAAGCTTCGACATCGCTGATCAGCTTTGCCAATCTCTTCCAGGAATTTGAGCGAATGGACGATTTGCTTTGCTTAAATATATGCCTTTCCAAAATATCATCTTTTCCTCTCTGCTTGATCAAAATTTCCTCCGGCGACACCACCAGAATCCGACTCTTTGACTAGTACCAGCTTGTAAAAAAATTGTCCAATGAAACTATTGTTTTGACGATATTTTTCCAGTAATGCTGTAATTGTGAGGGCAGGTTGGTCTATCCTAGACTCACCTAGCTAAGGACCGAGTGGCAAGGTTCTGTATCAATGAGATTCTACTGAGGTGTGTTTCGGCTTGATGTTGGGTAAGTATCAAGTTCAGCCTTTCGGGAAATTTTCTTCAATTCACGGAGTTTTCACGGGTATTCCAGGCATCGTTATTCAAGTCGTTCGACACATATGTTGCGCAGTGATGTCATTCAATTGAAGCTTGATTGAAGCGCTCGGGCTTACTATTGTTAGTCACATCCGCTGATTTTCCTCGAAGCGTTGAAAAGTCGGTGAAAGGGATTTATCATACTTTGGGGGTATTACAAACACTTCAGATACGGCTGCAGCTGGGCTTGGTCAGCAGGAGCGACCATCCAAGGATCAAGTCAATCAAACAACGTGCCTGGGCTCTGCCCTCCCGAAACAGGATGTGCGTCTAGACCGGTGACCGAACCTAGTATTACGAAAAACCACAAACCACATTTGCGTATCAGGAGACCTTCGCATTTTGACAAATGCATCGCCTGCCGTACTCACCATGGTTATAAAAGGGGTTTTTTTCATTGCTGAAAAGAGCACCATTCAGTCGCAATCTTCCCATCAACCCAGCACATTTCTTGCAAAACGACGATGAGCTTCTCTGTCCTCCTGCTGGGTGCCACCGGTACCATTGGCAGCCAAATTGCTCTGAAACTCGCCAAATACCAAGACCAGCTCAAGCGCGTGGCATTTCTTACTAGCTCAGCGGACAGTCAGCCAGAAAAGGAGGCTAAATATAAAACAGTCCCGATACCTCGCGTCGTTGGTTCATTCGAGGATCCTGCATCTTACCATGGCTTCGATATTGTGATCTCCGCTGTTGGAGACACCCTCTGCGAGGCCCAGATCAAATACATTGATGCCGCTTTCGAAGGTGGTGCGAAACATTTCTATCCTGCTGAGTGTGAGTGTTCAAGTGTTTCACCTTCATGAATGATTCAATCGTTGACCCTCCGACATCCAACAGATGGAATGGATCTCTCAAAAGAATTAGCCAGTACTGAATCTTACTTCGTCAACAAACTGAAAGTCCGAAAGCATCTCGAAGACAAGGTCAGCAAGGACGCTTCAAAAGGGTACACCTACATTATGGTGGGCATGTTCAGCGACTTCATGTTGCAGTACAACATCCTCTTCCTATCCGACGACAAGAAATCTGCCAGCTTCTTGGGAGACCCTGAGGCAAAACTCTCGACGACTCAGAGCGACGAGTACGTACTTGTTTCGAACTCGTCAAAATCCGTAGAATGACACTAAAATCATATTCTCTCAGTGTCGGCTCAATCGTTGCTCTCTCTCTCTTACCCTCGCACCTGAAATCACTCTCTGACCGCCGTCAGATCCGCTTTGCAGGCTCTACGCTCTCGATTGCTGAATATTTCTCCACTGTTGCGAGCGTCCTTGGGCATGAAATCAAGGTCGAATATCTCTCCAAGGACAGCTCCTACATTTTTGAACAGGAGCAAAAAGCACTTGGCAATGAATTTATGTACAAGTTCACTTCAGCGAGGCGTGCTCTGGGTTTTGGAGGAGCGGCATTCGACGGTGTTGATAACGGGTCTTATCACGAGCTTAAACCAACGACCTGGGAAGAAGCCGTTAAGGCCGCATTGGCGTAGTCTTAGTACGTTGGTGAAGGGGTTGTAAACTCGTTTTCGGTTACACACGGCGACAAGTAGATAACAAAATGCAGATTGTATGATGTGATGGACGGCGTGGTTCATTCCTTTCTGTTCGGACTCCGTTCCATTTTTACTTCCTCTGGAAGCCGTCCATTAAAAATAGGTTCGAATTGAACTACCAAGTCGGAGGAGTGTGGGCACTGTGGGCTTGTGTGGCGCACTCCCATCAATTTCCTAAATCAGAGGTTGGGGTGAGGCCATTGGAGAAAATACTTTTCACTCAAGCATAGGCCTGCTGACTTCGGGTAGAAACAAATAAATGGTAAAATAAAATCTACGGGATTATAATGCGCTATATTACTGTGACAAGGAACCGAAATATTGTAATTACAAATGACCGTCATATTCTCACTCGCTAGAGCTAAAAATAGCCGCCCAGTTGAGAGTTGAGGGACAGTCAAGAACCATGGCGAACGAACCTCGAAACTAAATGTGGCCAATGCAGTCGAGCCGAGGCCAATTTTTTTGTATTCCCATGGCCATGAGTTTATGGCTGTATGCGTCCTTTGCAGCCGAACTGGCGATCTTCTTAAGCCGTAGTTGGCCGCACTCGTGAGGTATAAAGAGAGACATTTATTCATCTTGGTTTGTCAACCGTCTGAATTCCCGTCGCCAGACATCCCGCACTATCCTCTGACCGCATACTCAAAAGCGACGCACTACAATGACCTATTCTGTTGTCCTCCTCGGCGCCACGGGTGCGATTGGGAGCAAGATAGCTCTCAAACTTGCGAAACACCAGGATCAACTCGGGCGTGTTGCATTTCTAACACCAACTGCCAATAGTGGACCTGAAAAAGAAGCTAAATACGACGCAGTTCCTATCCCTCGTGTTGTTGGCGATTATGAAGATCCAAAATCCTACCATGGTTTCGATATCGTTGTCTCAGCTGTTGGCGACCCCCTTTGCGAAGCCCAGATCAAATACATTGACGCCGCTTTCGAGGGCGGTGCACAGCATTTTTATCCCGCTGAGTGTATGTCCTTTTATTTCAACTAAAATGTCAATGTTGACGACTTCCTAACAGTTGGGGCGGATCTCACTAACGAAGTGGCTCATGAAGAATCCTACTTTGCCAACAAGGTGAAGGTCCGGAATTACCTCGAGGAGAAAGTTCGAAATGACCCTACGAAAGGGTACACCTACATCATGACTAGCTTATTCAGCGACTTCATGATACAATACAACATTCTATTTCTTTCCAAGGACAAGAAGTCAGCCAACTTCTTGGGGAAACCTGATGCCCTGCTCACGACCACCTATAGCGACGAGTAAGTTTTACTGTCTTTGAAATTTCTATTCCACACTAAGTTCTGGGTTAATTTAGCGTCGGCGGCATTACCGTTCTTTCCCTGCTGCCCACGCATCTGAAAGCCCTTAGCGAACGGCGAGAAATCCGATTTTCGGGATCGACGCTCACAATTGCGCAATACTTTGCTACGGTTTCCCGTGTCCTTGGGCACGATATCAACGTGCAATACCTGTCCAAAGAAAGCTCTTATTCGTACGAAGAGGAACAGAAGGCATCGGGAAACGAGTTTATGTACCGCTTTACTTCGGCGAGGCGCGTGCTTGGGTTTGGAGACTCGGTAATGCTTAACCCGGATAACGACTCTTACCCTGAGCTCAAGCCCATGACTTGGGAGGAGACTGTAAAGTTGCTTTTGGGTTGAGCTGTTGGCAGACAGGTGGAAATTTCGAAAAATGTACATTTTGCGTTAAGAGTTCAATAAAAACAGTAGCCGCTCTTTCATTTCTTGGCCTTTATGATAACCGGCCAGTATCACTGGTGGATAATACTTGTTTTGATGCTATGAAAGGATCCGGATGACTGAGCCACTTGACCTAAAAAAGGCAATCCAGGGTCGAATAAAGGATTGCCATTTTGGGACGCGACGCTTGGACACAACTACCGTGTTTATCTGGAGCGCGCTTTGCCCTTCCATACAGCCACCTGCGCTTTTACATGTCAACTCCAGGAAACAAAGCGCCGTTCTGTATAAAATGGTGTCGCGGGCCTGGTCAGAGTACCCCACAAGCGGTAACATCTTATGATGCCTGAGTAAGTGGCTTTTGCCTTCCCTCGACGGACTCTCGAGCTAACTGATCTGTTTTAGACCACTTTTTCTCAGAGATCATTCACCACCAAGTCTCTTAATTGGTATCGCCTTCTACTTACGACACCCTAATGACCGCGCGCCAGTATGGAAGTTTATTTTCCACAAGCGGAGGTACACATCCAAGAACGTCATGGTAGCTGGCGTAAATAAAGTACAAACGCCTGGGGGAGGGCCCGCTGATTATGAATGGGCCTTCGAAATCGAACAAGATGGTTTAGGAGAACCGCTTGCCGTAGTGCACATTGGCAGGATTCCATGGACCCGCATGGAATTTTTGCATTTCCTTCGGAAATTCGAGGCTGGGAGGGACGGGGATAACCCTGGACAGGTGACGGTGTGGTCATCCAGTGCATGGGTCATAAAAGTGCTTCATTATCTGGAAAAAAAGCATGGAAGAAAATTGGGCTTCAAGCTTCCCTTTCGGAGTCGGCACTTGTTTTCACATATCTGGCCTTACATCGAAAAGCAGAGGGATACTCAGCCTCCGTGCGCACCTAGAAGGCATCCCCCAGCGGTTCTTCTCCATGATTTGGAACTATAGAACGTGGTATATCTTCAGTTCACTTATGATCTTTATGCACAGAGTATGCTTCAATTTATGACTTGAATTATGCCCGTCTTTCAACTTCCAAGCGCGTCGGAGGTCGTCTTTTACGCCACAGATAGCCTACTATTACTTATGTCCCAAAACTCAAAAGTCACAGAACAGTGGGCCGCCAAGTAGATTATAGATAAATTATCGGGTATATAAGCATAAACTTAAGATTAAGCTTGCTACACTTCTCGCCCCAACCCAGATATCTCAAGCGAAGTTAATACCGCCCAAAGCGAGTGCGACGATGGACCCAACAACGCTGATACCCATTCCGACAACAGCTCCGCTCTTGGTAGTTGTCGTGGTCGAGGCACTGGAAGCGCCGGGAGCAGCAGCAGAAGCCGAACCGCTGCTTCCCGAACTGCCTGAACTGCCTGAACTACCTGAACCACCGGCCGAGACAGAATGGCCAGCGGAATTACAAGCGCTGACGAAACCTTGAATAAATGTTAGTAATAGCTACAGAGGGCAGGGCGAGACGGGGGCTTACCAGTGACAGCGTCGTTAGCGGTGGTTTGGTTGTACCCAGCGATGCCCGCGTCGACGGCACACTGGATACACGACTTCAAAGAGCTGACAACGCTGTTCGTGCACAGGCAGTCAAGGGTTGAGCAGCCTTGGGTCTAGTTTACTGTCAAGCACGGTCGGTAGCATCGAAGCAGCAATAGGACATACAGTGACAGTGTTAACAAAAGACTGGCATTGCTGCTGAATGCAGGAGGCGGGGATCGAGCTGGGGTCGAAACCGCTGATTTGACGCGCGTATAAGCCAGCGGGGGAGGTAAAAGGATCGGCGAGAACTATTTTACGAAAGCGACCAGCCAGTCAGTCTGCTTTTTAACGGCCGAGGCAACGGAAGGTATACCTGCTGGGACGACGACGAGGACAGAGGCAGCTAGTGTGCGGAATGCGACCATTTTTCAATCAGTTAAAGAGAGACGGCAAGGTGCAACGAAAGAGAAGGGGGCGAACAAGCGAGGAGTGGGGAAGCTGAAGAAAAACGACTTTGATTGCCTTTAAATGGGATTTATTGGGCCAGGGCCAATGGCATGGTGCTGGAATTAAACCCTGACCGCACACCATCGAGTAATTAAATGGCGGGTGGAAGGTCTTGGCAGCGCTATAATTGTGACCTCCGACGAGGGCGTGTAATGTTCTCCGATTGCTCTTTCTAAGCTGCAAAGGAACTCGTTGGTCCGAGTCGGTGAATAAAAACCTGTGAACGATGATTATCAGCATAAGGAGACGCGTTTGATGGAATTGATCATAACAAAACAACAATCCAACGCGTTCTCGACGCGTGAAGAATATATAATTCTGGTGTCCACTCACCACTCACCAACCCCACCAGCTCTTGCGAAGCAGTATCACGCCCACAGGCCACCTAAAAGCCTCTTTCGACGCGCTTGCCAACGGTCGTATGTCCTGATCCACCACCATCACCAACGGACCTTCCGCCTCTTTCCACAACCGATTAATTTCTTCGCAAATGATCAACACCGCCCACCACGCGGACATCCAAATGATCAGCGCCCGTTGTCCTGAGACCTGAGCTGGCCTGAGTCAGGACTCAGGTCCTGTTTTTCGGATAATTATCGCGATGAAAGGGGCAAGACTTGTTGATCCAATAAGTATGATAGATGGCAGGTCACAAACCGAGCGTAATCTGCAGACTGTCGCTCGGAATGGGCCTTTTGCATAAGCGTTACCTCAGCTTTGTCCAAGAGCGATTTTTAGCCAATTGGTGAACCAGTGGCCGTTTGAGCATGGTCAACGCAGGTCACCATAGGTCACCATTTGCACCGTTGGCCATCTTTTTCGGTTTGTTGGTTTGCAGGTTTGTCGGGGAGGCAGGTGGAGGTGTCGTGGCAACCACTCCCTGCCATTTCGGGTCAGCAGATCCTCGTGGTTCAGCGTGGTTCTATAGAGCATTCGCTGTGACCTGGGACCGGGTCACCGCGCTGGGTCACCGGAATCGCTTATGTAATGCTTAGATAATTTGATGCGCGCTTGGTCCTTCACCGCGCCCTTTTGTCACACTCACCCGCTCACCCGCTTCACAATAAACGTTTCTTTTTCGCATTTCGCTTGGGCCCCGCTCGCTAACCTCGCCGACGTCACGCTCAGGTCACCAGGCGCTTGGTGGCGGCCTGCCGCGGCGGTCACAACAATTTTGAACTCCTCGCAGGCGTTTCCCTCGCCGTCCGGCCACTTTATCTTATCTCCACGTTTCCCATCATCTTTTTTATCTCACGTCGTCACTGTCAACAGCGGGCGTGCGTGCTCTCATCTGCGTTGTCACCGTTTGTTGTCCTCATGAATGGTGCATTTACCATCGTTGGGCTTGTTCTAGATTGCAGTAATCAGCAGGTAAGTCTGGGGACTCAGTCAAAATTCTGAGTTACTTACCTAGCTCTTTCTCTAGCTGTTGTGTTGCCTCAAGCATCGGTCGATTCGGGTAGCATCGAGAGGTGTTGGCAGCAGCCTTGAATTTGAGAGCAGCTGCGAGACAATGACGAACTAGGACCTAGGTAAGTAAGTATCACTGCACTTTCAACTTTCAATATAACCTGCCCTTCATCCTCAAAGATCTACGAGAACAGTACATATGCTCCAACGCTAGCCATACTCGTCATCCGCATGCTTGAACTAGCGGCTCACATCGACAATCAGTTTGAGGGATAATGCGGTGTCCAAGGGTAAGTATCCTTATCCTTATCTGTTCCGGTTACCAACACATCTCTAATGATCCCATTCGCCCTAGGTTCAAGTTCTCTCAGTCGACTGTTGCAGAGCTAATCCGCGAAATCAAGCAGGTCTCGACAGAAATAGTCGAGACCGCTGTTCATCCGATCGGTGACTCGACGGTGAGTCGGTTCCCATCCCCGTACATTCACCTCCTCTTTCTAACCTGCTTGGCAATGTCAGCGACTTCAGTATACATGAAATAGTAAAGCAAGAACCTCACAAGTGACGAAACTCGACACACCATAGTCGAGACCGCTGTTCCGCCGATCTGACAACCTCATAGTTGCCAAAATTTCTTCAGGCGTCGTGTCTCGCTTAATTGACACCGTCATTGGGAAGGAGGATGCGAAAGCTGCAAGGGGAGGCCCTTATAACGGGGGACCCGCCGGTACAAGATGAGTCGAGTTGCATGACACCTCTCGTCCACTAACCAATCCACCAGCTCTCCTCAGCCCTCGAACAACGTTTGCGACCGATTTGCAATATGCATCACCTCCACCTCTGCTGCCGGCATTTGTTGGCAGAATATCCACCTCTGTCAACGCTGTCTTGGATCATCCAAGATAGCATTCACCACCCATTCTAGTTTGTTCACTAACAATCATACCGCCGGCCCAGATTTCTCGCTTTCCTCACATGCACCCAGAGAACTGAGCGGGGTTTCGCAAAGGGCGAGTTTCAACTTAAATTCACTATCAATACACTCTCACCCTATCCCTTTTGGAAAAAGCAAGATGGCTGGTTACAACCCCCGTTACATTTTGGTATACGACACAATTTAGTTCCTGTATCGAAACGTACCATTACAACATACTTAAGTAAATATCAACGCAATAAACCTAACACTTATCGCCGCCCACAAGGTTGGTTAATCCTCATCAAGAGTCAAATCAATTACTTCGTTAGGGTTTTCTTGAACCACCAATCTTCTGAATGGCTGATTTTGTCGTGTAAGGTCGCGAATACCCGTGCGGCGTCGAGGTAGTCTTTCAGGAAAGGCAGTCGACAATTCAGTCGACGATCCAGGAATAGTGGTTGAATGTCCTGAAGTACTCGAAGCAGCGGCGGCATCACGAAGCGCAATTGAAGTATCGGCAAGTGTATTCCCTTCAGCATCTACATTCAACACGATTAACAATTTGTTGAGTTATTAGAAATTCACGAACCAAGAACCCCCGCTGGCAGAAGATCTTCGACTACCCAGACTTTAAAAGTGTCGCTATCTGTTGCGGAAAAGCCCCTACTCATCAGTGCTATGAAATTCTCAGCCGAAACAGTAAGCCTGGGTTGTAGTGCATCTGCTTTCAGTGCAAATTTACCCTTCCTTGATTTTCGAACTGCTTTGAGGACCTTAGCTTGGGCGTTTGGAGTTGCGAGAAGTTTACGAAAGGGGTCGTAAACCGCGATAGGCTGGAAAAGCAAGTAAGTTTCTCTTCCTAATTGAAAGAACGAAACTTACCAAGTAAACCATCTGCAAAAATATGCCTTCCCACAAGACGTTACCAAATTTTGTCTTGAGAATTTCCTCAGTGTTCCAGCCAAGGTGGTTGGAGCAAAATTTTGTCAGGTTAACAATAGACGGCATTCTGGGGATCCATCGAGAAGTCGGGACCTGAGGAGGGGTTGTGGTCCACGATGTGAGTGGATTGATATATAGTTCTAGGATGTCGTGTTTAGGGAATGTATCTGGGATATTTCTGGCAAGTGGACGAGAACGTCGCGGAAGAAGACCTCTCGAATTACTTTCCAATTCCAAGCACAAATCAACGCGCCATCCGGAAATAAAGACATTGAAGGCCGCTCGGTCAAGCGTCCTTACAGCGTGGAGAAGCTGGTCCCCGAATCCACATTGTGCCAGCCCACGCGCATATGCCGTACCACAGCCCTTAACTCCGGAGTCATAGTCGCCACCAACGAGGAGGGAAAATAAAAGAAGGCCCCCTTCTGTCAATTCCAAATCATCGATGTTATAACGAGTAAATTCATCATCAAACTGTCTTTCCTGCTTCGGTATACTTTAAAATTGGTCAAACAATGCTTGTGAAGTGTAAAGTGGTGAAATAACTCACGTTCGGTAGATCACTTGTGCTCCAAAGACAAGGACATCACTATCACTTGTAATTACACCATCAATGAACCCGTGGCGGTCTAGCATAGCGAGTTCGGCTTCTGCTTCTCCGGGCGCCTAATCAATTCATTAGCGGCGCTAATTGTAGAACATAGCTGACACTCACCTGATGGACATGATATCCAAAGTGCCGAATTAGATCGGGGGCAAGTTTTTTCCACCAAAGAGATCGATTTGATACTGAGTGGCCGCGTTTTGAATCTGGCCGATCAGGTCCATCGAAAACAAAGACGAGGGTAACCGGGAGACGAAGAAATGCTGACAGTTTGTGAAAAAATATGTTGAGCCCAGCACCGTGAAGTTGGCCATTAACACCAGCTGCTAATGTAGCGGCGGTACACTCGGCCATGAGAGGGCTATTCAGATGCTCAGATTGGTAGTTTTTGAGACTTAAATAAAAAAATTTACCTCATGTCAATGCCGAGACAGAGTGAGCGATGATTAGCATCTCGACTCTTGTGTGCGCTTGAAATTTCCATCAAGGAGCACTTTCTCCCGGCACCGGAAAGCTCCTATATCATATTTTGAGATTAATTGTTGAATGTATGTAAGCTCAGTACCTTCCAGAGTCCAGTTATTCCCATATTTACTGGGAAAAGTATTCAAAGTATTGGGCTGCGTGCGTTTTATGGCAAGAAGACGGACAGGTATTAGATAGTAAGGGTCGAAGACAAGTATCAGGACATATTGTACTCTGAAACCTTAACAAGGCGA
Source organism: Galerina marginata (assembly GCA_023014335.1). Lineage (NCBI taxonomy): Eukaryota > Fungi > Basidiomycota > Agaricomycetes > Agaricales > Galerinaceae > Galerina > Galerina marginata. The sequence goes on from JAECYW010000004.1 coordinate 3,500,648, forward strand.
CGTACTAATTTAGGTGTGAAGGTGGTCAATGCTTAGAAATAGATACTATACTACATACTGGGTACAACGTAAACTATGAGAGGTGGCATTTATGAACCCTTTGACTTCTTCGAGCACCTGCGAGCATCAACAGGTGCCTTCCGCTTTTTACCTGTTGTAGATGGGCTTTCTCCTTCGTTTGAATTGTCAAGATCGGTGGCTGTATCTATCACGGGTAAGGTATTCTGTTGCGAAAGGTAAAGGAAGATCAGTGGCGTCAATATTGCTCGAGAAATAATGATACATTACCTTAAACTTTACTAGCTCTTCTCGTCTGCCCTTGATATAATTAGTCAGAGCAGAAAGTCCTTTCAGCTTGGGATCCTCGTCTCCCAAAGCTTCGAGTTCAGTAAGAATTACACTTGGCGAGATGCTACGAGATTCTGCCTCAGAATCAATGTATTCTGGAACTTCTCGAAAGCGTGACCATGACTTGCGGGCCTATAATGAGTTCCATCAGTCGGTGGAAGTGAATGCGATCTCAAAGCACTCACTTTGTTTGACGTTTTACTGCGCCAGCTCGGCTTCACGAAATAGCGCTCAACTTCGCGAAGAGGAGGCTTGATTCCAGTCTGAACCCCAGACGGGTCAAAGACACCTTCGCCGACGCACCAACAGGCCCACTGTTCGCGGAGGTTGTACTTGTCAACAGTTCTTGCTGGTTGCCAACAATCCCAAAGCATATCGTGCTGTTTGACGAGTGCAAAGACTTGATCCCATCGTACAGACTTCTGACCAAGAATTGGTGGCCAGAAAAGCTGAGGATCGCCTTGAAAAGTTGAAATTAATAGATAGATATTTCAGTAGTACGGAACACATACCTCGTTTCGAAAAGGCAGCTGCAGGGGGTAGAACAAGGTCAACTTGGGTTTTTTGCCGTTGCCTTGGTGCTTTAGGTGATCCATTTGCAAATGCACGCAGTGTGCCCTCGTCAGCCACATAGACCCCGGTGTCATCTGCAGGAATTGTTTGGGAAGTTAACTCATCGTGCACAAACAAACGTTGAGCTGGCGATGGGGAGGGAAGATGGGTCTCATCATCAAAGACGTCGACATCACTTGAGTGACCAAGTGAAAATAGTGGTCGGAGTGGTGACCGCGACGTAGATCCTAAGTTTAAATTGTCAATTGAATCATTTGGCCCCAGCTTTGAGATGTACCGTGAGCATTACTGTATCGCGATTGATACACCTCATTTGAAAATGACTTGGTCGGAGATAGAACCGCGGTCCGTCGCTCCAGTAGGCGGCGAACTGCCGATAATTCCACTGTTTGCGATGAAAGTAAGGAGCGAACCTCCTCAAGTGACCGCCGTAGTTCTTGGTTTTGGATTCGTTGCAGATCGACTCGGCTTCCAGCACTTGCTTTGAGCAAGCTCAGGCTCTTTGGGAATTCATCCTTCATCCAATTACGAACATCCGGATTCGCAAGAGCAGGAAGTCGGAATATGCCTGATTTCGGACATTCCTGGTAGATTGCAGCCCCACACTTCAATTTAATGTCAGCCAAAATTTGGGAGTATTTTTGTGAACGAGAGGTACCTGAAAGAGATATGGTCGCAGGAAGATAACCATAGACCAGTAGTTGGCGGCGCCAGAAAGATTTTGCTTTCCTACAATCTCAGCATGTATTTCCTCTGCCATTGGGCACACAAGCCGCAGGAAATGTTCCGGAACGTGAACATGCCGCCAGACGGGATCATAAGTTTCGTGCGTCATATATCCATGCGCACCAAGAATAGCCTAGTAGTGGAAAAACTTGAGAATAAAATAGGGCAACCGAACCGAACCTTCATACCTCTTTTGGAAGAGAAGGAGCATATGTGTCGAAGTACGTCTCACCACGTACCCAACCCATCCTTGATGTGACTGATGCATCGACTCTTCAAGATGAGGTAATTAGCATTGATAAAGAAAATGCGTTGATCGAAGCATACCCCATTTTCTCCTGGCGATATCCGAGGATGTGCCGCGGAAGGTGCGCCTTCAGCCGCGAAACAAATTCAGCAGATTGAAAAGCCTTTACATAAACATTGTAAAGGCTTTGCTCGTGGTACGGCGTGGTAAACGACTTCTTCCCATGTAAAATGCGAACCTGGAAGTGTTTTCAGTAAAGGCCAGCAGTGTACATTGAGTCTACACACCTGTCGCCAGCTTTTGTTGACCGACCAGTCAATCTCCATCACCTTGCCGATATTTATGACATCGTGAATGAAGTGGTGGTAAAATGCGAACGCGCCAAGGGGGCATTTCAGCGGGTCGAGATGGGCAATAAAAACCGTATATACAGGGTTGATTTTCTGGAATTTGATGTAAGCATTATTCGCATCAGACAGGATAAACATGCTTACGGTACGCATACCCCTACTTGCGCCAGCTTTTTCTTCGCCTTGAAGCCCTAAAATGGACGGAATGGCAGTTTCTTGGTTTGGATGAAGAAACGTGTACGGCTGAAGTTCGGCCAGTCGTAAGGCACGGAAATCGTCGCCGCGATTACCAGATGCGTTTTGGGCAGTCCAGCAAAGATGCCCATTAATGACAGAGCGTACTAGAAACCACGGGTTAGTTAGAGAAAATAATAAGATGAAACTTGGGCATACATTCACGATGCATCAAAAATCCCTTCCCGACCTTTTCCATCTGCTCTTCGGTGATTCCAGCAAGAAATGTATTGGCTACAATATCGGGGGCATCTTCTTCGGGAACCAGTCCACTATATTCTTGAATGTAAGTATTGGTTCTTCAATAATGTTTATAGCTTACTTTCGGACGCGCTGCAATGCTTCATTCATCCGGCCCTTCAATGAATCCCAGACATGTACAGAGGTAACAGGACGGAGTCTTTGAAGGGACGGGTCATGCGCTTCTTGTTCCTTCCGAATACGAAGGGCGCCGAAGTATAGTTTTTTGATTTGGGACTGGAAGATAGTTAGTTCAATAGACATGAAATTAGGTGGAGGTAAACGGACTGCGCCAATATATGTTCCAGGAATGTCAATTCCTCTTCGGTTCCGCTTTGGGCGTTCTGAGCAAAATCGAATATAAAGGAGCAGGTGGTGTTCGTCGATGATTCTATCTTTTATCTTGCCTTCGGCAAGGGCGTTCTCGCAGAATTCCTTATGCAGAATTAGAATACAGGATATTCTCAGATCGTAACATTTAACGTACCTCCCATGCCTTGACCATTGCTTGTTGGGTTTTAATTCCGCCCGCTCGCCGATTTTGTTCTGCCCTCCGGGTTTCTTCAACTCGAATTCGTGTTTGGAAGGCCTTGAAGTTTTCTGGATCCATGAGCCCCGGCCCTGGTTCGAGGTTGATGTCTTCGGTGTCGTCTTCGCCGTCGTCAAGGTCATTGTCTTCATCGTAGCCCAAGACCTCATCAGCAGCCGCACCTTCGACTGCGAATTCTCTGACAAGGTCCTCTTCGTCATCACCATCGTCTTCGTCCGTGAAACCCCTCGGAAGGCGAGTTGTTATTCTCTCGGACGATGCAGCGCGAGTGGGAGTAATCGGAGAAGCAGCAAAGGCATCCAATGGCCGAGTACTTTGTGGTAGTGAAGGAGTATCTTGTGCGGGGTACCTGTTACAGACGTAAATCATGCATTTTAGTATAACAAAACTTAAATTCAGAATGAAAAGGTAAGAAGGCATACCAATGACTTAGAAGAACATGCCGAAGACGTTCCAGGCTTGCACTCTTTGGAACTGAGACGCGAATCGCAGCGCAAGCGTCCTGAAGAGGTTTCTTAAGCCGAAATTTATTTCTGAATGGTCTCCTGTTTAGCATATAAGAATGATAAGATCCATATTAGACTCACAGTTGTTGCTGGTACTCATCCCGAGTTGCGCTGATGAAGCCGTTGGCGTCTTTGGAAGGTGAGAGTGGGTTATCAACATGAAGTTCGAGCTCAGGTGATCGGGAACGTCCACTGGAGTTCTCCGGCCCGTCCAACGGATCAATTGTTGGACCCGACATGAGTTCACTTAGACGATTTTACGCGCGAATAACGAGGGCGCGCAGAGACGCTGGCAAGCTGGAGCAGGCGGTTGGAGGGGGAAGCTGCATTTCAACTGTTATATTGAATATAATATGGGTGGCACATATTTCGATGGCCCATCCGCATGCTTGCTAGGTAAGGTAAGTTGACAAAACAAAGGTGGGCCAGCAGGCCCGCCCGGGCTATACGCACTCGAAAGCCGTTGGGCCGTTGAGCCACCCGGGAGCTCTACAGAGCACTGAATGCCCTAGGGCAAGTCACCAAGCTTGGTGACCGCCCGCGAAATTTAAGGGGAGGTCACAAAACCGCTGTGACCTGCCCCCAAGGAGGGCCAAAGGGGTCTCCTCGATCCCAGGCGGACCGGAAACGGAGGAGGGCAAGCGGAGCGTTGCTGATTGGTCGAGTGCGTCCCAACTCCAGACAGTGTGGCACAGTGGCTGTAGGAACCAAGTACTTAGGGACCGCAAGAAATCTTTTCAAGTCGAACGACAGCTACATATACGAGTATTGTAAGAAGTATATATACCACTCGAAATGAATTTCGACCCGTTCAACCAGCTTGAACAAAAATAGCAATAAAAAAACTAAATAAAAAAGTAGAGCGTAAAGCAATTCGTACATACATAATCGTGATCGGGATATTATATTAGGAAAACAAAACATTAACCCTCGCCCAAGGTGAATTAGGAAGAGGAGGTTGAATATGTAGAGTGGTAAGTGGTAAGACGGCGGTAGTAGTGGTAAGGAGCGTAAGAATAAATACAACAATTTGGAGGATGTCCGAGAGAGAGAGAGAGAGAGAGAGAAGGAGAGATGGGAGTGGTAAGATGGTGCTGTGGCGCTGTGCTCTGCGGTGGTCGTGAAATTGAATAACGAAGTGATGCGCGGTGGGTGTGAGGAATGGAAGGCAGTGATGATTGAATGAGCGTGTATTTTCGGATGGGACCTGGAGGTTGGGAAGGCCAGTTAGGGTGATAGAGTTGGACAGATGAGAGCGCGGAAGGGGAATCGGCGAAGACAAAGAAGTAGCCCGAGCACATCGATAAATGCTTGAATTGTGGATGTCGAAAAGGAGTATTGACGGTGAACGTTGAACACTATCCCAGGCATCAGAACAAGAGATGCGAACAGATGTTCATCTTTCTCTCGGTTCATCCACTCGTGGACAGTGGTGCTCGTCGAGGATCGAGGCTGTTCCTGATAAACAATCATTACTAACTCTTCGGAACAAATAGAACGACGAGGCTAACCTTGTTCGCGATGAAAAGGCTCCATAGTCTCGTTTTCGTCTCCGGATCCGAAGTACATCACCCCCCAATCCCAGCTTCCCATCTAGCTTCTAATCCAAACCAAAAGAAACATAACGCAGAAAACCAAGTCGAAAAGAAATGCCGCTCCATCTGCAGCAGGACAATGAGCACCAGCACCGACCGCTGAAGGACGTCCGTCTATTCGTCCTCGCCGTCTTCTCCATCGCTGACGCCCTCCCCATCCAGGTCCTCGTCCCCGAGCTTGCCCTCGCCCCCCTTCCACTCCCGCTCCCAAGGCGGATCTGGCATGAGGGGCGTCAGGGCTGGATGCCCTGGGGGCAGCGACGACCGTGCGCGGTAGAGCCTTGCGGCGAGAGACTCGCGGTCCGCGAGGAGTGCTTGGATGTGGTCGATTGCTAATGAAGAAATTGTAAGTTGGTTTGAACTTTGGAGACAAAGATAGGAAAGAAGAGACGCGTTTCGCGGAGAGAGAGGAGCAGAATGAAAAAGCAAAAGGAAAGGAAAGGAACAGCTGATACACACTCTTCGACAGGACGACATTCTCGCTCCTCGGACCTGCTCTCCCATCCAACCGATCCTTCTCCCTCTCATCGCCGCCGTCCTTCCCGTTCTTCTTCCCTCTGCTCTTCTTCCTCTGGCTGCCATTCATCAAGCCGGCATTCCTCTCAGCTTCCTCCTCCTCCCGAATAGCCTCCCGCAGCGCAGGCACCGTCTCGCACAAGGCCTCGTACCCCCTCCGGATATTCGCGCGGCGCTTCTGCTCTGACTGGATATGGTTCGCCTTTTTCTGCGAGGGCGAGAGCAGGGCTTGTTTCGGCGGCGCGGTGGGTTGGCCTTCCTGCTGGGACTGGGACTGGGATTGAGAATTCGTCGTTGGTGATGCGGACGAACGGTTCCGCTTAGAGGCACCGTTTACTCCGTTTGTGGACTGGCGGGTGCCGTTTAGCGTCGGGTGGGAAGAGGAAGATGAGGCCGCTGCGTTCGGATTCGGAGAGGATGACGACGCTTGCAGGGTCGACCGTGAGGACGTCGTTACGGCACTCGGCATTCGTTTGGCCCGCGACGCGGGGGCCGGCGTCTGTTGGGGAGAAATCTGCACTTGTTGCTGCTGAGGTGGATGGTGCATCGGCATTGGAATAGAGTTGTGTTGGTGCTGGAAGTTGTACGGTGAGTGAGGAGAGATGGGCGAAGAGTGGTCGGACGACATGGGAGATACTGCCAGATGCTGCTGCTGCATTGATTGTGGCGGGTAGTGCAGCTGTAGAGGGTGCGGTTGTGGCTGGTGCACTTTGTTATGAAGGAAAGGAAAGATCTCGTGCGTCGTCGAGTACGAGTTGTGCCGCTGTTGCTGCTGCAGTTGTTGCCGATGTTGCTCTTGGTGCTGCATGACCTGCTGCTGGTGAATGAGCATCCGCTGCTCTTGGTGCGGATCGTACTGGCTGTTAATGTGACCGTTGGCACTGAACACCTGGTGTTGTTGGTGTACTCCTTGGTGGTGGTCCATCATGGATGCCCCAGCACCCCAGCTATCTGAATCGAGCGACATGAGATCCTTCGTCGCCTTCGTCAGCGCCTCCCGATGGTGGGGGTTGGGCTCGGAATCGAGCAGGTGGTTATCCTGCGCCGAGTACATCGTCGCATTGTTGTTGTACAGAGCCCATTCCGCCGGCGAGATAGTGACCGAGTCCGCGTCTGGGTAGTCGATGGAGGAGAGAAAACTCTGGAAGGCATGGCTCTCGCTCGGGGAGAGCAGCGTCGACTGCATGGTGTGGTCGAGAACGGGTGCGCACGGACGCCGAATGGGGGTCTGTTGAGTCCGTCGTCGTCGTCGTCGCGGTCTATAATTTTTTTTTGCAGGATTGGCCAAATGCGATTGCGGGGTAGCACGAAAGTGAAGAAAGCGAGTTCACATGTGAATTAACCACGATACATATCCTCGGTGGCGGTGCTGCCCTTCCACATCTGGCCTTTGGATCGTCCTGATCTCTGATTGCGGCAATTCCCGTGCCCAACTCCTCCTTCTCCTCCTTCTCCTCCATGTGATTGCACTTCATGAAAGTACTTTATTTCATTATCATTCCACTATGAACCGCGGTACGGAGTATTCTTCTCATCCTATCCCTTCTCAAGAAAAGTTTAATCCGGCGCAGCAGCGTTCTCACCACCGCCTTGTTGCTTCCAACCGTCCACATTCCAACGAAATCATCATTGGTTGCATACCTCCCCCTCCTACAGCGCCAAATTTGTCCGACGGTAACATCAAAATAAGGCCTCACCATAGTTATAGGACCATAGCTCACTTGGCTCCGTGTCGTCGTCGGTCACACGGACTTCTATCTTTGTTCAGCGAGCGCATTGCTCTCGGACTCACCTGTCCAACTACACTGCCCGACGCCGTAGATGGCCTTAAACTAGCCCTGAACTCGTCTTACGCCATGCGGAAGTCTGCCCAAATTTCTAGAGCCTTTCGCCACATAAGGGTCCTTGGAAGGAATTCGGATTCTAGATGACGCTGCCCAGCTAGGCCGCTCCCTTGCCGACCAGGTCCAAGCGGACCAGAACCAGCGGGGAGGAACCGTCCACATGCATCGTTCACTGATCATGATCGTGAAGTCTTCCACAAAATGGTTCTATTTTCTAAACTAGGTGACCGTAAAAATACCTCCAGACTAGGCACTGACCGGCGGCTATGGCCACGAGGTCGACAACAGTCCTTGGATTTCAAATTTCGTCTCTCAACAGACGATCGCGCCTTGTTTTATAGGAGGTTCATCGCACTAGGATCTTAACTGACCACTGCAAAGTCGACTGCCACTGGAGGCAGCTAGGAGCTCTTTCGTTCAGGACCTCACTTCTGAGATTGTATCCCACAGACTCGCGGTGTCTCTTCGAAGCTCAATTTCCAACACTGACAACTCCGAACGGCGAAAAACCAAACCCCCGATGCCCCGCATAATTTGAAAAAAAATATATCTCCTTAGCCCCCATCTCCATGGGTGCAGTAACGCAGAGTAAACCTTATTTCCCTCCGGTGATCAAGTCGAGCCCATCCCGTAGAGAAAATCGATGGGACATATCGCAGCTCATATGGCCAAACAGGACCATGCTTGGAATATAACGGTAATCGATGGCTGATTTTCTGGGCGGCTTTGCTCGATATGCTCTGATGAATTTGTCGCTCGCTTATTTATTGTTTTTCTGCTTTATTTTCCCAATGGACAATAGATTATCTCCCCCGGCTCGGACCCGACGGCTAGTAGGCTCTGCGTGCCTTCTGAGGCGCGCTGCTCGGGCCAAAGGCAACACATGCTCACTTGCGCAATTATGTCAAGCCGGTCCCGCGCACTTCTGACAATGATCCTGACCAACCAACGAGCAGCATGAGCCTTCTCTAGCGCACACGTTCTTTGCTGTTTGCTAATTTCATTCTTTTAAGTTTAGTACACTGGTGAGAAACTGGGAAATTTTATTTCTGTACTTTCTCTTTATCCAAATTTGTATCCGGACACACCAGACTTTCCTGGACGTCTTTACGCTGCAGAAGTACCCTCACATACCCCAGACGATCGACCCCGCACCGGCCGCCCTAAAAAAAATACCGAGGGCTCATCTACGACGTCTTGAAAAAAATAATCATCATAACCATTCCTTTCTTCTCCATACTCACCTCATCCCCCATCGATGAGCATAAAATACAATTCAGGAATGCGCCACTCGAGTCTCGACACCCACATGCAGATCTCCCACATCGGATTTTTCGGGTGCCACCCACCGCCTCGATCGCATGGTGCCGGGCTTGAAAATGACCTCTTCGCGCCAGCTCGTGCCACGGCCCACGGATGCACTCGAAAACTTTAAACCGCACTTCTCTTTGCTTCTATCAGCCGCATTTAACGAATTGGAAAGTCCGGGGCTAATACCGATACCGATGATCGTGATTAGTGATTATTCGTGGACTGCATATGTCATATTCTCGCCGTCCCTTCTCAAATAAGCTCGGACTCGCTTTTTAAGCATCTGGAAAACCGAGCAAATAGACTGTGAAGAAGGCTTGTTTTTGCTGTTTATTCTCACTCGCTTCTCGAGGGCGATCATCGATTATCGGTATCGTTTTTTCTGGGCATATGGTCATTGGTGCCATGGCACAGATTCTGCTGGATTACCTCTCTTCTCCTTGCGCAGATACGATCCTGGAACCCTAGCTTCCTCAAAAATTTCCTCCGTCGTCTGCAGCCGACGAATCCTACGCTTTCGTAGGATCTTTGGAATTCTGTCTTTGCTGCTGCGTGGAAGGTAAATAATATCCCTTGTCGACCTTGGATTCTGCAGACCACTCGTTTAAAAATCTGCCGAGTTTCTATGCCGAATTTAAATAATTGGTGGTTTTAAATTACCCATTATTATCCATATATCTAGGTCCGACTGGGAAACGACGGCAAGTACCCTCCTCGCCACCAACCCAAACAAGCGCCCATGCTCGGCTCCTCCCTAATTACCGAACGGCGCCTTTCAATAAAACAGCGGCTCCGCTTTCCACTGGATCGTAATTGATCTACTATGACCTACTTCGCCATCTTGGATCCACCGAGTCGTCATTGGAATTCACCGTTCCGTGTCCCATTCCGTTCCGCGCTTCTCGAGCTCCTTGCCGGGAAGCATGGTCTAGCATGGTATTATACGCCTATATTCGCCGACGTGGTTCCGTCTTGCCGTTCGTGATTACTCTCTTTCTGGATTTCCGGATCTCCGTCTGTTCCGTTCCCTCAGGTTCCCTCTCGTTCGCTTTCAACGCCATGTTCATTTGTTACCGTCGATTTTCAGGTTTGCCTCGTGATATAAGAACTGTCCGTCAGGCATATGCATAGGCCTTTTACTATTTATTCCCCGTTCCCGAGCGTCCACGTAACTTCCAGCCATAGACCCACACACAACAGTCGCTGCCAGTGATGTATATGTCACTCAGTCAATCAATCAGGCAGGTTGCGGCAGTTTATGCGCAGACGAACGTGATTCTGAGGATTCCTTACAAGACCGTTCCGAGGTGTGCCCTCAACAAGGTATCGTATTTTTATTCTTCGAACGTAACTGCGTACCATAGTTGACGTGGATAGTTGATGATCATAAACCGCTGCATGCCTGCAGTCTTTATTTCTAGGTACCGGTGCTTTGCACTCCGGTCAGGTATGTACAGTATGCAACAAACTTCTTCTTTGAGCCGGCTTACGAGTCTCGTTTGCAGGAGTATTGAAGAATTCTAAATCACTCTGGGTCGTTATTTTAGGTTTTCAGCTGATAAATGCCTTCATTATTCAGCGCTCGGCTTTTAATTATCGAAGGAGCCGCGGCTCTCTTCTTTCATTTCTATGGGCGATCCTTCATTTTGTTCTTCAACTCGTGGTTATTAACTTCCTCTTCTTTTCAGTTTCCCAACTATTGGCTCTCCACCCGCGTGGCTTCGCATATCGAAGTTCTGCAACCACGCTATATGATGTGTCTTTGGGATTGTGCTACCATAATATCCCACAATTTCCTCGTGCTCAAAGCCTGTCTGCTTCCTGCTCAGCCTTCGCCGGAGCCTTCGACTTATAATTAAACAAGTCAGCCTTTTCAGGTATCACTGAAATACAAGGACCACACTGCCCCCCATTTACTTGCGCTGAAGCTCCCCTTCTGGCTAGCCTGGGATATCATTCCGTTCAGATGTCCCTCCTAACCACGCGCTGCGTCCACTCGAGGAAAGGTTATTAATTCCTAACCTCAGGTATTCATGGTGACTATTTTAATCGAAGATATCCTGAATACGAGCTGCCATCTGGAACAAATGTACGTCGATCTATACGCCTTACGCAAGATACCAAGACCTACACCCTACTATGTTACTCCTTGTTTGTGTTCTATCTCGACAAGAGGATGGTGTACAAATCCACTCGGGGGATGTTCTCCTCCATGCTCTCTGAAATGTACCTACACCCGAACGCTCAGGCACTCAGGCTAATCCATGGGCGTTATGCCTACAACTCACTGTGGACTCAAAAAGAACGAAGACACTGATAAAGAGACACACTTTCGCGCAGGGACGTTAGGCACTTTACATGCATCGCAGCGGTATGAACGAGGTGTTAGCGCTGAAGCGCCAAAGGGTTCTTTGGATCTGCTTGGTTCCTGGGATCTAATCTAATCTGATTCTACGAAGCACCTTATCTCGATTTCCCGATCTCACCATGGTCAACGACGATGGTCAGGGCTTACCCGATTGTCATTTTGTTAACCAGCCCTATGCTATCCCAGGGACTCGCAAGTGAAATTGCGTTTACCCATTATCGGCTTGGCCTGGAACCCAAAATCTTAGGATTCCTTCGTAGAAACACGGACGATAGCGAGCGCTTAATTTGAAATGAAAGCCAGGCAACCTCATGGCATGGTTCCAGGCGGTCCAGCTTCACTACAGCTTTGAATCTCGGAGTACGGTCCTTCGCCTCGTTGCGCGGAACACTTTCCCCTCGTTTTTGATTTTGCTTGTCGACCGTTGTGCTGTTATGTTCGCCGATCGAAATCGCCAATCTGCGTAAATGATGCTTAGTTTAGAAGCACCCTAGTGCTTTTCGCCTCGCTGCGGTAGTAAGTACCAAGTGTACCTCATCGATATTGAAACCATCGGATGTACATATTTTGGTGGTTGCCTGCATAGTGTCTACGCCTCCATCTGCGGTAACCCAATAGTGGCTATCCAAAGGAGGCGCGAATTACAAGGTGGTACGCTTTATTAAAACTTTATTATGATCTTCGCATTTGCTCAGGTTTGCATTGCTTCCGTTTCTCTGGTACATATTCCCTGGTTTTGATGGGACTCCGGATATTACATGACTCATTCATGCCTTGAGTTTAGAGTCTCGACTCCGCCGATGAGGCTTGGATGGAATTAAATCCAGGTCCAGGACGCACGGTCAAGTAAACGAAGCGCGTGCAGTGGGACCGGGTTAAAACAAGTTGTAATGGGCGGGTGTCTCTATTTTCCTTGAGCGCTATTAGAAGTTGATTAGAAGTGTCTTCCGGCCATGTCTCTTTCTTGATCTTGGCTTGATCCCGAGTCTCGACTCGAACATGCCTAATTAATTTGAAACTTCAAGGCATCTAATTGTCGCCGAATGAATGGAAATAAACCACAGTTTATTTTTTCACAACGTTCCGATTTGAATTCACAATTTGGTGAAGTCATAAACTTTACTTCAGGCAGGCAGTGGACACAGGAGAATCTTCAATCTAATCTCTAATTTGGCCGATAGCACGTGACCGAACGTGACCATCCGTAGGAGTCTGGATCGCAAGCCCGATCAGGAAACACTTCAGTTGCCAACTTCAAACCCCCATTCGACACGCGTATCGTCCCAATCCTACACCATGGCGGACGTCATAGATTCAATGCTCGACCTAATGAGGCGTCTGCCGCCTACGCGGACCGAGGAGAACGTGCAGGCGCTCGTTGGGATCTCCCCAGAGGACGCCGATGAGCTGCTGCAAAGCGTCGATCAACCCTTGCAGGTCATGGTAGATCGCGCAACGGGAAGGGAGTACCTTGCTTGTGATTATAATCGGGATGGGGAGAGCTACAGGTGCGCTTAGTTCATGGGCATCTTTGCATATCATGTCCTGTCGGATGCAAGGCAGTCAAATGCGTTGTGTACTCATTGATTATTGCTTCACAGATCACCTTGGTCAAATGAATACGACCCTCCGCTCGACGATGGTGCTGTGCCCTCGCTGAAGATGCGAAAACTAGAGATTCAAGCGAACGAGGCGTTCGATACATATCGGGAGATGTACTACGAGGGAGGGGTATCATCTGTCTACCTATGGGACCCAGAAGACGCTGCTGGCGGGGCAAACTTTGCTGGAGTCGTCGTTCTCAAGAAAAGTGCGTCATTTATCTCTCGTGGCTTGTAATATCATACTGATTGAAATATTCAGCCATGACTGCTACCGCCGCATACGAACCCTCTGGGTCCTGGGATTCTATCCATGTGTTCGAAACTGTGGAACGTGGACGACAAGCTCACTACAAGCTGACGTCTACTGTCATGCTTCAACTTGTTACACGGAGGGGCTCTGAAAGTGACAACAAGGCGCCGGCTGATAAGAAGGGTCCGGAGAGCTGGAAACGTGAGGGAGAGGTCAGTTTGAGCGGGAGTATGACGCGCCAGGTGAGCCTTTTTTCTCAGAGGTCCGACGAGATATTCCTTTCGGGTAGCTGATAGAGCCACTCTTAACGCTATCATGCTCTTGACAGACGGAACAGGACTGGCCTTTGAACGAGACGGCATCACATATAACTAACATTGGAAAGATGATCGAGGAAATGGAGATTAAGATGCGAAATCTTCTGCAAGAGGTCAGTCGTGTGCGGGATCGCGGTCTGGATCATAACTAATACTGCATGCTGGGCTATGTCGCAGGTATATTTTGGGAAAACACGCGACATCGTGTACGACCTCCGCAGCGTTGATGATCTTGAGAAAGCCCGCCGGCAGAGGGAGCTACAAAAGGAACTTGCGGGCTTCATTAAGCGCTGACCCGGCTTATAGAATTAAATCCTCGTTGAAAGTCATGTAATATCAGTAGGATGTGGCCCAGGAATTTTTGTACCACTGTATTGGGGAATGCGAACTTGAGCGCAGTCACAGGACTCAAATCTAGACTCGAAACTGTCGCGACATTGGAGAACAATTACAAACCGTTCCACAAGAGTACAGCCGGGACCTGGACTAAACTGCCCATCTTTTTTGACACGCCTTCTGTCTTCTTCCGCGCACTAGAACCTATCGATGACGGCGCCGGCTGATATTCGATCCCAATAAAGACGTCGGGTTTCTATCTTCGTCGCATTATCATCATCGGCCGGCTAATTCAGCATCGGCAATGGGATTTGAGTGAATTGTGACCTGATAAGAGAATCAAACATGGTCCGCATAAAGGACTTGAGAAGCGAAAAAACTCACATCGGTCACCTTGATTTCGTTCAGTGGCCTGTTTTTGTTATTTACCGGGACGCGTTCTATGGCATCTAGAGTTGTGTCGGCGCCATCGATTACCTTGCCAAAGATAGTATGTTTGCCGTCAAGATGTGGCTGCTTCGCGTACGTGACAAAGAACTGGGACTTGTTCGAGTCAGAATCGTTCCCTGAATTAGCCATCGCGACAACGCCTCGGGTATTAAACTACGAAAAGACCGCAGGTGCGGATCAGGCCAGGAACGAAGCTGCAATAAAGCGCGAACTCGGACCTTTAGCGTCGACCTTATTTCGTCCGAGAACGGGGCCCCCCAGATGCTTTGACCGCCTTTGCCAGTGCCCGTTGGGTCACCGGTCTGGACTATGAATCCACGGATATTACGATGGAATATGCAGCCATTGAAATACCCTGATGCACACAGGGCCAGAAAATTCTACATTCCATTTAGTTAGCGCGAGATGGCAGGATCTGATGGACCACGCACCTCAGCTGCCTTGGGCGTCGCTTCACAGAAAACTTCAATCTAGACTGGACAGTGAGTACGTCGAGCAAAACGCGGCAGAAAGTAGAATACCTTGAGGTCACCGTGGGTAGTGTGCAGAGTTACAGACTGTACATGTGTCAGTCAATGTGTAGGCGGATGATGGAGGAACGGAAGACAGTACCATTTTTGTGCAGATTTGTACTTGTGACGATGATCAAGGTGTGACAACGAAGCAGTGTCACTCGGTGATTGGAATATAGCCGCTACTTGGATCTATTAGTACTCCATTCTCTTCTCACTGCATTTCTCTCTTCCTCACGACCATCATCCTCGCCCGTCCTCTCTCCAATATGCGCTCCCCGTCGCTCTACAGCCAAGATGACCCCATTACCGCCGCCATGAAGCCCCCGCCCTCCGAGACCGACTCGGAGCGCGCATTTCGTCTTGAGACCGAAGCCGAGGCAAAGCGGGTCTCGGAACAGATTGACGAGGACCTCCGCGAAGAACGCGAACGTATGAAGAAGAAGAAAGGTGATGTCAAGGTGAGCTCTCATGTGTCCTTCTTGGCGCATATATTCACCTTGAGCGCTTATTTCCTAGTTGCTCCTCTTGGGCCAGGCCGAGAGTGGGAAATCGACCCTCCAGAAGCAGTTCCAGCTCATGTACAAACCTAATTCGCTTGATCAAGAGCGTTCTTCGTGGACTACTGTTATCTACTTTAACGTCGTCCATTCTCTGAAGCAAATTCTCAATACGCTGGAAGCCTGGGACGACGTTCTCGATGATGACAACGACATTTCACCTGATATGAACTCTATTGCGACATCGAAGATGAAAGGTAACGGCATCGCCGACCAGCCCTCGCCCTCAACATCACTGATGGATACCAATGGTGCCATCAATGGTTCTCCTGGCTCTGCTGCTCATTCCGAGGCGACTGCGTCTACGAGTCACTCCGGTCCGCCTAGTAATGGGGCTATCCAAATAGCAAACCTGCGACGTCGACTATCACCTCTGGTGGTAGCAGAATCACAGCTTGCCGACCGGCTAAGTGGTGGGATCACCGTTTCCGGCTCTGGGAAGGGCGGAGTTTACGTGCGCAGTGGTTGGCAGTCGCGGACTATCGAGAACGCTCTGGGCAAGATCAAGGCGAAAGGACGCCCATCGACCACAGAGAAAAGGCATCGTGAGAGCGAATCCGACGACGCTCCTCCGGATCCGATGGTCCAAGAAATCGGTCAGATGCTCCAGGCATGTGAGGACGATATTCACGAGCTTTGGAGTCACCCAACGGTCAAGGGAATGATTGCTAAACGTCGGCTGAAGTTGGATGAATGGTCTGAATTGTAAGTGAGACACTCTAGAATGATGCTTTTATTGACGATTTCTCCGTTAAGTTTCCTGAGGCATATTTCTCGTGTCGCATCTCCAGATTATGTGCCAACAACCGGTGAGTTTAGGCTACTTTCCGTCGAAAACTCGTGCATATATAGACTTATTTCATCTAGATGACATTCTACACGCGCGCATTCAGACTATGGGCGTGGCAGAGCACATATTTGATGTGAATATTCACGGAAAATTGGTTACATGGCATCTTTTCGACGTGGGCGGTGCCCGCGGACAACGACACTCGTGGGTACCCTATTTTGACGACGCTAACGCGATTATCTTCGTCGCACCCGTAAGTGCGTTCGACCAGGTGAATTTGACATTTTCAATCACTGTGGTTCTTTAGTCTGATTTGAGTTTTGTCTTCTAGTACCTGGAAGAAGATCCTCGGGTGAACCGGATCGACGACTCGCTGCAACTGTTCACGCAAGTATGTTCGAATGCCCTTTTGAAGAGTGTCCATCTGGTCCTATTCCTCAGTACGTCGTGGCTCTGTTTACTGATTGATTGATCTTCCTGACGTTTTTCCCACTGTGCACAGATAAGACTGATCTCTTGAGGTCAAAATTAGACAAGGGACTGAAAGTCCGGAAATAGTAACCCCAATCGCATGGCTGAGGGAATATGATCTGATTATCTTTTTAGCATTACATCCTTTGGTGAACGGTCGAACGACTACGAAACCGTCGTTCAGTATTTCCGAGCGCACTTCCTGCAGGTCCATCGACGGAATAATGAGAATCGCAGAGTGTTATATACCCATTTTACCAGTGTCGTGGTACGTTCTCATCCGACTTATTTCTTACGACGTTCTCTCATGGGGCGTGTAGGACACGAAAGCGACACAGCGTATTATCGGGAACGGTGAGTATTGCCCTCGTTATAAATTAGTACTTGCCTGATGGACACAACATTCCAGTGCGCGATTCTATATTCAGAGGATACCTGCAATCTGCTGCGCTGGTATGAGAGTCCCTATGAGATCTCATCGATGTTCTTGATGGCCAGGTTGCCGTTGGCATATTCCCCTTTTCTCT
Organism: Galerina marginata; assembly: GCA_023014335.1. NCBI lineage: Eukaryota > Fungi > Basidiomycota > Agaricomycetes > Agaricales > Galerinaceae > Galerina > Galerina marginata. Next base: position 3,517,873 of record JAECYW010000004.1, read on the forward strand.
TGTTCGTTTGGGATATGATTATTTTCTTCATGACTTGTCCCGTCGGCGCATTATTTAATGTCTATTTCTCGCCTCTCCTTATCACATCCGTCACACACACCCACACAATTCGCCCAAGTTTCTTGAACTCATTAATTGCGCGCCGGCTTTATTTGACTTGTACAAAAATAATATTAGAGCTAGGCTTCACAGTGCCTCCTCGTCAACGTAATGATCACCCAATGCCCTTCTTTCTTATTCATTACACTCATTCACTCACTCACGTCGAAAACTTATTATTATCCTGTCGCCACGACTACATAATGAACATCCCATGTTGACCGTATCTTGGGTCTTGTCCTTACTTTTTGAGTGGAGTCGTGTTAATCAAAGCTCACTTGTTTGGCCTCTTGTCTTTTCACGATCGGGTTCTCATGTCGACTTTTGGGGACTGCATGCATCGCTTTCGGGATAGGGCACAAATGCCACCAAATGCGAAATGGTGCGTACTTCGCTCACATCGGTACCCTGCGCTTTAAAGATAAAGCGAAGCGAGAACTGTCATACGAAGAAAAAGGGTAGTAATTTTTGCAATGTTACATGGGCATAATGTGCGCTCGAAGACCTGCAGGAAGAAGGGGTTCGGGGTGCATTTGGTTTGTGGAGAACCCTTGAATTCGAAAAAGCTTGAACCCTTGGGCACATCGAACGCAACCGAACGGAGGCACTTGTCAAAGTTATTCCATCGAACTGCCTACCAGGTTCCCGCGTTAGTTGTAATTGTGGCGATCATCGCGGGTACGGACTTATAGATAGTGAAGGAAGACGTGTGTGCCTGCAACACTGGTAGCCATCTTTCTACTCTTTCGATATTCTCGAGTTCTGGACGGGCTTATCACTTGGAACGCACCCCACCCTACAACTTGGCCCGCGGAATTCTACAAGGTATATTGAGTACGAGAAGATGTGCAAAGACATGAATTCTTATTCAAATTGCGATACGAGTATGTTAGTGCGGAGACCTTGGCTGGACCAATCGTTATCAGGCTCGTATTACTCGAGTATCACTGCCCTCAATTACTCCGGCACTGGAATGGAACGGGTATTTGCTTCCGGAGGAAAAAAGCAATGCCACAAACCCGGATTGAACGAGTGACCTTCTCATGATCTTTATGCTGACATAAGCAAGATACAAGTGAGACGCGCTACCACTACGCTATTGCGGCTTGTTTGATAGACAAATAAAGAAAATAATAAGGGCTAGAGAAGGGTATCCTAATGCGGCAATAACTTCTAAATCTATCCGTGACGTCTTTGATCTTTTCCATCATGGCCGATAAACGCAAATCACAGGGCGACGACACTCGTCGAAAGAAAAAGTACCGATCTGTAAGTGACTGTGTCTCCAACTTGAATTCTGCTGCATTAAACAGGATGGAACACCGATCTGGGGAAAGAGACATGTGGAAGGCCCTGGGGTCTGGGTGAGCTGTGCGTATGGTCGTCCCTACAAACAACACTCGCTCATAAACTTACAGGTGTTAAAGGAAAGGAGAAACAGAGCGTCGGAGAGATCTACGAACTCTTCGAATCAGTCAGTCCTGTCACATCCTTCGGTGCTTCGCTCAACGAAAAAGGTAGATAGGCTCCGAGCTGTGGCCACACGTCGATTCCGAATCGAGTGAAGAAGACGGAGACCTAAGTCTGGAAGATCAGATCGCGAAAGAGGTCTCCGCGATGAAGCAACCTCGTAGTAAAAACCCGCAGCTGCGTTTCGGCAAGTCTACCGTCCTCGCCCACGAGCCCTTGCTGAAACTTGCACACAGCAAACTGCCAGACAAACACACCATGCGGTATGTCTTGCCGTTTCGCTCGTCCCTTGGCTGACGAAACACAGTCATCTTTATATCTTGCAAAGCACCCGTGGACCCCGTGCAACTCGTTGTCAAATATATCAAAACTATCCAAACAACAGGCATTACGCGCACACGGTAGGTGGATGGGTACAGCCCGCGGACCCTTGTTGACCACTCTTAGATATGTCCATCGCCTCGTTCCGGTTTCGGGGACATGTGTGGCTAACCTGCCTGAAATTCAAGCCTTGTGTCGAAAGGTCCTTAAAGACTTTTTTGACGATCATCCAGAAACCGCTTTCAAGGTAATTCGAATATCGCAGCTTTGATGAATTCTCATCCTTGTAGTACAAAATTGAATTGCGCGTCCGGAATCACACCACAATTCCTCGGCCAACGATGATACAAAATGTAGCCCAATGCGTGCCGGAAGGCCACACTGTAGATCTAGAGAACCCTCAGATCTTCATCCTCGTTGAAGTATTCAAGGTCTGCCCTTCGAACATGATACTCCGGGGCTGTGCTAATAGAATCACAAGAGCATTTGCGGCGTTTCAGTCGTGGAGGATTATTACCAATTACACAAATTCAACGTCACGGAACTCGCAAAGCACAAAGACCTGGACCGACCTTCAGAAAGCCGCCTCGCTGACAAGTCAGCTGAGGACGACGGGAATCCTTGATCAAGAAGTACATATTATTTTTTGGCGACCTATGCTAATAAATATTGTACAACTAAATTTCCGTTCCATGCAATGGAATAATTTAAGGAAAAAACAGTCCTCCGTTCAGAAAAAGAGTTCGAAAGCTACGAGTAACCAAACTGATAAACTGCTTGGTCAATGTTGAAATTCGAATCTGGATTGACGTTGTAAGATCCGGTGTCGAGTTGCGAACACGCTCCAAGAGTGTCATATTTTGCATTGACATCCCTCAAAGCTGGGACGCCACAACGCTGCTGCGGTGAGGAAAAGTAGGAGGGCATAGGGTTTACTGAGGGTATACTCATACCAAAAGAAGAATCAACGTGGTAAGTGGGTGCTGGGTGGTGCAAATAACTGGCATCCAAGTTCCCGTGTTGTGGAGGATCCCATCGAGGGTACAGAATATCCGAATCTGTAGACTATGGAACAGGTTAATGGAGTTGAAGAACGGGGTTGAAAACAAAACCGACTTGGGTAAACATATACGTAGGCGAATAAGCAGAAGGAGGAGTATTAGACGCCTTTCGAGAAGGTGGGTGTGTTGCGCTACTGAACTTGTAGACAATAGAGATCGTGCGCGTCGGATTGCTGGGGGTCGACGTGAGGTCGGAATTCATTGGTTTCAGCGTTTGGAAAATAGTGTATCGACTGATGTCTACGAAAACTCGAATCAGTAATTTTGAATTGACACCAGGGAGTAGAATTTACCTTGGCTTGAACAGAGCTTCCCCCAAAAGCTAGGGACAAGGTCTGAGCCGTAGAGCCATCCCGTGCTTTGAATAGGGGACGAAATACACTTTAGCGGCGCAAGCTCCATATGCACTGGCGCATTGGATCCATTCATGTAGACCAAGAAGGTAGATTGAGGCATTAACGCGAAAGGAGAAGGAAACTGCACCGATCCGCATAGAAATGGGAGAATATTAGACGAAGCTTTACCCGGGAAAAGTTGACCGTGCGGTGGAGAGGCAAGCGGCGCAAGTTGGATGGACTGTGGGGTCGTAGAATCCATGTTGACGAAATGAATGGACGGTGTAGGGGAGGGCCAAAGTTCATTCTGAAGCGCAATTTTAATGTGAAGGAGAGTTTGCCTCGAAGGTGGTGTTGGCGCCTGGCTGTCAGGAGGCGGCGATGGCGAAACACCTGAACTGCAATCCGAATGGGAGCTTGGGTATGTTGGCTCGGGGGTACCTCTATGAGATATGAGCTGAAGTACTACGCTACGGTAAGTTTTTCAGCTTTTCCGAAAATAATGGGCGACATACTCTTTTCTTTTTTGCAAGTGTCGCGTAGCTGTTGAAGGCGACTGCCGACCTGCTTTGGCGTCCTTCTCTTGCCCGTGGTCTCGAAAATGTAATCCGAGATAAATCTGTTTCGCATTGGAAAGCGGCCGAGAGTTTTATCGACCTTGGGGCCAACGCAATCGGGTTGATACTTTTCCAACGCTAGAAAAAATAGTTACTCCTAATCGTCGAAAGAAGGGGGTGACGGAGTACCTTCAAGTAGGGCTGCCTCTCTTAATGTAAGTCAGTACCAATTACCTCGACTATTCTTTGAAAAAAAAGACTCACAGGAGTGGAGGCCATACGGCCTCTCCTTTGCCTTTGAGAGTCTTCCAGCTTCTTCGACCAGTGGCGACGAATTGCGCGGCATCTCGCGACCTTTCCTCCTCTGATGGCGTGTAAGAAAGGTCGTCAACAGTTGTTGACATACAAACGAAGCCATACTCCTGTTTCGAGGAGCCAGAAACAGGAGGTCCGGAGTGCCAATCTGTGAAGGGCATTTCGATGGTGACTACGCGTAGAACGCGTTAAAGAGAATAATGGAGTGGGTGGGTCAAGATATGAAGTTAGTTACGAATTGCTTAATCTTTCGAACCTTTAAGTAGTGATCGATTTTGTGAAGATGGTGAATTGGGAAGGAGGTAGAACAGGCAGGGTGGTAGCCACGGACAATTTTATGAAGGCCACTGTCCAAACGAAGGAGTGCCCGATCACAACCTCGACCAATCGGTCGGGGTGGCATAGCCGTCCAGATTTACCAACAAACGATATTCTAGCTGCATGTCATCTTTGTGCGCTAAAGAGCCTGCCAGATTTGGGGCCATATCGCGTCGATCCTACTGAGGCCAAGTTCCAATTTGATCGGGCGACGAGATGCTGGGATTTCCCAAAGAATCCGTGGAAAGTCTTTTACCCCTTTTGATTATGTTTGAATCTGTCTCCGCTATGGGATTTCCAATAGGACTATGTATCTCTCAGCCCTGTGAAGGCCAATCAAACGATTCCCTTGTGTGACCTGGATGCTGCATAAGCATGGGGCCAACTTGGGGATGCCACTGGCTACGATCTTACCACCTCGACACTACGGGCCGACAAGGGTTTTGAAAACATCTATGACCTCAATAGTATATTTTGGGTTTTGGATTGAGTTTCAAGTACCAATCAGAGCTCGGTATTCCTCCACAATTAGGCGAGATACAAGGTCAGGAGGTGGTTCAAAAGACAAGAAGAATTAAATTAAAGTTCCTTACTTAAGGTTATTGTCCCTGTTTGTTTTGAAGGGTTAACTCATGGCAAGTTCGGCAGCAGACAATTTAGGCCGGTGCCTTCAGCAGACTACAAGCTCAAAAAATCTGTCAATAACTCGCGTTGTCCGAAGCAGCCAAGCGACGGGGGAAGCGAAATAATGACCATCCTGAAGGGGCTTATATTAGACCCTATCGGTTCCAAACGAAAATAAAGAACTACTGACGGACTGAGAGGGTTATTCGGGCTGACTTCGGCGGTGGTGAAGCTTTGAATAAAATGAAGTCCGACTCATGAAAAGCTGGCAGTTGATAAACAGGAACATGTGTAACAATCTCACCAAATGCGAACCAGATGTGGATGGTATATATGAAGGCGAGCAATCGTGTTCTCCTCCGTTTCGAGTTCTTTTTCGCAGCTTGGCCGGGAACCATTGCCGTGATTGGAGATCCGACCGAGATGGAAGGAAATTTTCGGCCAGTACAAGGTAAATGCAGGCCGCTCTCAGTAACCTAAAAGATATTCCAATACACGGGAGTTCAGTCGTTTCCTTGCAACAATGACGCACTTGTTCGAGACGGTGATCTTTGATATTACATATTCACCTGGACTACTGATCACGATCGCATACGATAGTTTCTGCAATCATGACATGTGAACAACCCCGCAAAGGTCGAACATCGAAGAAACTACTCCCATCTCCAAGATTAGAAACAAGATAAAAAAACCGGGGAGAGGCAAACCTGAATGGTCTTAACGCGCCACAAACTAGTACGCCAAGCAGCCTGAACAGCGTAACGGAACATAAATCCGCAAGTCACATGGGAGTTCTCCTTACACCGTTCTGCTGGGTAATTGTGTAACATACTCTGCCTCGTTCTGCCAGTGCAGGTTGTGGAGAAGACTTATCTTTACGTAACGATGGTTTACCGGGCAGATAGGGAGAATCAGTGAAGATGCCGTCGCAATGTGGCACAAGGTCGACGCGAGGACGGCTAGAAAGAGTGAAAATCCGGACAGCTTTGTATCGTAAGTAGGCAAAGCTGTCAAGCTTCAACTCTGGCGACGGGTCCAACAACAATTCCGAGTCTTATGACTTCACTACCCAACATCCTAGTGGTTGTAGATCCGTCTAAAGTCTTTACATTCGACCTCATGTAAAGTCAGTAATGTAATCCGGTGAAGAAGGTACTCCTCATCAAGAGCCGCCCATTAGATCCCCGTTTTATCGATGAAAAGGCGTGACTACGATGGTCGAGATAAATTAATCTATCTCGTCAATTCCGAAAGATTGTGTATCATGTACGGAGCACGCGACGGGCACCAATCAATGACGCAAGGCAATGTGGTCCTTGTTTAAACGAGCATTGACAGGTCGAATTCTAAGTACCTGATTAACTGAGAAAGACTTAACTGGATGTAATATATCTACAGGTTGACCCATCCGAGACTCCAATGCGAGGTGTATGGCAGCCTGAGGTGGCTAGTTCTATTGTTCCACAGCATTTTAATAACTGAGTCCGACAGGGCGCCTTCCAACTCATCGCATCGACGAGCCGAACATACCGGTGATCGCCAGGGAGAAATATATTCAGTGAACCTCATAGTTAGCCTCGAGATAATCGCCTGGTTCTTGACGATGTCAAATTGGTACCTCGCCCGGAACGAACTCCTGGTGGTAATCCTAGGGAATCCTCCCCAGACCTAGGTATTTCTGCCACATTTCAGAGATGGCTGTGATGAGCTTGTGATCAACCGACTTTAGCCTTTTGAAATTGATTGGGGCTAGAGGATTTGAACGACCAAGGGGAAAGCTTCGGACAAACAAATTAAGAAATGGGTATGACCATAGCCCTTTTGGTGCTTGAAATTTGCCTCCGTCTGGCAACTGTTTGAGGTGATCGACAGCAATATATCCGAGGAGTACTCATCCTGAGGTAGTGTGCGTGGCCTGAGTGCGTGAAAACCTTGGCGGACAGCGTTTATGATAACTTGGGCAACCCCATCCTCAAGCGCAACTTTACTAGCAAAGAATTGGAAGGGTAATCGTTGGCTGCCAAAGGACACATCGAGCAGCTGGAGATGTGATCAACTGGGGCCTGATCATGATCTCGGACCAGAAAAAAAATAGTCCAGACACCCAAATCCGATTGCTCTTGTGATCCGTAGACAAGAAAGGCATCCTACTCGTCATTGTTGTATACGCACGGCTCAGGCTGTGCCATAATCGAGCGGGGAATTAGAAACAATGCAAAAAACTCTGTTTATAGCATCAAAAGTAAACGACCGAAAGCCAGAAGCCGACAATTGTAAAAAAACTACCATGTTGATGTCCGAAGTGAGCCATAGCAAGCCTAAATGAATTACTATCGCGCACAAGCCGCAGCCAGATTCCTGAGACAATCGAAAGTCACCACAACCCGCCAGGGAACAGGGCTTCTATGCTGCGGATTTTATGGAATCCAGAGATTCTTCGAACAAATCGCGCCAGTCAAAGAACATGTCGAGCAACGCTGAGGTCAGGGATACGAAGCAAAATACACAAGCCAAGACCGATGTTCGCAGAGTTAATTAAAAGAGCGGGATACGAGGGGCCACCTTGCCATCAAGAGATAGGGTCCATGAACATTTCATTTACGACGAGAAAAATAGAACTGAAGAGGACGTATACCATCAGAAAATTCAGTAACCAACCTCGTGTTGAACTGCGGGTCCAATCTCTTCGCACAAACAAGCAAACATGTAGAAAGGAGCAAAAGGACCTGGGCTTTTGCCACGATTGCAACCGGAAAGTAACACAAGAGGCGATCACCAATGGGCGCTCGTTCAGGGAAGGAGGGCCGGTATAACTCTGTTGAGTAACGCCGCCAAGCGACCCTAGAGAGTCATTCACGAGTACGTGAGGCTCGAGGGGAAAGCCGATCCGTCGCGCATGCGAAGTTTCGAGGTCCAGAACATAACTGACGTAGAGGTGGCGCATACAATTTGGGTTCAACGACCTGCAGCATCTGGGCGCTTCCGATTATATTATTCGGCGATAAGTTGACGCACTTACACGTGTCTTTTCGGACAGCAGCACCGAGCCACGCGAATGGATCGAAGACTCGTCTCTTGAACGGCAGGAATAATAGAAAAGAGGCTACCTGGAGAAAACCTCGTCAGACGATCCTATCTGATAAGCGCCGGTGATGAATCGATGACTTTCGGTCCACACCTCATCAGATATGATGGATTCCATCGTATGGAAGTCGCACCCATGAGGTTTGACTCGATTCTTACCCACAGGTGTCAATGAGTCAAAAGGATGATGACTGCGAGGCTCGAGTTCTGGTACGAGGCGGTGGCTTTGCTTCCCATAGTCGGCCTAGTAGTAAATTCATGTTGCAAGACCTTGAGCCTCCTTTGAGCCCAAGGAGGAGGAAAAGTTCAAAAGTATCGCCGAATTTTCCAACATAGATTGAAATGGAAGATTATGATGGAGGGAAAAGCTCGTTGGCTCCTAACCTACGAAGCGATTTCAGCGGTGTCGTTGACTCATTGGGAGTCAGTGCTAAGTTTAGGAGAGTCGGCCAGGAACAAAAATGCACAACTTCCTTAAAGGAGATAAATAGTGGCTGTGCAATTTGTCAGCCGTGCTTTAACGGCACCAACCTTAAAAGTCTTTTCAAAACCCAAGTGGAGCGGGATATACCTGAACAAGGTGCATTAAGATACGTTACGTCTAACGATGTGATGGAATAAGTTCGTATTGAATGAAAAAAAAAATATCACCCGGAGGTAGATATCTGTCAGGACAGAAGCCCGTCGACAGGGGTTGAAAAGTCTACGTGGTCCGCTTGGTCGCGGAAATAATAAATGAGTCTTACAAATGGAGAGCATGATGATGAGGGAGTTATGATGAAGTGTGACGAGAAATCACTGCGCCAAAGCGTGCGTCATGAACCGGTGCTTGCGCTTGCCGCGAGTTAGGACAATAAGGCAAGCTGGGGCTAAATTAAAGTGGGGCAAGAACGCTACACATCGATGAGGACAATGGGAAAAAGATATAAAGTGAACAATGTATCGGAGGTTTTATGAGTGATGGATGAGTTGCAAATTGAGGGTATGTATGATAAGTATGGCGGATCGTAAAATATAATGCGCGTACGAGATCTGCTAAAAGCCAAAGAGTTCTAAATGATGGGGCAGAGATTGGTCCGAAACAAGGAATGATGTCCACGTCATCGTGGGTCGACTTCGGTTGGGATGTAGAGGTGGGTCGGCATTCCTCGAGGCACAAGAGCAGTTTGTATAAAAGGAGTAATCGGGGGGCGGGTTTCGTGCCTCTTTTTGTGTTAAAGAGAGAATTGCAGCGTGGCATGGCATGGGTGTTCAACGGGCGAGAGAACACGATCTAAGGCCTTGGGCAAGTTCTGCTTTCCACTCCACGCGTTTGACTGCTTCGGCATAATCTACCCATTCGCGGCGTCGTTCGTTTCGTTCCAGCCAATCCTGGTCCAAGCCTGCGACGTCCAGCTCATAAAAATGATATGTGGTTGACGGTGTCGGTATTGTGGTGACATATCGTGTGATTGTACCGCGTACGCCCGCTGTTGAATGGCGGAGGAAAACAGCAGACAAGGAGCGGGGAAGAAGGGAGAGACGAGAATTAGGAAGTGAGGAGACGGAAAGAGGAACAAATGGTAGGACCTTCTTCCAGGGCCTCTCTAGAGGCTGCAGCCTCTAACTGCACATCTGACGGCTCCCAACCACCTTTAGGCACTATATGTTTCAAACAAAAAGAGAGAGAAAATGGTCAGAAAATGAATTAAAGGGAACGACCAAGGCATGGGTTGAAGCCCGGACAGTGCGGAAGATAACAAAGAGAGCACGAGACTCACAAACCCAATTATTGGGGCGTTTACGACTGGTGACGACGAGAATTTTGCCAGCTGCTCGTGCGATGGGTATAGCACAGCACACGACACGCGGTACAGCACGGCCCTTGGTGCCCATAGCGCAAGAGTAAGACCAGAAGGAAGATTCGGGGTAAGAAGGAAAGGACGACTTCAAATTGTCGTTCAAAGAGCCTGCATAAACTGAAGGCGTGGTGGAAAGGCGCCTAACGGACGACCGGGTGAGTTTTTGAGGGATGACGCTTTCTGAGAGACAGGTATCGTTGTAGTCGCGACTGTATTAGGTTTTCGTGAACCGGGAGAATAAAGTCTAGGCGAAAATATAAAGCTTGTAAGGCTTGGGCGGCAGAGTCTGAGAAGGCAAGGAAATGAGAAAAAGTTGATTTAATAGAAAAGGACATGATGGGACCTGCGCTTGAGATTCCCTTGAAAGAACTTTGTGGGAAAAGAAGAGATATTAGTAGAAGAGAGAGATTATTTGATGTATACTCGTTGGAGGTGAAGAAACAGAACTAACCAGGTCCATCCGCCGCAAAATTACGTTGTCCGTCGCCAAATCAGGCTCTGCCGCCACTAACTACATTTCACGCACGTTCTTCGGTTTTCTCCGGTCCGGCTCGGCACCGGCTCTCTCACTCATGCAAGTCCACCATTCGGTGAGGTTCAATTATCTCTATCTACGTCGGCAACTATCAACGTCAGACTCTAGATCCGATAATCTACTCGTTCCACCTGTATATAGCCCCGTATTATGATGGCTTAGTCCAATGAGGTCAAATCTAAGAGCATTGGCACACTCACGCGACCAAAAACATGCACACGACCCCAAAGGCCATCGCTGCGAACTGTCAAATAAGGTCATTATTTTTCGGTAAAATCTATATTGGTTCCTGTACTTGCCTCGCGCATTGCCTGTTTCGCGCTCTTGCTCTCAGCCAGTAATCTACAAAGAAAAAATGGCATGAGTATTCAAGAAGATGCTCCAACCAAAGAGTGCGTTCAGGAACTCAATAAACAACACTCCGCTCGAGAAAGAGATAAGTAAAAAGGGTAGAGCCCCCACGAACCGGGGTACGAGCAGCCTCGAGCACCAATAAAATCGTTGGAAATACTCACGTTGGTAAAACGGCCACTGCGCCGATATAGAGGAATCCACCAGCAACAAAGGGAATTACCTGCGCATCCACTCGCGAGTCAGCATCGTGCATCATGAGCACAAAGGTTGACTCACAAGCTCAGCTAATTGCAAAGTGGTGCCGAGCAAGCCGCTTGCGTCTTGACGGACGCCTGCAGCAAGGTCAGTCATTTGGGATCCTGTGTTGGTGGCGGTTGCATTGTGGACCGCAATTCCGATAAAGGTGCTGATCGTTAGTGCCAAATGGCTAAATAACCCGGCTTCTTACACTGCGAAGAACCTGAAAGTCGCTCACCCTACCTACAAACACAGGTTGAAGCAAAACACGTTAGCCACCTAGCTTTGAGCCTCACGACACCTCGAAGAACACGAGAAGCAAAATGAACGAACGTGAACTCACAAATGCCCCAACCGCTGTTAAAAACTGTGATTGCATTGCCTGCTTTTTGGTGAAGCCGCTCCGTATTAGGATGGAGTAATCGGCAATTTCGTGAGGGATCTCATGAGCAAAGCATGCTAAGGTTGTAGTAGCACCGATGAGTGGCGAGGCGTAAAATGATGCAGCCATACTATTAAGCGATGAACGTGCAGAAAGGCAGCCCGTTAGATCGTCAGGAAGAGTTACACGGACGTAGAGCGGTTTTTGGATTACTCACGCCAATCCATCCGTGCTACATGAAGAAACGGAAGAGTCAATGCGTCAGATAAGAAGACGGCGTGTTAGGAGTAATGGCCAAACTCACATATTGTGTACAAAATCTCCAAATAAGTTAAGGTATGCGGATAATTTTGAAGGACCGTTCGTCGAGTTAGATCCCTCATGTTCTACAATCGAGTCTTTAAGTTCAGCTGAATCAGAATTCCTACTTCGAAGGCCGTTCTGCGCTTCGGACCCGCTGGCTCCTGAGGCTTTAGTGACCTTGGGTTCCACGTGTGAGTGAGAATGGGAGTGTCCAGCTTCGTCTTCGCCACCACCCAGAACGCGAAGAGTCTTTTCCATAAAGAAAAAAGCAGCAAATCCTAGAAAAATAGCAAGTCTGGCTCATGACGTGAGACTTCTACATCCCAATTGATCGACGTTATAAATTACCCGACAAGGATATTCCGTTTTTCTTCCACCATGACGAAGTGGACACCGCAGCCGGCACGTTCTCCCATGAAGGAATGGGGAACTAGATGGAGAAACACGTCTGATAGAAGTCCACCCGTCTGCAAACCGCACATACGCTCAGATCAAGATAGGAGCGGGGTAACGGGGAAGTTGTGCTTACCGCGAAAGCAGTCATGGTGTTGAGAGTATTCGCATTGATTTGGGCCGGAATAAAGGCAAGAATAAAATTGGGAACACTGTGTTTATGTTTCCTCGGTTAATGAGAACCATGACGCAAGGACGAAAGTACACACGAGCTAATGTAGAAGGTACCCAGAATAGAGTTCCACGCGGGACCAAAGGGAAACAACCAAGAGAATACAGTGCGCATGATAGGCGATTGTTCAGCCTCTAACGCTTCCTTAAGTATGCTCAACTTCTGTACAGGTGCACATTGCTCAATTTCGTTCTCCTGCAACGGGATAGAACAGTTACATCCTCCGTTGAACCACGCCAAGATAATGCACACGACGCACATAAACTGTTAAGATATTCCCCGCATTAGCTGCTGTTTCGGTCTCTTTGGAACCGGCGGCGTATACATCTAAAGAAAACAATGACAAAAGAGCGACGAGAAGGAAGATCTGGCGAGAGCGGAGGAACATGACAGTCATCGTTGAGGATGATGTCCGACGGTTGATGCGCTCCATTCAGTAGAGGCCATCAAACGCGTGGCAATAAACTTCCGTTTCCGATCACGATCAGCACATGGTCATTTGAACCCTCGGTCGCGTACAGTTTTAAATAAAAAGTGGGGAACAAAATCGCATCCCCCCTTGAACTCTAACAACCATGTACCCTACTATCCAGGAAAAGGCTATAGTAGATGCGACAGAAAAGATCATGATCGAAACAATGGCCAGATACGATCCGTCGCACGATAAACACCACGGTCTGCGAGCCTGCAAAAACCTGGCGGAGATTTCAATTCACTAATTGACGCGTTTTCTATTTAGTGCAACGCGTCCGTAGAACCGCCCTCACGTTGGCAAGGAGTATACACCCTACCCCAGATCTGCTGACCGTAGAATTGGGTATGGCGTCTTCCTTCTCTCTCGATCGTGATACCGACGTAGGCCATTGACATGACATCTGTCGCCCCAGCCGCACTACTTCATGATGTGCTAGACAAGAAATATGTCACCGCCGAAGAAGCTGCAGACCCCTTCACTTTTTTTCTACCCTTTTTCAAAACTATGGCCGCCGAGCATGAGGTTGATCTGATTCAAGATGGGCGTGCTCAAGCCATCACTCGAATTATCGACAATGTTTCTTGGACCACCGAGAAAAAACTCAGGGAGACCGGGGAGTGGTCAGATTGGCACGACCAGTGTACCGAGTTACATTGCGTACAGGATGCCGATAGACTTGATGCTATCGGGGCCTTTGGTAAGTTTAAAACTTCGATTGCGGTTTTGCCTTTAACTAAGCTTACCATTTCCTTTGTCCAACATTTCCAAAGGTATCATGCGGTGTTCTGCTTACAGCACAGTTACAAACCGGTGGGTGAAGATAGTTTTTCCATCTCCGTCCGTGCCCTCGGTTAATTTCCACTCATCACTCACTCTCTCTAAGTCCCCTCCACACGCCTCCCGATGACCCCGAACATCTGCACACCTCCATTCAACACTTCCACGACAAACTAGTCAAAATTCGTGACCGCCTTAAAACTGGGCCTGGGCGAAAACTAGGGGACAAGCGGCACAAAGTGGTCAGTTGCTGATCAAAATCTATCACTGTTTGTACTCTAACAAATGTAAACTCCATAACCCGATATCGTCTTTCCATCGATCGGGGGTACGCACCGCAGCTACTTGAATTCCTTGCTTCCATTGACGAAGAATACGAAGTAAACATTGAATGATCGTCGACCCCAACACGAGAGTGATAGGGAGCGATCCCTGCATCTAAGCGGCTGCACTAGACATACCTAGATATATATTTGCCTGCTTTAGATATAAGAATCTACTTAGAAGTGAACCTTCTTTGGTAGGTGTACCCCAAGGGTCTTACCTGCCATACTTGTGAACCTGAGCCACTGTGTCGTTCTCGGAAGCCACGAACTTGACGTCTGCCACTTTCACCGTTCTTTGACGCCTTACATATAGCACTTCACGGCCTATTCAAATGTCGGCCATTGAACCTGAGGTGTTGAAAGGAAACTGCTCAATAACCCAATAGGATAGGACGACATGAGAAGTGCCAAGAGCCAACAGAAAAAAGGTGTAATGCTCATAAAAGGAGAAACACAAGACGGATAATCCTCGCAGGCGATGAACGCATTGACAGAGATCACGTACAGTGCCCAGGAACATCGTTTTGAATCGGTTACTGAATTCCGTTTCCATCGTTTAGCTTCGCCCTTGCTAAATCGAAAAAGGGTTTTTTTGAGAGATTAAATCAGGCGCACCAAATCTCTGGATATGTCATTTCAACCAACGACCCCAGAACATTAAAGAAATCCTGCTACCTTTTGTCATCAAGGGTTGCTGAAAACCAGGATTCCAGTGGAAGCTGGACGACGAAGAGGCTTGTGCTTACGAATGATCCCAAGCGAGATTGAATTAAATAAGGTCAAGTATAATGATACACAAGGGCGAGCTGGCGGGCAGGGTTTGTAGCAACGAATACGCAAACTATTGATGCACAGGTAACCGTGGAACTCTTCAGTCGAACTCCGACATATCGATGTTGTAGAAAAATTGCTGAAGAACAAAAACACTTTAGACGAAGTGACTGTCTGAACGCAAGACCTTGATTCACCTTGTACAAGCTCATGACCTTCACCACCCAAGCCTCGAGGTGGTAAATCTTCTTGTTCCCATTTCGCATGCGGACCTCCTGGGGATATCGTGAGTGCATTAGACAGAAGGCTCGACATCTGGCCCTTACATAGAACGCCGCCCAATGCATCACATCGGCCTTCAAAGCTTCATCCACTTTATCGACAACGCGCTCCGCCACGGTCTATAGGTGGAATAATGAGATACAGGCAAGCGAAGAACAAGAATGGATCACCTTTAGGATGACGGTAGGGGGAATACAATGACTTAGTAGCTCATAAAATTTGGCTCTCACTTCCATGACTCGGCTAGGGGACTGCTCAGATATGATAAGGTCGGCAACTTTGTGACAGTAAACCTCCCAGTCAGGCTTGGCTATTGATAACGATCCAGACAAGTCAGGCCTAGGATCGTGAGGAGTAAGTCAACAGCAACACTTCCGGAGACATGGACATATCTTACGATTGCATCTTTAACGCTTCCAGAACAAGAATTGCTTTTCGAAGGTTTCCATTAGAATCCTCAACAATCTTCTCTCCAGCTTCTGGTGGAAGATCGAAACCTGCCCGTTTGGCTACGAATTGCAATACAGTCATTATCTGAGCACATGATAGTTTAGATATAGTCACGACAGATAAGCCACTGAGAAGTCGCACCTCCTCTTCGTTTGGGGCAGCCACGCGCATTAGAAGGCACCGACTCTTAATAGGAGCAATTAAACGGCTTGTGCTATTGGCACATAAGATGATTCTCATGTTCGACATGTACTTCTCCATGGTTCTGCGTAAGGCAGCTTGGGCGTCCCGAGAGAGTGAATCGGCTTCATTGATGATGACAACTAGATAGGGAATTAGTGTAGAGAAAAGTGAGAACAAATCTGAATATACCTTTGAACCGTTGTTTGGCACTAAGGTCAACCTGTTGTGTCTGGGCGATTTCCTTGAGTAGCTCTTGAATTACAATTCGATCATAGTTTCCGGCTTCGCTAAAATAAAATCAAAAGCCCCTTAGTATATCACAGACATGACGACCTCCAAATACACACCTGGGAGTTATTTCAAGATGATAATTGCTCTGCACAATATTAATTTCCAGCTTCCGTTTCGAGGGTGAAAGAAACACTCTTTGGTCGATTTTGAGCTACAAACACGACCTATGAGTTTTGCCAAGAAAACAAGATTGATAAACGCACCTTTTCAACACCTGCTCCAAAAAGTTGTCTGAGAGTGCAACTGATGCGGGTCTTTTTGCCAGCGCCTGACGGGCCATAGAAGAGCATATGTGGAAAGTCTCCAGAAGCAGCCTAGGTATGACATATACGGTGATCTTTCGTGTAAGAGTACAAATCTTGGTACAAACCAGAGCTTTTAGTCGTTCTGACAGACCATTGTGATAATGAAGGGTATCTAATGTTCGCGGTCGATACTTGGTTCAAATTTGTCAGATTGAAAGCAAAAATTCGAAGGAGGAAATACCTGATCAACCCAAAGAGACATTTTAGGGTGCTGGAATCAAGGAGGAGGGGCGAAAACCGCGAAGCTGGCAAATAGCTCGAGGCGGATGTCGTGGTTCGAACAGAGAGGTGGCGAGCGTGATTCAAAAAACGCGTGACGTAACGCGTTTAATGCCACCGGCAAGTGTAGAAACCCGACCAGCCCAAGACCAGCCGGGAAACGATGTATTTCATTTCACGCCGTTGTAAGGCATTTACTGCCTAGTCTCGCTGGTCTCTCCTAGTCAGACTTCGATATGTGTGATGACCATGCAACACCCCAACAAGCTCAAAAAAAGGTGCAGAAACTTGAAAAGTTTGAGAAAGGTGCACTTAATTTTCAAGCCATGCAGAGCCACGAATGGCTCGCGTAACGGTACGGAATACACAACTTCAATATACGAGGGTGGTCAGATTCATTTCATGCTGCTGTAACGCCTTTAATACCCAGATCCTCTGCTATGATGACAGCTGCTTTCTCTCCGATGGCAATTGCTGTATTGTAGGTGTTGGCTCCAACATTATCTGGGGTGATGCTGCAGTCTGTTTTCATACAAGGAGAGATGAACGAATCAGTCGTTTAAATTGTAGGATTCCCCCGCACCTGCAACCTTGAGACCTTCAACGCCGTAAACGTTGAGTCGTTCATCAACAACCCCTCCTTTCTCGCGAGATTTCATCGCACAGGTTCCAATCTGTCAAAGGTAGTGGTAAATTGGTATGATCTGTCACTCAATAGTGATTTTCAAATACAGAATGCCATGTAGTCTCAACTGCATCAACTCATGAATGAGCATCTATTCCCAACAAGTGAGTCGATTGCGTACCGTTTTCTCTGTGATATCGATCAATAGCATCGTCATCGTCCTTTGTATAAACAATCTCGGGTGCAGAGAGAGCTGCGGGTGCATCGGACTGTTTTGGAGCGGCGCTACTGCCGTCTTTGAATTTCGGATGTCCAATGACGAGGTCCCCAGCAAAATACTTCATGCGACGAGCTAGCTCTCGCGACTTCTTGTAGGCCCATCTCAGAATGACAAGATCTGCCGCACTGTCCACAAATGATTAGCATTGTTTTGAATTCACAATTGAACTTACTCGTCGAGAAAACCAGCATGGAAGTCAGATTTGGCATATGGGTTGGATCCGGACGTAATGTGCACTCTCCCAAGCGAGACAGGATAGCCCTAAAGTGCACTTAAGAATTCTTGTGGCATGCGAAGTGCATTGCACACTCACTGAGAAGTAAGCGATGGTAAAGTATTTGCCACGCGGGACCGCAGGATTTACGCCAGCATAGCTAGGAAAGGAGGTGAGCAACTAGTCGGTACCTGCCAGAGAAAATGGATTCGCTCACGCTACGAATGGCAAATAAAGCATAACCGGCTTATCTGGAGCGGGGGCGAAGTACGTCTTCCACCTTTGATCAAACTCTGGAGACATAGACGCCAATTCTTCTGCATTAGGTCGCATTTTGACCCCACAATCTATTCCGCTATTTCATTGGAGCTTGAGAAAGATGGCACCGAAGTGAAAAGGACGCCTTACTTGTGGGACATGAGACCTTTACCGTCCTTCAACCACTGCTGCGCGTATGCTAGGAAACCTGTTCAATACTCTCACAATTTTGGTAGGGCGGTCTATATCTCACGTTCTATTTCCTCAGCGGTGCCTCGGAATAGTTGATCAAGCGTATCTGCATCATCAGTCGCGATGAATGGCAAAAATACCACGTTATGATCTAGACACCCAAGATATGAGTATGGTCCAATTGACAATGAAACGCATACGAACCCATGTAATGCTCCCCTACTCCTGGCAGGTCGACGATTTGCTGAACATTATTTTTCTCAAGAACCGACTTCGCCCCAATGCCTGACCTCTCGAGGATAGCAGGTGACCCAAATGCTCCAGCAGAGACAACAACGAGGCGAGAAGCGCGGGCAGTTATAGGAACAGTTATTCCCCCATTTCGGCCAACAAGGTCACTGACATATTCAATTCCGACAGCGCGTTTTCCTCTACAGAGTTTTGTGAGGGAAACTTCCGATTGATGCCTTTGTGGACTTACTCGAAAATGACACGAACAACTCGGTGTCTGTCCAATACGGTAAGATTGGTGTTTTGGGCTTGGTTATAGATGTAGTGATGAGCAGTGTCTGAACGGCGTCCGGTTTCGCCGTCAATATACCTGAAAAGAAATTAGTCTTGAATTCTTTCTCAGCTCGTTCAATTACCTCGCCCAACGCTACAAACGATGATACGTTAGGTAGATAAAGCGCGAAAGGAATGACAACTCTCACTCCATACTTCTCGCACTCGAAGAAGGCGTTGGTATCATCCGTAGCAGTTCGCTCTTTATCAAAGGACGCAGCGACTTCCAGGAAATTCTCTGCTACATTTATCAAGTCAGGGGCATAGGACACTTTAATAGGCCCTGAGGAGCCATGAGTGGAGTTTGTGGACCCTGGTTGGAATGTTTCGGCCTAGGACAGGAAAAAATCTGAATATTAGGTGCAGGGACAGCTTTAAGGTCTGAGAAGAACCTTTTTCAGCAGCGGGATGATATGTTTCGAGCTCCATCCCTTGTTACCGTACTTCGTTTCCCAGTCATCATAGTCAGACGCTGCAGCTCGAGTATAGACAACGACTGATCCCAATCGATTCAATGCGACTTCCAACGATTAGAAGATAGTTGCGCTTACAGTTGACACTGGAACCCCCACCCACAGCACGCCCGCTTGGGACTAGAGCTGAACGGCCTAGAAGAGCCTCACTGGGCTGGCTCTTATGAAAGGTGAAAGTTTCCCCTGGAAGGGTCAAATTTCCGAAGTAACGACCAGGCTGGATGTGAGTCTGCAGTTCACGAGTATGCGGACCGGCTTCCACGATCTACGAAACAAGAATATTGGAAAAGACTAGCTTTAGGAGAGGAGAGAAGGTACAAGAATCTTCAAGGTTGGATCTGCTGCTGCGAGACGCCCCGCTGTGATACAAGCTGAGGCGCCGCCTTCAGCACATAATCATCAGTGATGTGGAACATGGAAGTTATTGGCACTTACCTCCTGCAAATATTATATCGTAAACGACGTCTTGAGCACTCGACATTATGACAGGGAGCTATGAACAAGAGGAAACGAGTTCGTTGCGCCACCGACTATTTATTGACTGGAGCATATCTCATAAGCAGACTCATTCGCTTCCCTGTGTGGGTAGAAGGCAAAGCTGATACCGGAGGTAGGGGTGAGATACCCAAACTGGAGCACGACCGCTCTATTGAGCGTCGTAGCCCGTCCCTTTCCATTCGGACTCCAGACATGCGGAGACAACTCAACGGAGATCAACCTTACAGCTGTTTATTGCTAATATAACAATTAGAGCAGAGTTTGATAAGAATGAATCGACAAACTTACTGAGTGATGAGATAGTAGGCCAGAAGAGATCAGCTGCCACCAGCGCGTGATACGGACTGCGGGAACTCGACTTGTCTAGAGCAGCAGTGGTCATGTACTTCAATTGAAGCTCCAGCCAAGGGTTCACATGAAGAAGCACCCATTCTCGTTGTCTTCTCAAGATAGGTAGGTCTATTCTTGATGGCAATTAGTCAAGGAGCTGGAGGACCGTACTCGGGCCCATAGTATTTGAGTGCCCCATAGGTAATCGCGATTGATGCGGACGAAGTGAAGTCTTTGTGGAAGGACGGCATGAATTTTTTTGACAACTCCCGTGGACTTATAAGTAAAAAGCAAGCTGACGGGAAACGAAAAGAAAGTTTGAAGAAAGTGACCTCGAAGGATTCGGTTGAAAGTTTATTGGCTTACATAAGCAAGTTGATGAGATAAGATAAGATCACCGTGAGGCAGGAAAGCTGTTTGTTGATTCAAATATACTTAGTTTACACTGCTTGACCGTTGACAAAAGACGATCGTGGTATTTTACATCAAAGAATTCCTTCGTTAATTTACAGCGGAGCCAACAGCAGATCTTTTGTGCTACATAGCGCTCATGGGCCGGGATTGACGCCTTTGATGCCCAACTCCTCAGCAATGATAACAGCGGCTTTCTCGCCAATTGCGACGGCAGTGCTGTAGGTGTTGGCTGCGACATTTCCTGGGGTAATGCTGCAGTCTGAAGGAGCATATTTTGTTAGCAATCCATTATGCTGTCAAGATCGAAATATATTCCTACCAGCGATCTTGAGGTTCTGAGTGCCATAGACGTTCAACTTCGCGTCTACAACACCGTTTTTCTCGCGAGGCTTCATGGCAGCCGTTCCGATCTGCGAGATACAAAGATTAGGGCAATTTACGCGACTTCCTCTCTCAACTTACAGAGTGCCAAGTGGTCTCAACTATGAAGACCGTTAGCGTCTGAGCATATCATGGAATTAAGCGACTAACCAGTTTGCCTGTGGTACTCATCTATCGCATCGTCGTCTTCCTTTGTATAGACAATTTTGGGTGCATCGAGAGGGACGGGCTCCTTTTCTTTGTCGATGGCGGCAGCACTTCCAGCGGGGAAGTTAGGGTGGCCGGCCACGAGGTGACCACGGAAGAATTTCATGCGACGAGCTAATTCACGAGCCCTCTTGTACGCCCACCTCAAGATGACAACGTCGGCTTTGCTGTAAGGAAAAGCCACAGTCAACACTCAGATTTTTATGAGAAACGCAGGACACTAACTTCTCGAGGAAACCAGGAGCGAAGTCCAGTGGAGCATACGCGTTAGTTCCAGAGGTGATATGCAAGTGCCCAGTGGAAATTGGGTGTGCCTTTGGAGGATATATAAGAACTGGGAGCTGGGAGCTGGAATGAACACTTACAGAGAAGTAGGCAATGCTGAAATATGGTCCACGAGGGACAGCAGGGTTAAGGCCAACATACGCGGCCATCGTCGCCATCAGCATGACCGGTTTGTCTGGCTTATCGGCGTAGTAAGTCTTCCATCTCTCATCAAATTCAGGAGACATGGTCTTGAGTTCAGCCTCAGTCGGCCTAAGTTTGCAGCCTCCGTCGACTCCACTGTATGAATACCTTAGGAAAAGCAAGGGGCACTAATTTGGATAACGCACTTGTTTGCGAACATGCCTTTGGCTTGGCTAGTCCATAGGTCGGCGAATGCTACGTATCGGATGAGCACTAGCTGAATAAAAGGAGTGTCTTTACACACGTTTAGTTTCTTCCTCTGTTCCTCGGAAGGCAACATCCATAGTTTCAGCATCTTCGCTAGCGTGGTTGGGAATGAACATCATGTTATGGTCTAGAGAGGGATCAACATCTTGAAGGATTGAACCCAAGTGTTTACCCACCCATGTAGTTTTCACCAACTCCAGGAAGGTCAACCAGTTGGGTGACGCCGTTCTTTTTCAGAACTTCCGCTGCACCAATACCCGATCGCTCGAGGATCGAAGGTGTACCGAAGGCTCCGGCCGAGAGCACGACGAGACGAGATGCCTTAACGACCTTGGGCTCGGGATCACCCTTGGCTCTGCCGACCTCATCGTCGACATACTCAACACCGACAGCGCGAGTTCCCCTGAAACAGCATGACAGCCTCAGCGACAAGAAAGGCCTAGTACTTTTGTAAGGCTTACTCGAAGATCACTTTGGTGACTTTCGACCTCGCCAAAATGGTTAGGTTCTTGTGTTCCCTGTTGTAGATGTAATTGTGAGCAGCGTCAGATCGCTTGCCGGTATTACCATCGACGAATCTGAGATTGGAGGTTAGACGGACTTCTTTTTTGAGGGGATGTCGTGGTGTTACCTTTGGATGGGCTAATGAAGATAAGGTAAATATGGTACTAGAATTATAAGAATAGGATTGCTTACACCCCAGGAGTTGATTGATTCCACACTGAAATTGTTCATGTCCTCGGTTTTGCCCTTGTGGTCTTTCTCGGTGGCAAGGCCGACTGCGATGATTTCTTGCCCGACGTTGTTATGCCCCGAAGCGAAAGAAACCTTCAGGGGACCAGAAGCTCCGTGTGTGGCGCCGTTGGGGTTAGGTTGGTACGTCTCCGCCTGACAAGAACGTCAAAGATGACCAGGATAAAGCATATGCCATAATCATACCTTCTGCAAAAGAGGAATCAGCTCCTTCGAGCTCCAGCCTTTGTTTCCGTGAATTGTTTCCCAGTCATCGTAGTCAGATGCTGCAGGCCTCATGTACATGACGACTGTAAACCAAAGGTAAGCCAGGAGAGGGAGGATTAGATGACTCTGTACGCACAGTTAATGGCAGATCCACCCCCGACGGCGCGGCCGGAGGGGACCAAGTGGGTGCGCTCAGCGGTACCCTTTCCACCCTTGCCGAAATGGAAGGAGAAAATGTCGAATCTAGGAGCAAGCAAGTTGCTGAAGTAGCGACCGGGCTGGACATGGTAGAAGAGGTCCTTAGAGTGACCACCGGCTTCAAGGACCTATCAACTCCGGTTAATATCACTTTCAATAGCCGTTGTTGGTTGATCATACGAGGATCTTCAAGTTGGGATCCGCTTCTGCGAGACGACTTGCAGTAACACAAGCAGTGGCTCCTCCTGTGATCGGCATCAGATCCACTGTCCCCAACCACCATCAAAGGTGACTGTGTACTCACCACCAGCGAAGACGATGTCGTAAGGTCCTTCAGCAGACATATTGAGCAGAGATAAGAAGCTGGGGAATGTTAGAGGCCCTCAGATGGCGCCTCGGCCGTCTTTATATCGCAGATGGCTGGTGCTTCTGATCTCGGCTGCTTCTTGTTAACATTTACGAAACAGACCAGAGTAGATTCGGCTACAGTACTATATTCGTGAAGATCATGGTGGGCGTCAAGCGGGACCAGCTTGGCAAGACGAACATAAATAGGCATGGATATGAATTGGGTCACGGTCGCTATTTTTGTCTGGGTATCATTATGTGCTAATGGCACCCGTCCAGATTACGGTGGGTCACTGGCGGGTGGTCAGAATGGCGAAAGCGCCTTCAATGTTTACTCGAGTTGGAGAATGTAGTCCAAGCCTTAGGTCTATGTCTGCTTGTAAGTAGAAAAGCACAACCGATAATTGTACCGAAAAGCCACCCGCTTGCAAGTAATTTGCTTGATCTAGTGTTGATCAATAGATGGAAGATCATGCTATTGTGATGGGGAATCTGTCACCGCGTGTTCAGCCGAGGCTTTGAAACGTTGATTGACGGTCCAAACTGTTTAAAGCCCACAACGAGGTGTCTATTATCATTCGTAGCGGTGCTTCATAACATGGGTGATTATGCGTGGGATACAGCCTAAATGCTAAGCATCGATTAGCAGATAATTACATAGATACATCATAAGGCGTCATCGTTTCCAGAGGTGCTTCTGGCGAGATTTCCTTTGTGCTCGGGGGTGGAGGACGAGCAGTTGCCTTCCACCCTGTTCTGAAAGAGGCAGCGGCAGCGATCAGGCCGAAGACACCGACCCAGACCTATCGTGAGGCATCATCAGTATCTGAGAAAATGTTCTCCGAATAACAATACCTCATTTTTGAATAACCCGCGTTCTAGAGACCTGTCGATTCAACCGATTAGTTTGTTGTCAGATGGAAGTGGTAGATTACATGCCAGTGGATCGTCAAGGGGAAATATCCCAAATTTATAACGACTTCCGACCAGAAAGCATCCCATCGCTGCTCCATTTCCAGCTTTTCTTCTTGCGTTAGACCTGTGCCCTTGGCTTTGCGGATGGAACTGTGCCTCTGCTTCAACAATTTTCTGTCTTCAATCAGATGCGCAAAGTGGAGGACAACATAGGCCGCCCAGAACCGACACGACCATAGACCCAACTTGCCAGGGTCCAAATTAATCATTCGTTTCTTGGACGAAAAGAATGAAGTTGGAGAGAGGATCTGGGAAGGAATAATTCCATGCGATCCGAGGTAGTACAGATGCTCAAGTGGATAGTACGCCAGCATGGACCAACCCTGCAGACGCTCGATAGTAAGAAGAGTGCGAGTTGCGGGTGGGGTGCGTTCCAACGATATAAGCCATTGAAATATTGGAAGGAGACCTAGAAGTACATCAAAACATTTTTGAGGTGAAGCAAAAAAAAGGTCTGACCCCATATTCTCCAAAGGGTTCGAGAGTCGCCTAGCAAGCTGCCAAGTTTTGCATAACCCACAGCGGCGCGACTTCTGGGTGAATCACGAAGACCGGCTCGATGTTGTAAGCGTGCCCGAAGGTGTAAGAAAGGAACGACGAGTTTCAGGGCATATTGAATGACCTATGCAGTGTGTCAACGGTGTTTGTTACTCCAGTACTGGCATGGCTCACCATGAATAACTTGCTATCAGAACGTGAATCAGAACATCTGATTATAGTGATAAAAGTGTTGTACTCAACTCGCTACCACTCCATGTTCCGAGGTAACGGACGAGATGGTCAAGAGTCTCCGAAGGCCGGACGTGAGCGAAGCACCCCAAAATCGCGTCGTTGAGACGTGCTGCAGATAGAGGTTTTGACATGCGAGACATCCTTTCGTCGTAAGTATGATAGAGGTCACCGTATATAAAGATTTATTCAGTATTGCGATTAGAGTGATGGCGGCATCGTTGAGGAACACTGCGCGTGATTCTCGGGCACGGTGACTGGAAAACCGACGTGGGTAAGTATTACATAACAACTGTGCAGGTCGTATAAATTCTTCAACTTGTCAATTTTCAACTTCTGAACAAAACCATGTGGACATAAAAGTTCGGGCTCGGTATAAGCTTTTCCGCCTCCTTGTCCGCGTTCCCGTCCCCTAAATTGAACCACGGTGCCTCAGGCGCTGGATGTTGCTGTCCTTGAATTCTCCTTGTTATCCCACTTTCTCTTTCTCGGAAGTGTCGCTTCGGCTGGTACTCAGGATTCGGAGGAGGATGTGGAAGAGGCGTCTCAGGGTTTGGCAGCATCTACATCTTCGTATGTCGAGTAATCTTTCTATATAATACGATGTTATTACCCATCTTTCTTTGGAGTTCGAACATGGACTGATCATTGAGTAAACGTGGCTTTAGCAGACGAGTTCAGTGATGCTACATCATCTTGTGCCAGAACATCTGATCACGCATCGAAACCCTCTTCTCTCCGCTTCGCATGGCTTATTGCACATAAGTTTCTCTTCTCAAGTACGCTTCTCCATTTGTTGGTTGATTCAGAATCCGATGACCGAACAGCGCTTACATGTTCTTCCTACAGCCTTTCTTCTGCCTCCCAACCGATGGCGTGTTCCCGGACCGCCTTGGACCTCGATATTTCGCCTGCCTCTTTTTTGTGAAGCGTTCTACACCCGTAATCATCGGCAATTTCAAGGAGAAATCCGTCAAGACGCCTTGCGTTGGCAGTGGTTTATTGCTCCAAGAATTTACTCCATCCATGACCTGCTCATAGCTTGCGCGGCTACGATGGAGATAACTGCACTGTATTCAATTTTTCTTCATGTGTAGTGGAATATTCCATCAGCAGCCACGTAGCAGCGCCTTTTTAACTGACGTTGAAAAAACATAGATGATTTGTCCTGACTTTCCTGCCTTACACCGAAATGCGCACATTCATACTTTCTGCGTTTATCCTGCTCATTCCGGTAGCCACAGCCCAGCTCAACCTCTGGGCTCGAGCATCGGAAAAATTGTATTTCGGGACAGCGACAGACAACCCCGAGCTCACCGACGTTCCATACTTTGCTCAACTGGGTAACACTGGGGATTTTGGTCAATTAACACCGGTTAGTTTCACTTGAATATTCGTAATTCCTAATCACTGATTGTCCTGTAGAGTAACAGCATGAAATGGGTAATATATCATACATTGTTGCCAGGCTTAGCTGACAAAATATCTACAGTTCGCGACTGAACCGACTAGAGGAATATTTAATTTCACAGGTGGCGATCAGATCGTAAAGGTGGCTAAGAAGAACAAGCAATTGGTCAGAGGCCATAACTGTGTTTGGCACAGTCAGCTTGCAGACTGGGTCGAAGCTGGAAATTTCGATAACGCAACTCTCAACTCCATTGTCGAGAGCCATTGCCATACTTTAGTCAAGCACTATAAAGGCGATATGTAAGTCTACGTTATTCAACTGCCTTGAATGTATCTGATGTCTCTTTTCTCCAGCTGTACGTTTATTTCTTGAACCAATGTCATTGTCGCTCATTTTATCACAGACAGTTGGGATGTAGTCAACGGTTCGCTTTATTTATTTCTTCGAAAACATCTTGTGTAATCCTGGCGTATTTTCTAGAGCCCTTTAACGACGATGGCACGTTCCGCGAATCAGTATTTTACAATACTACTGGGCTCTCCTACATAACCACCGCTCTTCGCGCTGCTCGTGCCGCCGATCCCAAGGCAAAGCTCTATGTAAGCGCCAGTTTATTCAGATGAATGGCTCTACTAACTTTCCTGGCAGATCAATGATTACAACATCGAAGGACTTGGCGCTAAATCCACTGGAATGGCCAATCTCGTGAAACAACTGAAGAAGGAAAAGGTTCCTATCGACGGTATCGGTATCCAGGGTCATCTCATCGTCGGCGAGTTGCCTACCACGATCAAGCAGAACTTGCAAGCTTTCGCAGATCTTGGGGTTGAAGTTGCTATTACTGAACTGGATATCCGCATGACACTTCCTGCTACTCCCGCTCTCTTGGAACAGCAGAAGAAGGATTACGAGACAGTCGTTGCCGCCTGCAAGGCTGTTAAGAAATGTGTTGGCGTTACTATCTGGGACTGGACGGACAAGGTGAGATTGCTCGTCAATCACAAGTATGCAGACTCGCTGATTCGTCGATATAGTATTCCTGGGTTCCTGGTGTTTTTGCAGGACAAGGTGCCCCGTGCCCTTGGGATGAGGTTTGTCATTATAACCACAAGCGGCAGTCTCTTTCTAATAGATGTTATCCAGAATCTCGTCAAAAAGCCTGCGTATTTCGGTATCGTGGATGGCTGGAAGCTTTGATGTATTTATACGAAGTTACATTTTTGCGCACTGTTATGTGAAGTCGAAAATAAATCACTGATGCTCCTTAAATTCCTCTGTGTCCTGGCTCTTCTTTGGGGTGGGATTTTAATTCGCTTCAGAGGCTTCTGTTTTCACTTACCACCATTTTACACACAGACCATCGTTCTTGCAAGTCCTATGACCGCTCAAAGTGGAAGAACATATTTTCCTTGAACCTGTATCCTCCTTTGGCCGGCCCGCGCCACGTCACGGACGACATGAAAGGCCTGATAGGGTGAATTTACAGCAAATTATAGCTTTACACCACCCGCCACGAAGCATGGTGCGGAGTCGATGCGGTGCAATGCTCATCGATGTCCTGCACAACGACGCGAAATCTCACGAATGTGCGAAGATACTACTTAAACTGAAACTAATGGAGGGTCTGTACCTGAAAATTTCTTTGAATTTTCTTGCTGACAACTTCCATAGCTTTAGAACAGGCCTGCGGAGAGCGGTATAAGAGGTGCTGAGATGAACTCCACTCGACACAACGTGCAGTTGTCTTCGAATTCCCTCTTTGATGATGGCTAAGATCGCAGCCCTCATCAGCGCACTTCTCGCATCTGTTCCGTTTTCTGCTGCCCAACTGGATATTCTCGCCCAACTGGCCGGCAAGAAATATTTCGGGACAGCCACAGATAACCCTGAACTCACAAATGCTTCTTATGTCGCTCAGCTGGGAAATACTCTGGACTTTCATCAACTGACTCCCGTACGTGATTTTACGACTATATTGCGCTTTTTCTCTGGGTTGACACAACGTTATTCTAGGCGAATAGCATGAAATGGGTTCGTGATTACGGCTCTGTTTTTTTGTCAAAATTAATACCCGACGGCTAGGATGCGACCGAACCTTCGAGAGGTGTTTTTACCTTCAATGCCGGCGACGCGATCGTCGCTCAAGCAAAAGCACATGGCCAGCTTATGAGAGGTACGTACTGTCTTTTCTGCTATTCGTTACGTCGTTCTGACATTTTTTTGCTAGGGCACAACTGTGTTTGGCACAATCAGCTGCCAGCTTGGGTTACAGCAGGAAATTTCGACAATGCTACCCTCTTGTCAATAGTAGAAAATCATTGCGGTACCCTGGTTGGACACTACAAGGGCCAGATGTAAGTGTTTACCGACCTACGACAGTTCTGCGTGTTTTAATTCATCTTGGCAGTTGTATGTTTTTTGAACTGTGTCAATTGTTTATTTTAGCTAACCGGCGGCGATAGTGAGCTGGGACGTCATCAATGGTACATTTAATTATGCACGCCGCGGTCTTACTATTTTGCTCACATGTATTGAGTAGAGGCCTTCAACGACGATGGAACCTTCCGCCAGTCTGTATTCTTCAATACTACTGGTACCGCCTATATCAAAGTTGCACTTCGAGCCGCTCGGGCAGCAGACCCAGCAGCGAAGCTATATGTCAGTTTATAAATAGTGAATGAAGTCTGGGTCACTTACACGTTGTCTCGTCCAGATCAATGATTTCAACGTCGAAGGCACAGGTGCTAAATCCACGGCCCTCGCCAATTTAGTGAAAGAATTACAGGACGAAGGCATTCCCATCGATGGCATTGGCGTGCAGTCGCATCTCATTGTTGGCGAGGTCCCTACAACGATGCGGCAAAATCTGCAAAATTTCGCGAATCTCGGGGTCGAAGTTGCACTCACGGAATTGGACATCCGAATGACGCTTCCTGATACGCCTGCTCTCAGCGTACAGCAAACCAAAGACTATGAGACGGTCATCTCGGCATGCAGGACGGTCTCCGGGTGCATTGGGGTTACTCTTTGGGATTGGACAGACAAAGTACGGTATTTCTGGTTCCTGCCTGAAGTTCTGCTGATCTGTCCTAGTTTTCCTGGGTACCCGGAACTTTCGCTGGTCAAGGCGATGCCTGTCCGTGGGACGCGGTCAGTCGTCTTTATGTATTTGGATGTTTTATCCTGACTTCAGAATCCCAGAACTTCAATAGGAAGCCTGCTTACCTAGGGATTGTCAAGGGTTGGCTACCGTAAAGCGTGTCAAAAATACTTAACGATGACGAACAATTTTATTTATCTCCTTTCTTTCTTTCTTTGGGTTGACAATCTGAATATACACACGCCGCACCTTGATTGCTCTATCTCTCAAAGCCGTTCAAACGAGGATCCTTTATGCGCCATACCGGGTCCAGGTATGTCCTGAGGTTTTAGAGCCTTTCAACTGTTCGAGTCAGGTCAGAGCTATTTAAATCGGTCTAAACCAAACCCGCATTCTCATTCAAACTTCCGCTTGCACCAGATATAACTTGCATTACTTTGTCTGCTACATAGCCGGAAACTTGCAACTGGTCCTTGGGCTGATAACTCGTTTGGTGGGATCATTCAGAACTTCTATAGCTTTTTTTCTGTGCTAAATGCGAAAACATTTTATGCAGATGTGGATTTCAACCCCATGACTACTGAAATCAGAGAAATTTATGCCAAAACTTCTTTTTGATGATGATCCGTCCATCCACAATATCGGTTTCCGGGATTGCCTCAACTTCGGTCTTCCGAATACTCCAGTTCTGGAGTCATGCTGGCTATGGCTGCGTCGATGCAGCTTCGCTCTACTCTGCCAGTGTCATGTACCATTGTCTCACGAATGTGCGACTGTATTGGCGAAACTTTGGTATAGGTCCGTCTGTAATCTCATGTGTCGACCAACGTCATTGCTTTTTTAGCATCGGCTTTTTTTACTGGGGCGGTATAAGAGTTGAAAATGTCTGAATCGTCTGCGCTACTACTTTGACTGCATTCAAAATGCCCGAACTTGCAGCACTTTTTGCCTTACTTCTCGTTTCTCTCCCATTCTCTGTTGCTCAGCTAAATACTTTGGCACAAGCTGCAGGGAAGAAGTACTTTGGAACGGCAACAGACAATCCGGAACTCACCAACACCGCCTATGTCGCTCAGCTCGGAAATACAGCCGATTTCCATCAGCTTACAGCGGTATGTTGGCTCGTAATTTCACCGGATCCTTCTGACTTTGTTTCTTTTTCAAGGCCAATAGTATGAAATGGGTGACTAATATATTTGCATCCCCCAGGCGAATATACCGATCATTTAATGCTATAGGATGCAACCGAGCCTTCGAGAGGGACTTTCACTTTTAGTGGCGGCGATGCAATCGTAGCTCAGGCTCAGGCTCATGGCCAACTCATCCGAGGTAGGGCTACTTAAATTTTCATTATACATGTTTCATTTAATTCTCGTCTTATACACAGGGCACAACTGTGTCTGGCACAATCAGCTTCCCAGCTGGGTGACGTCCGGAGGTTTCAACAACGCAACCCTCCTATCGATCGTGCAAACCCACTGCGGCACTCTTGTCGGAAATTACAAAGGAAAAATGCAAGTTTCTTTATGTGTGCAGGTTATCCTCGTCAACTAACGACGATGAAATTTTATAGTTTGAGTTGGGATGTCATTAATGGTACCTGGCCGCTTGCATAAACCTCCAAGATGTTCTTTCAACTGCATTTGCACAGAGCCGTTCAACGACGATGGGACCTTTCGGCAGAGTGTATTCTTTACCACTACCGGCACGGCGTATATTGCAACCGCACTGCGAGCAGCCAGAGCGGCTGATCCAGCTGCAAAGCTCTATGTCAGTTATCCTCGACACTTAGTTGAATGTTGCCCTCTCCTGACGTCCCTTTGACAGATTAACGACTTTAACATTGAAGGCACAGGCGCCAAGTCAACCGCGATGGCCAATCTCGTCAAACAGCTAAAAGCAGAAGGCGTGCCCATTGACGGAATCGGCATTCAGACACATCTCATCGTTGGCGAAGTTCCGTCAACGTTCCAGCAAAATTTGCAGAACTTTGCGAATCTCGGAGTGGAAGTCGCCATTACTGAACTGGACGTTCGCATGACGCTCCCAAGCACCGCGGCGCTCTTGGCTCAACAACAGAAGGACTATCAGACAGTGATTGCGGCTTGCAAGGCCGTGTCTGCTTGTGTTGGGGTCACTCTGTGGGACTGGACTGACAAGGTGGAGTATCCTTTATAACGCGAATCTAATTCTCGCTAATGCCGTGCCACAGTTCTCTTGGGTCCCGGGAACTTTCGCCGGTCAAGGTGCTGCTTGCCCATGGGACGAGGTTAGTTTCCTATCTTCAACACAGTCACCAACTGACCGCCACTCTTCTCCATTCCAGAACTTTGTCAAGAAATCTGCGTACCAGGGAATCGTGAATGGCTGGAGTTAACTTACTAATTACATATTGAAGATGATCCTAAGTATGAAGAAATGTATCGCCAAAAAAAGTTGTAACCAGGCACTGAATTCATGATGCATCACCGTTTGCAAACTTGAACCTTCTACGCTTGGTCAGTACATTTGAGAAAATCCAGCGTCAGGAGCCATCATGGAACTGGCTGCAAAACGAGGTCGTGTTGTCTATCCGCGGGCATGCCGCGCAAGGTTTACCGAACCGCTAACCTTTACACGTAAAAGGACCAATTGGAGCTTTGCCCACAAGCTTCAGGTTCAGCTGCGGATCTCAATCCCGGTCATCCATCATCTGCTCTGCAGCGCATCAAAACCATTCTTTAAAAAACTATACCCAAGCATATTTTCTGTGCCACCCGGAATCAAGGATGGAAATGATCCAAGAATCAGACAACATGCAAGAGCTCCAAGTGCACTTTTACCCGGAACTTTTTTTGCAGCGCCGAATTTGGATACTGAACATCCTACGCAAAGAGAGCATCACTAGGGTATGATCTCAACTCCACAAAATCCCTCAGGCTTGACTAAACTTATGATTGGAATTGTAACAAGGTCTTAGATGTAGGCTGCGGCGAAGGTCAACTGCTATCAGTCCTCTGCCAGCCCGCTCCATGGCTCACGCCGCCGCCGCCATCCGTATTAACACCCGTCGAGCCTCCGACTCCCAACGACGTGATACCCCCTTCACCTGTATATAACGACGACGACGTACCCAACCTCCATATGACTGAAGTCCACGGCCTTGATGTGTCGTCGGAGGACCTGGCGTTCGCTGTTGACGCGATAGCTCTGCCGAAAGAAGAGATCGAGACGATCGAAAGTCCTGGTAGGCGATGGTATAACCGGGGCGTGCAGCGATGGGAAGAGCTGAGCGCGAAGGTGTGGAAGGGAGGCTTGGAGGTGGTCAACGAGGAGTTTGTGGATATGGAGTGCATTGTGGCAATGGAGGTGTGAGTCGATGCCGAAAGGCTATTTGCTCGAAGAGAGCTTGGTTTCTGACTGGGTTGGAATTGTAGGATCGAACATTTGACAGAGGACATCTTCCCGGCCTTTGCTCCCATGCTGTTGGGGGTGTATCATCCAAAATTCTTCCTCGTGACAACGCCATCCTACACCTTCAATGCTCGATTCACTCCTCCTGACGCCCCAAAATCCGTGAGAAGAGGGTTCCCTGACCCCACCGGACGCACTGATCGCATATTCAGACATAATGACCACAAGTTTGAGTGGACGAAAGAGGAATTCGTGGCGTGGTGCGATGAGACGGCCAAGGAGTGGGGATATGATGTTGAGAGAACAAGCATTGGCAGGCCTCTTGATCTTGACCCCTGGGGAAGAGACGAGGAACTTGAGGGCGCGACCTCTGTTGTTGCATTCCGAAGACGGGAGGATGTGGACAGCAAGAAGAGGGAGGAACGAGGACGGGCAAGGATAAAGGAGCTGACTTTCGACAGCCAACCTCATGAGGCGTTGGCTAGTCACAAACACCTGGCCAACTCTGCGTCGATGAAACCGGCGTCCTTGGAGAAAATTGGGGACTGTGTCAAAGTCAAGATGGAAGAGTTCCGGGAAGCCTTCATGAGGGTGGAAGAGATTTGGTTCGAGCCGGATGTTGCTACCATGTGTGGAGGTTGGATTGAGCTACTCGTTCGGGCCGTGGAACAGAGCCCACATCTGAACTTGAAGAGAGATGTCGATGGCGTTTTAAAGAAGCATAGCAATATGTGGAGCATCGAGCTCATCGGAGGGGTCGCCAATCCGTCGCATCTTTGGCCTGCTGAAGGTGATACCAGTTCTGAATTTATCCCGGTCGACTGGACGCCTGGAGAAGGTCCTCACGAAGGCTGGGAAGAAAGTGACGCCGATGGGTCGACTGGAGTAGAAGGAGACGTTTCTGCAAACACGTCGGACGATGACGGGGAGGACGAGTCGGATGGCGGGACTTCGAGGTGGAAGAAGGGATCTGGCTGGAATACGTTGTCAGTGGAAGAGGTAAATGAGAAAACCGCATCTGATTGGGCTCGGTCTGGAGATTGGGGTGCTAGTGGCTCAAGCGCGGGTGGTTGGGGCGACGTCCCTCATAGCGCAAATAGTTCAACTGCAGGCTGGGACGGAGACGAGAGCGACGATACAACTGGTTGAGGGCTACATTTATTTTTGATTTGTCTTCATGGCAATGAGATGATATTATGGGAATTGTCCACGAAGTAAAAATGCTACAATACTGGGGAGGGCGTCAAGATCAGCGCTGCAATAAACTGAGTAATTCATACCTGGTATAAATACTCTCTTAGAGGAACCGATGACTCTAAAGCTACTTCTTCCCGGAATGGATTGGGGCTACGGCAAAAGCAAAGCATATAAGTTTCGCATAAGAAGGCATAATATTCCTTCTTACAAATAAGAGGGTGTAACTGAGCCATATAGGTTACCATCCACATGAGATAGCAGGCTGCAAACGTCAACATCAAGGCAGTTCGAATGGTCCTGAAGTTGAGTTCAGAATGGTACATTATAACAAATGGTCGACCCTTACACTTGTTGAGGACCTTTCGGCGTGAAAA
The DNA here is from genome assembly GCA_023014335.1 of Galerina marginata. Taxonomy (NCBI): domain Eukaryota; kingdom Fungi; phylum Basidiomycota; class Agaricomycetes; order Agaricales; family Galerinaceae; genus Galerina; species Galerina marginata. The sequence goes on from JAECYW010000004.1 coordinate 3,552,209, forward strand.
GAGCTGCCGCCGTCATCAACGCGATGGCGATAACGAACATGAAGAGGACGGGGAATAGTGTCGCCATGGTGGGTATGGAGTGACAAGGAAGAGTAGGTGAGCGCAGTTGGCAGTAGCAGCAGCGTGGGACCATTTTGCCGTATCCGTAGATCCAACATACACATCAATTCCTTCCTTTCGCAACCGTGACCGTTCTGCGTTCACCACCCGTCTCTCTTCTCCAATTTCGATGGCTGAATGTCCTCCTGCGAAGGCTGGTACTGCACAGGCGCAAAGAAATTTATTTTGCGTTGAATATTACAACCTTTGCTCCTCAAAAGTCTGACTTACACGACTGCACCATTAGGCGCTGAGGGCCTGAGGCTACGAATCTAAACTGGTGCCTTCAGCAACGTCGTAGATGCGAATCCGTCCATTATTGCTCTACAATCATTGCGGAACATAAGGTGAATTGTTTCAGTCATTTTACAACCTACCAATTGTTGAAATTCATAAATTACGTTACAGACTTTGGTCGTTGTCATTGACCATACCCGTTTAGTCGCACTGTCGCAACCTCTATTTTTCTAAAGTCGAACTTTGCGCAGCAACCTTCGTGGTGGCAGATCTCTGGTTTCAATAGCAAGGACATCAAGGTCACTGGTACAGTGACACTTATTATAGTCTCGCCAAATAATAATAGCATTTCTAGGTCAGAGTATTCATGGTGGTTCTGGAGTTCTTATCCACACTGTGTGAGAATTTCTCAGATCATTGATTGACATTTATGCTTCTTGCTTATTTTCTACTCGCAGGCTTGACCCAATGTTAGTCCAGGCCATAAGTCGCTTGACCGGGAGACTATGTCCCGGAAAGTTGCCAGCTCGATGACAATTACTCCGTAAACGTGATTGCCTGTGCCTGTCGAGTAACCGTCACAATCCAAGTTGACATTCTCTCAACCAAGGCAATTCGTCTTACTTAAAAGACCTGAACCCAGCGGGTGTATCGATAAAGCCTTGGCAGCATGTCCTCACCAAGTTCACCGGGGCCATCTATTGTTATAATCGGAGCAGGGTGAGCATCGGGACGTGTTCGTGTTCTGTTTTCTTTCTGCTCATCATTCTTTTGCGATAGTTTCGGGGGGATAGCGGCAGCCATTAAACTCAAGAAGCAAGGTGTCAAGAGTTTTACAGTACGCTGGACTCATTTGCATCCGCAATAAACATATTTCCGATCCAGCACTTGTAGATTTTCGAGAAGGCATCAGAAGTTGGCGGAACCTGGAGGGTAAGGTTTCTTCACAATACGTGTTGTCATTCAGACGAATGACATTCACATTGCCAGGACAATACCTATCCAGTAGGCTCCACCCTTCCCATTCTAATGCCGACGACATTCTGAATGTTGACAGGGTTGCACATCTGACATCAGCATTCATTTCTACTCCTTATCTACGGATCTGAACCCCGACTGGGACCGTACATGCGCATACCAGCCTAGCATCCTCGCGTACCTCAAAACCGTCGTGGATAACCATGGCCTTGCGCCCCATGTTGTATTCAACACTAAAGTCATTTCTGCGGAATGGAATTCAGCGACTCAAGCCTATACCATCACCACTGAAGATGTAGCCTCTGGCTCTCGGAGCACACGGGTTGCTAATATCGTCATTTCCGCTCAAGGTGCCCTCAGCGTACCGAAATATCCTAACATTGCGGGCTTGAAGGATTTCCAAGGACCTATTATGCACACGGCGACTTGGGACAAGGCCGTCGACCTTCGTGGAAAGAGAGTGGCTGTCATTGGAAATGGATCATCTGCGTTAGTTTTCCTTGTCGGTTTCATTGGTGCACTAGTTAATTTGTATAGGCAGTGCACAGACGGTATCACGTATAGCATACCTCGACGGCATACAACTCACGCAGTTCGTTCGAACACCAAATTGGATGTTGCCTGCCGTAAATGTTTACTCTTTTCCATGTTGTTTTTACTAACTATGGCATTTACCTAGTCGTCTGTTAATATTACTCGTCCCTTTCACTGGGTGTTCAGATACATCCCATTCTTGGCACGGTCTTTTCGATGGGTCTTGTTTTGGGTGGTGAATAGCGTCATTCTTGTTGTGCTCCTCGTTGAATCTAACTGTGCCTCCCAGTCCGAATTTTACTATTTGTCAATATTCAAATTGCATTTTATGCGAAAACCTCTCTTGATGGTTAGTTTCTTTCTCGACCTTTAGTCATGCCCTCAAACCATCCTCTCGTTCAGCTCGCGAAGAACTTTATCCAGATGAATGCTCCGAAAGAATACCTCCCTTTATTGCTGCCTCAATTCCGTAAGAATGTCATCTCGCAACTATCTCAGCTCACTAAAACTGGATCTACTCCAGCGGTCGGCTGTCGACGCGTCGTCTTCGAAGACCGCTATTTACCGGCATTGCACCTTCCGAATGTTTCGTTGAGATCAGGAACTGAGATAGCTTCCATAGTGCCTGACGGAATTATCATGCAAGACGGTAAGTGTTTGGCCCTCGCTACTGTTGCTTGTCACTAACAAGTGAGATAGGCACGAAAATAGCCCTCGATGTTATTATCTGCGCTACAGGCTTCTCTGCTGTGAGTGCAGCAGCTTTATTTTGTCTACTTTCATTAACTCCTGGCCGCAGGGAAGTTTACAGTTCCTTGTCCGTGGGGTGGATTCGACCCTCCAAGAATTTTACGATAAAAATGGTGGGCCGATTGCATACCTAGGGTTAACAGTGCCAGGATTCCCAAATCTCTACCAACTGTTCGGTATTTGTCTGGCCTGGATTCACGCCTTTTGGTATAACTGATCTTGTGAAAGGTCCCAATACTACCACAGGTTACACATCAGTAATATTCACCATTGAAACCCAGGTTTATCTTTTCCTTGCGGTGGATCTCCACAAAATGCTCACATTGTCTTTTGCACCGAGGTGGATTACATGATGCAGCTAATCAAGCCAGTGCTCGAGCAAAAAGTGTTGTCTTTTGATGTGACTCCGGAGGCGAACAACAGGTACAACACAAAGCTTCAAGGGATGTTCAAGGATTCAGTCTTCACATTCTGTGGATCGTGGTACCGTGCTGGTGGGAGTGGAAAAAATGTCATGGCTTTCCCCAGTGTGTCTCAACCCAACCTCTAACCATTAAGCGAGGCTGATCATGCATTGCAGGCACCATGATATTATTCTGGTGGTGGTGTCGAAGTGTGGTTTGGAGTGACTATGAAGCAATTGGCCCTAATGGCAGGCAAATGAAAGATGTTTCTATCCTTGGTGCAAGCTCAAAGCTGGTTGCTGCTGCGTATACTGCTGTTTCTTGTGCTGCTCTAGCCTTGGCCTATTTGGCGTCTCAACACTAAAAAATGAATGTTCTAGTCACTAGATTCTATGAATACACCTATCTGTCTTTGTTTGACTCGTTCAAACTTAGGACCGAATACATGACAGTTTCGTCAGCGTATGCGATCTTCAAGGTCTTTCTTTTTCTCGATTTGAAAGGTTCAGTAGAATAATGATAATAACACTAAAAAATTGAATCCACCAGAAACATTTTTATGAAGTGAACCCAGCAATAATTCCATCGTATGCAGGCTTTTTGACCAGATTCTGGGAGAGAAAGTCACTAAAGGAGAATAGGCAGAGTGGAGTACGAGACTAACTTCGTCCCATGGACAAGCAGCACCTTGACCTGCAAAGACCCCTGGGATCCACGAATGCTAAAATGACACAATGAGAAACTCTCTGATAGAGAACACAGAACACAGAAAAGAGCGAACCCGATCAGTATAGTCCCAGACAGTAACGCCAACACATCCAGGGACATTCTTGCAAGCCGTGATGACGCTCTGATAATCCTGCTTTTGTTGCAGGAGTAGGGCATCGGTAACAGGCAGGTTCATGCGGATATCGAGCTCAGTAATCGCGACTTCGACGCCTAGAGCAGTAAACTGTTCTATCGTAGCCTGCATGGTGGAGGGAACCTGACCGAGGATGAGGTGGCCTTGTATTCCAACGCCATCGATGGGCACGCCTTGGGCCTTGAGCGACTTGACGAGGTTGAGCATGGCGGTGGACTTCGATCCAGCCCCTTCGATGTTGTAATCGTTTATCTGTTGACGGAGTCAGTAATCGTAAAAATCGGCAACAAACAATTTAAAACAGACATAGAGTTTGGCGTTTGGATCAGCAGCTCGAGCAGCCTGCAGGGCAAGAGCTACATAGCCTTCGCCAATGGTATTATAGAAGACGTCTGAGCGCCAGGTGCCATCGTCGTTGAATGGCTCTGTACAGAAACTACATTAAACGATTGTCTGAAAATCAAGTGAAGGTCGCAATATACCGTTGATAACATCCCAGCTATCTATAAGATGTGTTATCAAAGATCAGTGAGATATAGCAAGAGACATACAGCTAAGAGGGCCCAGTCAGTCAAACGTTCCTACTGTATTGATTTCGAGAATAAACTCACATCTGTCCTTTGTAATTGCCTACGATCGTACTGCAGTGCGTGGTAACAATGGACTGGAGAGTCGAGTTATCAAAGTTGCCTGCTGTAACCCAGTCAGGTAATTGGCTGTGCCAAACACAATTGTGGCCTGAGGGCGAGTCGTTATAGAAGATTAGAAATGAGCCTAAGTGCCGAAGTGCTTACCTCGGACGATCTGTCCATTCTTCTGAGCGAGTTTGACAATAACATCCGAACCAGAAAAGTCAAAAACTCCTCGAGTTGGCTCAGTGGCGTACTAAATAATTCAACGTCGTAGGTTAAGGCTCATATATCGATGGACATATGTTCAAAGGCGAACCCATTTCAGAGTATTTCCCTGCATGAGAAAATAAGGAAACGCAATGTGATTGTCTAAAACGTTTCGGTGCTTACGGGAGTAATCTGCATAAAGTCGCTTGTGTTGCTCAACTCAGCAACATACGGGAGGTCGGTAAGCTCCGGGTTATCAGTTGCAGAGCCGAAGTAAAGCTTTCCAGCAATTTTCACTGCAGCGGCAACACCAATAGTCGCGGTCGAGGAAGGTGCCGCCGACGTACTAGTTGAACTGCCAGAAGTAGTCGTGACAGTGGAGGTAATAGTCGCCGTAACTGTCGCCGTAATCGTGGTTGGGGCAGCTGTGGCGGTTACAGTGGATGTGATCGTTGTGGTCGGGACAGGAACAGGAGTACCCTGTTGAATAATTCATTAGCGACACACCAGACTAGATGCAATCGAGACAAACATTGCCTGGGATACATTGTTCAAAGTACGAAGAACAAGTGAATCCAGAAACACAAGTCTAAGCAAAACAGATTTAGCATAAGATTATGGTTGCAAGGAGAGGTTGTGTGCTCACCGTTTCCCCCGCCCAGCCGATACCGCCGCCTAAATACGTAAGGCAATGAATATTTGAAGGAATCCGTGCACTTTTGAAAAAATCCGAACTTACATTGCTGCCATGCTCCGGCTTGGGCCCTTACGAGCGGAAGTAGAGCAAGAAGATATGCAACCTTGGCGATCGTCAGTTCCATCGCGTCTTTTGATTTATGGGGTGTGGAACAGAATATTGCCTTACTTATATCATCCTAATGCCATAGGACCATTTCAAGGTATGGAGAAGACATGTCGGCGTTCACATGAACGAGAGTCGTTCAGGTTTGCCAGCTGTACTTTGAGTTTCATGTGTTCTTTTTTGCAGCATCGGTGTAATTGGCAATGACAGGCCTTCGTTTGTTGAACAGCTGCTAGGTTTATCCGTTGAAAGCGAGCAGTGTCGATGGCTGGCCGCCGAGTCAATGTGATCATGGTTGTTGAAGGTGAAGGTCGAAAGTGATCTATTTTGGAACATTTTGCCCGATTTGGACCGCGCCATCGGCCCTCCAGAAATATTTCGTCGATCGGAAATCATAAATACTCAGTGGAATTAGAGAAAAATACTGCAACGAACAAGAAACGCGGGCTATCACAAAGAATAGGCTACGGAAATGGAAGATTGAATTAACCTCGGACAAAAGTCGGTATCACGAACCGGCAGATGTTATCGAAGTCAAATGCCAACTTGAAATAAACGAGCAATAGCTGGAACAAGGCTTGTAACCCAACTTGCGGGATAAATTTAAGTAATGGAATTTATCCTTCTTCTTATAGAGGTGTAGCGCAAACTGAGAGTCGTAATGTTATTGGGTCCGATAATTGCAGGCCAATACCATATGAAAAGACCCGCTCATTTTTGAACGCCATGACCGATGGATGTCTTCTATGGTCCTTGTTTTGAAGCGGCCACAGTACCTTCTACTTTCTTTCCTGACACGATCGAAAACGGCGCCTCTTGCGCGCCAGGTTAAAGCCACACTTCGACAGCTAACCAATTTGCCCTTCCACAGACCAGAGTGTCCATTCGCCAGCCATCTTAATATCGTGTTCATTAACTTCAAACGATTTAGGGACCATACAGTGCATCCAACGCCTTACAAGATTGCGCGTTGAACCTGAGGAAGGTAACCAGGTTCTTGCCGTGAGCATTCCTTCCCTTGAACATCTCGATATTCCATGGAAATATTAGAAGGATATCCTGACTCCTTCCTGACGCTCTGCAGCACGATTAGAAGTTGTTGGTTAGTCTTCCTCCTTATTTATCAAGTCAGCACTCATTCCGCGCCGTTAAGAGAACAGCATACTCACACTGGAAGCCTAATGCATGATTATTTGACTTTTGACCTCTCTATAATTTTAGCTGTTCTTGCCATTTTCATACTTTGCGGTGACCCCACTCGCTTGAAGACAAATTTTGGTTGCCACATCAACGATAGATCGCAAGAAGAATTCGGAGTCGGCGGCCAAGTATTCGCCGCATGTGAGAAAGCTCGAAAACAGGAGTTCAAAGTCGCAGTCCCGCCAACGATGAGGACCTCAAATATGAGATTTGGTCCTATCTACCAGCTCCAGGTCGTACGTAGACAGAGCAGACTGATTGATTCAAAGTCAAGAATACTTATCATTCGTTATGAAGTAATGTGAATGCAGTGAGCCCGCTACTCGAGTACTGCCACTGGCACAGTGCCACCAGTGGCCCGACACGAAGAAGAGTGAAATAGAAATTTCGCAAAACGAAAAAAGTGATGTGGCCTGCTGAGCAAAAGACAGCGCTTGGCCGAGATCCTATTTGCAGGCGGGGGGGTCTAGTCAGGAGTTCTGGACGAATCGATGGACGATGAAGGAGGATATCAACGTCAGGTTCAGGAGTTGGAACTTGGCGAATGGTTCACGAGGTTGGTGATTACGTCAGGCATCCCTCTCTTGATTTCCTACCTCGGCCACGGGAGCGCGCTCAAGTTCGACCATTTGCATTCGTTTACATTCTTTTTGAACTAATAAAGAATGTTGCAGAATTCACTCTGAACTGCTTTAGAGACTTTATCTCAAAGGATTTCCTCCTGGCGAACGGATCCTCGATTCTCGAGGATCGCCTTGTCATCCGAGTTGGCACCTTCAAGTCGTAGCAATCCCAAGACCACTGGCAGATGCACAAGAAGAAGTCGACGAAGCTGAAGGCCCATTTATTTGCACTATGGACGCACCACGCCGCTTCACATTTCTACCAGAAATCCGTGACATGATTGTCGACATTTTGGGAGGTGCAAACGAAAATTTCACCATGAGAATACTGGCACAAACGCACAGTTCTTTCCTCCCCCGATGCCGGTATTACCTCTTTTCGGTGCTTAACCTCGTACCTTGCGGTGCCTGCCGCAGTAATCTCGATGTTGTCGCTTCCCCGCACTGCCCAAAGAAACTGGAGAACATCGCCAATCTTTTCAAGAACAACCCTCACCTGGCCATCTATGTCCGGCGCTTTACCTACTGGCTACCTTCTCATTTAGCATATGATAGCGAGCACTTGCAGATCATTTTGGGGAGCCTGTCGCGCGTACAAACACTTGAGCTCAACAGCGAGCATACTATCTCCCTGACAAACATGCTTGTCGACCGAACATATTGGTCAGCTCTGCCCCCAACTATACGGGTGGGCCTAGAGAAGGCTTTGCGCTCCCCATCACTTATCAAATTGGTGATAAACTTTACCTCCGACTTTCCGCTCAAGGTTCTGGCAACCTGCCAGAATCTATCCTATTTGGACCTCAACCATGTCTGTTTCCGAGATATTACTGGCTCTGATGACAAGAGAATGGCATTGCATGGTTCTTCGTTACGTCTACAGACCCTCAAGAGCTTTAGTTCATTTCCAGCCATTAGGACTTTGACTTCGTCGAAACTTGTTGAAGCCGGAATCATTGACTTTACTCATTTAACTACCCTGTCAATTTTGGATCGCGATGGTAGAGCTCTTCGAGCCACAGCCACTACTCTTTTGAAGTTTTCAAAGTGCGTTGGGACACTACATTATTTCGGTTTGTTATATTATCGCTTCAAGCGGATAACGACTCACTTTTTCATCTGTTCACCAGTACTGGATGCGCGCCTAAATCATTTTTGTGATATCCTCACCAGTGGCGTACTAAAGACTTTGAAAGTACTGAGGGCAGTCATCCCATTCAAACAGGAGACATCTTTCCAAGACCCACTTCTCGACCTAACTGACGAAATTGAAAAGTGGGGAGGGAAAAATGCTCTGGAACGAATTGATATCGTCGTTTACGTCCAGAAAAATATGCACGTCACCTTCCACTCTGGAAGTTGGAAAAAACTCAACAACCTTGAAACAACTCAATGGTTTCCATTTCTGAAAAGGGTTTCACTGATCATAGTTTTTACATCGCCGTCAGCACAATATATCGAGGTACTAGAGAAAGATCAAGCCACAGTGTTTGAGAAACTGAGAGCAAGTCGCGAAATTGTATTCAAGTTCAAGGCTGAAACACGCAATATCCCGAGTGAGTTGCTCATAGTAACTTTTCGTGACTGGTTTGACCCAATTTGCAGGACTTTCTTCTCTGGTGGCATAGTCACACAAAAAGATCCAGTCAATGCCAGGTGGCTTATGGAATGATTATTGTATTTGCTCGGCAGTCTTTATAACAGGATATTTTTATGGGACTCAATAACGTGCGAGAGGGTGGCATAAAATCGGCTGGAGAAGAAGAGATAATTAGGACGAGTTACTGTGATTAATTAGCAGAAATTAGAAGACAGGAGAAGAGGAAGTCGGGTCTAAGTGGAAAGCACATAGCACAGGAAATCACGAAATACCCCAGTACCGTCCCGAGAAAAAATAAATACCAGAAAAAATATTAGAAATTCTGGGCGAATAAGAAGTCAAATATGAATAAAATCACACCTTGCACAGAACATTTCATTGGTACTCCTCAAATCCAATTTTACAACAACCGAGTGTAGTAAGAAGCTACAAAACATTCCAGCTCGTTCGCGAGACACCCGGTAGGAAAATATCGAAGCGGATATGCGAGCTGAAGCGGCCAGATTGCATCCGACAACAAGGCACGAAATTGAAAAATGCGAAAGGTGAAAAATGAAACGAGAAAAGGCAACTAAAAGATGAAAATAAAAAAGAATGCCACGGAGCATAATCAAAGGTAACTATCGAGACGGGCGACGAATGCAGATGAATGACTGAAAATAACGAAAGAAGGCCAGGTTTCAAAAAGATCAGCCGCGTATATTGTCCACCACTCAACCGACCTGAACAAGAATGGAAAATACCCCAGCTTGTCATTCAGGCAACATGGCCAATGTTAGAAAAGAGCAAGCCAGGTAGCAAAGCAGACAAAAAAACAACCTAGACTCCAGCGCAATTTTCGAGCTGGTGCACTTCTTCGAACAAAACCGTAAGCTATGATGCAAGCTGTGGAATGCCAAACTGCAAGGCAAGAAGAGCATTATGTAAAAAAAGAAAAGAAAATGAGAAGACTGCGCTTTGCAAGGGCAGGCTGGTTTGTCGTCCAGCCAGGGAAACAGGTTTCCATTTACAGGATAAGATAACCCAGCTCGACCGCAGAACTTTTCCAAGATTTGAGAGAAAGAGCAAGCCACGTGGTAAAATAAACCACAAAAACCTTCCAGCCCATTCGTCACGAGCTGAGGCTCTTTATCGATCATAGTGGCATCCAGCTGCGCGAGCTGGGGGCTATCAGGTCGTATCCCCGAACAAAGCACAAGATTCAAAAAAAATCACAAAGAAAGTAAGAGGGAAGCGAAACGTGGATCATGGTCGCCTATCTAAAATCCAGAAGAGCTAAACAGGTAAAAGATTCGCAGGAAAGGACGAACGTAGACAGAATGGGAAGAGAATACAGGGGAGGGAAACGTTGAGCCGATGGGCCGTTGAACGGCCTGGCTAAGTTACCTTGCAGAACAGGTTACGATACGCCCCAGCTCGGAATATTTCAAGGAGTTTAGAAAAAGAGCAGCTGAAGTGGGTAAAACAAACCACGAAAACTTCCCCAGATGATTCGCATGCTGGGTGGACTCTTCATCAATCGACAGACCCTGGGTTCGGGCTGGGGCGGGTTAACCCGCGTCCGATGGTAGATCCCCACATTGAAAAGCGAACATAAAAAAGGCGGGAAGACGAAAGTTAAACCGAAATGAAGAGAGAAGCAGGAGAGACATGGTATACACCAAGATCACGACGATCACGCCCGTGCAAACAAACAACCTGAAGAATACGGTTGCATCCAACTGACGAGCAACCCATTTACAATAACCCTAGCAAGAGCGACAAAAAAAAAGGGCAAATGCAAAATAAAAAATAAAGGTCGAGAAGCCACAGACCTCCCCGTCCGGCATGCACAGGCATGATCTTTCCTTTCTCGCACTTCCTGTGCTGCCTATGGGTCTTCCAGAGTCATAGCCAGTGGGATTCACACCGAGTAGGAATGCCAATCCGGTTCTGCAGCCTCGCATGGTTCGGCCCATCGTTATTAACAGCTGGTGGTGTCCCATTCCTTGCGACAATAGCTGCGCCTGTCGCGACTGGAAGGCTGAGCTTAGGTGCTCTCAACTGCCTGAGCAGTTCTGTCGGTGTAAAGATGAGACGGTGGTGTCCGCGGATTACTTTTTGAGCTGGTATCACGGTTGCGGTTGCGGTCGCTTCACGGGGTTGCAAAGACAATCTGGAACCCAGTTGAAGTTAGACGTTGAGGCCATGAGGTTCGGCATAGAAAACAGTGGCAGTTGAGAAGGAGACCAGGGTTACTGAGCGAGCTCGATGTTGGAGTCGGGCTTGAGAATGCGGAGAAGGACAAGGACAAGTGAATAGCATGTGGTATACAGGACAGGGCCGTGGTTTAACGTTTATCAGCCAGCAGTGACCACATCTTCCGCGAGTGTCTCGGCACACCGGCATTGGCGTCGGGCGATGTGCGACGGACAAGAATTGCGCTTAGCTGTAGTGAATGGATGGAGTCAATAGAAAATGTTCAACTTTGATCTCAACTCTCATTATGCAAACCCTGGACCTGGCGGCCTTTCATAGAGTACACCTCGCCGCCCTCCTTCCTCTATACCTATTGTCGATCTGCTGGTGGCTACAGATTCTTCTTGACTCTTTCATCTCCTACGACCGACGTTCACTCTCACGACCATGTTGACACCGTCTCTACCAGCGAACAGTATAGAGGTCTGACGGCGACGCACTGTGTCCCATATTGCAATGCGCGTGTAGGGAATACAACGACTTTGGTTATTTATCCCAAATGAATCGGTACGAAAGCCATGGTATGGCTTTCCTTTACGGACAGTTTTATTATCCTCATCTGTTGAACTTGAAGATCGTTAATTTCCGGGAACAAAGACAGCGTTGGCCTGCGGGGCGTGCACATACATGCATCGGGCGGGCGGCGTGCAATGGCGTGCATGATTAAACGTGAAGTATTTCATTTGTGGTCATTATCAATGATTATCGGCCTGAAATATAATACTACTGGCACAAAGCCGGTGCTGAAAACAACTACGCAGGACAAAAACTGAAGGACATCACAGTACAGTACCAGCCGCCCATAATTCACTCTGGCAAGTCCCCTAGAACGTCCTTCCCAAACCATCGAGCCTCAGAGTCTTCTGCTTCTGGATCTCGCGGAGCCTTGCCATCGGCTAAATCTCTATGATTTTCAACAATGCTGGCTATATCGTCGCCGGCCATATCACCAAGCAGCCTCTCCAACTCAACGGACAAAATCGAACCTCCCGCCGTCCAACCATCCGTCACTTCCTCTGCTACTATTCGCGTCCGCTCCATCTGTTCCACATCTATAGTAATACTGATGCGAGGAACGCCTTTAGGGCCCGGCTTCAACCCTCTTAGGATAAGTTCGACGATGACTGTGTTGTCGTCCGCCGCCCTTGGAGCTATCCCCGCAACGAACTTTATGGTGGCACTTGTTTGGTTGTCCTTGGAAGTCGTGAACATGAGGGTATGGCTAACGGGAAGCGCCCAGTTTCGCTTTATTACTGTCGCGACGAACCCATCGGCTTTGACAATGCCTACACGGAGCGGAGCCACGTTGTAAATGTAAAATTCTCCTGCCTCCCACCGGAGATCTGCTTGGTGATCCTCCAGGGCCCTGGCAGCCGCATACCTCGCAAGGGTACTACTGCTACTCTCGACCAGAATTTCGACTGGCGGCTTAAGACCTTGGAATTTGGATTTCAGCGCATTGACAAGAGGTGATACGAAACAGGGTGAGGAATCGAGAATCAATACGCGTTTCAATGAATGTTCCTCCACAACAATTTTGTAGTTGTGCTCTGGTTGGGGCGGTTGGGGCGGCATGTTCTTTAATGCTGATAAAGCCGGATCCACGAGTTCGGCGACGAGCTCGACAGAGCTAAGGGTCTTGATGGTGATCTCCTTTTCGAGGGCCAGCTCGCGGAAGTTTTCTTCGACCTGCGTGCTTATCAGGCGTGAAGTAGCGGCATCGGATGCAATCTCCAGCACCAGTTCATACTGCGCTTTGTAGTCCACCTGTATCCATGGTTTGGAATACAACACCGTATTTATATTTTCCATGGGCCTGATCCACCGCACTGAAAAGGCAGGCACAGCTTTCGCCGCTTTCACGATTGCTTCACGCTCTTCTTTTGTGAGGAATGACGGCAGAGACAAAGAGATGGCGTAGAATGGACCTCTGATGGCAATGGCGATCTTTTCGAACGTTGAGGTCATATTGGATGGATCAACTATTTGTTCATGGAAAGAATTGTTGAAATTTTCGTCATCACCAGATATCACCTCGACGAAAACCGGACTGCCGGCGTCCAGGTTAATAACTGCGATTCCAACAATGAAAGGCATGCCGGTAGGGGGAGAAAGATGATATGTTGGGATCTGTGGACAATTGATGTTGTATTTTTCATAACGCCCGACCTCAACTCAGTTATGTACCATTTTGCGTAGTCGAGGCTATGCAAGGTCTGCCTCAGGCTAAAATTAGAATAGACCATGTAAGGACAATAGCGAAGTGCTGAAGTGGAATACCCTGGAACACTCTCGTTGATTCTGACGCGCTTTCAGGATCGCTGTCTCAACAAAACTTCGCGTGCGATATTCATCAATTGTTGTCAGGAGGCACACGCTGTATGCCCCACGCGGAGGCCACACAATAGCAGGAATCAATCGATTGCGCCTATCGCAATATTCCAATTCGCAAAGGGCCATATACCGGCCATTATTCCTCGGTGGCAGGAAAGTTCCTGTAACTGCATCGGTTGAATATTGATATGACCGTATTAACCTGGGCATGAATTCTCAGGGTGAGATGACCTTGTAATTACAAGCAATAATATTTCTTGCTCAACCACGATGTGATTACTTTTTTTGCATGAGGCAATCGTTTCATCCGCCAAAGCCGTGATTTCCAAAGTTTGCCCTCCTTCTCATACTAAAATTTAAGGCCATATAAGTGCTCCTTTGTTTTTTCTTGTTTCGAAATTTGTTTCCGATTTTGATGTTGTGGGTCCACGAAGCTTCCTGGAATAAAGGCCGCTCCGGGCGGCAACGAATCGATGTTCCACGCGTCCGATTGAAGTGGCCTGAATTGATATTTAAGCGGCGAGGTTCAACGGAAGCTCTCCAACGAGTGCGCTGGTCGACTCCCACTGTCCAACAAAGCTTAGGCCGACATTCTTCCCTCGTTTTCGAACGAAGTCTCAAGAATTCATTTGCATAGGTTCTGGTAGCCATTGCTAATTATTTTCCATCCTCGCCGTAATCATGCATTCGTTTTTCATTATTTCGTTCCTTGGTCAGTTGGCCATTATCCAATGTACGTCAGATTTTTTTCCGGATGCAGGCTAGTCGTCTCACCAATTTCCTCAGTCTCCGTAGGCATGCCGTTTCATGTGAAAGGACCATCATCTGAAGCTTCTGCAGCCGACAGAGCTAAGGTCCTGCAAGCGGGAGTAGATGGTTAGCCTCGTTTCTCTAGGTTTTGGGATATGATACCGGATAAATTAATACCTAACAGCGGACCAACGCCTTGAAAATGTGCAAAATCTGCTCAATCAGCCTTACCAAATCACCCACCCACATCTTGTTAACGCCTTTGGGCACAACTACAATTACGCCGCCATAAAACACAACGTTGACGCACTTAAGAACGGGAGAGTCCTGGTGAACGATCCTCGCGGCAGACACCAAGGCTATGAATACAATGGCCAGGGCATGACCAACCCAGCCAGCGGGTATGTTGCCTTTGGATCGGCATTTTTCGCTTCCGACCCTTCACTTCGAGCAGGAACAATGATCCATGAAGCGTCGCATGCTCTTTTGAGCACACAAGATAACCATCAAGTGACTACTTGGGGTCGCTATGGCCAGCCAGTCACCGGAACGTACAATGGCTGTACGTCCGTTTCGATGCTTCCCCATAACAAAAATTCACTGTCCGAACAGATGTCAACAGTCCTCATTTCCAATTTTTGAAAAACGTGAACTCGCACAACATGCACACAAATGCAGACTCATACCGCATGCTCGCCCATACATGTACAAATGGTCTCCATGCTCCGCTGTTATCCCGAGCCTTGGCAGAGAGTGACCCTAGAAAGGTGAATCGAATCAGTAAATTAGCGAGTCTTGATGGTATTTACCAATGTCCTTCCAGCGAAGGTATCTTTTTCGAAGAGCCGAAGCCGCCTGCACATTTACGAAAGGTCCTGCAGCACGGGGAAAGGGAAAGTCTTCAAATCCTGCCGTTCATGGAAAGGTTATTAAGTCAACCAAATATGCCAAGAATAGAGCTCACAGTATGAAGTCACGGGTAATTGGCCGCAAAGCTGCTCGAAAGCAGAGGAAAGTTCCAGTATCACGCTCTAAAAAAGGAGTGGGTCGGCCGGAAGCTCACATATAGACAGAATTATTTGTAAAGCAGATCATTTTCGGGCAGACCAGAACTTTCGGTTGCCAAATTCGTTTCAGATTGAACTGGCATGAAGGTGCAGACTAACATGCGGGAGAGTTACGCAGTCGGGGCGGATAAATGACGCAAACAACATGGCCGCCGGTCAATTGAGGAAGCTTCCAGTAGTCGAGTGATGAACGCCGTTCGAATCATACCCATGGAAAAGATGTTTTGATATTTTGATTTCAGCGATGCTCTAGGCGAGAAAGCTATGAAGGAGTCCAAAGGAAAGCCAGCGTAAAACTGACGACCTTAGTCTGAGATCCAGAAGACGATGTTTTAAGACTCCCAGTCTGAGCTGCTTGCGAGCTAAGAGCCCGCGGGACCACTACCTCAGAGATAGACAAAGAAGGGGCTCAGTGAGTATAGCACGCAAGAATTACAACAACTTCCAGGGAAGTCAACAAAAATGGCAGGAGGTCAAAGGACTCGGACGAACCATGGCCAAATGCAGATCGAGACGAAGTTGATTGGCAATGCAGATGCAAGAACCAGGAGGAGAGTTAATTCAGCGGGCAACCCGAAACCATCATCGCAGGCACTCGCAGCGTAGTGTAATAGCTTCAATCAAGAGTAATCCACCAACATCCTCACCGCAGATGAGTCCGTGAGGACAGAGTCAGACGGCAGATACACATTCAGGACCATGGCGAAGGCGAAAGGCAATAGAGTAACGACAAGTGGAGACTCGAGCAATGCCACCCCGGCAAAAAAAAATCACGTGACTTTCGCCCGCATCGCGATTCGCGACGCGTCAACTTCAGTTGCTTAGTTTCATGCGCCTTCTCTGTATATAATGGTATACCTATTCGCCAATTTCTCTTTTCTGCCTTCAATTGGCTGGCCGCTGGTTCCTTGAGGTATATCACCCTCCGGTTTATTTGGTAAAATCATTTTTGCTTCGATTGTGTTGCTATTGCCAATGCACCAATAATTAATGTTAATGACTCGGAGGGACCTGCCTCTGACTTTGCTTGCAAATCAGAAGAAAATTTATCCTTTGCAGCAACTTTGCAGTATTTGTGGTATTGGTTGTTCGTCATTTTAGGATGGCTCTGTACGGACCAAGAATGTTTGGTAATAGGTGAATTAGGGCAAATTCCCAAAGTGCAATCTGCAAACCTTGCTACAGTATTTATATACAGAAAGAAAATTGAAGGACATGGGCAAATCTCGATGATCGGCAATGTTTACATTAAGTTCCATCAACGTCGGGTGACATAGAGAGGGCAAATTATTTAACCAATGCCTCTTGATTTCTTCAAATTGCTTCTCGAGGTCCAAATCAGACAGTGACGATTCGGCGCCCAGCATTTCGTGGGGCCCTATGACCAGGTCGAGATCGAGACGGGCAAGGGAAGGAAAGGTCCCATCTTTCAATAGCTCTTCCAGATTACCAAGGCGTGGGGTGTGGGTCCGGACTATGAGGTGCTTGACAAAAGCTGCGGGAACAGGCATATGCGGAAACGAGCAGTATGTGTCTGACATCTGAATGTTGTGTATTTCCAGGAATTCAATATTTGGGCACAGGCGAAAGTCGAGCTGCACCCGTGGCTCTATACTCGGTCGCGAGACTAAGTAATTATTGTTTTTGAATGGGCGACACATAATTTTTTTGAATATGCTCACCAGGTCGGTGGGCCAAGTAGAGGCGCTTGAGCTTCCTCCCAGACAGAGAAATTAAGGTTTCTATCCCATGCCTTACTGTACTACCGACACCAAAAAAAGTGTAAGGGAACCTCATTTCATTCACGTTGGATAATAACAGGGTTTCTGTGTAAATGGGGTCAATATTTTCCTCGGCGAATGTGCTGTCCGTCTCGAAATATTCAAGTGCTGCGGGTCGGAGCCGGGGGCCAACGAGTGAGTGAGGCTCGAAGGAAGAACAGAAAGACATATGCAGGTCTTTTATGGATGTACCGTCGAGTAAGGTTATAGGAAGCCGGCTGACACCGATGATGTTAAGTTTTTTGAGTCGAGGAGAACGACACAGCGCTGCGAAGGCCGACTGAAATCCTGGGCTGAGGTGGCGCCAGCACATAGTGGACCTGTAGTTCGTCGGCCACTCGCAGTATGGCTTGGGGGATTTATGAACACCGTCGATGGTAAGCTCCATGGGTTCGCCGCTTCCAGAACTCTCGTCGTTTAGGATTTTAAGTATATTGGTAAGTGTTAGACGATAGTCCGTCTCCGACATCTGCTTGTTGTCTTCCGGACAATCGCGACATTTTAGAACACGTCAGATATTTGGGACGGAAATCTCACCGAACTTTATTGTAAACTTCTCGATATATTGAGCGATTCCTCCCATCGGAAAATAGCATTCTGGGGCCATGATAGATTGAAGGGTTTTCGCGTGAGATACGATATCAAGATGTTTACCGTCGTCGATTTTCACGGAGCGAAATAACTTCTTTCGCGAACGGAAGGAAAATGCTTTTGAAACGAGTGCGCAGGAGGTCAAGGTACGTAGAACCAGCTCTGGGGGAAGGCAGTCACTGACAGTGTCTATGATCGCATCGATAAGCTCTTGAGGAAGAGGAGAGGCCATCTTTACTCTCGTGAAGATTATGATAGTTGAAAGCTAAGAGTCGATTCTCAACATCGCAGTTGTCTGGGAGTGTCGCAATGATCATCTTATCAGATTAGATGGAATCACGTCATGTGTCCATCAAATGATTTAGCTTTTCATGGTCAATACGCGGCTTTCTTCGCGTTTCCTCCCTTTCCTTTCTACTCTTTCAGTTCTACTCCACGCGCAGGTCTGCGAGGCGGTACCATATAGCGACACAACCAGCAATTCGCTCGTGTGTTGAAGAGAGGAATCAACAACTGCATCCTCGTGTCGGACGACCTTTCGCATTCCGAAGCTCTTAAACAACTCCTACTCTAATCCAAAGGCGCTGGATATCTCAATTAATTGATAATCAGATTTTAATGCCAACCTCCTTGCCTGGTGTGGTTTCGCGCCGTACTGGCGGATCATTGTTTCGTGGCTTGTCATCTTTGCTCAAAACCGACCTGCAAGGGTGCAAGAGTTATGGGGGACGTATACGAGTAGGAGGCGTGGCAGGGAGGGTAGGGTACCGATGTGTCTCGTCCAGTGCTATTAAGGGCCGCGGTTTGGACAGTATCAACAGGCTAGCACGACCTCGAGGTTCGTCGCATTCCTTGCCGAATGCTCGTGTGCAGTTAATTCCTTTGGGCGGGCTTTCTCCAATTCCTCCACGAAAACACGGATTCGACGCAAGGTTACTGCATTCGCATTCGTGTGTATCTAGAGGGTCAACTCCGAAATCATTGGATAGCAGGTCATTTCAACACATGGCTCCACCACCGGAAGAACCTTCATCTCCAGCTAGTTCTAAAGCCAAAGCTGGTACTTTGAACTCCGTCCCACAACCTCCATCACCACCTTCGCAATCCGCTCCGCCAACCTCAACTCCATCAACTTCTTTGCTTACGTCTTCTCAGACACCGCCTAGTCCTGCGTCCTCAGACTACCCAACCAATGCCCAACAACGGCGAACTGACTGGAGTATCATCAAGCGTTTAATGGTGAACGTCTGGCCGAAGAACGACTGGAAAACGCGCACAACGGTGTTGGGTGGATTCGGACTTCTGGTTGCTGCTAAGGTGTGTTTCTGACTTCACATATGACGTTGAACTTACGCATTGAGCTAGGTGCTCAATGTACAAGTCCCACAAATTTTCAAAGCAGTCGTAGACGCTCTCAACGTCGACATCACGCAAGGAACAACAGCCTGGGTTATTGCTGGGTCGTTGATTCTCGGATGTAGGTTTTTCCATACACAGATGACACCTTATCACGTAAATCTGACGCTTTTTCGCGAAATAGATGGCGCAGCCCGTATTGGCGCGACACTGTCTGGCGAGTTGCTTAATGCGGTCTTCGCCAACATCGGCCAGCGCGCGATACGTAAAGTCGCGAGAGAGACTTTCGAACATCTCCTCCATCTTGATTTGAAATTTCATTTGAGTAGGCAAACTGGAGGGCTGACTAGAGCAATTGATAGAGGTACCAAGTGAGTTTCTCTTTCTGTTCTCAGAAATTGTACAAAAATGCATATCACATCATGCGACGTATAGAGGTATTACGTTCCTACTACAAGCTATAATATTCCGCATCGCGCCTACTGCTTTGGAAATCACTATGGTGTGCGGTATCCTGGTGCGTTCCTCAAACCTGTTTCCTTGGCCCTGACTGAAGCTTCTTGTTTATTTTTCAGACATATAAATTCGGATGGGACTTTGCTGCTATCACTGCCCTGGCTATGGTCGCATATACATGGTTCACGGTGCGCACTACTTCGTGGAGGTATGCTCTGTTTTTATCCCTATGACCTGTGAGGTTAATGGTGACGTTATCTCATTTTCTGTGATACAGGACACGCTTCAGGCGAGAGGCAAATCAAGCAGACAATAAAGCTGCCACTGTTGCAGTAGATTCGTTGATTAATTTTGAAGCTGTCAAGGTCCGCCTTCTTGCTCTCTTGTTTTTTAGTCCACACCCCTCATAATCCCCTTCCCAGTAGCACTTTAACAACGAAAAATACGAAGTTACCCAATACGACAAGCATCTGGAGGACTACGAGAAAGCTAGCGTAAAGATCACGACATCGCTGGCATACTTGAATTCTGGGCAGAATATCATCTTCTCGAGCGCATTGACGATGGCCATGTTCTTAGCCGCGCAAGGTGTTGTCAATGGTGAGTTACCATTTTCATTGTCTTTCCAATTTTACACTGTCATTAGGCACGATGACGGTTGGCGATCTGGTCATGGTCAACCAGCTAATCTTCCAGTTATCGTTGCCCCTTAATTTCTTGGGCACGATTTATAGGGAAATGAGACAGAATTTACTGGATATGGAGGTATTGTATAACCTCGTCGAAGAGAACACGCCTGCAAAGGTCCGTCCCCATTGTTGAGTATAAACCATTTAGAGTTAAACTCGCGGTGATATAGGATGCAACAAATGCGAAAGCGCTGCAGCTCAATGGCGGCTCGATCAAATTCGAGAATGTCGCCTTTGCCTACCACCCGGAGCGTCCCATCTTCCGCAATCTCTCTTTCACAGTACCTGCCGGAAAGAAAGTCGCCATCGTCGGCCCATCGGGATGCGGCAAATCTACTGTCTTCCGCCTCCTCTACCGGTTCTACGACCCGTCCGCTGGGTGGATCTCCATCGACGGCCAGGATATCCATCAGGTCCAACTCGAGTCGCTTCGGAGAGCGATTGGGGTCGTGCCCCAGGATACGCCGCTGTTCCATGCGGATATTATGCATAATGTCCGGTATGGAAGGCTGGACGCGAGCGACGAGGATGTGATGGAGGCTGCGAGGAAGGCGAATGTGGATGAGACAATTAGGAAGTTGCCCGCCGGATATGGGACTATGGTGGGCGAGCGGGGGCTGATGATAAGCGGTGGAGAGAAGCAGAGGCTGGCTGTTGCGCGGGTGATGCTGAAGGATCCTCCCATTTTGTTCTTTGATGAGGCGGTGGGTCTTTTCCTTTCCTTTCATTTTTGCAGCAGGCTCATTTGCTGTGTTGTTTTCATGGGGTAGACGTCTGCTTTGGATGCGCACACGGAGTCGGAGCTTATGAAGAACATCAATACTGCTTTGTTGGACAAAGCCCGCACGAGCATATTTATTGCGCATCGGCTGCGCACTATTGTTGAAGCTGGTGAGTTTCTTTTTCTCCTTTTTTAGCAGAACTGAAAAATTCTTATTGCAATAATATCCGCTTGTTATAGATTTGATTATCGTTCTCAGAGAAGGCGAAGTAGTGGAACAAGGTACACACGAGCAGTTGATGAAGGCGAGAGGGCTGTATCATAGTATGTGGCTACAGCAGGCGTCGTTAGAGGATGAGCCAGAGTCCTAGAGTTTCTATATCTGAGGAATAAGCTGTTTAACTTACAGACTATAGACTCATTAGAGTACTTTCGAACTTTCAAAGGGTCGCTTCATTTTCTCACGCGTGATAATTTTGAAATCGTTGACTCGGACTTTGGCCCCTCCTCTCTACTTACCACAACTATGGTTTATCTTAAACCTACGGTCTATCTTATAATCCTCTCCTGAAGAAACGAGATAACCCCTAAAGCTGAAGCGTCGTCAACATCAAGCTTTTCAAGTCAATTAGGAACGTGGAACTTGCGGCCCTCTCGGAATCTACTGACTCTCGCAGGGAAACGCTTCTCCTCATTCAGCACTGTGGATCCTCGGCTCTACAGTTGTGCACCGCTCTCACATAAGTAAATGTGGCATAGGAGGGCGGACGAGCACTTCTTCCATCGCGAAGCTTTTCGGACTAGTTCTACTGCCACCAGCCTGAAATTAAAGGCTAAGCGTATTGAACGTCTACTGAGTATACAAGCTTCCTCCCCAATTCTGCCTATAAAAGCTGGAGCACCGACTGTTATTTTGGACAACTTCAGGTTCAAGTTGCCTATTCATTGAACATCCAAGAGAAGTAAATATTGTGATTTTCAGGATTCCTTTGACTTACCCTGC
The DNA here is from genome assembly GCA_023014335.1 of Galerina marginata. NCBI lineage: Eukaryota > Fungi > Basidiomycota > Agaricomycetes > Agaricales > Galerinaceae > Galerina > Galerina marginata. Next base: position 3,574,123 of record JAECYW010000004.1, read on the forward strand.
TTCATTGCAAATCCGCAGGACTGCTGTAAGAGATAAACTATGGTCATTTTCAACGGTTTCAAGGCCCTTGCATGCTCGGTCATCTGCCTTCCATTTTTCCTTGGTCTGGTCCTCAACACCGGCGTCGGGAATGTTGGTGCGATTCCTCAGTCGACTGTCCCGCCCGAGTTCCAATGTGATCGAAATTGTTATCCATGGTATACGCCATGCAATGACATTTCATACTCGGTGCAAGAACCATCTGGGTGCTATAGGTGTTGCCTGAAGCCGACAACGACGTCTACCACCACGAGCTCGACTGATGGTCCGGCAACTACATGACACAACAACTATCTGGTATATCCCCTACATCTTGACCATATTCGAATGTTTGATTATGCCTTGATCAGATATCTCTTGTCGGCCAGTTGTCTACAGATTCGAAATTACAGCTTGCCCTATTTCCAGCTTGAACAGTGATCTGCCCCATGACAGCGGGCCTTCCGGATCTCTGGTACCTTTGAACCTTTGGCATACATTTGTGGATCATCTCATTATGTACGCTCCAACTATTCCAAAATTTTGAACCTCGTTCAATCATCAGGTTCCTTTTCACGAAACCTTTCTCGCCGATTCTCTTATTTCGTCTCTCGTCTCCCCTATTGTTTTGCCAGTTCGCAAGATGATGATCCATCGGCTGCGACATGGTTAGATGACACTGACAGATGATTTTAATAACAGCCACTTAACGGCATGCGAACAGGCGATTCCGTCAGATCATGCGACGAGGACGCAATAGACTCCCTGTAGAAAATGCGACAAGCTGTGGGGAAAACCGGGGAAATGCTGTGCAGGCCGAAACTGAGGCTCGGAAAGCAGGTTCTGTTTGCGTCCAGCTGTTACGAATATGTTACTTTTGGCTTTAGCCACCTCCGCTCTCAAACCGCGCTAATTATCTGTCCATGTTTACCATTTCCCGTCATCTTACTCATCATTTGTGTTAATAGACGAATCCTGTTTGACATCTGTTGGTCAAGCGATCATGATCAAGAACCTTGGAATGTGCACTACACGCAGCCAGACGCCCCAACGGATGGCTGGAGCCTGATTTTCTGGGAACAGTCGTATGTCTTCCAAACTTCTTTCTACGGCAGAATTGTGGTAAGCCAGCGTGTACCGATAAATCAAGCCTCTTTCGCCTTTCTTTCAGGAATTCTTCAACCAGATCAAGGGTCTATTGTGATTCAGATCATCCACGAGTTCAACTAAATATTCTTATCTTTTGTCAGCCAGGCTTTCTAAGCAGACAAATTTGAATATATGTACAGGTCTGCCTATTCCTCGGAATTTCAATGAAGCACAAACGGATAACGTCTTTCTTTTAAAGTTTCCTTCAACACGAGGCAGATATGAGAATACCACTCCATGTCTCAAGTGACCTAGCTTCGGCATTGATATCATCACAAGACTTCTGGCAGACGCTCTTCGCCGCCGTTGGATTGATCTTGTCCCAATTCTGCTGCTTTTTTACCAGGTACCCATGTAAGTTTAGTGCATTGACTTTGACGCCTTGACATATGTCCGACATGAAAGATCGGACAGTTAACTGACGCACGCCCTTCTGGAGCTGAGCACGACTAATGCACTACCAGGAACTATGTCCTCGTGAGCATGGCTTCGGATGCGCTGCTTGTTGCGAGGTGTGGCGTCGATGCAGTCCTGGTAACATGAATGATGGACGTCGATTCGGTCACTTCCATTGCAGATAGACTGGATAATTCTGCTTCCTAAGCTGGAACGAAGTATTCTCGTGCGTGGTTTTGAATGTCTGCATTTCCAAAAATTTGGGCCTTGGGATTCGCTTTATGTCCGGTCATGGCATTGGCCGCCAGTGTTGTTAAGGCGAGATCTACGAACAGACCTCCTATAGAGCATTAGTTGAACTTAACCCCTTCGCCCTTCCCATATTCATCTATTTGCATCCAGGCGTGATACGAAGAAGTCCGCGGATGTTCGAGCAGATAATGTCTTCATTGAGTCAATCTATTATTTATATCGTTAAAGCTGAACTGAGAGTAGATTTAAAAAGGATCCTTGTGCGACGATGAAGGCTAGATCATTAGAGGACGGCGAAATGGTCGACCAAGCCTTCTAATTTTGAAGGGAGATAATTGACAGGCTAACGATGAAAACTCGCAACATTTGAAATGTGGTGTCGAAGTCCTTCGAATCTCTACTGACTTGAAAATACGCTGGTTTCAAACTTGGACCAAGCTTGAGTGAACAGGCTAGGAGGAAACGAGTAAAGCCGTCCATCCTTTAATAGTTTTCTTTACGATAGCATCACATAGAAGATACAATCTGACAGCGATCAATATCATTTGGAAGTACCTGGTGCCACTTTACGGACTGGAGCGGGAATGTTCTAAGTCGAGACTCAAGACCTCGCCGAAAACCGTCCAAAGCCTTACAATGGCCACCTTTTACATATGCTATTTCAATAATGTTACATCTCACGTATTAGTATGAATAAGATACAGGGAAGACTCTGCACGGACAGAAACAGGGGTCGCGGCAGAATTCACATCCCTTTATGGTATATTTCCTATCACGGAAGGTAGTGATGGAAGGTGTGAATGTGTGAGTGAAATGACTTCGACCATGCAGGGGAGAGAGGGTCCTGAAATTTATGTCGGAAGAGTCGACTATCTCTTCAGGGAATGCCTTGTGGATGGATGCACTTTCTTAATGGGTGAGCAATCACTCCGATTTCACGTTAGCGTACAGCATGGACACTGAGAGACATTTCTCAGTGGCCACGCCTTTGCCGAACGCTCATGAGCTTCTCGAGAAAGGGCTGAGGGCCCTGGAACCCTGACCTAGGTGAAGCATTGTGGATTGTGGGACAGGGCACTGCAAAGTCGGACCGTGCCCAGAAGGTGGTTCTTTCGTAAGTAATAGCGTACACAATTAATTAGTGAGAGATAGGATATAGATATTGACATAAACCTGCCTTCGAGCGCACACTTGTCGTGTCGGACCTGAGTAGGGAAGAAATCATGAGAAAATAATTAAAGTGTAGATAATTTAGCTCGGAGCTTCAGCGATTCTCGTTGAGCGACTATAGCGCACACTGCATTGAACTCTCCGAGCTTCTCGGGAAACATGGTATAGCAAGAACGGCCTACAATGGACACATTAATTAGCTTACCAAGAAGCGGTATTCTACACTTTACCGAGGAGATATACAACTGTATGCACAACTTGAAACGGACCCATTTTACTGGCACAGAAGTAGACCACGGGCTCTGCGTAGAACTCGGACCAGAGTGTGGCGCATTTTGGGATGACAGGCTGCGGAAGAAGTGAGAACTCGAGAAGAGACTTCATGATCTTCTGAGGCTGCTTCCTTGACCGAAAAAAACATGAGGTAGAAGCACGCCTTCCACGCCTGGGCTAGTTTAAGCCCGGTCATGGTGTCTCGACAACATTAGGTGTCGACGCTAAGTTGACTACACTGACAAGAAGTATTATGATGCGCCACATCTAATTATCGCTTGTTGGACGTGCAGACATGACATGTTTTGGGAGTGCTAGTAGAAATAGATTTAGTGTTCTCGTTCCTTCGGAGAGGTTCTAGCTTTTAGCAGCCAGATTTTGATATGATGCGAGAGTACTACTAGTAGTGCGATACGCCTCACCTATGTCCGATTTATTGGGCTGGAGGAGGGCGTCCCAATGGCACCGCCTACTCCAAACGAAGCTGGTACGACCAAAGTGTTTTAATATCGATATCGCTGCGAGGCATGGTTTGAATAAGGTTCAATTTGAGCTAAGATCGGCTTGAGCATCGTGATAGATACAAATTACAAACACGCACAGCCAAGGGCCAAGGCCTGTTGGCATCGGTATTTTTGTATTGTTCCAAGAGGTTTCTCGGACGCCGTGATAAATAAATGCTTGCAGTCATAGAAACAGTGATTTATAGCCTCCAAGAGTCCCAAAATTGACAACTAGCCAAGCTTCAGGACTTTGATCAAGTCTATCCGGGTCGGCGAAGTGCTGTTCTCCCGGTACCCTCAGCGCTCAGCGCCCAGCCATTGACTGGTGCGTACTTAAATTTTGAATTAATATTCTGGGCTTGACATTAGCTGGACAAGTCTGGCTTCCTTGGCTTAAACTTTTCTTTGGCTCGGCTTGAGACTCGAACGATCGGGTATCGATGACGCAGATCCCCAACCATCTGAGTCCAATCGGGAATATGGGCCAATGACAACAAATGATCGAGGTTTAATTTAGGAATTTATGATGCGGTGATCGTGATTTGTGTGGCGCACTGTCTGAGTCTCAGGCACTAACTACTCTACGTCGACGCATTGTGGGTCCTCCAGCCATTTTCAAGTTGTCACTCGCGTGCTGGATATATAGCGTGTGGCTTTTTGGAAAAACTGCGTTCGGACTGGCTCAGGTAAATTAAGTTTACACTCCTCCTGGGCCGGAGCTTATCTTAAGACTCAGGGTGTGAGTGATCATTGCATCACAGGGCACAGGGACCGGGCACTTTCTTGGACAACGATCGCGCGACGCCTGTGGTTCCGTGGAGTGGGAGAGGCGTTTATTATTGGAATGGATGGGACTTTAATAGAGATTGGAGGATAGGGAATTGTTGGGGTGCTGCCTTGCCGGTTCGCTGCCAGGGAGGGGTTGAGGTGGACCGTGGAGGTATTTATGGGTCTCGCTACTGTAGAGTAGAGTAGAGAAGAAAGACGCCGGGATTTTTTTCATTATGTGTGCCTTGAATACCATGTTTTTTTTTCCCTCAGCTCTAACCCACCGTGCTAGAATTAAGCACTGTGAGGTCGAGATTAATTCAATTTTTCCAGTTGTTGTTCTGGTCTCGTCATCCTGCCTTCAACGAGGCAGTGCAATCGACAATTATTATCGTGCCTGCGCGACGGTTAATTATTCACTGGGAAAATCTGCTCCGCTTTCAGTTTCTCTACCTTCGCGGCTGAACACCAATTTACATTTAAAAAAAGTCTAATCTGGACTCTGATCGAAATTTCTGATGCCAGCCCGAGTGCGAGCGCTAATTTTGGAACTTGTGATTACGACTTGTGTGGCGCACTCCCCACAGTGCCCAGTGCCAGTGCCAGTGCATCGCCTTACTCGAGTACTGGACTGGGCAGGACTCGGCTAGGGATTCGAGCTCAAGTTTTAACTGGCTCTTTTGGCGACCTTTTGGATTCCTCATGATCATTACCACCATGTCAAGGCGACGGCGTCCTCGTCCTATCGCATCGTGATACAGCTCTGCATTTATTTTACCTGTCGTGATTATTACTGGTGGTCCAATTTGCTGGATATTACAGCTACATGCAAAACCGTAGACAGTTTTCAAATTTTCGCACTGTGCGCTGTTGTTTGTGTAAACAACCATGTTTAGTAGCCCGAATGAACCTGAGTGGTGCGCGAACGGTATTAATGACGTAGGAAAGCACTAAGGACCCTTAGAGGGCTCCATGTTGGAGTGATTTGCCGGCGGGTTTTCCAGAATAAGACTTCGTCGGAAGGCGCGACGCGTGGAGCTGACCAAAATTGGTTGTTTATACAAACACAGGCGCAAAGGAAGAAATTCAGAAGACTGTCTAGGGTTTTGCATGCAGCTGTAATACGCGTGCCAGTGCCAGCCTGAGTGAGGTCACAGGGCCCTCGCACATGGCCCACGATTCAGACGGTTGAAGTTCAACTTGGTGGAGTGGAGTGGGAGCTTGGCTTGGAAGTTGATGCTGGTGGGGTGCGATGCGGATTCAGATGATGGAGTCGGCGGACAATAGAGTGTAGAAGAGAGGAGAACCTGAGGCTGACAGGGTCGTTTACTTATAAGTTATGATGCTGCCAGCGCTCGACATCGGGTTGCATGGAAAGGCGTGGAAAGGCATGGAAAGGTAAAACGCTTAAGTCAAGGCTGCCCCACTTGTCTTCTCAAGCTGAATGGAATGTAAGAATATATAATGTAAGCGCCACTCTTATGTTTGCATTGTGATGTGGAAGTGGAATCAAAATCATGAGCTGGATCCTCCTGACCATTGACGGTCGCGATTTGAATTGCCAGTGGTTCCCTAACCATCAGACTCCAGCGCTTTTTTGTTTTGCCGATATTTCTTTTGTTTTCCTATCGCGAATACGGCGCTTCCTACTCCTCCCAATCCCACTCCAACGGTAAAATATGGACGGCGGTTTTTTGTATTTGTTGACAGCCTTAGGCTGTGTTTTTCTCCGAGTTTTTAGGTAGGCGTTCAATCCGACTTTCACTCGGAGGCTAGGGCTAGGGCTAGCGGCGCGCACTATTAATCCTCTTGATCGCTGGCATGATATGATATGATGTTGCTATTAATACTACTTAAGACTGAATACAGGGAAGGGGGATGGGTTAATTATATCCTTTCAATTTAGGTTCGTCGTTCTCAACCATCATGGACTCTGGATTCAGAGGGATGCTGATGGCTGTTGAATGGAACTTATTGGATTTGGGGGCACTGAGTGATGGTTTATGTATACCGTAAGAATTTGAAGAGACGATCTGGGAATTAGGAAGGAAGCTTGATTGGGAGTTTGGAGTTGTTGGAGCGTTAGGAATAGGATCGATACTGGACGAGCACGGCTGGAGTCAGAGTGAGAGTTAGATGAACTTGGAGTGTACGACGACATGGAGATTAAAGATTTAGTTTTATGCTCGGTGGTGCGGGTGTTAATCGTACCTCGTACTCCTCGGCTCGTGTGCGCGGATCGACTGGTTTGGCCATAATGTATTGGATGTAATGCATCGCATCTGTTGGTGTTCTGATTGAGTGGGTTTCTGATGATCATGATCGTGCCAGTGGACAATGGGGACATTGAGTTGAATGTCATGTCGAGCGTTATAAATTTAAGCTCTGTGTTCTTTGTGCTAAATGGGTGTCAGTGAAGGATGCCCGGGGTTGTTATTCTTGAGCGGCGTACTCGGATTTTTTTTCGAGTGGCTGTTCGTGGGTTGTTGAGTTTAGGATTTGGAGATGTCTTTTTCTTCGGGCTCGCACATGACGGTCGGTTGATATTTAGTCAAGCTATGCTCGACCTATAGGCGAGTAGCCCGACGACCTATAAACACGCCCTCTAGATAACAGTTTTTTCCCATTCGCATGGTCCAGCATTAACTGTGGTCGTGATCATGATCGTGATCGGTGGAGGCAATGAATAACATACAAAAGCTATGGTCGCATGCCCGAATGCTCTGAATTCCAAGTTGAATCTATTCTTGACCAATTACATAGGAACTTGCCGCTCACGCGTTTAAATAGTGCGCGTCCTTGGGACCTGAACGGTCGAATTGGTGAGGAAGCCAGGAGGTTTTTTCGCACATTGCAGTGTTGCGAGGCTATAGTTAATTGGCGTCCTGGGACGTGTTCTCATGTGAAGACGTGGGTTTATGGAGTGACGTACGGCCCAAGTCCTGGACGCCGGTTTTCCGGGGCCTCGAGGCGGGTGGAGGTGAATTCGAAGGAGGCGACGATGTTTAATTTATGGACCGTCGGCTTGAGGGTTTGAAGAGCAGAGGTTTTAATACGACGACGATGACGAAGCTCGTTGATTTCAAAAGCTACATACGAATGGAACAGGATAGGATCAAGACGGGGATGAAGTTGAGCTGACAGTTCTTGTGAATGGAATCAAGAGAGGGGCAACTCAGCGGTATTGATAGCGGAGGCATTGAGCTATGCTACAGAACGTGGGAAAGGAAGGCGGGGTATTGATCGCCTTTGCAGAGAGCGGAGATTGAGTTGTGTGTCAGCAGGCCAAAGCTGATCGCGATCGAGGGTCATGCGGTCCATTTCATATCTTCGCGTCTCAAAATTAGCTCCGTCGTTTCCTCCCGACTCTCTTTTGCATGGACCAACACGGGCTCGTCTACCCGCCTAATCTCCTCGACGCTCTCCCCGTTCTCCACCCCAAAGCACCGGTGCGCGCACTGTCGGCGGCCCAGTTCGCCGACGTCCACCTCCAGCACACCCTCGCCCACCCGCCGGATAACGTTCTCTTCCCCTTCCTCCATGGCTTGGAGGGGGACAACCACGCCCAGAACACCTTTTTCGCCTCGTCTGCTTTCTCCAGCGCCTCGGGGAATAGGCAGGCGCACCACGATAATACACGCATCACCCCCAAGGTCCCGCCGTATCGCGGCCTCGTATGGGTCGTGTGCGAGGAAGACCTGGAGAGGGCTGGCGATCATGTTACACTGCGCGTCTTGCGGCGCAAGCCCGCACCCCCTCCTGGTGCCGCCGTCGGTGTTGGTGCTGGTGCTGGTGCGGGTGCTGAGCCCACCCCGTCGTCCTCGAGCGATGACAGCGACGGCGACGACTCGGAGGAAGACTCGGTGTATGGAGACGACGCCGTTGACGAAGACGAGCAGGACATGCTGCTCATGATGGAGGCGCAGGCCGCTGCTGCTACTGCTGCCTCGCAGGCGAGCGCGGGCACAGGGGCAGGGCGGGGGGATAAGGCGGTCGCCTCTGCGTTTGCTATCAGTATCGATACCGCCATTACGCCGCCGCCACACGGCCATGCTCATGCCCATACGCAGGGGCACGGGCACGGACATGCATCGCGGCGGCCCAGCACCGCTTCGAACTCAACATCCACCTCAAACTCGACCTCAAACTCAAACTCAAGCTCGACCACCCCCTCAAGCCCCGACCTCGCCCTCGACACCGGCGACGACGACGAGGACGTCGACTCCGTCCTCGCCTCGCCCACACTACAAATACCCATGCAAGTCGACGCCGTGCACGTCGTGCAGTCCTCCTCCTCCGACGACGCACTCGCAGTCGCCGATGGGATTTTGGACTCTGTCGGGCCTCTCTCCTCCTCCGCGGGTGGGGTTGGGAAAGACGAAAAGCACTTTGCGGGCACGCATATGCACCCTGTCGCACACCGCCCGACGCCCGTGCCGGTGCTGCCGACGACGCTCGCGGGCGGTGTGGTGGCTGGTGCGGGTGTGGCTGGTTTGGGTATATCGAATGCTATGAACATGAACGCGACCGCGATCGCGGCTGCCGACGCTATCGCTATCGACATGCTGTCCACCTCGTCCTTGTCCGCTTCCGCTTCCGCTTCTTCAAGTCGCAGCCCAGCCTCAAGCTCGAGCTCGAGCTCTCCATCTGCTGCGTCTTCTCCCTCCGAGGAGGCGGATAAGCAGCTTCATTTGGATTTATCTTCGTCCCCACCGCAAGAACCTCAACCATCGTCGTCAGACATCACACCCTCCCCACAATCTGCCCATCCCCATCCCCAACACCAATACCAGCCAAAACGACCAACCAACCCCGCCGCTCCTCCTCTCCTCACATCCACCTTTCGACCCAAAGAGCTGCTCCGCCGCTCGAGGGCGCCTAGGCGGAATGGGGTTGTTCAGGGCCAAACCCAAGCCCGAGCTGATAACCGCGGTTTGGGTCAGATCCGGATTCCTGGAAGGGGTGTGTCTTCTACGTCTGGGGGACCTATTGGGCGGCGGAAGGAGGTGGGGAAAGACGACAAGGACAGGGATGGGGATGGGGATGAGAGGGGCATGGACAGGGAGAGGGAGAGGGATAGGGAGGAGGAAGGATGGGAGTTCGTGCCTGCGCGTGTGCCGGATGGGATCTCGTTGAGGAATTTCGGGATTCAGGTGGTGAGTTTGGTTTTTTATATATTTTTTTTTGTGGTTTTTTTGGGTTTCCTTTTCCTTTTTTTGCGCTTTTTTGCATGATTTTTCCTTGGGATTTTTGGGATGTTTTATTTTTATTTTTTATTTGGTTTCTTTGAAGTTCGATGTTCAGTGTTCATCTTGGTCCTTCCTTTCAGTCATTTTCTCGTTCGTTCCCTCTGATTCGATTCGTTCTGCTTTCGTGCTGTGTCTTCTTTCTTTTTTCATTTTTTTTCATGGGTTATGTGCTGGATCCACATCTTATCTGAATCTCATCTGTCCTTTCTTCGTTTCTTTGCCTCGGTTTTTTTCTTGGCTTGCCAAAGTGGTTGGGAGGCTGTGATCTTTGTTATGATCGTCATGATTGATATCGTTTTTCCCTCTTTGTTTCCTCTTCCCTCGTCTATGATTTTTTTCTGTGGTTTTTTCACCCTTTGCTTCCTTCTCCCTCCTGCCAACGTCCTTGACACCCCCAGCTCGCTCCTCGGGTGATCTTCGATCAGGAGCAGCTGCCAACTCGCGCTCGCGAGATGAGGTGGCGTTTTGTTTTCGTGGTTTTATTTTCTACTCTACTCGCTCTTGTTCGTAGTGGTTCAATCCGCAAGAGGTCCGAGCTGAGGCGGGCGAGAGGTTGGGTTGGGTTGGATTAGTTGCTTCGCCGGTGCTTGTGGTTGACTTATTGGGCCAACCAACAATTTTTTTCTTCTTTTCTTTTCTGGGCTTTATGCTCATCATGGCATATACTGCGTTCTTCTTCTTTTCTGTTCTTCTCCTTCATTCTTGCGATTGTTTCGAGATGTGGTCAGGCAGCCTCCCAGCTCGTACCTCGGGGCCTATCGACAAAGAGTACCAGCCTTCCGATTCCAATGGGCTGAGAGGTTTTGGTGGTTTGCTTTACTGCTTGGCCAGCTCTTTTTCTATGGACCCAAATATATGTTGCGGCCGAGCTGGGGTACGTTGTGTCCTGTCTTGCAAGTGCGAGAGGTCGAGTTTGGTTGATATGAGTTGGGCAATTTGTTGGTGGTTTTGGTCCACTTTTCTTGGTTCATCAACGATTATTTTTCTTTCCTTTTCCTTTCTTTTCTCTTCTGGGGTTTTGTGCTCATCATGACCTGTACCACATTCTTCTTCTTCTTTTCTTCTCCTTCATTCCTGCGATTGTCTCGAGATCTAGACGGGCAGTCCCAGCTCGTACCTCGGGGACTATCGATAAAGAGCGCTGGCCCCCGAATGGGCTGGGAGGTTTTGGTGGTTTGTTTTACTGCTTGACCTGCTCTTTTTCTAGATGGAGCAACCGCTTCGCTTGCGGTCGAGCTGGGTTATCCTGTCCTCTTCTGCGAGGCAAGCTTGTTGTAGTTGGACGTTCCATCGCTTTTTCTATTTTCTATTCTATTCTATTTTTTTATTATTTACTTTAGTGCTTTTGCATTGCGGTCTGGCAGCCCCCAGCTTGCGCCACGGTCCTCGATGATGTTGGACCACGAGCACCAGCTCGCGAATTGCGCTGGGGTATCGGGTGTGCTGTAGCTTGCTCTGCTACCCTGCTTGCTTGTTTTCTAACATTGGTTTGGTTGAATAACGCCGAGTTGGGGGATTTGCTATTTCCTGTGTTGCAAAGCACGGTCTGGTGGTTTGATGGACTGGGCGCATGGCTGTTCTTTTTGGATTTTGGATTTCATCTGTCGCTTTCGTTCTTTTTTTTAATATCTTTGTTGCCCGTCTGGGTGGATGCCTTCATATCATGTTACTCTTCTCTATTTTTTTTTATACTTTGGTTGTTTTTTGTCGTCTTCGTTTTTCGTTTTTTGTCAATTTCGTATCTTATTCTGGAATGCGGTCTGGCACGCCTCGGGCATCGGACTTATCTCTACTGACCAAGAGTATGACCTCGCGAAGAAGCTGGAATGTTTTCGTAGACTACTCTTGGTTCCACAAAGGGCTGGCTCCGAGGCGTATCATCTCTTTCCTGCAACAAGTGATTTTATTCATGTTCGATTTCTCGTCGCGATTTTCTATCGTTCTTCATCGTGATTTTCTTTTCACTGTCGTTTTTAAATTTTATTTTACATTCTATCGTCTCATCATAGTAACTTATGCTAACCAACTCTTCTTCTTCAGCCTATTTACGCCACTCTCTCCGACGTCATCGTGTACTCACCTTATGGCGCCACCCCCGCTGCTCTTGCCCTCGCACGCCGCTTCAAGACTGCCATCCGCACCAAGCGGGCGGAGCGTCTGCAGGCTGCTGGGCTCGGTGAAGACTTATCCGAAGACGAAGATGAAGACATGCAACACCTCTCAGAGGAAGAGCGAGATACCAAGAAGCGGGAGAAGGAGGAGAGAAACCGCAGACGAGCCGAGTTTCTGGAGTATAATGTGTTCGTGCTTGATGCAGAGGAGGAGGAGATGAGGAAGGCGGTGCCGTATTTGATGATGCGGGTGTGTGGGGCTGGTGTACCGGGTGGAGTAGCGCCGCATTCGCTGGGGCAGGGGCAGGCCTCGGCCTTTGAGTCTGGGAAGGACCAGGAGGCCGTTGGTGACGGGCATTCTGCTTCTGATGTGGATGCGTTGGTGGATATTGGTGCCCATACGGATGGGCCTGATGGGCATGTTATTGAGCTTGGTCTTGTGGAGGCTGAGGCGCGGAGGCAGAGGAGGAAGGAGATGGAGGAGGAGGAGGAGCGGGAAATGGAGGTGGATATGGTTGTTGATGTGGATATGGCCACGGACGCTGATGCGATGGATGTTGACGATGACGAGCATCAAAAGTCTGTTGCGTCCTCGTCTTTGGAAAAGGCCAGCCAAGATGATGACGAGGCGAAGGACTTCGAGGACAGTCTGCACCTCATCCCCAACACGGTCGACTTTGCTCTTCGAGAACGAGAGGAGATGCGCGATCTGACCAAGGCTTCGGAGATTATTAGTTTGCCTCCTCTGGCTGCCGCCGTGCCTCTGGTTGCTGCAATGCCGCTTTCCTCCTCCTCTTCCACCAGCACCACCACTGCGACTGCCAACCCAAACGACACAAGACCCAACAGCCCTCGCTCTATAGTACCACCCCCACTCAACCATGCTTCCACGTCCACTCACTCGACCTCGTCCACACACACACATTTGGACGCGGATGGCGATCCTTCCCCTGTGTGGGACCCGCGGGTGGGCCAGGTGTATCTGGGTAACTCTGGCGATGTGCCGCTTGCTCCCGACGTGCCTAGTCATTTTAGGCATGCCGCGAGTGTTCCTCGGGAGGAAGAGGCGGAGGAGTGGGATTGGGCTGCGCTGACGCGGCATTTGAGGGGGCTGGACGGGCTGGAAGGGTATGACCTCGAGCAGGAGGAGGAGGATGAGGAGGCTACGACCAAGACGAGAACTAAAAAGCTATCGGAAGACGATCCTTTTCATTACCTCTCGACAAACGACCCTGCGCGTGGGTTTGGATATGATATTTGTGTTGAGTGCCATGATCTGGCGCCGTTCCCATCTGGGCAGCATTTGCGGGCGGCGGAGGAGCATTTGGGGATGCTGGATGTGATGTGGCGCGAGCGGTGGGAAAAGGCTTGGGTTGCGAGGGAGGAGAGGCGGGTGAGGACGAGGAAGGAGAACCGCGTCGACGGAGAAGGAGAAGGAGACGAGGAAGAGAAGGAGCGGATACGCAAGCCGCCACCGACGCCACCCCGCCCACCACCGCACGCAAACGCGGTCATCCACCTGCCATTCCCGAGCTCGCCGTCGAATTCGCAAGCGACGATGGTCGCGCTCATGCCTGTCATTCGGTTCTTGGAGAAGTGGATACAGCCACTGCCTGTACCTGTACCTGTCGTGCAGCCCCCACCTCTGCCACCGCTTCCGCCACCGCAAGCTGTAGAGGCGCACACGCCGACACCGGAGATGAAGAATTTGAGGATGATTGGGAGTGTGGACCCGATGAAGAATGCCGCGGGTGCTGCTGCGCCGCCCCCGGCTGCTTCTGCGAGTGCCAGTTCGCGGCGTTGGTCGTCGGTCACGTCGTTAATGCCGTCTTTCCCGTCTTTCCCTGGTGTTGGCAGTTCCACCAGCAAAGAACAGCCCAACGCGGGTGCAAGTGCGAATGCAGCACCTACCCCACCTCCTACAGCCCCTCTTCCGCCACATCCTGCACGTATGCGATCGATGACTTCTCCGTCGTCATCGTTCCAGCAACCACCTGTACACCCTCCGACGCCTGTACAAGCTCGGACAAGACCTCTCAAAATATTGCTGTATTCTTCCGACGGGTACACCGAGTCGTCAGTGCCTGCACTTTCCCTCCTCATGGCGATCAAGGCGCTCTTGCTGCCTGAGGCGTATCTGGAGCTCCAGGTTGAGAAGAGGAGGAGCTTCTTTGTTTACCAGGGGGATCTGGGCATCCTTCGACGCGTCGAGAGCCGGCTGAGGGAGGAGAGGGAACGAGAGAAGGAGAAGGAGCGGGAAAGAGAGAGAGAAAGGGAGAGGGTGGCCGCTGGGGCCTATCTGTCGCATTTGGGAGGGAGTATTAATGCGAATGGGAAGAGGACTGCGCCTGCGCCTGTTCCTACGCGAGGAGGGTACTGGTCGGGGTCTGGGACGCCAGTGGTCCCTACTACTACTTCATCTCCATCGGGTTCTGGTTCAGGAGCTGCAGTCGGATCTGGGAGCTCTGCTCGCCCACCACCACCTGCTGGCCAAAACGCCTTCATGGGTCGACCGGCTGCCAAGTCGGTGTCGTTCGCGCATGGGCATGCTCCGCCTCTGGCTGCACACTATTCGCAGCAGCCACAACAACAGCCGCAACATCAAGTGTCAGTGCTTCCGAAGATCGCTGGGTCATCGCACAATCCCCTTGCGTCGCAATTCGAGTTTGGTAGCCTGCCTGTACAAGGATCGACCGCGCAGGGTACGGGCATCTTTACTACTCGCCAACCACAGGCCCAGCCACAGATGGGCGGCGCAGTTGTTAAAGGTCGTCCGAGGGCGAATACGAGCCCGTGGCTGCCCAGCTTGTTTGGTGGTGACCACCAGTCGTGGTTCAATGATCCCCGATTCGATGGAAGTTTCCCGAGTAGAGTCTTGCCGTTCTTGTATCTCGGAAACTTGTGCGTTGTTCTCGCTGGCTCACTGGCATTGCTTTTTGAAATTATCTGACGTATTTTTTGAAACAGGAATCACGCCTCGAATGTGTACATGCTACATGCTCTAGGCATCACCCATGTCGTGTCAGTCGGCGAATGCGCTCTTGTCCCACCCCCGCACCACATGGCACTGCATGGGAATGCGACTGCCTCAAGCTGTCATCGACCTGGCCCTGCAGCACATTTTATTCCGGGTAAAGGACCAGGCGGGCATGGCTCGCTGTGGATCGAGGAACGCGAGGGGCGCATCAAGGTGCTGGACATCAAGGGCGTGTGTGATGACGGGATTGATACCCTCGAGCCCCAGCTCGAGCCCATATGCGACTGGATCGACAAGGCACGGCAAGAAGGTGGACAGGTCCTCGTTCATTGTCGTGTGGGAGTGTCGAGGAG
The DNA here is from genome assembly GCA_023014335.1 of Galerina marginata. Lineage (NCBI taxonomy): Eukaryota > Fungi > Basidiomycota > Agaricomycetes > Agaricales > Galerinaceae > Galerina > Galerina marginata. The sequence continues at coordinate 3,589,342 of JAECYW010000004.1, forward strand.
CGCCACTGTTACCGTGGGTGTTCCTTTCATTTGTGACGGAAGCTTTTTTATGCGTGTACGATGTTGACTCTTTTTCGATTAGATTGCCTATGTCATGAAGCACCTCGGCTTGCCGCTGGTCGACGCCTACTTGATCGTGCGTTCGCGACGTCTATCAGTGTTGATACAGCCGAATATGAGGCTGTTGTATAACCTCTGCGGATGGGAGATCAAGCTCGCGAAGGAACGTGCGAATGGAGACGAGCGCAAGCTCAAGAAGGAGCTTGCGAGGACCTTGACATGGCCTTATCTCGCAAAAGAGGTTCACGCTCTGAACGAGAAGTACCTTCATTGAAATGGACGGAAGGAATCTTTACCTTCTGTCGATAATGTTGGGCACATTTCTCTCACAACCCACCTACCAAAACCGATATCATTCCCTCCGCCCCTGATGAACCCATTCACGAATACACGAAAAACATCCAAAGTCTTCGAAATGAAGATTATCTCCACCGTCTTGCAACCAAATTCAGCAGCAATATACGACGAAGCATGCATGCATTATACACCTTCCTTTTCCTTCTCAAATTGCAACCTTTTTCTGTACTATTACTACCGCATTGTCACCATTTTTGTCTTTTTAGTACGTGTTATCGTTCTTCTCGTCTTCGTCTCATCTTGCCTGTGTGCGTGTGTACATTTTTAGTCCGTTGATGCTGTGTTCTTAAATCTGTCTCTCTGTCTCTTCGTTTGTCTGTCTGTCTGCGCTTTTGTTGTTTTTTTTGTATATTTTTCCTCTCTTTCTCTTATGCATATCATCTTTTCCCTCCTGCATTTGTTGTACATACTGTCTTTTTATCCCTCCCAAATAGCATGGGTACTCTCCAATACATTGCCCATCTGCATGACTACCAATGGCTTCGTCTGCCACTCTGCCGCCGGCGAATCTACACACTTCTGTTGATGCTCTCATGTGTATGTGGATGTACAAGTTCGCCGTTGGTTTATTCCGCTTTGTTTCCCTCCATTCCGATTAAGGGTGCAGAGGTTGTGGGACATTGTGAGAGCTGTTTGGTCCATCTAATGGCGCCGTCTTCAATCGTCGTTGAAGTAGAGCAGCGGAATAACACTATCGACTGGTAAATCCATTTCCGCGAGCTTATCAGAAGTTAGAATGTACACATATTCCATTTCTTGATCGTGAAGAATGGATCGACGAAGTTCCTCTGTTCTGGGCGCTTGTTTCCTTATTACGCCGTGTTTACTGCAATGAACTTCCACCGATATCCCCCGGGCACCGCGATATCAGAGATCCAACAATATTTTGGAGGACAGAAGCCATTATGTCCGACGTCTCCCAAATAAAGATCTGATTTTCCGTAGGCAACAAATATACTTCCGTACATCAGAGAGCAGCAGAGAGCATTGTCCTGGTCCAGGACCCTCCAGACAGCTCCAATACTAAACTGGTGTGGCAATAGCCCCTGCATTTGATCGATCATCGATCGTCATTGACTTCTTAAGTGCTGGCGCGATGAAGTCGTGCGAGCTCATGCGCGCTGATGAGCAAGAAGGGGATGAGGATGTTTGATGGAACAACAACAATGCTCAACATTGGAAGTATCGCGGGAGATGCACTGGCTTTACGCAAGCTTGGATAACGCTTGCTCGAGGACTCGTCATTTCGTCATTACAATCTGGTACTTTGGATTGGCAGCTAAATCAAGAACGACTTGCGTGGCTGAGAAAAACAGGAGATTCTTCTATTTGCCACGGGATGTCACCTGAATGGCTCCAGGATATTAAAAAAACCTCGCCCGCGGCAGCCCTCCTCGTACGATAACCAGATTTAGTTCTCGAGCTTAAACACTGAAACAGATGGCTTGAGATAATGCCCTAAGTTTTACAGGAGATGGGCTCACCACAGGCACCGCTGCCGGGCTTTGTTGCAAATATGACTTCGTTCAATGCATCACCTTCAAGTTTATTGTAGGGCAGGTAGGTCTTCTTGACCTTCTGAATGAATTCATCGACTCGACCCTCTGGTAACAAAGACACTGTGCAGCCACCCCATCCCGCACCTGAATTTCATGGTTTGCAGGTCGGTAAAGGAGTATAAGCTCGGCTAAAAGCGATAGCGTACCTGTGAGCCTGCTTCCGTAGGCACCTGCTTCCCTGGCTAGGCGCGTAAGTTCGTCTAACTCGGGGCACGAGCACTCAAAGAGTTGGGCACAGCTTGCTTGCGAATCATTCATGAGGCGACCCAGGTTTTCGAGAATTCCTGTATCATTTGCGTCAGGAGATCCAGCGGCCTCTAGACACGTCCGTCTGAACTGAAGAACACGTCGGGCCTCGGAGAAAACGTGTTTTGCGCGGTTAAACAATTGGAAATAAGTCGCTTCAACTGCAAAAATAATTTTTGTTAAAGGGGAAGGCGTTCGGCCAGCAATGCATCTTTTTGACTCACTGTCAACCCAGGAAAGGTACACTTCGTCGAAGATATTTTTGGGCAAACCAGTCATTTTAATCATTTCATCCATCGTCACCCCCAGTTGACTATCAACCGGCGTGTTCGGCTTCAATACATCCAGCTTTTGCTCCAAAGTTGCTAGGGCCGTTTCCAAAGCGTCGGGCCCCATATCTTCGCCGTCTTTCTCTCCGGAGAACTTGGACACTACTTCCCGAAGCGTTATTCTATCTTGAGGACCAATCTCAAGTCCCAGAGAATTTGCCAAGATACGAGCCGCTACCAAGGTTTCCACAACACGAAGATTATATCCGCGTTTCGCACTCAGCGCCTTGTCAGCAACGACAAGAGAGTTTGCACAAACGAACACTGCATGAGCAGGGAGAGGGACAGCGGACGCTTTCAGCTCAGGATAGAAGGAGATGTACAACGCCGAAGAAGGGTCAGACATAACGGAGGCAGCTTGGTCCATCCTTAAGAAACATGTGAGATATTGAGGCGAGAACATCATTTTTGCTTACCCTCCACTGTTCACACCTGCGTAGGGCAATATTAAACACGGGGACGGAGCATTTTTGTAAACTAAGTGCACTTACCGACGCGCTTTTCGTTTTTCATGGATAATTGCACCAACCCTCCTTTGTTCAGAACGCGGTGTTCTTTGGTATCGGCCTCCAACTATTAAACGCGATGTATAAACCAATGAAAAGACAGCCTATAAGTCGGTCTACCTTTCCATTCACGGCCAAAAACGCCAATGTGCTGGCGACAACCATGGCAGCGCTTGAGGAGAGGCCGGAACCAGCAGGAACAGACCCAGTGACTAAAAGGTCAACCGGAATTGGTGATCCTCTTCCGCCAGAAAAGTGGTGGTTCAATACGCCCTGTTCGAGTTATCGAACAATAATGTTAAGGTACTACACATGAACTCACATAGTATCCGGCCTTGACATAACTTTCCCATCGCAACTCCTTAGTATTGATATCGAGGTGCCAGCTTTCAGCATGAGCATCATGTTCGCTCACTTCCTGTGGTTCTTTCGCAGCGGGAGCAAAGACTTGGCGAGTATATTTTGGGTGCAAGTTCTCGGCTATAACGCTTCCGGGACCGTGCTCGATTTCTGTGATAGGTGAATCCGGAGGGATAGGTCGGGGACCGCAGGCGATTAAAATATCGCGTTCGACCGCAGCAGGAAGAACACCAAACAAAGCGTAGTCAATATGTTCGCCTAAATATTGAGGCGTTAATATCGTTTGCTCCAATCACTTTTGGTAAGTCGCACCGATCAGACTAGAATTATTCTTGTGAGATCTGACTGGGAAAGAGGGCACGCGAGACTTACTTGACACGTCCCGGAGCTCTAGCAATGTATGCAGCCTTCCTTCCAAACCTCTTCTCGAACTCCTCGGCAAGGTTGTTCCATCTCGTTGCATGCGGCAAGGAGGCCTCGACGCTGCCGAACACTTCACTGAGGGTCGTGTAAACTGGTATGGCCTGTTCAGCAATCATGATGACGGATAACGACTAGGTGGCGGTTAGAAACCAAGGATGGGTAGAAGCAGGATAATCCGCAAATCCGCCGTTTCAATTTCAGAGGGAAACCCATGTGACTGGATGGCTTGTTCATGCTCTCGACGTTGGATCGTGGTGAATTGTTGTCTATGTCCTAAAAAAAATTCTAGAAATCAATGTAGCTGCAGCTATAATCAATTAACAAAGGTTTGACTCCTTACCTTCATTTTCGAGCAATAAAGACGAAAGAAATTACATTCCAAGAGTTGCGTTGGGCGGCCCGGAGACCTTCACCAACACGTGGAACGTTGAGGTATGATTTTCCAAATATGGGGCTTCAGTGGAAAGGCATACTCGGCCCACAAAGGCAAAGCGACCTGTGAAACTGTGAGGTTTTGAATAGTGGAAGAGCCAATGGCTTCCAAAATTGATGGGTTTCGGGCAAGTTTTGAGCAACGTCAAATTCGCGGCAGAAGTTGTGCCGCATTGTTTGGCAGTATTGAACATTATCATCTTCAATAAACGTAGGCTGCCAAGCCTCTTCCATCTCCTTTTAGGCGCTCTCCACCACAGATTCACAGCTTCGAGCACAGCTGCTACGATGGTTCTGGTTAGTAGTTACGCAGTCCCCGTTTCTTGTGAGTGCGTCGTACGCATTTATATACGGCTTTGTATGCATAAAAAACTCGTCAGCTAGAAGGAACAAGGAAACCCCTTTGATTAATTAACAAATGTGTTTCAACGATGGACTCGGACGACCCATATAAGTTAGTCCTCCTCGAATATTTCTAGTTTTGTTCTTTCTCCTGCAACATTCAATAGCCCCTTGGTGAGACAATTTTCCTATTTTAAATACCGTCAACCTTTGACGCCTATTACATCACACAACGCTTCAACCAAACGAACGCCTGAGCCAGATAACTGCGATGAATTCGACGCTATTGCGTTTGATCTCCAAAATTTGGGTGGTGAAAAAGGTCTGTTCTTTCTTTTGGACATAGCCGCAAAAACACTATAAAGCACATGGTTCTTGGAGTTCTCCATGCCCGCTGCTACACTTTAGGTGCTCCCAGTACTCACGAATCCAAGTGAAACAAATGTTGAAAGGAGATAACCATTCTGAATGACGGGAATCTGACTTATAACCGTAAGAAGTTCACTCATGGAAGAAGAATCTAAATTTGAGCCTTGCCAGGATTGGCTAAGTGGATTAATGTTCTCCGTCAGACCGTCCAGTCTTGCATTATATCCGGAAGTTGCGCACTTACATAGTTGAGTCAAGAAGGAAAGTCAGAGCCGAGATTTCGTCCCAACTTTGCCCCCCCATATTTTTGCTCACGCCTACCTTACAAAAACGGATAATGGTACCTTGACTTCTTTACCTGGAGAAACTGACGGCAGTTGAAGGGCAGGGCATTGACTTAAGCACTAGCTGCGTTCCTGTTCACGCCCGTCTCCACTGCAAATGAATACTCATACAGAATGGGGCGAAAATGAATTAGCCATTGTTCCTCAAAACGCGGTACAGCGCTACTAATTGAAGACCCACTTGGGCTTGGAAGGACCTGCGAGGCGGTCTACGGCGGTACAGACCAATTACCACTGATCCATTGCTGATACACCATCTCGTAACATCGGCAAGGTTTTAAATACTGGCCTCTGTTTCTGAACTTGGAGCATTTCTTATCGCTGCGGAAATATGCTCCTTTCTGCGACGCAAAGTTTTGCTTGGATACAATGGCCTAGTAAATGAAGCCATGAAAGGTTTAATTTCCTCTGAATAATGAATGCGGGTCCGACTCATAAAATTAAACGCTTAAGATGATAGCCAGATAGGACTCATCCGAGTACGTCCGACACTTATATTAGTTATAACCATGTAGGTAGAGTAATTCACACTCTGTCATTTTATTTTTGACTTCCTCGATGTGCAGGTCGCATAAATATGTGGCGTCCATATTTTCGATGCTTGCCACCCGCTCACGGAGGCCGTAACTACGTACCTCGGTTAGAAGTCAAGCAAGCATTCTTTCTACTTAATTCTGACTGAAGTCGGAAGTGAAGATGAATCTTGTTGAGGAGTAGGAAATAGCACTTCGTTCTTGTTAAATAATTCTTCTGAACTTTTTAATTGATTTGAGGGCCAGATGCTTCACGGAGTTTTCTAGCGCCTCCAAGACGATTCAGATCCACTCTGGCATCTAATCACCGTAGTAGTCGCGTCAGGAACGACGCAGCCTGCGAACCGATCCCATTGATCATGCCGAATGATCGATCAGCCGAACTTTCCCGGTAATCGTCTTAGTTGCCGGATCTAAGAAATTCTTGACTCGTTCGAATTATCTCACCACAAATCTCTCCTGTAGGACGCTGTCACTTGGGTGTATTGGTCTTTGGCGTCGTGCCACTATACCCAGTCGATCCTACATATTGACTTGCAAGAATCGAGAACTCGGAGCAAATGAGCCAAGTATGCTGATTCTCGCCAACACTTCATCAAAATTCTACCATCTTATCTTAAACCCGTCAATAGATTCCTGATACCTCAATCAGTCATGATGCGCCGGTCAGTCCTCTCTTTCCAACAAGATCTATTTCGAACTCGACCTGAACTATCTTCCAGGTAAAGCATCTACCGAAGGAATATTATACCGATTTTCTTTCTGATCTTGCCAAAGAACGCAAGCCCAGCGCAAGTGGGTCCACATTTGTCCTCGATTCATTGATCTCCATCTATCCATCTGACGGAGATCAGTCCGTAGCTTGTTCCCCCTTGAACATACCCCGGGGTTAATTTCGTTGCTCGCTGGAAAGCCTAATCCGTCAACATTTCCGTTTACATCGTTGAGCTTTAATGCACGTTCGCCTGTCCACCCAGATGAAGAGACCACTCTCAATCTCAGCGGTGCCGATCTCGCACAAGGGCTGCAATATGGCGATACGGCTGGTTTGAAGCAGCTCCTTGACTGGATCTATGGTTTACAAGAAATTAACCATGGCCGCAAAAGGAATGAAGGGTGGAGGATATCTATTGGTTCGGGGTCCCAGGATTTGATCTACAAAGTCAGTTCTCCGTAACCATTTCTTTTAAAGTTTGAAACAGTAAAATTCAACACCTGATTATCTGTTCAATCAGGCGGTTACTGCGATGGTTAATCCTGGTGATTCTGTCTTGGTAGAATCGCCCGTTTACGCGTAAGGCGACATCACTTCCAAGTTTAAGTTGGTTCTTAGAAGCTGATATTCTTCAACATACAGCGGCGTTATTCCGATGTTCCACAGTCTTCATTGCGACCAAATTGGTGTGGATTTTGTGCTTCTAGTCATTTCTTATCGTATTAACACCGCTTGTATTCTGTATCTTTAGAGGTTGAGACGGACTCTCAAGGGATACGATCATCTTCGTTGCGCACAATTTTAGAACAATGGCCAGAGGGAAAGCCTAAGCCCAAAGTTCTGTATACCGTGCCCGTAACGTGTCATTTTGATTTTGACAGCTGCAGATCATCGTTCATTGAACTTTCTTAGTATGGATGCAACCCAACAGGGATGACAGCCACTCTGGAAAGGCGAAAGGAGGTGCTTCAACTGGCCAGAGAGCACGATTTTATTATTTTGGAAGGTACTTCGATCGCCACTATCTACTCCGCGAACCGCCATTTGACCGACCGCGTGCAAACGATAGATGATCCCTACTTTTACCTTTACTACGGGAAGGCACCGCGCTACCCGTCCTACTTTGCGCTAGAGCTTGATGAACCAGAAGTCGGCCGTGTACTCCGATTTGATAGTCTATCGAAGGTTCTTTCTGCCGGCATACGCATCGGATTTGCCTCTGGGCCTGAAGCACTCCTCGCGGCAATAGATCAACACGTACGTCCCAATTTGCTACTTGCGTTCTCATGTGTGCAAACGAAAATTCTCACTTTCTCTTCTGTCGTGTCGCTTAATACAAAATCGGCTGACGCTGTCAATAAATAGACCGCGACATCCAATTTACAGACTTCTTCTCTCACACAAGCGATCGTCTTCAAATTGCTTGACTCGTGGGGCTACGAAGGGTTTGCCATTCACATTCAGAATGTTGCCGCTTTCTATGCCGAAAAGAGGGACATCTTTGAGCGAGCGATGAGGAAGTATCTGAGGGGCTTGGCTGAATGGAGCACGCCAGAGGCTGGCATGTTTTTTTGGTGCATGGAATTTATTTTTCTCAAGCTCTATACTTACTCATTATTTGTTTGTATACAGGTTCAAGTTGCTATTGAACGATAATAAAGCAACAGATGAGGATAGCGGTGATTCGGAGGTCGTAATCAAGACCAAAGCTTTCGAAAACGGGGTGCTCGCGCTTCCTGGCACTGTCTTCCTGCCGAATGGGAGACAAACCCCATATGTGAGGGCGTCGTTCAGCCTGACAGGAGAGGAAGATGTCGACAGGGCGATTCAACGCATCCGGGACGCTATTCTTGACGCACGCGCCACTGCGGTGGCAATTCCGGCTTAGTGTTTTTAAGCTTTTTGGTGGACGCTTAGCATACTAAGCGGGGCCAAAATTCGGATGGGACCTGAATTTTTTCTGCGCCGGAGGAGATAGTTACCTCTCCCCATGGGTTAAAGCGCCAGGTGAGGACATCTAGACTAAATGTTAGACGGGTGAATAAATCTACCATATCACATATCGGGCTAGGAATTTTTGAAACACTTGCAGTATAGACTCGAGGGCTGTTTTTTTGTCGTTTACTTCCAAACGGCGGAAGGAAGAGTCCAACTGGACCGTCTCACCGGAATTGGGGTCATCAGCTGCGTGTGTGCTGAGCCTGTGTGAATATCAGTCTTTTGAAACGGTCCCTCATCAAGTTTTTGTGAGTCAACTAGAATTATAGGGACCTCCTAGCCGTCGTCGTGTGTACTTGACTGCGTTTTCTGATGATCAACAGTCCATTTAACTTCTGCAATTGGAGGTCATCGAATAAGCAACCCGGGTCCTTTGTAACACTCGGCAGCTGGGACATAAAGCAGAACCAGAGAGGATATGATTCATGAAACTTTGGTCATAAAAATACGCCCTCTAGAAGCGTTGGAGATTGCGAATGTCCGTAGAGTGGATATCATGGAAGTGATTCGGTATACCATCATTCGACCCACGTTACTTTCATGCGTGCAAATGAAAGCTTGATTGCGCAGAAGAGTTCTTTCGTGCTCATATTCATATACGCATATTTACCCTGATCTGAAGTCGAGAAGAACGGTGTGAGATCGTTTTAAATTCTACAACATTGTGCCACCGTCCGCGACTCATGGTAAGCCACGCCTTTTTGACGTTATAGACCTCAGGAGGAATAATTGCTTACTTTCCCATTCTTGAGGGTTAGATTTGTTTAAATTTATTCTTGCATTGGCACGTGCATGTGTTTGACTCTCGTGAGCCTCCGTGTCTTCTCGTGAGAGGCATTTCATTGAAGTCGAACCTCCCGCTATTCCAGAATCGCGAACTGGTGTCATGTTTAAAATATGTATGTCGTCTCTTTGGTTTAACTGGGCGATTGTCGATTCATCATATCAGTCAAATTTAGTGAGAGCGTTATGAGTCAACAATCCAAAGTAAGAGAAAACGATGCGTACCTGGCAGGCATAGCCAGAACTCGAAAAAGAAGCCTGATCCACGTAGAACAGCCGAGATACCTCTGTTATGGTAAGCCGCGGAAGCAAAAAATCAAATTCGGTCAATTGGGTCCTTGTCACGTTGAGCCCATCCAGAGTTGTCAGCGCACGAGCTGCGCACGAGCAACGATTATTCACGGATGGAAGAAATTCCAAGTCACGAACTGGAGCTAAGAGCTTTATCAGCAGCTTTCTCGAGAAGATATAAGGACGACAGAAGAGCTATAACTAAGTATAACTCCTCTTTGATCATCATCATCGAATCCCATTGAAAGCCGTAGGTGTACGCCTTTCCCAGGTTTGGATGCCAGGCTGACTCGCATCGTTCAGATCCAGAATGACCATCGTGGCGGAATCAGCACTCCCTGTATCGACTTGCCGCCAAGTGAAGTGCTCGACCTGTGGGAAGGTTACATGGGCGGTAAGCAGTTTCCTTAGAAATGACGCTGCGTGTAGGGGGGAGCTATATTCCTTGATCGGACATGACCTTCTCCATTTTCACATCTGGCGTCGCTCCATGATTCCGAGAACTTACATTGTGCCCTCTTTTCGTGTTGACAGGGTTGCGGCCAACATGCCCAAGCGGTGAGTTAAGACCCCTCTTTTTTTTTATCACCCCACATCACCATGCGCTCTGGCATATGTCAGTATGAGGCGCTACTCGGGAGGCAGTCGGGCATTGCCTTGTCGAGTTCCTTGACGTATTCCGCCTTGATCTGATGATTGATCTATAAACAATAGGTCATGGAAGGAGTGAAGGAAGAAGACAAATGTACCTGCCCGCGAAACTGAAGGGGTGCGAATAAATAATTACGGAGTGGCCGGGGTCGTTTTTGAATCCGTAATAGGAAATAGCCTCATGATCTTCCAAAGAATCTTGTCTTTAACCATTTAACTTGGTCTCTTTTCTAATCCACACCCTACACTCACGCTCCCTCCATGATTATACAACTATGATGTCTGCACAAGCAGTACTCTCAGACGCCCACAGCGGCTCTCATCCTGTCCTCTTCGACCCAGATGGCGAGGTCCTCACCACTAATCGCCTCAACGCCTTCATGGACGAGGGAAGACCCATGTTGAACAATTATATTCGCCATGTCAAGGTCGGCGGAGGCCAGCACGGGGATGTATATCTATGCCAGAGAGTCAACACTCGTCTACCGCCAGGTGATCCTCAGCGTCGGATACCAGTCGTGAGCTCCACACCCTTAATTATGTTTCGCTTTGCCTATCTTCGAAATTCAGGCAATGAAATCAGTCAAAAGGAATAATCCCCGCGCTGAGCAGTTCAAAAAGATGCGACAGCCACGAGTTCCAATCCCTGCCTCCCCGCACACGCCAGTCACCGACAAACTGAACACTACCGAAGCCAAAATAAAGAGGGAAATCGCCATCATGAAGAAACTGCGACATCCGCACGTTGTCAGGTTGTATGAGGTTATTGATGATCGCATATCAGAAAAAATCTACATGGGTACGTTCTCTTATTTTTGGTCACCAGCACGCAGTATATTGGTCCTACCGGCTACCCCTAAATATCTGTTGCGACCATAGCAATTATCCTAACGCTCCTATTTTTGATTTTTGCAGTCATGGAATACCTCGGAGGCGGAGAAGTCAAATGGCGGGATGACAACTATCGTCCCGTTCTCGCCGTATCGCAGACAAGACGAATCTTGCGAGATGCCGTCCTTGGTCTAGAATATCGTTTGTGGTTCTTTTTCTCAACAGTAGTTCTCTACTCACACAATATTGTAGTCCACCACCAGGGAATTATCCACCGTGATATTAAGCCTGCGAATCTTTTATGGACCGAGGATCGTCGCCAAGTTAAAATTGGCGACTTTGGTGTATCTCATTTCTCCTACGCACAACGTCTCGCCGCTGCTGGTGGGAAAGACGTGGACGATGACCCTTATGACCCCATTCTCCTTGACGAATCTGGTCTGACTAGGCGAGCTGGCACACCCTCGTTTTTAGCCCCTGAGGTGATACACGAGCATACCCACGGTGTTTCCGGGTCGATCTCGCTCAATTCGTCGGCTCTGCAGTCTTCTTCCTCTCTGCCAACTACTTCGACTGTTACTCCACCTCCAGGACCTGACCGCCCCGAAATTACCAAGTCCATTGATATCTGGGCTCTCGGTGTGACGTTATATTGTTTGCTTTTCGGCACAACGCCCTTCGTCGCGGGGCAAAGCGCATCCTCCACCGGTTCCGAATATTCTCTGTACAGTGCTATATGCAATGACGACTGGCAGGTGCCTGCGACCATGGGCTACGATAGGATACCATCAGGAGGCCGCCACCCTCATCCGGATTCAGAAGGTGCAAGCATCATCCACCTGCTTGATCACTTTCTCCAGAAGGACGCGCATCTCCGCATTACCCTCGATGAAGTCAAGGTAGGCATTTATAACAACCTTTTCATATTTGTTAGGATGAAACCTCAAACATAGCATTCCTTTGATGGTTCACAGAAGCACCCATGGATCCTCAAGGACCTCGACGACCCTAGGAGGTGGCTCCAGATCACGTCCCCGACAACGGCGAGGATCAACGTCTCCGTGAACGAGACGTCGGATGCGATGTCCGTTGTCCATTTTCGATGGCGCTGGGGTGGAAAAATCGCGCGGCATGTGTCCTCCCTCTTTCGGAACGTTCGTCCTGCATCTCGTCTGGATTCCCAGCTGCACATCGATACGTCTGCTGCCCCTTCTCCCCGTGTAGCCTCCGATCCACAAGTCAGGCGAAACAAATTCACCGCCCAAGGGCCCCAGGCTGTCGGTTCGACGCCTGCCTTTGGACAGCCAAAGCGCGACAAGGGCAAGGCCAAGGCGGAGTCCCCGAAGACGCTGAAAAGGCCTATTTCGAAGAGCGCCAAAAGCCTGCGTTCCAAATCGATCGAGCGATGGCCTCTCAATACACGCGGGACCTCTACTTCGGCGAGTCAGCTTCAGGGTTCTGCCTCCAAGGCACGAAGGGGGTCCGACACCAAAATCCTGGACCGTGCTACTTCGGGGTCATCTTCACCCCCGGTCTCCGCTACCCGGCCGGGGACAGGTCCAGGCGAGAGACGCGCACGCTTCGCAGGGCTCTTCCAGAATATCTCGAACTGGCGGCCGAATAAATATTCTTCGGCCCAGACGCTCCCGAATGCGGGCTATTCAGAGCTGCAGTCGACTGTGCTTGGGACAGCGACGCAGACCCCCAACACGAGGAGGAGCGAGGAGGCGCTGCGGTACTACCGACAAGGAGCCGACGCGAACGAGAGCGGGAACTTGACGGCGGCGCGCCGGGCGTCGAGCTGGGGCCAGGGCGACAAGGAGTTCACGGAGATCATCAGCGTACAGTCTGTTGGACAGGAGCTCAACGAGCACGAGATGAACGTCGGCGCTGGCGGTGTATCGCGTGAGGGCATCGTCGTCCCGATCGCTGGGCCTTCCACCATCCCAGACGAAAGGCGGCTGACCCCAGCCATGATGGCTGAGCAAGCCTTCGAAGACGTGTTCGAGGGGTACGGGCAGCCGGTGTACGACGACTCCTCTACTATCGCTAGCGGTAATGATAACGACAACGACGATGAGAGCTGGCAGCGCGGCAGCTCGCTGGATGACTACGACGACGACGATCTCAGCTCAGCCGAAGAACAGGGCGTGACGTTCTCTCCTCGCAGGCATGCTCACAACGACACAATGCATCAGGAGCAATGATTAGTTACTTTCCTTTCCTTTCGAATGAATTGCTCATCATCATCTATTTCCATTTTTGAGAGCCGTGTCTTTCTCTTTTAAATACCCCACATCACCCATTTCACGGACCTGACTTGAAGGACGCTCTTGTTCATTCGCATTACAACACACACCTCAACGCATAACCCATCATTTGATACCACTCACACATCTCTCTTTCAACCCACCACTCGACCCCACGCATCTCATTTGCTCGTGTATTTTTTGGCCAAGATTTCCATCCATCCTTTTACTTCCACTTCTACCTAGACTGTCAGCTGTAAGCTGTCAGACCTGCCCATCAAATTGCTCGCCGTTCCGTTGCGCAGTATTTCCTGACTTCCCAGACGCGGACAATAATAATAGAGTGGGCTGGTTGCGTTTGCCTAGAATGACGCCTTAAACGTGTCTGCATTTTGTACAAATGTACACTACCTAGATTACAATGGTTGCACAAAACAGCATTAAGTTAACTAGCAAAAAAGTGACGAAGAGAGAAAGTATCCTAGATTTGAGCATAAAGTCGTGGCAACACAACACAATAAGTAAATTAAATTAGTGGGTAAGGACCGTTTGCATGGGCAGCGTAAGGAGTGGTGGTGGGCGGCGGCATGAGACATGTGAATATAGGAATAAATTCCGCATGATGAGGAGGGAGGGAAAGTCGCATAGGTATGTGCAAGAAAATAAAATATGGTTCCATAGAGAAAAAGCAAATAGTCCGAGGATAGTCCAAGCGGTCTATGTTGGCCAGCCGCGTGCGATCCTGGCTGCTCCGCCACCAACGCGTCCCAGGAAGTTCCACACAGCGGCAGTTCCGTCTGGCGAAAAGCCCTCACCGGCGCCGGGCATGGAGTTGAAGCTGTTCCACGCTGCCCTGTCGTAGTAAGTCACGCCGCCTGGTATCGAGTTCTGTGGCACCATGTAGGGCGTGACAGCGAGGATGACGAGCGCAGACGCGCCCATGAACATCATCGCTTGGCCAGCGAGGCCAGACGTGAAGGACGTGCTCTTGTCGCCGTAGACGTAGGTGTTGTAGATGTTGTAGAACCTGCCTCCTCGACGCGGCTTGGCGTCCTTGGGAGAACGCGAGGAGGGGCCGCCGGTCTTCTCTGAACTTGCGACGATCTTGTCGATGACCATGCATTCCACGCCGAGCTCTTGCTTCAGGGCCTTCCATTCCTCGACGGCCTCCTCTGAGATACCACCAGCGACGGGCTCAAAGGGTATTTTGACACCGTGATGCCATTTCTTCAGGGTCTCAGCCGCCACTCGCCATTCGCGTTCTTCTTGGTCTGCCTCGGTGACTTGGTTATAAGCGGGTGGTTCGTCTAGGTGGTCTAGTTGTTTTGCTTGAGGTTTTGGGGTGAGCGGCACAATGGTGGAAGAAGACGACACCATGCTCTCATCATGGGCAGGCGAAGGCGACCGCGAAGGCTCATCTTCAGCTTCCTCAGTCTGGATTTCCATTTCGACTGTGATGCGCGGAGGAGGTGGGGGTAACGGTTTCGGTTGGGGTATCTCGTCAGTTTGAATGCTGAAGGACGCTTTGAGGGGTTTGGGTTCCGGCTCTGTTTGCATGCTGTGGTTGACGGCGAACAGAGTCGGGTCGTACTGGGTGGAAGTGTCCGAGTATTCTTTTAGTTCATCAAATTGCGGTCGCCTGGAGTCGACGACTTGAGCACGACTAGGTACTTTCTGTAGAATAATTAGAGCGAAGTTAGAAGTGATACGAGTAAAGGGTTGAGCAGGAAGTACGAACCCGCTTTCGCTTCGTGATAATAGTCTGGACCTCTTCCTCGTCTTCAACTTCGGTTTCTTCCTCCTCAACCACAGTAATATCGGGGCTAGGATAGTCTTCTTGCGCAGGCTGGTCATTCGGGTCTTCCCAGTTGAGCTTTCCAGCCAGTTCTGCGCCGAGACTCTTGCTCATGGTGTTCGCAGCGCTTGAGTGGCCACTGCCGCCAGATGCCACAGCCGTCATGGCAGCTCGCATGTCGTCCATATCAAAACGCATCCTGTCAATGGTTTCCTTCAAAAGCATGTTCTCTTGCTTTTGCTCGTCTAGGTGGGTATGAGCTTGAAGCGCAATATTCAGCTCCAGCTCGAGTTGAGCGATACGATCCTCGTAGCTTTCGTGTTCTTTGGCCCATTTTACGGTTTCGATTTCGTGCAGTGAAACCGCTTCTTTAAGGTTTCTGATGGTTTCTTCCCTTGCACGTAGGTCATCGCGGTATTTCTCAGAGACAGCTGTAATGATAAAATAAGGGTTCACGACTTCATGAAGATGGAATGGAAGGGAACGTACAACATTGCTCCTGGTATTGCCTTTGCAGGCTACTGTATGTTGCCTTAGCACCATCTAGAGCCTTCTGGACTTTGGCAACTTCAGCTTCCAGTGCAGCGATTTGCGCCAAGTTCCGTGACTAAGAAAGGAACCGATGAGAGCATGATTTACATGATAAAAAGACGATCTTACATCTTTTGCTCTCAATTCCTTCTCCTCCCTGTTGGAGGCACTAAGTTCGCTCCGCAGCTCCTCGAGGCGTTGGTGAGTCTCTTCCAGCTCCAACTCGTGTTCGGCTAGCTTGTTTTGAAGAGTCTGTTCCGCCTCCATCCTCTTTCGAGACAACTCCTCGTTCGTCCTTTGCAAGGCCTCGAGGCGCTCATGGATTTCCATCGACACTGTTGAGCTGGTCGAGGCTCTGTCTAGGACCAAGCCTGCATCGAAATCTTCGTCATCGGAATCGCTTCCAGTCCGGGGCATCGGAAGAGTTGACACGTCATTGTCGAAAGAGTCGTTGTATTTATTGTACCCATACCGGGACATTGGCCGTTTGACCGTGTCGTCAGGAGAAGAGTAGCCGTGGTCAAAGGAGTTATTGAAGCCGTTTTGTGGTTGAGAACGGGCTCGAGAATGGGGCCTTGACCTAGGAGCATAATCAGGCGATCCTGGAGAGAAATTGAGGTCTCTTGAAGAGGTAGTGGGAGATGTTGGATTTGAAGGTGTTCGCGCACGGCCACCAGTACTTCGACCCCAAACGGTAGGAGGACCACCAGACTGTCCAAAATGAGTTTTTTAGCTTCTGTTCCGTAAGAAAGAAAGGGAAGAAATATGGACCTCTGAATCGCTCCGACTTCCTGCATCACTTTTCCGGCGACCAGCAGGTGTAGGGCGCTTGGCCCAGCTCGAAGGCGCGTTGTTGAGGGGTGTAGAACGTTGACGCCGTTCGGAGTCGAGTGGCGACTTGACCGATGGAGTTGAAGGACCTCGAGAAGGTGGCCGGCTATGAGGTCCTTGATGATAAGTCGTTGAGGATTCCGTGCTCAACGTTCTTGAATGTCTATGAATATCTCGTTCATCGTCGCTGCTCCGACCCTCTTCGTCTTGCATTGGGCTTCGTGGAGGTGACACCTTTGTCTTTTCAGCAATAAATTGCATGAGAAGCGGAGGTGTGACTTCCAGCCCAGTGGTTGTTTGGATCAGAACCTGGAGCATATCCGTTTCTTCCTCTGACATGAGTGGGGTATCGAACATGTCCGAAAAGCTCTGCAAAATGTCCACGACGCCATTTCCTGGCACTGTAGGTTCCCCAGCATCGTTGATATGACAATTTGGATGCTTTTCGAATATCTTGTAAAGTTCTCTTTCAATATCTGCGATCGACTGTCTGTTTCGTCCGTAGGTTTCCTGCACCAACGTCAACAATACTTCAACTACAAAGAAATTCCATACTCACCATGTTGAATGAAGTTAAGAGAGATAATGTTTCGCATTTAATGCCACAATGGAGGCCAAGGTGGCCACAATGCCGGATTCGAACATCAGGCCTTGTTGTTATCTATTTGGCCTGCAACGAACAATGGGCACGTGATGGCGTCTTTCAGTGCCGACTGCCGACTCCTATCCCCTTCCACTAACTTCCACCATGGACGAAGGCGACCACACAACCCCGGTGGTGGAGAAGCTGGAAGTAGAGGACGAAGAGGCTAGACAAGCGCGAATCCGTACGCTTGGACCCACCAGGCTTTCACAGTTGGGAGAGTAACTGATTACTGTGTCGCATGACAGAATCCTACCTCGAAAAACTTAATTCATCCTCGCGCACGAGAACTTTTACACCTCCATCTGGTATCCCTCAATTTGACTTTGGTGACAGGAAAACTTTTCCTGTCGGCCCTCCCGCAGAGCGTATGTTTCTAGGCACTCCTGTGACTCGATCCTAAAATTATGATCCTTCGCAGTTCTTTCGCGTGTTCAAGCGTTTCTCCCAGAATTTGAGGCTTCAAATGCTCTCCTTACGCAACGCGCACGAGTGGACCCAAATAGCGTTGACATAGAGCATATTGCAGAGGGAATGGACCAATATATCGAGATGGTAAACCTTTTATGCCTTATTCTTTCCGTGTAACTTTATTCTGACTCACTCAGAATCTGGGTCTCGGAATCTTCGAAGACCAATCTAAGAAAATGGGTCAGAAAAATGAAGACTCCGAAATGTCCACCTCTTCCTCTTCGTCGTCCGAATCCACCGATACCTCAGACAGGGCACAAGAGGACGATTCAGACTTCGATTCAGACGCTTCGTCGGAAATCATAACCTCCTTCGTTCCCTCAAGGCCTATTAGACCTCTTCCCAGGCGTGCTTTGAACAAACCTCGCCCTGAAATTGTTGTCTTGGGGGATGCATCCTGAGCGCTTATCGAAGCTGTCCGGTATCGGGAGTTATTTTTAGTTAAGTCTATCAGTCTACTCTGATCATGCTGTATGCACCTTCGTCTTCATCCTCTCTTTGAAGGCCTGTTACCACATTTATTGTACCAATAAGACAGATTTTCACCATTCCTCTCAGAAACAGTTGACCTGAGGCACATGAAATTTACCCAAGACACTAATATTGAACACTAAACTATGATTCTTCGGGATCGAAGGCAACATACTTAATGCCTTCCAGGGCATACAAATTTGCAAGCCGCTCTTCATCTTGTGGCAATTTTGAAAGCAGGGGCACACCAAAGTGGCCACCCCTTAACTTCGCTAGATAACGAGATTTTACAGCCAACCTTGATATGACCATATCAGCGAGCATGCCATCTGTGCTGTCCATACAGCCCCACAGCTTGATATGTCGGAGGCGAGGGCAAAGCACCGACGCGAATTCTTCCTCTCGACCGTCCCACACCTCGTCAAGTTGATAGTTAGTTGTGGCTATGGAAGACGTCAAAGCCAGGAGGAGTTCGTTCTTTATGTTTATGCCCGCAGCTTTCAGTCTAGATTCAATAAGAGTATGCAAGATGTCTTCTCTAGGTGTCTTGTTCCGCATCTCGTCAAGTTGGCGGTCAGTTGGGGATGGGTAAGTCAGAGCCAGGAGGACTGCGTTCGTTACGCTTATGCCTCGCGCATGCGTAGCTCTGAGCTCAAACTCGACAAGAGTCGGGGAAAGGTGCTGCAAAATGGCAAGAACCTCGGAGGGACCTGGTAAAGTAGCCATTGCGGAAAACGATTGTAACTTGCAGTTGGACCTTCGGAGAAACGACATGACAGGCGCCTGTGGCCATGGACAGCTTACTGCGCCGAACACAAACCTGGCTGGGAGCGCGTGGACACCAAAGGCTGTGATGTTAGGAAGTGTGAGGGAATCCAAAACAATTCCAAGGTCCCCTCCGTAACCGAGATGGAGCTT
Organism: Galerina marginata; assembly: GCA_023014335.1. NCBI lineage: Eukaryota > Fungi > Basidiomycota > Agaricomycetes > Agaricales > Galerinaceae > Galerina > Galerina marginata. The sequence goes on from JAECYW010000004.1 coordinate 3,608,380, forward strand.
CTGGAGACTCTTGTGAGTGATGTGGTGGTCATGCATTGCCGACAAGTTTATGTATGAGTTGAGTTTGGCGAATGTCAGTCGTTGGGCCAGCAAGAGAACCCGCAGGACATCATGGAATGAGATAGTCAGGTTCAAGTCAAGCACGGTCAGCTGTGCCCATGGAAAAGTGGGAGTAGCAGATGAACGTCTGATGTGCCAGAATAAGGTGTGTAAACGCGGAGAATGCTCCAACATGCCCATTATTTTCTTGCTGTCAGTGGCTTCCAACGTGTAGCAGTTCAGAGCCATCGACTCCAAAAGAGGGAAAGACAGATGGCCAGACATCTTGCTGAACCACTCGACACCGGGTACCGCGAACACGATGTTGGACACTTTGACTATCTTCCAACGCTGTGAAAGTGGCATGAAAAGGTCCAAAAAACGGAAGAAGGCTGACCCGGCAGTGGATGAAAGCACATGGTTATCGGAGGTTTCGCTGATCGAGAACGAGAGAGGAAATCCTTTGGAACGTTCTAACCAGAGTTGAACGAGGGATAGCCAACCGTCTTGGTTGTGATCACTATTTATGGAGATTTGGATGTTTGACCACAATTCGGGTTCGTTAATAGCTAAGGACCTCCACAAAGAACATGTGTGGGTTATAGTCAGCGGCGGGGGGATAGGCATCGAACTTAAAGAGGAGAATGTAGATTCTTTGCAGTGGCAGAAAATCTTCGCGAGAACCTCGACCGGGAGAAGGCGGATGGGAGATAATTGACATTCCGTTTTGTCAAGATTCCTCTGCGTTTCTACGAGGCTGGCCTTTAAACTGGCAAGGTTTTGATGGCCTTGGGCTATACGCTCTCGCAAAGTATGCGCTTCTTTCCCTTCTTTGACCTGGTCGTTGGAAGAAGTTGTGTGAGGTGTTTGTCTGGTGATGCTATGCTCGTGCGTCAAGGGCAACTTCGTGTTCAAGCTGTGCAGTTCACCCTCCTGCTCTCTAAGAGCTTTCTGGAGCTCTTGAGATTCTGCACGCAGTTGCTCGATGCGTACAACGAGGCCTTGAGCATCAGGCTTTTGAAAGAAGCTTGAATGCCATTCTTCCCGCACCCGAATGGCCTCCTGTAGCAGCGCACACGCATTCTCGTACTCGTCCCTAGTTGACTGGACGTTTTGCTTGCTCTTAAGGAGTGCACGTTCTTGGGCCTCAATATCCAGAACTGCACCTGGTTGATTCATCTCTGATGAGGTTTTGATTTAAGGTATGAAGTAGCCTAAGTTATGGTCGATTTTAAGACATTGCATTCACTGGCAGATTGAACGGCAGACAGGCTGGTCAACGTACCGTATAGAATAAGAACTCGGAAGGCTTGGAAGAAGGAAGGTCGGGGCAACAGCAGTTACACGAAATAGTGGCTTGCGGCGACCAGGGTCAAGTAGCGCGTGAAAGCCCAGGTGGATGGATCATGGATGGCGTATAAACCGGCGCGGTCCCTATAGCCAAATACTTTCGACACAGCACAGGATGGTGTGGACTGGGACCTAGAGATTTATAACTTCGAATTACGCGGTCTCTTGAATTCCGAGAAAAACGTATCAGCATCATGATTTACCTAGCCGCGAACTGCCGGGCGCCTACTCGTTAATTTATGTTGCAGTTGCGGGGGTCCTGGGACCAACCTGGGACAATTCCAGCGTCTTCTTTATTCGATGTTAGATGCGGCGCTGGTTGGTTATAACTATCTAAAGTTTAACTTGCGGCATGACATCTGATCCTCCAAAAACGAAGGCAACAAGAGCCTAATCATTTACTGATATTCAATTCTCCGATCGGTATAAAGGGACTGCACCTCTCAGCCATCCGTGGCTCCCCCCTTGGCCTTAGCATGCAGAAATCCGCCAATCAACTCACATCCTTGGCTCAATGGTCGCAGAGTCATATCCAGGATATTTTCGAATCGCCAACCGATGAAGATTGTGTACGAGCGATCGACGAGACATTTTGCAAGAACGTCCACGCAGTCCTAAACGGCAAGCCGTTGGGACTAGAACAAATTAAGCAATCCGTCCTGGCCATTCGAAAAGAGGCTCATGTGGGCCTCACCGTCGAATGGAAGCATACTGTTGAAGCTCCCGCGAGTTCAGATTACCGGGTATATTCGAAAAAAAAAATTTAAGGGAAATGGGAATTACTAACCACTGTCGAAGGATGGGTCATTCGGAGGCGTGTACTTGATCCATGGGATCCAAAGACTTCTGGCAGGCAGTCAGGAACCGACAGAGCTTGTAAGACAGAAAACGGTGACAGTCAAGTAAGTAACATCTAATGTCAGATGTATCATGCAGAAGTTAACCATCATTTTGTAGGATAGAATCGCAGTCCATGGCCACTGGTGTGGACAGCCGGAAGATTGTCGACCTCGTCTTTGTCGCAGCTGATATACAAATGCAAGTGAACAAGTAGTCCAGCAGTTCAGAGACCTCCTACCTGGTACTGCCTTCCTTAGAGCTAGGAGAATCAGTAGCCAGTTTTTGTCTCCGTATGTTTTCAGAGTATGCACGAAGTGAAGATTATAAGATGGTCATCCAAGCACTAAGCCTGGGCGAACGGGCAAATAGAAAGTGTTTAAAGAACAATCAAACAGATCTAAGGCCAACTGAATAACGCACGAGTTAACGCACGAATCTCCTATCAAATTCCAGGTAGTGGCTAAGGCGACAAAGGGAGTAAGCACATGCTTGTCGATGTTCCAAGGTTGCTCAATGGAACAGCCTCCCAAAAGCTAAATGGCACGCCAGAGACCGGCACTAGAAATAATGGCGAATGGCTAATGTTCGAAACCCCTAGCTTGTCGGGTGCGAACCACGCCAATCACAGCGGAGACAGTTGTCACCGTGCACTACGGCTGGAGGGCGAAGAAAGAAAGCCCGCGTATAACCACAGCCCAGGTATCGTTATATAGGTCGTCGAGAGTGACCAAAGGAGTCTGAGGTCGTATCCCCGCTTGAAAAAATGCAGCTAAACAATTTCGGCTAGTGTGAACAAAGAGCAATAAAATGGAGTCAACAGAAACCGTGACCAAACGAACATTTTATTTGGCAATGAGCGATCGCAACTGTCGAGATATCGACGGACGGAGTGGCCAAAGTTTGGCCGAGATGGAGCTGGTGAAGATTTTTTGAATTCTAGAAAACACCACATAAGCCAGCATGTCATTCGTCCAACCGCTCAAGTCATTGATATAGATATAGAGGCGCAGAGACGACAACCAACATCGCGATTGGGTAAACGAATATGCCAGGTAAGATTGGTGATCTTTGCTATAAAAGTCACGGGCGGAGAGGTATGCCTCGATCAGGGAATAGAATCTGGTGTAGAAGAAGGCAGGAGTCAGTACGCTCGAGAACAGATGAACATTTTGTCTTCACCGCCCCGAATGCTCAATTTAATACCACCGACAACAACAACAACCGTGTTGCTGCTTTTATCTGAATTCATAAAGCACTCGTTAGATGTAAAACATACTTGAAGCAATTACATTACACAACATTCGCGATCGCCTGCCATCTGTTCAGTAATATTCTTTAGCGTCACTTTCTCGTCCAAACGATCGACGAGTGCAATGGCTTCCGCCATCGTCTTCGGGGAATGCCACTCGTCCTCCCATTCATGACCCTCATAAAAGAACTATACGTCATTTAGCAGGGACGAGTCTCAAAGCATCTTGGACAAACCGCCGTACCTTGGAATAACTTGCGAGATTGGACAGAGACATATCGGCAGGCATAGCATTGGATCCCTGTTTGAAGTAGTTGACAATCATGCTATCCCGCATAATGTTTCTATAAGAAACCGATCTTAGATGTCGTTGGAAAGAGAGAGAAGGTTAAAAAAGGCGCACCCGAATTGTTCAGGCCACACGTCCTTCAAGTCGTGCAAGAAATGTATGATTTCGAAGCAGCTGTTCTCCATACCACCCCCCATTAAACTCACTGCGGTGACACCCAAGAAGTCCTCGACCCGGCCAAAGTCTCCATCAGAAATCGCACGTTTCAACAAAACGATGTAAATGGCATCGCGTAACAAGAGGCGATGGTTTCTGTACACCATATCATCAGACTCCTGGTCGCTCAACTCGGCCGAATACTGGCTATCATCAGGAAAGCGCTCTGGCTGCTTTGGAATGAGCCGTTTGGCGTGCTTTATGACGATTTTCTTCGCCAATGCGAGCATTTCCGCCGGCTCTGGGTCGGAGGCTGCATACGCCGCTATTGAGTCGTAACCGCAATTTATTCGCCAGCAGTCAAGGAAGGAGCTGTCCACAATCGTTTCTAGCGCACTGAGAGCGGCGTCGTGATCCTGGGGTTTGGCTAGAGCGAGATGGGCTTTGTTGATGACTTTAAAGAGCCCAGCCAGGCCGTTTGTCGAGTCCGACCCTTTTGGACAGTAATTCTTGATTGTTTGAGTCACCATTTTCCTGAGTATGTCGTTTAAACCAGGACCAAGTTGAAGAGAATGAAGTAACTGTCTGTCAGCTTCGGTAATTGACGGGGACATCTGTGCACGACGGATGCTAACGTTAGTGAAGGTGTCATTAACGCAAGGAATGGCTCTTTTCTCGAAGGATTTCTCGTCTAGGTGTAATTGAGTGACATAGGTTTCCCTAACGAGCGAGATGAAGCGAGCGACTGTGAATTGTTCTCCAAGAGAAGTGGCCACTGGAAAGGTACGAGTCCGGTGTGCCTTTGGCAGCGGCCGACGTTGGGGAAATTGGAACAATGGCTCATCTCTGTATTTCTTGAATTCGGAGACATATTTAGTCAATGACTAGACGGCGAGAACAGCGGCCTGCTGTAAAATAGACTCGCGCTGTTCCTTGTTCGGCATAATATCATTCAACTCGGGTTCTCTTCCCGGGACGCGTCGCCTGCGTTCGAGAATGGGTTCGAGGAGCATATCTTCCGCGTTCGCGTTGGGCAGCGTCAAGATGGATGCAGAAAGCTTCTTGGAGCCATTTGGTCTCACTGAACGGTCTATGTGCAGTATGTGAGGCCCATCAGCAATTCGCTTCACTTCTGTCATCCCCGCCTCCATAGACATGACACAGGATAATCGATAATGAGTTCAGAAGAAAAAACTGAAGAGTGAGCTCGAGAGAAAAGATTGGGTGTAATCTAGAGTAGAGTGATACTTAGGTTACTAGTAGGGTCCGGCATTCGGCTTCTATTCCTTGGCGGTTTCGCGTTCCCCACACATCATGTGACTCATGTGTTCCTGTGCCATCGATGATCGATGTTGTCAATGTCATCATGATGATCGTTTGCAAGTAGACCAACTCTTGGACTAGTACATGCTAGTGTCATGTTTGCCACGAAAATCCTGTGCAATTGCGCCTTGTGTTGGCAGGAAACCACGGGGCAGTGCACTAGCCACTCTTTTCTGCACCGGTTTCTTGCGTCCTGTGCCACTAGGAACTTCTCGACGGTTATAACTCCCCCTTTTACAAAACTCCTTAGCATTCTTCCCTTGCAAAAATGCAACGACCTTTTGAATTGAGGGACTCGCCAGTGAGCCTGTTCATGTCAACGTCAACTCCGTGTTTGTAACGAATCTCTTCTAGAACTCTGACCATCGTTGTCTTAATGACAATAGGGACCGTCGGCTAAGGACCAGTGAAACAGGACTTCGCGATTCACCAAGAATCGGAGGCGTACGGGAGCGCCAAGCTCAACCTGCTACCGGAGTTTATGCCCCCGTTGTTTCTCATCCTCCTGCTCATCCTCCTGCTCGTTCTATGCCTTTTGTTCGTCGTCCTGCTGCCGCTTCCAGCTCCGTTGGTCGTCCTTCTGCAACGGGCCCCCTTGCCTTTCGCTCTCCTCCTGGAGGTCATATACAAGGGACAGCCAGGGGCGGACTTGCTCCAAACACAACGTATGTCCCTGATGGCTGCCGTAATCGAACTTCAGAACTCATTTGGTAAATGTTGCTTTAGGGAAGGCGCTTCTGTTCTGAGCAGCGCCAAAGGGTCAATTGACATCACTGGCGGGACGTTTAATGCTGTAGGTGGAAATCTTGTTACTGTTCAGGTCACTTTGAATGGAAGTGAGTTTCTTCATACAATATGCATGAAACCTAGTGTTTTGCCTAATTGCTAAAACATTGAGGGAAGGCGACCAGCTGGATTCAAAAGTCTCCGACTCGGACCATGTGCCAAAGGTATTTGATTCAGTCTACATCACCATATTGAAGTTCCTTAAATTTTAAAAACAGAAACGGGAAACGACAGAAGCACAGGTTCAAAGCACTGGACACATAGGGATCGCAAAACCTGCACCATCAACGCCAAATTGTGCGTATAGTTCTTTCGAAGTTCTTTATCCGATCAGTATTGGAAATTAAACAATAACATCTAGGTCCACAGGCTGGCGATAATTCATCGGTAATTCCCTCTGGTTGTTTACCACTAAGTGATTGAAGTTTGCCTACTGTAGGCACACCTGGCCGCAACTACAATTCCAGCACAAAGCATATACGATGTTTATTACCATTGCCTCGCATCCAGGATGCGTGGATCTCCATTGTGGATCCCGGCGACTAACAAGCGGCTACCCGTTAAATATCGAAGAAACGGCCTAATGGTCGGTGATGCCGGACTCATCACCGATCGGGGGTTTTACGATAGCTTATTCAACATCACTCTTCCTCCCAATGATCCCCTTGCCATAAACACGGACAGGCTCCCTAAAAGCTTTTCTCCCTTGCACATAACGCCAAGCGATATTCAAGAATACTCAGAATTTAACCGCGGCAGTTATCTCTCAAGTGCCTCAATCAAAAACTCATACCAAGATGAGAATCCATCGTATGTCCTTATTCTTCCCTTATGTATCGATGTATAGTGATATAATACAATTCCATAGTGGTCTTATTTTTGAATCCTCGGCTTCTGAAGGTGCCATTCTTACACTTCCAGATGGATCAAATTCAGAGGACCTGGGAAATAAAAAGAAACTCCTCGACTATTTGTCTGCCCACGGAGAGGAGATGTACAGATGCGCGCTCATTGATCATGGGCGAATATTCAAGAACGGTGACTTACGTGTTGTTACAGGCTATGACAAGACTACAAATTGGGGAATGGCGGCATTTTCGAATTCGACAGCTGAGGCCGACTCATTCTGGCTGAAATTTCGACCAAGGGAACAAGGGACTCGGAGTTTAGGAAGGACACACAGCTGGGAATCATCTGGTAGCGCTGAAGTTAAAGCTGGCCCTGACGTGCGAGAGACAATAGCCCTCCGAATGGGAGATCCTTTACAACAGGATGTGGAGTATGAAAACCAAACCGTTTTTGTACGGACCGAGAATATCACTCTTAGTAAGAATATCTGGGACAAGTTGTTGTCCGAGTCCGGGGCTGGCAACATTGAGCTTGATGGTGAATTAGATTGTCCCTCGTCTCATCTCCCAGCCTCTGCGGAAGCTTCTCACTTGAGTGGGGCTTCTGTGATTTCGTCTTCATCTGCATTTACTCCCGGGAATTACCCAGCTCCTAGTGGTCGGCGTTCCCCCCATTCATCCAGTTCCCCAAACACATTGGTGCGTATTTCAGTTGCTCAAAAATCCAATTTGTGATAGTACTTAGTCAACATAATTAACCTGTTCTGGTACAGGCAGTGCACCCTTCGAACGGCATCAATGAAATGTTACTGATGGTGTGTACAGTTCAACTGTTTATTATTGGCTCTTGATTTATTTTTCTTTTCCGTAAAGCTCAACCCTAGCGCGCGAATTGCTATCACGGCAGACGAAGTCTGGATTTCCGTGCTCAAAGAGGCATCTATTTTTTTCACACCCTGAATTAACTTCCCATTCTTACCATAACTTATAGGCAGACTCGATTTTACCCCCGGTTTGGGATCTATGGGAGCGAATTATGGCATCTTTTGTTATCCAAGAAAACGAAGGTATTTTATCAATGTTGTATCTATCCAAATATATCGGCTTATGAGTTGTCACGATCAGGTGTGGTGTTTCTCGAGAAAATCACTACTCCAGTACGTCTTGCTCCAAAATTTCATGCCCAAATATCGAATTAAAAAAATCATAGCTAACCGGAGCACCGGCGCTGAAGTCATCGCATTCGCTCACATCCGAGGAGTGGTCACCTTTGGGAAGGCTCCCGCACTCAAGGCCGTCCTCTAGCCACTGCTCTCAAGCCCCTCAGGCACAGTCCCTATCCGAAATACTGACTGAACGTTTCGATTGCGTGAACGACAATGGAGGACCTTCCAAAGATGCCAGCGACCTCCAACGCAAGGTCATGTTCAACTTGGGGAATTCTCGAGAAGACCAGAAGGGCTCCGACAAGTTATTGCTCCCTCCAAATTTTGGTTTCGAATTTACCACGCCCTCACAACCCCGCAATCTCACATATGCATCATCACCGCACGATTGGACACACCCCAATTCGCCGTTGTTCAGCGAGCAGTCGTCCGACTCCTATGAGGACTGTTCAAAGTAAGCAATAGGTCGTAGTGATGCTCATCTTTGGGACTGACTTTACTGCAGCGGTGATAATGATATCACCTTAAACATTCAAGACTATAATCTCTACTCCAGAATGCCAACCCATGGGGACTATCTGACAGCCAACAGACCCCATGGCCCGGACTCGGACGATGACTTGTTGATCACGACCTGCTCCTCCGCGTCGTCTTCTCCCCTCTTGTACGCAAATGAAGGCGCCCCAGAGTTAGAATTGCCTCTTGCGCAACTCTCCTTGAACAATGAGAACCCGATTAAGGAAGATCATGGCTCACCGGCACCGTTCAATGGCAGCGGTGCAGAACACTCACCAAATCCTCAAAGTTCTTTCGATTCACACCGTATTCAATCACTTGGTATTCGAACGTCCAACTATTACAGCACCTTGCCGGAGACTCCTTTCTTGGATTCGTCCTATTCCGTGTTGGCTTCAACCGAGGACAGTCCCCTCTCGACGCCGTTGGAAGGACTGCCCCTAGTTGGGCCATCTAACCGTCAGGGCTTGCCGTGCGAGCAGGGGCCTGCCATTCACCCCGTTGCCGGCGCTGCATTAAACCCGTCCGAGATCATTTTGGAAATCATTGGCCATATAGATCCTGACAAAGAGGAGTCGTCCTCCAGAGACGCAGCAGAGGTAAAACGCATGGTCATTCACACCCTCGGCATGTCAGAAGAAGATCAGGCTGCGAGGCGGCACTTTTCCAAGGATGCTAAGGACACTGTGTCTACACAAGCTGGGCGAGCAGCCAGCCGAAACCGTCGACGTCATGCGGCCAAGTGGATTTGCCCGATCTGCAAGGACGACTTTACCAGGCGTGCAGGACTCAATAGTAAGTACAGTGTAGCATGTTTATTTGACTGTTGCTCATATTTTTGCAGATCACTTGAGGTCCCACGTCGGCGTCACTGAACATGAATGTCGACAATGTCAACATTGCCATAACGTGTTCAACACTTCGCTGAGTCGCCACGAGGACCGGTGTATCAAGAACCCAGCGAAAGTGAAGATCTCGAGGAAGAGGGCTCAGAAGGCGACTGCCTCGGACCATTTCATCCCACCCCAAACTTTGGATAGCCCCACTGTTTTTTTTGGTTAAACTGTTTGTTTCTCCTTTATGGTCAGGACTGCTTGCTTTGCCTTCGCTTTTTCTTCTGCTTTTACCATCGTCACATCGTTGTCTTGTTTTTTTACGCTTTGAGATGCCCCAAAGACGTCGACTGCCCTTCCACAATCCCACATCTGTAAACATCTCCACCTTAAGCACTTGCTTTGTGAGCCATCAGAAAGCATGGCATGTACGAATCTCAACTCCCATTGTATGCCAATTTGAAGACCTGCGAGGGGAAGCAGTCATACTGTACTATTATATTTCATACAATTCGGCAGCAACACATCACGAGGCCTTCGAGACTACTACAATTACAGGGTGATATTAATATGCATAAACTATCTAATTGAGGTAGCACTGTGACAGAGACGTAGGGGAAGAAAGGAAGATGCGAGGAGTTAACAAAAAACCATATCGGATATTGCATTTAAATGCAATAAACCGCCTATATAAAACAGGCAGACACGGAAACGGCTACGCACTTCCGTCCAGAAAATAAAATAACAGGAAAAACGAAACTCGCTAATACAGGTTGGTGACAATGTTGTTCGTCATGAGAGGCTTGCCGAGGATGACTATCGTCCTGCCCACAGTCCTGCTCACACTGCCAACTATCATCCGGAACAAGTCTTCCGCGCCGCTGCAATGTAGGAGGCGCAGTGATGGGGCTATGCCTCAGCGTCGACGTTGGAGGTAGAGGCAGTGTGGCGGCATCATTATCCGTGCGCGTTGACATTGTAGATAGAGACAGTGTAGTGGTGTCATCATCTACGTCGACTTCATTTGAGGTGGTGGAGGCGGTGTGAGCACGGCGGCTCCGTCGACGATATTCATGCCCCCATGACCACTATCGTTGACGAACACAACAAAGAAATACTCAGGTCAGAGGTTTAAACAAACTTAAGAAGCCCAAGAACTTACTATCATTGCAATTAGGGCAAGTCTCCACAGGCTCGTTGTTCTTGTCATCAAAATCAAAGTCGGCCGTAGCTCCGCGTAACAAGAACCTGGAAAATTGGAAGGTTCACCCTGGAACCTCAACCAGAATCCGCATAAAATCCAACATTTGTTTGAGCTAAGTATAGCTGGTTATTGTACCATCCTATTGTTGAAAGACACGAAGGAAGAATGGAACTGACATCATTGACTTAGGCGCAAACTCTTTCTCGACTTTGGTGCTGAGCCTCGCAGTCGGGTCGTCATAGCCATCACCTAATGACTATCGAGGAACAACTTGAAGATGATCGAGTATTGGAGCCTATTGAAGCAACGGACGTACAAAGACGAGATGTGGGGTGGTCAACTGTATCTACGACGATCTAGGAGGTGTGGGTGAAGGCGGCGGCAGCGGCGGCGTGGCGTCACCTGCATCAGCGTTGTAGACGATGGAGGTGTCAGTCAGGTGAAAGTGGATGTTGCAATAGTTGGGGCCACATCTTCCACGTCGATGCCGCCGGAGGTGATGGAGGTAGTGTGGCTGCTTCGGCCATGTCGACAAGGTGGCGGCACTGACCATATCCAGTGGTTGAGAAGGCGAACAAGAAACTGCGTTGGTAATAGGTCGCAACACCGCGTCAATGTCGTTCGAACTTCGAAGTGATGGACTCAGTGTGACAGCGGCAGCCATGTCGACGGGGTGTGGCCCGAGGTCGAGCGAATCCACAGCGGTCAACGAGGCGGATGCGGACCTGTATTAACCATGTCGAACAAGTGGAAGAGGCAGCGGAGATGGCACGGCGTCACCCGCATCGACGATGTAAGACTCAGAGGGTTCAGAGGGTGGAGGCACTGGCAGTGTGTCCAGTCGAAGCAGTGAGAAGTGACTGCTGGGTGCTGAAGTGAAGCCCAAGCAATGCACAAGCACGCTAACGGTAGCATGGAAAGGCAACATTCAATTGTTATTGGTGTTCGCGCATTATTTCTGCGAAAACTCCACCCGACCACAGCACCAACGTTCTCATCTCCTCCAGCTCCTAATAGCCTTTCCACAACACCATCAACATGCCCACGCACTGGGGGCAACAGGCCCTGCGGAGACGGAGGTAACAAATTGGGGCTGAAAAATTCGAGGAAGAAGACGGGGAGGCGGGAGCATCACCACGAGCCCTGAACGTCCTCCGCATATTGCTGGTCGGCAACCTGGCGCAGAATAGTATCCTACGAATCACTGGCCGTCTGCTGCGTCATGACTGTAGCGTGCTGACTGCGCACATTTGGGGTCCTACCAACGTCGGAATAAGAGGGAGGAGAGAACCGTCAGACACCACATACAATTAGCACGAAAGTCACCGAGTACTCACAAATGCGTTGGAGAGCTGAGCAGGTGCAATCGCCAGGACTCAACCAGGACTCTTCCAAGTCGAGGAGCGAAATTTTTTTCAGTCCTCATATTTCCAGTAGTTTTCTCACCCTAATTTCTGGCATCCAGATTTGAGCTGGAATATTTATTAATGGATGCTGTGATAGACAACATCTACTTCCACCGCCAAATTTAATTCATGGTGTTCGTCGTTTCCCCTCAAACGTGGAGTAAAAAGGGCTAATGTTGTTCATCGTTGCTCGTTGGTTCGATTGTAACCTTTGTTGATATCAAGGCCAAACGTCCAGAGCTACAGTGTAAGCAGGGGAAGGAAAAGCAAAGCACCGGAGCAAAAGAGGAACCAAAGGATTCAGGAACACTGAAAACTTGAAGTGACAAGTTGGTCACATCATATGATCATGGGCATGTAACAAGTCGCGTCGCGGCCAAGTTCATTGACGACGCCGTCACGACTCATACCGTGCTCAACCACATCGTACCGATCACGCTGTCTGGCGCTACGTCCCAACCACAATGAGACATCAACTCGTTCTGTACTCTATTTCCCAAACCCCCTCAATCATATTTGCTGCAATTTAAAGAAGAGCAAGCACCTCAAGGACATAGTAACAATTCATCAACCTCATTTTGGCACCGCCCACCACTTCACGTCCCTCCCTGTGATCAGGACGGATTTTTTTGCCAGAGGGAAGGGATGCATCTTAGCTGGAATATGCCTTGTCACTGGGCAAACGTCTCTCCCGGAGGAACCGAGCTCAATGAGGCCTTATGCTGGACGATCTCATTGTAGTGTTGCCCCCACCTCGGCGAGGTTTCAAGCATACCGCGGCCTAGCCAGGTATGTTGGTTACTTTTTTGAGTTGTCAAATCTGCTGAACTGATTTTTCTTCTGTATCCGAGTTCAAGACGGCTATCTTTTTTGATAAGCGGGTTCTCTGACATCGAGGGCATCGTTCTATGTTCAAGCCTGGCCTCCGTACTGTGCCCCGATTGTGATTCTCATAATTCACTAGTTTTCTCCTTTCTTTAATCTCCTTCGTACCTGCTCCATCTGGTGCCTTCCGGCCCCACTTTAGACGATGCAGTCAGGGCATCTTTCTTCTACCTTTCGCGATACATTCCCCCCCTAGTTCTATTTTACTCTTTGCAGTGAATAAATGCTAATTTTTAAATCAAGGTATCACAGGACAGCACCAATTTGTCAGAGGTGGCAGTGCTAGGAATTGACTGGAACTTGTGCATGGGCTGTGCGTAAGTGAGGAACCTTTTTCCTTGAAAGTTCGACGTGCACCTCTGTGTTTCTATTTTTGAAATCTAATTGATGAGTACCACAGCCTTACAACTTGAAGATAGTACTCTTGCACTGTCGCTGTCGAATCAGCCTTTATTTCAGACCATCACGTAGACGCTCTCTTCCATGTTTTCCCGGTCGCACAAAGTCACTGTGAACGAAGGAAACTTCCTCGCAGTCGAGGGGGATTATTATGACAACTCGAGTGTTCGTGTTGAACAACGGCGCGGTAAGGCTTTCGTTCAAAATTCATATCACTAATTGCCGTGCTACAACACCTTCCAGGAATCGATATCCTTTTTGAGGGCATCGCCAAGGGTGCTCTTCACAATTCTGGCGAGCGCTTCGATCCCCCGAAATGTCACCCTAATACGCGAACTACCCTTCTTCAAAAAATCATGGATTGGATTCAAGATGGCGATCGTTCGTCCCCGGACTTCATGTGGATTTATGGGCCAGCAGGTTCAGGCAAGTCGGCGATCGCCCAGTCTATCGCAGAGTTATGTTACGAGTACGGTTACCTCTTGGGCACTTTCTTCTTCTCAAGATCGGCAGCTGGCCGCAACAACGACAAACGCCTGGCAGCGACCATCGCCTACCAAATTGGGCAATCGTTCACCGAAGCATTGCCCTTCATAGAGAAATCAGTGGAATGGAATCCAGCCCTGCTCACCCTGAATCTAGAGGCCCAACTCAAGGCCTTGATTATTGAACCTCTGTTGGAGAGTCTTCTCCATGCACTTCCTCGGCCACGCCTCATTATTATCGATGGATTGGATGAGTGCCAGGATCCCAGGGCACAGACTACTATCATCCGCATGTTTACCCAACTTGTCACGGTTCATAATCTCCCGTTCATTATACTATTTGCCAGTCGCACAGAGTACCATATCCGGGAGGCCTTCAACGACAAAGCTCTCGACACAAATTTATGTCGCATTGCCCTCGACAACACCCTTTGGCGTGCAGACGATGACATCAAGGAATTCCTTATCAGCCGATTCCAGAACATCCACGATACACACCAAATGAAATCTTATCTCCCGGAAGTCTGGCCACTACCTGAGGTAATACATAAATTAGTTGTGAAATCTTCAGGCCAGTTCATCTACCCTTCTACGGTCATCAAATATGTTGAAGCACATGGCTATCACCCTACAAATAGGCTTGATACAGTACTGGGACTCCGAAGTATCGAAAATGGGACCCCATTTGCGGAACTCGATGATCTCTATCGGCACATATTATCTACTGTCAAAGATTATGGTCTGGTATCCCGGATTTTGGGTTACTTACTTCTAGATAAGGAGTCTTATTATGCTTCCAAGACTCCCAGTTTTCTAGACAAATTTTTCTCACTTCAGAAAGGCACTGCATACCTGGCCGTCAGCAACTTGCACTCCATTATTAACCTACCAGATGATGAACAGGCCATCACCTTAATTCACGCATCATTTGGCGACTTCCTATTCGATCCCTCTCGTTCTGGCAAATACTTCCTGGACCCCAGTTTTGTTCACACAGATATAGCAGTTTGCTGCTTTCAAAACATTGCTAACAGTAGGTCATTTAACTCAATGCTAATTTTAGAGAACTTCTTGAACATTTTTCAGGTAACTGGACAACCGATATATATCAACATTCTGCGCGTGTTCTGATGAAGCATTGTTCTCGAGCACGCGTCACGATAAAACTCGTGGATTACCTCACTTTTTTTGATGTCGCATTGTGGACAAAATTTGCTGTTACCAGTAATATTGCTCACTTCCTGCCCGGTTATTGTGCATTGCTATCCAACCTTGGTGCGCAGGAACTATTAAAGTATCACATCAAAAAATTTGACAGCAGCATACTATCCGAAATTCGTGAACACGGTCACAGCAAAATAGCGATGTGGTGTTATATTGTCCTTGGTGGCAAACGGACTTTGGAGGATTGCAGCAAATTGATGGATAAACGATGGAAAGGCCCGGACCCATATTTGTTGGATTCTGTTGCTATTTGGCACTCCCGCCCGTTACCGCCAAAACTTGACAATGTAAACTTCCTTCGCCAATTTTTCTACAATATTGACAGAGCAGGAGAATATGCGATGTCAGACGACTCTTACGTGCGGGTCGCCCATTATCTTCTTGGAAAGCTTTCATCAAAATTCATTGAGTGCGTATCTTGTCAAACTCTTGGCGCTGGGGTTCTTAATTTATTGTGTTATTGCGATTCATAGACCGCGACGTCGCGTATACCATAAGTCTGATCCAATGGACGCGCTATCTGTACTAGTAAGCGCCCCCCTGTCGAAAAAGCTATTCAGCCGTGTTAGCTCTACTCTGCATGACCTCGAGTTTTGCAACGAAAAGTGGAAACCAGAAGCCAAAACTATTCTGGCTGATTACTTAAAGGTACCTAGTCCTCGACTATAACCTATCTTGTACCTTGAACTGACCATCTCACAGCGATGCGAGGACGACCCTTCGTTTTCAGTATCGATGAGAGCGTCCTAAGCTAACCAATTATTACTATATGGTGTTTTCAGCATACATTCAACTATCACTACCTACTGGATAGTTTTCCCTTTGGCTCTTAACAGCGTCGTTTGAATTTCCATGTAAATCGCAGGGACAACTTCCTGGGACAACTTCCTGACTGACCCGCCAGCGGAACAAGTACCGCCAAATATACTCACTCAACTCAAGTTTCCGGATAAAATAGAGGCTGACTCCCGGCCTAAGCCTTACGGTAAGAGGCTTAATAGCTTTGAGGGATATTAGGCGCCCATTAGGCGCTTACTTTCCCGGCGATCATTGATATTCAGTGTGACCCAAGCTTTTGCCGAGGCTCTCCATATTATTTTCCAACCTCAATAAATTGTACTATAGGACTTACAGGCATTAGAAGTCTGGCAGAGTCAACATTGGACTGGGTGAACGCGCCCGAGTAGAAGCGTTCAATGGGCACAAGATCGGCCAAAATTCGAGCATAATCAACAAACAAGCACAATAAGGGTAGCATGGAAAAGTGACAGTCAATTCTTATCACTACTCGCACATCTAATCAATGCACCACCTCTTTCAGAAAGCCAGAAACCCACTCAACCACAGCACTAACCTTCACCTCCTCTTCAGCTCCTAATCCTTCTACGACATCATCAACCGCCAAGGTCGACCCACTTCCAAAGGCCCCGGCGACATATGTCCTTTCTCCCGTCGTCGAAGTTCAAGCCAGGCGAGGTCGAGGTGTTCGTAACACCTATATCTTCGCGTACTTTGAGCATACGTAATCGAACGTATGCCTGTAGTTTTGGGTGTCGATCAGGGTTGAATTGTAGGACGGTGGAGCCTATACAGTGTACATGAGTCGTAGCCAGGGGTAGAGAACGGCTCTTCTTCATGTCTTTGAATTCCTAGACATATTTAGTCAATCGCTGAACGACGAGAACAGCGGCCTGCTGTTGCCTGCTGTACGATAGACTCCTAGTCCGACATCATATCATTTATTTCAAATTAATTTTGGTAGTATATCCGCGTTCGAGAACGGGTTCAAGGAGCATATCGTCTGCTTTTGCGTCGAGATGCGTCAAGATCGACGCGGAGAGCTTTTGGAGCTATCAATCGGTAAGACCGAATGATCTATGTGTCGTATGGGAGGCCCCAAGGAGACCCTTCAGCCATCCGTTTCGCTTCAGTCATCATCGTAGCCACGAAAAAGGACGACGGATAACATTCCGATAATCAGCTCAGGACAAAAGGAAGGCAAAAGACGCAAGAGCGACACAAGCAAGACAGATTGGTGCAAGCGAGGGTCCGGTATTCTTCTCCGTTCCGTGATTGATCCGAGATCGTAGCTCAGCCATCATGCAGCCACCGCTGTTTGAAGCCGTTCCCTCTCTCTAGCCACCATCATGTCAGATACCGCTCTGGCCTCGCTCAAACCGCAATACTTCCTCAAAACCGCGCCAATAGTTTCCGCTACCACCAACAGCAAATTCGGAAACCTATACCTGCGCCACCACTCCGGAGGCATCAACGCCATCATGGTCATGCCCTCCCCACCAAAATTCATCAAAGCCAACTCCACCACCGACCCAAGCCGTGTGCTGTTCACCTCCGAGTCGCACCCAGAGAGACAGTGGGGTCTCGTGTTGGGGCGTAACACCAACGCGCGCGAGGATAAACTGGGGGCATGGGAGGAGGTGCTGATCGTGGAGAACGAGGGGGACCAGGGTTTCGCGTGGGTGGTCAATGGTGATATACCGGGTGGAGAGGAGCTGGTGTGGAAGGGCGGTGAAAAGCGGGCAAAGGGCGAGGCGGGAGAAAGGGCGGGGCGGGAGGATGAAGGTGAAAGCGGGAGGTGGAGGGGATGGATGGTGTGCGAGTGGCAGTATGAGCACCCGCAGCTTTTTTGGGTGACGGACGCGCTCAAAGGCGAATTGCCAGAATTTTGTGAACGGGTAAGGATTTGGAGGGAGATGTTAGAATAATGGAGACCGGTGAGTATTTGTCGTTGATTTGTCGTCGTTCATAACGAACCCAAGTCCTAAATCATCTTTACTTTGGCTGGTATTTAGTTCCACTTGCCTAACGTACCATAAATTCTGGGAATCTCCATTTGAACTCAATCCTGCTTGACAGCTGCTCAACGGAAATTCGACGAAGGCACAACCTGAGGTTTCCTTCATCAACCCTAAAGTAACGAAGGACCTAAGTATTAATATTAATATTCACCGGCAGTGGCTTGGACAAAATTATTGTTCTGAAAGTTACGCGAGAGGAGGAGAGGAGCTAACAGCTGCGCAGTTTAAAGTGGAACAAGCGATGATGGTGATTCCCAAAAGAAAACAAACAGCAGGAGTAGATAGAGTCGCAGAGAAGGCGAAGAGAAGACAGACGACTATGTTGATGATGGATGCATAAGTATGGACGAATGGACAAGAACATGTAGGCGTTTACACGAATGAGAGTACGAAATGATGAGCAAAAAAATGAGACGAGGGGAAGACGAGAGGATGCGATAACTACAGTACTGTACAATGTTCGACTAAGTACATCATGATGGAAAAAAAGACAAAGACTACACTTGGTGTTACACGGAACCCAGATCTACCGAGTAGACAAACAATTTGAAGAAATGACTTTGGACGAAGATGCAAGAGAATAGGAACGAGAACGAGAAAAGGAAGGATGCAAAGCGGATAAAAAAAACATTAAAACATGAAAAAAAACAGGCACAATGGAGGCGTCCAATGGACATGAGAATCGAGCCTGAGCATTGCACGACGACAACGAGGATAGCATGATAGAACAGCCAGAGTCAACGATCCTGAAGGTCGATTCACATCCACCCCTCATCAACCCACCACCGCTTCTCAGCACCCCTCACACCCCACTCAACAACAGCACCCACACCCACCTCATCTGCTCCCCCTGCCCCTCCACCCCCACCCCCACCCCACGCACCCGCCCCACCCGCCCCAATCCCTAAGGCACCCCCAAACGCCGACGCAGCTCCCGACCCGCCAACGCCAACGCCAACACCAGCAACGTACATCCTCTCCCCAGACGGGTCAAAGCACAGCCCCGCGAGGTCGAGGTCCTCATAATACCCGTACCTCCGTGCACTGGTGTTCGCAGCAGCGGAGGCGGAGGCGCGTTTGTCCGCACGGCTGCTGTGGGTAGTGTCGACGAGGGTGGAGGTGGATGACGCCCGGGCCCGTGTACGAGGGCCGTATCGCGAGGAAGCGGAGAGAGTGGGTGAGGTAGAGATGAAGCCTTGTCGGATATGGCTTCCAGGCGACGCGCTCCTTGACCGCGGCTCATAGTCAAGACCATCATCTTCACTCTCATCGTTATCCTCCCCCTCCCCCTCGTCCTCCTGCTCGCCCAGATCGGCTGCAGACCAAAACCGACGAGACCGCAAGCGCTCGTCTTCATCTTCATCCAGATACTCCAGCTCTTGGTCTTGATCTTCATCCTGCTCCTCTTCGAGCGGAGCATCGAACAATACGTTCCGACCGTGGTGATATTCCCCCTCCATCTCCTCAGCCTCGACGTCAACCTCGATATCATCACCCACACCTCCAACAACATCCACGTCCATCCTATCCTCATCCTCCTCTCCTAGATCGCCCATCAAAGATGTATAATCATCCCTCGCTCCTGCCCCTGCCCCTTCGCCCGTCCCCGTCCCTGTCCCCGTCCTCGTACTGGCATCCGCATATCGACGGAGCAAAGGAACAAGCCGGGACCGACGACGTCCCATCGCCCTAAAGAACCGCCTCGTCTCGTCCTCCTCTCCATCATCTCCATCCTCTCCATCATCCTCATCCTCTCCCTCATCCTCAACCACCCCGCTTCCGCCTGCGCCTAGGCCACTGGAAGAACCACCCACCCCCCCTCCAGAAGTGAGCCGGCTCTGAATCCCATGCCCTGCAAGAAGCGCATGCACCTCTCCTTCAAGCGCGCGGTCGCCCAGGTCAGGAACGACGACGATGCCTTCCTCTTCCTCCTCCTCCTCCTCCTCCTCCTCCTGCTCATCTCCACCCCCGCCAACCCGAACCCCGCCTTCCTCTTCCTCCTCATCCATCATCTCATTCTCCCTCTCCTCCCCCCTGCCCCTGCTCGCACCATCACCCTCACCGTCAGCAGCGGCATCAGCAGCATCAGACCTCGCGATCTCCTCCACCATCGTCCGAGCCCAGTCTCTTAAGTTGGAGGTCCTGCCGACCGTGTGAGGGGATGCAGTCGACTCTGCCCCTGCGTTCCTCGTCTCAGCTCCCGAACCTGAGCCTGAGCCTGAGGTCGAGCTCGAACTGAACCCCAAACCAGAATTAGAAGCCCCACCCCACCGACTAGGACTCCCAGGCCCACCACCAAGCGTGCGCCACGTCGAGTCCCCAATGCTCGCAGGCGGGGAATACGAGCTCGTGCGCGCGATCGGGGGAGGGGTTGTTGGTCCTGACCCTAATCCCGATCCTGATGCAGCAGGCGTCGCAGGAGACGAAGAGGAGGAAGCAGAGGAAGAAGAAGAAGCAAACACATTATACCCCCTCGAAGCCGAAGCCGGCGCCCCCCCACCCCCACTCGGCAGAGAGATCCTAAACGCATCTCCAAGCGCCTGCACGATGCCGGGCGTATGCGCTCTCGAGGTGGCCGACGTCGACGCTGCATGGGCCGGGGGGCGGGGGCGGGGGTGCATCGCAGTCGTTGTCGCAGTGGTGGTGGAGCTCGACACGGAATGCGAGTGCCTCAGAGGCGAAGGCGGGTGCGCATGCGGGACGCTGCTCGAATACGTCGGCGTGAGGAACGTAGGATGCGTGAGGTGTGTCGTGTCGGGTCTGCTGCCCACGTCCGCTGTAGCTGTGGTCGTCGCTGTGGTCGTAGCTGTGGCCGTAGCTGTGTTTGGATTTGGGTTTGGGGCTGTTGGTGTGACCGTGGAAAGCGAAGGCGAATGCGAAGGCACGGACCGCCTCCTCGGCGTGGCAGCCGCCATCGTGCTCGTGCTCGTGCTCGTGCTTGCGTGCGCCATGGTAGGTGGGGGCACGGGCGGTATCAGCCCAGGCGGAGGCGAGGTGGAGCTTGAGTTCGAGTTTGAGTTCGAGCTTGATGCCGAGGGTGAAGGGGAGGAGGTATCACCCCCAGCCCCACCCCCAGACGCCCGGCGGGTATTACTATTACTAGTAGGCAGCCCGCGGCGGAGCAACAACGTAGCCCTCGCCCGGTCTCTCGCAGCTTCTACCACCGCGCGCGCCTGGGCCTGCGTCTGCGTTTGGGTTTGGGTCTGGGTTTGGGTGCGCATGTTCGACGTCCGCGCACTCGTGCTCGTGTTCGTATTCGTATTCGTGTTCGCAGTGGTGTTGGTACCAGATGCAGAGGAAGAGGAGGGCACAGACGCAGTAGACGTACGCCGCGACGCCGACGAGAGCACCATCGGGGGTCTCCTCGTCCTGGTCGCACTGGTAGAGTCAGAAGGCCGGAGGAGCGTAGGAACGCGAATGATATCATGCGTCTCGAACGTCCGCGCGTCGACGACGTGCACGAGCGAGGTATGCTATCATCCGTGTCGGTGCAAGTCAGCACAGCACAGGAACCGACTGCCGCATCATTACACACCTCGGTAAACGCCATAACCTCCTTCCCCATCCTCGCCCCCTCCCCACTATTAAACTTCACACTCCTCACACACCACCCCGGCGCCTTAGTGCCTCTCGTCCACTCCCACGGATCATCCACCAACCACCCCGAAGCAGCGCCATTTCCCGTGCCCCCGCCCCCGCCCCCGCCCCCACCTCCACCCCCGCCGCCGCTCAACATACCCCCACCCGCACCCCCACTAAGCCCCATCCCCCGACTCTTATCAGTCTGCCACACCCTCAAAGGTTTACTACTCCTCACATCCCACACCGCAACCACCCCTTCTTGGGAGGCTACCGCGAACTTGCTTCCGTCCCCGGAGAAGGCGGTGGAGAAGGCGGCGGCGAGGGAGGTGTGGTAGGAGGAGAATGTGTATGGGGAGGCGGAGGCGGTAGAGGAGGAGGAGGAGGAGAAGTCGGGTGGGGGGATGAGCAGGGTTTGGATGGGCGTGAATGTTATTTGGGACCCGCCTGTGATTTGGTGGAAGTAGATTTTGTTGGAGTCGCCTACGGAGAGGAGGGTGCGGCCGTCTGGGGATATGGACGCTGGAAAGAGTCGGTAAGGTTAAACCATGTATGCGCATAGAATAGAATAGAATAGAATAGAATAGGAATAACACCCACAATGATTAATAGCCACATCCAACCTAACCTCCCCAACCTCCCTCAACTTCCTCCTCGCACTCGGCACTCTGATGGGGACATCATACATCCGTATCGTACCATCATTATTACTAATCCCCACGCGCGGCTCGACGCTGCTCTCGTGCGAGCGCGTGAGGCTGAGCGAGGTGAGGAGCACCGAGTTGTTGATGGAGCCTGTGAGGCGGTCTTCGAAGTCCCAGAGTTTGCGGGTGCGCCGGGAGCGTTTGGTGCTGGAGGAGGAGCTGGAGGAGGAGGAGGAGGAGGAGGAGGGTGTGTGGTAGGAGAGATGGAGCTCCCGCTCTTGTCCGCCTGCTGCGATGAGCGTGTCGTCTACGCCTACTGAGAGGGAGGTTAGGGAGTTGGGGGTGAACCCGAGGTCGGAGAGTAGGCGGGTTGGCTGGGTGGGGTTGATAAGCGCTCATATTCGAGTAACGGAATGAAAGTTGGACAACTTACAGCGCCTGGAGCGTGCATGTCCTGCTCCATGATCCCCCTGTTGACGATGTAATCCACTACGCCTTGTTCGCGCGGGCATATGAGCAGGTCTCGGAGTTGGCTGGCCACGTCGAGGTAGTCATCAGTGTCAGTGGTCGTCAGTGGTCAGTCATTAGTTCATTCATTGAAGGTCGTGATGTTGGCACATTGAGGTCGAATGTCGGAAGTCGACGTTGGAGGGGGAGACGGAGGTATTGCATCGTCAGAGATTGTCCGCGATCGGTGGCGTTATTCAGTTCGTATCAGATCAATCGAAGTGAGAATCAAGGAATATAAAGAAAGAAAGAAAAGAAGAAGAGGAGTGATCAGCCACCACACGAAACCCTCCACAAATGACAGAACCACTCACACATGCGCGATGGAGGGCTGGGCAGGCGCGATGGCGAGGGGCTGGTTCGAGTCGATGAGCGACGGGTCTCTGGCCATCTCTGTCTGGTCTGGTCCTATTCCTTGAACTCGTCTGATCCAGATTCAACCTGGACTTGATATGATAGTCGATGGAATGGATGTCTACGGATCTGACAGCGCTAGAGTCGAATCTAGTGTTAACGTTGGTGTCGCAGTCGTAGTAGTAGTCGTAGTCGTAGTCGAAAGTCAAGAAACAAACTACAGTCTGAGAACAGCGTGAATAGAATCGTGAGTCGCAAAGCACCAGAATGGACGCTCGCAATGGAAGTCGGTGGTTTGAGACCATTCACCGCGCGGCAGTGACGGCACCGTCATTCGGCTACATTGCGTCTTCTCAAGTCCCCGACTCCCACGCACAGATTCCCCTGAGACAGACCCGACCAGTCACTGACAGCGACGGCGCGTGCAACGTTCAGTTACGTTTTCAGTCATCGAAGATCCCACTAGGGCTATAAGCTATACCAATGACCGCGACGCCATGGCCATCGACACCGTGGCTGTCAGCTATCAAGATATTTGTACCCTCCGCAGCGACGATTCGAGGCACCCAGACGGGCTCGGAGACCCTTTCCCTTTTGACCTCCATCGCCATTCTCCATTATCGTGTTCTCATGTGTTCAACTTGCCTATAGTCTGTGTTTCTACGGCCTTCGATCTCCCTGATTATAATTACACCAAGGCCCCAACTGCCGTTCCCCGTTTATAACTCGACTTGGTGGTATCATTGTCAATGGAGCTGATGCAAGTTTGCAGGAGACTACAAGTTTCCTCAGTCGGACGAGGATCGCCATTCCGCTGCATACGAAAAATTCAAACGGGGTTTTGCCGGGCAGACTCATAACCAACAACCAACTACCGGTAAGTGCTACTATACTTACCAGATGATCATCGTTTATAATTACTATCTCCAGCCAGCGACAAGGCTGACGTGAACGGCTGAACATAGAATACTTGAAGTACTCGACCCCATGACTCTGCCTCTGCGGAAATCAGAAATACTCAACCGTAACGGCATTCCGCATTACACTCGGATACGGTGATCACGAAAAATTGAACCTTTGATCCTTCAAGCTTGTCGACCAACTCTAAAAATTCCAATTCCAAATCCAATTCTATACAGATAATCATCTTCATAATGAAATGCCACCGTTCATGATCAGTGCCACTGTCAACTCCAGCCCCAACATACATATTACTCTGAGCCTCAGAACAAGCGCACAAGGCGAAATATGTCAATGACAAACGACTGCCCAGTGCAAGTTTTCCGTCCGACTATCAATATCAATGTGCCGCTGATTGTCAACTCTATTTTTTTACATCTCCAGTGATCAGGTCCAACGAATGAAGTTTAACTTTATGTACAGGGCCCTCATTCACATCTGTCACGGCCATTGTCAACGCCAACGCCAACGCCAGCTGGGCACCCTGAACATTAAAACCCTCCTGACCTTGGTGGCCTAGCCTTCATGCAGGGCTTGACGTTATCTGACACCGCCGACCGGCCCATCCAGTCAAAGTATTCTATCAAAGACCCACATATCATATCTGTCCTATCCACATCCCGATCCAAGTTGACAAAACGGAAAAAAGGAAAAGGACCAGATGTCTATCAAATTTTCAACACCATCTCGCATTAAATTTTCGCTATTTTTCCCTCGATTCTTCTCGCTCCCTGAGCGCAGAGTCCCTGCGTCCCAATCAGCACTGATTTTCATCAAAAGCAGTCTGCACACACAACGCCGTTTTCCTTAACCTTCCTAATTTCCTGGCACACCTCGACCCTCATCGCCGTCGCCGAGACGCTCAGGCTGCCCACAGATCCAGAGATTCAGTCCAAGAAGCAAACCAGACTCCAAACTCCAAACTCCAGTTGCCCAATCGCGTCTTTCGTGGACTATGTCATTCAAATTTAAACACGAAACCGTTCCACCAGACTCTACACTGTTCTGGAGTTCGTGTTGGATGTACGGCGAAAGCTACTCCTGCTGCTCTGGTCATCGAATACGAATACGGATAGGAAGCTGCAGCTGGCAGCTGGAAGCTTGAAGGACCAGCGACAAAATGAACTTGGAGTTCGAATCCAAAAATCGTTCAACAACTCGCTCGACCGTTATGGTACCCACACCATTGGTACCATTGACGATTTTTGGGAATGCGAATGGGACTTCCTAATTTCCTACTTAGCACACACCGGCTCCAGATTCAGAGATTCAGAGCTGCACCTGACCTGACCGGCTTTGGATCTGACGCTCGCATCTTTCCACTTGCAACCTACGTCCTTCCGTCCATGGCCCGCTCATTTTCGATTTTTCATGACACCACTTTATGGGCGCCCACCGTTCTCCGTGTATCATAAACATAATCACAATCCTATCTCGGCATTGGCGGTTAATGTTGTTGGCCAGTATCGTCGTCCGACGATGGCCATTATTTCGTCTCGTCTCGTCCCCCCAGTCCCCAGATTCTGTTCCGGACCCGCTGCGATCCAGATTTCAAGTGGCTTAGCTAGCATACAGAATACGAAACCATTTCACCTGACTCTACCCTATTGAATGCCAGCTCTGGCCGCCCGCTATCGCTATCGTTTATGATATATGACAAAAGGAACCTTTGAGTTCGAAACCAACCATCGTTCAGCAATACACTCGGATTGGCTCTGGCCCAGGCTTGACCATTATGGTACCGACATCACTGGCATCATTGACGATTACGAAGGCAGCTGAAGTTCGTGTACATCACCCGCTGGGTAATTCCGGTATGTTAGGGAGTGGGAATGGGAATGGGAATGGGATAGCGGTGGTGTTGGGCCGAAATCGAAGCTTTCAACCGGGATACTCATAGTTGCATGCGACCGTGGACGGAAATGGGTTCACTCCTCGGTTTATCGACCAAAGGAAGTACGAAAACTCCACTCCAAAACTGCTGATGTTTTCTTCCAGCGCAAGGATGGGATCTCAGGCTTTCGATGGTTATAACCTGTTATGGTACAGTTACTTTTTTCATGAAGATCGATTGCTTGAGCACATCGCTAACCAGTATTCCAGTGGTGGAACATGCGACCGGGGATATCAGGATGAAAATCGGTTTACCTATCACTCCTCGGTTTATAAGGAAGTACGAAGACTCTGCTCCAAAATTGCTCGCGTCAGGGATGGGACCTCGGGCTCGCGACGGCTGTGTATGGTACAGATTTATTTTTTTCCATGTAAATCGATTGCTCAAGCACATAGCTGACAGTAACAGTAACAGGGAAAAGAACACCTGAATCCGGGAACTCGGAACCAAAATAAATGCGGGAGGGTTCGAACAGAACAGAAGTAAACACACTCATTTCGCTGTTCGCATCGTCACTGGCATCGATATCGCCGCAGAAATTGTCGACCAAGAAGGAAACGCGAGCAGCCCAGCCACCCACGAGGCCAGACGCCACCGCGCCCACAATGAAAGCGAGTTCTCGCACCGGCTTTCACCCATTATTACTCCCTGGACACGATCCCAACAGATATCGATCTGGACACCACTCGGCGAGTGCGCGTGGTTGGTCAATACAGGCTGGAGAGGAGTGCTGGCGTCGGAATATCCTTTCCTGACTTCATTCCGGAGTCTGTTCAACCTTTCGAGTTTCCAGAGACAGGTGGCACTATTTGCGTAGAATGACGACTTACTCATTCATTAAAGCAATCTTTGACTGCTCATGTTCTCTTCCAGTTCAGGGATGGGACCACAGCCTGTCGATGGTTAGAGTGCACTCCGACTCAGACTTTCACATGGACAGTGATAGGGAGAAGGAACAGA
The DNA here is from genome assembly GCA_023014335.1 of Galerina marginata. Classification (NCBI taxonomy): domain Eukaryota; kingdom Fungi; phylum Basidiomycota; class Agaricomycetes; order Agaricales; family Galerinaceae; genus Galerina; species Galerina marginata. The sequence continues at coordinate 3,635,095 of JAECYW010000004.1, forward strand.
CCAAGGAGGAAATGAAAAGCCCACCAGAGTCCACGCACACGCCACCGCGCCCACAAATGAGCCCACAAACGATTTCTGGTACCGGATTTCACCATTTAATGTCCCTCGGGCACGATCCTGGTAGACGTGGACACTATAGACTCGGATAGAGGGGTGCGCATGGTCGTTCAATATCAACAGGAGAGGAATAAGCGACCCGACCTGCCACCGACGCCCACAACCCAATCGAGTGCTGGAGTCGGATTTATCCTTTCCCAACTTCATTCCGGAGTTTTTGCGACGTTTCGAGTTCGAAGGTTTCCGAACTTGCCCACAGGTCGCATGATCTGTGTAGAACGACGACTCTACTCGCCCATTCACAATCAGACAAGCAGCCTTTCTTTTGCCATCGGAAATAACGAACATGTACACACCACGTCGTCCACATTCAGAACCACGTCGACATCCAGCGATCACGTATTGAAATATCACCTCAATCAGACACCCCCAATCACGTCTACTCACTCCAGCGATCGTGCATCACGCAATACCATCTCAGTCACATTACGTACACCCAATCACTGCTAAACTCCTCTCGATCGCTCAATCGTTTATGTACTCCTCAGCGATCTTGGAGGTACCGAGACTTGGTCTGTGCTTGGTGATTAATCACAGCTCACAGCCTCAGCCATCAATTAGCGCCGGATCAGTCTCGTCCAGAACGGAGTGAACTTAGATGTGCTCAACCCGGAGTCACAGGCACTGTCAGGCAGTCAATACATACAAGTCGCTATCGACCCGACCCTGCCGCTGCTTGCACCGTTTGGTGATATGATATTCGACGCCGTTCATGAAACCTTTCTCCTGCTCTACCTGGAACTGGGTCCAGAGAGCAGATCCCTCATCGCGCGCGATACTTATTAATTCTCTGTTCCTCTGCGATAACAAAGGAACGGAAAACGAAACGGAAACAAGTTACTGACATAGTCACTCTCCAATGTTGCACTTTGCGCCGTCGACTTTGTCTTTGATCCTTGAGGCTGATCCCGTGTACAATTAAATCTCCAACCAGCTTAGACTCCGAAGCCTCCACCTTGATTTCTGACTTGCCGGAGCAACTGCTCATTCCGTGCTCTGTGCTTCTTTTCTTTTCTAGATCTCGGAATGACATACGGAAACGAGTGACAAGCGGGAGTCGTCGCAATTGCTTGGCTCCGTTGACCTCGACCGTTACGGTCGTCGTGTAAACTATTTGGCGCCTGATGATCTCGTACGCTTGCCCGGATGCATCGTTCTGGGATGTGCAGCCGGCAAGCAAACGGACATGGAGACCAACTGGCGTTCGACATTCGACGTTCGACATCGATGCGATGACAAAGGAGGGATCGCCAACTTGCCGGACCACTCAGTGTAGCTCCCTTCGTATCCAAATCATCACCGGCCTGAATTCACGGAGTAACGGCTTTGGTGAAAAATGTCTGCGTTGGATATACCGTTTCTCCTGGGATGACACTTGCCAATTTAATTGTGAACCTGCATGGAGCCCGCAGTCGCTGGCCTTTTTCTTACTGGGGAAACTGCTCGCTGCTCGTTCCATTATTTTATTTTCTGACGGAAATAAACTTGACACCATATTGGCCGTCGTTGTGCAACGCGCCTGGCGTCTTCGGTGAGGAAACCATGGGCATTGGCTTTCAACTTTCGACAAGGAAAGGACAATATCCGGCTCCTCATGATCACCAACGGCGCCTGATCCATATCTTCCCATGACGCCTGAAATCAGTGGGATCGACATCCTATGTGGCGATGTGCCGAATGGCAGACAGAAACAAGCTCGCAGTTTCACTTAACCTTGACCGTTACCGTCGTTGTTGACCGTGAAGGTTGACGTTTGAAGCGTGAAGTTGAAAGCCGCGTGGAATATTTGTAGCGTGCAAGACCTTGTGGACCGTCACCTTCAAATTCACACTTGTTCAACATGACCGTGTACTTGCCGGAGTACCTCGCCGCAATTGCTCGTTCCGTGGCTTTGGTTTTCCTCCGGAATGACATGCAGAGAGAAGTTCAGAGTTGGACTGACCTGTCACTGTTAGCCTTGGCCGTCGTATTTAAGCATTGATCGTGTGAGGCGACTTCAGTCCTAGTTTGCCATGGCTTAGCCGGCGCGAATCTGTGCATCACAGTAAGCCTGCTTAACTTTCGACAGTGAATTCTTGTTACGATGGCCGCCATTGTTTCCTGGTGTCAAAAACTGCACAACCACGCGACAGTCGACATCGACAAAAGGACGAATAGAGACGATTTCGGTATCGACGCGGCTACACTGCACGTACACCTTATTCATCTACATCCGAGTCCACGCTTAGTTAAATTTAGGTTATGTACACTGAACCACGGGCAAGAAGTGGCCGCTAAAGCAATGATTCTCACTTCGCCGCTTTTCTACCAGCGTGCATACACGTTCGAGCTGGAGCAGTAATCAAGACAACGGTGAAAAGTTGAAACGCCAAGTCAAGGGTGCCAACGGTGAGGTTGTTTCTGCTCATCAAGTGCCATGACATAGCCGGTGCGAAAAAGCCGCGGTCTGAGCATTCAACATGGGCATTCGTGTTTGACCGCAAGGAAGCACAAATAATCTACCGACTGATGCTGCACATTGGCTGCACCTTTCTCTTTCTTATTTAGAAGCCTCATCCATGGCCCATCGGTTCAAAACCGGTGCGATTCTACTGTCCAATACACCCAGGCTCGAATTTTATGGTCGTCTAAATAGACTGCCGGCGATTCTGTCTACTTAAGCTCTGGGAGACTTGAGGGAAACAAGTTTGGATTGCAACTGTCGATCTTCATTAGAGCATCGGCGTGATCTGATCCGGCATGACAGGCAGAGCCGGGGCCAAGGTGAACGTCAAGGCGGACATGGTGTATGGAATCGGCTTTGTGCTTTCCCAAGAGGGTTACGAGAAACCATTTGCTGGCACGTACTCCAAGGTGGCACTGGCACCCTTCCCGCGGATCTTTGGACTACCTGTGGCGTCTCTCTGGCGCATGGGTAACAGTCGATTAGTAGCAGCCGCGAATGTTTCACCATGGCTTGGTGTGTGTGTATCGTGGAATATTGGTTAATGTGGATTCTGGCTTCCCATCGACACCACTTGTGTGTACGTTTCCCCAAACCGACCCAATACTCACATCGATTCCGCTTTTCTTGAAAAAACTTTTTTAAACTCGGCGCTTATGATTGAGTTGCTAATCCACACTTCGAATTACTGAATACTTAACACGATTGGGCAGGCGCTGAACTTTTGGGGTGTGTGTTGTAATAAACAACGAAGGCGCCTGTCGGCCTGCCCAAATTTCCACATGAATTGTCCTCAATAACTCCATGACTCGATGTTGCTTCTCCCACTCACTATGCCTTCAAGTTCAACTTCATCCATGCTACTTGAATCATTGATGCTCGCTGACCGCCTAAGAAAACCCGTTTGCCATCATGATCATCCGTAGCCTTGGTTTTCGTGTCCAGCGAAACGTCTCCCCACGTATACGGTAGGAACGCGACTTTAGTAATCCGACAACTCGACATTGAATAATAAACATTCGTCCAACCATATTCTGTCCACACGCTCGGACCGAGAACACATTACGCTTCTGTCATTCAGTGCCGTTCTCCAGGCTCAAATGGGTCGTCACAATAAAAGGGCACTACCACCAGTACAGCCCGCGCATTTGGTCGACCGACAATTCTAAGGGATTCACGCGATACCCGCGTATTTTCTCATTCTACATCCTTTCTTGAACTTTCATCTTTTCCCCTTTTACGATTGCAACGTAGATCGAGAACGAACGATATATTATTTCCCACCCAACAGCTTCCACCTCAAGTTCGGATTGCTGATTCCCTTCCTTTACCGTCATTATTTCACTTGCCCGTTTCTCATGGACGGGTGAATCCACCAAAACATCGCTGTTGGCTCCCAGACCTAATTTTATCTCCGCAGCCTAATGTCCGAATCGACGTCTATGTCAAAAATAAATTTTGATGCCTCTTTTAGTGACCGACAATACGGACGCGATACAAACCAAGGATCGTAGTAAGTATGTAGCAGTAAGTATTTCGGCTCTAGGGGAGGTATTTTTACTGATGCCGCAGATTGTAGCCCGGCTTAGTCATGACATTATGTTGACAAGTTCATGGATGTCGCTCGCCTGTACGGTTCTAGCACTTGAAGCCTGACGAGTGAGTCGCTGTACTCTGATAATGAGCTCGGTACGCCACGACTCGCAAACTAGACTCGTGGTCATCATCGGTTATTCACTCTTGTTTGGTATAATAATTGTCTTGTTCGGTTCTTATACAGCCCAATTGCGTGTATAAACTCATGGCTATCTACTATGTCAACCGTCTCCGGAGCCATCCGCACTTAACTTCAAACTGATTGAAATCCACTGGCTTCAGTACTCTTACTTTACAGCGTGGCTTCGTTCCTTCGAGTTTATTTCCGCCCATGGCTTTAAATTTTGATTACAAACTCTGCGCCATTGGCTTTCTGGGCTGGGTTAACATCACGATATGTACCTAAAGAATTGAAGTAGGTATGTAAAGAAGGTGGCGTTCCGTACTCTTTGGAGATCTGAAGATAAGATACGGCGGCCTGACATATCGTGATCTCGGGAGGTGCTGATGTTAAAAGATAAGGTATGTCTCGAACAAGATATTATACCTAACGAGACTAAATTACTGGACTTCCTTACCATGGCCAATTCTTAAAGCCGCCCAATTTCCTTCAGATTTACCCCAGTGCAATACTCGATGGGGTTTTCATGACCATCCATCCGGTCATCAGTTGAAGGACCTTCTATTTTTACGAAGCCCCCCAAGAAGTGGTTTTTGAAACCTGGAGCGGAGATGTTTGTAAGCCATTGTCATACCAACCTATATGAACACGAGGACGAGAACCGAGGGACGGTTCGCCGCAACGCCCGATTCGAATTTCCTAATATATACTTGTGTGGCGCATTACGTGCACACTTGAATGTGTACAGGACCTGACTGTGGAATTAGCAAAAATCAGACGCGTCATAAGCTGAATACCCGAGAATATATCCTCTTGGACAGTTTGAGATCAGTATATTCGATTGCTCTGTGCTAAATCGCTCTGCGCCGAGTCTGCGGTCTACTCGTACATGGCTTCCCTCGCTGACATTGCCCAGGGTCCGACATATAGCCGGCGCCAACTTTTTCCGACTCACATGCACCTTAATTTCATCAGAGATGTTAATTCTCTCCTGGCTGATAAAAGATGTGTATTTTCTGAAGAGAAATTAGTTCAAGGAGAAGCCAAGGAGAAGCAGGCTTGACGTTGACCATTTTCAGCATAGCCAACAGCAATCGGCAACGGACACAGACATTCGAAGCGAAGATAAGATCTAAAACTCCTTTCTGGTCTATCGAAGTGAATTAGTGGTGAATAGTGATGCTGTTTTTTTGAGGTACATCATGATTGGCTTTGCTCACCGACTATTGATGTTACATATCAGAAACCCCATTCAAGTTGGGAGCCTTGTTGAGGAGAGTTAAAAGAGCTGCAATCTCTTGCGGTGTCGAGCGCTGCGAACGGGGGTATCCTAAGACTGAACACTTGCGAGTCTCTGCTAAGGTTCAAAGATAAGATTGAACGACAAGGCGGCACCCATCCATATTTGGATCGTCGGTCTATAAAAAACACGCACAATGCGTCGTCAATAAGGTGCCTCAGCACCGAGTGCATTGGAATTTCTTTGAATCCGCCTAATCAGTCCTTAAGCTGACCGCTTTCGAATTATGAGCGAAGGCAATGCTTCATTTCTATCCTAGGGAATATTTCACTGATGCTGGTCGCTCTACCCCAGGTTCCAGCCAAGTTGAAGATGCCACAACGAGAAATGTTGAACCAATTTCCAGGTTACACGAAGATGTGCTATGGAAAGTATTCCTAGTAAACGCCGATATGATGAACGACAAAGGAGGTCGCACCTATGTGGGGGACAAGGTTTCCGGTTGGACAGAACGCGCATTGACCATTACATGGACGTGTTCCCATGTTTGTCGTCGATGGAGGCAATTAATCATCCATTCGCCGTCATTGTGGGGGAAGCTCATTGACCTAGATGGTCTGGCTTCAATCCAGCCACAATGGAAGGACGAGATAATGCGCAGGACCGGCTCGGCTACTCTTAGCGTGAAGGGAAGTGTCTTCGCGCAGAAGCCGACTGAGCTGAACTTCGCCCTTTCCATCCTCCAAGATCACTGGCCACGAATCCAGATCCTGAAGCTCAGAATTTCTCGAGGATCAACGCTTCCTAGTCGTACCTGGAAGCTCTTCGACAGACCAGCGCCAGCTCTCCAAACATTTTACCTCGAATCTAGGGACGGTTTCCAGCATCCGATGAGTCCGGCCCCAAGTTTTGGGTTGATATTCGCCAATCACGTGCCCTTAATCCGCCATTTTGGATCCTGGAGGTATAATCTGAAATTCACACCAGAGATGACATGGATATCCTGCATTCGCCGGTTAGATGTATCCTACAACTCCTCGATGTCGATTGACGATTGGTTATTGGCATTAGGACATATGCCCCAAATCGAGCATCTGAATCTGATGTTATCCTTTCCCATTCCCCCGGATACTCGGACTACTTCCCAAGTACACCTACCGAATCTTACAGAGATTTGCGTCAATAACCGCCTGAGAGCTTGGGCTGTGTTTTTGGCCCAGATTACACCTCGTATTGGGTGTCACCTTTCTGTTAGCACGGTTGACGAAGTTGAACCCTATCATCCTCTGGATCTAACACTGGCCACCCAAGTGCTGTCCAGGTATTCCCAAAACTGGTTTAACAACCGCATCGTCACTACACTTTCCCTCTCTGTATTTCATACCTCTCTTTTCATTCGGAACCATCTCTCAAGTCCTGACGCGGAATCATTCCAAGTTGACGTCGGGTGCGCAGGGCCCGATGAACTCTCTACCATAACTCCTCTTCTCCAGGCATTTTCTTCTTGCAACTTCAAGAATATCACTACACTTGACTTGCTTATCAATTTATTCCCATTTCAAGTCCTTGATTCCAGTGTCCATCGCTTTCTAGCTTCCCTCTCATCTGTCGAAACCCTCCAAATAATACCGCGAGAGGAGCCCCAGGCTTTCATTCCATTACAGAACGCCTTGCTCCTACCTGGACATGAAGATCAAGAGTTGCAACCCCCCGTACTTCCCCATGTCCGGACAGTCAAACTGCTGGGGCGTCAGGAAGTATTGCCCCCAGAGACTATCGAAGCCTTTCTACCTTTTCTAATCTCGCGAATGAAATCTCAGGCCCCCGTCCAAGTTCTCGACCTCACAGACTGTCAAGTCAAAGAAGGCTTGCATATTTTGGACGAAATGGCTGACTTGAAAGTGGTTTACAATAGTCCGGGTGGCATTCAAGAACATATTTGTGGGGCGAAATCCCACAATGAAGGTAGGTCCGGGTGAATAACCTTTATGTGGTATTAGCATCGGCGCGGCAAGCTCTTCTTTGATTATATTGGACTAGAGGACACTACCACGGTACAGAGGACGGTTCTTACATAGTCCTTACTCTGTTTTGAGAATTTTAAATGCACATAGGGAAGCTACATTGTAGCGAATGTATCGGTCCATTGAACGTTTACAATGTGCCGACTGTATCGAGGTCAATGAATTCAATGAACGGTCACCTACCACATAAACGGCTTCGGCGCAACCAGACGGGCCCGTTCGGCCTCAAAACTGGGGCTGCTCGGCGTCATGAGTACCCGGCTTCGTAAATAAACAGTGAAAGGGCGGCCACCTGTACGTCGGCATGAGCTATACAGTATATAATAATGGCTACGGTGTATTTTATAAGAATTCCGATCAGAGAAAACGGGTGTATGAGGCACCAAGTGGTATCAAATATTCGTGCGGCATCGGCGATTCATTTGCGAGGCTTTGAATCCCCTGTTATGCGAGATTATAAAGTGCAGAACTAATAGCTAAGGTGGATCTTATAAAATGCATTCAATGAACAGACACCTACCGCGGGCACAGCCTTGAAAATGGCGCCGTTCGGCGTTGCTCGTCTCACGGCATCGGCAAGTATGGATTTTCAAATTCTCTCAGGGAATTATTAGTCCTTCGGCATACATAGCATAGTGTCCTAGTATTTATAATGTAGCTATTTAAAAGGAATAAACCGAGTAAGTCTGCCAGCACCATGAGTGAGAACTTGAAGAGGCCTCGGCTTCGGCATTAGCAATGATCATCATTGTCAACTTGCTCATTTTTTTAGCAGACATACACTATAGCATGGGTATGTAATATATATTGAAGCTTGTTGAATTGCAGCTACAAGACCTCGTAACTTTGAGCAAAGTTGGCCTCGGCTTCGGCTTGACATCTTGGGCAATGTAAGTATGTTAAGTAACACGGGAGATGGGTTTGGGTACATATACAATTGTCGGCTTTGGCACTGGCATCGGCTCCAGCAAATTGGTTAGCATGCAGATCACGGCTTCGGCTTCGGCATCGGCTACGGGTAGGTGCTGAGATACCCGCGGGTTCGGCATACCCAAAACAATTCATGGGGAAGGGAACGGGAACGACTCGCATACTAATAACCTTCAAAACAAGCCAAAGAACACATTTTTTGAGCCAAAATTGAATGGGTTACAGCCAATTTCGTGAAATTCATCGAAATCGGCAATAGCTCATTCAGTTCTCAACCATTTTGGCTGGTCTCGGGCTTGTTTTGACGGGTAAACCATGCCAGTAATCATTGTCATTTTCGGCATTGTCAAATACCTGATTACCCAGCAAATGTCGGCTTCGGCTTAGGGTTTGCCGACGGCTTCGGCAACAGGTAGACGCTGAGATACCCGCGGGTTCGGCATACCAAAACAGGTTACGGGTAAGGAAACGGGAACAACTTGCATACTCATAACCTTCAAAACAAGCCCAAGGATACACTTTTTAAGCCAGAATTGAATGAGTTACGGCCAATTTCGTGAAATTCATCGAAATCGGCAATAACTCATTCAGTTCTCAACCATTTTGGCTGGTCTTGGGCTCGTTTTCATGGGTAAACCCATGCTATTTTCGGCGTTGTCAAATAGCCAATTTCCCAAAAAATATCGTCTTCGGGGCATCAGCTTCAGCCAATCAGCCAGTGTGCAAATCACGGCTTCGGCATCGGCTATGGGTAGGTGCTGAGATACCTGCGGGTTCGGCATACCCAAAAATTGTCACGGGAAAGGGAACGGAAATGACTCGCATACTTATAACCTTCAAAACAAGCCAAAGAACACATTTTTTGAGCCAGAATTGAATGAGTTACGGCCAATTTTGTGAAATTCATCGAAATCGGCAATAACTCAGTCAGTTCTCAACCATTTTGGCTGGTCTCGGGCTCATTTCGACGGGTAAACCTGTGCCAGTAGCCATTGCTATTGACGGCATTGTCAAATGCCTGTTTACCCAGCGAATGTTGGCTTCGGCTTCGGCTTCGGCCTCAGCATAGGCATTCCAAATGAAGGTTTTCTTACCGGAGGCCTTTTAAAAAGTGCCTCTGGTAAGAAAACCTTCATTCAAAAAAGTGGATTGGAGCAAGATAGATTGGGAAACAGTAGAATTCGACTAAAAAACGATAGATGAACACATTCTTGACTACGTTCTTTTGATTTACAGCATTTTAGACACATATAATTAAGAAAATTACTTTCTAGTGTGTATAGTATATGAATTACCAATGACCTGTTGATTCTATCTATGCAGGTTTCCAACCCGCTCAAACCCTTACCTGTACCCTCAAAAAACCCTTGCATTTCCCTATTACCAACTCGGCATCGGCATCGGCATCAAAAACATCTGCCTTAAATATGGCCATTGGCTTTGATATTTAGACCTGGTCAAGGGAAGGGGTACCAATTGGTATGGATATTCAACGTCCATACCTGTGATCTTCAAAACAAATCCAAGAACATATTTTTTGACTGACAACTGACTGAGATACAACTGAATTCGTGAAACTCATTAAAATCAGCTCTATCTCACTTATTTCACGGACATTTTGGATGTTACTGGACCTGTTTTGAGGGGGTACACACTTGCAAGTTGCTGGTATTGGTCTGTACAGGTAGTACTATGGGTACATGCTGAAATTCCCTTGTGTGATTGCTTATTATTACACGTATTGCGGGATCTCGGACATCCAGGATATTGTTACTACATGTATAGGCTCACAGTAACTTATCTGGTATTTGAAACAATACTTTTTTAAGGTCTAAAGACAGAATACTGTAGGAATATATCTATAAATGTACCATGCAAAAGGAATTTCCTTAGAAGTTCAGCCCAAAAATGTTATAAGCCAAACTGTCTGTGATGCCGATGCCGATGCCGATGCCAAGGTGGTAGGGAGATTTGAGGGATTAGAAACCTCAAGAGCACAGGTACGGTACATGAGTGCAGAGTGACTTGCATACCCACAAGCCCCGAAACTTTTTGTTTCGTGGAGCATTGAGTGAGTTAGCCAATTTAGTGAAGCCGAAATCTATGAAGCCGAGGCCCGAGGTCAATGCCTAGGCCAACTTCACTCATAATGTTGCCGGTGCCAATGCCAATGACCAGCTTAAATTTCAATGCCATTGTTTTGGAAGATTGGAAGCCAATACCACCAGCAGATATATTTTTAGTATCAGCAACATTTAATACTGATGTTTTGATAGGATGTTTCTATAATTCAATATTGGTGCCTATGCCAAAGCTGATGTCAAAGCCGAAGCCGAAGCCTTCAAAATGAGCCCCAGAGCAGACAAAATCATTGAGGACTGAATGAGTTATTGCCGATTTTGATGAATTTCACGAAATTGGCCGTAACTCATTCAATTCTGGCTCAAAAAATGTGTTCTTTGGCTTGTTTTGAAGGTTGTCGGCAAACCCTAAGCCGAAGCCGACATTTGCTGGGTAATCAGGTATTTGACAATGCCGAAAATGACAATGATTACTGGCATGGTTTACCCGTCAAAACAAGCCCGAGACCAGCCAAAATGGTTGAGAACTGAATGAGCTATTGCCGATTTCGATGAATTTCACAAAATTGGCTGTAACCCATTCAATTTTGGCTCAAAAAATGTGTTCTTTGGCTTGTTTTGAAGGTTATTAGTATGCGAGTCGTTCCCGTTCCCTTCCCCGTGAATTGTTTTGGGTATGCCGAACCCGCGGGTATCTCAGCACCTACCCGTAGCCGATGCCGAAGCCGAAGCCGTGATCTGCATGCTGGCCAATTTGCTGGAGCCGATGCCAGTGCCAAAGCCGACAATTGTATATGTACCCGAACCCATCTCCTGTGTTACTTAACATACTTGCATTTCCCAAGGTGCCAAGCCGAAGCCGAGGCCAACTTTGCTCAAAGTTACGAGGCCTTGTAGCTGCAATTCAACAAGCTTCAATATATTACATACCCATGCTATAATGTATGTCTGCTAAAAAATTCAGCAGGTTGACAATGCTGATCATTGCCAATGCCGAAGCCGAGGCCTCTTCAAGTTCTCACTCATGGTGCTGGCAGACTTACTCGGTTTATTCCTTTTAAATAGCTACATTATAAATACTAGGACACTATGCTATGTATGCCGAAGGACTCATATTTCCCTGAGACATTTTGAAAATCTGTACTTGCCGATGCCGTGTGATAAGCAACGCCGAACGGCGCCATTTTCAAGGCCGTGCCCGCGGTAGGTGTCGTTCATTGAATTCATTTTATAAGATACACCTTAGCTATTAGTTCTACACTTTATAATCTCGCATCACAGGGCATTAAAAGCCTCGCAAAACAAATCGCCGTCGATTCGCCGATGCCGCACGAATATTTGATACCGCTTGGTGCCTCATACACCCGTTTTCTCTGATCGGAATTCTTATAAAATACACCGTAGCCATTATTATATACCTTATAGCTCATGCCGACATACAGGTGGCCGCCCTTTCACTATCTATTTACAAAGCCGGGTACTCATGACGCCGAGCGGCCCCAGTTTTGTGGCCGAACGGGCCCGTCTGGTTTCGCCGTAGCCGTGTATGTGGTAGGTGACGGTTCATTGAATTCATTGGCCTCGATACAGTCGGCACATTGTAAACGTTCAATGAGCCGATACATTCGCTACAATGTAGCTTCCCTATGTGTTAAATGACTGCGGCTTTGTTTCCGAAGTTTGTTCAATCGTTTACTAACTCCATCCAGGTAGAGGATTGGGTCTGCTGACTGAGTCTGCAATAACATCGGGAGTTTTGTATCCAATAGAGACCAATGTCCGTTGAATCGCAAATACATACATGCGTAGAGTGGTTCAATTGTAGAGCATCCATCCCTGATGGGGTACCAAGAATACGAATTAACTATTGACTGTCGTCGAGTTGTTACGGGTAGTAGTAGTAGTACCGGGTAATATCAAAGTTGCAAAAACCCAAGATGTAGACGGTGATTCGAGCGTCGACAGGAATAGTGTTCTGTACTCGCGGTCACCAAGAGAAAAAAAAAGGAAATTTAACCACCGTGGCTCCCTCAGAGCGTTATATTGTCGACCAAGTTTGGATCAAGGGTTTTTATAAATTGACGTACAAGTTTGTCTGTAATATGAGAACACCTTGAACCATGCTGAGATAGGGGAACGAACAATTGATGCGTAATCATCATTACCTGGCGCTATCAGCTGTACTTTACTCACGAAAAGCTTCTGCGTAATTGAAGATACTTATTCACTCGGGAGTTACTGTTGATCTCAAGTATCTACCTAGATCTACCTATGACGTTGTGTTTTTGAAAAACAATCAACCTGTCTGTAGATGGCTTTTGAAGCCGGAACCTATCCGGATTTCGTGGATTTAAGACCGCCACAGAGAACGCCAGAAGGCCGTCGCAACAGCAAGAAGGTGCGCCGCAGGCGGCAGGAATTTTCAAACCAGGAAGTCCCTGGTCCGGTTTCACCGCAAAACCTTTGTGGACTTTGGACCTATTTTTCAGATTCTGGCTGGACAATAGGGAGGCTCCTCGAATCCTAATTCGACTTGAAGCTGGGATGCAAGGAAAGGTCAAGTTGGGCAACGTCACCGATATTGTACTTACATGACATCACTTTCATGGGATCAAATCGTGCATGCCCCAAACATAGGACATAGGTTGTACGATGAAGGCACATATCGAGGTTGGACCGCACCACATTCATGGGGTTCTAATTCTGAACGGAAAATGTTCCAAAGAACTCCCCGAGCTGGTCGGCTGTCAGGTTGAGCAGACGAGAACAGTCAAATACCACTGGTATAAAATTTCTCACTAGTGTCCGTGAACGTCTAAGAATTAAATATCGGCGCTAGTGATTGCGGGCATCTGAAGTGCGTCAAAAATCGAACAAGAAGAAAGAACAGAAGCGGGTAAACTTCAACTTGTGGAGGACGGCCAACTGAGACTCAGTGAGAGTGTGAAAACCTAGAAAACTGACGATTCTCATGATGCAGTGAGTTCGACCTTAAAAGAAAAGATCTGCGTCACCCACGGTTCAACGTTATAGAGTTGAAAAAGCCGGCATCGCCGAGGATACATCGCCGAGGATACACCTATGAAGAATAAGAGATCCGGAATAATAGTGCACAGGAGAGCACCTAAGATAGCACAGACAACAGACAGCAGCCCCAAGTTATTGGCACAAAGCACGGATGGCTCTCCAATGAACAAGATCACCTTAGCCAACCACATGTCCTTGGGTTGCACTGAGTTACGGCATCAAGGCGAACAAGCGTCGAAAATGCAGCGACAAAGTATTGACTCCTAGTAAATTCCTTCGCTAGAAGTCGGTATATTCAAAGTTCAAGAGTTTAATATTGGTAGAAAGCCTGCTTTGTGATTGCCTTGCCTGCGATATCGGTTCCCTCGCTTTTGTCCGTGCCACGAAGTCCGAGTCGCGATTTTGGCAGCGCGTCAGGTCGTGACACCGGAAATTTGTAATATCTCACCCAAAGGCGTCGCATAAATACGATCTGCAGACAACCTGTGGGTAACATTCCTCTCATCAGACATTACGATTGCATACGACATCCATGACCTCAAATGTTGCTGAGAGATCGGATAAGCAGGGGTCAGCGCCGTCAGAGTTGGGCAAATATAAATCTGCAAACCAACATCAACAAGTAAGATATGTTGTCGCACGCACTCACATGCTATTCCGTGCCGTACAGGCTCCACTCGGGAAGAGATCATTCCTTCCAGCGTAAATCTCAACAGATCTATCAAGGTGGATAAGGCGAAGAACGATTGGGATGAAAATCTGACCGACCAATAAGCAGTTAGGTGAGAAGAAGGAAAGTAAACCGGGCTGCGCGGTTTTGCTCTGACTTCATTCCGCATCTCTTCTGCGGCGTATGAAAAATCTATTTTAAAGATTCGGATAATTCTTTTAAACGTTGTTAGCTGAGAATGGAGCAGGAAAGCGGAAGGGTCTGTGGACGTCACTCAACTTCTTCTGTTCGGCGCGCAAGCGATATAATGATATCTAATTTAAAGACTCGGAAAGGTGGAGTGAGTTTTTGAGAGTCCATGAGGCATGAAGACGAACATTTATTATTGTGACGAATTGAATTGGCCATCTCACTCGACAGGAGTAAACTTGAAGTCCAGTGATGCATTACTAACTAGGAGTTAATGCAAGAACCTGGTCAGAGAATGGTACGTATCTTCTTCCTCATGGGAGCACAGTGGGAGCTATGAGGATGTCATGTAAATGGGCCAGGATCTTCGAGTAAGTTACCTCTTTGATAAAGCAGGGGTAGAGTTTAAAGCAGCTGATAGCGGACACTTTTCGAGTTACTTACGTAACGCAATTCACTTTCGGGTCCATATTAGGACCGTGTGGATTTACTATATTGGTCAGATCGCCATCCGGTTGAATCGCATTTCTTTCTCGCGCTCGATCTTGCCTTCAGTTCTCAAGTCAAACAACATTACGACAAAAGAAGAAGCTTCATTTCATCCACCTGGCATCCGGCCTATTTCCTCATTGAAGCAAGATTTCTCGCCAAATTTATAAGCATTGGGTCGCATTGGATACGAACGACCGGAAACGAGTTATTTAGCCATGGTAAAGTTGTCCCGCGAACTTGGAGCCGCGTACCAATAATCCTAACGCCATGGTACCACGTATTCTCATTTTGGAACTAGCTCCGATGCCCTGCAAATCACCAGAAAAACGGTGATCCTTATCGCTCGAACTCAAAAGGTCATCATCAGTATAGTCATGTTGATTCCCCATGGCTGATAGCCCCTGAGGCATAAATCTCTAATTGCAGAATCCTTGTCTCCTTCCATTGGTAATGCAACGTCTGGTGATTACCGTACAAACGTTTTCTCCGGTCCACGATCCGCCTTTCATTCAAGTGACACTTCCGTACCTGGGTAACTGGTGACAGCCGCCGAGATCTGTCCACAATCGATAGTTACATCTCTCTCACTCGCACGTCTGATTCGCCTCGAAAACTGTACAACGAACAACTCGGTTATGGATTTTTCGTTCCACTTGTTATTTTCTCGGAAGGGAAGACTTGGATGTTGAAATTCGTTGAGAACTACACAGCGATCATCCACAAGCCACCCCCAAGTCCGTTCCGATGTCAAATTCTTCAGGGACCATGCGTTGTAAGCACTTCATTTTGAACCATTCATCCATTGAGATACCTCCCAGAAATGGCTTCCAGCACAAACTTAATTTTGATTGTATCCCGCCAGTATCCCGCCTGACCTCATCGGTCATCCTGTTTAAGAAGTACGCCACTGGTACTCTCATCTCCATACATATTTAAACCCTCATTTATACTAATTATTAAGGACCTATGCGATAAGTGGATTGGCTTAGCCCGATGCCCGAATGCCGGATCTGGACAGTCGGAACTCAGATGTCCTGTTGAAACGGGTTTTTTTGGTCCCAATTCTTCACTTGCTCCATCGCGATGAAGTCTGCAACGCCCGATTTAGCTCGCCGGAGGTGTGATTCTGTCCCAAACCCTGCTGATGACATGAATGATCCACATTATCTACGGCTCCATTAACGTAGGTGGACTTCGGCCCAATATAAGTTCTGCGCTAACAAATGCAACCCTACATAGACCTATCATGGAGTCCCCCCCACCAAGTCCTTCCGAACAACAACGCATCGCAATAATTGGTGCTGGGTAATGTCGCGTGCAGTGCTTGTTTACCTCCATGGAGCTCATCCTCTTCTTCGAAATAGGTTTGGCGGTATAGCAGCTGCCATCGCACTCAAAAACCGAGGCGTCGAAAATTTTACGGTATGTTTGGCCTATGGTTGAAATAAACGTTGTTCTTACACTACCCCTAGATTTTTGAGAAGGCGTCTGACGTTGGTGGGACTTGGAGGGTAAGCTCGATTGCAACCCTCATTCAGCGAGATTCATTTAATTTCATTTTGTCCAGGATAATGTTTACCCAGTACGCATGTTTCGTTCTTCCTTATAACGCCTCTGACTGGGCCGTTTCTGCAGGGTTGCACCTCAGACATCAGTATTCATTACTATTCTTTATCCACCGACCTGAAACACGACTGGGATCGTACTGTTGCCTACCAGCCAACCATCCTCACGTACATCCAAGCACTGGTCAAAAAATACAACCTTGCCTCACACCTTGTTTTCAACTCTAAAGTTATTTCCGCCGACTGGGATTCACTTTCGCAGTCCTACACTATCACCATCGAAGATACAAGATCTGGCAGTCAAGATACGCTTTCTGCTACTATCGTCATTTCCGCCCATGGACCCCTTCACATTCCAAGATACCCTGATATCCCTGGCCTGAAAGATTTTCAAGGACGTATAATGCACTCTGCTCAATGGGATAAGGGTTTTGATCTTCGTGGAAAGCGGGTGGCAGTCATCGGAAATGGGTCATCTGGGTAAGTTCATACTCTTTTAATTGAATATTTTTGCCATTATCTGACTCTCAAGTGAAGTACTCAAATAGTGTCTCGAATTGCGTACACGGAGGGTGTAGAGCTCACGCAATTCATTCGAACTAAGAATTGGATGCTACCTGCTGTAAATTTCCCCTTTTTACCTTCATCGTGTGTTGGTGACTAATGGCCGCAATGCGTAGATGTCCCGTAACATTCTTCCTGGATGGCAATGGGCCTTTAAATACATTCCATTGTTACAGCGATTCTACCGTTACACTATATTCTGGATAGTGAGTACCGCATTTCTATGGGTTGTCCTGACTGATACGAAACTGATGCCCATATCAAGTCTGAATTCAATTTTTTAATGATGTTTAAAAGCACCATAATGCGAAAGCCCCTTATGATGGTCCGTGTATACCTTAATCTCAACGATAGCCATACAATTTTTTTTTGACATAGGTGGCGAAGAACCTCTACCTCACCCAAGCTCCGAAGGAGTATCATCGTTTGCTGGTACCCTCGTTTCGTAAGTAGTCTTGAAAATGACACCATCCGTTTCATTAACTTTCGGTCACACTCCTAGCGGTGGGCTGTCGGCGGGTCGTCTTTGAAGATCGCTACCTACCTTCGCTACACCTCCCTAACGTTTCCTTGAAAGACGGAACAGAAATAGCGTCGATCGCCTCGGACGGAATTGTCATGAAAAATGGTGCGTACAGACCTTCACTTCGCTCACTTGTCGCTGACGCAGGTTACAGGGGAAAAGGCGCCGTTCGATGTCATCATCTGCGCTACAGGTTTCACAACAGTCAGTATCGTAGCTCCCCCCTCAGCCTCAGTTTGCCCCCATTAATCTCAAACAATAGGACACGTTCCCATTCCCTGTCCGTGGCGTGGACTCAACCATTCAAGAATTTTACACAAAGAGTGACGGTCCGAACGCATACCTCGGGACCACGGTTCCAGGATTCCCCAATTACTTCCAGTTGATGGGTGCGTTCCTACACTTTATTATACCGTCATTCCTAGTTTGGCTGACCCGGACGCTATCAGGTCCCAACACGGCCACGGGCTACACATCAGTTCTGTTCTTTATTGAAAACCAGGTATGTGGGACTCGTAGATATAGTTTCGACTTGATATTCACATTTTCTTTTAACCGTAGTTGGGATACATAATGCAGCTGATCAAGCCGGTTCTCGAGCGAAGAGCGCTCTCAGTTGACGTTACTCCCGAGGCGAACGACTCTTACAACAAAAAGCTCCAAACCATGTTCAAGGACTCGGTATTCACCTTCTGCGGCTCCTGGTATCGTGTCCGGGGCACCGGAAGAAATGTCATGGTATTCCCAGGTAAATCTTATCCTAACGGAGTTATTCAAATCTAATGAACCATTCTAGGTTCTGCTATTACATTCTGGTGGTGGTGTCGAAAAGTGACTTGGAGCCACTATAAAGTTGTCGGTGCAGATGGCGCACAGGTGTCAAACCTTGCCAAGATGAGCTCACCACCAAGATCTGCGAACATGGCATACGCAATGGTTCCCTTCATTGTCGTAGCCTTGGGCTATTTGTTGATGGCGCTTCAGCTGCAGACGAACTGACCGAATAACACTAATCTTACGATCGCGATGACTTGTATATTTTAGACCTATAACTCATGAGATTTTGTCCATTGTATTATTATGTAGTAATCCAGCAATAATTCCATCATACGTCGGCTGCTTGACGAAATTTTGCGGGAGGAGGTTAAAAAAACGTCAAGTCAAGGCCGGGTCAAGGCCACGAGAAAACTAATTGCATCCCAATGACAAGTAGTGCCCTGACCAGGCTAAGGTGCTAGGCCGCATGATTACTGCAAAGGCTCAGATTAAAAAACGAAAAACGAAAGGGGAAAACCGCACACCCAATCACTGAATCCCCAATCGGTGACACCAACACAGCCAGGCACATTTTTGCATCCAGCGATAACAGCCTGATAATCCCGTTTCTGTTGCAAGAGCTGGACATCGGTCGCCGAGAGATTCATGCGGATATCCAGCTCGGTCAGCGCGACCTCAACGCCGAGGAACGTAAATTGCTCAATTGGTGTCTGCGGAGGCATAAGATGGATTCCATACCAACGCCGACCATCGGCATGCCTTGCTCTTTACGAGGTTTAGCACAGCGGTTGGACATGGATCCTGCCCCTTCGATGTTGTATCATTTATCTTTAAAAAGTTAGCAGGTGTGAATTGAATGGGGACGCGGTTTCAGAATGCTTACATAGAGGTTAGTATGTGGATCAGCTGCTCACGCATCCCGTAGAGCGACACCCAGGTAGCTTTCTCCAATGATACCATAGAAGACATTTGAGTGCCAGGTGCTGTCGTCCTTTGAACGGCTCTGCAGGAACATTTACATGAAACGACCTCTCAAAGGTATTAGTTTATTACAAACCGTTGACGACATCTCAACTGCCTGCATGCATAAGTTAACGCCTTTGACTTACAAGAATTTCAAAGACAGTACAGCTAGAAAGGTCGGATCAGATCTTGGCTCCTCTGCAAGAATACACGATGGTCTTACATCTGTCCTTGATATTCTTCTATGCACTTTTCATCACTGCTGTGACACCAGTAGCCGCTGTAGAGGACGGTGAGCGGAAAAAAATGAAGACCGTGCTGTCGGGAGTCGCGATCACCGTCGCAGTGATAATTGCCGCCATCGTCGTCGTCGCCGTTGATACAGGTGCAGAAGAGTCCCACTGGCGATTGGAAACAAAGTCAGACTTGAAGCGTGATGGCTGACATCGCCTGGGATACACTACTTAAAGAACGAGGAATAGGTATACCCAGAGACACTGGGCAATAGTGAGGACAAGTTGTTGAGTATATTTACCAATCGGTGCATGAAAACAGTGCTATCTTTCTCACCTTCTCCAACCAACACCACCGCCTAAACATTACGAACGTTAGTGCAGTGAGATTCAAGGCGTTATTCGTCAGCTAAAATCATGCATTCTTGCCAGGCTTCTGCTTCAGCGGTTACAAAAGGAGAAGCGAGAGAGGAATATAAAACGCGGCGATGGCATGCGTCCGTGCCATCCAGATTTCTCACTGATGAGGAGTTGTGAGCCGAATTGTGGCGGAAGCAGCGGAGCTGTGACCTACTGATGTGGCACCTTTTCGCCTTGCCACGGACAAAACTCTCTAAATAATTTTTCCTATCTAATACTGGAGTTTGGAAGAGAAGGTCTGGTGCTTGTCGGGGCAGGCTGTTCACATGAACAGGATTCTCAGTTCGGTTGCATACATCTTGATAACAGAATTGCAATATTGTTACACTTGGTTTGTTGACCGCCTGATTGATTATCCGCTAGCGGACTTAGAACGTCGATAGAGGCTCGTCGCGAGCCATCGCGGTGGATGGTTTTGGAAGATGAGTAGAAGAAAAGCGGGATCGTGGGCAAAATCTCGGATTGGAAAAATTTTCCCGATTTGGAGGGTGATAAAAACGTGCCCGTCGTATTCTCCAGTCATCGGACATGACATAAACCAGGAGGGTGTGATAGAAAAAAAACTTCTGCAGAAGATATTTTGAGAAATTCTTAATAACTTCCTAATTAGCAGAAGATGGAAGTACTTCGGGTGGAAGTCGGTATCCTCGACTTGTCAGCTCGACGGAACAAATGCAACGTAGCGCCGCCGCGTAAGGGAGGTCTCCTCGGGTCCAATTTTGTTCTAACATGTCCTTTAAAAATATAATTCAATTTCGTCAGCGCTGGTCAGCTGGTAACACCGACAAAGAAGGCCATCTTAATTTCCCTGAGAATGGTGAGCTCTAGAGGGATCGGATGTTAGTGTAGATTTGAATGTTTATCAAGGGGCTTCACTGGAAAAGAACGTTGCCTTCTGGGTTTGTCCCTGAAAAGACTAGCGATCTGGAAAGGAATTGTCAAGACAGGCGCTTTGTATTGTTGCGGCCAACCACAATCTCTGGAAAAAGGACGTGCCTAAAAGGAGGCCTTATTCACAGCATAACTCTTCATTGCACTGTGATGTTGTCGGTTTACTTGAGCCTGCTGCGCTGTCAAAGTCCAGGAGTCTTCTCGTCGGTTCCAGCCTCACCTCGCCTGAATAGACCGCGGAAGAATGAAGTCTTTGATGCATGCAAAGCAGTAAGACGAAAGTACCTTGCGCGGAAATCTTGCGATTGAAGAAAGGTTTCTGCCCAAGCAAGGAACACTGAATGGAGCAACTTGAAGTCTTTGCCAGTGTTCCAAGTTTCAACATCGCCGCATGGTGGCGCGCGACGCGACCTGTCACATGCACATGATCATATGATGTAATCATCGTGTCACTTGCTTTTAAAAAATTTATTAAAAGAAAGTTGCTCCGGACGTCAATGAAGACCACGATTGAACCAGGGAGCAACGATGAACCACTGAACAGCCCCAGGGGCCCTCCACTACGCATTTGTGAGTACTTGGTGACCCTCGTGCAAATTGTATGTGGTGCCTGATGCACATGGTTTACTCCTCTCCTTCACATTCTTTTTGAAGACCTTTAGTGTATGCCAAATGTGCCCACTCAGCCCACCGCAGACATTACGCAGCAGACGGCTAACGATCCATAGGATGCTTTTCAGACGCAGGTTTCCCGCGAGTAATACACAGAGGACGTGCAGTGCTCGTGGTGATCCTCCTTCCTCCTCGTCTTTTCCCCTGATTTTCCAGCCTAAACTTACGCCTCAGCCGGACTTGATGCCCCCACCTTCGACTATGGCCAGGGCAAGCATCAGCACTCCTGCTTATTGTTCCTAGCCCTAACGTCTGCACGGAGATGGTCGGTGCTCTGCCTTATCCCTCAGCTCAGGCTGGGCCTTCGCTCTGGACATTCATCAGCAAACGTGAGCCGCAGGTCAAACCTATCCACCATCCCACATCGGCACGGACTTCACGTCCCGCACCATTGAGGCATTCCGTGCAGCGCCCGACGACTCGCATACGCATTCGACGGCGACTTCAACTTTTACAGAGCCACATCGGCATGGTCTAGAATTGCCAGGTCCTCGGACTGCGTATTCGCCTGCAGCATAACCAGAAGCTGCCTGACCAGCACCCATTACGCGTACGAGCCGATACCAAGTCGGGTGCCGAAGCACACTTCAAGCGAGAGGAGTTATTGGGAACGGAAGTTCCA
Organism: Galerina marginata; assembly: GCA_023014335.1. Lineage (NCBI taxonomy): Eukaryota > Fungi > Basidiomycota > Agaricomycetes > Agaricales > Galerinaceae > Galerina > Galerina marginata. The sequence goes on from JAECYW010000004.1 coordinate 3,657,255, forward strand.
GGTAAGCGAGAAACGTAACCATACCGTTGTGAAAGCCGCAAGTTACTCGTCTTCGAAACCACGTATTACATACCGCGGCGGGTCCGTCCTTAAAGATGAGTTTGCCTCAGAACAACACGCCTTTGCCTAGACTCCCATATTCAAACTCACAATTGAAGGCGTGTATCAATGACGCTCTAACAAAGTCAAACATCAACACATTCTAGAAGAACCCAATACGACTTCACCGAGTTCTGTTATCCAAGGCTGCTGAAAATCTCTGCCCAGACTAAAACGCAGCAGTCAGATTGAGATGACCGTCAATAGCACGGTGCGTATACATTTTATGTCGATAATGATTTCTCGTAGAGTCATGATGAAAGCAAACTCCCCTGTTCAAAATATTCTTCTATTTAGGGTCCTCATCACCCTCGACCGGAAGCGTTCCCGTTACATTCGGGGGCACAGTCTTCGTGCGGAGTCCAATCTTGAGTGAAGCAACGTTGAACGCCCCCAGAGTTATACCGTTGCGTTTTTTATTCCACGGCACCCATCCATCCACAATCCTTTCTTCAAGAAGGAGAGGACGGACGTGTTCCACTTTACCACCAAAAACAAGTAGCATCGCCGCGCAACTACAACCAAAGCACAAAAATCAGAAAAGAACAAGTGACGGACAAACATAATGCTCACTTCCCGAAACCAAACATGCGAAGACCGGCACTGGTTGAAAACTCAGGGTTGTTCGCTTTAGAGTCTGCCTGTCGCTGGCTGAGGGCTTTTGCCAGATCTGGGTATGTGAGAATAGGCTGTCCATCAGCGTCTTTCCCAGAAGCACTATCCAGAAGAGCTTCGATGAGGGGAGTGGCGATTTTAGCGGTGTCTGGTTCGAAATAAATGTCTTCACCTGATTACAAAAACGAGTCAGTCCGGAAGGCAGTCATTATGTGCAGATGACGTACGGATAAGCGACCCATCATGTTCGATCTTGTTGTGTTCATCGAGTTCTTTCAAATCGAACGCACCCTTATTATAGTCCTTCTTCATAAAGCGGGCGACATATCGACTAAGGAAGATGCAGAATGTGGGTGCCAAATTATAAGTCGCCTGAACTTGTTGAGCTAGGTCGACGAAGGAGACGTTCCGTCCGTCGTGGGCGATAATGCCTGCGCCGCAAGGCCATTCAGCCACCAGTACAGACTTTTACAGCGATTGTCATAGCTCACCATGGTTAGCCAGAGCATTGAGTGCAGGGCACGAACACCGACTGTCCCCCTCTTTTGCGGGGACATACTCAGGCCATTTGCCTTCAAATCCAGGATGTCCATCTGGCACGATCAAACCAGCGGGCCTGTTCGGTAAGATGAGGTTACCGAACACAAGAACACCGTCCCAGGAGAAGAGATAGAGAGAGGTGAAAAAGTTGGTTATCCCACTGAAGACTCCCATCCTGTCGACGTTCAAGACAATAGCAGGGGACGGTGAGATAGGCAAAAGCGATGGCTTTATGATATAAGCATTGAGGATGTCATGAGTCTTCTCTTAGCTTCCGAAAGGCAACCGAGAGGACGGTAAGAGTTGGAGGACCTAGAATTAAGATATCCGTGGTCCGACAGCCCTTCTATTTGACCAGATCATCGGATAGAACCAAACGCGGGTGTGGACAGGCAGAAATGAAAAGGACCTATCCTTATGAAAATGTCTGGAGGGAGTTAAGCAGCTAAATGAAAATAAGTAGAGTAGGTACGACTCGCAACCGAACAAGGTTGGACTTATTTACGGCGATTCCGACATAGCTTTCTTCAATGGTACCATAGAAGATATTTGAGTGCCAGGTGCCGTCGTCATTTGAACGGCTTTGCAGGAACCTTCACATGAAGCCATCGCTCAGAAGCATCAGTTCATTACACACCATTGACGACATCCCAACAGTCTCTATGCAAAGATTAACATTTTTGACTTTCAAGTAAGTTTAAAGACTACATACAGCTAGAAAAGTCGGATCAGCTCTTCGTTCTGCCACAAGAATGCGCGATGATCTTACATCTGCCTTTAATGCTTTCCTACAATCGCGCCACATTGTGTTCCGACAATGGATTGAAGAGTCGAGTTATCGAAGTTGCCACATACCACCCAGCTTGGTAGTCGAGTATCCCAAATACCGTCCACTTATAACTGCAGGGGTAAGTTGCGTGACCCCGTGTTGCTCTGTAGCGCCATGTATGGAGCATCGCCAAGCGTTGTTATCAAGTGCAGATCCAAAATGCATTTTCCCTGCACTCTTTATCGGTACTGGCTGTGACACCAGTAGCTGCTGTAGAGGACGGGAACGGAAAAAAATAAAGATCGTGCTGCAGGGAGTCGCGATCGTCGTCGCAGTGATAGTATCCGCCACCGTCGTCGTCACCGTTGGTCCAGGTGCAAGAGAGTCCCACTGAGCGATTCGACAGAGCCTGATTTGAAGCGCGATAGCTGACATCGCCTAGGATACGCGCTCAAAGAACGAAGAACAGGTCTGTCCAGAGCCACAGGGAAATACTGAGGACAAGTTGTTGAGTATATTTACCAATCGGTGCATAAAAAAGTGCTATCATTCTCACCTTCTCCAACCAACACCGTTGCGTAAACATTACGAGCGTTAGTAAGATTCAACGCGTTAATCGTGCTGCCTCACGGGTTACGAAAGGGGCCAGAGAGAGAAGACGACCGTAGCACGCGTCGGTGCCATCCAGATTTCTAACTGACGACGAGTTGTGAGCCGAATTGTGGCGGAAGCAGTGGAACTGTGACTTACCTGATGTGGCACCTTTTCGCCTTGCCACAAATAAAGCGTTCTGGATAATTATTCCCGTCCAACACTGAAGTTTGGAAGAGAAGATCTGGTGCTTGTCAGGTCAAGCTGTTCACATGAACAGAGCCAGTTGAATTCTCAGTTCGGTTGCATGCATTTTGGCAGCAGAATCACAATATTGTTACGCTTGATTTGTTGACCGCCTGGATAGTATTCCGTCAGCGGACTTAAAACGTCGATAAATGCTCGTTGCGAGCCATCGCGGTGGATGGTTTTGGAAGACGAGTAGGAGAAAGGCGGGATCGTGGATAGTCTCGACGATTCGCCGACGAAGTGGCCTCGAGAGTAGAGAACCAGACTGGAAGAAAAGATAACAGTGATGACGGAACGGAGCAGAAGCCGAATGCCGGACCCTAACCTAAGTACGGAGGTTGGGACAATCATTTCTCTTGCTTTTCTCAATCTTTTCTCGAACTCGCTCTTCCTTTTTTTCTTCTAAACACATTTTCGATTATCCTGTGTCATGTCTACGCCGACGGAAATGACAGAAGCGAAACGGATTGCCGAAAATCCTCATATACTGCACATAGATCATTCAATCTCGAGACCAAATGGCTCCAAAAAGCTCTCCGCATCGATCTTGACGCACCCCGACGCGAAAGCTGAAGATATGCTCCTCGGACCCATCCTCGAACGCAGATGTACTACCGAAGTTAAATTCGAGACAAACGATATTATGCCGAACAAGGAACAGCGCGAGTCTATCTTACAGCAGGCCGCTGTTCTCGCCGTTCAGTGTTTGACTAAAAATGTCTCGGAATTCAAGAAATTTGAAGATGAACCGTTGTTCCAATTTCCGCAACGTCGACCCCTCTCCGAGGAGCACCGGACTCGTACTTTTCCAGCAGCGTCATCTCTTGGGGAAAAGTTCACAATCTCTCGCTTCATCTCGCTCGTTAAGGAAGCCTATGTCACTAACTTACACCTGGACGAAAAAGCCTTCGAGACCAGAGCCATTCCTTGCATTAACCACACCTTTGTCAACGTTAACATTCGCCGTGTCCAGACCCTCCGGCCAACTACCGATGCTGACAGAAAACTGCTTAATTCTCTCCAACTGGGTCCTGGTTTAAACGACATCCTCAGGAAACTGGTGACTGTTACAATCAAGAATCATTGCCCAGAAGGGTCCGACTCGACGGACGGCCTGGCTCAGCTCTTCAAAACCATCGACAAACCTTATCTTGCTCTAGCAAAACCCCAAGATCACGACGACGCTGTCAGTGCGCTAGAAGTAACTGTAGAGGGCTCATTGCTTAACTGCTGGCGAACAAACTGTGGCTTCGATTCCTTAGCGGAGTACGCAGCCTCCGATCCAGAGCCAGAGGAGACACTTGCACTCGCAAAGAAAATCATTATAAAGCACGCCGAACGGCTCGTGCCAGAGCAACCAGAACGCTTCCCTGACGATATCCTGTATTCGGCAGAGTTGAGCGACGAGGAGAGTGATGACACGGTGTACAAAAACCATCGCCTCCTGTTACACGATGCTATCTACATCGTTCTGTTGAAACGTGCGATTTCTGATGGAGATTTTGGACGTATCGAAGATTTCTTGGGTGTCATCGCATTGACTTTACTGGCGGGTGACCCGGAGGACACCTGCTTTGAGATTATGCATCTTCTGTACGATTTGAAGAACGTGTGGTCTGAGAAATTCGGGTGTGCAATTTCCAATTTTCTTTGTCTCCTCACCAACCTCTAAATTCGGCTCTAAATTCGGTTTCTTTCTTGCAGAAACATCATGCGGGATAGCATGCTCGTCAACTACTTCAAACAGGGATCCAACGCTATGCCTGCCGATACGTCTCTGCCCAATCTCGCAAATTATTCCAAGGTGCTGTTTGTCTGGGACACTATCAAACTATCGCTCCCTGCTAAACGACCTTTATAGTTCTTTTATGCCGAGCATGGATGGGAGCATGAGTGGCACTCCCCGAAGACGATGGCCGAGGCCATCGCACTTGTCGATCGCTTTGATGACAAGGTGACGATGAAGAATATCACCGAACAGATGGCAGGCGAATGTTGTGTAATGTAATTGCTGCAAATATGTCGTCCGTGTAAAGAGGGTAGCAAGCCGGCTGGCTTGCTGTAAGCCTGTAATTACTAATTGTTAGCATTGAGATGTTCAAGGAATTCCGATATACTGAGGAACGGCTTACCAATTGAACCCTGTTTAACAGAAATCCAGCTCACCTTCATCACATCTGAATTCCTACTTGAGCGAGTACTAGGAATTCCTAGGAATTCAACATGACATACCCTTGGCGGGGAGACTTTCCACTAGAACCATTCAGCAACGGACATGTATCTAAAAGTTCTGCTTAAGTTAATCAGCCTAGAGTGCGGCGACTAAAAGCCTGACGACTGTACTATTTCTCCGCTGAGAGGACGGTTGGCCTTGGGTTGGCCATTCATAAATAAACATTAATGCATTCCAATCGCCCTGAGCGCATCAGTGTCAAAACATCTTATCATCTTGTTGTCTTCCCATTTACACATCCTAATTTAGTGTTCATTTGACATTATTTCCAGGAGTCTGGATAACAGACTTCACCATACATAGTACTTCTACTTAACTATGCCCGGAAGCTCTCCTCCGATTTTTTCCCCATCATTTCACCACTCCCGACTTTACTACCTCTTTAAAGGGTATATTTCCAAACGGTTCCTCTTACGTCGCGGCTGCGCCGCGTCTGTGTGATGACCCGCTGCCGATCGCGAACCATGGGGCAGAGCTTGGATTTGGATTCACTCTTCTTAAAGATATGACTTCGTCGGAACAAAATATGACCGCTCATAGGTAAGAGCATTTCTTTCCCTAGAATCGACGAGGACTTGTCACGTCTAAGATGTAGGCTAGCCTCGAACAATCTGTCAGTGGTAGGCTGACGGAAAACAGGTCCTTAAATTGTGATAATACAAGCTCAGTTAACACCTACCTATCCAATGCATACCCATCGTGAATAATTCGTTTTTATACTACTAGACTATTATCATTTCGAAGATTAGTCTGTGAGCCGCTGCTGTTTCTTGTCGTAGGCAGGAAAATACTGATCATAACGCCACGCTCTATTTTCTAATAATTTCCTATACCTACAGCACCACCGTTACCTCGGGACATTTTCAAACCACCTGTCTATCAAATTTTATTCCTGTCGATGCGATAGATGTCGGAGGATTTTAATCATTCATATAACTGAAATCGAACAAGAAGTCGATCGAGGATAAAAAGATCGACTCAAAATACAAGACCTCAACCAACAGCATTGCCGGGGAAATCGGGAAGGGGCTACTACAATTCTAGTTATCCCCCCTTGGCTCGGAGTTGGTGCCGAGGCTATTCAGAAATAAAGCGCTCAGACCTGGAGTAAATCCACTTGAACGCCTTTCACCACAGGGAATGATCATCAGGGTATTAAATGTTGACCTTGCACAGGAAAATGGAACGGCACGAAGTCTCCTGCCTATAAAACCCGACAAAGTCAACACCGACTTTCAATTATCAGCTGTTGTCTTCCAAATGTCCGACAAACCACCTCTAGGGCCCGGGTTTCCCCCAGATTATTTGCAGAAAACAGTGATCGCCTACTCCATTGATTCGTCAATGCTAAGTGTCTTGTTATTTGGTATGTTTTCATGAAAGTTCCAAGGAAGTTCAGCACTATGTCATGGACTAAGTTATTGTTTTTAGGGATATACAGCATGGTTTACTTCGGGACTCTATACATTTATCGTAAGTTTACTTTGACAGTTAACTCAATAATTCGAGAACGATGATCGCAAAATTAATACTTAGTGACCAGAAGATCCTCGCAGAACCGAATTGTCCTTGCAACAATCACTCTATTATATCTCGTCTCTGCACTTCAGATTGGCGTCGAATGGAAACTTCTCATACTATCTCTGGTAAACGACGGAGATACACGAGCGTCTGCCTTTGTTTCAACTCTAGCTATTCCAGGATGGGATACCCTTCTAAGCAACATCTGCGCATTTTTCGTTTCTGTGCTTGCTGACGGATTGGTGGTAAAATCTACTTATTGTCACCTTGATTGCGCTAATTTATTCATAGATATGGCGATGCTTCACCGTCTGGGGTGGCTCCTTTCGCGCTATCTCACTATCATTGTTCCTACTTTTCTCAGAAATTGGTAAGTCGTTTGTACTCCCGTTGACCGATGTCCAATTTATCATTGTCCAATCCACATCCACAGGACTCTACTTATCCGTGATAATATTCGCCTCCGTCCATAATTTAAAGCCAACTCAAAGTGCTGCTATGATTCTTAATAACTTGTTCAGTGCCGCGCTTTTTACGACAGTTTCCACCACCTTGGTAACGACCGTTCTTATTGCATACCGGATTTACTCCGTTGCACATCAGAACGGTCAGGATTTTTCCAAAAAGTCCTTTAAGAACGTACTCGACTTACTCGTTCAATCTGCCGCGGCGTATTCAGTTCTTTCAATTTTATACGCAGTCTGCGGAGTCATTCCTTTCAAGGATCCCAACCTAAATCTCCCGAAGATATTTCCTCTCGAAGTCTACATGGGTCTGCTCTACTCCTTCACAGCTGTATGTATTTCTAATGGACGTTCGTGGTTCTTTTCTAACTGCATTTGAAATAGGGTGTTTCGCCGACCATTATGGTCGCTCGAGTTGTCCTTGCAAAAACGGGAACCGATGAGTCGACGACTGCAGCTCATATTTCTGGCTTACAATTTCATGAGCGGACCACCAGCGCAACTAGCACTCAATCTAGGACGAGTAGTATTCATGCAATAGGCGGAGGTGATAGTTTGGCTTCAGACCCTGAGAAGAGCGGGTAGTTAGAAGGAACATCTATCTTGATATTCATCCTCTTGAGCCAACCCAGCTCCACATTTTCAAACGCTGAAAATTTCATTAGGATAATTTATGGTTTCCCGTAAATTCGGCGTGCCTATATTTAAAAAAATCAACCAATCTAAACCTCGTGCCAAAGGCTGTCTGCGTCAAACCTATTCAAGCCCTCCATTATTCCCCAATATCAGGAGAGGACCTATAAAATAAAGAGGAAAGGCCCTCCAAATAATCATATCGGCCACTTGTTCCAATAGGATCTTCTTCGCTGTCAAAGCAATTCTCCACCACGACACGTCAAGTTTCCGCAGCGTCAGCCCTCGTTGGGGTTGCAAGAGCGGCCGCGAAGTATGCACTGAGTTTCAAGTGTAAGATCAGTTAGAATAGCGGCAGAGGTTAGGCTGAAGTAAAAAATAGTCGGATGCACTGAGTTGGGTCGAATTCAACTTGGTAATAAATCATGAATGATGAAGTGTCAGAGGTTTTAAAGATCTCGACATTTCGCGGAGCGCAAGAGCCTAAACCGTTTATAGATTGTGTAGTTGACGTCGACGATCGCCATAACCTCCACTTTCAGGTCCGGGTGACCGAGTTTTGGCGGGCAGGGTATTCTGCGGTACTGGCAAATAATATTGCAAAAGGAGGCTTATGGTTTTCGCCAAACTCTGGCAAAGATCCAGATGATTGTCGTGCTTTAGTTTTCGGACATTTTTCCACTCCTTCAACAGTGATGAGGCATGCTCCTGCGTGATATGAGAGAGAAGTTTAGTGAGAGAATAGGCGATTAACGCTTGCCTGAAGCTGAGCCTCTAGATAAAGGCAGAGAAAGGCAGGGTTTTTCTCCATCGCCAAGGTCCTGCTACAGAGACTTTGGAACGACTGTAGTCACTGGGTCGCTTGATATTCATTTATCATAGCAGCCACTGATCGCGAGACGAAGGAAACGCCAACAAGAGGGCCCAGCTCGGCAGGAAATGTACGACGACAAATTTTCATGAGACAGCTGAGCCGTAAATCTACATGAAATCTGGAGACAGCGGATCTCGATATTGGATCCAGTCCATGGTCAGCTTGAAGGCAGCAACGACGTTCGGGTGTTTGGATGACATTTGTTGGGTCGAAGAGTTCGCCAGAGTTGTGGAGAGCGTCCGGGGAAAAAAGGCATCGATTCCTGAAAGTGTGAATGAGTGTGATACAGAGCAAGAGCTAGCAAGGGACAAAGGACTTACTTACAGGGCATTTTTGAACTTGAAGGTAATCTCAACTGCAAGGAAGACCGGAGGAAGCCCCGGCGCGTCAGAAGCCTTCACACCTTGCGCAAGGTTGGAATGTAGTAATGCCGTGTTCTTGCAGTCCTTTACAGGTACCCAGTAATCTTGGATTTTCATGCACAGAGTATTTCTTTCCAGTGGTGGTGTATGTAAAGAGAGGATTTATGTGACAGCCCTCTGTTGGGTGACCGGCGACTGGTGACATCAATGACATCCAGGTTCTTTCCTCCCCCCCAGGCCTCATTCTCCCGCTGCTTAGTACGAGTCTAAGGCCAGACCTGCTAAGAACATGCTGGAAGACTCTCTCTGAGTCTCTTTAGACAGTGTATTGGATGTTTTCTTACCTTCTTCCCTCATTCTTTGGCACACGCAGCCTTAGAAACGCATGGCTCGGCTTCAACACATTGAAAGCTCCAATTTTACTGCGTTCATACCCTGGCTTCACGAGCTGTATCACCGGATTCACCACCGCGACGCGTTTGGTGCCACGTCGCACCTTCTCCATCAAGGCAGATTCTCACAACGACCTCTTCGACTACACGTCAGGGCGCTGGGTGTAAGTAAGGTTCATACATGTTTTTTATAGTATATCTGACGCGTCAACTTGTTCAGATTTAACGATGCTCTTCGCCACGCAGAGCGGAGGCTCGTTTTCGACGTCGAAGGGCTACGTCAACTTGCAGCGCAGTCCGTCGGTCGAAATCCAGTTGATATCGTCAGCTTCTCAAAGCTTGCAGAGGGCGGATCCAACCGCACCTTCCTCATCACCATGCGCGACGACTTCCAAATGGTCGCCCGTATCCCATACCCAGTTACGGTCCCCAAGTACTACGCTGTGGCCAGCGAAGTAGCCACCATGGACTTCCTCCGCTCCTCTGGGCTGCCTATTCCCCAGGTATACGGGTATTCGCCTGTGCCGGACAATGAGGCGAATACCCAATACATCTTTATGGAATATATAAGAGGCGCGGAACTCGGCGATGTATGGCTAGAGCTGGGGAAGTCGGATATCGAGTCGATCTTGCGACAGCTTGTTCAACTCGAGTCTCGAGTGATGTCGATTTCTTTCCCCGCTGGCGGAAGCCTCTACTTCGCCCACGACCTGGAGAAGGTGCCAGGGAGAGAGGGCATCCCGCTCGAGGACGAGCGGTTTTGTATTGGTCCTGATACGGGACTGCATATGTGGTATGGCAGGAGATCACAGCTTGACATAGACCGGGGATCATGTATGCATTTCTTAAAAATCTTTTCCTTGTGCCCTAAACTAACCGATCACTATAGACGAAAGCGCCGAAGCAGCTCTCGTAGCACCAGCCCGTAAAGAACTAGCTTATCTCAAGCAGTTCGGCCAACCGCTCCTACCTTTCCGCCGCGAGAGGAGGGAGGGTTACCAGTACAAGGAACAGTCTCCATCAGACCACATCGAAAACCTGAAGCGCTATCTCCTCATCGCACCATCACTTATCCCTGCGGACCCTGCCCTTAATCGTTTCTGTATCCGCCACCCTGACCTCCAGCCGAGCAACATCATCGTCCGTAAATTGCCCGACTCCGACTCCGGCTTGCAAATCGTCAGCCTGCTCGACTGGCAACACGCCTCCATCCTGCCCCTATTCCTCCATTCCGGCATACCCCAACGCATGCAGAACCACGACGACCCCGTCTCGCAATCTATGACGCCGCCCTCCCTCCCAAAGGACTTCGACAAGCTGGAAGAAACTGAGCGAGGCTCAGCGAAGGAGGTATACCGTCGCCGCCTTGTGCATTACCACTATGGCATGTACACGGCGGAGTACAACATGCCGCATTACAATACCTTGACAGACCCCATCTGCGTACTTCGCCGCCGCCTGTTCGAGCACGCCGGGAACCCGTGGGAGGGAGAGACGCTCGAGCTTAAGGTTGCGCTCATCCGAGCGACGGAGAAGTGGGAGGCACTTACAGAGGGACGCGGCGCGCTGTGTCCAGTGGCGTTTGACGCTGAGGACGTACGTCAGACGATGGATCTGGAAAAAGTGCAGAGGGAGGCGGACGAGCTTTTCGAGATGTGCCAGAATATATTTGGCCTTGGATCGGAGGGGTGGGTGCCCCCGCACCACTACGAGGAGGCGGTGAAGCGTTGCAGGCAGATGAAGGCGGGCGCGTTGAGGCAGGCTGCGTCCGAGGAGGAACGGGCGGAGATTGAGGAGCGTTGGTACTGGGATGATATGGACGAAGGGAAATATATGTGATGAATCGAGCTGGACATTTTGTGGCGTTGATATTGACTTGTCGTCCGGTTCAACTCAGGCTGGCGTGCTAGGTCCTCGTCTTCCACTGCTACATCCGACGTGTGCAGCTGATTGGAAACCTCTTCACGCGGGCTTCAACTATCGTCCTCCGCAGTTGTGCGTCATTATCGCCTTTGAGACACTCCGTGTCGAGTTCGAGCTCGATGACGTTACACCTACGCATACGTAGCCTGCTCCTTCGACCTGCCGTCGGGAGTGCATAATGATACCGGGAAGGAATCATGCAAGCTCTTGGCGATATTTTTGGATTTCGCTGTCCAGTCCTCCGAGGCTCGTACAACCTATTATGGATGCGAATGCGAATACGAGTGGCGGTGGGCTCGGACATGAGATGATTAAACGTCCTCGGTATGCAACTACCGCGACAATGATCATGACGACGGGGCAAGGAGGAGCATTTGATGGACAAGGAGAGATCGACGCCGACCTTGAGCTAGAGGAACTAGACGCGGCTTATATGCCCAACCATATCCTGATTTTGAGACCCACCACGAGGACCAGGAAGACGCGTACCAAGAGCCTGAGGATCTCGACGAGGGTGGGCTTGAATTGGAAAAAACAAGGATTTTTCTTCAAGGATGATACAACTTTCAAGGACATCGACCCCCGCTTGTTCTCCATTTCTACTCTCGGCGTCCACATGCATTATTTGGACTCGACTTTGGATCTAGAATTTCACCTTCACCTTGTACACACGTAACCCGGATCACTTCCGGTCCACCATTCGCTCCATGCTTAATTACGCCCTCGCATTCATAGTTGTAATTTATATCCAAATTTAAATGATTTGTACAAACGAATTCAGCGAGACCGAAGGCTCAGATGGATGGATTATCGCAAATGAAGAGTAAGCGCCGAACGGGCGCTTAATTCTCTGAACGTTCATATAAATAATTGGACGTTGTACATGGTATTCACCTTGGAATATTTTTAAATATGGCATAAATACAATCCGACCTTACGTCTCAAGAGTACTACACTGTACCCCGGCGGCTTCCCTTCCCAGCCTCGCTGATATTGTAAGCCAGTTGTTCGTCATTGGTTTGAAGAAAGATATCTTGATTTTCCCCGAAAAGGACGGTTGAATATGAACGGAGTTCTGGGAATGCGTCGAATTTTTGACGCAGTCGAGCTCTGGCATTAAACCTATGAGTTAAAATGTCAAAATTGGAGATATTCAATGAACGAGAAGCAGTCGCTTACAATGCAAGAATAGAGTTTGAATATACTATTCCAAATCAAAGTGGGTATTGATATATCTGACTCAACGACAAAAGAAAGCTTGACATACATCTTGGCGCAATGAACTCGACTGTGAGATACAGCACGGACGAAGGTTTTGACCAGTACTGTACGAAACAAAGCTTCAGTACTTTGAGTTAGGTTTGAAGTTAGTAACTGGCTTACCAAACCCATTGCCGCTAGAGAGGAAGCACTGTATAGGAGCTTTTAACTTTCAATGGAAGGAGTACCTGCGTCGGACTCACCTAGTCAGCATACCGGCTCCGATGAAGTGAAATATGAGGTGCATGACCACCTGGCGAGTCCTAGAATTGTCGCAAGAATGAAAGGCATTTCAAGGCGCAATTACATTGATTCAGTGTAGAAAACACGCACCCCTTCTGCGCGAAATTGGCATCCGGTACAGCAAGTAGCAAAAGGATTGACATGATCACCGCGATACTGCAGTCAATAGCAGCAGCAGATGAAAATCCAATATAGATCAAATACTGGCCAAGAAGAAAGGGAGAACGGTTGAAAGCAGAGGACCTTCGTTAGCAACTGAAAAACTCACTTGGAACGCCAAAGAAAAGTTAGAAATGGTCGTTGCCTTCCCCCTATCAAGTTCATTAGCTGCTTATATGTCGCTGGCGGCGCTTGGAATGTTGAACTCACAAGTAGGCCATAAATGCTGTATAAGAGTATCCAAGTTCCTCATCGAAAGTATCGGTCACAGCTATTTTGAAATGCTTACCGACGGCAACGCCTGTCCAATAACACGGCCTATTAAGTCAGTTGTCCTGAGATCTGAGCTACAGAACTTACTTATGGCATAGAAAAATGTCGCGGCTGTGAATGACTCCACATTCCATGTATTTTAGACGAGATCCTTCGGTGGGTGATAATTTAGCGTACCTTCACTGCCCGAGAAACCTCCCGTCTCACCAGAACCTTCTCCGCCTTCTCCGCGACTAGAACAGAAGAATATAATACATCGTGACTTCAGAGGAATTGACCGTTAGAGACTCACAGTCCCGTATCAAATGAAGATAATAGCTGGGTTTAAAATGTCACTGTTATCCAGACACGACAATGGTTCAAAACAAATTTACCTTTGAATAACGACCATAAGCAAGACCTAAGAATAAGACGAGAATTCACAACAGCAGACCAAGTGAGTTACCGATACAAAAGAATGAAATGGTTCCAACCTTGGCTGTTCCCATCACCTACACATAGGGAGATGATCAGCTTTGATTCTGGACACTTGGAATTGATTGGATGAAACAGACCTTCAAGCTCCTGAGAGGAAAAACACCGAAGGATGAGATCACAAACCGACAAGAAAATAAAACCCCGACCAGAGAGCAACCTCATCCGAATACCGATCTTGGCACACGGAAGGTGGATATATCATTATCACAGAGCACACCAAATGAACGCCGTCTAGAAAACTAATCGCCAAATCATAAACCATAGTCAGCAATAGTCAGTGTCGTCAGGACAGAAAGTGCATGGGAAAGCGTACCAAACCACAATTGCCTGTTCCATTCGGTGAGTTGGAAGAGGCAGGCGCAACACATGATCACTCACGACAAGCCCAATCTTGTTTTGGAGCTTAGGCTGCAAGAGGCATTGGAAAGTCTGAAGGACAGTGACTCCAAAAAATCTGCGGAACAAGTCCAAACAAAAAGTTAGCGAGAATTCTGGGAGTATGCCCTGACATCGACCTAGGTAGTGATTTAACACTTACATCGATCCAATGACGAAACTTGGAAACGTTAATCGTGCAAGCCCAGCCTGGGGAGGGTCCATCTGGACGGTCAACGTCTGAGGACACGTAAAGGTGCTTTAGAAAGTAGGGCGACAGTGTGCAGCACATTATAAGAGTTCCGTTCAGAAATCTAACAGATAGATGGAATGTCATAGTGATGCGCAGCCAGAACATCATGATTGATACACAAGGTCGTCGTGTTGGGCATGCTTCGTCGCATAACATAGACAGACTTTGCGGAGGGCTAAGTCCCTATACCAAGGTGTATACTGATGCATAAACCAGTAGGTTGTAGCCCAGAAATGCTGGATGTGTTGCGAAATATTCAATCCAGAACCTTGAGTCTAGTCCCCAAGGTCGGCTTAATCTGTCAATGGACACAGCCATCTGAGTTGGCAATGAAGAAGGTGATCATGCTCATACCCTATGAGAGAGAAAAACACCATCAGCCATATCATTGATTCTCACAGTAGCTGATGTCGTTTCCCCAAGAAATACATTTTTCATATTTTGCATCTCGAAATACGAGGCGTGAAGAATATCTGATTCGTTTTCGAAATCAGGCCTCGAGTTGGGTTATCAGTCCCAGTGAAAAACGCCTCCAATGGGGTCAAGCAGAATCGAGTGATATGAATTTGCTCGATCTCATTTGATTTCTTCATTAAAATGAGAGTTACTGTAAATCATGAGCTCTCATAAATGAAATAGTAAATGAAACGTACTATAGGGATGCAGGTGTCCAATTGGGGTCGGCAGATCAGAGAGCCGTTGTGTTTCGCCATAAATCTGGTCTCTTGCTTGTCATAAATTGACGTAGAATGTCCCTCAATGCCAAATCCTAGAGGATTAGCGATGAGCCATGCGGAAAATTTGTGGAACGCAGGCATTGATAGTTGTTTCACTGCCACCATCTGGCCGCTACTGCTCGGAATCGCACATTAGGAACGTTCAAAGCTGGGCGCAGCTCGCAGCTCGTAGCACGCTATCCGATAGTATGGTCATATTGCCCTCGCAGTATTGTTGGAGTACAAAAGACTCTAAATGAAGTCATTGACTGACAGGCTAGCTTTCCTTTGGTCGGTATGGAGGTTAAGATGTTCATGATACGGAAGGGAGGGTTTGTATTTCTGAGCAGAAGATATGAACGCCCTAGGATTTATGCCTTCCGCCCATCTAGTAGTCGCATGTAAGGCTTGACGAGGGTGTCGTCCGTAGTTGACCTGCAGGTGTAGCCGTGAGAATACCTGCGGGGAGTCAGCCTCAGGTCAGCCTCCATGACCGTGCCGGTTATAACTCATCCACTTCGTCTGATTCCATCCATCCATTACCATTCTGTTTTGAATGTCTGATCCCTCAACGCTTCATTATGTAAATACCAATATTGTAAGTATTTTCATTCTTATCTTTTCATTTACTTTTTTTCCAAGTCTTATGCGTTCGCAGAGCTCCATGACGAGAATGAACACGAACGGCATCACGTCGTGCGCCCCCCTTCAAACTGAAGGCTGTGGGCCGACGGTTGGATTTGCAAGCAGATAAGCAGTGGGATAGAATACAAAGAGAGTTCCAGGGTATGGAAGACCCGCTAGGTACGTCGTGGAAGGAGTCTACGCAACTCGTTTCATAACCCAATGCTCATAACAATTAGCAGCCATTGACGAGCGTCGCAGCCTCACTGCTCCTTTGGACACTGCGGGAATTCCCCGACCCACCGGCCGCTTTCATCACCACCTCTTTGCCAATCCCAAATAAGCGCGATTGACACAACGACTACAACAGCGCCAACCGACCTACTTTAATGACAACAACAACGACTGCCAGCAGCATTTAACTGCTGCCAGAGTTTCTGGGGCTCTGCGGCAAGTTGGGGTGGCAGTACCTTGCTTCTGCACCAGAGATTGAGTACGGGAGGCGACGCGAGCGGTCCGACGTCAATGGTGCAAGCCCTTATTCGTGAAGCTTGGTCTATGGCCCCGCCGTCGTCCAGAGGGAAATAACATCTTCTACCCACCGTTCGGTTGCTCGGGCCATGGCGGGCCTCGCGGTAGTATTCTTGCTTGTGGCTAACACGTCCACTTTTCCTCGAGCCCACCTCCCGTCTTGGAGTCCCCTCAACATCAAGCCCGCGGTGCTGCTGCCAGCACGACTGCGAGTCGCGACGTGGGTACTTGGCGGCACCGACGGGTGGAGTAGTAGCTCGTGCTGCGGCTCCTCAGATTTCAGGCAGAGGTTTCCTGATACACCGCCTGCCAATTCCGGTATGATTAATATTATTTAATTCAATCCATTCACTGTTTAACCGTATTGATGGTCTACGGGGTTGCAATGAGTATGTTTTATTTAACCTATGCATGTTTTTGATGATACTTGTATCTCGATAATCCTTGCTACAGGAAAAATTACTTTACTCGTGCGAGGTAGCCTCAGGATTTGAGAGGCTCAGCCGAAGCAAGCACTCGTAATATCTGGACCGACAGCTAGGTTAGTGCTTTCAAGGCTGAATCGGGTGTTTATATTTTATGTCACATTGACCATGGCGATTCGCAGTAGACGCCGATACTTTGACGCCCTTCTGGAGGACACCACCTTCATCCACGCTCTTGAGGAGTGGCTGAGCAGCCCCGTCGTCAACACACAGCATGGTCCGATCACGTCCTAGGCAGGATATGCAGGCAGCAGCGCACCGTACCCTCTTGCGTCACTGGCATTGGATTTCCTGCCCATTCCAGATATATTTACTGCACAATTCATTTCACTGCAGAAAGCCGCCTTGTCGTGGACTCATGGGTCTCTGGCTAATGACCAGTAGACTATTGGAATCGGCAGTAAGATCAATGCAGATGTCCGTAAGATCTTCAGAAACAGTGTATAAAATATTGTGTAAATTCAACCCGGCATATCCCTCTACTATATTGTACCTCGACGGCCCCTCTTGCCCTTCCCATGCTCGCTGACATTGTAAGCCAGTTTCTCTTCGTTGGATTGAAGAACAGCTTGATTTTCTCCGAAAAAGACAGCTGAGAGTGAACGGAGTTCCGGACATGCCTTCAATGTTCGATTCAGTCGACCTTTGGCGTTGAATCTTAGTCCAAACGTTAAAATTGAAGGTACCCAAACGAGACTACGTCACTTACAATGCAAGAATCGAGTTAGAATATACTATTACAAGTCAAAAATGCTCATTAGAACTTCTGGCCCCAGGGAGAAAAATAATAGCTTGGCACACATCTTGGTGCAACGAACGTCGCTGTGAGATACAGCACAGACGATGGATTTGACCAGTACTGTACGAAAAAAGGCTTCAATATGCCGCGTTAGGTTTACAGCAACTACTTACCAAACCACATACGGCAAGACAGGATGCGCTATATGAGACCGTTAATTTTATGTAGAAAGGGTACTTTCTCAGACTCACGCAGTCAGCATACCAGCTCCGATCAACTGAAATATGAGGTACATGACGACCCGGTGAGTCCTGGAAATTATTATAGGAACGAAGTACAATTTTCAAGCACAATCACGCTGATTTACCTGTAGAAAACACTTACCTCTTGTCCCCTAGTACATCGGTGTCTTGCTGAGCATAGAGCAAGACAAATGAGATGACCACCGCGAGACTGCAGTCAATAGCAGCAGCAGATAGAGGACCGATGTAGACCAAATACTGAAGAAGGATGCGTGAAAGGTGAAAAGCAAGGGAGATGGTCAGCTGAAAACTCACTTGGAGCGTCGAGGAAAAGTTAGTGACCGTTGTTGTTGCTCCCCTGTTGACTGCTTGAATAATGCAGACAGCGCTTTAGACGTTGAACTCACAACGATGCTATAAGCCCTGTGCCCAAAAAGTCCTCAGCGAGAAAGTTTTTGGTTACACCTGTTCGGAAGGGCTTACCGACGGCAACGCCTGTCGAATAACCCTGCCTATTAAACCAATTGCCTTGAGATACGAGCTACAGAATTTACTTATGACATATGAGAATATTGCGACTGAAAACAACTGAAGATTCGTGCCCGTTAGGTCGAGTTTCTCCAGACAGATATTATAGCGTACCTTCAGTGCTCGAGAAACGTCCTGCCTCATCGGAACCTTCTCGGTCACTAGATCGGATGTGATAGACAATAGCTGAGGAACTGTATCGTCAGAGACTTACAGGTCCGTAGCAAATGAAGATAATAGCTAGGTTGAGGTCACAACTGTTAGCCTGAGATCGCAATGTTCTGAGACAATTCACCTTTCGATGACGATCACAAGCAACACCTATAAATGAGACGCAAAACAACAACAGCAGACCGAGTAAGCAAGAGATACATGAAGAGAAATGGTTTGTACCTTGGAAGTTCCCATCACCTACACCGTAGATGATCAGGTTCAAATTTGGCAACTCGCGGCTCGGATTAATTGGACCAAAACAAACCTTCAAGCTCCTGAGAGAAAAAAATACCGAAGGATGAGTTCACAATTTGACAATAAAATAAAGTCCAGACCAAAGAGTAATCTCGTCTGCATTGCAAGCTTCGCCCACACAAGGTGGATATATCATTGTCACAGAGGCCACAAAATGGATGCCATCAAGGATACTGAATACAAAACCATGAACGATAGTCATCAATGGTCAGTGTCATCCAGACAAAAAGTGCTTGCAGTAAGCGCACCAAACCGTGATTGCCTGATGCGTTAGGTGAGCTGGAAGGGGCAGCGGCAACGCATAATCACTCACAACAAGCCCAATCTCGCTTTTGAGCTTACGGTGCAAGAGGCATTGGTAAGTCTGGAGGACGGTGACTCCAAAAAATCTATGGAAAGAATCCCAACAAACAGTCAATGAGAAATCCAGGAAGTCCGGTCTAACATCGACCCAGGTAGTGCTTTGACACTTACATTGATCCAAGGATGAAACTTGGAAACATCAACCGTAGAAGTCTAGGCTCGAGTAAGTCCATCTGTGTGGAGGTCTGCGGATAGACAGGTAAAGGTGCTTTGGAAATGTGGGCGACAGCGTGCAGAGCATTATAACGGTTCCGCTAAGAAATCCAACAGATAGATCAAGCTGCATGATGATTCAAAACCAGAGCATGATCAGTACAATCAATGCTTCTATGCATAAGTAGTGTGGTTCAACAGTGGAACTAGCAACCCAGAACAAGTTATGTTGATGCACGAGAG
Source organism: Galerina marginata (assembly GCA_023014335.1). NCBI lineage: Eukaryota > Fungi > Basidiomycota > Agaricomycetes > Agaricales > Galerinaceae > Galerina > Galerina marginata. Next base: position 3,676,652 of record JAECYW010000004.1, read on the forward strand.
CGGTACTTGCCCAAAGATATTGGGTGCCAGAGTGAAACAGTCGATCCAGAATTCCAGTCCGGTTTTCCAATTTAGCTTGATCTGTCGATGGACATTGCCTTCTGGATCTGCGGCAATAACAACGGCGGCAATCATACGAGCCATTGGATGCGGCAATGGCAGTGAGAGAGAAATAACGATCATCACTACTCGAGTCTGGCAGTAGTCTGGCTGATGGTGAGAGCTCAGAGGTTGTGGATCGTCCAGTGCAGGGGCAGCCGTGGGAATACCCGCACCCCGGTTCATCCGGATCGACGCTATGATTTCAATCTTCACCATTCTATTTTCCATGTTTAGTTTCTCAATGCCTCAATTGACAGTAAAGGCATTGCAAGTACATTTCATTTGTCTCCTTACTTTAAATTCTTTTCAGAACTTATGCTGCAAACCCCGAACAAACACGAACGGCATCCGTCGTCGCCTCCCTTCCAACTGAAGGCTGCTGGCCGACGTTCGTATTTGCAAAGAGATAGGCGAGAAGACAGAACACAAGGGGTGACCTAAGTTATGATAGAACCTGTAGGTACGTCCTGAATCGAGCCTACGCGACTCATTTCACATCCCTCCTTTTTGCCTCCGTTACTCATCATGACGAGCAGCCATTGACGACTGCTGGTGCTTCACTTTGACTCTGGACAATGAGGAGAATTCCCCAGCCACCCTCTACCCTCCATTTCGAATTGAAACGAACGCGATTGATACCACGAGGACACCAGCGCCAAGCACCTCCTGTTACAGCAGCATTAATCTGTTGCAGGTGCCTCTAGGGCTCTATGGCATCGAGGTGGAGGGGCAGCGTCCTGCTGCTGCTGCTGTGCGAATCGCGGGCGGGAGGGGGCTATGTGACCGTGCTACCACCACTAGCGTCGGTCCTTCCTCTTGACAGTAGCTCTGTCGTTATTGCAGAAGGAAGTTATTTCTTCTACCCAACATTCGGTTTCTCAGAGCCACAGTGGGCATCCCGCGAGCTTCTTTGCTCGTGACTGTCTCATCCATTTTTTTTCGAACCAACGTTCTGCCTTGGACGTGGCCTCCTCATTCAGCCTGCGGTGCTGCTACGAGCACAACCGCAAGTCGCGACGCTAGGACTCAGCGGCACCGATGAGTGAAATAGTGGCCATACTGCCTTGTGCTGCTGCTCCTCATATTTCAGGCAGAGACTTACTGATATGCACCTTTTGTAGTCCTTGCTATTTATTCCAACCTAGTTAGGTGTTAATCCTATCGATGAATGATTCAGCCGTCTACAAGATTGCGATCAGTACCTACTGACCGAGAAAACTAATTCGCAGCAGCACGGTGATACTTTGACACCCTTCAGGGGGACTCTACGCCGATCGATGCTCTTGATGAGCGGCTGAGCAGGCCAATCGTCAACACACAGCGTGGTCGGATCACATTGGGTGGGAATGCAGACAGCAGCGCACCGTACGCCGTCTTGCGGCACTTTGGACATTCCAGATATATTTACCGCACATCTCATATAAATACAATCCGACCTTTCCCCTCTACTATATTGTACCTCGACGGCTTCCCTTTCCCCTCCCAAGCTCGCTGACACTGCAAGCCAGTTGCTCGTCACAGGCTTGAAGAAGAATATCTTGCGTTTCGCCGAAAAAGATGGTTGAGTACGGACGGAGTTCCGGTAATGCGTTCAACTTTCGGTTTAGTCGAGCTTTGGCATTGAATCTATGAGTTCAAACGTTAAAATTGAATAAAGAAGATCCAAAAAACGAGACTCTGTCACTTACAATGCAAGAATCGAGTTGGAATATACTATTCCAAATGGAAAATCTGTATTAGAACTTCTGGCTTTACAAAAAAAAAAAAGAAATTGGCATACATCTTGGTGCAAAAAAAGCCACTGTGAGATACACCACTGACGACGGATTTAACCAGTACTGTACGAAAGAAATCTCCAGTACGTCACGTTAGGTTTGGGGAAACTGGCTTACCAAACCCGATATCGCAAGACAGGAAGCGCTGTACAAGAGGCTTAACTTTAAAATAGAACCAATATCTTGTCGGACTCACGCAGTTAGCACACTAGCTCCGATCAACTGAAATACGAGGTGCATGACGACCTGGTGAGTCCTGGAAATCGTCACAAAACGAAACACATTTCTAAGCGCAACTGCATTGATTCGCCTGAAAAAAAAAAAAAACGTACCCCTTGTTTCCTACATTGGCGTCCTGTTCAGCATATAGCAAGACAAATGATATGGCCACCGCGAGACTGCAGTCAATAGCAGCAACAGATATAGGACCGATATAGACCATATACTGAAGAGGAAAGCGAGAAGGTTGATAGCCAGGGATATTGTCATGACCAACTGAAAACTCACTTGGAACGTCGAGGAAAAGTTAGAGATTGTTGCTGTTGTTCCCCTATTGAGTCCATTGACTGCTTGAGTAATGGAGACAATGCTTTAGATGTTGAACTCACAAAGATGCTATGTAAACTGTATCGAAATATCCAAGCTCCTCATCAAGAAAGTCTGGTTAGAGCTGTTCGAAAACGCTTACCGACGGCAAGGCCTGCCCAATAACACCGCCCATTAAACTAGTTGTCTTGAGATACGATCTACAGAACTTACTCGTCATGTAAAAAATTGTCGCGGATGAAATTGACTGATGATTCCATGAGCCTTAAATCGATTTCGTCGAGACGGAGATAATATAGCGTACCTTCATTGTTTGAGACAATTCCCGGCTCATCGGAACCTTCTCTATCACTAAATCAGAGGATGTGATAAACCGTGAATCGGGAGGAACTGTATCTTTAGAGACTTACGGGTCCGCAGCAAATGAAGATAATAGCTAGGTAGGCGGAAGCCACAACTGTTATCCTGTCATCGCGGCGATGATTCAAAGCAATTCACCTTTCAGTGACTATCACAAGCAAGGCCTATAAACGAGCCGCAAAGCAACCACGGCAGACCAAGTAAGCCACAGATACATAAAAGGGAAATGGTTCGTACTTTGGACGTTCCCATCACCTACACCGTAGGAGATGATCAGCTTCAACTTTGGCTACTCGCGGCTCAGACCGATTTGATGAAACAAACCTTTAAGCTCCTGAGATAAAAAAAATTACCGAAGGATGAGTTTACAAATCGACAATAAAAATAAAGTCCAGACCAGAGAGCAATCTCGTCCGCATTGCAAGCTTCGCTCACAGAAGGAGGATATATCATTGTCACAGAGGCTACAAAATGGATGCCGTCAAGGATACTGAATACAAAAACCATAAACGATAGTCGTCAATGCTCAGTGGCATCCAGACGGAACATGCTTGCGGTAAACGCACCAAACCGTGATTGCCTGTTGCATTAAGTGAGCTGGAAGAGTCCGCCGCAACACATAATCACTCACGATAAGCCCAATCTTGCTTTGGAACTTACAGTGCAAGAGGCATAGGTAAGTCTGGAGGACGGTGACTCCAAAAAATCTATGGAAAGAATCCCAACAAAGGGTCAGTGAGAAATCCAAGAAGTATGGTCTGATGTCGACCAAGGTAGTGCTTCGACACTTACATTGCTCCAAGGATGAAACTTGGAAACATTAATCGTAGAAGCCTCGGCTCAAGTGAGTCCATCTGTGTGGTGGTCTGCGGACAGGTAGAGGTGCTTTAGAGACTGTGGCTACAGAGTGCAGTGCATTATAACGGTTCCGTTCAGAAAACCAACAGATAGATCAAACTACGCGTTGATTCAAAATCATAGCATCATGATCAGTACAATCAACGTGTCGGAAACTAATATTTCGACGCACAACGTGGTTCAACCTCAGAGGGACTAGAAAACCAGGACAAGTTATATCCCCGCCCTATTACGAGTAGAGCAGTACTCGCCCAGAGATATTGGTTGCAGAATGAAATATTCGATCCGGAATTCCTAGTCCTGCTTCCAAGTTCAGCTTGATTTGTCGATGGACACTGCCCTTGGAGTCTGTGGAGATGAAGCAGGCAATCAGGCGAGCCACTGGAAGCGGCGACGACGGTGAGAGAGAAACAACGATATCGCTGATGGTGAGAAGTACTTTTCTCGTGACTTGCCTTCAACTTGCCTTCCAAAGACAAACAAATCCAACTTGAATGCGACGGACTTGAAGCTTGAAGGGCCGGAATGAGATGCAAAAGTAAGAAGTTCTTTTTGGCTGCCACTTTTCTGAATGAGAACTCGGAGTCGTTATCCAACATTGCATTTTCACTGAGTGCGCAAGTGCTTTTCCCTGACAGAGGACAGGCTAAGCATTCCTTATGCCGGACCGCACGGGGCAGTGCATCAAATCTGGTTCGCAAATTTCGTGTAGTTCTGTCAGCATCCAAGAGGTAAAGACTCGGTCCTCGTTGAGAAGGATATACAAAGATGCTCCAATTTGTATCAGTATCTTGTCATGAAACCCACAACCGTTGGAGTCTCGGACTCTTTTCCGCATAAAATATAGGTAAATCCAGTCCCCAAGGCGTCCCTCGTCTGATATAATAGGAACTGCGCAATGTGCCCGGAGTTGCTAGCGATCATGGTCGCGAAGTTCCTGGACTCTAAATATAAAATCAGGTGATGAGGTATAAAAGTAGGCGGAAGCTGCGGTCATAATATTTACTAGGACTGAGTAATTAGACAACCACATTGAAGTTCGAAGCTCAAGCACTCACCATCTATATGGCGTCTATGATACCTGTCCGACGACCGAGGTTGAGTCGTATTTATCTGATAACATGTATGAAGGGCGGCGCTTTGCGAGTGCGGAAAGTCGAATCCGACTGGACTTCGTTGATCAGCCTGAGTGTGCGGTTATGATGCTTGGCAGCCTTGGTTCAAAGATTGTTGCGGAAACAGTCGGGTTTACAGATAGGTAATTTTTTGTGTGGCGCACCCGACGGCCACAGTCCGCTCACAGCCTTCGATATTGAACAGCAAGATCATGCTAGGCTAGTCGAGTAGATTCGGCCTAGAATTTCGTGTCCATTTTGCAAATCCTGCCCAAGGCTCGTTTAACCGTCCCGGCCCCAGGCTTATTCGTAAACGCATCCGATTCAGCAAGAGGATCTCCGGGAATACGGGAAGTATGTCCGCTACCCCGATCCGTATTGCGCCGTCCAATGGTTCTGGGGGATGAGGGTGTCGAATTGGGGTCAAGAGTGTCAAGAGGTCAGAGAGCCGTTGCTGTTACAGTATATCCAGGCGCCATCCTTCAAGTTGGTCATTCTGATTCTCTCGCTTGTAGCCAACAAAATAGTAAATTGACATAGGATGTCCCTTAAAAGTCCAAACACAAGAGGTAATCGATTACAACTCACGCAGAAATATTTTGGAACGCACCACTTGATTTTGAAAATTTTCCGCGGAAACCCAGCAGTTGGCCATCTTCCACTGCTCGGAAATGCAAATAATCCGATAATATGACAGTATTTTCTTCGTAGTATCGTTGGACTATACGAAACTGCATGTGAAGCCGGTGATTGGCTGCATAGCGTTCTTTTGGTTGGTGTGGAGGGTGGAGGAAACGTAAAGCTCTCAGGCACCCGATCAAGTGGTGTTCTCAGGCTATTCCGTGATCCTTGCCTTGTCCTTGCCTCTGACTTCAACCTCCACCACCCTTCTGCTCTGCATGTCTGGTCCCTCAACGCCTCAAAATGTAGAATATTGTACGTACTTTTCATGGTTTCCCGTTGACTTTTTTTTTACAAACCTTTCATATGTTTGCAGAGCTTCATGATGCGAACGAATGCGATTGGTATTACGTCGTGCGGGTCCCCTTCCAATTGAAGGTTTTGTGCCGATGTTTGGATTTGCAAACAGATGGACGGGGCCAGGCAGATAGAATACGATGGGAGACACGCTAGGTACGTCGTGAAACGAGTCTACGCGACTCGTTTCAGATTCCTCCTTTTTGTCGTTCAACCCTCAACTTACTCATAACAATCAGCAGCCACTGACACCCGCCGCTACCTCACTTTGACGTCGGACAACGACGAGAATTCCACAACCCACCCGCCGCTTTTGCAACCACCTCCATGTCAATCCCAAACGAGCGCGATCGACACCACAAGGACACCGGCGCTAAGCACCACCTACTGCGACGTCGAGTGTCAGCAGCATTAAGCTGTTGCTGGTACTTCTGCGGCACCAATGCAGAGCGGCAGCGTCTTGCTGCTGCCGTGTAGACTGTGAGCGGGAGGCGATGCAAGCGGGCTGCTACCACCGGTGCTGGTCGTTCGTCATGACTGTAGCCTTGTCATTAGCGTAGAGGAACCCAATGTTCAGTTTCTCGGGGCCATAGCGGGTATCTGTGCCGTGGCTATTTCATCCACCTTACCTCGAACCCACTCCGCCTGAGTCGTCGCCACCACATCAGACCCGCGGTGCTGCTACCAGCACAACCACGAGTCGCAACGTGGCACGGACGGTGGAGCGGTGGCTTATGCTGCTGCTCCTCAGATTACAAGTCGAGCACACTAGTAGCGGGGCCGGCAACCAGGTGACTTCTTCCAAGTCTGAGTCGCGTGTTTATATTTTAACTAACAATGGCCATAGCAATTTACAGCAGCATGCCGATACTTTGACATTTCGAGATGGATCGACTTACACCGATTGAAGCTCTTGAAGAGTGGCTGTCCAGCCTCATCGTCAACCTCTTGCGTCAAAGGCATTGGATTTTCGGACTATTCCATGTATATTTGTTCACATTCCATTTCGTTGCAAAAAGCCACCACGGAAAATGTCTTATGTTAAGAATATGTGTATGATATTCACCTTTGACCATGTTTAAATATTGCATAAATACAATCCGACTCTACCCTCTACTATATTGTACCTCGACGGCTTCCTTTCCCAAGCTCGCTCACATTGTAAGCCAGTTGCTCGTCATTGGCTTGAAGAATGATATCTTGATTTTCGCCAAAAAAAATGGCTGAGTATGAACGGAGTTCTGGGGTGGCGTTTAACTTTCGATTCAGTCGAGCTTTGGCGTTAAATCTATGAGTCAAAAGTCAAAATCGACGATATTCAAAGAACGAGATACTATCACTTACAATGCCAGAATCGAGTTAGAATATACTATTCCAAATAAAATGCATGTTAGAGCTTCTGGCTCTGAATCTATGAAAAAATAAAGCTCAACTCACATCTTGGCGCAAAGAACTCGACTGTGAGATATAGCACGGACGACGGACTTAACCAGTACTGCAGGAAACAAAGCTCCAGTACGCCGAGTTAGATTTGGAACAACTGGCTTACTAAACCCATTATGGCGAGACAGGAAGCCCTGTATAAAAGGGTTAACTTCAACTAGAAGTAGTGCCTTGTCGGACTCACGCAGTCAGCATACTAGCTCCGATCAACTGAAAGATGAGGTGCATGACCACCTGGTGAGTCCTGGAAATCATAAGAATGGTATACATTTCAGAGCACGATCACGTTGATTGACTCGCGGAAAATACGTACCCCTTGTTCCCTACAATGGCGTCTGGCTCAGCATATACCAAGACAAATGATATGGCCACCGCGATAGTGCAGTCAATAGCAGCAGCAGATACAGGACCGATATATATCAAATACTGAAGAAGAAGGAAGTTAGAAAAGTTGAATGCAATCGGCACCTCAGTTGTCAACAGAAACTCACTTGGAACGCCGACGAAAAGTTAGAGATTGTCGTTGTTTTCCCCCTATTGCGTCCATTGACTGCTTGAATGAAGCATACATCGCTTTGGATATTGAACTCACAAAGTTGCTATGAACACTGGATTGAAATATCCCAGTGCTTCATTGAGAAAGCCTGGTCACAGCTATTTGGAGATACTTACCGACGGCAACGCCTGTACAACTATTAAATTAGTTGTCCTGATATCCTAACTACAGAACTTACTTAGGGCATATAAAAATGTCGCAGCCGAAAACGACTGAAAATTCCATGCGTCTCAGATCAAGTTCCTCCGGACGTAGATAATATAGTGTACCTTCATTGCTCGAGAAATTTGCTGTCCCACCGGAACCTTCTCTACCACTGGATTGGAAGAATGTGATACATCATGGCTCGGGAGGGACTGTATCGTTAGGGACTTACAGATCCGTAGCAAATGAAGGTAATAGCTAGATTGAAGTCACGACTGTTAAGCTGACATCTCAACGACCCAAAACAAACTCACCTTTGAGTGACGATCACAATCAACGCCTATAAACGAGACGCAAAGCAACGGCAGACCGAGTAAGCAACAGATACATAGAAGAGAAATGATTCATACCTTGGACGTTCCCATCACCTACACCGTAGGAGATGATCAACTCAATTATCGCCATTTGCGACTCGGATTGATTAGTATGAAACAAACCTTCAAACTCCTGAGGTGAAAAGATGCCCGAGGATGAGTCACAAATTGATAACAAAAAAAAGGCCAGACCAGAGAGCAATCTCCTCTGCAAAGCGAGCTTCGCTCACAGACGGTGGATATATCATGGTCACCGAGGACAAAAAATGGACACCGTCCAGGATACTGAATACAAAGACCATAAACGATAGTCGTCAATAGTCAGTGACGGAATGTGTTTGTGCTAAGCGTACCAAACCACGATCGCCTGTTGCATTGGTGAGTTGAAACAGGCAGGCGCAGCACATTGTCACTCACGGCAACCCCAACCTTGCTTAGAAGCTTACTGTGCAAGAGGCATTGATAAGTCTGGAGGACAGTGATTCCAAAAAATCTGCGGAGGGAGTCATGGCAAAGGATTAGTGAGAATCCAGGAAGTACGGTCTAACGTTAACAAGGTATTGTTTCGACACTTACATTGATGCAAGGATGAAGCTTGGAAACATTAATCGTAGAAGGCCTGGCTGAAGAGAGTCCATCTGTGAGGAGGTCTGCGGAGGGGTAGAGGTGTTTTGGAAACTGAACGGAACCATTCAGCCATTATAATGTTCTGTTCAGATATCCAGCAGATAGATCAAACGACATGGCGATACGAAAGCAGAGCATCATGATCAGTACTCAAGATCATTGTGTTGGATGTGCTTCCATGCATAAGGTGGTCAAGCCTCGTATATGTAGTACTTATAAAGCCAAGAATTATGCGGATGCACAAGAGTAGGCCAGAGACGTTGAATGCAGATGAAATATTCGATCCAGAATTCCGAGTCTAGTTTCCAGAGTCAGCTTGATCTATCAATGGACACTGCTGAGTCGGTGCTGATGAAGAAGGCAATCATGGAGTCATTTGGATGGGGCGATGACACTGAGCAAAGAAACAACGATACGGCTGATGGCGTTTCATTGATTAATCTCCTCGTGACTTGAATTCCAAACACAAACAAACTCAAGGGGGCACCGGGATTCGAATCCGTGACCCGGGGGTAGGGGGGGGGGGTGGGCTGCCGGAGGCTTAGAAAAAATTTATTTTTGGGGGTAAACTTTGAAATTTTACGCACAAGTACTAGTTTTTGGTGCGTAGCTGAGCAATGCACCAATTTCGTAACTCCAAGGCTTCATTTTCGACAGTTGATGCGCATTTACGGCACCTGGGGAGAGGTTTTGACGACTGAGGAGCACGGTGAGACTTCAAAAAACACAGGGTGTACCAGTCCCCATACATTTAATATATATTACACACTGAAAAGCTGTTGTTTCTGCCAATTCACGGTGCTGCAGCTCGGCCAAGTCAAGACCCTCAAGTCAGAGATCACAAAGATGAGTAAAACATACCGCTTTTGGACGAAAAACATACCCGATATGGGTTGCGGGAGGGGGGGGGGGTAGGCGAGAGCTTAAAGAGAAAAATCGACCCCGGGTATTTTTTCGAATCCCGGTACCCCCTTGAACAAACTCAATGCTTATGCGACGCGTCCACGAGTCCACGACGCGTCGTGGTTATTATTTTATGTACTTGACATGAACCTCGTCTCACAGTGGAGGGTGGAATAGAATGCAAAATTAGGAAGTTTTTTCTCGGTCCCGCTTTCGTGATTCATTTGCGATCAGCGCTGAGTTGCTGTTGAGTTGCTGGCATCACAAGGCGATCATGGTCGTGGGGTTCCCGGAGGTTACTGCCATACTGGGCAACTACAATTAAGTTCGAAGCTCAAGGGCTCGGGTTTCTGGGCTCAGAGCTTACCAACACCAGCCATATGGCGTCTATTCTCAATTTTCACGTATTTCAGTCTTACAAAATCCCGATTTCCCCGCGTCGCGATTTGTGCGATCTTCCTTACTTACGTATCTTCATCTTGGAAACATAAAAAACGGGTTCACGAGCCCGAATGTCATTCGAACGAGAGAAATTTTAATTAACATAGGAACTCACCTAGAGGTCGACATTTAAAAACAACCGCCTCTTCGGCCACATTCTCATTTTCGCAAGTCCTCGAGACGACTCCGCAGGTCGCCCTTTATGTTTTTGAGTATATGCCAAGAATTGAGTAGAAATAAGACTGGTAACGGACTATCAAATCGATATCCACTGACTGCCAGGAATCAGAATTTTCTTCGGTATCAGTAATTATTTTCAGGCGAGAAACTAAGCGCTTACTCAACCGATTGTTAATTAGACGAATTTCGCCTTTAAAATCGCAAGATGCAGTGTTACAGTCGTCTGGTATGTGAGCCAAATGAAATTGCGGCTGGCGGGAAGGATGACGTGGTGGCTGATCATCTCGTATCGTGTTGCCATGTTGGGCAGTTCATGGGCGCCTATTCCGGCAACGCAAACGCAGCAGCTTTAAGCTTTGGGAATTATGTATCTAGCACACCACTCGTATTAACAGTTGTAAATGATTCGGAACTTGACCATAATTCACAGCAATTATAGATTGATTGTAGAGCAGCCTTATACCGTGACACAAAGCCCCAACGTCCACAAACCAGACAAATCACCAAAGGGCCCGTGGATCACGATGCACCGGTACAGGAGTTCTCAAGTGTACAGGCTGCTGTTGAGCCATCTCCCGCTCCAAAGAGCGCACCCAATCCATAGCGAGCAGGCTCTTTGTCTCCTGCTCCATCATAGCCCTCAATTCCGGGTCACTCATCCAGTCCACGGGCATGTCCGCCAGAGGGCGTTTACGTATGAGGGGCAGCCAGTCCTTGGACACTTCTTTGGTGTGCACCCAGTCCGGGACTGATGAGGTTTCACTTGCATGTTGGGGGTGCTGTGATGGCTGGTGTTGAAGGGTTTCTAGATAGTATAAATGTTCGAGCGAAAAAAATCAAGGTCAGAAGCTTACACCTACGACACATGACACGAATTAAAAGGTACGAACGAAGAGGTGCGTAAGAGAACTTAAAATGCGCGATATGCCCAGAAGATCCATACCCATCCTGGCTTAAAAACGGCACAGGCTGCCTTCCATGAGGCATAACAACAACCTCAATAACGCCACCCGCAGGGAGCGGTTTCCTCGGAGGCGGCTCATACCCCAGCCCACACCGCATCATCGCCAGCGTCGTCGGGGACGGCGTCTTCGAGGGGAACACCGGGCTGAAAGGGATCGTAATACACGGCGCGCCGGGTATAACAGTGAGCTCATCCACAAAGCGCGTCTGCGCCATCGGCTCGCCGTTGCAGAGCATGTGCACGGTCCACCCGCGACCTAGTGCGTTTTCTGGGTTGAGGTTCCGGAAGTCGACTATGAAGCCTGGCCAGGGCTGGTGTTGGGAGCGGAGATAAACGAGATTTGAGTGAGTACGTGTGTGTGTAGGATAGGAGGGATTTTTTTCCTACCGAAAATCGAGTGTCGGTGATCTGCTCCGTGGGGACCCAGCACGAAGTGGCGTTCCAGCCTGGAGAGACAGACACATGAAAGCTCGGGAGTTCCTGCGGCTCGGTGGGGTGGATGAGGCTACAAGCGAACCCATTCATGTTCAGCATTTCCAAGTGGCTTGTGCTGTGGTGGCTTTGTCAAAGCGAATGACAAGAGACTGTGCTGTAGGAACGAGAAAGGCAGCCGAGAGAAGCTGGGATTTAGGGCTCGAGCAAATTGCCACTCTAAGTGGCAAGGTGATAAGTAAAAAGCAGGACAACAAGAAGGACGGAATATACCCATCACCACAGCAAAACCATCCTCCTTTTATCCCAAATCTCTTTCTACTCAATTCAGACACAGGGGCCACGGGCGCTTAAACCCAACTCCGCGAACGCACAACGTGGCCTGCAGTGACTTGTATTATATCGAATCCACCTTGATGCACCTTGATGAGACATGCGTTGCGCAGGTGCGTATTATACACAAAGACAATAGCTCCATCGATCATCATCATGATGAGATGCAGTATGGTCCAGGGTCTATTGTGGATGATGGTAGCCACCGAGTGGCATTGATCATGACATGCCTCACTGTAACTTTAAAGACCTTGTACCATGGCCCATGGCCCACTTCGCAACGCACACTTTCCCGGGCTTTTTTTGGCCTTCTGGCCGGGATTGTTGCACAAAGGTAGCCCAGAAGATAATCCTCGTCGCGTGTTTAAAAAAGGAACAAAGCATAGGATACAATTGTATCGAAAATTGCAATCCGAGTGGCCAATGAGTGGCACCGACGACCTTCCATTGATATTGACACTATTGCAAGTCGAATTTGCATCAGTCCATCTTTTGGGTCAAGTCTTGCCAGTGTCCAAGACGAAGAACTTTTTTGTACCGCAAGGTAGCGACGTCCTTCTAAATCATCACCCTTGCCTCACACCCCAGAATACGAGAGCGAGAAATTCGATTCCATTGCGCGAGACATGTATAGACAGAACCAGACAACGAGAAGAGAAGAGAAAGAGAAAAACCCAAAGCCAGAGAGAGATAAACAGACGTAAATGTAAGTATATAGCAACAGCAGAGTCAACATAAAAGGAAAGGGAAAACTACAACTAAAGAAAAAGGAAAAAAAAAAAGCAGACTGTAACGTATATAACATAGATAGGACTTCATGAAAGCAGAATAGATAGATACAATAGATAGAGCGAGCGCGGGTATCGGAACAACGAGGATGAGAAGGAATGAGAATGAGGACGAGGACGAGGATAAGGGGATTCCGACATTCAACTGGGGTAGAAGGAAAGAAGCGTGTGGGTTATATCGTGCATCATGAACAGGACTGAAAAAAAGGAAAGGAAAGCAAGAGACGAAGAAGAAGATAACGTCCGAATCAGATCAGCAGAGGGGAAACACAACCCAACGCCAAGGTCACACCGCCACACCCGTCCACGCATCCTCATCCATCCCCCCCGTCTGTCTCCTCCTCGGGACCTGCCGTCCACTCCGCGTAGTAACAACCTCCTCCTCCTTCACCTCCTTCACCTCATACTCCTCATCCATCCCCACATCGCCTTGATTCTGCCCCATCCCCATCCCCATCCCACCCCCCTCCCTCCCCCGCTCAACAACCCTCGCACACTCCGCCCCCGCCTCACTCCTCAAATGCCTATTCAGCGCATCCATCCGCGCAAACTGCTTCCTACACCCCTCACACTCAAACGGCCGGAAATTACTATGCAGCTGCTCATGCCTTTTACAATCATGCTGCCTCGCAAACCCCTTCCCGCACCCCGGCCAGTGGCATTTATACGGCTTCTGCTCGTAGTGCGAACGCAGATGCCCTTTGAGGTTGAACCCCCGTGTGAATGTGGAGTTGCACCCGGGCACTGTGCACGCGAAGTTGGCGTCTTGTTTGCGCCGACGGATGGAGGCGTTGGCGGTTCGCCCGGTTGTGACGTTCTGCTTGGCGATGGGGTTGCCTTGCGCGTCGAATGCACCGCCGACGGAGGTTGAGCTCTCCGCGCGGCGTCGTCCGCCTTGGGAGGACGACCCGTCGTTCAGGTTGTTGTTGTTGTTGTTGTTGGCAGCGGCGGAATAAGCCCGCGACCCAGTGATAGGCACGTCCTCCCCAAACCCAGCGCTCACAGGCGGCTCCCCAATATCGCCCATCCCAAGCCCACCCATACTGATCCCCTGCTGCCCCTGCCCCTGCCCCGGGCCGCCAAGCCCAACACTCAGCCCACCCGACAAGCCCATCCCAACACCTCCACCCATCCCCATCCCAAGCCCCATCCCACCCATCCCCAACCCGAGCCCTCCAAGACCCACATCCTCCTGCTGCCCCCCCATCCCCAGCCCCAACCCCAGCCCCTGGCCCTGTCCCTGTCCATCCTCATCCTGCAGCTCCTCATACCTCACCCTTGGACTCGCATTCGGGCTCGGATAAGGGCTCACTCTCCGTCCCACCCCCAGCGCATGCCCATGCGGGTGCGGGTGCCCACCGCCCACCCCGCCGCCCACACCTTGAGAGCCCCACACCTCCGCCCCGCGATCCGACCGCGAGCCCGACGAAGCCCGGCGGAAGTGGCCCACGCCCACGCCGCTTCCGCCTAGACCAGGCGAGAGAGAGCGGCGCATCGGCGGGAGCCCGCCTGCACCCACACCTCCGCTGAGACCGCCGCCGAGCCCACCACCGAGCCCGGAGCCAGACCCAGATGGGTTCATCAAGCTCGGCAAATGCGAAGGATGCAAAAACTGCCCCGCCTGCTGCTGCTGCTGCTGTTGCTGGTGTTGATAATCCGCATACAACGACCCTGAAATCGAGTTCGACTGCCCATGCCCGTGGTGCGGGTGATACCCCCCACCCAAGTTACCCCCGCCGAGCCCGCCAGAGGGGACAGGCAACCTGATATCGTCCGACCGAGAAAGCCGGTGTTGTCCTCGTGGCGCGCTGAGCGAGTCGGAGAGCGAGCGGCGCATGGGGTCGGGGGAGAGGAAGTTGGCCGTGTTCGAGGTGTTGTTCGAGCTATTGTTGTTGTTGTTTCCACTGGCGTTGGTATTACTAGACCCGCCGAACGTGAACGCCTGCATCTGCTGGTGATGTTGCTGCTGCTGCTGCTGCTGCTGTTGTTGTTGTCTCTGGATCTGTTGTTGCTGCTGCTGATAATCATACGTCCCCCAATTATCCGAGTTGCTCCTCGACCGCTGGTGCTGCTGTTGCTGCTGCCCTTGCTGCTGCTGCTGCTGTCCTTGTCCCTGGCCCTGCTGCATCTGCCCAAGATCAGGAAACACAAAACCCCCCGTCGAACTCGTCGACGACGCCGTGTTCAGCGGGGCCCCAACCTGCCCGCCCCCACCCCCGCCCCCGCCCACGTTCGGGAGGGGAGCAGGAGCGTTATACGGCGAGGCATGCCGCGACGAGGAGCGCGAGTGGGACTGAGGCTGGGATTGGGATTGGGCGGTGTGGATCTGGATGGGCAGGTTATGCGAGTGGACGTCCGCGGAGGAGCCGAGCTCGGTGCCTTTAGTAGGAAATGAAGGGCGGAGGGCAAAGGGGGAGGGAGGGGAACAGATCGGCGATGGGTTGACGAGTCGTATCCGATGGCCGATCCGATAAAGATGAAGATAAACGCCCGTCCGTGGAGTGATACGCAGGACAGAGGTTGCGACGAATCGATGGAATGGAAAGGAGAAGAGAAGAGAGTGAAACAAATTAGAATCAGATACCACTACACAGAGAGAGGTAAAGAAAAGGACGCACCTTGAGTAAGAGTCGATAGAGTCTGCTGGAACGGCACATTCGGATGCCCATCCGCACCACCACTAACAGGCGTAGCAGGCACGATGTGGAAGTGCGGGGCGCCAGTCATGTTATCATCCGCGCCGCCATCCGGGGCGTTGATGGTCGGCACCATCGTCTGTTGCTGCTGATGTTGCTGATGCTGCTGTTGTTGTGTCTGATGGTCCAACCCAAGGCCCAAACCAAGCCCCATCCCAACGCCACCCGCCTGGCCGTCGAGTATGCCTTCCGGCATGCGCAGACGGGGCGGGGACATGGGTTTCTGAGCGGGCAGGGGGGAGTGGCCACGGATGTTGGGCGAGGGCGTGTGTGAGTGTGCTGGCAGGGGCTGGGTGCCCCAGTTCGGGGTGTGCACGGACATGTTCCCGAAGGAATGCGCGACGTCGAGCCGGGGGGAGGGGTGGAACGCATTGGGTTGGGGAGACGGCGAGTGCTGTGGGGAGTGGTGCGGGGAAGCGACGGACGAGGCGCGCGAGTGCGACTGCCTTCCTCCGTCGTTGGCGTTGTTGTTGCTGTAAGGGTTCTCAAAAGTGGTCGAGTTCATGAGCGCGTTGCCCATATCCCCCGGATCGCCATTACTCGACGGCGAGCTATGATCAAAGGGCGATCCACGAGTCCGATGCTCGCCCGACGCATCGGGGGAGAAATGAGGAGACATATAGTCCGAGTCCTGCGTGAACATCAACAACGAGCCCCCAGCCGGGCCCGCACCACCCGCCTGGGCATTCGCATTCGCATTCGGCGCATCGTAATCAGAAGGCTCGTAGTTCTCCATGCCGCCCGCGATGTCGGATAACAAATCAAAGTTGATCTCCTCCCCCGTGAAAGAGAGCTCGGAGTGCTGGGAGTACGGAGAGTTGTAGTACGAGTTGGGGTAAGACGGGGAGTGCTGGTGCTGGTTCAGGTTCTGGTGGGAGAGCGAGTGGTCCTGCGGGTCGTAGGACGCCGGGAGGAAGACGGGGTCGAGCTCGAGGTCGAGGTCGTGGTGCTGGTTGGAGTGCGGGGGTGAGGGAGGGACGAGGTCGAAGTTTGTTATATAGGGCGAGCCGTCTTTGGAATCTACGCCGTTCATGGTGGGCAGGCAGACAGGGCAGTGAGCTGGAGGCAGTGGTTCGAAGGAGAGGTGGGATAACACTCAGATCTGAAAGCCTTTTTCAGACTCCGATGTACTTGTGTTTTTTTTCGGCGCTCATCAGTGCTCGATTCCATTCGTCAATACATAGTCCTTTCAGTATCCCCGTCCACTTTCTCCTCCGTCTCCGTTTCCGTTTCCACTCATACTCATATCCACTCATCCCACTCATCCCACTCATACCTATTACTAACCAACCCAAACATCCACCAATCAAATCCACCCAACCGCTGCTTCTTCTGCTTACACCGCCTCCCGCGCACAACGCAAAACACCAAATTATTATTATTCTTAATCTCTCCCGCCGTTCTCTCGGGACACTTGGTCTATTTTCGCCCAAGCGCTATCTTATCCTTCTCGGAATCTGCCCGGCCATCCCCGCTCTACCCCCGGCCGTGCTGTCGTCTACGCTTATCGCTTCTGCTTCTAGCGGTGGAACATACGAGGAATCGCACCAAGATCCGCTAGCAGCAGAATAAGACCCTCTGGAAATCTCGCTATCGATTCCGAAGCACGTCCTCGAGACGTCTAAGGATGAGAACGACTCTGAGTAAATTAAAATCAAGCCGGCTGACCGTTGCGGTGCTCGGAGTCGAAAATCCATCATGATCATCATCAGACGGTAACGACGTCCAGCCTCAAATCCTGATTCCTGATTCCTGATTCCATTCCTGATTCCACGGTATGTAATGTCTTCTTCTCTTCTTCTCTTCGTCTCTCGGAATCTCTCCTCTATGTTTCTTATTTTTTATAGATCAGACATGATCCCTCCCTCAGCCCTCTCCTTGATCTCTCTCTCTCTGTCTCTGCCTCTGACTCTGATCCCTTCCCAAGTTTAATTCGAACAAGGACCCACACGGGCTCGCTGCCCGTACCCCCAAGGCCTCCCAAGGCCCAAGCGGAGGCGATCTAGAAGCCAAATGGGTATACATCGATATCGATATCGATCGAGCACTATGCGCTGATAATTGTCGTTAATTGCCATACCCACCCGACCGCCTGATCCGTCTGGGGTCTCCCGAGCTTGCTCCCGCTCCCGCTCCCGAACCCCTGTGTACTTAGTACTATATATCCAGACACGAAATGAATAATAACAAAAAGCCTTCAACCTCAAGTTTAAATCCAACTTCCTCCCCAATCCCAATCCCAATCGACGAAATAACCATAGATTCGAGTCGGGAACCATTAATATTAATAATATTTCCTATTCCATTTCCCAAGCCCGAAACCTCCCCATCGGAATCCCAATGGCATCCCCCCCCCCACTAGGAATCACCCGCGGCCTAAGTTCTAACAACAACACAGCCCGACACAACGTCATATCACCCCAAAGTCGAGCGATCACGATCACGATCATGATCATCCCTACCCCCGGCTCGAAGCTCGAAGCCTCGGGGCGGGGGAGCACAAAAAGCACAGCCTCGCACCATGGCCATTGTCCATCCATCCACAGGAGTTTCACAGGACTTACAAACGAGCCCTCCGAGTCCGTTCCGCCGCACAGCCCCCTCCTCCCCGTGTTTGCCTCCGCGTTTACCTCCGTGTCTGATTCTGATTCTGTCCGCTTCTGTGTTTGTTTGCTTACAATGTGCGCATGCCTTCAGGTGCCTTCCTTCCGCAGCCCGAATTAATGCGTGATGCCACTGGCAACACAGGACAGGGCAACACATGTTATTGTTTATGACACCAATGAAAGAACATACGTCCCTCCGATCAATAACAATATTATTGTTCTGAATTTACGACCCCAAGTCCAAGTGAGATAACGACTTCCGAGGTTGGCATGGACTCAGAGAGACTCGGAATCAGAACCCCACATTCACCTCCTACAACTTGAAGCCCCCAGCTTGAGCTTCAGAGGCCTTATCCCACCTTCCGTGTGTTTTCCTACGGCTCTACGAATACAGTATGATTATTACAGAGGTAAATACCAATCATTTATCTCATCCATTCATGAACCTGAGAGGAGCTCCGAGTCATACACGTACTCTATGGCATCTTCAGTATATCCGCGAACCAACCAACTAACTCTCCACCCCGAGCCTGAGGGCCGACACCCCACCTCCGTTCCGCCGCACAGCCCCATCCTCCGTGATTACTTAGATCCGACTCTGTGTTAACGTTTGCGGAATAATTGAGATAACATAGAGTCCGCATTTACTGCCAACTCCAGATCTGTGCCCGGTTTGAAGCCCTCCGCACATTTGTAAGAAATTACTGTACCTTGAAGCACATAAATAACTTTCCGGGGCATGAATGTCGGATAGATTATAATTAATGACCATCATCCTCTATTCCATCAGTGCACGGCCTCCGCCTATCGATTATTAAATACACAACGTCGAGATAAACTCGAAGGCATCACGTCTAATGCTTAAGGTTTAATCGATAATCACTCACTGGCAGGCAGTCATTCCAACGCAAACCCAGCCCCCACCGCAATTAAGATTAAAGATTAACGCCATATCATTTAATCAAGCACGTTCATCCAAGGATACCTCCACTATACCCCCACGACCGGAGTATTTTTTCCCACTTGCGCTCCCGGTGTAACTGGGCAATTAAAGGAAACCGGGGAAACGGGTCGATATAACTTAGCCAGATCAACTGATCCGTTGCTCAGACGGCTTTAATTAAAACTAATTCCTTGTCAAATGTTCCTCCCCTCAAAAAATATCACTACTCAGGCAATTAGAAACCGTTCGACGTGTAAGTAATACCAACCTGTGGTAATTACCAGTTATAATAAACGAGATATTGGACAATGGATTCGGGCTATCATGATAGCAGGCAACCGGGATAGAGTACACCAACTTTGCGTATAGTGTATTCAAAAGCTTAAGACCAAGCAAGCGACCGGAAATTAAACGCTGGATTGACGCCTATTGATTTGCTCGACGCGAACGTCGGAAGGTAGTCTTGCAATTTAAACGTCTACGCTGACACCCCGACTGGCCTTTTCAGCTACAGTACATGTGGCTACTCCTACTCGCCCAACAAACGCGATGATTCGCTACTGGTCTGCTTTATCTAAAGGCTGTGATCAGCCAGGAAATACTGTATATGATATTATACGAGAATGTATGGTTCTGTCAGGGGTGTTCATCGCGACGAACGCGGATCCAACACTGCATCTACTTATGAAAGAGACGACGAGCTTGGACGCTCGTGCTAGAAGCTAGTCATGACTGAGGCCTAGGGAAGCAAGAAGGACGGCTGGGTGAACTCGTGAAACGCCGGAACCTCGATGACGACGAGCGTAAAGCATCGAGCATCGAATTCGAAGGCTGGTGTGGAAGAAGCCAACTTGACATGAGGTGACTCTACATATGTTATTGATAACATCTGGGATTTCAGATGACCTCATGTCATTGAAGGAAGGACTCATGTTTGGCCCGGGTGTCGACGATCTCAAAAAGGGAGTGGGCGGTGTAGCGGTAGTGCTAAAAATAGTCACACCTTAGTTGTCGACTCAATGCCTTTGAGTTTTCATGTCGAGTACCAAGTATCATAATTAAATGGTGGCTTCATAAATTATCTACTCCACAATGCGAGAGTTCAGACACTCGGAAATTTTTTTTCGATCCACCTTCCACGGCGATGACAACCAGTCGCGCTGCGTGGTGGAGGGATACTTCCTCATGCTAGAGTATAAATAGGTACAACCATTGGCATGCCCCCGCGTCTTGTTGTCGATTTTTAAATATAATGCAGTGATAGACGATATTATAAGCCTGTGGCGGGGGTAATGGAGTGGCTTGGACCCTCGATACTACGCATATTATTGCACTTTTTTTGCGTTTTCGCCTCCGTCAGGGCGGATGAAAAAACGAGGCAGATTGTTAACCTCACCTTCGATATAAGGACTGTTTTCTCTCGTTCTTCTCTTATAATTTAGCTAAATTGTCTACGACAACATCTCTTGCAAAACTCTCCGTATTTCAGACCTCAGATCTTCTGTTATTAATCTACAGTGATGCTGCTGGCGTGCGCCACCAAGTTAAGTGCACCTCATGCACACGCCCGACAGGTCATGAAACATTGACCGAGACCCACCCTCCGAGTCCGAGCCGCACATAACGCACGCTTACACTATACGCACTCCCAGCGCTTCCCACTCATTAATTAAGCGCCTCTATAAAATTCGCGACTCGCGTCCGAGTTCTATCGCCGATGAGGAGGTAGGCACTGCCCTGGCTCTTGCCTTGACGTCAGCCTCAAGGCTTGAGCTTTGAGACTCTTCCCAGGATTGACGGAAGCAAGCTTGACGCACAGCCTTATTAATACCTATTTCCCCACCTCCTCTTTGATGAGCCTCCGACGACGGAGAGGATCGAAAGTCTTGGAGGCACAGCAGCAATGCAACATCAATGAGCACGGGCAGTTAAAGGCGCTGCCATGATCGTGAATGATATGTCGAGGTAAATATGGATGTCACTCGCAAAAGGACACGATCTTAAATTATGACATTTTGCATCACCTGAGTAGGCTCATATTGAGAATCGCCCGCGGCCTTATGGTTATCTATCTTATCTTCCTATCTGTCTATCTTTATGTGAGACTTCTACTCAAAATTTTACTGTTAAGACTTGGTTAAGACTCACCCCACAAGAGAGAATCTTTTGTTTTGTTTGAGCCTCACGCCGCCCTTGGTATTCAAACCCGTGCGAGTATAGCGAAAAAACATGCGAAATAGAGCGACTACTGGAAGAACGTTAAGTTTACCTCCAACCACGACCCAGTTACACTCCTGTCGCCGACATCTTAGAAACCAAGAGACCACGATGGATAGCGGCTAGGAAGATCACTGGTGGTTGACAATGACGCTTCCATTGCCACTCCTTTTAAATTTCCAACTCAACTTGCACTTAGCTTGCTTTTCAAATATCGAAAGCTATATCAACGAGGACTCTGAAAAGACTGTGGGAGTCGGAAATGGTCCCCCATCAGTGCGCCACGCACAAATATTACCTATTTTGTAAACCTAATTTGTTTCCGCGTCAACGGTCCATGAACTAAGGCCTACAGGCATAATAACCGCACTGATTGGTCCACACAGGCTGACCTACAAAACTGGGTCCGACTCGACGTTGCGCACTCGCAAAGCGATGCCCTTCGTACATGTTATTAAATAAATGTGACTCAACCTAGCTCGTCGCGCAGGTACAGACGCCATACAAATGGTGAGCTCCGCGGAAAGGAGTCCGAAACTCCAACGGTTGTGGATTTCTTGACAAGATACTGATACAAATTGGAGCATCTTTGCATATCCCCCCAACGAGGACTGTAACCGAGTCCTTACCCCAGTTTGCGTTGCTGGAATAGGCGCCCATGAACTGCCCAACACGGCAACACAACACAAGTTGATCACCCACCACGTCATCCTTCCCGCCTGCTACAATTTCACTTGATTCACATATCAGATGACTGTAGCGCACCTTCGGATTTTAAAAGCGAGATTCGCTTAATTATCAATCGCTTGAGTAAGCGCTTAGTTTCTCGCCTGAAAATAATTACTGATACTGAAGAGAATTTTGATTCCTGGCAGTTAGTGGATATCAATTTAATAGTCCGTTATCAGTCTTATTTCTACTCAATTGAATTCTTGACATATAGTCAAAGACATAGAGTATTGGGCGTAAAAGGCGACCTGCGGAGGCATCTCGAGGATTTGCGAAAACGAGAATGTTGCAGAAGAGGCGGTGATGTCATATATTTTTAAATGTTGGCTTCTAAGTAGGTGGGTTCCTATGCATAATCAGCGTTAATTAGACTTTCTACCGTCGAACGACATTCGGGTTCGTGAACCGTCTCCCAAAATGAAGATGGGAAAGGAAACTTACTGCCCGGAAAAACCGGGATTTCACGTCCAGGTGAATGACTTGGCGCTATCGCAAGAGAAAACACATCCTTAACTTACCTGCACTTAAATATACTCTTTGCGACACGGGTGCATAACGGAAACTTCTTCGGAAAGTCCGGATCTGCTCGCGACGACAGCCTCAGGGTGCTCAGAGGCCTACTGCCGTAGTACTGTATTCCAAGTCTCGGAAAACGAAGATGAATTAAGAGATTGCAATATAGAGCCGGAGGAACCAGGAGAGGTTGAACGAGTTGTGAACGAGTTTCGACCCGTGAGTAGATTAGATACCGATTAGATGGCCTAGATCCTATCAGTGGCTATGCACAGTTTGTGACGCCGCGTTTTCCTCCTTGCCCGCAACCCATTATGATTCAGTATACTCAACCTGCTCAACTGCTTGTCGCGTCTGCGGCAGAATTCCAATGGGATTTCATGAGCACTGACAATATGAATGCAACCTGATCGTTATTCACCATGACTCTGGCGTCAGTGAATGGGATCCGTTATCGTTCTGCTAGGTTCTTTCTTGATATTCGAGTTGATATCTTACAGGTGAGCCTTCTGTCTGAAGGGTGACGCGACGCTTTCCATTCGGACATGTTTTATATGCATACATACTTCGGATTCGTCTCGACCTGGCGGTTGCCATCTTCCCCGGAATCATTTGCTCGATGAATCCTAGCCATACGGAACTCATGCACGCTTTATTTATTCCCTGTAGCAAGGATACTCGTGTCAATATTCCTCTGCGCCTAGCAATTGTTGGGGGCGAATTGCCCCACCGACCGACTGTACATTTTCACCCAAGTGGACCCAACTTCAGATCTAGTCCCATGGATTCCCCGCTGTGGGAGTGGTCCTCACTCAAACTATTTAGTTAAAAAACCCTGCACTGACGAAAGCACCAAAGGCCCTGGAGTTTGTTGGTGTCATACGCCACACGCGTGCGCTT
This sequence comes from Galerina marginata, assembly GCA_023014335.1. NCBI lineage: Eukaryota > Fungi > Basidiomycota > Agaricomycetes > Agaricales > Galerinaceae > Galerina > Galerina marginata. The sequence goes on from JAECYW010000004.1 coordinate 3,700,175, forward strand.
GACTACGACCGAGTAGTCACTTGATTCTCTCAGGGGCCGCCGCACCACTGTATTAATACCCACTTGCGTCGAAGAAAATGGCCACCAACATTTCTTGTCCTGACCGTGCACCCGAAGCGCCACCACTCAGCTTCCTCTAAAAAATGACGGTTCCTCCTCCCCCTACCCCAGACTTCTTCATTGTGGGAGTTTCGGAGACGCAAATAACATCCTATGTGTGGGGTTAGTCGATTTGCACTTTCAGTATTTTCTTGTTCGCCGCAGTTGAGTTAAAGTTATTCATTGTTTGTCGCTAGTCTCTGGCTTAACAGTCATAATATATGACACAATCTCGACACTTCCCCGCGAGGTCGGTTCTACTCCGTCATCTCAAGTGCTTTCCTTATTGCTCGGGTTAGGTAACTTACATTTGGAGGTGATAGTCTCAGGCCGGTAAATTATCAGTGTCTCATAAACTTTGCAATAGCGTAAAACGGTCTCTTCCAACGATATTATACCTATCGCTACGATACTGGGGACTCATTCAGGTTATGTAAGTATCTTACATTCCTTACATCGCCCAGACAAACCTAATAATGTATATCGCTAGGTTAAACACGATTGGTGAGCACATAGACTCACGACGCCAGCTCTGTGTAAATTACATAAATTTCCTTCCAGTTTATTCAACCGTCCAAACTTCAATAAATGTAAGTAACGGATTCATCGGACAACTATGAAATTCTCACTCTCACCCGTTTTAAAGAGGTTTTGTTATAGTATCCTCTATCCAGGCATGTACACTGAGTATCCCTGTTGTGTGTCAGATGCCACCTATTTTTCGGATTCGTTGTGTCCATGTAAGTCAGCATAAAGGTTTGGCCTTTGATCTACTATTCACCTTTTTTTCTACAGTGGGTCAAATCCATTCCTACTGAACCTTGTAAACGGCATTCTCGGCCTTCGTTTGTACGCCCTCTATGGGCGCAATACTCACGGTAGGAGGTCAACGATTCATGAATATTTACGGCGCTAATCGCAGTCCAAAAATATCTCGTACAGTACTGAGCTTTCTTTCCCTACTTTTTGCCGGTATGTCGCCCCCTTAAATGAACTTGATCAATCTCTTTACGTCTTCTTATCCTAGGGGAGTTTGCAGTAAGATGCCTCAAGCCCTCGTTAAGATGCTTTTTCCCATACAGTATTCTCCCCCAGGTTCAGACATATTTTGGTGTCAAGATTGGGATAGCGACTGTCAGCGCGACGTTTGTCGCCCCACCCGGCGTCAGAATGCTTGGGTGTCTGACGGTCCCTCCTGACCTTTCTGGTATAACAATTATGTGGTAAATATGCACTTGTGTGACGCTTACACCCCGCTAAATGGTTATAATATAGGATCGTGTCAATAAGCGTCACAGGTATGAATCCGATTAACCGAGTTTCTAATTTCCTAACTAGGGCTGATCGACGAGGCACAGTTATTTGTTTTATTATGACCCTTGCCCAGTTCATCCATTCGGCTCGGGAAGCACCTCGAGCTGGGGGTACGTACAGGTTCACTCCGCTAGCAGCAGCTTTCATTAAGGATGGAACGGTGTATTTCCTTGCGTGAGTCATTAAAATCACGTCTTGTAATACAGTAATTATATTGAACACTTTGATTTTAGTGTCGTCGGTATATTCGAATCCATTTTACTGCGTTTATTGACGCTCACCTCAAGTTTAGTAACCCTGACCGGCGGTGCAATCACCGGTTCTTTGGTTTCTGGGCCTTTCACCATATTATATGAACCGTCTGTGTCGTTTATTTCTGATCCATGCGTGGACTTATTCGAGCTTCTTTAGTTGGATGGCCATCTTTCTCATAGTTGCTGTATGTCCATCAATTAATCAGACTCGTACTTGTCATGACTTTCTATCAGGGCTCTCGGCTAGTCCTCAACCTGCGCATGGCTGCTGCTTGCGACGTCTCAAATACCAGGATTCCGTCTTCTATCGGGGAATTGGAGAGTTCGAATAGGATTGAATTTTACAATAAATGATCGATATCGTGTATTTTCATTCTTTTTTCCATCCGTGCCATAATAATGCCAATTTGACGCTGATGTAATGCACTCAAGGAAACCTTGGCAAGGGATATGGCGCTTCTAATTATTCAGTTTAATCGACATTTCGGTTTCGTCGTGTCTTCGCGTCTTTCCACGAGGTCTCTCCCACTAGGGCAGCAAACGCAAATCTCACTTTTCAAGTACTTCCGACTGATTATTCAAGATGCAGCGGAGTACATGACTCAATGGCGGCTAGTATTCGCGCATGGAACATATAAATGACCAATGGAATGACCACATATCTTTGCCAGTGATTCTCCTAAGTCATTGCTGGGCACTGTCATGATGATTCAAATTTCAAAGGGCCGCTCTGACAGGTTCCCTTCGCATGTGGCTGGAGTTGCCAGCGCCACTCGCTACAAACTCGCCACTATCATGGTCATCATCGACACACAAACTCGGATCTATGAACCTACACCGAAGCGAGCCCACACCGAACCTGATATTTTTATATATGCTTGTGGCTACTCACTGGTTGTGTTCATCATATCAGATCACACAGTCGCGAGACTTTAGGCGCTCGTATCTTGTCAACGAAGAATGCTTGATGCATCTTAGAATGAGGACTGAATCATACTGTTATGCAAGTGATGAGGCCCACAGTGGGTAATTGGGAAAGTAACCCGACAAGGACTAGCCAGCCTTCGTCGTTAACGTTGCTTCAAAGTGGCATCAGACTTGCGTCAAATCCTCGGAACAAATGTCGGAACTTTGTCTATTTTTCATCAATTTCACACGGTGACTTGAGACACCTACAAACTGTTACAGAACGACATTCGGACAGCCACGTCCCAACCTAAGTTTTGAAACCACCAGCCTTATCTGCGGCTTCCAGACTGCTGAGCCCTTGCCGAGCCCATGAATCATAGTGAAAACTGTCCAATGTTGTGCCGAATTCGAAGCCGGCGCTCAGCTTGCAGGGCAGTGTGCCACATTTCCGCAAACACGAAATGGCGATTCTCGCTAGCGATGATCTCGTTTAATGATGCCTAGAGTAAGGTCTAAGATCTAAGTCGCCATCGCCACTTCTGTTTATCGCAATCTGTGAGTGGTTTATAAACCCTCGTTGCGGTGTCTTGGTTATTCTTACCCTACTTCCAACAGTACATCTCCCGGCCTTCTTACCTACTACGCAGAATGAACTCCAGCCCGCCCGAAATCCTACAGTTGATATTTCCAGGTTTTATCCTCGCAACTGTGTAGGGAAGACTCGTCACACGATAGTTTTGTTAGCTGATGTTCGATTTGCAGGTTATTTGGAGTCACGCTTCTCCAGACCTACCAATATTTCTTACGCTATAGACAAGATAGGAACATGAGGAAGTTTGTGGTGAGTTAACCATGCCTTTTTTTCTGCCAGCTATCAGGTGACCCAACTTGAATCGGTGCTACAGGTAATCATGGCTTGGTGAGCATTCTATCCTTAGAACAGTCGTCTCTGGCCCTCAGCCCCCATATTTCGATGATCAGCGTTTTAGATTCCATCCATTTTCTATGTTCGGTGACCATGTTATACCCATCAGTTTCGACGAGAATACGTTATGCAGACAAAATTCCTCTCTGGTTTGCGCATTATTTTTCTTCTTGTTTTCTAAGCTTATGTTCCATCGTCAATACCAGGAGCTTAAAGGTTCATCTTATTTTCTTTCCAAAAAGCGGCGCAAAATGCTCATAATTTGCCGTTCTCAATTTTGGTCATATAGATAATGGGCACGGCGAAGGTATTTTCCTTCACCTTTGAACTATATTACCTGCTCATAATTCACTGTCTCCGTTTTTGAAGACATTGCTCGTAGTGCTCATTCATAGGTGAATTTTCTTTGCACCCGTAGGATAACCTCTTGGTGATAATGGCGAGTTTGACCTAGCTACCACCGCATTATGATCTGGACACGTAAGGCTTTCCGCTGCAATACCATTTTTCCAAGTTTACTAGCAATCTTCAATCAAGTGGCAGACAAAGTTGCCGTGAAACAGAAAGTTTCTGCACTCCTGAAGGTCAGTCATACAAGCTCCATCAAAGCGGAATCAGTCCAAGGTGACCCATCATCAGTCATTCTCAGCCGTAACTTGCTTCTACGCAATGGGTGAGTCTTGTGGCGCCAATGTCGAAATAGCTACCGAGCTGACGGTGTTATTCGACAGTTGTTGCGGTTGGTAAGTGCCTTTCGGAAATTTATGTAATCGTCAACCTCTGACGATGGCGTTTGGCTATTTTCATCCAGCGTTTATTGCGTATTTGTGAGTGTAGCTGTACTACCTCTGTGGCACTTTTCGCCTCATTAATGCAACCAACGAACCCAACAGGGGACAAACAACAAATATTTCGAACTTTCCCCTTGGTTTCCAAGTGAGTCGCATTGGCGGTGATTCTGGCTTGTTCATTTCCACTGACTCGTTTTTACCTGGTAGTACTTGATCTATATAGGTTACGGCTGGTCAGCTGCAATTGACTTTAGCATCGCGGTAGCCATGTCTGTTCTTTTGCTTCTTGCGAGGCCTAGTAGTCCAGAATTCGGGGACAAGAGGTGTGTTTTTCAAGTGAACTTCTTGAGTAACACGTCTTCTCAATCACGATAAGTTCCAGATCTCACAAGGTCACCATGTACCTCATATATTACTTAATTGGATCTGGCCTGCTTACTGCGTGAGTGAGGCCGCGACATTGCATGCGTTAAAATTCATTCCCCTCTTTTAGTGCTTGCTCGTTACTTGTAATGGGCCTGGTAAGCCAATCGGATTCCCTTCTTTTAAATAAGGTATACTCAATTTCCTTGAAGTACTGGTCGAATCCATCCTCCGTACTGTATCTTGCTGGAGAGTTCCTGGCCTCAAGAAGTGCGTTGAGCTTCTATTTCTTTCATTTGACCAGGACCTCTAATGCATATTACCTGGACTCCGAAATAGTATACGCGAACTCTATTCTTGCCTTGTAAGCAACAGTATATCCTTTTGCACGCCTTGCACTATTAAAATTCCCGCCCATAGATTTAATTCCAAGTCTCGAATGCAGCAAGTGCTGAATTCATCATTAGAATTCCGTGTATCAACAGCCCTGTTTTTCGGAGACAACGCGAATTCGCTTCTCGAGCGCCACGGTTCACAGAAAGCGCTGGATAGCGGCGAGTTAGGAAAGAGAAGTCGTCGGGGCACAATATAGGACTCGTAGGGAGAAAATTCTAAAATTGTATTTCTTTAATTATTGAAACCTATTCCCAGTAAGGTCCGGACATAACCTAGGAATTTCTCTATTCCGATATGGAGTAGAGAAGCAATGCGAACTTTCCGGGGTTATCCTCCCCAGGACAAGTGCCAAAACTGTGCCTACTTACGGTAATTTTCGTTGGTGCACGTTGCTCGTAAAAGGTGTGCTTGGACATAATCTTTGTTCACGCTGGTGCGAGTTTTTCTGGTTATTGGCGGTTTCAAGTAAACAAGAGAAAAAAGAATAATAGCAGCAACTCGTTTCGATCGAGTGACCTCGGGGTTATGGGCCCCGCGCGCTACCACTGCGCCATGCTGCTATGGATAGTTAAGCCCAACATATCATTTTGACGTCGCCATTTTCCGGATGACTCCGTTCGAGTCAGATTTGGCTGTCACCTAACGTGTCCTGTATAGGATAAGAGACAAGGTCCTCAACAAGAATTGTGGCCTGATAAATAAGATCATACTTTGACTAAAAAGAGACCGTCATTAAACTCAGATTTTCTACAGGGCTTTCTTGTGACGTTCGAACCTGCCCTGCGCGCTCCTGCGCGACGCGTCTGGTAATTCTTGATCATGTGATTGACTTCGTTACGCCATCTGACCTATGTGACCTACGTGACTACCGAACTTCATCTGACTCTTCCAGCAGCGCCATTCACTCACCTCCATTAAAACTCTGTCAACCATGAGCTCGACAGCTGTAACAGAATTAGAGATTTCCCAACCGATTCCCATACCACAAGCACCGAAACCACCCAAAAAACTCAAACCTGCAAGAAAGCAAGTGAAGCCAGGAGATGTCGTGAAGACGGAGACTGTGCAGACGGGAAAAGAGTACAGTAAGTCCAGAACTAAACCCTTTTGTTGGTGCTGAATTCGGATAACTGATATTTGGTTGCTCTTGAATAGATATCTGGTATAATAAATGGGCTGGAGGTGATCGCGAGGACAGCTATTCCAAGTGCGTACGCTTGAACATCATTGTTCGAAATAAGCATTCGAACTAACTTCGATTCTGCTAGCAAAACCAAATCCCAATCGCGATGCAACATCAAGCGGGACTCGGGCCTGACTCGCGCAAACACCACCGGGATGAAATACATATGCCTCTTTTTCTCGCGAGGGTGCTGTCCATACGGCTGGGAGTGCGAGTATCGGCATACGCTGCCCGACTCTACCGACAGCATGCCTGATAGCTCAAAGGACTGCTTCGCTCGAGACAAGTTTGCAGATTACAGAGACGACATGGGCGGTGTTGGCAGTTTCAATCGTCAGAATCGGACGCTGTATGTTGGCAGAATTAAGGAGACAGGAACGGGGCAAGAGACGGAAGAAGTCGTGGCGAGGCATTTTAGAGAATGGGGAACGATTGAGCGGAGTGAGTTTTACTTGGTCTTCCTTCTTGCTCTTTAATTGGTCTAACCTTTCGTTTTACCATTTAGTACGTGTCTTGCAGTACCGCAGCGTCGCATTCGTGACCTATGTTTCTGAATTCCATGCGCAATTCGCGAAAGAGTCCATGGCCTGCCAGTCTCTCGACAACGATGAGATTCTCAACGTACGATGGGCTACCGAGGACCCCAACCCCGTCCAAAAAGTTGCCGAAAAGAGGCGTCTGGTGGACATGGGACAAGAAGCTATCAAGGCTCGCATGGACCCCCGCATTGTAGATGCTATGCGAGCAGTACGGGCTCTGGAAGACGGGCAGGAAATTCCAGAAGAGCAGGACGATGAATATGCCAACGATGATGACGATGACGATGCTCAACCTGACCCGAAGAGACGGAGGATTGAGGACGGCCCTACTGCGTCGGTGTCACCACCGCCAGGACAACCAGAAGCACCCACCAATACTTCTGGTTTGTTGAACGCTGACACCTTGGAGGGGCTGAAATATTTCGCCGAAATTCGAAAACGGCATGGGGCTGGTGCCACGCAGCAGCGTGCGCCTCCCCCCGCCTCCACAGCAGGTCTTGGACTGGCAGGATACGGAAGCGATGATGACGATTAGTAGTACCAACCACATGTATATTTTACTTTAGACCGAAATTGTATCCTCACCTAGAGTATCTGGGCCTAATCGTTGTGGGTTTTGATGATGACGATACACTATTTTCGATGTGTCGTGCATCCTGATAGTGTACAAGTACATTGGTAGTATGTATATGTGACAACTTGCATAAGGAGTGAAAGTCAAATGGGGCAAAATATGAGGTGATACCGTCTACTGAATTTCGCCACTACTGCCTGCGTCTGCGTGTGGAGCTCCATCGTTAAGTGACAGGTTGGCGATTCGCACATTCTCTGCTGCGAGTTCCTCCTCCTCTGTTTGCCGTCTGTACTGCTCCAAGTCCCAGTCGTCCGAAGAATCTCCATCGTCCTCGTCTTGGAACCATTCTGGGTTGTATTGGAACTAAAAAACATCGAGATAGGTCAAATGGGTGGAGAAGCTCCGATCAAAGCATAAACATACCAAATCTCTTCCGCTCATACCACTGCTCTTTCCAGCGTTGCTCTGGAGGTCCTTTGCCTTTCTTATGGCTTCTTGCTCCGCCTCTTTCTTGTCCATCCTCGTCTTCTTCCACACGGCAAAGGTTTCTGGAGTCACGGGTGTGAGATTGGAGCCAAGTTTGTGTCGCTATGAAAAGAAAAAAGTATGAGGCACAAAAGTAACTTTTACGGACGTCAGGCGGCGTTACCTCAACTTCCAAGAATTCCTCCAGACTAATGGTGTTGGCTTTCGCTGCATCGTCTGCCGCCTTCTTTTGAGACTTGAGCACGAAACCCGGTGGAAGCGCGTGTCGGTATTGACAATTCTCGCCGTTTGGACATTCCCAGAACCAGCCAAACTTTTGGAGTTCGATGGCTTGGACAAAGTGCTTGCAGACGATCTGTGCAAAAGAGTTGAAATAGTAGTTCGGGGAAAATACGAAAGTACGTACATCGGTAGTTGTTCGAGGGTTCCCTGCTTTTGAAAGAACGACACTCCGTAGTTTCTCTTCGTCCCAGTTCTCCATGGTATCTAGATAAAGTTTCATCCATTTTGTCCTTCGATCGTTCTTTGATATGAAAACGCACCTTCTAGCTTTTCCTCCCGACTATCCTCGTACAGATTCTTCTTCTCCACCTTCCGGCCTACATTCAGATCGTGGCTGAACTTGCACTTGTTTCCCTTCTCGCATGTCCCGGCTTTGAAGAAAGCGCACAGAACTGTCTTCGGGTCAACACCGAAAGGCACCTTCTGTGTCTGCACAGGCTTGAGCAGTGCCGCCTCCTCCTTCAAGCGTTTTTCTTCCTCGGCCTGGGCCTTCACACGTAGCGCTTTCTCCTTTTCCTTCTCGAGTGTTTCCCTCGACTTGCCCGACATGGAAGCCTGCTGTTGTATCCGGGCAACTTCAGCTTTGACTTTGGCCGATTTATTTTTCTGCATGAGGATTTTCGTGAGTCTTCATCTCCATTACCAGGGGTTTGTCAGTGGGAGTTTGTAAGTTCAGGATACGAACATTTTTCATCCCAAAAGTCTGTATGTTTTCGCGAGTCAATGATCCTGTCCGTTGTGCACACAAACTGCGATCTGATTACCTTGTCCTCCTTGACTTTGCTGGAGGAACTCGGGGCTTGCTTTCCTTTCGGCGGCATTATGGATGAAGGTCGATATCGGTGGTCGAAATGTGGAAAAAAGTATGTCTTGCGACTGCAGATGGCGGTTCCGGTGAATGTTTCTCAAGAATGACAACTTTCGGGTCATGAGGCGGAGAGGAGGCTACACGTGATCTTCAATAAATTATCGGCCCGCTCAGTCAAACGCCTCGAACCCAACTCGAACCTCCACGACAACCACGAAGCAAGATTTCTACCACAAGAAACAAGATAAACATTAGTGTTATATGAGGAGTATTTTCTGGACAGCGTGTTTACAAATTTTTATCCCCAGGAGCAAGTCTCAAGCATTCAGCTCAAATTCAGCTCGATGAGTTTTGGCTGGAGCTGCTTTCGCTGTTTGCTGTGCCTCCCCATATAATTCGTCAGGACGAGATCCGACCCTACTGTAGTGGAAGTTGAATGTCTGTTACAATCTTGCTTTTGAGTAAACTATTGTATCCCAATTTCGAGTCCTCGATCAACGCCGCGATGTCCTTGACCTTTCAGTGTTCTATGCCGAAATTTAACGGAAAGAACGCAAGGAAACCTAAGTATTTCCTCTCTTACTATTATGGTGCGTGGACTGCTAATTCTCTGCATTATCCTTGAGTATATTTGTCTATTTACCTCTCCTGCCTAGGCTGCGTTATTCGATGAAGTCCTAGCTATATGTTTTATTGACGTTCAAGAGAATGACGGTCGGGGTCTCCTTGTAAAGTTGACAGACAAAAATGTCAGGCAACTCAGATTGTGAATTTGTCGAGGTTAAGCGGCTGATCATGACACCCTCACAGCAATTTTTCAGAGCAATGGCGACAAGATCATTGTCACCAACGTTCACAGCGGATCCTATCAACCTCCCCTTGGCCGCACAATTTTATGAAGACATGTCAAGTTTCTATTATAAATTTGAATGCCACTTTGCGGTGGGAGAGACGCACTCTTGTTTCTGGTTGGCGAGTAAATTTGATTGTTTGAAGAGTGGTGGATGGCTTAAGTTTTCCTTAACCTGTGAATTGTGTTACGATGGCAATTTGGTGGGGATGAATTCAGTGGAATGGGTCGTCAAAGTGCACGCTCCCCCGTTAAATATTAGGCAGTCATCCTGCTTACTTTTCTTTTTGGACGGTCATAGATTCGCTACTTTTGAGATTGTGGAGCAGAGTCGGGTTGGTTCGATTCGGCTTTCGGTTTAATTAGCAAAGACTGCGGGAGTGATTGTATCAACAAGAAGTCGGCCAGCGGAGGTTTCTTGCCGTCCGGCGAAAGCTAGAGGAGTTTGTGAGACTTCTGTTGCCTTTCCAGCTCAGAAAAACCCATCATTTGTATACACGTGCCGAGGTTTTGGGATCGCTCTTAACATCCGTCCAACAACAACTCCAGCAAGCGAAACGTGATATATAATATAATATAAAATACGGCTGTTCAGAAAGAGTTCTACATAAAACGCTCAGCTTATATTTCTCATTTATTTATTCTGAGGCGCCCGGTCAATTCGAAGTTGATTCGAAGTAATGAATTACATACCCCGAGTACTTGTGCATAGCCACCGCGTCGACTTTTCCATATCGAGCAACGCAGATTCCCCATAAGGCAATTAGAAATCAATTACGGCAAAGTTACGCCCTCTCGTCCGCAGTACATGGCTTGTGGTATATTACGCAGTGAATTACGCAGTCAAATTTTGGCTGTTAAGTCTATACAGCGGGATTATAATAAAGGCAGACTCAGAAAAATCGAATACTGATTGGCTCCTTACCATCCACCAGTCGTCTGTGGACTATATTGCTCGTAAAAGAGGACCACTACAAGGCACTCGCTTGATGAGACGGAGAGAAATGTAAAAAAAAAAATTGCTTACCCCGTTACCAATAAACACGGCTGCTCGTCGTGCGATGGCCATGTCAACGATCATTCCAACCTCTTTCTGCTCCCGATCCAGTTCCAGCTCCCGAGTCGTAACGATTGTGGTCCAGCCATCTTTATTGAATTTTTCTTTCAACCCTTCGACCCACCCGGTCTTGTCGTTTGTAAGGAGAAATAATACGTCGAGGTATCTTGATTCCCCTGGTTTAGCTGCGCGAATATAATCCTCCCGAGCGGTTTTGATCTTCTGCAAGATATCTTCGTCCGAGGGATAACAGTGTTTGATGTAGTGTTTAAGACCCTCTGGCGTAGGCTTTGCAGGTTCGTAATCAAGGGGGTGAACGAACTTGTCGGGAAGGAAGTCCAAGAGGTTCCAGCTGTAAAATGTCGAGTTCCATGTGGCGAAGTGCACGCAGGCCCCCTCATAATCGCCACGTCGTAAATGGATCGCAAGCATTCGGTCGTAAGGGTTCCATGAAGCGGGAACTTGTGGCCGGGGACCTCGCGGCATGAATAGGTACTCGTTTCTGTCGACGGCCGACTGGACTATTGGTGATGTCGTCAGCAAACGACTAACGGGTGAATTCTTGAAGCTCTCCCATAGAGAAAGGACGCGAGTCGACCCGAACATCCATATGTCAAAAACCTGGGAAACTGCATCCTCCTCAGGCGGCGCACCGTGAATTTCGACACACCGTTCCGGAGCGTCCAGCAATATCTTTTTCCAGGTGCTGAAAACAACATCGCCTGGACTCCAATATATAGCGGGCTTTACATCGTGCGTGTTGATGACGTGCCTCTCCGATGCAGGACAGACGACGTCGAACCACTCTTCTGAAATTGCGCGCGGGGCGTCGTCTTGAGGATCCCAAGGGCCACCGACGGGAGGACCGCGAAGAAGCGCGCTGGCCGGTGTGCGTGGTGGCCACGCGTATTCGCCCGCCTTGGGTTCGGGCCACGGGTAATGACCGGGAGCCCAGTGGTAATCTTGAAAAACGTAGGCTCGTTTCGATTCGTACGCCAGCCATGATTCCATGAGGCTGTCACTGTATTAGGGCATGGAATTATAGAGAGAAAATAGTGAATCACTCACACTTCATTCAAGAGGTTATTCCACCCCAGTTGCTGGTTCTGATTTCTGAAGTAAAGATATCTTCCTGTACGCCCTTCAGGAAATGGGAGGTCGAGGTTGTGCTGGGGTAAATTTATTTCCCATTGCCTCAGCTTCGTCCATGATGGTGGGCGGTCCGACTCGAGTGTAGATGAGCGTTGGAGGCCCAAGTCTTCGAACCTCCATGATGGCACAAAGTCCTTGAACCCTTGTATATGTCGCTTCCCGTGCTCTGAAAGAGAGTATAGAGCGACCAGGACAATAAATGAGACGACGGTAAGTGAAATCCACCGTCGGCGAATGAACCGATTAAAAGTTGTTGAGTAAGGCATAAGGATGGTAGGGAAAATTCTAGAGTCACTGTCCGATTTAAAAATTTGAACGTTCAAAGGTATCCGCGGTTCACACTGCCTCACAGGCATCGTTTATATTTCTGACTCAGCTACCTGAATGCAATTTGCGAGATGCGAGCTACAAGGAGGTTACCTGTGATCTAGATAGTGAAATAATGCGGATAGTGAACTAATGCGGAGACATAATTTCACGATCCAGATCGGACCTGTGTGGGTGCTGTTTCAGACGTTCTTGGGAATTTCTATGCTTCGAATATGGGCTTCATTCGCCGTTGTTGTGGATAAATATGCGGGGTTCGAAATGAGAACTTCGTTGCCAGTACATCGGCACATAGCAAACTCAGAAAACCGTCCGTACCTTTGAAGGAGCGTCTTAATTTTGGGGCAGGTCGCGGTGAGGGCTTCTTAGATATAGTCGTTCGTTCCGATAGAATGATATCTGCTTTGTACTCGAGTACTTCGAGTTAAATCACGCTTTAGTCCCGGCGAACAAAACCGGACTCGGAGAATCTCTTCACGGGCGTTACTCGAGTGTTCATAGCTTCACACGATCGCATTCGTCATATTTTTGGACTGTCGACTTCCATTCGCTGGTTTTGTCATGATGGTAGGCAGACACCGGGTTCTATGCTAAGGCATAAGATATATACCTGGCGGTTCGACGATGCTTCAGCAGCTTTTACGAGTTAAACTGGGTTAACAAGCACACAAAAGGCCAAATAGCATTCACAAAGTGGCTCAAGCCTCTTACATCGCGCTCTGGAAGCTCGCCACGGCTCCGCCATTGCCTGTGTACTGGACCCAGGGCCGGTATCCCGACATTTTAGTTTCAGCACCCGAAATGACTACTCGGGGGCGTTCTGGTGGAAGGCACGCAGCAATGAGGCAGTGAGAATACCATAGTTACTCTCCCGGACCGACGAATATTTATATTGTATGATACCTTAAGTACACCTGGCGATTGACTAACCATAAACATAGCTGACCAATAATACTCTACGTTAGACGACTACGGAAGGCCGCCGGTCAAATTCAAGAAGTGTCCACACAATGCTTAGTGGTTTTACCTGATTTTACTCAGCTCTCAAAATGAAGTTTGAAGGAAAAGCACAGTTGACGTAGCTGAGCCTAGTTGAGTTACTGTTGAGCTGGCTCACGATCGTGATCGTCGCTGGACCAACAGGCCAGAAACGGAAATAAAACCCATGACCTTCGGCGATCAATAGAAACCCGAAAGCGCGCGATCACCGTTCAACGTTGAACGCTGGGTGTCTGCGGTTTCTTCCTCACGCAAGGGATCTAAGCTAGTGGTATTTATTCAGGCAGAACACTGAGGACAGAGCAGGACTCGTCGCCGAAAAAAACTGAAGTGGATCAAGGGGGTGGCGGCATGTTGTGAAAATACAAGAGGTCTATTCCTAAAGGTCCAAGCCTCTCCGAATTCAAAAATTGAGGTCCGAAAGCATTTGAGTGAGCGGGTGAGGGTGCAGAGGGGGGGTACATTTCGTCGTTCCGGTGGCTGTGTAGAAACCTCCGCCGACGTCTGCGACCACAGGAAGTGAATTGATTGCCCCAATATTCTGCAGTTAGGTGCCGAGACTTCATCTGCCCCAATCCCGACGGTAATATTGAAGGTAATGGGAACGGTTGTAGAACTCGCCGCTTTCGGTAATTTCTCACATATGTTCCTCCGTGCAAAGACTTGCACGCAGAGCATCTTCCACTGTGATTAAAATGTTCGCGAGCTGACAGGTAGGTAGGCTGAGGCTATAGGTACAGGATTCTCAAAAATCCGAAGCCATAGGACAAAAAAACATATGAAAAAACATCGGAACTCGGAAAAATATACCTTATATAGAAGGAGGGGGAGGGGGGGGGGTCAGCAAAATCCCCGAAAAAAATTTAGGGAGTGTTGGTACATTTTCCACGTTCCGCCACCCCCTTGAAGTGGATACACAGGATTAATGTTTTGGATGCACTGATCCGTCAATCCGGAAAGCGGGCCGGCTCAACCGCGGGAGAAATTCTCGGCAAACACACCCTTATCTCTTGCTCACAGATAAGGACCAAGAATCCTAACTTGCCCTCAACTTTGACCTTTGTACCCTGCTATCGAACTTTACCCTACAGGCAGGGACGAAAAAGGGGTTATTTCCTTGACATATCCACGCTATCGAAGGCGCGAAAGAAAACAGTGACGAAACGGCAGCCGGTAAGTCAAATCTTTGTTGAGAGAGCTGGAGAACGAGCTGAAGGTTAATGTCAACAAAACTGACAGAACAGAAATCTTGTGCTTACCATTGCCCATCGGTTCCATTATCCCTTCTCGCCCGACGCCAATGAACAACACACCACGTGAATCCAAGTCGTTCAGTCCGCCACGTATCGACCCCCTGACTTGCGCCTCGGTCAGGGAGGCTCCAGCTTGAATTTCCACCGCAATCCTGACGTACTTCATCCCAAAGAAAAGAAGCGCAAGCAGCGCCCGTTCAATGGGACGCCAGTCGATGCATTCCATGTTCCCATCAATTACTAGAAGAAACCCCAGGTCGACGGATTCGAGAAACGAAGATTCGACGCTCTCGAGGAGTTTCGAAAGGTTTTCTTCCACAACAGAAGACGACTTGGTAAGTTTTAGACCCTCAATGCGCAATGTTTGCAGTTGACTCAGATTGGAAAAGTCGAAGGCATGGACGAGACCCTCTGTGAGGCGTTGTCAACAATGATAGCGTATATCAGGATATCTCGTACCCTTGGTCATTTCCGACGGTTTCCCCGATGCGAAACCAAGGGATAAATGTCGTAAGTTCTCTCCAGACTTCTTCAACGTGGTTCTGATGTACTCAAAGTGGTGTGCCCTGATATCTTGTAGCTTCAAATCCATTATTGATTGAGGACCCTCTCGGCTCGAAATGCTGCGCAACACCACTGGAATTGCGTCATCTGTCCCCAGCTCGACCGACAGAAGATTATTCGACAAATGACTGGTCGTTGCTGACGCGATCGTGTGTTCGAGATACTTCATGAAGGTGATATTCGCGGTGAGGTGGTAAAGAGATGGGAAGGAATTGACGATGCGGACAACCTCGCGCAAGTCGTGAAAAACGGCTCCATGGAATTCGAGTCGGTTGAGGTGGGAGAACTTGGCTAGACGCCCACGGAGGGTGGTTTGTTCTGACGGGGACAGCGTCGTCCAGTCTACGTTTCGGACTTGGATTGACTTGACCTGGGCGAGACATGGAATGTGGGATTGAGACATAGCATCGCGAAACAATATCTCCTCGTCATTCTGAACTCCACCTCGATCTTCCCTTCCTTTGAGCCTCACCGTTCTCGAATCATCCAGCTCGATCCGGCTAATTTGGTTCACGAACGTGCACATACTCGAACTCGCGAGGTCGAAGAAACGCCGGACCCGCCATGGCCAGAGATGTACAGTCGAGAAGATGTGGTAGCGGCTGCGGATGAGCCATTCGGAACATACGACGCTGCAAGTGCCTAATGTGCGTATATCGGAATGCAAGTGGTCGATGATGGCGTCTGTTATTTCCCAAGGCAAGACGGGTTGCTGCAGCACTCTGAGGGCGGTAGTGGGCATCGATGGATGTGAGATTCGTAAGGAGTATTTGGTTGTAAAAGAAAAGGTATGAGCCAAGACCAGGATGCGATGGTGCAATCACGCCGCTGTGACACCACAAAGTCGACCACCGGAGCTTTCAAACCTCATGACAGCTCCTCCTTCGCTCTACATAAGTCTACATACTGTACCTGCCATCGCTCGTGTCTGCAGACCATCTGACCACAAAAAGGCTTGTCATATGTCATATGAGTTAGCGCCCATTATAAGTAAGTACCCTCAATGTTCCGAACGGGCGTGACTCCTCTTTTTCACTCCGAAATGTGGGGTTAATATGCAGGTCCGGGGACAGAAGTGCCAGTGTGGGGGTGGGGTAATTTAAGATAATTCGGACCCCACAGTCAAGCTTAGAACCCTTGAGCACCACGTCCGTGGGATTTCCTGGGATTTCCAGGCCAAAGGACGTTACATAATTGGTCACAAGGTCCGGAAAGGGTTCACGAGCCTTCTTCAAGTTCCTGTCGTTGCCATTTACAGCGCTCATTCTGTGCAGTAAGTCATGACCGTCGTTCGTGGTGATGTTCCACTCAGCTAGCTTGGCAGGTTTAGCACGCTGCACTGTACGCACTTTCTCCCCGCATAACAACCCTCGACGAGCAATACTTCGGATAATCTGGGATATGTAGAAAATTACAACTCGAACGATTTGGTGAGGTGGGTTCAATACTTGGAGTCATTTATTTGGTGTGCTGATATTGGGCCCTCTACTAAAGAAGGAAAGCAGGTGTTGATATCGAGAGTCTTCACTTGGCGACTGCTACATCGGTAGGCATATTTCCAGAGAGCTCATCGAAAAGCTCAAGGCAAACACGCCCCGAAGGATCAACGAAGGATAGGAGGGTAATATACTTCCGATCATGCCTTTTTCCCGGAACGGGAATTATTTCTAAGTAAGGAAGTCAAATTGCAAATTCTGGAGTGGGACGCGGTACCGGGCCCTGGCAGCATCTCAGAAATGACGAATGGGAACCTGTGATCGAATAATCCAACGCACAACTCCTCCCGTTAGGCAAACGCATTGCTTAGGATCTGCATTTCTTGCCAGAATTTCGTTGCGGCGTATAAAGAAGGGACATCAGACCTTAGGAAGGCAACTGAACTTTATCACCGCGAGAGGAGCCACCTATCAGCGTAGTGAAAAATGCCTGCCCTATTGAGGAGCGGGGTATAAAGATTTTGTCAGGCCTTCTGCAGGCAGACTCTGGATGGAGCTCCTTGACAATTCATGGACGATGCCCTTCGGATTGGCTGCAGTGCTTTTCCCAGACACGTTGCATATCACAATCCTCTGAGTATCCATATGACATAACGTTCAGATTTTTGACAGGTACGTACGCGACATGTAATTTTCGTCGTCAGGCAGGTAAATCCAGGTTCGAAGTTGGGTGGAAGGTAGGATAATTACCAACTCGGATGAGCGCTAAATACCTGGTATCAGTGGTATGCCGTCCACATCTGTCATTAACCCCTGGACAACTATAGCCCGCTTCGGATATGTTTGCGAAGCAGCCCGCAGATTATGTACTAAGTAGAGCGTAGAAGCTGAAATTATTCGGAGGACGTCAACATAAATATCGCTGCCTTCCAAGCCTGCTGTTGTGAAATGGACAAGCGAGGTGGAAGCGGCTACTCCGCCGGCCCCAGTGATTCCACGCCACCGGTGCATTTTGCTTCCGCATCGACGGCCCGGAAAGCGTCCTCTTTCTTCCTCTTCAGGTTCAAACCTGTATCACGCTCGTGCTGTGATTCTCTGACTCCTCCGCATCCCAAAACACCGGAATGGCGCACTCTCTGTTCTCCTAGTTTGGCATGGGCGATTCGGGCAGAAGCTTATCCGAAGGACAGAACCAACGCTGGCGCGTAAGTTTGGTTCAGCCTTGGCCCAGATTGCGACTATTAATTCTTTCTAGTGTTCACTGTCAATTTCATTCAACCGATAACGTCAATGATCAACAATATCCGCGAGTCGCCGTAAGATCGCACACATCTCTGTACCTGCACCTGCTGCAGTCCGACCATTGCAAACACGACGTGCACTCTGACACTGTCTAAGGGTAAATATCGACCACTTATCCAAGGGAAAATGCTATTGGCTGCTAGCCTACAGGTAACGTTGGCCAGTTTCATTGCAGGCAAAGCGGCTTTCAACCTGACTGGTGCGGAATTTGATGGCAGGATTATTTTGACCTCGACGCACCACTGCAAGTCCTCCGCATCGCCACCGTCCGTCAAAAGTACGTAACAGCAAGGTAATTCGAGCGGTGCCTCGCATTCCATTCGGAGTGATTCAATTTGTATTCGAATTCGGTTCTTGACCGAAAACGCACCTTCATTCTCCCTGCAAGTGGCTTTAGTCGATTTCATCTCCGTTTTGGGATGTCTGCTTTGGTTCGGCGGAGCTGAGGAGGGGTATATAAACGATGGTAGGCTTATCTTGTTTCTCTCATTTCCTCTGTTCTTGCCCTCCCAGCTGAAGGTGTCAGAGGTAAATGATCTCGCCCGGCTCAGCTAGGCACTCTCGACTTCGCAGGATACGAAAGTCATTCGCTACCATCTCTTCCAATCTTAAACGAGCAACGTTCCGTGACATGAAGCTCGATTTTGCCCTCGCTTTCCCAGCGTCTCTCATTTTTCGTCGCTTTAAATCTGCCTTCACGCCTTCTACCCGACGCGCTCACAGACAGTCTGCGTCATCGATGCCTTTCGATCCCTCGGCATCCACATCCACCCTTGGCACTCTACATTGTGATTTGCAAGGATATGGGCTTAGTCCTGTTGTCAGCGCCAGCAGCACAGCGGTGCACTTCGCCCCTGAGGTCGTCACGCGTCCACAAACTCGCTCGACGAATCGCATGAGCCTTGGGAACCGCCCGTCTCGATACCCAGACCAGCAGACAAGGTCGAGAAGAGACATCATGCCAGCTCAGATGCGACGAGAAGGCCCAAACACCTACGTCCGGGTGCCAACAATTCCAGGGGTGAGTGTCACGATAACTCTTCGTTGGCATTGGTCATTACGCTGAGGATAGCTATGGTTCTACTAGTATTTCTTCTAATTATCGCATTGTACATGGTGCAGACAAACAACCCTTGAAAAGTATGTATTTCCTGTCCTTTCAAATTGTCTTTTTGGGGATTGAAGCGTTAGTTTTCTGACATGTCTTATTCAGTTATCTCAATCTCCCATCCGGAATCCTCATGACACATGCCAATTTACCCCTTCTGCATCTTGGTTCATGTATCACCTCATTAGTTGTAATGCTGCAGCCTCTCGCCGTGTCGCTGCCACTTGGAATGCCGATTTATTACAAACTTAATTTCAAGGATTCTCCGAACGAATTCGGACTCTCGATTTCGCAGATTCCCTCAGCCCCGAAATTTCTGTTTGCCAATTTTTTACGTTGTCGGCACTCTCTAAGTATAATTTAAACGGGGTTATGGATGCAGCAAAGCTAGGAAAACATTACAATTCGCAAGAACAGGTACAAGCTACTTGTGGGGGATTATATTGAAGGAAAAGGACGTCAATGGTCTGGTAAAGTTAGAATATATCTCGAATTTCGACGGGACAAGCTCAACAATGACTCGGAATTGTGGTTCAATTCTAAGTGAATTTGCACTTTACTCCCTTCTCAACAGCTCATTCAAATTTCTCTAGGCACCAGTGATTGATGAGACGAATCCCGATAGGATTACTTCTGTAGTCATACGAGTCACCTTTTTCTCGACCCGCCCAGCGGAAAATTTTAGAGGCCGTCAAGCTCGCTCAAGCCGAGTCCTCAGTCCTGGAGCTGAGGGGGTCCACACCCCAGATTTCTAGTCAAAGGTTTTATTGGATGAAGTCAAATTTTGAGCAGGCCACCACGAAAGCGTCTGCGGCACTGAGCGCTTATCAGAGTCGGCACGTGATTATGAGGTCAGCACAAGGGGAGCTAGAACCCCGAGCCCGGAGGATTTCTGCTTCAATTCAATTCCGACTCCCGAGTCCCAACGATCCTCCTTGTTTATCTTGTCGATTTTCTTCTAGTCTCAGAACGAAGTTCCCCGATCCAGGTCATCGATGCTTTGAACTTGCACGTGGACCTTCTCAAAAATGACTGAAAAAACCCGCTTGGAGTATAAGAAGTTTGCAGCTTGCATCGAGGTGGACGGAAAAGAACTCACTTGCTATGCCATGGACACGAATAAGAAGGAGAACCACGTCAGCTGTTGGGTTGCGTCAGAGGAAGGCAAGGTGGGCTGCCATTGTTGTTCTATCGGCCGCGCTCGTCAGGCTTACATCTCGATTGTCATGCATCGGCAGAACTTCGCAATCAAACTAAGCAAAGATGAAACTAAAGCGAATTGCCGAGTTTCCGTACAAGTGGATGGAAAGAGAGTTGGACAGAGTCATTGCAAAAGGAAGAAAAGCAGGTTCCGTTATGATGCCCTCCAAACGTCGAGTACGACCGAACGGTTATTTATGTTTGCCCCTCTACAAACCACTGGTAAGTTGCAAAGTTTGACTGCGAGCTTTTTGACTCCCGTGGACGCTCATACATCCCAGATGACGACAATTACGCCGACTTGGCATCTCATCTGTCTAAAACTGCCAAAGAACTTGGCGAGATATCTCTGAAGATTCACCGCGTAACGCGTCTTACTACCGTGCAATGTGCCCGCAAGAAAACCAGTGATATTGAGTCTGAACTCGTACCGAAGCCACTGAAGGTACACGAAAGCTCGAGGAAGGCGGTTACCATGCCTCACCAGATTGCGTCAGTTAGCTCTTATCCTTTTCATTTTGACGATTATTCTCTCGGCTCAAAAGATTCGAACCTAGTTTTGGAGAACAGAGAAAAAGGGGCCAGAAAAACACGTCCGGAATGCATACAACTACATCATGCGATGTTCATGAATTACTTGCTACATTCGTGTTTAGATACCGACCACTGGGTGCGCTTTTTTTGCTTCAAAAAAATCAACACCTTACCCAGCCTTTCTTAGACGTTCTCCGTGCATGTGGTATCGTGCATAGCCAGCCTACTCTACCTAGCATGGAAGTCCCTCGAGGTGAATCATCTTTAACAGAAGGTCCGACTACAGGAATGCCTCAAGCAGAGGTGCAAGAAGCAGAAGTGGAAGCGGGCCAAGAAGACCCTGACGACATATATTTTCCAGAGGCTCTCCACCCCCTTGAGAACTCCACTGTCTCGAGTAGCATCACATCTCCACTGGACCTTGAAAACCTGGTGGAGGTCAAGCCAAAACAGGAGGAAGGCAAGCCTGATGTAAGTGAGGATGACGATGACGAGGTGACCAAAACTCTAATGGTGTGTTCTCTTTCTGCTAAGATGCCGTAATTTGGGTGTTGATTGTAGGTATGCAATCCATGCTCTAGGCTGAAGTCGAAAGGAGAAGAAACGAGAAACGCAAAGCAAAGGAAGCCGCCGCTGGCCAAAGGAAAAGGATAAAACGAGAGGTCCTTACATTCTTCAAGCCAGGAGAAGTTCCTAAAGTCATTGATTTGACATAATTTGGTTCATTTTGGCGGTCGTACAATGTACTTGGTGGTCATCCGAACACTAAAAGCACTTCGTGGAGAGTCCGGTATTAGTCCCACATCCAGCAAAATCACGACATATGATTCGGTCTTTTGCATCTTTGTTCGTGTTTCAATTCATTAGTGGTAACGTTGCAGTCTCTCGTCGCCTTGCTTCCACTTTGAATATCGATTGATTAAAAGCGTTATTTCAAGCGTTCTTCGAACGAACAAAGTTTGACTCTCCTAATTCTGATGGGTTCATGGATTCACCGAGGCTAAGGTAACACCGCATTTTGCAAGGGCGAGTATAACTACTTTTCGGCAGATTAGAGTATATCAACGGAATAGTTTGCCAATCGTCGGGTATCCGCACTTGCAGGTATACATATCCTAGTCCAGGAGAGTTTTGATTGAGTTGGGAGTGCTAGATGGTGCTTATGTGCCCTTGGTAAACATTGATCACAAGGTGAAAATTCCTCCAGCCCAACCCAGACTTTCAACTAACTTGTTTGAAGAATTGCTCTCTGGCTTACAGTATCAGAATTATCTTGAACGTCGACGGGGCGAGCTGAACAATTGCAATTTACCCGCTTCTCAACTGCCCATTCGAAGTTCTTTGTAGGAATCATTGACCAGACTAGTCTTTATAATCCATTAGGATTAGTTCTGGAATCATATCCGTCACCTTTCCTTTCGACCGGCGCCGCGGATGGTTGTCAAGCTCGCTTAAGCCTTGTCCTGGCGCCTGAGGTTGAACGTTGAGGAGCTAATCATGCGTTCACGTACCCGATTCTATTCAAATTGGTTTATACAGCAGGCTACAACGAATGCGTCGAACAAGTTCCGGTGGTTGTAAAAATGTGAGAGGCGCCAAAGCTAGATGAGGCTGAGCGCCAATCATCGTCAGCACGTGACGATGAAGTCAACGGTAAGCCGCTTGACTAAACCTTCTTATTTATCAACTCATACTTTCCCCGCACTTGAAAATGTCTGCACGCAGAGTCGGATCTTGGTATGGAGGAACATATATGAGAAGTTATCGAAAGCGGCGACGTTTCTAAGCTCCAGTACGACGTCTAATATTATCGTCGGGATCCGTGAAAACTTGAATATATTACGGGAACCCACTCCAGCTATTTGAATGTCAGTCAGTGCGCTCTCGACGGGCGGCATACGCTGATGGAGATTTCTGCACAGCCCACCGGAACATTGAAATCTACTCACAACCTTACTCGCTGCTCCAATCGCCTTCGGAGTTCGACTGTCAGTGGCAATCCTTTAGGAATAGGGTCTTGGGGAGAATTTTATTATATGTACTGACGTGCATTATACCCACATGTCACCACTCCCTTGCCGGATCTTATGTTCTGCCCGAGTTCCGCCCTTTACCCTTTCTGAAGGGATTTCAATTAATTTCCCAGCGTTCCTCCGCCTTTCCATTGCTTATTTATTCTAGGCTCAAAGCGAAATTTCCCAATCCCGTTAACGCTTCGAACTTGGCCGTGGGCACTCTCCAAATGCCTGAAAAAACCCGCTTGGAGTATAAGAAGTTTGCAGCTTGGATCGAGGTGGACGGAAAAGAACTCACTTGTTATGCCCCGGACCTGAATAAAAAGGAGAAACACATCAGCTGTTGGATTGCGTCAGAGGAGGGCAAGGTGGGCTGTCATTGTTGTTCTATCGGTCGCGCTCGTCTTATATCCCCTGCGTTGGCAGAATTTCACAATCAAAGTAAGGAAAGGAAAAACTAAAGCGGATTGCCGGATTTCTGCACATGTGGATGGAAAGCAAATTGGAAGGAATCATTGCGAGAGGAAGAAAATCTGTTGGATCCGTTATGATTCCCTTAGAACCTCGAGTACGATCCAACGGTTAATTATGTTTGCCCCTTTACAAACCACTGGTAAGTTGCGAAGTTTAATTGCGAGTTATTTGAACATCTTAGACGCACATACATCCCAGATGAAGACAACGCCGACTCGGCAGTCTTTCTGTCGGAATCTGCCAAAGAGCTTGGCAAGATATCTCTGAAGATCCACCGCATAACGGGTCTTAATACTGTGCAGTGTACCCGCAAGAAAACCGAGTCCGAATGTGTTCCAGTGCCACTGAAGGTACCCGAAAGCTCGACGAAGGCAGCCGACATGCCTCACCAGGTCGCGTCAGTCAACTTTATCCTTGCTATTTTTCTTCTCGGCTGAAATTTGGGCCTAGCTTTGGGGAACAAAGAAATAAAAACACCTCTGAATTTCGTGCAACTTGCGATGTTCACGAATTACTTGCTACATTTGTGTTTAGATATCGACCATTGGGTGCGCTTCTTTTGACTTCGAAAAAATTAACACCTTACCCAGCCGTTCTTAGGAGTTCTCCGCTCATGTGGTATCGTGCGTGGCGAGCCTGCTCTACCCAACATAGTGGTTCTTCGAGGAGAATCGTCTTTAACAGGAGGCCTGAGCACAGGAATTGCTCAAATCGAGGTCCCAGTACGCCCAGAAGACCCCGATGACATGCATCCTCCTGAGGCTCTCCAACCCCTTGAGAATTCTACTGTCCCGAGCAGCGTCGTATCTCCACCGGACCTCGAAAACCAGGCAGAGGTACCGCCAAAACAGGAGGAAGACAAACCTGATATAAGTGACGACGACGATGATGAGGTGACCAAAGTTTTGATGGTGTGCCTCGTTTTCGCTGCGTTGTCGTAATTTGGGTGCTGACTGTTTGCATACAATTCACTTTCTAGGCTGAAGTTGAAAAGAGGAGAAACGAAAAACGCAAAGCGAAGGAAGCCGCTGGCGCTGAAAGGAAAAGGATAAAACAAGAGGCGGGGGTTCTCACGTTCTTCAAGCCAGGAGAAATTCCCGAAGTCATTGATTTGACATAATTTGGTTCACGTTTTGCGGGCGTACAAAGGATATGGAGCCATCCGACTAATATAAGCACCTTGCGGAGAGTCTTGGGGGAGTTGTAGATGGCATTGGTGTCGTTATGGCAAAGATTATGGATTATGCAGTTTGGGTAAAGCAACGTAAAGAGAATATTAATTCGGTCCTCAGCTGCAATTGTAAAATATTTTTTCAGTTATTTCACTACCTCTTAAGCTTTCTCCAATACCGCAGTGTATACCCGCGAGGTGAACATGCTGTCAGATGCATTCCACTCACGAGATAAGAAAGCGCCCAGGAGATGACTTTTCTCGGCCAAGAACCAGTATTCCGAGTCGAGATTTGTAACGCGCAACTTGTAGTATGCGTTGAAGTTGCCGTCAGTGTATTCCGAACTTGGTGTTGAAGGCCGATGCTTCGCACGGCAAAACTCGTCCCCAGTCGGATCAGATTCTTGGGTCCCCATATTATGGTGAACTGTGATATTTATTAATATCAGTCGTCAGTGCAGAACCTATCTGGCGGGCCGCTCGTCGCCAACCTCCGGTTGGCTCCTCGTGGCCCGTTATCTCATTCCTAGGATTCTTCTAAGTACAGTTACTTGTTTTGTAGGCCATTGCATAGCATGGCATATCCGAGTCCTTTTTTCTCTTACTCCAACGTGTTTCATCTAAGAAAAGTATTTTATAAGATGTTTAACTAGTGTACTACTATACTCAAATAACGGCAGATCCGGACTGCTGCTGCCTCCAATGTCAGGCCCCAGCTGCGATGCGCTGTGCGCAGCTCGAGTCTCGACAGTCGACGCGTTGGAGCTGCATCGCCTGTGAAGCTGCGCGGTGGCTGTGACCTAAGCAAGGTGCCAGATAACGAGGAACTAAGTGGAGGAAGCAATGGGCAGCGGCGTGGCATAACCTGCATCGGTCTCGGAAGCGGTAGTGGTGGCATCGGCCAGAGATGGCAGTAGTAGGGCCGCGCTGTCATCCACATTGAGGTGAGGAGCGGCGGTGTGGCTATATCGGCCTCATCGACGACGTGGGGAGGCGTCGACCATATTTGTTTAAGGTGGAAGAGGCGGTGGGAAGTAGCAGCCAACAGAGGGGGATGTCGCGCACATTAAGCCATTGACTAAGCAGATGCGGACCTACGTTGACGCAGGTCTGGGAAGTAGCGCGACAAAGTACGTAGATAGAGGCGACGCGGGAGGTTGTAATCGTGACCGTTATGGAGATAATGGCGGTTGAACGAGTTAGTAGACGGGGTGATTAGGGCAGCGCAGGATATCGCCAATGTTGCAGACGAGGTCAACAGGCAAGAGGTTGATCGGGGATGCAACCGTCAGAAAGGAGAGGTTGAAAGATAGCGAGAACATCGTACTTTTTAGCGAATCGGCTGACAGTCTCCCTTACTGCTGCTGTGTCTACGTTTATGCCTTTGTCTCAGAGAAGCGGGAGAAGTGCTGATGTTCGCCAACAGGCAAGGGGTAGTGTTGACAGTGCGAAAGTGGGTGACAACAGCCCCACATCGAGGAAGTGGACATGGTGAAACATGTCGACGCGCAGGCACCGTAGAAGAGGCAGAGAAGTGGAGTGGCGTGGACTCAGACCAACGAAGTGGATGGAGTGAGCTCGGGGGTGATTGGTCATGTCATCTGCGTCGAGGTTCGAGATAGAGGCGACATGTCAGCATAGCCTCTGTGCACGAGAACGATGTCGACGAGGGGGGCCGGCGTTGATCACAGCCATGGCGAATGCGGGTTCTTCGCCAACGTCGGAACACCTAGCGCGAGTCTGCACGCGACGGACGTCACAAAACCGCGGGGTGTCATAGGGTGCCGACTCACTGACTGGCACTGAGATATGGCGAAAAAAAATGTGGGTTATAAGCTGCACAGCGGGGTTCGTTTTCGCGACGCACCTTGTGTGTTCCCAGTGTCCACTCACCCAATGCCCTTCGTCAACCTTGATTTCTGGCCCCACATCCTCATTGGTGGGGAGGGGCACTCGGAGCGGTGCTGGACGTCATCTCGGCCATGTAGATGGGACGGTGGGACGGTGGCGGAAGGTGAACGTTGAACGTTGAAGCTTGAAGTTGTTACCGACGGTAACGGAAATAGAAGCGGGGCTAAAAATAGGTCGCGGGGTTTGCCGGCTAAATGAGCGTAACAAGGCCAAAAATTGGCTGGGTCCAGAGAATAAAAGAACGAGCCCTATAAATAGGACTCGTAACAGACATTTCACTAAGCAAAGTGACTATTTTTTGAGGTTCTATTTTACTACAAGCGCATTCGCACGCTTCGCGTGCTCATTTGGCTTTAGCTTAATTCCTACCAACAGTTTGAATTTAAAAAGACTGAAATTCGCTTAATTGAGAGTTACAGATTTGTTAAATATTTAAGAAAGGGAAACTACAGACTACGGAATAAACCTACAGTGAAAATCATTCTTGCAGAGGCGGAATCATTCTCGAGACACAGCTACTACCTGTGCCTATGTTTGGTAAGACAAAACGGTGCACTTCTAAAAAATGCGAACAGCACACCATTTCTGTTTCTGTAAAGTCGGCGCACTTCGCGCGGCCCCCTCTGTCCTGAATGACCTCCGGCTAGATAAATAAAACTTTTGCATGCACTTGTGGCCCTAGCTTAATCCCTATCAGCAGTTTGAATCTAAAAAGACTGAAATATGAGAGTTACAAATTTGTTACATATTTAAGCAAGAGAAACTACTGACTTGGGAATAAACCTATGCTGAAAATGATTTTGCAGAGGCGGAATCGTTCTCGGGACAGCTGAAACCTAATGCCTAAGTTGGTAAGACAAAAAGTGACGGAGTCTGCCTGCAAAAGGGGAGTTACCATTCAAAAGTGTGACGTGCCGAAAAAGTAAACAGGTGGAGCACCCCCAACAAAAGAGAGAAGCGCGCTGGCAAGAAAAGGTCAAAAGTGATAGCTGGAAGGGTCCGAGAAAGAGAAAATAGAGCGCTCTACATAGAGACACAACAGCGGGGAACGGGACCGGCAGCGGGATCGCGCCCAAGATGGGCTGAGCCAGGCCTGAGAAAGTCCTTGGCATCTAGCTACTTTCGTTCTTAGGATTCAAGAACAGTGGAATTGATTCCAAAGATAAAATTTTTAAAATGCCGTTTCCGTGCGTGTTGGATGAGCGCTACATGTCTAGCGCTCAAGCACCGGATTTACTCAGTGTTGGACCTAAGGGTTAAACGTTAATAACGTTTAAGGGTTAATAACATGTTAAGGTTAAGGGTTAAAATCAGTGTTGAAATAAACTTAGCAGGAGCGGAGAATGGACCTTGAGGAATGAGGAAAAAGCCAGGTATATTACGTTTGACCTAGGGAGCTCGTAGGCAAACGGATGAGAAAAGGAAAGAGCATACAAGCTATGATTAAAGGTGTGATTATGTAAGACTACCAAAAGCGTAACTAGCTTGCCAAATTCCAACACTCCTCCTCAAGCTATGAAGCATAACAACAAAATATAAAGATATAAAACTAAAGAGAGGAAGTAGAATAAAGAAATTAATTACCAGACCAGACTCCATCTGAGTCATTGGCATCTTCGTCTTCTTCATGAGTGACAAAAGCAGATTCGGGTTCGTCGTCATCATCGACTACATTGGCATTTGCGATGGCGTCCGAGTCGCGAGTGGGGCAGACTGCACGAACGTGTCCAACTCCTCCGCATTTGTGGCAGATAATCTTCGACATGTCATTTGAAGGGGCAAACTTGGATGACTTTCCTTGCCGTCAATGGGGTCCATGGTGTGTGACAGCCATAGCCTCGTCGGTAGTGTCTGGATCGGAAGGCATAGTTGGTGCGATGACATTACGGAGGCGACCTTCTTCATTCATAAGACGGGTTACAACGTCCTCGAAGGTGAGAGAGGCGATGGGGGTACCGGTGATGCTGACAATAACAGGTTGGTAGATGGGAGGAAGGCCATTCAAAAGAACACTGATCCTGTCAAAATCGGAAACGATAGAGGGCCTGGTGGTAGAAAAAGAAGCAGGGAAAATGGTGGAAATGGATGAGTCATCCTCTTCAGCCTTGTAACATTCCTCCAAGCAATAAGCAGCATGGCGAATACTGGCAACGTAGGAAGCAATGGTGGATCCGGGGGGCATAGAGAATTTAAGGAAATCCATACGCATTGTGAGCAAAACTCCCAAACCACGTGCACGGTGAATTCGGGCAAGATTCTTCCAAATAACGGCTGGGTCCTCCTCGTTCCTGACATGGGGAAGCTGGGAAGTTTCCATTCCTAGAATAATTCTGGAACGGGCAGAGCGCTGCTTCTCCACAAAGGTCTTGACACCTTTGGAGTTTGGTCCGGTGGTTGGCATGATGTCCCGGCCACTAACAACACCAAAGAGTCCTTTCTCCTCCAGAAAGGCTTCCATCAATATCTTCCAATCATCGTAGTTGGTCTCGTTGAGCTTGTCGAAGGGCAGTGAAGGCATGATCAATATGATCAGATAAGAGATAATGACTTTGATAAGGGTTTGTTTCCAGTGTGCCTCAGCAGTGACTGTGAGCTCGCAGGCTATTCCGGTGTACTGACGTAGTAGTGACCGTGGGCGCAATCCGGTGTGCGACAGGCAGTGACCGTGAAGATTCCGGTGTGTCAAAGACAGAGGCCGTGAAAGGAGGTGCCAATTTGTGTCTGGTGACAGATGCTGTGATCCTGCAACAGGAGATCCGTTTGTGTTGAAATAAACTTAGCAGGAGCAGAGAATGGACCTTGAGGAATGAGGAAAAAGCCAGGTATATTACGTTTGACCTAGGGAGCTCGTAGGCAAACGGATGAGAAAAGGAAAGAGCATACAAGCTACGATTAAAGGTGTGATTATGTAAGACTACCAAAAGCGTAACTAGCTTGCCAAATTCCAACAATCAGCTGAATGCGATTTGAAGCCTTAATTAAGCCTTAAGATATATGACGCAATGAGGCGGCTGCTGACCACGCGCCGTTTTGAACTTGGTGCGCTTGTGGTTCACCATCTCTCGTCTATTTTGCTTCCGTTATAACTACCTTGCATTTCCTCCATTTTAATCTTAGATGTACAGTCTATACCTTGTGATATGAGCGCTCAGCGGCATGTATTCCCCATGAATACAGTTTCAACTATTTTGTGTCAGGTTATCCAACTCCCGAGTCCTTCTGCTTGCTCCAAACTTGAACATCGTCGGGCTAGTTGGTTACGTTCTTTCAAACAGCGATGCCACCAGCAAAAAGCCCTCTCTGGGATCACTTCTTAATTGGCAAGAAACAGAACACATCTCATGCCCGAGCTCACTGTTTGGGTTGCATTGAAAAGGCACGTCCCATGGGGGCCGCAATTGAGCTTGATAACGAAGGGAAGCCAATATTGTTGAGTTTATTAACCCAGTCATGGGTGCGCGACGGACCGCCGACGGTAAGTCAGTGCCACGCGCACAAAAACTTTAATGGATCACTCACTGGGATGCTGATGTGCATTTGACAGCTTGCGATTCGGGCGTTGGCAGTGTCCTTGGGGTGAAAGACTCGATGGTGGCACATATTCTTGGGAAATCTGGCAATAATCCCTGCCCTAATGCATCAGCCGAGGCTCGAAAGGCGGCAAAGAAAATCAAGAACGGCGACAAGAAGAGGCCCCGGGAGGGTTCCGATAAGGATGGCGATGAAGCAACTCAAGCGAGCGAAGGGGAACCTGCGAGGAAGAGTCAAAAACTACACACCAAGGTCCAGAAATCATTTACGCAGTCACACCTGAAGGTCTTTCGAGGAATCGACATCCCATTCACTGCCGACCAGAAGAAGATTGTCGAGGAGCAGTTTCTTCGTGCAACGATCTCGGCAAACCTACCCTTCCAATGGGCGGAGGATCCAGAGGTCATTGCGCTATTCCTGCTTTTCCGGTCCACAGCTGCCGATGTCATGCCTTCGCAAAAACAAATATCAGGTCCACTCCTCAACAATGCAGATGCGTCACTCACGAAGCGGTTGAAGACTTTTTTGAAGGGCCAATATGCGGTGATGGCATCAGATGGATGGAAAAATGGGTCTCGGGATTCAATCAATGGTGTAAATCTATCGGTTGAAGGCAAGGTAAGGCTTGTTTTCAATGGCTTAACAGTGGTACTCACTCAAAACTATTTTTTCTCAAGACATATCTTATCGATCTGATCCTCGCAACAGCACACAAAAAGGACGGCGAGTCGATGTGTAAAGCATTTGGAGGAATGATTGATAAAGCGGAGGAAGATTATGGGGTACTCATCGTAGCCTTTTGCTGCGACAACAATGGTGGTAGTCAGCGTGGAAGAAAGGATCTTGTGTTGAAACGACCGTGGTTGTTTGGTCCACCATGCTGTGCCCATCAGGTAAGTACATCCCCGGCGCAATCCTAACTCATAATGATATTTTATTCTTTAGTTTCAATTAATTCTCGGCGAGTATTTTATAGAGGATAAGGAAGCTGCAAAAACTGCTGAGGAAGCAACCGATCTTATTGGCTGGGTCCTCAACCACTCACGCGTACGATCGATATTCAACGAGGCTCAACAAGAGATTCTGCCAGGGACGGTCCTAGCTTTCCTTGCCGCAAACATGACATGTTGGACAACTCACTTCACTGCATTTTACCGGTTATTCAACCTAAAGGATTCTATGCGACGCACTGTAATATCAAGCCGGGAAGAGATCATCTCTGCACAGGTCAGTGCTGAAAAGAACCACTTGAAGAGAGCAAAGCTTGAGGAAGACGCCGTTACACATTGCAAACTTATTGATGACGGAGGATTTTGGCGACGTATCCACACTGTGCTTGACGATATTGAACCTATTTGTCTGGGGATTAACATGAACCAGGCAGATGCTATGCGTCCTGACCAGGCACTTTTGACGTTTGCAGGGATATTTTTACACTTCCAGAAACATCCAAAGCCGTCTGTTGCGGCCGGCATGAAGAAGCGCATTGAGAAGCGCTGGAAAGCTCTTGATCAACCAATGTTTGTGTTAGCACTCATCCTCAATCCCTTCGAAGGGCTTTCGCGCTTTGGTGATAAAGCATCCATCAGCGTGTTTACTGTCAATACAATTCTATTGGAGGTAAGAGCTATTAGTCTGACTACATACAATTTGATTATTGAGACCCTTTGTTAGACATATCGCCGCGTTCGTTCGCGACCACCCAAAACCCCTCGGTCTGAAGTAGCCCAGCGAGAATACGACGAGGCGCAACTAGCAAAGGAAAAGGCAGTGTCTGAGTCGTTCCTCAGCTACCTTAGCTCAAAAGGACCTTTTGAGGACTGGGAACGAAACAAAGCCAGTTTCCTTAGAGTGCATGTACGTCAGCTTTTAAAAATATTCCATGGCAAAGTAAACTTACCTGTTATAGGGCGATAATCCTGTCACCGTATGGAAAAACTTCCTCACGACGCCGTCCACCGCTGAACTTGCAGACTTCGCAATTTTGCTGCTCAGCATGTCCGTAAATCAAGCTGGCTTGGAAAGAAACTTTTCCGACCTGAAAATAAAGCAATCGCGATTGCGAAACCGTTTGAAGTTAGACCGACTCGAGAAAATGGCAAAGGTGAGTAGCAATCAAACTTACGTTGCAATATCTTATAATCTCTCCATACTAGGTCGGCGCGGACATTCGTGCTTTGCAACAAGATGCTGGGTATATTCAGGAACAGGCAAAGCGACAAAATCACGATGATTCAAAGGTTGGTGGACTTCTGGCAGTGCCTCGACACGATGATTTTCTGGAAGCCGAGGAAGATTTGAGCGAGGTTGAGGGCGAGCTGTCGGCACCTCGGTCTGCATTGGTGAAGACTCGAGAAGGGTGGAGGAACGAGATGAAGAAGTGGATCCGTGAGGAACGAGAGCAAAGCGACGATGACAGCGATGATGAGGAGCTCCCAAATGTCGTTTATGGTCGCCAGCGCTCAAAGTTCCTGCCGCGCTCCCTTGAGCTTCTGTTCGCAGGCCGAAAGGAAACTGATATCGACGAGCAGTTGAGGCGATTGCGACGGCACCAAGTCTGTACAGAGGAAGGGCGGTTGATGGAATTATTGGCAGACGAAGAGGCAGATGAAGCCAGGATACCGGATGACGGGGAGCTGGAAGGATCCGGTGACGATTTCGATGGTTTATAATCACAGTCCTTTCTCGGCCAAAACCTTAATAAACCCTTAAAATCGAAGCCTTAATTAAGGGTTATTTAAGACTTAAGGCTTAACAACAAAATTTGGGGTTAATAACCCCTTAAGATCCAACACTGGATTTACTGACTCCACATGATAGAGGCTATATCGCTTATTTCACATTCCGTGCCAGACACACCGAAGGCTGCCTTACCGGAGGCGTTTTTGAAAATGCCCCTACTAAGCCTATGACCATTTTTTTTTCATTTCCCCCATGTGTTACCCTCCATTGTTTGTTGATATCTCTTATTACTTACCCCATCCAAAGTTTGCTTCCCCCCCAACTTCTCGTCATTCTAATCTCTTGTCTCCCCGGTGTACCATATTCAAATCCAACCCAATCCCACTGTAATTTATTTTACAGAGTCAAGACAGCCGTTTCAACCAGAGAAAAATCCCCAGTTATTTTAAAGTTCATTATTTCCTCATTTACTTTCACTTATCTCCTGTTCATTACTTATATTTGCGACAATGCACAAAGGTGCTTGTGGCTGTACGCTTCGGGCACGCAGATTGCTTATTTAATAACATTTCAACCAATTTCAACTCTGTTGCCTTTGCCACCACCGTGACCACCCCCAACTGTGCCGTGCCAGTGGCCACTCGTCACCAACCTCCGGTTGGCTCCTCGCGGCCCGTTGCGGTAAAAGAACGACGCACATTGAATCATAAGCAAAATTCGTGGAACGTAAGCGACCTTAGGCAAACCTTAGGTCAAATGAGCAACAAACATAAGCAACATTAGGTAATGATAGGGAGATCGTCAGCTACATTACCAGAAAGGACCCTGAAATTCGAATAATCCCCTAAGTTTTGCCTTGAAAAGGTAGGAGGACCCTGAAATCATTACCATCTTAGGGCACTTAATATCCACGCCACCAAATCCTCGTATTCTAAAATAACGACTTCCCCTAAAGGGGACTCGTAATATAAAAATTTCCCATGCTCACAGTCGTCCGATGATGCACTCTTAGTCTTTCAGTGTTTTACTCCTTCCTCGTACCATCACCATCCGTTAGTTTCCTTTGAAAGCCAAGGTGGAACGCTATCCGAAAATTTGGACTTTGACGATTTTATACTCTATGTTTTTCTTTCTGAACATAAATCCCACGCACGCTCAAGCTCCCAAGAGATCTTCAGGCTACGGTGGCTGCGTAGTAGTCGTTCTACCACCACCTCGAATGACGTCGATGGTCAGACCGGCTCTGGCCCGCTCCTTCGTGACATCGCATTCGTCCTGTTCCGTGGACACCAGTCGTCATGATATCGAACAAGGAAGCTGAAGAAATTGACATGGTAAGCAATTATTTCAGTTAGGATACAAACATATCACTAACATCGCCTACAACTTCATAGTTTATAGGGCTGGCACGTCCTCCTTCGCCCGAACCTCCAACGTTGGTCGCGTAGCCAACGCCCGCCTCCTACCTCTCTTACTCCTCGAGCCAGAACTTACAACCCACATCTGCACTCGTGTCTTTCGCACCTGCGTATGCTGAGGCTGTTGCAAGGTGGGCATCAGCACCTTAAGCAACCAAAAAGACTAAGGACGAATGGGTACGTGCACCACTTTTATCAAGAGTTAGGAAGGCGATGCTTAACGATGAATCTTAAATAGACCACCACAAAAAAATCCAATTTATTGCTTTTACAAAATGTTGACCAGACAAGACCTTGGGTAAGGCCTGTGAGGCCTGGGGGAGTTTTTCATTGGCAGCGAGTCTCATTGCGTTCAATATCATTGCGTTTTCCAGTACATCCATACTTGGTCATTTTCTTGGGAATCCGAAACTGCAATGCAAGCTTCTATTATTTCTAGCCACGAGGACCCTTTCGTAGATTGGTTGACTACGTCCTCAGCCCGTTCGTCTTGGTACATAGTTTACTTGTTGCACTTGTTGCACGATAATCCGGAGACTTCAAAAACGAAGAAAACAATGCGTGTGAACAATCCACCATCTCAGCCTCGCCGCTAAATTCAATGAGCTGATCCCTGTTCAACATGTCAACGAACGTACAAGTTTATCGAAATCCTGCACTGGGACACACCACCTCTGGGAGTCGGATTCTCTCCGCCTATGCATCTAGTCAGATCAAGGCGCCACTGGGCAGATACGGTGTGAGGGCACAGGTGATTGTTGTTCCCCTCCTTCTGTACTCTCCAAGATGCAGAAACACATCCAGCATGCCATAGACGGCCTGGATCATCATCGGGCAGCAGAGAGGCACATGGGGAGGCAACGTATAGCTGTTGCTCAATCCCAACACATGGTATCAATGGCACAGCAGTGCGCTTCTGTCCGGCAAGACCAGGAAACCGACTTGTTGCTGGATCTAAGACACTGCGGAGACAAGCATACTCCCCAAAATGGGTTCAAAATCGTTCGAGCAGCAAGGAATACTCTTGTGGCTGAGGCGGAGCTGGCAATGACGAAGTTCAAGGAGTGTCAGCACACGTTGGTTCTGCGCGAGGCAGAACTTAAGGAAGCTCGAACCTACGTTGCAGATGCAGATCATCAAATCAAGGGGGTGGCGGAATGTGGAAAATGTACCAACACTCACTAAATTTTTTTCAGGCTGGCGGGTGACCCCCCCCCCTCCCCCTCCCCCCAAAAAAGGTATGTTTTCCGTGAATATATGTTTTTTTCTGATGTTTTCCAGAAAAAAGTTGGTTCCTTCTGTGGTTTTGGTCGCTCAAGTGATAAATCCTGGGCAACATCCTCCATTCCTTCCCATTAAAAACATCCCGTGCCATTGCAAGTTGAAGCTGTTTATTTTTTTCCCCTTTCCGCTCATCATTGACATAGTTGAAGGTCGTATTAAATATTTTACCGACATCCTTTTTGCTCTTTCTGACTCTTAAACCCTCTTTTCGTGCCAATCCCATCTTCTGGCGAAGCAGCGAGCCCCAAGCAACTAATTTTACGACAAGAATTGAGAGGGTCACTATTATTTTTCGGCCTGCGGCCGGACCCCCCCCCCTCCCACCCTATGTTCGGGATCCACGTTCCGCCACCCCCTTGCATCAAATAGGCAATTTCCTCAATGTCTTCGACCATAGTGAGCTGCCTTTTAAAGCTGCCCAATATACTCCCATGCCGGAATATGTTTTCTCGTTATACCAATCACAACTGGCCACATATCTCTCAACCGACGGGCCTGCCAGCAGGTTCGATTTGCCTACTCCGAGGATGTCGTCAAGTGGTGTCATATCTCCTCCGAACCTCGGAAACCAGGCAGAGGTAACGCCAACACAGGAGGAAGACCAGCCTGATATAAGTGACGACGATGACGAGGTGACCAAAGCTTTAGTGGTGTGTTTCCTCTCTGCTAAGTTGTCGCAATTTGGGTGCTAAAAGTAGGTATACAATTCACCTTCTAGGCTGAGGTCGAAAGAAGAAGAAAGGGGAAACGCAAAGCGAAGGAAGATGCCGGCGCCGAAAGGA
This sequence comes from Galerina marginata, assembly GCA_023014335.1. NCBI lineage: Eukaryota > Fungi > Basidiomycota > Agaricomycetes > Agaricales > Galerinaceae > Galerina > Galerina marginata. The sequence continues at coordinate 3,736,148 of JAECYW010000004.1, forward strand.
AAAGGATAAAACAAGATCCAGGCGGAAGTTCCAGGAGAAGTTCCTGAAGTCATTGATTTGATATAAAGCGGTTCTCATTTAGCGGTTGTACAAAGGACTTGGGGTCATTCGAGCAATATGAAGCATAAAAGCACCTCGTGGAAGGGTCGGGGCGAAGTTTGTAGACGGCATCAAGATGGCATTGGTGTCGGTATGGATTATGGATTATGCAAAGCAGTGTAAAAGGGAGTTCTCATTCGTCCTAGTACTTAGAGAGCTAAAATTCGGTCCTCTGTAATTGTAATATTTTTTTTTCAGTTATTTCACAGCTTCTTAAGCTTTCTCTCCTAACCCAAAACCACAGTGTATACCTGCGACGTGAACATGCTGTCAGATGCATCTCACTTACGAGATAAGAAAGCGCCTAGGAGATGACTTTTCTGGACCAAGAACCAGTATTCGAGATTTGTAACGCGCAAGTAGTATGTGAAGTCACCGCCCAAAAATGTCAGGAATTATTCTGAGCCAAGCAGTCACACTGAGCGCGAGGCAGAGGCGCGTTAAGGTCATGTGCCGATCTGCCAGAAGCTTGAAACGAGGATACTACCTCAAGTGGTTCCAATAAAGAGAGATTTTCAGGCATGAGAACGTCGTGCAGAGCATAATCTTATAATTCAGATACGGAGCCCTGAAGACATTGAATATAACGATGGCTATTAGCAAGGAAAGGTCAGGCAGTTTCCTGGGGATGGGCGACCAACTTCAGCCTGGAGACTTGATCTGCTTCCATCCTCGCCAAGCCATCTGGGATACCTGCAAGGCCATTGGGTAAAACCTCGACTCTGTTGGGCTGGGAGAAAAAGCCTTCAGCCTTCGACAAGCCAAAAGCCAATTGATCATTGTTACCTTAATGCTGCCATTCTCGAGATATTTGGGAACTCTATTCTGATAGATGTCATCTATTATTTCGAGATTCTGAGGCAGTGTCGCCACCGCTATGGCACGGATTAAGGTCTTATTATCAGGGTTATTTGACGTTGCTGGGAGGTCGACTACCATTTCTCCTCCAGGTGCGAGGATGTGAAGGCCTTGTTGTTGGGTAGCCTCGAGAGAAACGCTATCGTAGATGTATTTAACGAGGCTGCCGTCGACGATCTTGCCGATTTCACTTGCGAGAGAAGCGGGCTCGAGATTGCGGTCTAATACGTGTGTCGCTCCGAGGGACTTGAGGGCATCGGTGTGTGAGAGAGATGCAGTGGTAAATATGGGCGAGAATCCAGACAATTTGACGAGCTGAATCGCTGATTGGCCGCACAGGGTGAGAAAGGCGATCTTGGCGATGAAATAAATCCTACACGCACCCATTTGCCCCACAGAAGTCGAGCCACCAAGAACAACAAAAGGTGTTCCGGCATAATTTCCTTCCTTGGATCCAGGAGGAGCGAGCCCAAATCCGTACGGTTTCTTGTTGTAAAGCCCAACGTAAGCTGTGGTGAACCCCAATGGTATAGTGGCCGCATCGTCATATGACACATGAGAAGGGATCTACAATAGGGATTTTAAAGACGAGGTTTACAACTGAAAATAATCGCGCTTTACCTTCGCCGTTACAGCTGCCAGCGTGATATGGTACTGCTGGAAGCCACCCCCAGTCACTGCCCACCGATCTTGAACGAGGCTGTATAAGTTGGAGTCAACTGGTAGGAGCGAATGCCATATGTCCAGGACTCACACTCGATCGCCTTTCTTGAAATTCGTTACTCCCTCACCGATATCTTCAACATCTCCCGCAATATCTATACCAAGAATGATGGGGAAATTTTTGAACTGGCCCACTTCCGCTCGTTTCTGTATCTTCCAATCCACTGGGTTCAGTGCCGTCGCTTGCACCTTGATTAGTAGTTCCCCAGCTTGAGCCTTGGGAACTGGTATCTCTGCAACGACGAAAGGACCAAGCAATTTTTCTATGACAAGAGCTTTCTGTGTGGAAGACATGGAAAGAAAGAGGTGTTGACCATCCTCGAGGGAACGATATAGATAGTATTTATGTGAAAATTATCACCGTATTACCGACCATAAACTGCTGAACACGACGAATACATGGGGCCGAAACAGAGGAGTCATTCTCCCTGTACCACACACCAAGGAGTGCCGAACGCGACGAATACATGGTGCCGAAACAGAGAGAGGTGGCATTCTCACCGTATCACCGACCAGAAATTGCCGAACAACAACGAATACATGGTGCCGAGACAGAGGCGTCACCCTCACTAAGCATTACGAAAGAAACTGGAATCCAAACTCTGTCGTTCGAGCTTCTATGTCACAGTATAGCCGTGAATAGTGGAGTCTTGAGCGATGCTGACGAATGTTATCCAAAGTGTACCAAGCCTGAAAGCCTTAGACCCGTTGAACTGTGACGCTAGCGGTATGTGCAGAGGCTGACAACGAAGAATGGACAGAACGTGAAAGAGCCAGGTAGAGGGAGACTCGGAGGTTCGAGTTACTGGCCGAATGATCCAAATTAGTGTGGTCGAAAAATAGCAAACACGACCACACAACGCGAACGCGTGTCAAGTCGGCGCAATTCGTGATTCCCAGTCCTGCTCGCGGTAGCGAAAAAAGTCCTGGCCTCGATACCAAAGCAGTGAGCAGGGAAATATAATATCCACCTATCCGAGTTTTGTTACCTATCTCCGACTCCCAAGGGCCTCACGCATCAGCAAGTTAGCATTTTACTTGTTCCCTTTTCAGCGCTTTTTAGCTTTTTTGGGCTTTGAGAAAAAGCGACAAGGGAAAAGGTCAAAAAGCTGGCAAATGACCGACCTACCCATTTGGGATACTCGCTTACATAACTAAACTACAGGAAGCGAAATCTACAGCGACGGTGAATGAAGTACGATGGTACGATATGCTGTTGGAAATTCAGCTGGGTATGTACTAGGTCAGGCGCAAAAGTGGGGTTCAAAACATGAGTGACGGAATGGTATCTCTAAATCATGGATCATACTGAGGGGGGCACTGCTGGGAGACCGTGCTTACACTGACCCAGGTCCCATAAGTCTAACATACGCCGCAATCTCCCTCAGCTGGATCCTAACCCTTCCGTCACCAATGAGCCGACCTCCTAACTGAGCTTTTAAGGAAGCAATGGCGATGATCGATTTTGTTCGTGGTTAAATGCGACCAGTAGTTGATATTGAGGGCTCGAAACAGAAGCTGTTGAACGAGCTTAAACATCTGATCAGCGCCGCATTCTGTCGTTTTCGCTGAGTTTAGGTGAGAAGGGAAGGCACTGAGCAGAGCGAGTGAAAGAATGACGAGGGAGTTCAACACGTCGAGGCAGGAGTCGCAGGACGGACACGTTTCCAAACACGTGACATTGTTGAAATCTATTTCCGGCAATTTCGAACGTGCTCCTTCTTCCCTTCTCACTCCCACCACCAAGGTCGCCGGACCAACTTCGCCTGCCTTGAATCGTCGTCGCCCTCCTGTCGCCCATCGTTTGTTGCTCACTATGTCTCTTCAGGTGGGTTGGATGGTGATTCGACCCTGACTTCGCTCTGACGACCCCTTACATCAAATCCGAACGGTCTGGCTCCTTACTTCGGATAAGATTGGTACGTATACAGTTTGACAACCTGTAGCCTGAATAGCCACTAACTGTAGAAAGTCCATGAAACTATGTAATTATGTGCCTACCCGTAATTAATGCCAAACGTAGTCAGTCCTGTATTACGGTATGTAACTTTCGTAGCTTTTTGACTTTTTTGTAGTTTGAGTGACCGAAAAAAGCAGTGCGCTTTTTCGGAAAGGGGACGCGGCTTTTTCAGCTTGTCGCTTTCGTCCCTTTTCGTCCCTTTTTTACCTTGTACAAGCGCAAAAAAGCTATTTGCTAAACTACCGATGCGATGGCCCACCGGACAAGAACGAGACAATCCAATTTGATTTGAGCCTGTTGTCAGGATCATGAAGACGCCGGGAAATGAATCAGATACAATTGTATTACGACCCGCAATACTTTAAATTTCCATGTCGTGCGGTCGTACAAAGGACTTGGGGGCATCCGAGCGATATGAAGGATAAAAGCACCACGTGGAGAGTCGGGGCGAAGTTTGTAGATAGCCTTGGTGTCGATTTGGCGTGATTATGGATCGGGCAGTTTGCGTCAAGCAACATTGCTTTGAGGACTAGAATTTTGTCCTCTGCAATCATCATAATTTTTCACCACCTCTCAAGCTTTCTTTCCGATACCGCAGGGTATGCTCGCGAGGTAATGAACATGCTGTGAGATGCATCCCGCTCACAAACAAGATAAGAAAGCTCGCTCAGGATACGACTCTTCTCGGCGAGGAACTATTATTCAAGATCTGTAATGTGCAAATAGTAAGAAGTCGCCGTCCAAAATGTCACTGATTATAAATTGCTTGCCAAGCAGTCACGTCGGGCGGGAGACAAAGACGCGTTAAGACCTTGAGGTCTTGCAATGTGCCGGATCATTAGAGCCTTGAAGCGAGGATAGTACCTCAAGTGGTTCCGACAACGAAGAGAAAATTTCAGGCTTGAGAACTTCGTGCCGAGCTTCCCAAGCCAACCAAAAATAATTCTGATATGGAACCCGACATTGGGTATCACAAATTCATAACGATTATTAGCAAAGAGAAGTCAGGCAGTTTCGTGGGGATGGGCGACCAACTTCAGCCTGGACACCTGATCCGCTTCCATCCTCGCCAAACCATCTGGGATACCTGCGAGGCCATTGGGTAAAACCTCGACTCTGTTGGGCTGGAAAGAAATAAGCTTTCAGCCTTGAGCAAGCCAAAAGCCTATCAAACATTATTACCTTAATGCTGCCATTCTCGAGATATGTGGAAATTCTGTTCTGATAGATGTCATCTATTATTTCGAGATTCTGAGGTAGCGTCGATATCGCTATGGCGCGGATCAAAGTCTTGTTATCAGGGTTATTGGACGTTGGTGCAAGGTCGACTACCATTTCACCCCCAGGTGCGAGGATGTGAAGGCCTTGTTGTTGGGTAACCTCGAGAGAAACGCTATCGTAGATGTATTTGATGAGGCTGATGTCGACGATCTTGCTGATTTCCTTTGCAAGAGAAGCGGGCTCGAGATTGCGGTCTAACACATGTGTCGCCCCGAGGGACTTGAGGGCATCGGTGTGCGAGAGTGATGCAGTGGTGAATATGGGCGAGAATCCCGACAGCTTGACGAGCTGAATGGCTAGTTTGTCGCATGGGGTGAGCAAGGCGTATCTTGGCTATGAAATAAATGGTTAACGCACCCATCTGTCCCACAGAACTCGAGCCACCAAGAACAACAAAAGGTGTTCCAGCATAGTTACCTTCCTTAGATCCAGGAGGAGCAAGGTTCAACCCGTACGGTTTCTTGTTGTAAAGCCCAACATAAGCTGTGGTGAACCCCAATGGTACGGTAGCCGCGTCGTCATACGACACATTAGAAGGGATCTACAGGGGGTATTTAATGAAGAAGTTTATAAATGAAAAAATTGCTGTTCACCTTTGCCGTTACACCTGCCGGCGAGATCTGGTACTGCTGGAAGCCACCCCCAGTAACCTCCCACCGGTCTTGAACAAGTCTAGATAACTATGGTTCAATTGGTAGGACCGAATGTCATATATCCAGGACTCACACTCGATCGCCCTTCTTGAAATTCGTTACTCCCTCGCCGATATCCTCAACATCTCCCGCGATATCTATACCAAGAATGAGGGGTAACTGTGTGAACTGGCCTACTTCCGTTCGTTTCTGTATCTTCCAATCCACTGGGTTCAGTGCCGTCGCTTGTACCTTGATCAGTAGTTCTCCAGCTTGAGGCTTGGGAACTGGTATCTCTGCAACAACGAAAGGTCCAAGCAACTCTTGTACGGCAAGGGCTTTCTGCGTGGAGGGCATGGAAAGAAAGGGGTGTTGACAATCTGGAGGGAACGATGCAAATAGTATTTATGTGAAATCTATCACCGTATCACCAACCACGAAATGCCAAACACCACGAATATGTAGTGCCGGAACAGAGGCGTCATTCTCACTAATCATGACGAAAGAGATTAGAATCCAAGCTCTCAGCTCTGTCAAACGAGCTTCTAAGTTCCATGAAAAGCTGTGAAGCGTGGGTTCTGGAGAGATGCTGACGAATGTTATCCAAAGTACGCCCTGGAAGCTTTAGTCATCTTGAACCACAACATTCGCAGCCTGGGCAGATATTGATGATGAGAGATGGACAGATGTGAAAGAGAGGCCAAATATATGTGGAGCAGGAGGTTTGGTTCACGATTCCAGTGTGTCAATCCTAAACACGACCACACAACGCGAACGCGTCTTTGAGCCTGAGTCACGGCAAGCTCACAGCCGCTGGTCATTAAGATGGTAACCTGAATCCTCAGTCCTGCTGGTGGCCAAAAGAGCGATGGCCTGAAACCTATTCGGACATTGAGCATGTTGTCAATGCGAACCATATTACGAGCAATAAAATTTTCCATGTCGAGAGAACTCCACAGACGGGAGCAGATAGAAGATCGTTTCAAGTCACTAGTCACTCGGGTAGTACACAATGCAGTATTCAATTTTCTTGCGGGTGTGCAACCAGTTTGAGCGCCGACACCTTGTTAGCCTCCATCCTCGCTAGGCCGTCTGGAATGCCAGCCAAACCATTCGGCAAAACTTCGACGTTGTTGGTCTAGTAGAACGAGATGAGTCGAGACATCTAGGCTCTGACATTGGGATGGAACTCACTTTGATGATCCCTTTTTCCAAGAATTCAGTTATTTTGTCGTGATAGAGCGTTTTGAGGAGTTCGGTATTGTGTGGAAGGCTTGCAACACCAACAATGTAATTGACCATCTTATCTTCAGGTACTTTCACCGAAGCCGCACCGACGAGTACCATTTTGCCACCGGATGAGAGAATATCTACACCGACTTGTTGAGTGCTCTCAGAAGCGACGGTGTCGAAGATTAACTTGATCGGTTTTCCCTCGGTTAACTTGTTGACCTCTGCAACAAGAGACTCTGCGGGGAGATTGCGATCAAGGATGTGTGTCGCCCCAAGGGGTTTTAGGACATCCGCGTGTTTGCCTGACGCAGTGGTTAATATAGGTGAAAAGCCCGAGAATTTCGCAAATTGGAGGACTATGTACAAGGTCAATGAACACGAAGTTAAGGAACGATAAATGATGGTCAACGCACCTAACTGTCCGACAGTACTAGCACCTCCGAAGACAAGGATAGGATTTCCGGCGTATTGACCTTGAGTCGCTTCGGAGATAGGAGGAGCGATCCCGAGTCCATGCGGACTCGCATTGTACATTCCAACATAGGCAGCGCTGAGAGCGACTGGCAGAGTGGAAATTTGATCGTAAGAGAACCCAGGGGGGATCTACAACACGAGAAGATCACGACAGTGAAAGCAAGCCAGACGATGCCCACAACGCACCCTGGCCACGAAAGCCGCCGCAGAGAGCGTATATTGCTGGAAGCTAGCCCGATCGTTTTTGAATTGCCCCTGACAGAAACTATCTAAAGATATCAGCGATCGCCATCGAAGGAATCGATACCGATAGACTCACACTCGATCTCCTTTTTTAAATTCCTTTACTTCCTCGCCGACTTCTTCGATGTCTCCAGCGACAGCCGTTCCAAGAATGGCTGGGAAGTCCTTCAAGAAACCTGCGTATTTCGGTGCCTTCCATATCTTCCAGTCTACGGGGTTCAACGATGTTGCTTGGATTTTGATTAGGACATCCCCAGGGCCAGGTTTGTGAACTGCGGTTTCTCTGATAACGAGATCACCGGCCTTCTTTTCGAGGAAGAGAGCTTTCTGGGTCGAGGGCATAGCTGAAGTCGGTGGGGGAAATTAGGTTTATCGATAACTATGTTCCAGTCATGGGCGCCGCACTGAGACTATAAATAAGTAGCAGCAATGACGTAGCTCTCTGAAGAAATCGTTCTTTCAATATTTGGTGATAAATGAATCCGTCTCAGAAAAGACTTACGAAGATGGATGACCATCGGCGGACTGTGGAAGGGCAATGTTGATTAGGTGGTGGAAATCATCACCCCATCGGGAGAATTTCGGCCAACACCTATGCTGACTTTCGACATTAAAAATCACCATTTGGAATATCTTTCCGATCATAAAAGGCAAGCTTCTTTTATTCGCCATAGCAAAATACAATTTGAACAGCTTCGCATCAAAATCAAACAGTGTCTTGAGGATGAACGACAAGCTTCAGTCCAGAGACCTCGCCCTTCTCCAGGCTAACCAAACCATCGGGTATACCACGAAGGCCTCCCGGTAGAACTTTCACATTGTTCGGCTGGAAAGAACACGCCGTGGTAAATATTGGAACTGCAAGAAGAAGATGAAGCTCACTTTAATGATTCCTTTTTCCAACCACCCATACATCTTATCGTGATAAAGGGTTTCGAGAAGCTCGACGTTGTGGGGGAGCCTCAAGATGCCAAGAGCCGCCAATTTGGTCTTGTCTTCAGGAACCTTTACGTCTTGCGGGTAGACAACAGCCAATTGGCCACCAGGAGCGAGGATATCCAGGGCCACTTTTTGTGTGGTCTCCGAGGAAATGGAATCACAAATGTACTTGATGGACTTGTTCCCGGTAACTTTGTCGATCTCAGCTTTAAGTTGCGCAGCAGGAAGATCACGATCAACCACATAGGTCGCTCCCAGGGATTTCAAGAAATCGCTTTGTTTAGTCGATGAGGTGGTGATAATAGGTGAAAAGCCTGAAAGTTTTGCGAGTTGCAAGACTAAAGATATGATAAATTAACTCAGATTAACCTCCAGAGTTGAAATTGAACATAAAGCAACATACCCAACTGGCCTACGGAACTCGAGCCACCAATAACGACGAAAGGGGTTCCGGCATATTTTCCCTGAGCGTCCTCGGAAAATGGAGGAGCGATTCCCAGTCCGTGTGGATTGTGGTTGTATAATGCGACGAAAGCCACACTGAGGGCGACCGGCAGAGCTGCAGCTCCGTCGTATGAAATATTCGGAGGGATCTAAACGAGAGTTATTGAAAACCGAGTTTTGGAGAGGATGCTATAAACCTACCCTTGCCAAGGTGGAAGCCAGGGCCAGAGTATATTGTTGAAAGCTAGCCTTGTCATTTTCGAACTGCCCTTGGCAATAACTATGCAGAGAATGTCAGTGTAACAGAAGAGAGATGAGACGCCTGGAATGTACACTTTGTCTCCTTTTTTGAATTCTGTGACTCCTTCACCAAGTTCTACGACATCTCCAGCAACGTCGGTTCCAAGGATGATTGGGTAATTTTCCACAAACACGCCCAGTTTCTGTATCTTCCAATCCACAGGGTTCAACGACGTTGCCTTGATTTTGATAAGGACTTCTCCTGGACCAGGCTTGTAGATTTCGGTCTCTTTGAGAACAGTGTTTCCCAACCTCTTCTCAAGGAAGAGGGCTTTCTGACTGGAGGGCATCGTGTGAGCTGAAACAGAGAGAGATGCAAGAAAGGTGTCTTACCTTCCGTTTATGTAGTCGATCGCGGAGAAACACGGCTCTGGGGACCAATAATATTCGAAGAAATTAGTAAGGATGGGTAAAGATGTAGGCACGCGAACTCACCGGCATCGAGGACTATTGCGGTATGTTCATTTGACCCATGTTTTGATCCATGTCTTCGGAGGACTCGTATTCAGCGCTGACTGAGGTCCACCATTCAATACACGGGAATTCGCGAAAGTGTGTCAGACCAGACTTTGTGTGATCATTCAGCTCGTCCAAGTTCAGCTGCGAGGATGAAAGCATGGCCATGACAAATTTTCCAATATCCCTCGGCGGTTGTGAGGTAAATGCAACTGAACTTGATGATAAGGTTGTTGGTTAAGAAAGGGAGCGCTCGCTTGCCCTTGACTAATTGATACATTCAAGTTTCAAACCCCGCAACCGTCGCGACCACCTCTCGCAAGTCGCTAATAATCATGGGAATCCTGCTCTTCCTAAGCGAAATTGTGCATCTCACGTTGAATATGCTGGTGTAGATGAGGTAATAGCGTATTGCGGTACAAGAGAAGTGTTATACAAATGCCTCTCGAAACTCGTGTATATAATCCTACTGGTATGATATTCTACAATTTCCCTCAACCGTGGCAGGCTGGGGGTGGTCTGGCGCCAACTACCGCCTCTCTTTCACGAAATAATGCAGTGTGATGTAGCTTGCCGTTGTGAATACGACGAAGAAGATGCCTAGGAGAGATATGTTTGGCCACCAGAACGACTGAGGATTGCACGTATCAGACCTGGCAAGACAAAGGAATCAAACTGAGATGGCGTACCTGAGATCGTAAGCCGAAGACAGACAGAATCGTAGCAGCTGGAACGTCAAGTTCGACCCCGTACTGTTGGAAAGAAATTCTGTAAGTCATTGCCACCTAATGATCTATTTACAAACGAACCTTGACTTCTTTGAGCTGCAGGTACCTGAGTTCGTTGACAGCAAGGGCTTCAAACGCAGCATGGAAGAATGAGACCGTATGTAACCAGCGGAAAGCCGGCGTAACACTTTCTCGGTTAATCAACAAACCAGTGAATAGAAGGCTGTACAAATTAAAATTAGCACGCCGCGAATCGTCTTAGGCAAAATAATACGCACTTGAACAACATGATAAGGGTGCCGACCAAGCTCGCTACACTGACACTCGCAAATGCAATCGATAGTAACAACACCACACTGGCCGTTGTCAAGTTGAACAGAACTAAGGTCAGCATGAACTTCCAGAAGCCGGCTACAGTGGGCACGAGTCCAACGAGCCCATATACGATACCGCCAAACATAAGCGGCGGGACGAGGCGAAGTGGGAGGATGTCGAAGAGGATCTATGGATCAAGAGTGAGATACTTGTACGGCGACCAATGAGATAGATACGAACCTTTGAAGCAAAGTATGTAAAAGAGGAGTAATATCCGTTTGCCCTGAAATAAGTGGGATGAGAACGTTATCGAAGGAAAAAGAATGAGGTGGCAAACCTTTCTCTCATGAATAAAATACGTTCATTGGCAAACAGCCCAAGACTGGATAAACACGAGAAACCGAAAAGTGCCAAAGAGAAGAAGAAAATTCCTGTTCAGAGATTGATGAGGAGCAGGATTCGGAAAGGCAGACGTGGACGTACCAAGCCGGTTTTGGAAACCCGAAATATCGTTCCTGTACGGCAAGAATGTCAGCACACAACCATCGCGGGGGGTATGCTTAAGACACATACGTAACATTGTGGTAGAATAATCCACAAACAACTGTGATAAAACAACGTCAACCTCCAGACCAACGAGTCAAAGAAAGACAACACGCACCAGCCAGCGCGATAGCAGAAGAATAATGCGCCGTCAGCAACGCAGGGTCGCGATAAAGATTCTTGAAAGCCCTGCCACTCAAAATCCTAAACTGGGTTCCCCAGCTCGCCCTCTTCCTGCCTCTCAACATGGAGGTCTCAAGCACCACATCGGGCAGCTCATTGCTCACGCCATTCACACCACCATTGGCATTAGCAGCCCCGTTATCCGATCGGAGGACCTCACTCCTCAGCTGCTCGCCCTCCGTTTTGATCTGAGCAGCAATAGTGCTCGACGCATAGGCCTCTATGAGGCTGTTCAGAGCGGGAGGGACGGGCATGTCCTGCAGCTGGTTCTTGTTGGCTACGAGGTTGACGACGCCGTTGTCCAGCACCGCTTTGAAGATTTGGGATGTCTTCCGCTTGAGGTAGTTGCCGGACGTCGATGAACCGGATCCTGATGAGCCTGTGGGTAGGAGCTCTGTCTCGTCATCGGGGTTGTTGGATAGGAGTGAGCGGACGGATAGAGGAACACTGTGTGGGACAAGAGGGAGTCCGCGTTCTGCGTCTCCGAGATTAGTGGTGTCGATTTCTGAAGGTGACGATAGGTCTGCCGGATCTGCGGGCGTTGATGGGTCAGAGTTCCGAGAATCCGTGCTTGCGTGCATGGTGAGGTCAACTGCAGAGTTATGTGTCAATCAACATGTAGTTAAAAGATGAAAGGTAAGAACTGACTCAAGAAATCCGCGATATTGAACCCGGGAGGACAAGGGTGCCCTATCGAAGTAAAGTAGTCGTGGCATTTGGCAAAGTTGCCCGAGTACACCAGTTTCCCAGCAGCCAAGACAAGAAGCTGATCAAAAAGAGCAACAATGTTGCTGCGTGGTTGATGAATTGTGAACACCACTGTTCGGTTGTAATTACGAGCGAGAGAAACCAAGCTTTCGACGACGTTAAAGGCATTGTAGGCGTCGAGGCCACTTGTAGGCTCATCCAGGAACAGAATTGAAGGAGAGGTGACAAGCTCGCAGGCTATCGAAACTCTGCGTTTCTCACCGCCTGAGATGGATCTTTGACCTAATAAAATTAAGTTTATGTCAGCATACCCAACAACTCAGACAAGATGAAAATATTTAGACGCACCGCTCTTTCCAATCCTCATATCCTTGATACCTAAAATGCCCAGCTCATTCATGGTCTCCAGCGTCCTGAACTTTTTGGCCTCGTTGCTCATCTCCCTAGGCAGTCTCAACAATGCACTATACAAAATCGTCTCATACACCGTCAATGTGCTCATAAGCGTGTCTTCCTGGTCGACGAAGCCAATGACCTTCTTGAACTCCGCATCGCTAACCTCTCGTCCGTTTACAAGCGTGGTCCCATGCACCGCACCACGCTTGCGCTTACGAGCGAGGATATCGAGGAATGTCGACTTTCCTGCCCCGGAGGCGCCCATGATAGCCATGACTTGGCCCGGCTTGACGCATCCCGAGATGTTGTCCAAGATCGTGCGGTTTCCAAGGTTGTAGGTGATGCCGGAGAAGTAGAGCGAGGCGGGTACGTGGTCCGTCATAAGCTTCGCAGCCTCGTTCTCTGGAAGTCGAATCTGCCCAAAGTCGCCTCCCTTGTGCGCACGGCCGGAGTACCATAGGACTTTAGAAACCAAGTAAGACCAATGGAGTTTGTTTGGCTGGGGGGTACGTACTTAGGAACGCCAAAAGAACGAACAGAAGGGCACCGGCCACGCTCAGTGCTACCCATAACGTGTTGTCCGGTTTTGGAGGCGGCTGCGAACGATGTTATTCGAATCTCCAACAGGGCGATAAGGTGCTTACAACGTAACCTGGGACTTGCGAGTAGTGAAGACACTCGCCACCTTCACATTGAAGTGTAATGTACGGGTCGCCGAACATTTGGTCAATCAAGTCGTTCATCGCCTCCTCCTCGAACTTGCATCCCGCCTTACTCTTGCAAGTAAACGTCGCAGGGCCTTTGATTTCGTCCGTCAAAAAGTCCGAAATATCTGCACATAGCACGCGTGTCAGCGTCACATGCACTTTTTCTCCACACACAGCAAATACCTACCAACGCTTCCGTTCTCTCCGCAGATAAACCTCCCTGGCACACACTGGCACTTGATCTTTTCGCACTGATATATCGTCGTGTTCGAGGTGTATCCTATCGTTGTTGTAGTCTCACATCCGTCCAAGGCACAATAAAAGGATTCCACTTGAGCTGTCCAGAATTGGAAAGCGCAAGTGTGGTCGAGAGCATCACAGCTGAAAGTAACTTGAGGTGGCCGATCGGGCAGCATGTCCAGAATCTTGCGGTCTAATACGATGATAAGTGGATGACCAGATGGAAATTCAGAAAAACGCACTGGTAACGTCGCACATTTGGTGGTTGTTAAACACCGTTTCGCCGCCTTTGTAACAAGTCATATTTCCGACCTCGTCATCTCCATTTACGGTCCCTCCGGCTAAAGGAAACCCAATGCAAGAGTTGTCGTTCTCGCAAACTAGACGGGCATCAACCAAGGCAAGGATCCAAACCAAAATGTGTCACTCACCATTGCAGTTGATACCTCCCCAACCATCTTTACATTTGCACTCGGTGCCATCTTCGCGAGGTCGACGGTGCTCGCCGTCTGCCAGCGAATCGCATTCTGTTCTGACTTCAAAACCAAAGTACGGGCACGGAGAAAAGTAAAGTGCTTACGAGGTTGCAAACAATCGATTCCTGCCCACCCAGCTGGGCATTTGCACTGTCCGTCGTATTTGTCGCATTCCGCGAACTGTCCACAAGTGAAGACCGGCAACATGCAGTTGAAACACGGCGGGCATTTCTCTACATCCTTCTTATTAAACCGAGTTCCTTCGAGTCTTGGACGACTTGCCTGGAGGTATCATGTCTGCAAGAGCATTGTAATTCTTGATACCAGCGTTAATACCCGCGGATATTTTTGTAATAGTTGCAGCTTACAGTTGGCACATAACTGTGATTAGCCGGTGACCTGTTGCCTGCTGCTACAGAAGCTGGATATATAATGAAAGCCAGAAGAGATACTGGCAATACTCGCAGAGCTATTGAGCCCCAAGGATGGTAGCCCATGGCTGCGGAGGAAGATCGAGGTCAAGGTTCAAGGTCGAGCAGCGGATCGGTGACGCCAAAGCTGCCGGCGCGCTTCAAGCAAAACAAGAACATACAAAGTCTGCAATGGTTTCCTCGCCTCGTCCTCTGAGCACGTTCGTTAATTCTTATACCCCCGCAAGTGCCCGCTATGAGCTCGGCATTGGATGCTCTTATATTTGCTACAGGCTTTGCGCATGTCATTCTAGCGCCATATTCAAAAGTAGAAGAAAGTTTCAACCTACACGCCACCCACGATGTTCTCATGTTCGGTGTCGGAATCGACAACCTCCACAATGTGCGCTATCGCGAACGATGAACATGAATAACCGAAACTCACGGTTTAAATGAACAAAGTACGACCACTTCACCTTCCCTGGTGCAGTGCCCCGAACATTCATTGGGAGTGTACTCCTTGCCTGGCTTACAACCCCCGTCATTCGACTGGCTGCAAGGGCGGGATTCTTGTCGACAAAATTCGACATGCAGATCCTGGGTATGTAAATTTTGTATTGCTGGTATCTCTCTTTTGACTTTCCATACAGCCCGCTTGGTCCTGGCAAGCTTAAACGCCTGGATGCTCTGCCTTGTCAGAAGAGGAGTAACACAACGTTTTGGACGCGTCACAGGCCTCTTTTTCTCGCTTTTGACGTGCAGCCAGTTCCATTTCCCTTTCTGGATGGGCAGGACCATCCCTAACATGTTCGCGACTATTCCTGGTGAGTAAATTTTCCACAAATTCCCGTCAAAAGCTAATTTATGAGCTTTGCAGTCAATTTTGCCACCTATCTTCTCGTGGATCGGGCCCCCAACGCTACCAAACCTTCCCAGACCAGTCTAGTTTCGGCCATTTCTTTACTCACCTTCACTGCCGTCGTTTTTCGGGCAGAGGTTGCCTTACTGCTCGGCCCGTTCGCTCTTCAACTGCTGTACTTGGGGCAGATACCTTTCCTTAAGTTAGTCAAAGTAGGAATGCTTTCGGGGCTCATTTCTCTCGGTAAAGTTTTTTCTCTCATCAGATTGGCTCACTTACTGATTTATTGGATTTTAGGATTGACTGTCATCGTCGATTCTTTCTTCTGGGATAACTATCCTTTATGGCCAGAATTTTCGGGGATATATTTCAACGTTGTTCAAGGAAAGAGCTCGGAGTGGGGTGTAAGCCGCCGTCTCTCTCTTTCTGTCATCCACAGTTGATCTTATCTACACAAGACTTCGCCACCTTTGACTTATGTTACATCGTATCTGCCAAAGCTTCTCCTGGGGTCCGTTCCGCTATCCATGATAGGAGTGACTGTGGACCAACGTATAAGGTCGCTCTTGCTACCAACGTTGGGGTTCATTGGCCTCATCAGCAGCCTCGGACACAAAGAATGGCGATTCATAATCTACGTCGTCCCAATTTTCAACATCGCAGCTGCTAGAGGAGCCAGATGGATGTAAGTTTGCCGTGTTCACATACTCGTGTCTTCGTTCTCAAGTAGGATTCGTTGCGTTTCTAGGGTCTCACGTCGGAAAAACAGCCTGCTCGGCCGTCTCTTCTTCCTCGCCACGGCAGCCCTCATCGCGGCTAACGTCGCCATTACTGTCCTACTCACAAAAGCCTCCATGGGTAATTACCCAGGAGGAGAAGCGCTCTTGGCTTTCCACCATTTATACCCACCGCTGAGCGTAACCCGTACGTCTTCCGTCTTCCTTCCATATTCTAGAAAACTTCCCTCAGCTCATTTGATTTTTATAGAACCACCACATATCCACATATCCAACCTTGCGGCGCAAACCGGAGCCTCTCTCTTCCTTCACCTCAACTCAGCCCCATACTACACCATCCCGCCGTTCAATCAAAACCAAAACCAATGGATCTACAATAAAACCGAGAACTTAACACCTGCCGTACTGTCCTCCGCGTCGTCGCCATTTACCCACCTCATCTCGGAGACCCCTCCATCCACCGATTCCCACCTTGTCAAACACTGGCGGACGGCGAAGACGATTAAAGGCTTCGACCGATGGGCCGTCAATTGGGAGCTGCTCAAAGGGAGGAATAAGGCGGATCTGCTTCGGAGGTTTAGGGACGTTTTGCGCTTTGAGGAAAGCGATAAACTTTGGATTCTGGAGAGGAAGGAGTAACCCTCAGCCACTCTGCCCAGGGAATTTCTTCGATATGTAAAAGTAACATTTCAAAGTTGGTGATTATCATTTCTCCTGTTAAATATTTGCTTGGAATAAGCAATTGAAATTGCAATGCATTTCGGGCTGAAACCACCATTTCAATTCCATTTATATGATAGCCTCGTGACAAACTGTCAACCTCGCCTTGTGCGTACGGCGGTGTACGTCACATTGAAATCGTCTCTTTCTTTCTCTCCACTGCCAACATTACGGCGTCCTTCGATCGCCTTCTTCTTGCCTATGCCATCAATAGGAATCTTTTCAACTTGGGTCCAAGTTGATGGGCTGGCTTTGCCTGAATACCAAGTAGAACATGAGCCCGACGGCACCCAAGCAACATGTTGGATTGCTTCTGAATTAGGCAAAGTACGTTGACTGCTGCCCCCTCTTGTCCACCTGCATACCCACTTGTTTGACTTCGTTGAAAACCAGGAATTCCAAGTGGGCTACCTAGATCCTGTCGGCGGTCTTACAACAGCTTCCAAGGTTTGGGTAGATGGCACGTTTTGCAGCGGCACAATATCGTACGGAAGGCATTCCTCGAGATACAGAACATCAGTCATCGTGCACGAAGGCGCCCCAATATCTGCAACTGCGATAAGGCCATTCGTGTTTGCTTCGTGTCAGCTCCTAGGTAAGTTTCGTGTTGACTTGAGAGGGTTATTGATGACCATGCTCAACAGACGATGACAACCTGTTGATGAATTCTCCTGCTGTTGGCGAGATCAAGGTTGTGGTTGAAGAAATTGGGGTCCTTGACGCATCGAGAAATACAGTCGACGCTCGGAATCTTCCTCCATTGCACATACACGAACGGGCAAAGAAGGGCATTGTCCATGGTGTCCAGTAAGAGACTCAACTATGTCTGACCGTCCGCCTAGCTTATAGGGTCTGAGGAAGGTTAGGAAACGCGGTTCCAGTTCCACTTACGGTTTCGAGGAAAACAAAAACCTTGAGAGTGGTCGCTACAGTAGTGTTTAAATATCGGCCATTAGGCGAGTTCTTAAATTTATGCTTTTCATGTCCTGACTTCGAGTTTAATTGAAACAAGATGTTCTCATCGCCGATGGCATTATTCCCTCACCTAACCCACCGCCCCGGAAAGCTCTTGCCGCTGCCGAAGACGTCATTGATCTGACCTTGGATGATGATGACGATGAAGAGCCCCGCCGGCCCAGCAGACAGGTCAATAATCAGGTCCTATTCTGTTGGCGCCAGATCTCACATGAATATTTTTCTAGAACCGTAACAATGTTAAGACAGAGATTAAACAGGAGAGATCTGTCGTATTCGACGATCCAATTTCAATCATTGATTTAACCCTCTAATCAACCCACTTCTCGCCATAAACTTCGACTGTTTTCGTCTCTATTTTATGGATATCATTCCTTTCAATGGGAAACCTGCTGGGCAGGTGTGTTTCGCATGGAAAGGCACGGTACTTTTTTTGATCACTGGTTATTTACATGTTTCAGTCCGAAATTGTATAGGTAGTGGCGTGGTACTGTCCGATAATGTACATTCTTGATAAACCCGCACTAATTATAATGGTCCTCAAAATACTGATCCGAGTACCGTCCGGATAATCAGGCTGCTCTAATTATCGACAAACTGTATTGCGCCGCATATTTCTCACTTGAATTCCTGCATCGTCACGTCAACTTGGCTTCGAACTTGAGCAACGCGTCCCAATTCTCGCCAAATCAGGTAAATTACCTGTGACGTGCAGAAACGTGATGTGACCCACGCGTTTCTGCCGCTGTTCCAACTCCTGTCAAAGTTCAGAATTCTCCCCATTATTTCTCTTGCCTGAGGTCTCCCTAACTCTTTCTAGTCAATGCCGATTGTGGGGGGCTTTTTATGCTGGATCCAAGTTGATGGACAACCTTTGGCAGAGTATAAAATCGAATATTCAGTCGATGGTACGCAGGCGACATGTTGGATTCCCTCAGAAGTAGGAAAGGTACGTCGACCAAAATTTCCCCCTTTACTAAGTAACTAAAGAGTCACTTCTGGTTATAGGAGTTCCAAGTTTGCTATAGTGATCCCGTCCGTATTCTCACGACAGGTTCTCGAGTTACTGTGGATGGCACTCTTTGCTCGCGTAAAGTACTACCCGTAGATCACCCCAGGTCTACTGTGATACACAAAGGCGCGATGATAACCGACACTGCCCTACGGCCATTTGTCTTCTCTAGCTGCCAGCTCCTAGGTGTGATGCTTTTGATAGAATGCTGGTTGAATCAAGTTTGATTTTTTACCTCGTTTCTTGTTGACGGTGGTTACCAGATGACGACAACCTAGAGTCCTTGAATAATCCACCTGCTATTGGGGAGGTTATACTCGTCATTCAAGAAGTTCATGTACACTCGCGCTTATTAAAGAGGGAAGCGGTCAATCTTCCTCCGCTTCAAATACATGAGCGAGCGAAGAAGGGCATCGTGCACGGCACTCAGTATGGTGCTTATTATTTAAAATGTCCTTCCTCTTACTGATCATGACAACAAAACAGGCTAGGTGAAGAGGTTGCTCGCCGGCGAAAGCAGCCGAGAAAGACGACTTTTGTGAGGGAGTTAGCTACGTTTGTGTTTAAATACCGCCCTTTGGGTAAGTTGTCGTCCAATTCTTGCCAGTCTTTTTCTGACCAGAATCGTATTCGTGACTAAAGCTGCTCTAATGGCTGACGGTATTGCGCTGTTGCCCGATCCTCCACCTCGCAAGCTGCTTTCTAGTACAGAAGACTTCATCGATCTGACTTTGGACGACGAAGAGCCCCGTAGGTCAAGAGGAAAGGTAAACAATTGCCTTCAAACTCTTTTATAGAAAACGATTTCTCACACCAGCTTCTTCTAGAATTGTTCTAAGGTCAAGGTGGAGATGAAAAAAGAGGACTTAATCATTAAGACTTTGGACGACGAAAACCTCCGTAGGTCGAGAGGAGAGGTAATCAATTGCCTTGGAACTCTTCCTGTAGAAATTATCTTCTCACCCAAGCCTCTTCCAGAACCGTTCGAGGGTCAAAAAGGAGATGAAAATAGAGGACTCGATCGATAATTTGGACGACGAAGAGCTTCGTAGGATGAGACGAAAAGTGATCAATTGCCTTGCAACCCATTCTATAAAAAATATCTCTCACAAAAGCTTTTTTTCAAGGTCAAGATGGAGATGAAGAAAGAGGACTCAGTCATCGAGACTTTGGACGACGAAGAGCCCCATGGGTCCAGAGGAAAGGTGATCAATTGCTTTGGACTCTTTCTGTCGAAAGCAGGATCTCACATAAGCCTCTTCTAGAATCGTTCCAGTATCAAAATGGAGATGAAAAAGGAGGATTCAATCATCGAAAATTTGGACGACCAAGAGCGCCATATGTCAAGAGGAAAGGTGATCAATTGCCCTGGACCTTTTCCTGTAGAAGTCGTTTTCTGACACAAAGCCTCTAGAGTCATTCCAAGGTCAAGATGGAGATGAAAAACGAGGACTCAATTATCGACTTAACTTGACGGTCTACGTATACTAACCGGCTAGTCCACCCTTTCATAAAGTTCGCATCTTGATGGGCCGTTATTTTCCTTGATCCTCATGTATTTGGAGGCAGCTCGTTTCGAGACCGCTGCGCAGGCCCTACAACACCAATACAAGTGTTCCGTCACAGGAGAATGGACAGTCGTGATTCAGTCTACTTTACGCTGTTTCATGCTGACGTGCGACAAGTTTCAATCCCAAGACCTTATCGGCCTCCATCCTGGCAGGACCGTCGACGATGCCAGCCAGATCGCCAGCAGAGACCTCGTCAATGTTCGCCTGGGTGCGATTATCGTAAGTACGCAGAGCGCAAAGTCAAGAAGCATTTGACGAGCCGTACACTCTAGCAATTGGCATTCCCATTATAATCTCAGACCGAAATCCAGTAAATAACCACTGAAAAACAGGAGGTACCATAATGTAGAGTACGTTGTTGACAAACCCGCAGTATGCTCAAATTCTTAACGATTTGTATTACGCTGCATATTTCTCCCTTGAATTCATGTGTCACATCAGCTCCGAACTTGAGCAACGCGGTCGCGTCAGCCCCTTTGCCAAATAAGGTAAATTAAACGTAACATTCAAAACGTGATGTGACCCACGCGTTTCTGGCCACTGTTGTCCTTTATTCTCCCCCACTTTTTCTCTCTCAGCCGCGTCTCCCCAGCTTTTTTCATTCCTTCTAGTCAATGCCGATCATTGGGGGCTTTTCATGCTGGATTCAAGTTGATGGACAACCTTTGACAGAGTATAAAGTCGAATATTCAGCCGATGGTGCGCAGGCGACGTGTTGGATTCCTTCAGAAGTAGGAAAGGTGCGTCAACCGAATTTTCCTCTTTAATAAGTAACTAAAGAGCCCTTTCTGACTGTAGGAGTTTCATATTTGCTATAGCGATCCCGTCCGTATTCTCACGACAGGTTCTCGAATTACTGTGGATGGCACTCGTTGCTCGGGTAAAATACTATACGCAAAGCACTCCAACTTCAAGAGGAGGAAGAGGTCTACTGTGACACACAGAGGCGCCTCAATAACCGACACTACCATACGGCCATATATCTTCTCTAGCTGCCAGCTCCTAGGTGTGTTGATGCAGGATGTCGGTTGAACCAACCTTGACTTCTTACTTCATTTCTTGTTGACCGTGGTTACTAGACGACGACAATCTAGATTCCTTGAATAATCCTCCTGCTATTGGAGAGGTTATGCTCATCATTGATGAAGTTCAGGTACATCCGCACGCCCACAGGACAGAGCGGAAAGCCGTAAAACTCCCTCCCCTCCAAATACATGAGCGAGCAAAGAAGTGCATTGTGCACGGCACTCAGTATGGTGCTTATTGAAGTCTCGTTCCTTTTGCTGATCATGACAACAAAACAGGCTAGGCGAAGAGGTTTCTCGCCGGTGTAAACAACCGAGGGGGACAACCCGTCTTAGGAAGTTAGCTACGTTTGTCTTTAGATACCGCCCTTTGGGTAAGCTGCGTCCAACTCTTGCCAGTCTTTTTCTGAGTAGGATTACACACACGATTACAGCCGTTTTGATGGCTGACGGTATTGCGCCGTCGCCCAATCCTCCACCCCGCAAGCGCCTGTCTAGTACTGACGACGTCATCGATCTAACTTTGGACGAGGAAGAAACCCGTAGGTCGAGAGGAAAGGTGATCAATTTGCCTTCAAACTCTTTCGATATAATGGGATTTCTCACGTAGCCTCTTCTAGAGTCGTTCCAGGGTCAAGATGGAAATAAAGGAAGAGCAATCCACAATATTTGACGGCTCAATCATTGACCTAACTTAACGGTCTACGTATACCAACCAGCTATTCCAGTGGAACCAGTCCTTTCATAAAGTTCACATCTTAATGGGCCATTATTTTCCTTGATCCTCATGTAATCAGAAGGCAGTTTGTTTCCAAACCGCAGCGCAGACTTTACATTCAACTAAATACAAATATTCCACTCTTCTGTCCCAGGAGAATGTACAGCCATAATTCGGTCTGGATTACGCTGTTTCTTGCGGGCGTGCGACAAGCTTCAATCCCGAAACCTTATTGGCCTCCAACCTGGCCAAACCGTCGACAATACCGGCCAGACCGCCAGGAAGAACCTCGACATTGTTTGGCTGAATGCATCATGAGTACACAGAGCATAAACTCCAGAAGTATTTGACTAAACGCACCTTGATAATACCCTTTTCCAGGAATCCAGAGAGTTTATCGTGGTAAAGAGTTTCAAGCAGTTCGATATTCTGAGGAAATCTCAGTACACCCAGAGCGGCGATGACGGTCTTATCTTCAGGAACTTTGACCGATGGTTGATCGACAATCAACAGCTGACCGCCAGGTGCAAGAAGA
Source organism: Galerina marginata (assembly GCA_023014335.1). Lineage (NCBI taxonomy): Eukaryota > Fungi > Basidiomycota > Agaricomycetes > Agaricales > Galerinaceae > Galerina > Galerina marginata. Next base: position 3,758,648 of record JAECYW010000004.1, read on the forward strand.
TCCAGTCCAACTTGCTGCGTATCTGCCGCAGAAATGGAGTCGTACACAAAATCAATGGACTTTCCGGCGATCTTCTTGACCTCTGCAACGAGGTCGTCTGCTGGAAGATTGCGGTCGAGTACGTGGGTGGCGCCTAGGGATTTGAGGAGTTCGGTGTGCTTAACAGACGCGGTTGTGATGATGGGCGAAAAGCCCGACAGTTTGGCGAACTGGAGGACTGGAGTCAAAGTCAAAGTGAGTGCACCTCATCTCAATTCTGGAAGGCTGGCATACCTAGCTGCCCGACTGAACTGGAACCACCGAGAACCACAATTGGGGTTCCGGCATATTTCCCTTGAGTTTCTTCGGATATGGGAGGGGAGAGTCCGATTCCAAACGGATTCCGATTGTAGAGTCCAACATAGGTGACAGTCAGCACGACTGGAAGAGAGGCAGCTTGATCGTATGTGACGTTGGGGGGAATCTACGAGACGTTGTCACGAAGAGTTGAGAAGAAGCAGAAAGACTAATTCCTACTCTAGCCACCGTGGAGGCGAGGGCGATGGCGTACTGCTGGTAGGAGGCGAATCGGTTCATGTACTGTCCGTGAGTGAACCTGCACAAGAATATATGAACAGAGAAAAATATAATAAACCCTCCCCAATCACTCACACTCGATCTCCTTTCTTGAATTCGGTAACGCCTTCTCCGACTTCTTCGACATCGCCAGCGATATCGCCTCCGAGGATAGCCGGGAAGTGTTGAATGAACACTTCAAATCTTTGTATCCTCCATTCGACTGGGTTCAACGAGGTGCTATTAATTTTGATCAAGACCTCTCCTGGGCCAGGCTTGTAGATCTCAGTCTCGCCGAGAACAAAATTTCCGTGCTGCTTATCAAGGAACAGAGCTTTTTGAGTGGCGGGCATTGTGATTGAGGTGGGCTTAGGAATGAAGAGAAGGTTCCCCTATTTATTGGCTGTCCTGGAGGCCGGAGTACCAGTGCCGTCATGTGGAAAGGAGGATGCGACCTAAAAATACAGGGAGGATTAGTCCTTTACAAACGGAGGGTTATAAAACGTGTCCGAAGCGAATGGAAACGAGGCGGTGTTTTTTATCTAACTTGATAACATGACCCCTACTAACAGCTAAAGTCCTGAACTTTTGTTATTCTAGAAATCCGGGGTGCTTTGATGCAGTGAAATATCATTGTGCATATACGGAGCAGAGGAAGGGAAGAAATCGCGGTAAGGATCTTGTAACGAGGAAGTAACCTTTGCTATTGTCACCGCCATCCAGTGTGATATCTTTTGGATCTCCGGGTGTAGCAAACAGGTGAGTTTGGCATTCAATAGTCTATTAGCGACGCATCCCAGCGCATGCCTAGGGCCATGGAGGCCACTCTCCATATCCATCAACACTCTCGACCGGGACCTTGATTGCATTCTCGGTTTTTATTTCAGACCTTATGCACAGATGATTCCTCGCGTCAAGATATCATTTGCTTTTACTTCATAACTACCAAAAAAAAAATAGGCTCGTAGCTGCCACGCAGAACAATGGTCCACAAGTGAAGTTTGTTTCAAAAACGGCTCGCAAACTTACATTCAACTATCATACAAATATTCAAGCCTTCCGTCCCAGGAGAATATACAGGCATAATTCAGTCCGGATTAAGCTGTCTCATTCGGGCGGGCGACAAGTTTCAATCCCGAAACCTTATCGGCTTCCATCCTGGCAAGACCGTCGACGATACCAGCCAAACCGCCAGGAAGAACCTCGACGTTATTTGCCTGAATAAAGTTAGATATCGTGAGTACTCAGTATGACTCAGGAAGTATTTGACTAAACGCACCTTGATAATACCCTTTTCCAGGAATCCAGAGATTTTATCGTGATAAAGAGTTTCAAGGAGTTCGATATTGTGAGGAAGTCTGGGTACACCCAGAGCGGCGATGACGGTCTTATCTTCAGGAACTTTGACCGTTGGTTGGAGGACAGTCACCAACTGACCGCCGGATGCGAGAAGATCCAGTCCAACCTGCTGTGTATCCGCCAAAGAAATGGAGTCGTATACTATATCGATGGGCTTCCCGGCGATCTTCTTGATCTCTGCAACGAGATCGCCTGCTGGGAGATTGCGGTCGAGTACGTGGGTGGCGCCTAAGGATTTGAGGAGTTCGGTGTGCTTAACCGAAGCGGTTGTGATGACGGGTGAAAAGCCCGACAGCTTCGCGAACTGGAGGACTGGTCTCAAAGTGAGTACACCTAATCTCAACTCAGGAAGGTGGACATACCCAGCTGCCCGACTGAACTGGCACCTCCGAGAACGACGATCGGGGTTCCTGCGTATTTCCCTTGAGTTTCCTCGGAGACGGGAGGCGCAAGTCCGACTCCATGAGGATTCTGATTGTAGAGTCCAACATAGGTGACGGTGAGCGCGACTGGAAGAGAGGCGGCTTGATCGTATGTGACATTGGGAGGAATCTACGAGAGGTTCGTCAGAAAAATTGAGAGGAAAGCAGAAAGATCAATGCCTACCCTGGCCAGTGTGGAGGCGATGGCGATGGCGTACTGCTGGAATGTAGCAAATGGGTTAACGAACTGCCCCTGGGTGAACCTGCGCAAGAAATCTCAACAAAAAAAATTATAAGAAAATCCTTTCTGCCACTCACACTGCGTCTCCTTTCTTGAATTCGGTTACGCCTTCTCCAACCTCTTCGACATCTCCGGCGAGGTCGGTTCCGAGGATTGCCGGGAAGTTTTCGATGAATATGCCATATTTCCTGATCTTCCAGTCGACTGGGTTCAACGAGGTAGCCTTAACTTTGACCAGGACCTCTCCTGGGCCAGGCTTGTAGATCTCGGTCTCGCCGAGAACGAAGTTTCCGAACTTCTTGTCAAGGAGCAGAGCTTTTTGGGTAGCAGGCATTGTGGGTGAGAGGGCTTAGGGATAAAGAGAATATGCTGAGCTTCCTCTATTTATTGGCCGTCTTGGAAGCCTGAGAACCAATGGCATCATGCTGTTATCAAGAAAGAAGGTTGTGACCTAAAAATATAAGGAGGATTAGTAAAACCTTTACAAACTTGTTCGCAGCGAAGTGAAACTGAACAGAGGCGGCGTCTTATTTGACTTTTCAACATGACGCTTACTATAACCCAAGGATCTGATCGACCGTCAGCGCAGGTCAGTGCCGGGACACCACGCGTTGTTTGCTTACCAGTGCATTTCACCCTACAATGATTCCTCACTGGCGGACGTGCATGCCCAGCATTTGGTGAATATCCACGTGGTTGAACTTGCCCCACAAGATATTTGCAGAGTTTATGATGGCGGCAGGGAGGTGTCCACGTTCGCCACTTCCTAATTTGTTCGACTGCTTGCTTGCGGAGAGCACCACCCGGCACTACTCGCGTATGTCGCGTTCTAACAAAGATAAAAGAATTGGATATTGCAAATATACGAACCTTTCCAGGTAAATCTTGAGAGTTGGATTGGGTTGAGGTTTGTAAACCGTTCGCCCGACGTCTGCTACCGTGCTACCATACCGGGCAATATATCCACGTTTTCGTGGACGTGTGGAAACCACGTGGGTACTCACCGGGAAGCCAGCTAGCCGTGCAGCACTGCAGGTTATCTACAAACTGGCGCGTTTGCCGCTCCTCCACGCGTTGGTTGCTCGCAATTCACCCTTCCAATGGATCATATCGGTAATCTACTTACTACCACTACATATTAACAAGGGTGTGATCGATTGTCCATGCCGTGGCGCAACGCATTTGAGCTCTTGAGACCGGGTCGCCGGAAGCTTCTGGCTGAAGCCTCATGCGATTTGTTCTCAATTCCAATCGCTCAAATTGGAACAGAACGTCGGAGGTAAGAGGTGTGTCTATATCACATCTTCGCAGTTCAATCAAATCTAAGGGATTTGAAAACACGAGAAATGATCGTGGCTAGAGAAACAAAATAACCAGACTTACTGGCGATTTATTCCTTTCCGCGGCCGCAAGGTTGTATTAAAATATGTTTCTTAAGCAAATGTCCTAGACGTTGCTGTCGTCCTTTAGCACGAAGCCATTAGGTCGTTAGTAAAACAAGAAGACATCACAGTATTCATATGTAGTGCCTGAGGGTTAAAAATAGAGGTTTGTTGTGGTTTGTTGCGCTACAGACAACTATACAGTTCCCCGGCAAAAGCCTAAGTTCGTGGCAGGACGAAAGTTGTGCCCGCCGTTGCGCAAGATCAGCAAGCCTCAAGACTCCCGACAATGGCCTCCAGACCCACCGTAAACGTTAGATCCTCCGGCGGCGGTATGTGCTCGCTATCCCAGACGATGAGCAGCCCTTGATTTTTCTCGTTACAGAGGCCTCGACCTCCCTCCCCCTCCCCGCGGTTTTGACCGCTCCCATTAGGCTCGATGTCGTCCAACAGGTCCACAGTGCGTAGCAAAAAATTGGTATTACTGGGAAGGTCACCTAATCGGATTGTTTAGAGAGCATCGCGAAGAACAAAAGACAGGCATACTCCGTGAGCGAGAAGGCTGGCCACCAAACGAGCGCCGAGTCCTGGGGTACTGGTCGTGCCGTCGCCCGTATTCCCCGTGTGGGAGGAGGAGGAACCCACCGCTCCGGTCAGGTGCGTATGTGTTTGTAATGGCAGCAGAATCCATCGTCTGATCTTGTACTGCTATCAGGCTGCCTTCGGTAACATGTGCCGTGGAGGACGCATGTTCGCGCCTACTAAAACCTGGCGCAAATGGCACGTCAAGGTCAACCAGAACCAGCGCCGCTTCGCCGTCGTCTCCGCCCTCGCCGCCTCCGCCCTCCCCTCGCTCGTCCTCGCCCGCGGCCACCGCATCGAGCAGATCGAGGAGGTCCCCCTCGTAATCCATGACGAGTCCGAGGCCTTCACTAAGACCAAGCAGGCAGTCACGCTTCTCAAGTCCCTCAACGCGTACGCCGACGTCATCAAGGTGTCCAACTCCCGCAAGCTCCGCGCTGGGAAAGGAAAGTTGAGGAACCGCAGACATCGTCAGCGCCGTGGTCCTCTTGTGGTGTACAATGAGGACAACGGTATCGTCAAGGCGTTCCGCAACTTGCCCGGTGTTGAGCTCGTCAACGTCAGGAGACTGAACCTCCTGCAGCTCGCACCTGGTGGTCACCTTGGTCGTTTCGTTATCTGGACCGCAGCCGCTTTCGGCCTCTTGGATGAAGTCTTTGGAACATTCGATAAGGTTTCCGTTCACAAGAAGGATTACCTGTACGTATTCTCAGCCTTGAAAAGACTTGCCGTCTGACTCAGTTATATCTTTAGCCTCCCCACAGCCAAGATCGCCAACCCCGACGTTACCCGTCTGATCAACAGTGACGAAATCCAGTCCGTCGTCCGCCCTGCCGGCCAGAAGGTCCAGAAGCGCCCCTGGACACAAAAGAAGAACCCTCTCATCAACAAGGCCGTCCTCTTCCGCCTCAACCCCTACGCCAAGACTCTGCGCAGGCAAGAGCTCCGTGAGTTTTATTCTTTGTACTCCTTTGCAGTTCATTCAACCATAACTAACGTCTCTCACAGTCAAGCAAGAACGCTTGAAGAAGAAAAACGCCGCCAAGCCCAAGAAAGGCAAGACCGCGTCCGACGCCTTCCTCAACACCCTCTTCGCTCCTTAAGTTCGCTGTCGTTGCTCTTTGGTGGACCGGCCGCGGGGTTGGGAAAGAAAAATATGCAGACGATGATGAGATATATGATTACGTTGCGTTGTCCATGCCCCCGATTGTTTTATGCTCCTACATGCAGATGTCGCAATTATTCATCCCTGTGTTCAAGGTATTTTCGTCGTTTGCAAGTTGAGAGAAAAAATCAGGACATGCGTAAGGCTGATGATACCCTCGCGTCCTATTCCTCCAGCAGAGGCCGTGGGTCACAATGGACAAGCGGCCCATCGCTGAGATAACTATACACCACGTTGTGACCTCGCCCCAACCTGCAGCGCACCACACCCGCATTGGCTAATCGTACTGACATATGTATTAATTTCAGACCCCAGCGTTCTCCGTTTCTCTTTCTCACTTTTGTGTTACGTCCGATAATAGTGAATTGCCAGCCGTCGCTGGACTCACAGTTAGTTTCGGTGAGATTCATGTTTTTTATCAGGTCAATTTATCTGACAACAGCCTATTAGCTGGTCGAACATTCTTGCAATGTCATCCATAGCCGCCTCCCTCTCTTCCTCCTTGATCATGACCTCGATTTTAACCGCAACCTCAACATCAATGCCAGTAATGTCAACCTCGACCCCATTGCCAACTCAATCCTCATCCATATTCAACCCCGACGACCCAACGACAAGCCGCACCTCCTACCTATCCAGCACCACAACGAGCTTAATAGCATGCATCACGCCCATGATCGGGCTTATGTACCTCGCCGTGCTGTCGTGGACGTACCGCTATGCGCAGACGAACCCGCGAGGGCTGAACAAGGCGTCGGGGGTGCGGGTGCAGAAGTATGCTCCTGGTAGGGCTTTTTATTTATGTATCCGGGGTTCAAATAGCTCGACTGACAAACCTGCCTTATCTTTTTCGGTGATGTAGCCGTTTATGTGTTTCTGGTGCTGAGCAGCTTGATGGAGGTATGTTGATTTTTCTTCTTGGCTTCTGACGTATTGATTCCTATTTTCTTACAGGTCGCTTTCGCGAGCTGGCTCATCCTGCAATACCGCTTCAACAACAACTATCCGAACTTTGAAGCTCGGAACGGTGTTCGACTATTATTGTAATTATAAACTATCTCACCCTCTCCCCTCTCTATATCTCACCACCTCTCCCCAACACGTAGATTCGCATCCTCATGGACGGCCCTCACAGCAGGCGCGTATACCGTCCTCTTCATCCACCCTACGTGGTCGAGGCACCCCGTCTCCTCCGTCGGCGCACAGGCCATCTGGATATTCATAACCTGGCTCTTCTGGGTCGTCGGCGCGGGTCTCGTGAACAGCGCTGTCCCGACGCTGTTGGGGAGAGGCACGTGTGATGCTGTGGCGTATTGTGCGCAGATCCGGGGTCTGTTTGGTGCGTGTCGTCGATGGACTAGTATTGACGTTATGGGGATGAGGTACTGATGCTTTTTTATGATATTTTTTAGGTGTGGCGGTCGTGGAGAGGTGAGGATTGTTTTTGCTTTCAAAGAGGTGTTTTGGTTCAAACATGTCGTTCTTTCCTTCTTTCCAGTTTGACGTTGTCTGCAGGCATGCTGGTCATGTTGTGGCTGGCCTGGCAGTCAGCACGATCAGCTATGGAACCATTATCGTTCCCTTTGCATTGAGGTTACCTCGAGGGTACACCTTGCGGACAATAACGTGATTCCACATATGTATAGCGTTGTTAAGTATTGCTTCTTTCAGAAGTTTATACTTTGCTGAAGTTCATTGTAGTATATGGTGTACGATTATGATGCGACGGACATTGCAATATGAATTCCATTTATGTTTGCAGTTACGAGACATAAATTACAATAATAGAGCATGGACGGATATTATACCCGCTCAAGCAAATAATACGCTAATAGGAGAATGACATCAGGGTTCGTACATCACCAGGAAGGACGGCCGTATGGCGTCGTTGTTGTATACCACGAGCTCGTCGTAGTTCAAGCTGCCACCCTTTTCTGCCAGGACCTATTGGACGCAAGAGGTCGTTTCAGAATCGAGGTGTGTTGTAATCCGATTGCTTTACTTACCGAATCGAATCCCGAAGGTGGCGCCGTCAAGGACGTGTTGTCTTGTAACAGTTTGCAACCCTTGCCTACGATGACTTTATTCAAAAGGATTGCCTTCAGCGAAGATTTGCAATCGTTATGGGAGTAGTCATTCGATCTGAAACGGCCATCAATGCGTAATTTAAACGGGAAGGATTGGAGCCGACTGACTTGGACGACGTCGAAGACGTATAAATCCCTTTTCCGAACCTGGTTTCTGGGTCAGCATTTGATCAAGGTTTCATGCTCGAACAGACGAACCTTCCCCAGCCCGTCTTCTTGCCCCAGAGGGAAATGTCGTAGGATGTCCGAATGATGCAACAAAGGGAACAGTTGGTCGTAGAGCAGAACTGGGTTTGTCCTTTGTCTCCGAGGTTGCAGACACGCCGAGTACCATGCCAACGCCGATTTTCGTTTCCTTCAGAGCGTCCGGAGGATACGAATTGTCCACGAGTCTCGACGGCAGCCCTGCCAACATCATTACAGCAAGTTAAACACAAGGAAAGGCAAACTCCATAGAAGGGCATTTTTACCGATAGGCGTTGTATGAAGCCAGCGACGCCGGAGGAGCGAGGATCTTGTACACGCGTCGCACAGGTGGGCAGACCGTCCCAACGTGTCTCCATGACGCTTTGAACTGATCGGACACTGCACAGGCGTTCAATTAACACGATGACGATGATACTTGAAGAAAATGGTTTCAACACACCGCTCTTGAATGTGACGTGTCCTGTAGGCACTTCCAAAATCATGGGGCCTTTGCTCTCCGCGTCGTCGATGCATGTCTGGCTGCAAAAGTGCGAGTTTGCCATCTTGGGGGCTTGCAGGCACATCAGACACAGATTTTCTCCGAGGCTGTGGAATAACGTCAGCTTTCGGTGTGCGGTATTGAGGCGTAGCAAACGAACGTCTTGTGCGCTAGTGAGCAGTAATCGTGCCCGCCGGTATGAGGAGGGTTTTGGCATCCTGGAGCTTGGCATACTGCTACTAGGACGTTAGGTTGAAATATTGCGTCCAGAGGAAGCTTGGTCAATTACCAGCGATCGAGCCCGCTGCAGTCATTTTCCTCTGAGGGCCATGTGCGCTCTTGGCGCAGGCTTTGCTGCAGAAATCGTGCGTCTTCGTCCCATCTGAATATTTGGGTCTGTTATGGCAGAACTAATTGAAATGTGAAGCGTCAAGGCTAAATCTGGGTCGCAAATCGATAAAGCGCACATTACAATTGCCCGCATTTCCGGACCCCGAGGCAGATCCGTTTTGGCTGCCGTTGCTGTTAAGCTTCTTATTTGCGCATGTCTTCCCGCAATATGGATGCGTTTTGCTGCCATCAAAGTGTTTTGGGCGGATTTGACACACCTGGCATCGTAAGTTTGGATTATTCATTGCCAGTCGGATATTCACTGACCTCGCATAGGGCTACAGGATTAATTGCAGGAGGAGTGGTTCCTGCATTATTGTTGGTCGTGGTCGAAGTTGTCCCATTTGCGTTGGCCGAAGGCTTTGGGCCAGGAGCAGCGACTGGAGCATTAACCGGCAGTGGTGGGAGGTTTTGAACAGGGGCCGATGGAGCAACACTAGGCGGCGGATTGGGAGGATTCGGCGCAGCCTTCTGGGTCATAGACCCCAGCGGATAATGGCTAGCCAAAGATCCCAGAATCGAGAGAGCGAGGGGGATATGAGAAGTCATCGCAAACTAGGACAACAATACCATGCACTGGAAAAATCGGCAATCTTGAAAGGAGAAGAAGGGGATCAACGCGTCGATTTTTAACCAGTTGTTGAAACCAGTTAACAACACGCTGGTACAGCATCGATTTTCACTCGCAGAAACGAGGATGCTGCGTGCCCATCACGAGGCCGTTGCACACCCTTTATACGATCCTGATATCAACGACCTGCGTCTCATTTCCCATCGATATCTTCAATTCCGAACCTCACCATGGTTTCGCTCGTGAAAAATGTAGTGCACTGGGGATCAAGCTCGCGGTCCAAGACTCCTGCACCTGCCCAAGTCGACCTGTGCGAGGTAGGCCCTTCCGCTTCGTTTGGAGGGTTTCGTGCTGACGACGCGTTATTTGGAAGATCTGTGGGAAGAAGCCCAAGTTCGTCGAAAATGGGCACAAGCACCCTTATTGCAGCAGGAGCTGCGCACGAAGCGGTACGGGTCCCAGTCCGACCGCTTGCATGCTTCATGGATGCCGTGCGACGGGCAAGCCTGCCTTCGCTAACTTTTGCTCGGAGGCCCATGCGAGGTATGGCCATGAAACGATTTTGATTCCTGCGCTTTAACGTTTGGCTTGTAGGGAGGGCGTGCGGATAGGTCAGGTCGAAGGTTGTGAGTTGTGCGAGACCCAACCTCGGATGGTAGGAACGATGTGTATCCCTTGTGATCGTCTCGTTCGAGTTGAACCGCGGCTTCGAGAGCTGAGCTCTGATGGGAAGTTATTCAAAAATTGTGCGTATCACTTTCGACCGAAGGAAGTCCTGTTTTCTGACACTCTTATCAGTACGAGCACAATTTTTAAGTGAATGGGAATCACCTACAACACATCCAACGTTCGAAAAGGTATACGAGATTATCCTTCCCCGCGACGTACGCATTCGGCATGATCAATACAGGCAAGTTGAACCAAGCTCTCGTGATAGGTCGTGGTACATGGGACTGATCTTTTTCCAGAGCTTCGAACTCGACTTTTGAAGAAGTCCGAAGCTTCCACAGCTCTCAGTGCATCTGCGATCTTGGTTCCAAAGAGCCCGTCTTGTGCAATTTCAAATCGTGCAGCATCTGCTGCATCGTCAAATCCTCGTTCAACTCATTCGCCTTTGGCGCTAGTTCTAACAACGGAAGGTATGTTAACCCCAATTCCAACTTGTATATAGCGGACACTCACCTGTATCAGGTTCGGAGAAGGTGTATACTCATACCGAAATCCTGCCCTGGCAGACCGCTTCGCAACTTCTTGCACGTCGTCGCCCTATCGCGTCATGATCGCCTGTGACGTGGCTGTTGAACCAACACAAGCAGAGCCCGAAGAGGTTGGTCGTTCGCCCCGCTTCACGCAATTGAGATCGATGCTGAAATGGTTTCAGTCCGCCGAGGAAGAGTCGCTCTTCGTGCCGCTGGCTGACGGTATCCTGCCTGCGTACGTGTTTATGTACACTACGAGCAAGTAAAGGGTTTGCGAAAGATGATGTAAATTATAAAAAGGAACAGAAAAGCGAATAAAGATTTGGATAAATTATGAATATACATTAATATCTTGTGGAGGCAAATAAGGAAGGGATTACGACGCCAGAGGCGTCTTGAATAAGGTGGTAATCAAAGCACGAAGTTTGGACTTCGACTTTGGCATTTCACCGTAGACAACGAGGTATGCAGGACGTATTGCATCGTTGTCATATACAACGGTCTCCTCGTAGTTCAAATCGACACCTGGTTCGCCAACAACCTGAGCAGGTGGTCAGTAACGAAACAAAATGAGTTCTATGATCGAACTTACAGAATGGTGCCCGCACGGTGGCTCTGTTAGCCCAGTTGAATTTTCACGACGTTTGTGTGGATTTCCTACAACCACGCGGCTCACAAGTTGCACTTGGAACTTTGATGATTGATCGCCATTCAAAGTGTAGTCGTCGGCCTCTGCATAAATAATTAGGTCTAGTCCATAAACGACATGGAAAACTTACTTGACGAGCAGGCAGTGGTATATATCCCAGTTCCAAAACGCCGGAATTTGTTTTTGGTACCTGGACACGAAGTGTAAGTAACGAATAACGTACGAAGTTCGTGAATACGGACCGCATTTCCTGACATCGAACGAATTCCGAATTATGCAACAAAGATGGCATCTTGACAGGTTACAAAGCCGGACTCTGCTCCCGTCTTCGCCCAACCCACAAAAACGATTGGTGCCATGGAAGAGGAGTTGCTCATTAGCTGGGTTCTTTGTTCGGTTACGCAGAGTGGGTGACGAAAGTACGAGGGCACTAAAACGATACGTTGATCAGCTTTGCTTCTTGTTTGTAGCCAAAGAGCACTTACCGATAGCGATGGTAAGGTTTCAGGTTGGAATCCGACGACAGGATTTTAAACACGGCATGAACCTTCGGTTTAGGTTTATTAGAGTGTTTCCATCCTTTGTTAAAATTTCTTTCGACTAGTAAGAATTTTGTTAGATTTATTGTATACAGGGGGAAAAAAGACGCGACTTACTCATGGAGAATTGAGGATCACTGGAGGAGAGGAGGCGCAGCCTCTTTGATTTGCCATATCCCTTGTTCTCAGGGTGGTCAAAGCTGAATTCGTCGACAATCATAGACATTTCGCTGTAGAATAATCTGATGAGGTTGGGGTTTAGTAAAGTTCAATAATAAAGGAATTTCAAGTCCTACCCATTCCGTAAGGCAAAAACGCGTTCCAAGTCGCATCACGGAGTCAGCAAGACGTTTCCGAAGTATTCCAGGTAGGTATGCACGACGACCCAACGTGTTTTTTCAACATGTTGCATCGCATTTTCATTTGCCATCGATACGAAACCGAATTCAATTGGACTCCAGTTTCCTGTTCCTCCGCAAACCGTGAATTGTAAGAAAGTCGGTTTACTGTCAGATGGTGGTTGATAAACGAAATTTATGCCTATCTTGTTGAATTTACAGAGAAAACGTATGGTGGTTGAGGTCAAGTTCAGTTGTGCGGTCACGGGCACGGGCTCGTGCCAACAGAGGCTCACTGACTCGTCACATCAGCACTGGTTCCTCTCTTTCTCATCCAGACCGTGATGATCAACGCCTCGAGGCAAATAGACTTCAAACATATCCCGGAATCCTGCAGGATGCTTGTGGTTGTTACCGGCACTCTTGACTCATTGCTGCCACGCCGATAAACCGAGATAATCAAGAAACGTTTTCGTGGTGAGGCTTGGTTGAGAGGAGAACCTTGCCCAGGTTTGGGAAACTCGTCAACAAACACCTTCAAGAAGCCACCGTCGAGCTGTATATCTCGTGCAAGACGTTCTGTTACAATCGATTTTACCTACTTTATTCATATTCCCACTTCGCAAGCCCGACTATGCAAACTCGCAAAACAATAACCATTGTTACCTCTCCTCCAATCACCACAAAGGGACTGCCGATTCTCAATTCTCTGTCGTCGCCGGCGACGAAGCAGGCACCGGTATACCGCGTAGAGGAGCGAAGTCGAACGATCTATGTGGCTTCGGACGTTGATCCAGCTCAATGGGATACGCACAGCCTGAATACCATTTTCACCCTGGCAGAGGCACCTGAAACCAGTCCAGAAACTTCTACAGCTTCTACAGAACCTATCCGTAGAACCAGGTCCTCTGTCGACACTCAAATCACCATTACGGAGGAACCGTCTGACCGAAGCGACGAATCACGGGTAAATTCGCCCAGAATCAGTGTTTATCGCACTCGTCGAACTGGTGTCAAGAGTGCGAGCGCTGTGCCCCCTACATCTGGCAATCCTCGACGGACCGGCTCTTTCAAGACGCCACCCAGCCGCCCTCGAATTTTATTCTATCACAAGCACGATCCTCATTATGGCTTCACGAATTTCTCTCCCCATCCTGTCATTTACAATGGCAAAAAGTATCCCACAAGTGAACACCTTTTCCAGTCTTTCAAGGTAAATACGTTCAAATGGAATTGCCGCTGTTAACTTTTTCTGACCACAAAACATTCTAGTTCCAACAGCATCGGCCAAACCTAGCCGAGCACATACGAACATGTTCAGAAAGACCAAGTGTCGCATTTTCTGAGGCTCGTCGTTTCCAACCTGAGGTACGACCCGACTGGAAGCAAGTGAATATCGAAAAGGTAAATTTCATCTTTTGTCGGTGTTTAACGATAGTCATGATAAATCGACAATAGATGGATCAAACATTATTCCACAAATTCACGCAACACGCCGATCTACAAGCTGAGCTTTTAGCCACAGGCGATGCAGAACTCATCGAGGTAAATCCACCACCCTTCCATCGCGATGCTTACTAATAGCTGTACAGGATTCCGACAAAGACGCTTTCTGGGGAGTGGGAGCAGACAGGAAAGGCCGCAATGAGCTCGGCAAGTGCCTCGAGAGATTGCGAGCCAAACTCCGTGGTAGCGGGTGTTAGATCTTTCATCGATAGCTGCCTCGCGTTCATCGTACCGCTTTCTCTCTGTTTTCGATATTCGATACTGCTTGCAACACGTGTGCTCATTGAAACCCGTCCTTGCGGCTGATGTTGATGCTGTTTGATCTTCGCCGGATATCGCATATCTGAATCTGAATCGTCGACGTTGCTGGCTGGCCTCGAGGAAGGGGTGCGCAGCGATATTAAAACGAAGGACGGAAACCTGGCGAACGTTTGAACGAATCCATCCGCCCCTCTTGTCTCATTACATCGAATCGACATGGCAACTTCAGCTGCAACCATCCCGGTCTCCCAACAACCTCAACTCTGTGATGTACGTGCTCCTTCGGCTTGTTTGAGCCACCCTGAATTAATCGTTATTCCATTCAGTATTGCCACCAGAAACCGAAATTTTCAAACCACTCCTACTGCTCGAAGACCTGCGCCGGACAGGCTGCAGCGCTGTGCAACGTATGACACTTTCCATTGAGCTCGCGAAATCCGTCTTCGGACCGACTTCTTATGCCCACAATTACAGCAATGCCATAAGAAGCCCAAATTCCAAAACTTCGACTACTGTGGCAAGAACTGTGCGGCATTGGCCAATCCAGGCGGGAAGGCTCGCAACGCTGGTACAGGGGCGACCCAGCCTGTCCCTGGTCCTGCTTCGAAGGCACCCTATTCGAAACCGGCCAACGTAAAGAACCCTCAGCAGGCGCCCGCGTTTGATCCTGTACAATTAGCCAGTACGTCCATTCCATATCCATTTCTAACGCTAATTACACATCATCCTCATCTCATCTTATCCTCATTCTCCTCCATATAGAACTCGTCGCGCAGCACATTCCCCAAGTCCAAGCCCTGATTAATCCAGGTGCAGGTTCAGGTCACAACCCCGCGCCCGCACCTCAACCGCCAGTCTCGAACCCATTCCCGGGGCCTTCGGCCCAGGTCATACCCCCCAATAACAACGCCTACACCGCACCCGTCACCAACCCCTTCCTCAATCCGGCCTACCAGGTCGCCCCTGCGCAGAACCCGGTGTCGAATGGTGCAGTGAACTTGGTGACTCCTTCGAATCCCCTCCCTGCCGCTCAACCACTTCATATTAGCACGCAGCAAGCTGCCGATGATTTTGAGTGCCTTATCCCTGGCTGCGGCCAGCCTGTCCACGTTGACGCGAAAGGAGTAAAAGCGAGCGATTACTGCTCGATGCGGCATCGCGAGTGCGTTTTCTTGCTTGAGTTTAGTTCATTAGATGGAACACTGATTCATTTTATTGGTTATCGTTTACAGAGAAGCCGTTGCGTCTGGTTTAGTGTCCCCCTGCATCATGTGCTTGACCCTGCCGCAGAGCGACACCGACTACTTCTGTTCTCGAGGATGTAGGGAGGAGTCGATGAATAAACAGCTAGAATACGACGACGACGAATCTGAGTGATCTGCTCTGTTCCAGGGTTCGACCTCGGTTACTGTACTCGGCTCGGCTACCGTAGTGTAATTCCCTGTAATCTCTAATCTCGATATCTCTGTCCCTGCTCGTTATCTCGATATTTAATATTATCTTTCCGCCGGTCCTCCTGCAGGCGCGCTTCACGTATTAAAACGAGGCCTTCAGGCTGTGATTCCGGAAAGTGACCCTGAGTGCGGAATGGGTGGACTGCTTCCGCGAACGTCGTATTAAATGGCGTCACAATCAAAGCGGCATGCTCAGCGTAAGTAAATTAATGAAGAGTAGGAATAGAATGCAAATGAGTTATAGAATGCAAATGAGTTAGTAATGCTACAGAGATGAATAGTGAGATGAACGGATGGGAAGTGGGGATGAATAGGCGGAAGTATAGTATTTGGAAATTATAATGGAAAAGTAATTGTACTAATACAGACTTGATGATATTTGGAGCTCTAATACATTACAAGTTGAAAGCTTGAGGATATCGTATAGAAATCAGAAGTTGAATGATAACCGGGAAATAATTCGTTGGAAGGCTCCTGAAGAAAGGAATTCATTTAATCGTAGAAAAAACTCATCAGAGACACGAAAACTTACCTAGGAAGGGACGAGATAGACGGGGTGGCTTTTCGCAAATGTGCGAGTCGATAGCTCGCTGGTCTTCAAAGAGTTCTTTGCAACGACCGCAGACGATTGATCTGCATCGACAGTCCATTAAATACAGCGGTAAGGGAGATATTTAGGCAACGTACCGGTCATGAATGTCGTGAATATGGAGGTGGTACATCAAGGCCGTGGCGTTGGGCAACACGTCTCGACAACCTGGGCGCAGACAAGCAACCTTGTCGTTGGAGCCTACGCCACTCGTTTTGACAACGTTCACGGCCTCCTGAAACTATAAAACAGAGGAAAGTAATTAATAAGCAGAGAAAGCCATAAGTAAGAAGACGTACAGTGCTCTTCAAGGCTTCGTTGCGCGACTCGCGGTAGACAGCCTTGAGGTTCCTGTCGTGCGCGACAAAAAGCGCGTCGAGGGAAGCTTCATCCCAGGAATCTGGTTCCGAGTACAGGGACGGAGAGCTGGATCGAGTTTCACTTTCGAACGACTGGGCAGCCCGATAGCGAATGGCAATTTCTTGCGCGGGAGTGCTGCCAGAACTTTCGCAAGTCGCGTAGCTAGAGCTTCTGGTGTGCGGCGGGAGTGGCGCGGAAAATTCCCATGCGCTGTACGCGTCGATTTCGGAGGTCCTCGCGTCGACGATCGCTTTCTTGGGGAAGTAGACGGCGTAGCGTTTGGGGTTCCGTCGCACTTTCGAGGAGATACTTTCGGCTACGAGTGCGCGGGCGGCACCTTCGAGGACATAATCACTAGCGTGTGGGTCCATTTCGGTTTCAATCGCAAGTAGATGAAGTGAAAGTGCTGAGCAGAGGGGTTATAGTCTTTAGCAGAGCGACGCAGCGCATTATATACAACTGGCCCGCATTGACTTGTGCCACTTTCCACCTCAGAGACTGTGGCCCAAGGAGTACTAATTTGGCCGATGATAAGTTGGGCCATTTGCCATCCATAAGGCGCCAATTGTAAAGCTCAGCCAAACAGGAGATTCGGCGCGCAACAGTGGTGAAATGAAACCACTGTACAAGCCACGAGGCTTGTTCAAAATGTGCCATACACCTGTAAAAGGCAAGTAACCCTAGGGAAGAACGGTCGAGAGGCAAACTCGTGTTCACGATTTTCTGAAAGCATGGTGATGGGCCATCTCAAGCAGAGGCCAAGCAGTGGCATAAGTGGCACAACGTGACGAGTTGCACTTGTGACACAATCCTCAATGCGGCAATGTTGAAGCTATCGTCCGTCACGCCCTCCCTTCCGATTACCGCCACCACGAAAAGTTATTTTCTCCTCCCAATCTATCCTCACACGCACAGGAATAGCTATCGGAAGCCAGGAGACATCTAAATTGCAACATGTTACAGTGTACATCTGGAACGAGGATTGGTACGGCATCGCTGTGGAAGACTTTGGCAACACCAATTCTAGACCCAGTCCACCTTTCCGTACGGCAACGTAGAAGGAGGCATGAACTGCAGGAGCCTGGTCCTAGAGCCCGTTCAATCCACACGAAACCCGCCTATGATGGCCACATTCCCCTGAGCTGGTTTGAGAACGCGTTTCTCGCTGTGGGATCAGCATTTATGTCCCTTGCAGATCCTCGCAGAGGAGGTGAGAGCTATATTTTGCCCCCAGAATAAAATTAAAAGACCCTTCACACATAGATATGATCGCAGCTCTCGGAGAGACGACAGCAGGCCCGAGTCTTCCACGTTTGAGGGACCGTATGCTGGAAAACCCTGAAGGTCGCAGGGTCCTGAAGGAGAGGCCACGCGTTAATTCATCCACAATTGACATGAACAAACTCGTACAGTACCCGGAGGGCTCCTTTGGACGAGAATATGTAACCTGGCTTGAACGATGTGGCGTGACACCTGATACTCGAGAACCGGTACGCTATGCCACAGAAATTCAATGTCTCCAAGCCAAGCCCTCATTTTACTGCTTTTCTATCAGGTTCATTATATTGACGATCCTGAGCTTGCATATGTCATGCAACGGTATCGCGAATGTCACGACTTTTACCATTGCATTTGCAACCTCCCTGTCAATGTCGAATCGGAACTCGCCCTCAAATATTTCGAATTTGCCAATTTGGGGCTACCAATGACTGCGATTTCCGCTCTATTCGGGCCCCTACGGCTGACACCGCAAAAGAGAGCAAGACTCTTCTCTGAATACGTACCTTGGGCCTTGAAATGCGGAGGAAGTGCACAGAGCCTGATTACCGTCTACTGGGAGGAGCGATGGGAGCAAAATATCGAGGATATGAAGAAAGAATTCGGTATCTGGAATCCGCCGGAAGCTCGTTGGAGTAAACCTTTGAGTGAAGCAAGAATAGCAGCCGATAAGAGGCTGGCAGCGATACAAACCTCCAACGTAGCACAATAATGATTCCTGTCATCGCTCTTGCATTTCCTGGTCCAGGGGAGGATCGAACCGCCGAATTGTCATCTTTCACCTCCCCGCCTAACATAATTCGATCCTTCGCCCGGCTTTTTTGACATGAATGACGAAGTCGACGATCCGCCACTTACCTCATCCGAGTTTGGTTTGGCAAAACCGTAACACTAGGTCAGTGCATGTTGGCACCGACGACCGAGTATGACAAAGTTATCTGCCCGCATAAAGGTTTTCCCGTCGGCCATCTCGCTTCTCGCAAATGAGTTGACGCGGCACTGCAGATTACATCTCTTCAAAGCTTCTGTTGAGCGCTGGCGTGCATAATTTGCGATCACTGTCATTTCATTCAGGTGGATTCAGTCTTATCGCCGTCGGCACATCGAAACGGTGAGGTCACCCATGCATCATACTATCAAGTGCAAGGAGATTCAAATTTTTTCGTATTTGAAGTGGTTTGCCATGAGTTCAGGCTCTTTGGCCTCAAAATTTTGTACACCTATAAACAAATATCTCTTATACTGATATCTCTAAAATTTTCAGAAACGGATGAACAGAAGGAGCATCGGGGCAGTTCCGCGTCTGAGAGTCCCAAAATCAGGGAGATGCAAATCAAAAGTAACGCAAAGTCACAGAGATTCTCACCAAACCGAAAGCGGAGAATATTCGATTTGTCACGATTTCGTCACGCCTTTCTACCTTTCCATCCACATCTCTTGCAAAACTTACTCATATATTCTGATTTTTGGTATGCACACTCTTAACTGCAATTAGAGAGTATTCTCAAATTTTTGTGTCCAAAATCCAAGTTGTTGAAGGTTGAGAAACATTTTAGTCAGAAATTTCGTAAGCTCTCACCAAAGCGCAGTGTCCACAACAATTCCATTTCAGTTTTTCAGCAATATTTTTACATATTCGTGAAGCTGAGATGCAAGGCATTCAGAATGTGCAAAAAGTTCGGCAAAAATGTGTGTTGTGGAAGCTACAGAGTCGATTTTGAATCTCCCGGTCATTTTGAATCCCGTTGCACATGATAGTAAGGATTCGGAGGCGTTCGGAAGTATATGTGACTGCGGATAAGACATTAGTTTGGATAGCTCAGAGCTAAAGGACTGCAGTGAGACCCTGCATCCTCGCAACCCGTCAGGTTAGTGTTGCCGAATCCTGCAGCGCAGTCGCATATCGTGTTGTCATGGCTGATAAGTTAATGGGACCCAAAACCGAGGCGTTTGGAAAATCTTTTAAGAGAAAAGGCACCGGGGGTGTTTTCTGGGAGGATGATTCGTTTCAAACGAAAGACTCCAGCTCTAGGTCTTGTCTCGAGCACCGATCTGGACAGCAGTCACACTGACTCACAGGGCCATTGTTGCGATTGGGTCACTTGCGAGTTAAGATATGACGAACGTCCAAGCGTCGATCCGTAATCATCGATATAAATTTCCAATGGAGGTCATCGCAATTTCGTTAAATCGGATAGTCATCGAGGAATGGAACTCGTCTGGCGTCGGTGCCAGCCGATTCAAGTTGTAGGATGAGAGGAAAGTGCTGCCAGGTGACCAAAGGAGCTTGATGGAGAGTCAATCTTCAGGGCCTGAAAGTCTTGGAGAATACAGAATATTGACGAAGATTTCTGTTACCTGGTTTCGACTGTCCGTTGGTTATATGAATAGTTACAAGCACAAACGAGGGAAAGGATGATGACTTAGACTGCGATGATGAGGCGGTTACTAGACGGGGTTTTACATATCTGTGTTTTTTTAATTCTTTTTACGTTCGAAAGCTTACCACTTGTTTTGGGCTTGGGCTTGAGGATTCTGAGTCGAGCGGCTAGCCAGCCGCTCGTGATCAGTAATGTGGAGGCACAAACTGAATTGATTAGATTTGATTCCTTTGGCTCCCTTTGCCTCCCGATGGCGATCGATGATCCCGCTTGGCCAATCGGGCATTCGCCCTGGTTTTTCCACGTGGCGGGATGGATACCGCTTGGTGCCGACCAAAGCCGACTGGCCGCTGTGGCAACGTTTCACGAAAAAAATATCCCTCGGGCGGCTTGTAACTTCTTGTCGTAACTCAATGACCTTCATGGATCTTGAAATCCGTTAGGACGTCCGTTTTACAAGAAATTTCAGCATTCTATTCCAGTCTAGTCCTCGGCGCTCAGCTTCGATTCACCCTCGTAAACTTCAGCTCTGGGAAGCGAAAATCGGTTCGATGCAATTCGTGCTGGAGGTTTCACGGGGTTTGCACATCATTTACTGTGTCAAGATATCGACTTTCCTACTGACTTCATGCATGATGTCCGGGTAATAATCAGATCATGCAGCGTCGCAGAGAATATTTTTCCATCAAGATATTTTCTTGCATATATTTTCATTCGGGTAGTGGTGGTCACGGGTGAGTAAGTTGCTCCTGTGATGAAACGGACGTCCAGGGATGTCAATTCCGACCCGGTGCATCTGAAGATTCGGGTGTCCCTTTTTATTCCACAACCCTTGGTTCCTTTGAACCCTGTCGTTCGTTTGGGCTGTTTATTTTTACGCGAGTGTCCATTTTTGTTGGATCGAGCCAGAGCAATACAGTGACCACACAACGCTTTTGGATTAAAATCTGTCGATTCATCCCCTTCTACTTTCCCGAATTTCTTCTTTGGCCTTGGCCTGGATCAGTACCTACATGGGTACAATACCTTGTCAAGGAAGTCAGCTCCGATCAAGACAATATGTCTACTGTCAAAACACCTCAGAAGCAGCAATTCGGCGGGATTCCCAGCAGGACGTATTTGGTACCTTACGATGCTATAAAACGTCCTATAAAATTGGTTTGCCTGATCTCAAATCGCCTTTCCACCTCGCCAATTCCTCCATCGCGAATTCCACTTTACTCCGGTTAACATGGTATATTCTTCCACTGTTATAGTGGACATTTCTAAGCCTTCTATCTTCGACCAATCTTGCACAGACTCGTCAATCAAGTATTTACTCGACATTTTGGTTGAATGACTCTTTGGACAGTTCAAACAATCGCAACTTCGCATTCGCAGAGGCCTTTATATCTCCTGCAAAATACGCCCTCTTCCAAATTCTAGGATATCATTTCCTCCTCGCGGCCAGTCAATTAGACGCCACACCGCCACTATCCTCATCATCCGCAGCCAAAGTCGGCGCATTTGGGGGAACGGCGCTTGGACTATTTTACGTTTTCATGCTGTTTAAGCGCCGGAACCCACCTCGGAATGACATACCACACCTCGAACCGCATGCCTTTTCTATGCTATGCAAAGAAATGGCCTGCAGTGCCGTCGCCTCGATCATCGGTGCATACGCCGACGGGTTCCACGACCACTGCGTGCTGTCCTTCCTCACGATTTCCGGTTTCCTTGGGCCGTTCGTATTTTTGGTGATTTTGTTCGGGGTATTGGGATTGGTGATAGCTGTAGTGCGGAACATCGCGAAGCTCAAGAGTTGTTGGACTGGATACTGAGTTAGGTACTCCCAATAACTACATCATCCTCTTCCCTTTTCTCATGTCGGATTTCTTCCAACAGGCATTATTTTATCGGAGCTTCTAATTGGTATGGTAGTTTTCAAACATCCGAACATTCAGAAGTAATACAAATTTATATCAGTAGGCACTCGTAACTCGTTGTTGAGTAGTCTCTATTTCTTGCGAATTTTTGATGCCCCAAGATGATAGGGACCGTATGTAATATAAATCTTTGCGACGACGTCATGGTCGCAACCTGAATAACAGCTAAATTTAAAGAAGTCACCTCGCCTGAGCTGGACTACACCACGGTACGGCTGGATTGACCCTACTTCAAGTACCGTCGCAGTCACTCAACGCCACGAATTATTTCTCCATAAGCAATCCGGTTGCAGATTCTAAAATTAATAATAATGGACCATCTCATCTACAGACTACAAGGGAACACATCAATTACTTACCAAGCAGGATGGTATCATGTTGCCAAACGCCTCTAACCCGACTTTCACTCAGCTGAGGAAAAGCTGTACGGAAAAGGAAGTTGAACGGACACGGCGCGGTTGCACACGGCGCTCTTGAGAAGCCTGTAGGCCGTTGAGGGCAGTGCCCCAATTGAAAAATCGAGCCTTACTTGCGCCTCATAAATGTTTCCGTAGCGTTGGTCGGGAGTGCGTTTCCCCTAGCGGATCCTCTCCCGATTTATTGCAGGTTCCGACCGTGACATGAATATTAAACTCACTACGCAAATTTGAAAGCGCCAATCAGCTCTCCGATGATTCGAGGGATACTTCCCGGCAGTTAAATGCAACGCGGCCCTGTTCTAGTATTTTTATGGGAGTTGGTCGATATTTCTGTATCGACTCGTTGGAAGATCCATTAATTGGAGTCCCGGTATACATTCCTCAGCAGTGTCAGCACGAGGTCGGGCCATAAGAGCCCACAATAATTTTGTCTTGATCCATGTAGCTAAACCACTTGTGAATGCATCGCCATTTTTGATAAGGAATTGAATTTTCCGTGGGACCGAGGACCGTGGTGATATTGTAAGAAGCCAATTGCCCTCTTCAAGTCGAACGCGGAGAATGAGTATGGCTGATGATCGCCCCACGAACATAAATGGTCATGATCGGCACATGGGTAATAAGGTTTGCAACACACACACATATATATGTATATGAATCTGAAGGTGCGCGTTGCACAGCATCTGAAGAGACATGCAAACGAGAAACTTGGACCCTAAATCTTCCTGGGCACGCACGAATTATAGGCAGGCGGGCGCCATAACCGCCAGTCTAGGCAATTTTTTGCCATTACGATGCCGTTGTAAATAGTTTCGGTTTGCCGTTAAAATTATTTGACCTTACAATACCGTGATTCGTTATTAGAAAATGGGTGCAATTTCTAACCACGGTTGCAGTCGAATCATATAATTAGATCCAACCACTACATAACTTTATATTATATGTCAGGTTTGTATCAGGTCCCTTGCGCTGGTGGAGTGGATAAGAAGACGAGATTTTAGGCAGTTTCCTTTGGGTCTCCGCGCATATCTGGTGGGTCCTGGGAAGCAGATTCCGGAGATGACGGTCTGCGTGCGGTTCAGACTCCAGAATGACAGCGAACGTACCTCTAAAAAGGTTTCGGTCTCGGATGTCAAATCAGCCGGAGATTGGGGCTCTTGAACGACCTCATTTGAGTCTCGCAGATCCTCTTTGACTGTGCTTGTGCTGAGTCTTTGTTCGTTTCTAGGTCTCATGGAGGTTTCGACATCGACGTCGACGTCGGATATGTGGCGGGGTGTGTCATCGTTGCCGTATTCTATTACCAATCCATCTTCAATGGTGAGCGGCGTGAGTGGCCTAGAATCATTGTATAAATCGAATAAATTGCCCTCCTCCTCCTCACTGCACATTAACGGGGTAATGGTATCAGGTCAATCAAAACTAATGCTTATGGGTTCACAAACTTACTCGGTATTTACTTCGTCACCGGAGTCGTGATAGAATGTTGAAACAAAATCTTCGGCAATATCACCAGCAAGTTTTTTATTTTCTTCCCCACTGCTGCTGGCCATTTCTTCCGTTGTTGAAGGACGTTATCGGGGTGGCGAGTAGATAAGAGGCTTTTGTGGTGGTGGTTCTGATGCAACAGAGCAATGGCTCAAGCTTCCAAATGTGATTATCAAAATGAATGTGGGCATTGCATTTTTACCAGGTTCATTCCGGTGCGTTCCCCTCGAAGGCGTAAGTAGGACGAGGCTATGTGACAGCACGTGGTCTAGGTCATGAGCTTAAAAAGGAGATCCGGGACGGGCGCCTATCACATTGTACGTTAAATCGACTAACGCGGCTGTGTATAAGTGACTGTTATAAAGGGTGCATAAGCGTCGCAGAGACGAAATCGGTGATCTGAGGGTTGGAACGAGTCGGGAAGAGGATGGACTTTGGATGGACTATTTAATTTGTGTGCACGTTGCTTTTCAGTGGGAAGCTGATTTAATGCCCTAATGTGGACATTGGGTCTCTCGCTTATTTTTTGCTTAATTTGTTGCTGTCAGTGTGGCGTGTGGGGGTTAATTTCGCCTTCATCCAAGAAGCAGAAATGAAATCATAATGGGACAGCGGGCCGGCGGGGAAACCGGATCGGTTCAACAACTGTTTGTATCGGGCTGTCTTGCCAAATGTTCGGCTTCAACAAGAGGAAATTTCTTTTCACAAACGGCACTGATGTGGCAACGATTATTGTGGTACAGGACGGTTCCTCGAATACCTTATCGTTCTGCATTCGGACGAAGATGTATAACTACGACCTCTCTCGACCCTTCCATTCGTGACTTCACGACTGAACTAGTGAAAACACAACCAGTCTTTCAAACCCCAACCTCATCAATTCGCATATTGGTGGGACCATCACAGTTCTACGCAACGCTGTTGGCATGTTGGTCCACAAACAATTTTTCCTTGGAATAATATCACGATTTTAGGATATGATACTCAAAGCCGAACGGCGGATATTTATTTCATCCCTCTACATTGGCTCCGAAGAGGAAGAGCTTGTGCGTCATATTCATCAGAAATGCTGAGGACGCTATTTATTTTTCTCTTTAGATATCTGCATTAGCTGGGCGACTCCGCGTCAAACCCGACCTTGAACTAGATCTTCTGCTCGATTTGAACCGATCAACTCGTCCCGGCCGGGATTCCACGGCCAAACTCTTACTTCCTCTGCTCAACGAATTTCCGTCCCGAATCAATGTTTTAATGTTCCGCAGTCCTAGTCTGCGCGGGATTCTCGCTAAAGTGGTTCCTCCACGGTTTAATGAGGGCTGGGGAACATGGCATGCAAAAATTTACGGCGCAGATGATAATGTCATGATCAGTGGGTTTGTAATTTCAACTTTTTCAAAGATAAAGTAACTGACACCTCCGTCAGAGCGAATTTGAACAAGTCATACTTTACAAATCGTCAAGACCGTTACCTTTGCTTTACTGGTCAACGCAATATTGCCCAGTATTGCTTCGATTTCATTCAAAACGCACAGAAGTTCTCTTACAAATTACTACCCAACGTGCTGGGTCCAGATTGTCCAATTCCAGCTCCGAATGTTCACTCATATACTCATGAAGACTATACCCTGCACTGGCCTAATCCAAATACTCACCCCCACCATTTTAATTCGATCGCCGAAACAGCTTTATCCCAGTTTCAGGAATGTTATCATAACGAATCCACGGAAACTCTTTCTAAAAGTCCTTCGGCTCGAGCAAACCACGCTCTTATAATTCCAATTATTCAAGCTGGGCAATTTAACATTAGAGAAGAAGAGTCTATGTTCCGCCTGCTGTTCCGCTTCCTCAGCCAGAATTCAGGACGGCCATTACTTGATTTGACTAGTGGATATTTTAGCCTGTACCCTCCATACCAAGAACTCATCCTGAACGCCCTGAATGTCAACACCAGGATCGTGGCCTCGAGCCCAAAGGTACGCTTTGTTAAAGTTCTGCCGCGTTATTTGATTGAAAAATCAAATCAATCGTGATTAGGCCAACGGTTTCTACGGTTCCAAGGGGATTTCAGGGCGAATTCCAGAAGGTTATACCTTGTACGAGCAACGCTTCATGAAAGCAGCGTCCAAGGCCCGCAGGCTTTGGCAAGGACCGTCTCCCAACGACGGACAGGGTGTCCTGCTGAGCGAGTGGGAAAAACCAGGGTGGACTTATCATGCGAAAGGTAGGTTTCCTTTGCTTTCTGAAATAACATATCCTCATCCGGAACCACGTTTCTCCTCTCAGGTATCTGGCTTTCCCCTAGTTCCTCAACTTTACCAGTCCTAACCCTCTTTGGGTCTACGAACCTCAACTCACGCTCCGCTCACATCGATACCGAGCTTTCGTTTCTCATGATACTCCCTTCGGACCCTCAAGCAGACTCCGCCGCCGAATTCTTGACCACTTCTTCTGAGTCCTCTGACTCTGAACGTCTGTCACTCCGTCAGGGGCTCGCCCGCGAAATTGAAGGCATTAGATCCAATGCAGTGGAATGGAAGGGCGGTGACCGAAAAGTACGATGGACGACAAAATTTATTGTCTGGCTGGTCAAAGGAATGCTTTGACAGAATCAAATTTGACAGATCGTCCCTTCCTTGAAGTAAGGCGAGTTCCTCTCTTTAGAGAGACCATGAAGAATTCACTCGAGGATATTTCTCGATATACGTCATTGTCTGGATGTTCTGGCTTCCCCGACAAAATCACAGTTGCCGTCAGACGGCATGCTCTAACATAGACGACTTCAACAAACAATGGCCGACTCCGACATCTATCTTTATCACATTTCCTTCCGATGGTCTTTAGAACATTCCGACGTCAAACTTATACGGTCTATCAAACCCGAGCGAAACTCCACCTTCCCTGAGCGGAACGAAAGTTCTTACCTCACCGGGCCACCCCGTTCTCGCATCACTTGGGGTATGATTGGACCTGGCTGACAGTGACAGACCTGCCGTAGCGAACCTGCCGATCCCAGAATCGAAACGGATCCGAGCTTGAACACCACAGTTCTTTCTGTGTCTTTCTTTTTAGTCAACCTTGAGTGTCGTACTTACCTGCCGACTTGTATTAATTCTATTACAGCATCTCTTAATGCCTAGAAGCACAGGACACAATGACACTGCTCAAATTGCGTGCATCGGCAGCTGGCTAGTCAATAATTGGAAAGTGACTAGGTGACTGATAAGCAGTTGAAAATCTGTTTTTCCGTCCATTTTTCCTCCATTTCCTCGGTCGTGGGTGACCGAAATTTTGAAGCAGCTGATAAGCCCATTGGTTTGCATCGCCTATGTATTTCAATTGGACCAAGCCATCGTTAATCTCGACGTTGAAGTGATTAAAAGGGTATTTCCAGGGTTGCAATGAAGTCTGATTCAATAAACCGTGGGACAAAGGCGCTTCCTAAGTTTCAGCCACCCATTCTCTTTCGTTCGTGCTTCCTTTCTCGACCCGTCTTTTTTTTTTGGCGAAAGAATCAAGTCCAAATGCCCAAAAAATCTGCCAAAAAGGCTGCTACTTCAACACCTGGATCCGTACCCAATCCGGAGGCCATGGATCAGTTCGTAAAATTCGCGCTCAACGAGCTTCACAATCCACCCAAGGTCTCGGAACTGTTCAAGATTCCAGAAGGGCTTGCACCTGACTGGCAACAACTCTTTGAGAAAGTAACTGCGTACCACGAAAGAGAAAGCGCGGCTAATCGTAACCATCTCATATGCTTGGAAAAAAGAAGCTGGCTCTTAGAAGACAACAATATTTCTGAGTTCGAGATGATCGCCTCCGCAGCGCAGATCAAGGCCAAAGTACATGTCTTATCGGTTACTTGTTTTTCCCTTTCTTATCTCGCATCGCTTGGGTCCAGGGAAACGACGAGTTTAGGAAAAACAACTTCTTGCAAGCACAGCTGTACTATCAGAGTGCCCTCTTGACTTTTCCAACACCAGATGTCTTGAACAATGTGGCAGCAGCCTCTCTAAAACTCAACCAGTCTGTTATTTCACCCTTCAAGCTGTATTTTATCCAGAGAACTAACTGTCGCCTTGTAGTTTCGATCTAGCAGAAAAATATGCAACGAAAGCGCTCGATATGGATCTATTCACTAATCCATCCAGTATTGCGAAAGCGCATTTCAGGCGCGCATCTGCTCGCTTGCAACTTGGAAACTTTTCAGGAGCACTGGAAGGTAGGTACAGTCTTCTGTACCTGTCCAGTACGCTCTCAGATAAACCGACTTTGATATATTTTGTGTTGTAGACGCCACTGTTGCACAGTCTATGGACCCTGTTGACGTCGCCATCACTACCGACCTGCTCACGCGCATCCGCGAAACGATGGAAAGTATAGACACTCCTCCAAAGCTCTCCATGTATTTAGAGCAGCACAAACCCGCCGAAAAAATGCCCCTCGTGGATGGCTTCGATTTTGCTAAAGATAATGTCCGATATACTCGTATTCCCGACTTTATTCAGAAGGATTTAGGGACCAAAACTAAAGCACCTGTATTCTAGGGTATTACAATCGTGGTTATCGTTTTGGTGTATTACAGTGCAATATAAGGCTCAGGTTCTGCGACCACCAACGCACTCTACGACTTCTTCTCCACTCATCTACTGAACGGTCAAGTCAGCCATTTCGTTTAAGTCGTCGATATTGAACAGTCTTCTTCTTAGTAGTCGGAGATTTTGAACGAAAGAATTCTACCTTCGTACTTCATCAGGAATGACAGAATACCAGCCATGTCAATAAGTTCGGGGTCGATTTCTTCGTCGAGGACCGACTGGACGTCAATTTTCAGGGCTTGAAGGTGAGGGAAAATGATCTTGTCTGACAAGGTTTCGATCTTGATAAGATGTGCAATGGAATTGAACGACGTTGTAATTTTGTTGACAGAGCGGCAAGCTTGGAGGATTGAACGTAATCCGGGGTACGTGGACGGCTCGATGTCGTAAAGAAATAACTCCAGTTCTTTGACAGAGACAAGACAAGCGAGAGACGCAGGTGGGAATAGGAAAGCTTGACTGAGAAGTACATGCGCTTCCCGGTCGCGTGTCAGCCAGGGAAATAACCGTAGGACGAACTGGAGATCCCTGTCGTCCGGGCGGAAAGAAACGTCCGAGAAAGAGAGAACCTCTGGCTTATATTCAACTCGAATTCGAGTTGGGGGGTGGTATGAGAAGAAGTCCATCAGCCTCCTTGATAAGATGCTCGGCGCCGCTTCGACAATGCGGGGTGTCACAGATGAGGTAGTGTTGTGGTCCGCGTGCAGGAAAAGGGAGCAGCCAGGCGCCGGAGTTATATGGTCCAGGAATGTTAAAGCCGGGCCCAGCTTGGTCATCAAGACAATCTTGGTGAGGAAAGATAAATGTATGCACTGCAGATGCTGTAAAAAAACCATTTTTATACCAGAGGGATCGGACGGAAGGAAAAATTCAAGACGGGGCATTCGGCAGCACAAATCCAAGACCTGAGTGATTGTAAAGTCGTATGGAAATCGGAGATCACGAATGTGCGACAGCCATGATGCGTCGATAGCGAAAGGGACTTCCTGAGTACGGAAAGAGAGCAGAGAAGGTGCATGGTTGGCGAAGACGGGACGTTGTGAGTTTTGAAGTAGGGGTCGACTGTCATCTGTGTAAGAGAACTTGAAGAACTGAAGGCATGGCGCTGGGCGAAGAAGGGCATCCCATCGCTGATCCTTATGATCAACGCCATCATTGACCACTATCTTAAGAATTTGAATCCTTTCTAGGCTTTCTAGCAGCGAGAAAAAGAAGTCTTCATTGCCTCCCATCGACCCTTCGAGGTGTATGTCACCGACTATCCACAGGACTGCAGAGCCAGAGCGTCGCACAACTTCGTCCGCCCAAAGACGATTCTTCTGGCCAAGTTGGTCGAGGTCAATCAACCTTCCCCACAAAGATGACGATTGTAATAGTATTTGACGCCACGATCGGCAAACCTGCGACGACTGTCGTGTAACCGTGAGAGGTCGAAGGCAATTTTCTAAGTTTCTACTTGAAGCAGGCGGGCCGGTATTAAAGGTGAATATCAACCAAAGAATATCAGTATGAAGCTTGTGAATAGAGGCCATTCTGCATAGTTTTGAGCCAGGAATTCCGGCAAAGAGTGCAGTAATGAGAGCGTTGTACAAGACGCGAGCGTGGCTGATTTTCAGCTGCAAGGACGATGTTTGCCATTATTTTGATTTATGTTGGCGAACAACCTTCGGCGGTCCTAACCATGCTCAGCATGGACTTTCGATGGCATTAATTTTTAAAGGACTCAGACGTGGAAAATCATAAGGCCCAACTACATAGTAGCATGACTGGAAAAATCCAAATCATCTGCTTGATAAATTACCAAGAAGTCCGACTCGGCGGCCAAGAGGCGGCGACCAATATTAATTATCGTGGTTATTTTTCGGTATGTTACAGTGCAATATAAGGCTCAGGTTCTGCGACCACCAACGCGCTCTATGACTTCTTCTCCACTCATCCACTGAACGGTCAAGTCAGCCATTTCGTTTAAGTCGTCGATATTCAGCAGGTCTTCTTCTTGGTAGTCGGTGAGTTTGAGCAGCGAAAGAGGTCTACCTTCGTCTCCGTACTTCTTCAGGAATGGCAGAACATCAGCCATGTCAATCAGTTCGTGGTCGTTCTCTTCGTCGAGGTCAATTTGCAGGGTTTGAAGATGAGGGAAAATGATCCTGTCTGATAAGGTTTCGATCCCGATAAGATATGAAATGGAATTGAACGATGTTGTAATTTTGTTGACAGAGCGGCAAGCTTGGAGAATTGAACGTAATCCCGGGTACGTGGATGGATCGATGTCGTAAAGAAACAATTCCACTTCATTGACAGAAACAAGACAGGCGAGAGACGCAGGTGGGAATAGGAAAGCTTTATTGAGAAGTACATGCGCTTCCGGGTCGTATGGGTCCCAGGAATATAACCGTACGGTGAACCTGCGTTCGCTGTCGTTCGGGCGGTAAGAAACGTCCAAGATAGAGACGGCAGCTGGCATATATTCAACTCGGATCCGAGTTGGGGCATGGTATGAGAAATAATCTATCATCCTCCTTGATAATATGGTCGGCGCCGTTTCGAGCATGCGAGGTGTCACAGATCCGGCAGTGTTGTCGTTCGTGTGCAGGAAAAGGGAGCAACCAGGCGCCGGCGTTATATGGTCCAGAAATGTTAAAGCCGTGCCCAGACTGGTCATCAACAGAATCTCGCTGAGGAAACATAGATGTATGCGCGGCAGAGGCCCTATAGAGACCGTATTTTGACCTGATGGATCGGACGGGAGGAATTTTTCAAGACGGGGCATTCGGCAGCACAAATCCAAGACCTGACGAATTGTAAATTCAAGTGGAAATCGGATATCACGAATATGCGACAGCCACGGTGCGTCGATAGCGAAAGGGACTTGGTGTGTATCAAAAGACAGCAGTGACGGTGCATGATTGGCGAAGACGGGACGCTGCGAGTTTTGAAGTAGGGCCTCACTGTACCAGAGCTTGAAGAACTGAAGGCATGGTGCTGGGCGAAGAAGGGTATCCCATCCCTGATCGTTCTCATCAACGCCATCCTGGACCTCTATGTGAAGGATTTGAATCCTTTCTATCCTGTCTAACAACGAGAAGAAAAAGTCTTCGTTGGCTTCCATCGATCCTTGGGGGTGCATGTCACCATATATCCAAAGGACCGCAGAGCCAGAGCGTCGCACAACTTCGTCCGCCCAACTACGGTTCTTCTGACCAAGTTGGTCGAGGTCGATTAGCCTTCCCCACAAAGATGATGCATTCAATAAAATTTGACGCCATGATTGGCAAACCTGCGACGACTGTCGTGTAACTGTGAGAGGTCGAAGGTGATATTTTGTGTCCTTAACTGTAGCTCTGGTAAGAGGTGTGCCGGTATTGAGGGAGAATATCAACCAGAGAATATCAGAATGAAGCTTGTGAATAGAGGCCATCCTACATGGGTTTCGATAAAGAGGTGCGAGAGGCGAATTTTTCGAATCAGGTGAAGTGATTATGTTTGCCATTATTTTGGCTTGTTGGCGAACAACCAACGAACAAGCGCTTGAATTCGGCCGTCATTCAGCCTCACCATGATCCTCAACCATGCTCAGCATAATCTCAAGGGATTCATTCCAAAGACCCAAGTATAATAACCAGGACTGAGGAAGTCAATTGGCAATGACATCATAACCGTGCCTGTTCAAAATCGGACCGACAGCCCATAATAGTATTCCCACGGCACTACTAAAAAAAACACCCCACAACGCTTTTGGACGACCAGGAGGTTTTTCACATCTACCGTCACTAGTTCACTGCCCAAGGACTCTTATCTATTCCTATCACATCACTAGGTCTATCCCAAAAAGCACTATCCCAGGTGTACAACTTCACGCATTCACATTCACAGCTTCTTTGTCGATGTGGAGCCTCTGACGTCTCAACGGATACCTTATATTCGAGGCGGAGAACACGATTAATATTGGACCATGGACGAACCCACTCGCGGAGGAACAGAACTATCTTGGACGAATGTAGGGATTGGGCTTGGATTTATCTTGTTTGACGTTGGCGTCTCGACTATATTCCGCTTGGGTGTTGGAGTGTCGCTGTTGATCGCCGCGCTGCGATGTATCGGCCAACTTGCAGTGGTCGCTTCGATTTTGCAGCAAGTGTTCGATAACAAGAACCCATGGCTCGTTGCTCTTATATCGTGTGAGTAAATGTTTTTATTTAACCTCTTTCCGACTCTCACTGATACATGTTTAGTTATCCTGAATTTGTTGGGTACAATCGAGACAGGTAATACGCTTCATCCTATTGGTCGGTTATTGGGTCACTTAGTTTCATTTCAGTCGTTAATAAATCACCTCGCCGATTTCATCATATGGTGTGGCACACTTTCCATTCTGGGCTTGACTGCCCGTCTAACCGTCTTTCCAGTTTCCTGCTGTTTTGGTCGCCATGCTAGGTTCTACTATCCCTATATCTATTTTGGGAGCAAGATTTGCGATGTCAGTCGAACCGTTTTGGACGCCGATCCAATATAGTACGCTTTTCATTAAGAACTTTTTGCTGGTGAGTTGGGAGTTGATGTCGCTTCTTTTTATAGTCCCGATCGTTGGCATGCTTTGTGGCGCGACAATTTCCGGAATAGTCGTGGCAGTGAGCTATATTCTCAAAGAATTACAGTGCGTAAAAAATTACCCTACTGCGATATTCACAGTTAACCTAAAGATTTCAGAGAAAACAAAGATAAGACGGAGATATACCTCGCATTTGGAGCTTCAAGGACAGAAGCATGTCGACCCATCGTCATCCAAGCACTCAAGATCGCACTCACTCCGCCAATAAACAGCATGAGGTTCGTCCTGCCCACCTAGAACTTAGTATATCGCACTCACTCAAAATCCTCAGCGTTCTCGGTATAATCGCCATTCCAGGCATGATGACGGGTGCCATTTTAGGAGGGTCATCTGTCCAACAGGCAGCCAAGCTGCAAATGATTATCATGTTTATGATTACAGCCAGTACAACGCTGGCTTCAGTGTTCACCACGTTCGCTGCTATCGCGGTGACTGTCGATGAACAACATCGGATACGGTGTGACCGTATCCATACGAACGGGAACAGCTGGTTCAATGTCAAGCAGTGGGATTTCAAGAAATCTGTGAATTATCTTCGGGGGATCTTTCGTAGGAGGGAAAGTTTCTGTAGAGATGGGACACCGTCTGAGAGGCAGAGGTTGTTGGCCTAGTTATTTACTGGCCATTTTCTTTATACATATCTGATTGGGTTTGAAAGGAACTATTTAGTTAGTGATAGAGCTTGCTTAGACATTAGAGTTGTCACGCTCTTCCTCGCTTGTTATCTTGTTTTTTTGTTCTAGGAAATGTTTATTTGGTAGTCTAAATGCGAACCCTCCATAAGGAATCTGACGATCATGATGTTCTGGATTAATATTCAAGTCAGCGCTTGTTAACTTCGAACTCGAGCACCGTCGCGGAGATAGCTAACTTAGTAACTATAAATAGATTGTTTGGCTTCATCCCCGGATCACAGCAAATCCCGCGACGGCGGCGACGCCAACCATTTTGCTTTCAACGTCCAACGTTGTTCCCTCATCCAATGCTCTATGAAGAAAAACGCCTCAAAACTTGTTTACTTGTTTTAAATTCCTACATCTACACGGATAAGTTTAATTCGTGGTGCTCAGATCAGCGATTCAGTGGTACTTCTGCGGTATGTTGGTTTTGTTTTGCCTTCTGGGACGAACGACGCTCATCTTCCGGCTTCTAGCCATGGCACATGCAGGTGTGGAATCTCGAAGAACACGAGCCACGTAATTCTCCACTATTGTTCACGACTTGAAGTCAATCTTGGTGTCGCCTAATGCCCAATTTATGGTTCAGTCTCGATCGGAATGTCCATCCATAGGCAGACGCGTTTTGGATAAACGATCGCGATTTAGCAATCGAAGATGGAAATGCACTGGCAAACATTGTAATCCTCGCCCGTGTAAATCAACCTTTAACTTCGCCAACGACTATCATAGCCTTGTCTCCTCGCCATTCACATAATTTAGTGCTCGCCAACTCTTAGCGGATTTTCATTATGCGCGGGTTCAAGCCAACCCCTGCACCCACGCCCCAGCTCAAAACAATCCACGATATCCCAGCCTGGGTCACCGCTTTACACAATTCACAAAACCTCCAGCCCCGACAGAATCCACAGCGCGGAACCATCCAAAAGTCTGGAGCATTCCTCGCCGAGAATCAGCAATCTCAGCTGTCCCCATTTCAGTCGAACCGCGGCTCTTTCGGAGTGCAACCCCAGCTTCTCGGTCCTGCTCATCAGGCCCAGCACCAGCTGGGTTATAGCAATCCAATGGCGTATCGCGAGCCTGCCTCTCATATCCAAGGCAAGTCTGGAGGTTGGGCCAGAAAATCCACGAACCAAGGACACAGTGGCCGGATGCCTTCCTTTGGTACGTTCCTGTTCCTCTTTCGAACCCCACCCCTGTTTATGTCTATCTAGGCGTTGCTCGTCAAACGAAGATCACCGTGGTCAAGGAAGAACCCATGGATGTCGACCTTCCTGGCGACGAACCCATGGATGTTGACGCTCCAGGAGAGGTGTTTAAAGACGTCGGGTGTCCTAACCAGGCTACTGTTTATACCCTCCCTCCGCCTGTTGTCGACCAGTTCTTTCCGACTACGGCCGTCGACGTCATCGACGTTCTTTTGGATCCTGGCTCGCCCATGAAAGTTGACCTACCCACTTTCGTCTCTGGAGGCCATCTCGCCCCTGGTGACGGACCCTTTTCCACCACCAACTGGACTGAAAGCGCACCTGTCCTCTCACTTGCAAATTTACAATCGCCTGACACTGCAGGAGTACTTCATCTTCCCTCAAGTGTTGTTCCTGAAACCCCAGAGCAGGCTGTTGAAGGTCGATACGTCGTCCAGGGCGGATTACCGGCTGACCAAACCCTTACCCTCGATGTTCTGGCTGTGTCTTCTGCGATGGCCTTTGATTCATGGCCTATTTTCTTCGACTCTAATTTAGCATATCCCATGACATCGCCTGTCGCGATGCCTGTCGTTGCAAGTGTCTCGGAGGAATTGGGGAGCTCGGAGCCAGTTTTCTTTGTCCAGGACCCTCTTCCCAGTATCGTGAGGCCTGCCATGGTTAATGACACGAATGTTACAAATGCCGCGTCAGAGGTCATATCGCCTTCTGCCCTGCAATATTCCGAATACATTGACAAAACCAACGTCGATGGTCAATATACTGCTCAAACTGTGGTCGATGCCCAATCCAGCGAACAAGACATTACCGACTTGGTTTTCACTCAGGTTGTCGAAGGTGTTGAAGCCAACGATCGTCTCCTACATCACGTCAACCATGCCAGCTCAGCTCTTTCCAGTGATGAACCCCATAACCATCTCACTGTTGATGCAGAACACGCCGCCCACAATACTAACAAGGTCGGGTGTCGCAAACTAGCTACTACCATCGTCAAGCGCACCACCAACAACGTCGACATCGGCTGGACTAAACGAGTCACTTTTGGTGCTAATGCCAGCAACATTCCAGCTGCTGACGTTACGGATGACCTCCAATGGACTGCCACGACTGCCCTTAAGGCTATAGGAAATGTGCCTTCCAAGGATCAGAGACGATCAATTATGGATAACTTAGCCAGCAGCAAGGCAAAACTGTCCACACCGGCATCTCGCTCGAATTCATCAAACAAGGAAAACGAAGCCGGAAAGGGCAAGTCAAATACCTTGATCGACGTAACCAACATTCTCAAGACTTCAGGTCGGTGCTTACTCATTTATAACATCTCTCATGGGACCTTTCTTTGTGCTCAACGTTTCATACAGATGTACCTCCTCGTCGTCGTCGACCCTATCCGAAAACGGTCGATCCTGCTGATAAACTGCTCGACGCCGCTGCAACGACGAAAGCCTTGACAGTTCCACCAGAAACGGGTAAGGTCCACAATGACAAGCCCTCGTCTGCGCTTATGACCCTTCCTCCGACTCCGACCTCTCTCTTCAAGCTGAAACAGCTTCCGAAAGCCGGAGGGGCCCCGTCCAAGGTTATGTTGTTCCATGACGTCGCAGGACGGGAGAAGGCACTGTGCCCTGGAGCTTTTCCTGTCGACGAGAACAAGGTGGCATGGACATCTGGACCGTCCGTCTCTTCTCGGCTGTCTATGTTCGTTTTCTCGTGGTAGTGGCTCGTTAAAGGTGTGCTTTGCCCTATCGATATGTTTGTTTTTTATGCTAACTGCGTTTTGTATTCTTGAAGGTGTCTGGTTCTGTGTGTAATGTTCCTTGTGTCCTCGATATTCCTCTTTTCCTTTTGGGACTACTGCTTAATATTTTTCTTGGCGACATAGAACGGTACTTTCCAGGAACTGCTAGCCCTCTCTACAGCTCGATCGTCCAAAACAACCTACCCAACAGGTGCTACACACTCGGCGAGCAACATGAAATGGCAAGACCCTCAAACCTATGACCCAAAGGGATCCTATTTCTCTGTCGGCCACGTTCGCCCGTGTCCGTGTCCTCTCTGCCAACTCGTGCCGACTTGCGAATTACCACTGTCAATCTAGATCAAACATACTCTCATCTCTGCCTTCGTTGACGGCTCTCATCCGTCGATGGTAATCTTGGCTGTCTTGCTGTATTTGAAACTTGGTCATTTACTCTTCTGGTTTCTGCTAGCTGGACCTGTCTCGGATATCTAAAAGTACGCATTTCTTACATGGCAAAGCTCAACGACTGACGTCTGAATTCGACAGATCATATCAAATAATCTCAAAGCTTCAAAATTTGGTCTGTCTATTCGAGTACCGCCAAACATGCGCCTCTCGTCACCAGTTGCCAGCCAGTGTATTTCCTACAAGTTCGATCCTGCGCCCATACTATGTGTTGAATCTCTGGCCTACTGGCCCATCATTGGCTGTTTCGTGTACCCTTGCCTCTAGTTTTGTAGCGATCTTCCGTCTTGTCTCCAACATAGTAGATGCCCATCGTAATTCACCAAAATATGTATTGATATATTTACACGAAGTGTTCGAAATGCATGTTACGTGTTTGCCCATCCTATCTTTTGCCAGCTGCTGCTTGATCGAATGCCTAGGCACCAGTCCAGACGGCTGTGGATGAAAAGCACAACATGTTAATAGATATCCTAGACTCCGAAGGACAGTTTTTCTTACGAGGTCCAGGAACGACATAGGTAGTTTGTGTCTGTGCATCTGCGCTGTAGATGTTAATGTTTACACCGGGGTCGTTGGCTCCATAACCACCTGTCATCGAAAATGAGTATGCTTTTTCTTCTGATTCTCGGAAAGAAACACGTACCGGGGAAGCTGACTAGGAAATTGGCAGCGGGTGTCTTGCCTCCTCCACCGGTGACCTTGAGTTGACCGCCTGTTTTGAACAAACTTTAGTGATTCGCCATATGGAAGCCTAAGATGAACGCCAATTACATTCGGGGTAGAATTGAGGGGTGTTAGCCTGGTGGAGAGCGAGAAGCTCGTGCTACCAGAACGCCGATCAGCTCTCCTCGACCGCTAATACGAACGAAGAGAACTCACGCGGATGAGATACTCGCCAGCTGCCAGGGCAGCGGGGATCGTGGTGGTGTATTGGAGGGTGTTCAAGACTTGACCAGTTCCCCACACTCCGTTTCTAAACCCCAGAGGGTCAGCTCAGCAAACGAACTTCTGGAATCCAAGTTGGATACGTACCCTACTGTTCCTGAAATGAGGCCAGTCTGAGCGATCTTGAACCACTTCAGGGTGTTGCTGTTCGCCGCTGTGCAGGCGCCAGGGCATTTGGCCATGTACACCATGACTGGACCTTGTGCGTGGGTCCATTGTCTGTGGAGGTGGTCCCATCTTGTTAACGACGATTCTTTTCCGTCAGAGGGGAAGAGGCACGTACGTCCATTTTGCTGTGATGGAAGTGCCGGCTGCGACGGTTGCGGAGAGCTGGGCGGCGCTTGATTGACCGTTGTTGTTACAGCTGAAGGTCTGGAGGAAGTTGTTCTGATTCAGAAGATGTGCGACAATATAGAGGAGGTGATACGTACGGCTGCGCTGACGGATAGGATGCTTGAGATGGATCATAGATTCATGTCAGCAACTGTCTTCGTTAACGTTAATTCTTTCTTACGGGTCGTAAGAGCCTGACAGACGAAATTGATCAGGAGGTTGGAGTCGCAAGAATACCTGAACGTACTGTATGGTCGCTCAATGGAAGTCTGGCCAGTGGGCGTGTTGTATGGCTGCCATCCCGCATATGTCGTTCCTAGACATGGATTCAATATTTATCGACAACGTAAAATATTGGTTGGACTCCTCACCTCCAATGACGTACGATGTAACACCACCGTGCGCAGCGACCTGCGAGACGAGGAAGGAGCTTAAAACAGCGACAGTTGAGATGAACATATTGGTTATCGTAAACTGCGTTCGTGCTCTCATAAACAAGCTTCCTCTCGATTTTATACGCGTTTCAAACAAAATACCCCGCATGACGAACGCGGGGGCGTTCCTCGGATAGTAGGCTGGTAAAAAGAAACGGGCCTTCCGAAGTTTTGACTCTGCGCCTCAAGGAGAAAAGCACTGCACGGAATGGCCTGGAATGAATGCCAGAAAACCACCTCATCGAGATCCGAGGTGGCTCTCCACCCGCTAAGCACGCGATGAAACAGCAGAGGAAGCCAATGTCACAGAGTGGATTAGGGGATTTTTGCCGGATATTCTCGAACGCTGGAGCCCCTGCAGCGTCGTGTGATGGGCAGGTAGCGCCGAGTTGCTTCCGCTGCCTCTGTGACAATTCGACAAAGAGAGGCGCCAAGACCATCGAGGGTGTTGAGGATGTCGCGTCTGAACGGATTGGGGCAGTTTTGAGGCATGATGAGGCATATGGAGGTAATAGAAGTCTCTTCGAGCGCGTAAATAGCGCATCATGGTTCGGATGAACCTATTGATCGACGACTTGGCATTCGACCAAGCGGCGAAATATAGAACTTCGAATCTGCTAGTGCTTATTACTCTAGCGGAGGACTGTGGGTGTCGTCCGGTGGTCGGATCTCAGAGGTCGTTCACAGTTGAATGATCAACATCATATTTCATGTATTTTCAAACGAGAAAAACATCTAGAATGGACTTACCGATCGTCAATGCACCGAAATTCTGAACAAGAGGCATAGCTTACTGTCGTCATTCGCAAACGTTCTATGTAGTCTTCTTCGCCCTCTGCCCAAAAATTCCGGTGCCCACACGCACGATATCGCTCCCAGATTTCAAGGCTGCCTCGAAGTCGCTTGACATCCCCATGCTTAAGAGAAGTCTCCCCGACTCTTCTTCTCCCCACTTCAAAGGATCTTCAGCAAAATTTTCCTTCAGGTATCGGCTCAACAAGTCTCTCGTTTCTTTCAGCCTCTCGAAATCGGCGTTCTTTTCGGTCTCGGAAGCCGTAAGTGACAGCTCGAGAGCACCTATCGTCATCAAGCCTTCTAAACGAAGTCTTGGACATTCGGTTAGGATGTGCCTTGCCAGAAGGATGAGCTCCGAGGTCGCCAAGTCGGACGCGGTTGTGAGAGGAGGGATTCCAGATTTGGAGTTTTCGCCAGACGTATTGATTTGGATGAGGACTCTGAGAGGAGAACTACGCTCTGTTGGAAGAGCCTTGTTCAGCGCAGTGGCTGTCTTGGTGGAACCCAGCGTCTGTATACTGAAAAGATTGGGAATCGCTGTTCACGAAGAAATTAATAACGTATAAGCTGTTGGCACTGCCACGCACAGGCAAGGGTTTTGGCTTTATTGGACTGCAAAGTACCAATAAAATGCCAACGAATATCCGCCGGAAGCTGTTGATGCCTCCATGAAATTCTATCTCCGTGACTCTGTAAAATTTGACGTACGACGCGTGCCTTCTCCTCCAACTCTTGGACATAATTCTCCCCAAAATCTAATTGACCGTTGTCGTAGCATGCAAGGATGTCGGATGCGGGCTTATATTTGGAAACGGCGACCAACGTTGGCGAACTTCCTTCCAAAGATGCAACTTTTGCTCGCGCTCTGATCTCGCCGAGTGATTCCAGAATTTCAGCCGTCCGTTCTGCTGAAGCTGGTCCCACCGATGGCCCAGACATTTTTAGTAGCGAAATTTCCCTCTGGTATGGTCTGCGGAGGATGTTAAATGGACGGTATGATCTCAACTTGGCTGAAGATAAGGGAGATTTCATACAGTAAATTCGTGAACAGTGTGGTGGTTGCTTTAGAAATTAGCCGTGAGTAATTGCCCAATTCGTCACATGTGTTAAAAATTCACGTTATAGTAACCTTTGGGCTCCAGCAGGGAGAAATTCCGAATTTTCAAGGTACAAGGTAAGATTGAGGTAAGAGAACAGCGCAAGGCAATTTTTTGAAAGTTCATTCTCTTGATCTCCTCTTTAGCCCAATCAAAACCCAATATCTGTAGATTCTTACTGTCTGGTTCAGTATATGGCTACCAGAAGCGTCGCTATAGCGGCTTATGAATGTGGACAGGTACTTATATATCGGATCGAAGTTGTGTCTCGAGCACAAATCGGGCTCGGAGGTCCATCGGTATGTAAGGGTCAGCGCAAAGGTATTTCTGCATAAACTAACAGGGGAACTTGCCCTGACTTTGCCTCAATGATTTCTAACAATTTCTAACATAGCCAGAAGTTACTAACGAGGTTAGAAACTAATTTCTCACCTGTTAGTAATCAAGATGTCAGAAATGTTAGTAACAGTGCGTTAACGGTTAGAAATACCTTGAGGCTTCGAATGTTAGCAACATATGTTAGAAATCCAATTACGGAGAAATTCGAACAGCTAGCCAATCACTGACCACGGAAATCTCCGGAGACATCTTATCAGATACTTAACTACATAAGTCAGCCAATGACGCCACCCCAACTTGAAACTCTCATAAACCGTAGCGAAATCTTTAACGTCTCTTCAAGCTTCAAGTCCTATTGTCAACCAACCAGAGCTCCAAGATTCTATGTCTGTATCGTCTACATTCTTTCCATCGCTTCCCCATGTCGAAGATTGCGCAAAGCGGATTCGAGTCTATCACAAAGGTGTCTGCCTCATCGACACCAAGAAAGCTAAACTCATGTAGGTCGCAAGTCTCGCTAACTGCTAACCGATCAAGTTTTCATCATTTCTTACAATCTTTCCTAATACCGGTCGATGTTATATATAGGTATGCACACTCTCGCTTTATTGGCAAAGATCTCCATGAGAATAATATGGTTTGAACTAGCTGGTTCCACAAATACTACCCGGTCTATGGATTCCTGAAAGCCGACCTCCCCAGCTGGTATCTTCACGTTGAAGACGAGAACCCAGCCGAAAACGCAACCGAGGTCCATATCAGCCTCACTGTCGGAAGCGACCCCAATCTGAAGGGCGTCGTCACGTTCTATCTAAAAGGCCCTCTGGAAGGACTCGCCACTATCAAGTTTGATGCTGTGGATGCATGGTTCGAGGAAGATGAGCAGATCTTTCTCCATCCGAGGGATCCGTATAAAGTGGGTACCAAGTACACGCATGCGATGAGCAAATCTTAAGAACCGTTTTTAGCGGATCGATATCCTCCAATCCTCCCGTCATGTGAGGGTCGAAGTAAATGGCGTCGAAATTGCCAATACGCGTGCCCCCCGATTGTTGTTTGAAACTGGATTTACTGTGAGGACATACATCCCAAAAACCGACTGCCGAATGGATCTCTGGCAGCCGTCGACGCTCACAACTAAGTGTCCGTACAAGGTGAGCGAAAAATCATCACATCACGATGTAGCAAGACTTAATACATACATCCAGGGCACTGCGAACTATTACTCTGTCGTTCTTTCATCTGGAGAAACGTTTGAGGACATTGTGTGGTGGTATCCTACTACGACACACGAATGCTCGAGTATTCTGGGCTTTGTGGCGTTTTACGATGAGAAGGTGGATGTCTGGGTGGATGGCGAAAAACAAGAGCGACCAGCGAAGCCCTCTTTCTGATCTTTCGAATTTTGGCGAATTTTTTTGGTTGATCTCCAATGAAAGTTAAGAGGCGAAAAGTTGCATACCTGAACCTGCATCAGGTGTGTTACCCAGCTATGTCCGACACAAGGGAGGTTGGGTTGTATTTGTTGATTGAAAATGTAATTATCCACAGCCAAGTGTTGAATTTATGACCTATTTTCTCTTCTGTTTCCCAATTTTTCTCCTGTCATTTCTTGTGGTCAGGCTTACTAGATCGAACACCCTTCCGGTATTGAAAGCCAATATTTCCGGTTTACGCCAAGTTGAACCAAGGTCGATTTTGCTCCTCCTCTTTTCAGAGCTGACGCAACTTATTTTAATTTCGCAATAAAGAAAGTCGCTTCTCTTTTAGGGTGGTGTGAAATAGGTCGGCCTTCTAATTCACCCAGCAAATTTGCTCGACCTCCCTGGGAGGTCTATTTTGCCTATGAAAATCACAGCAAATTTACCTGCTGACAATTTGCTGACTAAATCGTAAATTTGCGCAAATTTTCCTGTGGAATAGGTAGGCAAATTTGCATAGAGTCGAGAATGAGATCAAAATGATCACCGTTGGACCACCGATGACTCCGGCGATGAGTCGCGCAATAATTAACCACCCTATAAACCTCACAATAAATTCAATTTTATATATTATTGGGGAGCCTTTGCTCTCCTTCCAACTGGCTGGGACCGAAAGATGCTTTAACGCGATCACTGAAATCATGTACTACACTGGACTGACGTTTTATCACTTCCGCGGGAATGATTTACCCAAAGGATAAGGCTTGCCCCAAGATCCATGGGCGAGGTGCAGCCCTGCTCGATCCTCAAAAAGTGATGTCAGAAAAATGCTGGTATGGGGCAGAGACAAAGGCCATAAAAAAAAACTCATTTATTGCCAATTTGGTGAATAAAAAAGCGCTGTACTGACCAAGCAAATTTGCCCTAATTCACCGACCTGTTTTCGTGTTCGAAAATAAATCGGCAAATTTGGGCAAATTTGCCTATGCAAATTTGCTCGGGTGAATTTCACCAGCCTATTTCACACCACACTAATCTCTTTATCGTTCATGCTTAGTCAGCTGGGCGCCTAATCGTGTGCCCAGATTGGGTCGCCTGAGTTTGGACTTTACCTTCGACGTTCAAGATCCAATGCGGGCGGTGCTCGTTCTAACATCTCCAAAGGATTTAGCACCCTGATCAAGAAAGGGACATGGACCTAGCGAATCTGCTACACCAGGCTGGTTGATGAAAACAACGAGATGGATTTTGGATGGATTGCTGAGTGCTCAATAGGGAAAGTAGTGGTGAGAGTGGTTGCCCTATCAAATGTAGATCATCGAGTCAGAAACCTTTGCATTCCTAGTCCCTCGAGATAAGGTTCGATGTCTTGATGCCTCGAGGCAAATGATGATGATGATAATAACTGACTCTGACAGGGCCGCGGCACCGCCTCAAGGCTCACGGCACTCCAAATATGGGAGCAAAAACCTTTTTCGTCAGTCCCGTTTTGGGTAATCGCGCGAACACGGGGACTTTCCCCTCAACATTCCGTCGAATCTTCTCATGAAGATATGGTCGCCGAGCGGATTGCGTAGGATAGCCTGCTGGGGATGCCGACATTTATGAGCGGCATCCGAGTTTTCGTGCACCTCGGCGTTAT
This sequence comes from Galerina marginata, assembly GCA_023014335.1. Lineage (NCBI taxonomy): Eukaryota > Fungi > Basidiomycota > Agaricomycetes > Agaricales > Galerinaceae > Galerina > Galerina marginata. The sequence goes on from JAECYW010000004.1 coordinate 3,802,777, forward strand.
AAAGAGGCTGGGTACATTTTCTTGCAAAGCACCACTTCCTCGTTGCCACTCGCGGAATCACCTCCCTCGACCATCGTTGACAATGCCCATCTACGAAGATCCCGTTACCTCCACTATGTTCTTTGAGTTTGACGACGCCATCTTACAAGGATCTGTTTACAATTACTCTCATGAGTCCTTCACAGTCCCTAAGACCTTGGACACTGAAATCGTCGATGTCCCGATGACCTGGGACGATTCCTCCTCCGATACGTCGTCTGAAGGCACACCAGTGAGTTTCACAGCATTGTCGACATAGTATTCTCCTTTCCTTATGCTGCTGCAGGCGCCTGAATGGCCTCGTGATTTCCACTTTGACTGTCAGGTAGGTAGACGGGCTTTTGCACCCTTCTACTGACTACAACTGGACATATTTCAACAGAGAGGCTACTCTGATAGCGAATCAGAGAGAGATGTACCAAAGCCGCCTCGAAAACACGCAACTCGCTCGGTCAAGACCGAAACCAGGAGCCCGAAGCCGAGCAGGACCAGCACAGCCAGAAATGCACAGGGCGCGAATAAAGCCGTCATTCCCGCTGGTATTGTCATTCGCCGGGTCATCCGAACAGCCAGAGGCATCCTAGCAAACCAAGCAAAGCAGAGGAGGCCTGCGAAGTTCGAGTGCGAGTTTTGTCAGAGTCGTTTGACGACCAAGTTCCGCCTGGATAGTGAGTCTGCCCCAAAATCATTTACTAAAACCTTCAATTGTGGGCTGACGTTGACGTACCAGCGCATCGCAAAGCCCACTTGGGCATTAATGACCACCACTGCGATTTCTGCTCGTACGAAACCCCCCGCCGATCTGACGCGGTCCGGCATATGAAGAGCTGTTTGAGAGCCAAGAAACAGGTAGGCGATCAAGAGGCCGTCTTCATAACATGGCAGCCGTCGCCACTTTAGCACTCCTACTTCCCATCCGCATTCTTCTATACCATTTTTTTCCTGTATCGATATACCCCCTATACCCCCTGCATCGTCAGCATCAGTTCCATTTCGCATATTGTCATCGTGATTCCTGCTTAGCATATACCCCACCGTTGTTTGTTTAGGTCGTGCATTTTGTCCTCTCCCTCGCCATCCTTGTTGTGTTTTCCATCTGTAGCATTGTGGACCTCGATATACCCTGTTCTGTCTGCCTTGCATTTGTTATTCGCATTCGTTTTGGACGTCGTTATACCCTGTTTTGTTCTGTCTCGCACTTGTTGTTCGCCTTCAAGTTGTATCTGTCTTCATAATCAATGTTTTCTTCGGCAATCCGTCGATTGTTTGCCCTAGTGAATGGAGTCGGTGGCCTGGCAGGTATGAACGAGTGGGTAAGTTAAGGAGTATCGGTCGAATTGAGATGGGAGACACAATAGTTCAATGGCTATATAAGTGAGTGGAGATAAACAGTAAACGCCGATAGAGTACAATAGATGTTGGTACAAGGTCGAGGGACGTTGCTAGATGTCCTAAAAATACAAGCTACAACAAGAATCTGAACACAACCGATCAGCTTACAGGGTCATAAACGAAATAAAAGGCGAAAACAAGGTAACCCACCCAAGAGAAAACAAACAAGCAACAGCGACAACAAGAACACGCCCACACACAGGTGTACCCAGCAGCATGAAAAAAATATCGCTCAAGAGTACACCCTCTTCCCCGGCTCCGGACGACCCATATCATCCACATCCCGATACCTTTTATTGTTGTTATTCCGACTCCACGTCCCACTCTCGCGCCTCGGCGACATCTGCATGAAATACACATCGATCGACGGCTTGCGCAGACGTCGTCGTCTTCCTGAGCCCGCGGGGGCAGAGGCGTTCCCCATCATCGGGCTGGTCGGATTGGAATGCACGAGAGACTCGATCGTCATCGCCGTGCTGCCCCCAGGGGATGTCATGTCCATTGGCGGCGGAGCAGGTTTCTTTTTATACTGCGAGATGGTAAGGGGCTTCTGAAATTGGGTGCGAAACGGGGTACTTACGGTCTCGAGCTCGGGTTTGCCCCTCCATTTCGCGATGGCCTCGCAGAAGCGGACTGCTGCCCTTTCGACGGGCTCAGCGGGGTATTGCCACGCCAGATCCTCCATGTGCGTTGCACAATCTGGTGTGGATGCGGGTATATCGTAAAACTGGTGGAAGGAAAGGACGGAAAGTTAGGATCTTGTTCGTTATGGGTTCGTTGAAGTTGAGTACCCACCCTTCTAAGCCTTTCCAGCATCTCGACCTCATACTCCTCCACGCCCTTCCCCTTCTGCCCTGCAGCATTATCCCTCAAGTTCGGGAACAAAATTTTGATGGCATCCACCAAGTTAGGCAGCTCATCTGGATCGACCTCGGAAAATTCCTCTTCTTTGTCGTCGTCGTCGTCGTCGTCACTATCCGCATCGTCGTCTTTTCTGCCTGCATTTTCGTTGATGCCCAATCCAACAAGCAACAGACACTGAACGGCCTGGAGCCCCGTCCAGCCAGCAGTGAGGTAGCCCTCCAGAACGGCCCGGGTGAGCAGGCCGGCGAGGAGCATGTACCACTCGGATGAAGGACGGAGAGCGTATTCATACATCCTGCTCTGTGCCTGTGCTTGAGCCTGAGCTTGAGCCTGGAGTGAGGCTCGCGCAACTGTAGGTGATGAAGGAGTCGGTAGGGGCGAATATCCACCTCCAGTCGGGCCTGGTGTCCATGATGACTCGCTCCGCGTGCTGCCGTTCCCAGATGCAGAAGACCCAGTAGCGTTGCCACTGCTTTCTCGTTCTCTGTCCCGGCCATCCTCACTAGCATCTTCCTCGCCCCTCGCCTCTCTGCCGAGTTCAGCAGCAACGAGCGCGGAAAGTCGGATAAACCTGGGAATAAGCTTGCTCAGCTTAGTGTTCCCGGCTCCGGCTGTCGAGTCGCCTTCTTCGCGGGCCTTCCTCCTCAGCGCACTCCCACTGACACCCGGGCGGAGAAGGCCAGATCCGATGCCGCTCCCGTCTTGCCACCCCGTGATGCCGCCACCAGAGCCACCTCCTGACGACGTTCTCCAATGGTTAGAGCTATTCCTGTCTGTCCCGAAAGAATTATCCCGTCCACGGGACGAATGACTGCTCCCGCTCTGGCGTGCAGGAGACTTGGCTTCGACGCAGATCTCGCATCCGGTGTGCAGATGTCGTGGGCACCGGAAGGCAGGCGGCGAGTTCGCCGTGCTCGGATCGGCACCGACTGCGTACAGAGAACGCGTCCTCGAGCTCGGATTAGGTCGCTGGATTTTAGGCGGCGGTGGTGGCCCGAGAGGTTGTAGTGTCTGATATTGCATGTGCATGTGAGACGAGCCGGGTTGATTATAATTTTGGTGCGCTGGATTTGCATAATTTTGCGTGAATTCAGAGTACTGTGTGCTCTTCGTGGATCGAGGAGGTAATGTGTGTGAAGCAGGTTGAGAATGAGGAACAAAAGCGCCGGACACAGGTGCCAAAGTCGCAAGGGCACCTGGTAGGTCTGCGGGAGATGGCGTAATAGAAGGCGAGTGGTCCGGCGGGGTCGTGATTTTGGAGTTTGGGGCGTGAGTGTGTCGGTACGGAGGCGGGGGTGCCTGACGTGCGAACAGATCGTTGACGATTGCTCCGAGTGCCAACCGCAGTCTTACTCCGTTCGGGAGGAGATGGGGGTGCGTGGGATTGGAAGGGTTTAGTTTCGGAGATGTAGGAGGCGTCAGGATGTCTTCGTCGTTTATGGGGTGGATCGGAGGAGGTTGGTCGAGCATGGAAATGACGACTTTTTCGAGGCCTTCGGCACGTAGTCGCAGGCTTCGAGCGAGAGCGAGGTCCTGCCGTCCTAGCCGTTCGTCCTCCTCGTCGTTATGAGGATGGCCAGGACCACCGGCTCGCGCTTTTAAGGCGACGACTTCTTCGCCTTCACTGCCGTCTTCGTCCTCTTCTTCGTAAGATTCAGGCCGCCTCCGATGGATGTAGTTGGGGGATGTAGGCCCGCCTGTACGGTCAGTCATGCCTAGTTCTGCTCTTGCTTGAGCAAATCGGGTTCTTCCTGGATGATAGCAAAGATCGTTGGTGTCTCAGCATTTGTATTGGACTTGAGCACATACCATGAACCCATAACATATGATCTATGATCAACGTCCGAGTGCTTTTCTCCCGAGGTGGGATAGAGTGCAAATGATGGGCATGCTTGTGCGCCGGTGCACGGAAGGACGATTGAGGCAGTTTAGTGCTTGAGCCACTCGCAAAGGCGCTCGGGGACGTGTTGCTCGGCGGATTGGCCGATGTGCTCGCAATCTGGCTCTCGTTTCTTGGAAAAGAGATATTTCTGTACAAGGGCACGGAGGTGGGATACGCAGCATTCTGTTGGCCCATGTATGGCTGCTGACTGGCCATGGTATCGATAGAGAAAGCACCGTTTCGGTGGTCGAATTCCATCTGTGGGGAAGTAAGTCGCCGGATTTGTATAAGAGCTGATCGACAATCCCGACTTTGCCCTAAGTGCCGTGGGAGAAATTAGCCGCAGGCATCTCGGCGTAGCATCTTCGCGGGGAACATGAGCTTCGCGATGCGAGCCAGCCAGTCGTTAGATGTCGTGGAATTTTGGAAGAGTTTCTTGACGCGTCGTGTGCAGTAAGTGTCCGCGTTGGTGATCTCATCGTCTTCACGACCCGTGTTCAAACCGTGTCGTCAGTAAATTTAGTATCAGGTCCAGCCTTCAGGTCTAGACGTTGGAACACCGTTCGTAGCTGTGAAATGAATTTTGCGCAGTGAGTAAATTACGCGTCTGGAATGGCGAATAACGGAAAGCATTGCTAACCTAATTCTTATGGTAGAAGTGTTCGTGGGAGCTGATCCAACCCATGTTCTTCAGCTTGCAGATTCCAAATGAAGCTAAAGGACATAGAGGCATCCACAAGACGTCCCAAAAGAGCGCGATTCTTTAGACAGACAAAACTATTCTTCAGCCTGAGGTGCTGCAGGTGGCCCTCAATAAGCCCTGCATTAATTAATCTCGCACTCTTTCTAACAAACGCCGTCAATTAATTTTCAATCGGTCATGAGCAATCGTACCTGAGACGCATCGTCTCCGCAGTCTTAAGGATACAGAGAAGAAAAGGCCTTTGTAATTGAAGCCAAGCAATAGTTGGGAAGAGGGGAACTTTCGGAGAGATATGTCGCCTTTTATAATAGAAGCGACGGTCTAGGCGCATATATGCGCGTAAATACGCACGGCTCTAAAATTCATAGGCATAATTCCCAACTTGCAGGTGAGGTAAGTTTTAGTAAGCGTGCATTCATAGAATGGACTTGACTTGGAGTTCATTAAACTTGCAAGACTCTGTCTCTTGGAACAGCAGATCCATGAACACACACGGTGCATACCAAGCATACACCTCTGAATACCGCGTCCAGTTCATGTTTAAAGCCCTGCAAGTTGTGTAGAAATAGAAATAGCGTGTTTCAAAATGTGAATATTCTCATAATTTAACGGGGATTACCTTCAATCGATATTGAACGCGTAAACGGTTCCCTGCCAGTGCTGTTCCCAGAAATTCTGGTTTGTGGGCAAGGTGCCATCATAACAAACGACGGTTCGTATGCTGACCTTCCTTTGAGGTATCCAAGCTGGGAAAACAATGAAATCAATCGAGAGCATTGGAGAGGCTAAGTAGGTGGAAGTAGAAATCCAAGTTGTAGGAGTACCACACGCATCGCGTCCATACTATTCCGGATTCGGATAATAAGTACTCCTATCAGTGGCTGTGCTTACCGAAAGGATTCAAAGGAACAACCAACTCGAACTTCTTCACATTTACCCTTCTCAAACACTTCATCTCAACGCACTGAAAGGACTTCTGCCGATTCTACCTTTCTCTCCAACAGGCTGTTGAAAGAGTTTGGTTTATTTGCTAGCTTCATGCTGAAATCCTATGGACAAACGGAGGTGACAGAAACATCCGCCTCTAGATCTATAGATCTCCCCCACTGGCAATTTCAAGTTCCAACTGCAATGTCGATTATAGACCGAGAGAGCATGATACTGACCCAGAGAAAGTGTCTTTCCCCAGATTCAAAATCTCCAGTGAATCGGTTGTCAAAGGGCTTTCGAGTATGTGTTGTTTTTCGACCGACGTGTCACCTTTAGGCTTTGAATGAATTTTCACAAATATAGAATGGAATCTCCAATATTTTGCGTTAGCATCCAGTTCCTGAACTTCCAAAGGGACAGGAGGACGACTCCAACCTCCGAGGTTTCTCTATGGCTGGCCAATGAACCCTGACATGCTGTCGAAATGGCGACCGCCAAGGAGCTTGTTTGCCTGAGGACTTATGTCGATTGATCCACCGGAGGCCATGAAAGAAGTCAGATGCACTATGTGGAAACAGAAATATTGCCTCGGAAAAGACTCCGCGAGACCTTGAAGATCACTTCTTTTGCACCTACCATAGGAGCAATCCATTCTGTCCTGAAAACGCTTTTCTTGAATCTATCGGACGACTACCGATATGGATCAAGAACTCTCTTAGCGAGGATGTCGATGTAGTTAAAGAATGGTTGGGATTTCAGGAGCCAGCAAAGTGGTATCTCGACTCCGAAGAGGGAGAGTTTTGGGGTATTCTTCGTGTCAAACGTGCGTCATATTCTTGCGTTGGGGCGTGCTGATGATATGACGGTTCTTATCCCTAATAGGTTCTCCAAAACAAGGCCGCGAAGCTAGCCGTAGCTAAGACTAATTCAAGATTCTTCTTCAGCTGAGGGAGCTACTCACATCTGTGTTTAAGTACAGCCTCCCGATTAAAGTCGTTCTGATTGCTGGCCAGCTTTGAAGACTTCACCGATCTAGCTTTGGCCGATTGCTCAATGGCTCAATCCTGCACTTGGAAAGCAGCTTTGAAGACTTCATCGATCTGACTATGGCCGACGAGGAGCCCCGCAGGCTGAGAAGAAAGGTGACCAATAGCCTTGGAATTCCTTCCGTCGGTATAGAGCGATTTCTCACACAAGTTTCTTCTAGAGTTGTTCCAGGGTCGAGTTCGAGATGAAAATAGGGCAATCCAGGATTTTGACGACACTATCATCGACTTAACTTGTTACTTGACGACCTACGTATTCTAACAATGGAATCAGCCCTCTCATGAAGTTGGTATTTTGACGGCCCATTATTTCCCTTGATCCTTGTGCATTCGGAAGGCAGTTTCTTTCAAAACGACTTTACATCCAACTTTTACACAGGTATTCCAGTCTTCCATTCCTGAAGAGAATACGATCATAGTTAAGTATGGATTACCCTATTCTGTGTAGGCACTGGGCGTGCAAAAAGTTTCAATCCTGAGACCTTATCAGCCTCCATTCCGTCAAGACGCCCGACGATACCAGCCAGGCCGCTTAGAAGAACCTCGACGTTGTCCACCTATATCGCGAGTACGCAGAGTATAAACTCAAGAAGTATTTGACCAGGCTCACCTCTATGATTCTTATTCCAGGAATCCAGAGACATCGTGATAAGGAGTTTCAAGGGGTCGATTTTTGTGAGGAGATCTCAGTACTCCCAGGCGGCAATGACGGTCTTATCTTTAGGAACTTTGATCTTTAATTGAAGGTCAATCACCATCTGACTGCCAGATGCGAGAAGATCCGCTCAAACCCGCCGTGTATCTGCCGCAGAAATGGAGCTCTGCTCTCCTGTCAACCGAATGGGTTTTGCAGCGAGCCTCTTCTTAACCTCTGCAATGAGGTCACGCCGACGTGGATGGCGCCTAGGGATTTGAGGAGTTCGATGATATTAAACGCAGCAGTTGTGCCGGCTGGTGGAATTCCCGACAGTTGTGAGAAGCTTAAGGCGATGGCTATGTTCCACTGGTGGAAAATAGCAAATACCTTTACGAACAAGTGCCTGTAGGTGAACCTTCACAAGAACGTCAACAAAATAAAAAATATAAGAAATCATTCCCAGCTGCTCACACAGGATCTCCTCTTCTGGACTGGGTAACGCCTCCTCCGACCCTTTGACATCCCCAGCGAGATTGTACTGAAATGCATCGGTGGAGGTAAAATTTATAAAATCAATTGCCCTGATAACTGATAAAGTGCAAGATACAGTGGCTGTGCTTCCCCGGCCTTTAATCGAAATCACCTGTTACCTTCTTTAACCGGTACCGTCTTCATCTACGCTCTTGAGACATTGTTCACAATACTCTACCGCTCTCATTCTTCTTTCTCATTCTAAAAAAATGGGAAAAGCCGGCTCTCCCATCTCCAGACTTCATGCCGAACTCCTATGGACCATTTTTGTGGCAAGCACAGAAACGCTTCATGGCGAAACAGATCTTGCCTGGGTGTGCAACGACAAACTCGAAACACAGGACCGGCCATTGACCATCATACGACGCAGTTCGCAAGTGTGCAGCCAATGGCGTATTATTATTCTGGGATCGCCATTACTTTGGGGTAAGCTCCTCGACATGTCCCTATTGTCAGAGCTAGCAAGGGGGCATTGGATGAATGAAGTCGTCCGACGCAGTGGTCGAAGTCCCCTTCATATTACCACAGACAACGAAGGAGTTTCCAAACGGTTGTCGCCATTGGTCACTCTTCTCGATGACCACTGGGAAAGAGTACAGGTGGTAAATGTTATCCTCAAGGTCGGGGGTTCTACAGACATCGTCGGAAGCGAAATATCCCAGATATTGCGGCGGCCCACATCGTGTCTTCGTTCATTCAAACTCGACTTCATAAGCGACACTGGATATTGCCCCGATTTAGGGCCCGAACCCCCTCTGTTCGGCAATGCTGCTCCTGCCTTGATTGCTCTTCGTTGTACCCACCCTTTTCTCAACCTAGGCTCTACGAACCTATGGTTATCTCAACTCCGAGTCCTGGATATCACATTGGACACGCGAAAATACAATTTCCCCGCACTTCTAGAGGCATTCAAACGAATTCCAGGCCTTGAAATTCTAATTTTGGGGGGAGGGGCATATTGGCAAATACACACTGGCCCCTCAAGCGTCCCACACAAACCCGTTGCCCTTCCTAATCTTAAATTGTTGAGGCTTCTCACAGTAACAACTACGACGATGACAGAAATTCTCGACGCCCTTGTCCTCCCAGATGTCTGCAATCTCGTAGTCTTTGCGAGACGTGAGCTGGAAGACTTTGTGCGGGACGACTTAACACACACATATCAGACGCTTCGTCGGTACTCACGAAACTATTTCAATACCCATACGATAACCTCCCTCCTACTTTCGATAACCTCGAATAGCCTTATGTTGCAAGATACCAGCATGAACCATGGACCAGGTGTAACCAGATTCAGTTTGGATCTTCGATCTGACGCTGAATTCTTAGGCGGTGAATTGTCTCTCTTTTTCGACTTGTTTGCGGACGCAAATTTGGCGAAAACCACATACATTACCTTGGACATCGGTCCGGCCCATGATCACCTCTCCGAGTCCAATTTTATGTCCCTCCTCCACAGACTTGATTCAGTGGAAGCGGTAGACACATCCGAACCAACCACCACTCTTCAATTTTTGTTGGACAACATGAAAGGCGTCCCACCCCTCGTCTTTCCCAAGCTAGGAGCATTAGTTTTCACCTCAATGCCAGGCGAATCTATTTCTTCAGGACCCCTACTACCGTTCCTCAAATGGCGGAAGGATGAAGACGCACTGATCAACGAGATCGATTTGCGAAATTTGGACTATGACAGTTCCCCGCAAGATTTGGATCTCCTGGAGGAAATGACAGGCTTGTTCATTACTTGGGATGCTAGTACGGCATCGGATGACTCGGAGCTAATCTGCGAATACTTATGTGGAAGCGGTAATCCTGAGATGCTGAGGGACATTTTTCCGATTGATGATACCAGTAGTGATTCAGACCATGTATATGATTAATCGATAAAATGTTAGGAGAACTCAACTAAACCGATGCATTTCAATAATCAGACCTTAGGCTGCTCACGTTTCCCAATCTAAGACTGCCTCGAGGATTGTTTGACTATGAAATACATACACATCCCGCCAAGTTGAGGGTGTAATTGCAGGTCGGTCGAGCGAAATGTCATGGGAGGTTGATACACTCCAAGCAAAGTAGATGAACCGCACAGAGTACATGGCAGTTGCAGAAATAGAGGAGTACAGAACGAAAATGGAATAACACTAGAATCAAATACAAAAGAACGAAGAGTAGTCAAAAATCTGTGCAAAAAGAAGTATATAGCAGCAAAAGAATCCATCCAGTCAACAAATCCACCCTCACGACTACCGGTCCCTCGACGGCGTGGTCCCCCTCCTAGGCGTCCCAGGCATCTTCCTCGGGGTAGCCGGAACAGCCGGAACACCAGTCAACCGCCTATCACCCACCGCACCCGCCCCGTTCTCCTCCGCCCTCTGCACCTCCCGCGCAGCTCGCCTCGCAGCGTCGCCCACCTGCGCCGGCGGGCGCTCCTGATCTACCCGCGAGAGTGCACGCATCAGGTCGAGTGGATCAGCTCCAGGTGGCCGCGAGCCGGGTGCTCGTACATATGTTGATAATAGTTGGGTTGAGGAGCCAGAGCCTGCACCACCAGCAACCGATGGAGGCTCCCCAGGCGGCCGCGGGTTGATCCGTGATGTGAGGTACGCGTTGAGCGCGTCGAACCGCTCGTTGAGTGCCCGCTCTGCGATATTCGTCGTTGTGCGGGCAGCTGATGCGTAGCTGAAGATCTGGTCCACTTTGTACTCGACGTCGGGCAGGCGCTGCTTGAGCTCCGCCTCCATCTCCTCCCGGCTGAGGTTGTGCGACCGTAACCGTGTCCGACTGTTACTGGTGATTCGGTCGTCAACTGCCGTGCGGTAGCCTAGCACGGATTTGGCGAGGGCAAGGGCGGAGTGAAATTCGGGTGGAATCTCGTGTTCCTGGGGGATGAGGAGGCTCTCCAGCTCGTTGTTGTCGAGTTCACCGGTCGCCCGCCGCTTTCCCTTGGCCTTTGCAGACAGTGTACCTGGGTCGATTTGGACAGCGGCGCGACGCTTGTCCAGGGAGGCTTGCAGTTTCTTGGTGTACGCCTCGTAGTTGTAGGAAACCTTCTTCCATGATTCTTCCTCAGCTTGGGACCTGCGAATATAAGTAGATGATGATTAGCACATTGAACGATCGAGCAACAGGAAAAACGCACTGTTGGATGTGTTGCGAATATGTCACTTCCCATTGCCGATTCCGCACATTCTGTTCGTTCTCGCGGAGGTTCTCTGCAGGCGTCTTGCTGCTACTGGCTTGTGGAGAATGCAGGCTTAAGTCAATACGTTTCTCAGCTAGCATTCTGATCACATCTTCTTGTACGCTTTTCAGCAGTTGGACGCCTTGAGCGGATAGTGGCGGTAACGGTGGTGGGGGTGGTTTCGATGTTGACGATGATGGTTTAGACGATGAAGATGTAGGTGTGGATGCGGCGCGGAGAGAGCACCATATTAGTAGTTGACGGACACGTTCGGGCTCTGGGATTTCAGAATCTATGTGTTTATAGAAACTGCTTTCCGACACGGAGTTGTGGGGTTGAGCTGAAAAAGTGTAAGTCAGAGATACTAGCCGTGAGTATGAAGGAAACCTACTGATAATGCCTGTAGTTTCAAATGAAGTGCTAATTCGTTTGCCACGTCCGCCGACAGAGCTCTTCCGTCGATGGCCCTGGCCCCTGTCGTGCCCATTTGACTCTGACGTCCGTGGCTTGCTATTACCAGTGATAGCGGCCATGGCACCCGACCGTAGTTGTTTGTTGCGCTCAATCTGAGGCGTCTCACTTTCCGGTATAGCAGCCGTAGTGTCGATAACCTTCGTCTTTCCTTTGCTTCGGCTCGTATTGCTTGGTTCTGCACGCGACGGAAATTGGACTGAGGGTTCAGCAGCAAGGAGGGACAAGTCAATAGTCGTATGAGCCCGTGAATGTCGTCGAAGATGGTCTGCCTCGTCCTCCATGGCTCTGACATCTTTTTCAACTTCTGAATCGTCGTAGGCGGTTGAGTATGCCACCCGGTCGCGTGTCGCGGATTTCGACTTGGGGTTGCCCCGAGGTCGGGCCAGCGTTTCGGAATCCGCTCGGAATTTCTTGGACGGAGGATTGGAAGGACCAGCGACTTCTGATTGTGTGGGTTGAGAAGCAAATCGGGGTGGTAATGGGGCGTCATGAGTGGATACTGTTGGCTGCGATTGCGTTGGCTGCGATTCGGCAGCACGAACAATCAAAAGGCCGCCCCCAGCATCTTCTTGGTTCACTAAGACCCCATAGAATCCAAAATTAGCACTTCATCGCGTCCAAACGGTTTAATACACATACGTTTACGTTTACTCGAGGCGCCTAATTTGGGCTACAATATGCGATAAAATCAGTTAATTTAGGGAACCACAACACCAAAACCATTAAAACACACTTCTTTCTTTGCTCTCTTCGCAGCAGCCGCATTCAGCAACGGATTTGAGTCCTCAGGCTTCCGTTTTCCCGTCAATTGGGGTTGGGAGGACATGTGGATGTGGGTGAGGTTGACCAAAGTCGACGAAGAAGTAAGCATAAAGCAGTTTATGTAGGCTGTTATTATGGCCTGCGCACGCTATGGGCCGATTGGCTAGGCAGAGATTGAGCTCGTTGCGCGCGACGACGACGAGGGTCGGTTCCAAGCAGCGAATAGCGGGGTTTGAATTCTTGCTCCCACGTTCTGTGTAATCAACAGACTGGGATCGTGAGAATGATTTAGCAGAAAAGATTTGTTTAAAAATAGCGCAGCGCCAAATCGCATCTACCCTGCATCTACGACGAGCTCATAATCATCCACTCACCGCTGTGGTCCATTAACTTGTCTTCTAATTTTCTGTTCTGAGTAATTGGGGGAACTAGCGTGTATGGATGGTAGTACCTTCCTTCTTTGGTTCCAACTTAGTTCTTTGATCACCTCTTTTCTGATCCATTCGTAAATTTCAAAGTTCAAGCCTGCGCGCCTTCAGTCCTGTCAGTACCTTGCGCCTGCTCTTCTTGCTCGAGTACAAACTTGAAGAGCTCCCGAAAGGGCTTCCAAGACTATCGTAAAAATTGGACGGAAATCCAACATTCTGTTAATGTAAATAACATAGCTTCGGACACCAATTGCCGCCTTATGGCGACTCCGTCAGTGGATTGGCCACACCCGTAATCCTCAGACGTTTGGATGGCGGTAATACTGATAGTGAAGTCTGAGGCACGGTTGAACCAATCACTTCAAGGTTTTCGTCTGTATTCCTATGGCGCTTGTCTGCTTTGATATGTTCGGAGTTAGCTGGAAACATAATAGTAGGAGCATGAGGTTTCTTCTATAGAACCAGTTAAAACTGAGCATGCTGGGGGCGTAAACCTGTAGACACCTACTGCTAGATAAAGCTCGATAGCCTCGTGGAGAGGCTTGATCTCCCATTGAACTTCGTCCTCCAACGCGAAATATTTGTGACCAAGCATATTGGTGGCATAGTTGCAAAGCTCTAACATATAATCCGCGTTCGAGAGGTAGAACGGAAGAATTGCAATAGCAAACTTGACAGACTCCAGGTCATCTGGTGATCCATAACTTTCACCTGCATGGTTTTCACTCTTAGGCGATCCGTCATCCTCATCGCTATATGTGCTTGGTACAATCCTCAGTCAATTAGTCCTGGAATAAAACAATCAGACTCACCATGCTTTGGAAGCGAAGATAAACCTGAAGATCCGCAAGCACAATGCTGCGTACATCCCACCGTTTACATAGTATTCGCCGGAGCGTTCCGGATCACGAAGATATTTCTTAAGTGGATCCAGGTGGGTGTCGCCTACTGTAAAGTCTGGGAAAATCATAATATTCCCTACAACCTTGAGGCGTTCGGACTCGTCATCGTAGTAATGCAGTATTCGAGGATGCGTCATTGCGGTACAACCAGCTTCAGGAAACGCCTCGACGATCTCACGACAAATTTCCCTGCAAATTACGTTGAGAGCAGCCTCGAACGAAGTAGCGTGGTGGGTGGATAAACTCCTTCCTGGTCCGAAATATTTTTGTACATTTGATTCCTTGATATTTTAGTTAGCAGAAGGTGGCATCCAACACTGAGAGAACTGACTTGTTGTTGACACCAGAGATATAAGTCCACCATTTCGCAGTAATGATATAGAAGGTTACCACCTTTCAGTTCAGGTCTTACCCATTTCTCGAAATCAAAATCAAAAAAATCTTCAAGTAGTTCCTTTGTTGCGGAGGATTCAGAACAATGATCTAGCAGGTCTATAGAGACAGTGAAAATTCAATTTTGTGAAACAATCAGATTACTGACACGAAATTGACTGAGCTTTTATTTCAAACAAATCCCAATGTTCCTGGGAAGGATCCAAGCCATCAAGATATCGCAGGTAATGCCGTGCTAGATTTGCATGTGCCGCCCCTTTATTAATATAAAATTTCCCTGAACGAGCGGGATCCATGAGAAAGTCTTGAAGTGAGGCATGGAGAGTATAAAGACGTTCGGAACAAAAGTCTTCGTCGCCTTCATCGTCTCCGATACCTGGGACATTTAAAACGGAATGCAAATCAATCAAGATAAGTTGAAGCTCCCCAAGACTATAGCCTAGAAGCCGTCTTAGGGCATATGCGAAATTTTCTCCTGATTTGTAGACCAGAAAGAGACAACTTAAGGCTTCCAATACCTTTGGGATGTCTTCCACCAAGCTGAATATATGGCTGTACAGTGCATCGAGCTCGGAAAATGGGGCATCCTTCCCTGACAGCAGTAATACCCAAAACGATGTTGAGTTGCTCGTCGAGCTTACGGCGGGGAGATCCAATGAATTTCACGACGGTAGCCGCATAGATAAACTGCCCGGATGACTTGCGAACCAGTTGGTGGATGTCGTCTTCGGTGGGCCAAACAGGAGGCAAAAGCGATCGTAAAGTGTGTGTGACCTTTTCAAGGCTTCGAAGCTGTCAACCAAGAACAGCATAATATCGTCGTCTGGAGAATATTTCTCATCTAGAGCAAGTCGGGAAGTAATGTTGAGTAACGACTGATTGTTGAATGAATCACGGATAGCTAGTTCGGGTCGGCTGGCTATAAGAAAAACGAGGGGAATGGGGAATCTGTGAACGGACTGAGAGATGATTTTGAGAATGTATTCCTGGGCTTCCGGTTTACCACATTCGTCAAGACCATCCAGGATGATTACCTTGGGATTCTCGCAATCCACTAGGTTCTCCCTGATCGCGATTGAATGCCTTCTCTAATGGTCCTATGACGAGAGAGTCCATTTGAGCAGCTAGGGAACGAGTAAAAATGGAAGGGTCAGGTTTCAACCGCCTCTTCGACATAGCTGCGAAGCCGTGGAATTGCTAAGAGTAGCTGATATGCCAAGGACGGGATCAGACGTTCTTCATTGTTGCGACCCGCTGCACTTCGAGACCAAAAAAAACTGGCCGCCAGCCTGTCCTGATTGATGGCACAACTCTGCGATCTCTTGCGCGATCGCAGATTTTCCCGCTCCAGCGGCACCGTAAAGCCACTTAACGAAAGTCGTCTTTTGCCCATCTTCGATCCAATCGATGATGTCCTGAACAACAGCGACGCGAGTATTCGGGTGGCATTTGGGAGGGATCGTATCGTTCGGCTGAGTTGTGGAATGCACCTATAGCTATATGCTTGAGCAAGAGCTCTATGCCTGGAAACGCGCATGTTGTATATCAGTATAGTCTGAATTAGATTAGTATGCACCTTTCTGCGACATTTTTGTAATAGAGGTGAATTCGCCTCCGGTAATGAAGACATTGCTTGAGTTCTGGAGGATGGACATCGAATGCAGAACCAACCTCCTTGGTGGTAATAACCAGAAAGAGGGTGTTCGTTCCCGTTCTTCGTCTGCATTGCCACCTATTTGACATAATGCTTGACATATTTCTCTCAGCATCTTGAGCTGAAAATAGAATACTTAAGTGCAGTGCAGTGTCTCCATATTTCACGAATTCGTCGGCTTCCAACTTAGAGCCGGTTGGACCAAGTAGAAAGTGGACGTGAAGCAAATAAAAAAGCCAATGGATAGGCGACACATAGGTTTCGGTTTTCGTTGATATCCAAGCGTCATCCACCCACAGCTTCTCAGCAAACCCCCGACGCCGAGTGCTCCACCTCCCGATTCTTCCACAACTCTGCCTACATACCCGCCCATCCATCTGCTTCCACCAGCACCAAACATATTCGTTGCCAAACAGCCAAGAGGGCGCATACCAACGACCACCCCCGCGTGAGTACGCATCCTATCCCTTCTCCACCACCCTATCATTATCGAAAACCTCGGGTTCGCCAACGTCGGGTACGACGACGATGCCTTCATGCTCCTCATCTGCCACAACATTTCCACGTCCACCCACGCCACCCCTCGTCGAGTCGTTGGCCTGTTCGTGAAAGATATCATTCTTTAGCCAGTTTTCTTCTTCATTACTCGCAGCACGGCATCGACGCCGGCCCAGCACTCGTATTAGCCAGAGGAAACTCCTGCGCCACTTTCAGGAACGGGGGTTGTGCAATTTGATGATTTAAATTCGGACTCGTAGCCAGAAAAAAGCAGAACCAGCATTCCACTCCCATCTTGAACCGTAATCCCGCTTTTGAGTGTGCTCCACGTTTATGCTGGCAGGAAACGAATACGGGCTCGTACGGGAGACGGGGTTGGCGCATAGGGGTGTTGCAAAAGTTGCTGGCGTGGTGACGATGCCTGGCGTATGCAGTCTCGATGTCGAGCTTGGGCGGCCAGATCCGGACGTATGCTGAACTTGAGCTGGAGGATGGCGTGGAAAGGAAACAGGCGTGATACTTGTGATACGGGCACTGGCGTTAACCATTGTATGGGGAGGCTTGAGGCTGGGCAGGTGGGGGGGAGAACGATCCTGCCCCTAAAGGGAACCGAAATCCGATGAAGACCACTAGGCCGACCTTCAGCATACTACTTGTACAGCATTTCCTCGACGCTAGTGTAGTAGGAGTTGTTGGTATGGGTTCGACTGGTGGTTTTGGCCACCTTCCGGTGTCCTGTAGAGACTAGGTGCTCGAGTATGTTCTGTTCCTCATGTCTATATGAGCCCTGGCGTCCTGTTTCTGGTGGTCGTAGCATGTTGGAAACATGTCGTTTCCATGCAACCCTTGATGTCACGCATGTTGCCTACTTGAGAGGTTCGGTTGGCTGAGAATACAGAAATTATTTAGCAGTGTCTCTTTACAAGGAAGAGACCATGAATAAGCTCACGGATGATGAAGAAAACTTGTTGAAATTGCAGTGTCCTACGGAAGCGATGACCTTTTCGGAAGGCAAACGGCATCGAAGCAAGGCAGAACAGGTTCACGTTCACCCAAGTTTGGAATTTTGAAAAGAGGCAGAGGCGTTCCGAGAAAAGGTCGTTAACTTAGGGATTTGAATTTTCAGTATTGGATTACTAATCAACAAATGTTGAATTTAAAAATAGCACACCTTTCAACATCGTCAGCGACGACGAGGACCCTTCGCCTAACCCTGCCACACCATTGGCGGCAGCTCTCCATTTTATCCCATTTTCAGCTTGCTACTTTCGTCTCAAAGCGTGATACTTTTGATAACTCGTCTTCTGATCCAGTTCCAGCCACAAAATCTCAACTAACGCGTCGAGGAAAGAAGGACGCGGATTTACGACACCAGTCGAGGATACCTGCTTGAGCACTGGAGGCACCATCTCGATGAAACCGGGCAGATGGCTCGCGATCGCATCTAATCCATGTTCAGCAGTTGTGGCAGCTGTTTTTCACAACGAAGTCGCATAAAAATCTGGCCAAGGAACCGTTGGATGCCATATATCTTTTCCTTGATGACCGAACGCGAATGATTCGTATCTTTGACTTCGTCAACTCGGGAACGAAATCTCGGTTCTCGCCCGAATCCACGTTCATCACCATGACCAACTCTGCACCATCTCCATCAGTTCTTTATGACCTACCCGGTCATACGGAATTCAGCAAACTTGATGAAGGGACCACCACGGATTATCCAGAAACTGTTAACGAGGCTGTCCAAAACCTAGAACGCTCGACACGAATCCTGGACTAAAAGTGTGTCAGCGCTGCTTGTTCTGCCACCCTTTGGCGGGTATTGTCCAAGGTGTATTTTTCATGCCCCCTTACTTCTCTTTTGCCGAATATGTGCGCGATTCTTTTTTTCAGTCATGCCTTTTGTTAATTGATGTTGTACCCCAGGTTCCCCCCGTCAAACCCGCTGAGACAGACTGCTCTTGTCGTCAAGTCTCTTCCTTGGAGAAATCAGAGCACCCAAAACACACGATCTTGACCCGGATTCGATGATCTCCTCTCGATAGTGGATACACCTTACCTACAATTGACCCACCCAACGTCTACGCTGGTTTACATCGTCTAAGGCTGGGAGACGTTGGGGTCGGACACCTGGAAATGCTTGTGATAGCACTCTCTGCTCTAGTCCTTGGCGAGTTGGTGTTACAGCGAGTGCCAGAGGTTCAGGTGGCTAGTTTGATCGACCTTTTGGGGAACGGAGCAGGGGGTGTCCTGCCGCATTGCATTGAATGGGCAAATTATTCGACGGAGAAGGAGCGAGAAGGTTTCACTTAATCTATCATTGAACACCAATGTCAATGTCCAAGAACGTCTCATCACAGGAAGACAGCAGCGCACCTCGGCCTTGGACGAAGCGAAACGCATTTTTCAATTAGCGCGCTTTTTTGGACCTCTCACGGCCTTGACTGGAAGACGAACTTTCATAAAGCTGGTAGAATACCATGTAAGGTTTAACATACTTATTGCGCTTTCAATAATTGACGCAAACAAGATGACTACCCACTCGTGACCTCCTCTTCCGCTACAGTCGGGTAGCATTTTTCCGTTATGTGTGGAAAGCAAAAACCTGAAAAAGTCCAATTGGAGGCAATGAGACGAGCAAGCGCCGAAATGGGGTCAATAAGAACTATTTTGAAAATGCCTGCCACTGGATCTCATGTCAGTACCGCTGTCAGCAAGCCCTTCCTAGAACGAATCATCTGCCCACTTATGGTTGGCACTTATAATGATATCAATCAGTGATCTCAAGATAGTCACTTGCCAGTAGTTTTGGGCGTATTTAAAGGCAGTGCAAATGTCGAAAGGTTATTTGATTGCCCCCCCTGTTCTTTCTCCTGATCGTTTACTCCTTACCACAGAGGACATCTGCAAGCCCCACAGTTCTATAGGTCACTGACAAATCTTGTTACTGCAGGTATGTTTAGTAGCCAATCCTCATCGAGACGTATGTTCACGGAAAAGTAGTACGCGAAACATCCTCGGCTGGAACTCTTATCTATCACCGACGTGGACAATCTATCGCTAACTAACTCTTTAAATGTCACTGCATCAGTTACCACTCGAATTGGTCACTCTGATCGTTGATACCTTTCGCGACGATAGGGAATTCCTGAAAACGATCTCGCTCGTTTCACGGCCATTTCTAAATGCCTGTCGGACCCACCTTTTCACCACTTTGCGCTTACATTCTCTCAATCCATCCTTCAACTACAAATGCTCAGCATGGAGCAAATTTCTTCGAACTTCAACAGCATTACTTCCTTACCTTCGCGTCCTAGAACTCGGCCCTCCAGTCTTCCGTCTCCGTGCCCGAGATCCAGCCTTATGTTCAAAACACTGGACAGCTACTTTTACGCAGGGGCTTGCCGTCTATTCATGATGACAGGATCGAATTCATTATGGCAGGAGCTACAAACGTCCACACGGTCACTCTGCGATTCGAATTCCAATCTTGGAGAAACTTTTCACCCTCCTTCCAACGAGCCGTCATAAACCTTGTCAGAAGAGAATCTGTTTCTTCCATTAGCATTGAAGATGCCGTCGATTTCCCACTACATGCCTTGGGCATCTGCAGACGACTACGCGATCTTTCACTGATATCCGTCAACCGACGTGAGCAGTTGAACATTGAAGAGGGTCCTATAGACCGCCAAGGGCATGCGCGCCGG
This sequence comes from Galerina marginata, assembly GCA_023014335.1. NCBI lineage: Eukaryota > Fungi > Basidiomycota > Agaricomycetes > Agaricales > Galerinaceae > Galerina > Galerina marginata. The sequence continues at coordinate 3,822,803 of JAECYW010000004.1, forward strand.
GATTATTTACAGTCTCTCACTCTCTTCGCCTCCGACGAGTGTGTGGAGCACCTTGTACGAACTCTCACTAGTCCTAGATCAACCCTGGACCTATCACGACTGCAAATGTTATCTGTTAATACCACGGGTACCGATGGCCGCAACGCTCTGAAGAGAATCCCCGCCTCCGCCCGCTCAATCACGACCCTCGAACTTCGTCTCAGCGATCAAAAAGGTGAGCAACGCAATACCCTTGTGCGCAAATGCTGAAATTGTAACCTCTCTCCACCAGAATACGATTTGTGCGACCTAAATCTTTTCCCGAATCTACGCACACTCTTCATCAGTGCTTCATATAATCGCTTACGCCGACCTATCGTGGCGCTGTCTCAGTTTCTCTCGAGGATCGCCAAGCCGAAGTACTTTGGCAAGAGCTGAAGATCCTATTCAGGCAGGACGTACCTGAATTCGAAGAAGAAAAGTCGTCACAAGAATTGACAAGAATCTGCACAAATAGGGACTGGCGCGTTCTGGAGCAGAAGTTGACCCTACACAATCAATTCCCCTCCTTGCGAAAGGTGACATTAGTCTTTCGTCCTAAAGATGTGACGACCTTTATGAGCGAATATTTGAGGCTTTCTCTTCATCTATCATTAGTTGAAGTCATGCCGAAGTTGTACGCATTGACGAGTCCAACAATAGAAGTCAACGATGGTATGTCCTATGTATTTTGTTCCTTCGCTCCACATATTGACTGTCCAGCATTACTTTTTATTAACATAGACCGTTTCGAGCAATACACACAGGACTAAGTCTACTCGATGTGTCGATTAGGTGCCTTTAAACGGTGCTGTTTACACCATCTTTGACTGCCTGCCAGGAAGGACGGGAGGTAAGGTCGTCGAACCACCTGTATGGCAGAAACATTAAATGTGGATTGCTTTCCAAACGAGGACGATTTGCGCACCTTTTTACGTTGGGCTTCGTCTCAATAATGTTAGACCCGGCTACTGGAAGCATGGAGCCATATGGAAGGTGGTAAAGATCGGCGAGAGTAATCTCCTAGCAGTCGATGTTAATTCCTTCCCTGGATAAATTTTACAAGGGCACTCACATCACCCGCAAGATACTTCTGCTTGCTCAGGATTTTGTCGTAAACATCGAGCTTGGCTCCGAGGCCGGCGATGAGCTTGTCAAACACCGCTTTATCGGGAGTGAGTCCGTGATAACTGACGAAGGTGAACATGAGGCTCAAGTAGATTCCTAGTAGGGGTTGACGACGTACGGTTTGAACACCGTCTCAGCGACCGCCTTCTCGGCGTAATCGTTGAAAGCAGCCGTCTCGGTCGAAGATGCTTGCATGAAAAGCGCATTTGCCTTGAGCTCAGAGGGAATAAGAGGTGTTCCTTGATGAGGGTATTTCGAGGCAATGTAATAGGAGATCGCTCTGCTTTCGTAGAGAATGAAACCGTCGTCGTCCTAGAAGGCAACAAGACGTAAATGTGAGATTCCTGCAATTTTAAGACCTCGAAGGCTTACGATGTACGGCACCTGACCGAAAGGCTGGTGCTTAAGGAACTCAGGCGATTTATTCTCTCCTTTTGCAAAGTCGATATCGATGAGCTCGAATGGGACTTTCTTCTCGTGGAGGACGACGGCGACCCGCTTGGTACAGGTTGAAACTTTGCTGCCGTAGAGCTTCAGGAACCATGTTATCGAGAGGTTTTAAAAAAGGTGGATTGGGGCTGGAGGAGCGTTAGAAGGATCGTCTGGGGGAAATTGACAGACTGGAAATTTTTGACTTTATATATACTGGGGTCGTTGACGAATTTGAAATTCAAAAGGTCGTGTCTCGGAATCCGGGTGCTGACGAATGTGGCCAACAGTTCAGTCATTTCAAATGACTGTGCAGGTCTTGGCGAATAGTAGGCGCCAGAAATCAAACTAGAAATTGACGCCCGCAGGTTGCAGTTAACTCCGGACTAAGTCTCTTCGAATAAACATTAATACTATCCTGGGACAGTCTATTGTCTAATAACTCGTACACTAATATTCTACACCGTTCCAGAGCTATGAGAATTCAATCCGACCTCTATTCAACCTGACTTAGAAATCCCTTACCCACCGCTTTTACGTCAGCTCTGTCAGCAATTGATTCCGACAGGGCAGGAAAGGTAACAGCGCCACACAGATGTACATGTCATTGTTTGGTTTGTATAGGAGACCACTCCGTTGTGCAAAACTGTCCTTTTGGTATGTATTGCACATCCGTTGGGGCTCTTCAAAGCGGGAGTAATAGCCTGAGAATGACGTTCATTAGGTTAATCCCATCAATCTTAAAGACCAAATCTTGGCTTTAAGAACTTAGAGTTACATAGACGCTACTTTATTTCAATGAAAGCTCGTGTTCCGAGTTCGACATCTGAAGACTGAGATCTCCGGCCGTTGAATTAATAAAAATGCATACTAACGAGACCGATGCTATTGCTGTGGGACAAATGTGGTGTTGATGTCCCTGTAGTATTCGCTCCATCGTTCTTTTTCAACGTTTCACTCACAAAACAGAAGGCAGCCAAATTTGCTCTGGCTGAGCCGCTCCGATTCCCAATGGTGGTCATAGATAATCCGAGTCCAAGTCAATGACAAATTTGTGAGATGATTAAATAATTCGGAGAGTCCTGCCAAGTGTTTGGATCGATTCTTCATGTCTGTTAGATATATTGGGTTCGACCTCAGCCGTTTCCGTCCTTCTTGAGCTAACAACCTTCGATAGCAACGCATGCAGTATGCAAAATTGAGCCCACTTATTAGGCTTTAATAAGAATCGATTTATTACCCAAGAAACCGATGCTGTAATCCACCGAATTCAAGCCGAATTTTCGCCGAATCAATACAACACCTTCATAGTAATTACTAACTGCTAGTACTTAGTCGTAAGTACTCCAAATACAGCCCAGTTTGTAGGAACTTGTCATCTATCTATTGTACAAATTTTTAGCAAGGGGCTTCAAAAAGAAACGGAAATTTGATTTTAACTACTCGAGTACCCATGCAAATTCTTTATGACTGGGTCGGCGTGCGGGTAGACTTTCCCGCCTTATGGTTGCTTTTCAATTCAGGTGCCGTATTTAAGTTTTGCGATGCCTTCCGCCACGTTGACGTTGGAAACTCGAATTGCACTGTTGACCTGGATGGATTTAAGAATTTATGGTATGTATTGACTGCACCCACTGCATCATTGGACTTCAAGCAAGGTTGCTGATCAGTCAAGGTGAAATATGGAGGGTTACCACATTCGTTCATTTGTAGAACTTCGCGCTTCCCGACTTGAAAGTCGAAATTATTGAATGCCCCTTTTTCAAACGCGTTGGTGTGGCACGTGATCCATGTGACTTCTCTGCACAGCTCTGCACCCGTTGCACCGCCCTCAATGCAGCGTCCAGCATCGTCATCATTCACCGGCCACCTCCCTCATTCTCAACCGCCATGGTATGCACGCGGACGGTATTTCGCTGCTTCAAGACTCTTGAAAGATGGGGAAATGTCATTACAGGCAAGGCAGGGCCTTACTTTGTAGGGCTCGCAGTCATCTTAATATCCATGGGCGTGGTTTGTTTCTGTAAGCACTTTTTTTCTATGGCTTTAGAGGCTAAATGTGTCTCAATTGTTTATAGTTGATGTTATTGCACCTACCCTCTCATTTCCTATCATCACGATCCCGATCTGCATACTAATTGCATTGAATTTGCTTATGCATTATTATTATGTTGTTACTGTCCCACCAGGATTTATCGAAGACCCACCTCGCGAACCCGGAACCGGTCTTTTCTGGGCACAGAAAACCAGTACTAAGAAGGGCAAGCAAAAGGCGTTGACTGGCGGAGTAAGATGGACGTCGAGGGGCGTGAAGATTACCCCAGCCTACTACTACCAAATGCCAGAGATGCAATAAGACGCGGCCTGAGGTGAGTCAGCCTTACTATGCCTAGCGTTTTATGACGCTCACTTCCGTCGACGATTTAGAGGGCTCATCATTGTCGAATTTGTAACAGATGTGTCCTCAAGTATGACCATCATTGCCCAGTATGTTCTTCCTCCTTTCGTGATCCCAATTCACTTCATTCCTATTTGTGTATAGTGTACGTGCATCCAAGGCTAGATGGACCTCTGGTAACGAACTTGTTTAGGGATAAACCAATGCGTCGGGTTACACAATGAACGACATTTTGTGTTATTCATGTATGCCGTTTCATGGATCAATTTCACCACTTATCTGACATACGATGCAGGGCGTACCTTGTAGTCGCAACATTTTGTTTTTGCCTTTCCGGTTATCAAATGTTTTTCGATTCAATAGGAGTAACTTACAAGGTGAAACCTCCCTCATTCCTAGCTTTCCTGCAAATAACGTCCAATATTTAGGTCTGGGAACATCACGTCCCTGAGATAATGTTTGCCATGATGTTTATTTTATGTATTGTTCTATGCTTTGCGGTCGCCGTCATGCTTTCATATCACCTTTACGGGGTTTCGTGGGCTGAGACGTCAGTGGAAGCCCAAGACCACGAAGAGTACCGAAAAAAGGCAAAAGAAAGGAACGAGGTGCCTACGATCCTACCAATGTTGGTGTAAATTATTGACACAGGTTTCCATAGGATTTCGTGAACTCTTACGACCTGGGGTATGTCAACGACGGTCTATCCTTATTTTTGCGTGCGAGAAGCTGATACTGCAACAGCAAAACGCAAAATATGAAATTTTTCTTCAATATCGGAGAAACAGGATAGTGCGTCCCTTCTCTTACTATTTTGCCTTGGCTTGTCCTAATTTACCCTTTTTCAGTTCAATTATGACGCTTTTTGTCCCACTGCGCATCAACCCGTATACCGATGGCTTCTCTTGGGCAAGACGAGATGGTTACGAAAAACATCATGGACTTAGACAAGGAGATGAGCTCACGGACGACGATGACGATGACCTATAGCAGGATCTCCTTGCGTATACTCTGCTATCTTTGTTGTCATTGCTAATACCTTTCTACTCGCTAGCACTTTGGATATAATATATGTGTGAGTACTTCTTTCATTTTATGTTCGCTTTCGAAATGCTCTATGATGATATCTGCCGGGGCCAGATGACGCTTCGGGAGAGTCGCAAGTCTATGCTTTCAGTATGGATCTGTTCTCTGGGAAGATGGATGATCTATGTCCGGCTTGCTTTTATACCCGTGATGATTTCGATTGTCATGGGTCCTTCTCTGATTCGAGTCCCTTTTCATGTCTGCAGGTCACTGAGCGTCGCTGATAATTTGTCGACAGAATTTAGATCTATTGGATGCATTAATACCATTCAAATCGCAACTATTTATGATACCAAACTCGACGAAACGTCAACGCTACTCTCGCGTGAATTAGGATGAGAGCCACGCATACAATGTATCAAAAACTCGAAGACATGTCGTATACGATAAATGACGCGGCATCATGCATTGACCGCTTCTTTCAAGTTCCAATTCGACAGAGGTGTCTTTCAGCGAGCGAGTTGTCTCGGAATTTCGCCAGCCAGCTTCCTCTGTTGCAGTATCCTTTACCAAGATATCCTCAGGCGCATCGTCTGGCCCAACGGAGACATGAATGCGGAGCAGGTCAGCTACCCATCAACAATCGCTCTTTCCAACATTCAATCCACTACTGCTACTGCTACTTGCTTCTCTTCGCGAGTCTGTCGCCTATGGCATCAGGTTATCGTCAACTCCACCTTCCATATCAAAAGGACCGTCTCGCTAACCGATGACTCAGGCAAGATCTTCTTCGAACACCTTATCCTGACCCATTGGCTGCGGACTTATCCGCTGGATTTCTCGGCTAGAGGGAAGTCGACGAGATGAAAGGAAGGCGTCCCATTAGAAGACTGCGAACCATCAGCCATTTCTTGTCAGTGCTGTCACTGCTGTGCAGCCACCAATTTGACTTGCAGGGGACCTCGTCTCGTGTCTTAGAGAAACCGTCAACTGGGGAACTGAGATAGACTGGGAGTTCAGTGAATGGCAGAAGGACTGATTGATCATTATCGCCTGTGAAGACATCTGGTCAGAAGGAGCACGGAGAGGACCGGAAGAGCCAACAAAGAGGTACATCCATTGACGGGCCGGTCTCTACCGGTTGCTCGTTAACGAGCCTTGGAACATCCTCTTTCCTTCCTTCCTTTCCAGACGATCAACAACAGCTATATACCCTTTCAATGACCAGTGTCGGCAGGAGGGATCATCTGTGAAAACTGCGCGCCAGACGACACTGGGAAAGGCAAACATCGTGATGTTTATTCAGGTTAAAAAATCTCTGTTCCGAGCCATTCCTCCGAATCCTTGATTGACGGGGGATGACTTGCGCAGCCCCACTCTATGCCATGGGGTGCATAGTCCGTATTCACCCGAACTATATAGTAACGGAAGTTTAGTGCAATCACTTTCAAAATTATTCCCTGCCACCCCCACTCATCCTTTTGCCCGTTAAATACATGGCCGAAACAAAGAAGTCTATAAAGGACTTTTCTAGTCAGCATACAATATTGTTTTCTGTCCCTCATATGCTTACTACCTACATCATATAGCTGATTTCCTCTTGGGAGGCGTTTCTGCTGTAAGTTTTATTAGCGTGCTTTTTCTTCTTCCGGCTTCTCATTCCTCGCTTTCTTCCTTCTAGGCCATCTCAAAGACCGCTGCGGCTCCCATCGAGCGCATCAAGCTCCTGGTTCAGAACCAGGATGAAATGGCCTGTTCTGCCCTCTGTGGATTCTTCCTGTTATTAACGCATCACGCGATCAGATCAAGCAAGGCCGTCTTGCTACCCCTTACAAGGGGATAGGCGATGCCTTCTCCCGTGTTTACAGGGAGGAGGGTCTCGTCTCATTGTGGCGAGGAAACACCGCCAACGTCATTCGCTACTTCCCGACCCAGGCCCTGAACTTTGCATTCAGTAAGTCTTTACGGCGTATGTTCTGCCTTCAGTCCGAAACTTGCAATATTCATCAACAGAGGACTACTTCAAGTCATTATTTGGCTACAAGAAAAATGAAGGTTACTGGAAGTGGTTTGCTGGCAACATCGCCTCTGGTGGTGCAGCTGGTGCTTCGTCGTCGCTCTTCGTCTACTCCTTGGATTATGCCCGGACCCGTCTCGCCAACGATGCCAAGTCCTCCAGCGGAGGTGCCCGTCAGTTCAACGGTCTTATTGACGTTTATAAAAAAACCTATGCTTCTGATGGTATTGCTGGCCTTTATCGTGGTTTCGTACCCTCCGTCGCTGGTGCTATGGTTTACCGTGGTCTGTATTTCGGTGTATACGATTCCCTCAGTGAGTATGCTTTTGGCGCTCTATTCTGTGTATACGATGATTTACATGCATCCAGAGCCTGTCGTCCTGGTTGGCCCTCTCGAAGGTTCATTTCTGGCTTCTTTCGCTCTTGGTTGGATTGTTACGATTGGTGCTGGTATCGTTTCGTACCCTCTTGACACAATTCGGTAACGTCTATCCTGGCCTCGAAGATGAGGTTTTTTTATTGACCTTTCAAATAGTCGTCGCATGATGATGACCTCCGGCACTGGTGTTAACTACAAGTCTATGTTTGATGCAGGCTCTCAGATCATCCGGAAGGAAGGTTCCAAGTCGCTCTTCAAAGGTGCTGGCGCCAACATCCTCCGCGGCGTGGCTAGTGCTGGTGTCTTGGCTCTCTACGACAAGATGCAACAGGTCATGTTCGGCAAGGTTTACTCCGGTGGTAAGGTCCCTTTTATTTTCTTCGTATTTCATGTGCTCATCGCCATCTTCTAGGTTCTGGCTAAAAGTGGGTTCCCGTTATTGGGATACGTTCCTCGTTTGCAACATAGAACCTCTTCGATTTATTGTTTTTATCGTACATAGCATATGGCTATGCTAGAGTACTCTGGACATACATAAATGACCTAGCATCAGCGCACCAAATAAATTATTAAGCGGGCTAAAAATTTGATGTAGTTATTCTCGAGAGAACACCGTCCACGACAAGCTCAAGTCAACTTGTCCTTAAAGTTTTTGCATATTCGTGGAGGCGAGATAAAGGGAATTTAGAATATGTAAAAACATTTGCATATGGTCTGTATAGGAGACTAGCTGTAGACGCGGTTTGAATACCCCTGACCGTTTGAATCCCATTGCACGTGATAGTATGCCAATTTTTGGCCGCGTACATCTATGTGATACTATGTCCATCCGGTTTGTTCATCACGCTGGTTCCTTCAAGTTCGCTCCCAATCATCTGCAGTCTTGTCTCCAAACTGAAATATTCTATAATGTCAGCGACTCAGAGCTCCCGGCCAATTTCCGAGGAAGATAAGTTGAAGGAGTCATCTGCGGACGACAAGTGCCGCAATGTTGAATTAGCCAAGGAACGCAATGACGAGGAACGACCTGAGTCCGCTCTCCCAACGGTTCCGCCACAGAGCAGACATTCCGGCACTGGACCAGAGGATCCTCGGGAACAATTACCGAATAAACCTGAAGTGAGTAGATAGACGCCGGCCAGAAAAAAAACCACGTCCTGCAACTGAATTTTCATTATTTATTAGAAACAAGGAGACGGAACACTGCCCGAACTCCCAAAGATTTGGGATATTCAGGACCCATACCTATATGCTCCGCCGAAGCCCGATCGCGACCCATGGAGTATATTGCTGGAACCTCTCTTGAAGAAGGATAAGATGCAATGCGATGCTTGGAAAGAAGAGGTGCAAAATCTTCTGATATTCGTGAGTTCATACCGGTTTTACATCTCTGATTGATTAACCGGAAAATCAACTAATACTATATGTACAGGCCGGTCTCTTCTCGGCCGTAGTCACGGCTTTCATTATCGAGTCCTACAAAATGCTCCAGCGCGACCCAAACGACGCCATCATCTCCTTACTCTCCGTCATCGCAAACCGTCTCGACAACACCACCGTGACCATTCCCACTCCGGTACTTCTTTCTTCCATAGGCTCTGGGTCGTCTTTCTCCCCCACCACATCGTCCATCCGCATTAATAATTTTTGGTTTATCAGTCTCGTCCTCAGCCTCGCAACCGTCCTCATCGGCATAATTTCTCTCCAATGGATCAGAGAACATCAAAGCTATCCGAACCTCCCGCCTAGAGAGAGCTTTGCTCTATTTAACATGCGAGCAGATGGGCTGAAAAGGTGGCATGTTCCTAAAATCTTCACGGCGCTGCCCCTGCTCCTCCAGAGCGCTCTGGTACTCTTCTTGGGCGGTATCGTGGACTTTTTGTTGTCGTTCGGTGATACATCGGTGACTATTCCAGTCAGCGTTGTGACGGTACTGATACTACTGTTCCTTGTCGCCACCACTATACTTCCGGCACTTCAGAGTATTCTCCTGTATATTCCTTATCCCTACACTGCTCGCACCAGCAAGATTCCCCCACCACAATGTCCATACAAATCTCCTCAGGCACATGCCTTTCGCGCCATACTAAGCTCTGTGATTCAACTCGTTCACAAAATTCGATTTCGTACTGGCGAAACTTTACAGAGGACTTACTTGTTCAAAAAAACCACCTTTTCCAACTTTATAATGATAACATGGACCCAAAAAACATGGACCGAGTTCGATGTAGCCTGGGTCCGACTGCGGGACCAATTTGTGCAACGTTCTTACAATTGTTTAACAAATCGCGATCTATATGATCTGAACAGAGATTTCCCTGTCTTTGACCTCACTCAGGCTTTTATGGGATTCAGAAACAGCAGCAACCTCGACTTCGTCGAAAATTCTCTCTCAGCCCAATACTACTGCTTTGCCGAAGTCTCCAAATGGATAACCGAGCATGACATATCCACTACTGAGGCAACAGCTCTAGTCCAAAATAATCAGTATCTTTGGAATATCATGGGGTTCAGTGACTTTTCTAACAGTCTGTCGAATTTTTGCGACATCACCACGCGTGTTGAACCCAGCTTCGCAGGTGCTCTCAGATTTTCCTCGCTACTTCACCAAGAAAACATGGTTGCGTTTCTTCAAAGACTCGAAAGATCTCCTAGTAGTCATGTGGACTTTAACAAGGTATTAAGAAATCATATGCTAGAACTTGCAGCGCGACTTTCAGCAGTACTTCACAAAGACGAATATGGTCATCTCGCTACCGCAGATTTACCCGATTGTCTATCGATACCATTCTATGTTATAAGTGATAACAGCACTGACAGTAAGTTTTTAATATTTTAGGTCTGAGAATTATCACTGATGCCCGGCTGTAGTCCTCCTTTGGCAGTGGGTCAACAATTTTTCGACATTCTTCCAAGGCGCAGTTCATATTCTGCCGCCATACACGCCAGGAGACACTTTACATACTTACCGAGGCACAATTGGCCACGTCCGCAGGTTAGCCTATGTCAATCTGCAGACCACCTTCGACCCAGCTGAAGGACAAGTTCGACTGGCAATACAAGGGAAATTCTTAGACACCTTCCAGATGATAGCAGAAAATTTGACTGAGCAAATGTCCTCGCCAGACTTCCGAGAGCCGAACCTCTTATTTTATCTTACCGCGGTTTACCTCTATACCCTGAACCGTGTTCACGAAACATATCATATATGCCTGGATGGTCTTCTAGCGGCAATGCGGACATACAAGGAAAGGACGATAGACGCTGGTATCACCAGTCGTGACCTGGAGGAAATATATGGTAGCGAGACTGATTGGACGGGCTTAGAATTTTTTTCTTCCAAATGGTGGGACGTTTTAAAGGATGCTCTCAATCGCAGCGGTTCAACAGCACCCACTGGACCCCGTCTTTCCATAGGAGGACCAAGCACGCCACCTCCAGCCAATACTTAGCCCCGTATTGCATCCATAACATATCTTAGATTTTTTTGTCTGGCCTCAATTTACAAGTGCCTCCAATGCCATACATCTCTTGGCACTATTTGTTCTGGTTCACTCCATAGCACTCTGTAGAACTACATAGCCAGTCTTCACCGTTCCTGCCAATCAATAACAATCTAAGTACGGACCAGTTAGGGAAATGGACGGGTAACTCGCGGGTGTCTGGGCGCCTACCTGTACCTGTACCCGTGACCCGCACAGGCTTATCCGTCAAAACGGCTCCAAGAACGTTGAAAACGGTGGAGAAAGGTGAGATAGAGCCAATTTCGTGAAAATCATCGAAATTGGCTCTCTCTCAGTAATAATAATATCTCACACATTTCTCTACCAAAAACGAGTTCTTGGGCTCGTTTTATGTAAACGTCACGGGTATGCAAGTCGGCACGCACTCTGAGAAAAGGCTGTCCTTGTTCTATTTTTGGCTCGTAAGTTGTAACACCCATGTACGCCAGTACCCTGAACTTCCCATCCGTTTTGCTGATTACTCGATCTCAATTGCCATCGGATGGCAATTGAGATCGAGTAGAGTCACTCGGCAGTCTTCTCTTCAAACCGAAATACTCTATAATGTCAGCGACTCAGAGCTCCCGGCCAATTTCCGAGGAAGATAAGTTGGAGGAGTCATCTGCGGACGACAAGTGCCGCAATGTTGAATTAGCCAAGGAACGCAATGACGAGGAACGACCTGAGTCCGCTCTCCCAACGGTTCCGCCACAGAGCAGACATTCCGGCACTGGACCAGAGGATCCTCGGGAACAATTACCGAATAAACCTGAAGTGAGTAGATAGACGCCGGCCAGAAAAAAACCACGTCCTACAACTGAATTTTCATTATTTATTAGAAACAAGGAGACGAAACACTGCCCGAACTCCCAAAGATATGGGATATTCAGGACCCATACCTATATGCTCCGCCGAAGCCCGATCGCGACCCATGGAGTATATTGCTGGAACCTCTCTTGAAGAAGGATAAGATGCAATGTGATGCTTGGAAAGAAGAGGTGCAAAATCTTCTGATATTCGTGAGTTCATACCGGTTTTTACATCTCTGATTGATTAACCGGAAAACTAACTAATACTATACAGGCCGGTCTCTTCTCGGCTGTAGTCACAGCTTTCATTATCGAGTCCTACAAAATGCTCCAGCGCGACCCAAACGACGCTATTATCTCCTTACTATCCGTCATCGCAAACCGTCTCGACAACACCACCGTGACCATTCCCACCCCGGTCCTCTTTTCTTCCACAGGCCCTGGGTCTTCTTTCTCCCCCACCACGTCGTCCATCCGCATCAATAACTTTTGGTTTATCAGTCTCGTCCTCAGCCTCGCAACTGTCCTAATCGGCATAATGTCTCTCCAATGGATCAGAGAACATCAAAACTATCCGAACCTGCCACCTAGAGAATGCTTTGCTCTATTTAACATGCGAGCAGATGGACTGAAAAGGTGGCATGTTCCTAAAATCTTTACGGCGCTGCCCCTGCTCCTCCAGAGCGCTCTGGTACTCTTCTTGGGCGGTATCGTGGACTTTTTATTGTCGTTCGGTGATATAGCGGTGACTATTCCGGTCAGCGTTGTGACGGTACTGGTACTACTGTTCCTTGTCGCCACCACTGTACTTCCGGCACTTCAGAGTATTCTCCTATATATTCCTTATCCCTACACTCGCACCAGCAAGATTCCCCCGCCGCAGTGTCCATACAAATCTCCTCAGGCACATGCCTTCCGTGCCATACTAAGCTCTGTGATTCAACTCTGCCACAAAATTCGATTTCGCACTGGCCAAAATTTACAGAGCACTTACTTGTTCACAGAAGTAAACTTTTCCAACTTTATAATGATAACATGGACGCAAAAAACATGGACCGAGTTCGATCTGTCCTGGGTCCGACTGCGGGACCAATTTGTCCAACGTTCTTACAATTGCTTGACCAATCGCGGGCTATATAATCTCAACGGAGATTTTCCCATCTTTGACCTCATTCAAGCTTTCACAGAATTCAGAAACAGCCGCGATCTCGACATCGACAATTCTCTCTCTGCCCAATACTACTGCTTTGCCGAAGTCTCCAAATGGATCATTGACCGCGACATAATTACTACTGAGGCAACAGTTCTAGTCCAAACCAATCAGTATCTTTGGAATATCATGGGGTTCAACGAGTTCGGTTTTTTTGACAGTCTGTCAGACTTCTGCGACATCACCACATATGCTGACCCCAGCTTTACGGCTATTCTCAGAATTTCCTCGCTACTTCACCAAGAAAACATGGTTGCCTTTCTTCAAAGACTCGAAAGGTTTCATAGTGATCCTGTGGAATTTGACAAGGTATTCAAAAATCATATGCTAGAACTTGCGATGCGACTTTCAGTGGTTTTTTACAATGATGAATACGGTCATCGCGCCACTGCAGATTTGCCCAGTTGCCTATCGATATTGTTCTACGATATTGATAACAACACTGACAGTAAGTTCGAATTAATATTTTACCCCCGAGAATTGTCAATAGTCATTGATGCCCGGCTGTAGTCCTCTTTTGGCAGTGGGTCAACAATTTTTCGACATTCTTCCAAGGCGCAGTTCATATTCAGCCGCCGTACACGCCCGGGGGAGCCTTGCATACTTACCGAGGTGCAATTCGTCACGTCCGCAATTTATCCTTTGTCAATCTGCAGACCACCTTCCACCCGGCTGAAGGACAAGTTCGACGGGCAATACAAAGGAAATTCTTAGACACCTTCCAGATGATAGCAGAAAATCTAAACAAACAAATGTCCTCGCCAGATTTCCGAGAGCCGAACCTCTTGTTCTATCTTACTGCGGAATACCTCCATAATGTGAACAGTGTTCAAGAAACATATCCTATGTGCCTAAATGGTCTTCTAGCGGCAATGCAGACGTACAAGGCAAGGACGATAGACGCTGGTACCGTCAATCGTGACCTGGAGGACATATATGGTCGCGAGATTGATTGGACGGGCTTCGAAAAATATTCTCTTAAATGGTGGGACATTTTAAAGGATGCTCTCAATCGCAGCGGTTCAAAAACACTTATGGGATCGCGCCTTTCCATAGGAGGTCCAACCACGTCATCTCCAGCCAATGCTTAGCGCCATACTTATTTCATTCACTAACATACCATAGTTTTTTCTGTCCTTAATTTATAAGTGCCTCCATCTCTCAGCACTCTTTGTTCACTCCATAACTCTCCGTAGAACTACATACAATAGCCAGTCGATACCGCTCTTGTGAATCAATAAGAATCTCAGATAAGGAAAGGCGGGTTCAAGCAGGGCCAGGCGTTCGGGCCGAATAAAGGAACTGGATGAGACTTACGTAACGCCGTTGGCTTTCTTCAGCTGCCTTCATGCATCGGTGCCAACATGCAAATAGTGGTTCGGATTGCGTACATATGTTGGGCTGGATACGCGATGGATAGCATTTTGTATCAATCATGTAATTATGCTCTATCGATTTTATTGTCCTATAACTGACATAACAAACAGGGCATACTTTACTCGAGTACAGCTGAAGATTTGCTGTTGAAATTTGCATCCGAGTCTCTGGTTTTGCGGTTTAATACCAAGTGCGATTTCCTTCATTCACTACTTCCTTATCCTTATCACTGACGAGAAGTACGTAGAAATCGGACTACAGATTCCAGAGGATAATGTTGGACACGACGTTTATGCCACATACTTCTGCTTTGCCGTGGCCGTCGTGATTACGCGCTTTCATGGGGCCAGGAATCCGATGGAGCAAAATAAAACGGGAAGAGGGGATACCACGACACTAAGTGCGTATTATTTTGCTAGCATTGGTATAAATGTATGATGCTAACTTCTCTAGAATTTGTGGACTCTTCCGGCCTGGAAACGATTCGTATCCTTTGTTTGAACGCATCTTTCAACAGGAAATCGAAACACGAAGAAGCGGGTCAGCAAAAATTTCCCTTCACTGCTTCCCATTTGGTTTGCTGAAATTTCGCTTACAGTTTTCATCCCCGTATACCGAAGAGTTACGGCGGGATGGCTACGACAGCGACACAGAGTTATTCTAAGAGACAAACCCACGGACAACGGTGATGATAACGCATAACGGCTGCTCCCGCATATGCTGTGCTATCCTCTGTCATCGACGTTTATCTATTCGCTTGTATATATACGTTTGTGAGTGCTGCTTCTCTTTTTTTGCCTATTTCTCTTCACTTTCCATCAAATTTTCTATCATAATACTTTTCGGAGCCGGACACCTTGCCGGCGAACTGCAGGTCGCATGGATCTTTTCACTGTGAAGTCGAATGATCTAGATCCAGTTTGCTGTAATACCCAGGATAACTTCGGTTATTTGGGTCTTTCTCCAACCAAGCCCATCTTTCTACCGTCCATTGCTTCATGAACGTTTCTGATGATTCATCACAGAGGTTACATCGGATGCACCCTGATGCATTAATACTATTCAAACAACGACCAGATATGATATCAGACTCGACAAGGCGCAAAGTGACATAACAAGCTATTCATGTTAACCAGCATAGGACTTGTGCTAGGCCTGCAAAATATCAAAATCCGAAGACATGTCATACATCTCTCATAGCATCAGCCGTCGTGGGTTAATCCCGAACACCACCCTTCTCGTTCAGACTCTCTTCATTGCTGTCGATTTTCATATTCCCAGTGGGTTTCTCAGAAGCAGCACCGGCATGCAACGCCAGTATTGACCGACGCAGGCTGTCGACACGTTCAATGCTACTTCTAGGCAAGGCAAAACCGAGGCAGTGGACGTACCTCATTTGCTCATAATAATATTCTTGCAGCTCCCGGTTCCGAGCGAAGCGCTGGCGACGATGAATGACAGAGAGTACAAGAACCATCGAAGCAAAAACTAAAGAACAAGTTAGATCACGACGACGAAAATAATCTCCCTAGGAAGCTTACGGAGGACGATGAACATGACGGTCGCCAACCAATGCCAGGCCGCCAGCCTGAAAGCTTTCTCTGGAGCCTGTGCGCATGTATTGGAGACGCAGTTGTTCTGAAACCCATTTTCATCAATCAGCGTTCGCCATACTTAGCATTTCCGCCAGCCAGGACGAAGAAAAAGAACGCACCAGCTGGCATTCGGCGTCGAATCTGCACTTCTCGCCTAGCTTCTTCGCCTTCTGGCACGTCGCCCCCTGCACATCCGAGGGCGGTGGTGTGGGATCGCAGAACAACCCTGGGGCGAGGCAGTTGTGTTTGATCACGAAACTCCTGAACTGCCCTCCACCCGCGGTGCCCCTGTCGAGGTCGCTGACGTAGGTCGTGTTTTCTATGGTACACGGCTCGCCTAATAACCGTGTTGCAGGCCTACAAAAGCACGAAGAAATTCGGCAAGTTCAGCTATCACAAAAACAACGACCCAAACAAAACACAAAGCTCGAACCCAACAAAAACTCACATGCAAAATGTATTTAAGCACACCGACTTGTTGTCCTTGTCGCTGACACCTGGGTTCGCAGGAGGAGGTGCACACTGCTCGTCCCGGCCCAGTTCACACTTCGCACCCAGCTCGACCTTCAACCGACACCCACTCCCATTATCCGGACAGAACATCCCGCTCGCGCACATCGGTGGCACCTCCATTACCGTCGCGTTCTTCTTCCTCCCATTTCCCCCACCGTACGTGCCATACCCGAACGGGTACATCTCCCGCCTGCACAGGCGCGGGTAGCACACCCCAAGACCGGTCGCGTTCGCGGGCGAGCCTGGGGGCGCGGCGCAGAAGGAGGTGGAGACACACTCGGAGATCAGCTTGTGCGTCGTCGGATTGAGCTTGGTGTTCTTTGGCGAGCAGGGGATGGGCTTTCCCGAGGCGGTCTTGGCTACGCCTGGAGGAAGCACGGGGGACATCGGTATCGCGGGTGCTAGCATTGGAGTGAACGGGTTGGCGGAGGCGAGAGGCTGGATTGGCTGGGTTGATGACGATGGTTGGGGCAGCAAAGAAGGCTGGGCTGACTGGGACTGCGTTGGGATAGCGAGTGTGCTCGGGATCGGGATGCCTTCTGTTGGGAAGAAGCTCGGGGTTCTGAGCTCCTGGGCTGCGATGAGGGGAAGAATGAGGATGCCTAGGAGGATCGGCGACCTCATGATCAGGAATGGGAGGCGCATGGTGGTTCGCTGCCGAGAGACGTTGTTGGGGTCTTCCTAAGGGGAGGCTAATCAAGAGCAACGAGAAAGAAGAAAAGTGTACTATCCACCTATTTATTTTGGTCAGCCACCCTAGCCACAGAAGAAGACCCTCCATGAGCTCCTCGAGTGGAGAGTTTTTGATTTTGACGATTGTCAGCCACTGCCTAGCCTGCTCTGGTGTGCCGATTTGGTCCTCGTCCCTCTTCAAGGATTGGGATCTTGGATGCGTCGTTTATTCTGGTTGGTTCAGAGAATAATGGTTAGGCACACCCATAATGTATGACAATACTCCATTATTAAACTTTTCTATATCGACGGTCCTACCATTACACCTTGAAATTATTCTACATTTACATATGCCCATGCTGCTAATACAATACATTGCAGAATCCGACAGAAAATAAAAAATGGTATAGATCATCCGATAGTCCAAGTAGTAGCATTTAGTCCGCACGAATTCAATGATACCTGCTCCTCGTCCACGCACGATTATCCGTCAACGTATGGCTGCGCCCCCACCGTGACGGCTCGCGATCAGAGAAGAGCCTAAAAGCCCGGAAAGAAGCATAGTCCATCGGTGCACGCAGCTCGAACTCTCTCAGCGTGAACCAGGGAATCGCCAGACGGCTGAGGTCGTCCTCTACACGAAAGTGGATGGCGGAAGGCGAGAGGTCTAAAGAGAGGGATTCCAAGCTGAAGAGCTCGACGGCGTTGAAGAAGTGTTCTAGAGGGGCGGTGGATGAGAGCTTTAGGTGTCTGAGGTGGAGGTGTTGGATGACTGGAGTGTCGTCGTGCATGAGTCGTGCACTGGTTGTGCCTACGCCGACGTGCTCGACCTCCAACCTCGTCAACACAGGACAGCGAATGAGTATCTCTGCCAGCATACGCGGCTCCACGACGCAGTCTAGCAGCCGGAGCTCCTGAAGAAAAGAGAACGTGACCATAGGCTCTCTCTCCTCCTTGGGTAAGATAGAGTCCCATAACGTTCGCGACGGCGGAGGTGGTTGGGTGAACAGGAAATCGGCATGAGGACCGCGCCAAGTGATCTTTTGCAGGCTTCCTAAGGCTAGCTGGTCCAAGTTCTGGCGGACAGTGGGCGCGATGTTGTCGTTCGTAACAGTACCGAGTCCATCGTCGTCCTTCTGGATGTCGACGATGAGTTCGACCCCAGGGTGGCGTCTTGAGGCGCCGATTTCCTTTGAGGAAAGGGTTTCCAGCACCTTGCAGAGGACGTCGAGAGCAGAGCTGGACTCAGAGCGCAGGTGCATGCGCAGGTCGATCTGGAACTTCTTGGCGTCATGCAGGACGTCCGTCCGTAGTGCCTGCGTACAGGACTTCTGGAGGCGTTGTGCCCAATCCGAATTGTGCTGATGGCCACCGATGTTGATCTCAGCGCTAGTGCTGGATGTTGTCGCTTGGACGTTGACTGCCGGGTGGGAGTTGTGTTTGTTTGTGAGCCAGTAGTTTAAGAGAATGCAGGTTGCGAGGAGGAGAGGCAGGAAGGTGGGTAGTGCTGCAGAGCACAGCAATGCCATCAATGCGAGTTCGGGAACACCGAACGCGAAAAGCTCGTGAATGTGGGGCAGGAGGTATGTTCTTTGCTTCATTTTGTAAGGATTCGCCTTCTTGTGAGATTCTTGAAGGTTGAGCGTATGCCAGATAGCGAGAGATGAAGGTGCTTGAGTCGTGAGGTGGCCAAAAATGTGGCGACGGGTCGAGGTTTGTAAGATAGCAGTCTCTGAGCGGGAGGGCTACTTAAGTAGTCGTCGAGCCGCCACATAAACATGCCGCTCAATGAACCCCTAGTTACGAGCCTGTGCAGACAAAGATGAGGTCAACCAAGAAGGAGGAGGTTGATGAAGAAGACAAGTGCTCGGCTAACCTTTCTTATTATCATTAATCGTAAGCGGACCCTGAACAATAAAAAGGCTTGCTTCGATTTCTTCGGTGAAATTGACGTGTTCCCAGTTCCCAACCGACGGCTTTTGTGACTTAGACGGTGTGAATGCCCAATCATCAATACCATGACGACTTAAGACCGGAATGCCAATGACTTTGCTTTGAGGGCAGTTTATTGTGAAGTGTGGGTACGGCCTTTGTTACGTGATCATTTGGGAATGTGCCTTCGTTCTTTATGATTCGAAAAAGCTGGAAAGATGCCGAGTCAGTGATTTTCAACGAGTCATCGCTGTGATAGCAGGAAGATATGTACATACAGGGATTTGTACGTACAAGGAAGTTGAGTACTCCATGAATCACAATGAGGATCTCTACTCCAATTGTGGCCTAAGAGGACTTAATCCCAAACGTATTCCAAAAATCCCTCGAGTCCAACGCGCGACCGAGGCACTGAACATCGCGAGGCAGGGCACGAACTCCAGTCTCCTTCATCAATTCGCGTACCCATGTCGCCTGAGGACCTCGTTCTGGATCCGTAGTTTTCGATGCCTCTGGACTGGAAGTCCGGCGTCGAAGAGGGATCTCCTCCTCTAACCGATGCCGCTGGTGCTGCTGACGGTGGTCCAGGAACCGAACCCCAGGCAGATGCGAGGTCCCACCAATCGTAAACCCGACCATCAGTGAGCAACCAGCGTTGCCCACTCGCTTTATCGAAATCTCCATGAATGGCGAGGATGGCACGGGCCACATCGATACCGTGAACCAAGTGGATGCTTCCCTAGACAAACGACAACAAAAGCTTCAATACGTGAAAAGAAACAAAGAGACCCATTCGTACCTTGTTCTTCAAAGCCTCTTTGGACGGAGCCACTCTTCCCACCCAGTTCTTTGGCTGTCGAGTGCCACCCCATAATCCAGAAAGGTTGAGAACCGTAGCTGGGAACGTAGTCGACAGCGCAAGGAGCTCTTCCTCAGCTTCGGCTCTGGGAGTTGGCACATATGGTGAGTGGCGGTCATAATACCACTTGTGTTCGACGGGTTTTGGAGGTCCAGAGTCCGTCTTCGCAGCGAGACGTGTTCCCTACAAAAGTTTGTATCAGATATTTCCCCATATCATGTTGAAAAGACACCTTTCAACTCACATCCCAAATGCTCGACGTCCCAAGCTGAATAAACCCCGTCTTCAATCCACCCTTCAACCTATCTTGAGCATGGCTCTGCATGTATAGCCTCACCAGTCGTTCAGAAGCGCCTTTCGCGACGATAGGGAAGGTAATCAGGACGGTGTGGGCCTTAGGAAGCACAGTGTACGGCTCGACATCATCGGAGTCGGGGTCAAAGCTGAATTTGATGGTTGATTCGCGTCCAGATCGGCTGGTGGCTGCGTACGTTATGCCCCGCTCGTCGCACAGCTCGGTAAGAAAGGTCGATGTCCATCCAGCGCCTAGAATGAGGATGTCGATGACCGTTTGCATGTGGGTTGTGGGAAGCGGTCAAGAAGCATTTGGCGACCTTTTTCAGATTGTCCTGGGAGTCTCAGACAGAGAGCATCGAAGTGGGTAAAAATATAAAATTCTGGTTTATTTGCAGCAAATAGTCAACAGGTATCATCTTACTTGAACAAAATGAACAAGTAGAACATTATTACAGCTGGTTGAAGGTTACAACGAAGCAAAGTTCTGGGTATCGGCAAAACAGGGCATTATAGTCGTAAAATCGACGAATTATTCGAAGAGGTAGCTCCAGAGGAGGATGGGTGCGTAACGATATCGAAAGTGTCCGAGAAACTGATATAAAAAGGCGATCATGAACGAAAAGGTGATAAGTCCGATGCGAAGTCCACGACGAAGGGGTAAGAGTCTGGGTGGTAATATCGTGGTTCGACATTTAATAATCGCAAGGAGTTCGCTGGTGTTGAGTTTAATTTGAACAGATAACTGGCCTATTAACAGTGCCAGGTTGACTGCAGAATAACAAAGTTAAGCAAGTCCGATGGCGAATTAGGGAATGTATAGCTCACGTCGGGTGTTCCAGGAGCGCCTACGCTCTGGTACGCAGGCAGGCCAGTACATTCAGCAAGACTGACAAGCCTGTATCCAGCAGCCTGCAATTTCTGGATAGCGAATGGTAGAACTTGATGACTAGAATACCTCGTCAGTTACTCGGAACATCCAGAACTCAGAGATCGTACGCACGCAGTGGTTTCTGTTAAAAAAAGAACAGTGATCGGTTAGTTGGTCCTCAGAAGCACACAGACAAAAAAAAAAACACCGCTCCGAAATAAATTTAAATTAGAAAAAAGGCCCACCTTCCGTCTCGTGATTCAGCGCAAGGATATTGCTCGGATGGCGCGCGATCAACTGAGTATAAGCAGCTTCGCTCTGAGCGGGTGTCGAGCCGGTTGAGTCTCCTGAGCTGATTTAAAAAAAGAAAAGGAGGCCATCAGAGGTGCAAGGCAATTCATATCGAGGAAGCTCAACTTACTCAAAGTCCCATAACGCAAGCACCTGCCCCCTGATAGCGGAAGCTTGTCGGACGAGATCGTTGTAGTTCCCGTAAGCTGTTATCTAGGGTTAACTTCCATGAAAGTGAAGAGTCGGAAGGCGAGCTTACGAGGACGCATGAACGCAGGTGTAACGCCGAGGATCCTTTGCAGAGCCTCTGTGGCAGACGAGACGAGAAAGATAGTCAGACAATCAATGATGTAATAAGAGAAGGTCGATTAATGACACTTACGCTCAACGAGCCACATCTCATTATGAACTGCATCAAAGGGAAAAGCAGATCAGATCAAAGTCGTGAAAAGAAAAGGAGCTGATACGCACTATTATCCCAAGAAAGTGTTGTAAGATCAGAATGGCTCCACGTATGTGAGCCGATCTGGTGTCCATGGCTATACGCGTACTGCACGCGCTTTATCGAGTCTGGGTCGTATATGCAG
Organism: Galerina marginata; assembly: GCA_023014335.1. Lineage (NCBI taxonomy): Eukaryota > Fungi > Basidiomycota > Agaricomycetes > Agaricales > Galerinaceae > Galerina > Galerina marginata. The sequence goes on from JAECYW010000004.1 coordinate 3,844,711, forward strand.
GCGTCTTTTAATTTCGATTTCCAAATGGACAGAGTGGTAAGCGTAAGTGGGGATTAATTGTTAATGTGGCCTTGACGACTGACAGTTATTTCCATCTGCAAAAAAAGACTTGGTGTTAGTGTTGATTGATAATCTCGGGGAGAAAGAGCGCCTACTGAAGAAGAAAGTGCCGGTTGCGTTGGCGGCGACAAGGGCTTTGCTGACGTCGTATCTAGAGATAGCACAACATTAGGAAAGAGGGGTAAGACTGATAGTGGAAAGCTCGATTACAGGTAAACGTAGGGGCCGTCGTCCTACAGAAAGGGTAGGTTAGATGTTCTACAATGAAGGGCCATGCAGCGGAGAGAGCAAACTCACAAAGGTCAACGCAGCAGTGTTCGGGTTGACGCAGCTCGTGACCACTCTCGCCAATGCCTGTCGCCTTTGCACAGTAGGCGACGCAGTCACGGAGGTAGCGAGGAAGGCGGCGAGGAGGTATTTGACCAACATTATGGATAGCGATGGTTTTGGGAGGGGTGGTATAGGGCGAGGAAAGATCGTCGAAAATCGATACTGGCCCTCCGTCTGCACGCGTCCAATTTATACTTCCCTCAAGCTCTCTAGCCTCATCCGGTTAGGATGACGAACATGAGCGTCCGGATGGACCGCCACTGTCGGGTGTCAAGACCGCTTCATGATTTCGTGATCCTATTGGCGCCTCATCCCCCTGAAAGAAAACGGTATGTCCAGCCGAATGGACATGAAGGCTTGCCTGCTCTAGTCTTAGAGAAGAGAGCGCCAAAAATAGAACCTGTTTAGTTATGGCACATGTGAACATCATGTCGGGGTTACACTTCAGGAAGTCTGGACATACGAGTATTTATAACCCGTTGCCCAGACGCCGCTTGTCGTCTCTGACTCCAGATAATTAGGCTAGCTTTGTCTTGTCGTGGACGACGCTTCCAGGTCGGACCGCAGACTGACAAGTCTGGGCGTCGGGCTCGAGCTCAAGCTCAAATACATGAGTTCCGGCAGGAGTGGTCTATCTTCCCCTCTCCACGGGCGATGGGCATGAAACGTCGTACCCATTTCTTTCTCGTATGGTCCTTCGGATAAACGGGCTGCCCTGAATCTGAATTTCTGATGCACCATAAGTGCTCCCGCCGCACTCGGCCCTCACAGGAATTTCAGCAGATTTTAGCTCGCAGATGAAGTGTGGGGTAGTACCACAGCAGAGCGATAACAATCTCGCCCAAACCCCAACCTATCCGCGGAGCTCGTCGTGACTGCGCAATGGGGTATCGACCGCAAGTGTAAAGCAAAGCAAAGTGTCAACAATTCCGAGTCTTTTTCCCGCTGGTCATGGGGAAGATGAGATACAGAAAAAATGCCGGATAAATCGCGTCGCACCATGAGGTTATGAACTTTGGAGATTGAAAGCTAACGAGAACCCCTGCTCCGATGTATAATACTACTTGGAGGATTGTTGGGAAGGCGAAATCCGCGTAATGAAGCATGATTTCATCTTCTTCGAGGTGTCTTCGCCTTGCAGCTGGCATGGGTCGGATGGGTGTTATGCACAGCTGCCAAATGCTAAGCGGAGAATCAGGAAGAGAACCGTGAATTAGCTCTCCGATTTCATATTCTCCAACGATTGTTCCTATTTTCTCGGAGGTTTGAAAAGGTCATCGAGCTCAAGGTTGAAATGAGGGTTGGAAAGGAAGAGTCAAGACACGTCGGTGACGAGATTGTTGATCCTGGCTCCCGGGCCGTCACCCGATTCAAGCAGGTCATCTGGCTTAATTTTTACCTTGAGTCTGTGCCTCCGAGCCTCCCTGAGTCTGTGGTTGATTTATACTTGGATTATACTATGTAAACTAAATATCACTGACGCAATTCCCGGAAGTGTCAGACTCATATTGAACGGACTCCAATTCGTTGCCAAATTTCTGGAAGTGTAGAGCCTGGTAGGGACGACGGCAGAGTCCAATCCAAGTGCCAAAGTTGTGTCGAATAAAAATTCGAAAACATGTCAAAGGGAGACCAGGAGAATGGATTACGACCACAGGCAAACCACAGGCCGAGAAATGAAAGGAAATGAAATGCTTCAACGTTCAATATCAATCATACTATGTATTTCGACCCACTCCACAAATCAGAATCATTATTGTACATTCAGAGTATAAGATGAATACTACTGTAATATTGAAGTCGGTGCAGAACAATCGACATCTGATATCTAATATAAATATGCAAAGCAGACAGCGACAGACGAATGAGAGGTGGTCGTGAGAATAGATGTAAGTAAGGTGACAACTTGAAGGGCGACAGGGACAGCGATAGTAATGTTATGTTACAGCACGATTGGAAAAAAATACAGCAATGGTAATGGTAATGGCATCTGCCTATCAGGGTAGAAGATAGTCCCGAAGATGTGTTGAGACAGTGAAATGAAAGATCCAGAAGACGCATAACGTCGAAGGAAGCAACGCAACGCGAGCCAGAAAATGAAAGCGTAAAACGGCATGTATAATGCCGAATACAATGTCCTAAAAAGAATCAGGAGCAGGAGCATCAGTCGCGGATAATGAACGGGCAAAAGAGATGAGCCAACCTCGACCTTGGAAACACCAACCTCAATCCCAAGCACTAGGGGGACTGAATGTCCGTCCACGCTCATGTCATCAGCACACCTCACCCGGACGCCGACGGGTGCTGGCCATGCCCTTGCGTCAGCTCGCTGACGTTGGTGAGGTAGGTGCCCCATTCATCCAGCCTAAAAGACGAAAAACGGGGAAGAGGAAGGAAGGGTCAATTAGCCAAGAAACCAACACCACAAAACCGAACCCGGCATAGGGTTCACATATAAGAGAAAGAGCACGCACTCGAATCCAGTAGGCGCATTCGACCACATCGCAATCGTATCATTGTCCACAAAAGCATACATCTCATCCGCCCCGCCCCGCCCCCGCCTCCGCCCCCACTCCCGCCTCCTCCGTTCGTCTGCTGGTGCTGGTGCCCATGCCCATTAAGCCCACCCAACCCCTGCGACCTCCCATCCCCCCTCAGATCCATCGCCATCCCCCTATACCCCCCCTCCAACGACGCAGACGACGCATGACGGCCCCGGCCCCGGCGGCTGCCCCATCGACCCCGCCCCATCCACAGCGAACGGCGACCCGCCCGGCGCATACCCCAGCGTCCCCGCCAGATCATCAAACATCACCATCTCCGCCGCGTCCATCCCGAAGCCCTGCCCCACCCCCACCCCAACTCCAACAGCCATCGAGCTCATCTCCCCGATCGAGCCGAACCCGTTCGACGAGGTCGACATCGGGTTTCCGTGTCCATGTCCGTGTCCGTGTCCGTGGGTGACCTGTGGATGAACGGTAGATGAGCATGCTGTTCTCTTCTCTCCTGCCGCCAGAGCTCAAGCAGGATACGACCACTCACATTAACATGATGCGGCAACATCCCTCCCCCACCAATCCCAATCCCAACCCCATCCCACCCAGCCCATCCGAAGGCGACGGCGCACTCCCACTCCCATCACTGCTCCCGCTCGTCGTCGAGTACCAATAATTCGATCTCTGCTGCTGCTGCTGCACCTGAGCCAGCGCCGGCAGGGGCGGGGGCACAGGCGCCTGCGCCGAAAACGTGATCCCCCCATGCAGAGGAATCCGCCCAAGCTCGTTCGAATACACCGGCAGCGCGAAACACTCCGACCGGCGTAGGCGGCTGCTGCTGCTGCTGGCCTTGGATGCCCGACATCGACATCGATCCTGACATAGGAGAAGCCGACGAGTCCTGGTGCTGGTGCTGGTGCTGGTGCTGGTGCGCCTGCGCCTGTGAGCCCAAGTGCGAATGCGACGCAGGCCTCCTCATCGCCGGCTGGCTCATCGACTGTCCAATCCCACCACCAACACCAACGCCCCCTCGCTGATGCTGCTGCTGCTGCTGCTGCTGGACAGGCCACTCCTGCTGCGACGCCCGCCGCTCCGCATCCTTCGCCCTCTTCGAGCCCGCAATATTCCTCGGCCCATCCCCCGTCATGCTAGAGAGCGACACCTCACTCGCCGTCGCCGATATAGGCGTCTCCGAGTCCCGCTCGCGCTTGTTCGCCCCGCCCGGCGGGCTGGGTTGGGGGAGGGGCAGCTCGCCTACTGAGGCGAGCTCGTATAGGATGTCCCTAGAAAGAACTAGCATCAGCACCAATATCCAAAATCCAAAACGAAAGAAAAGAAAAGGAAGCAACATACCAAAGCCTGCCCGCAGAATGCCACTGATGCTCCGAGTTCCGCAAAGCCTGCATGCACTTGTGCACATCCGCCATCTCCTTATTCGGATCCGTCGTCAGCCCCGAGCGTTTCCCGCCCCATATGCTAAGCAGCAACACGATGCCGGACGTGAACACCGCCATCTAAAAGACAGAAAAAAGTTGCATCAGATCAGCATCACATCTCCAACAGAAAAAAAGCAGGGTAAAAAAAAAGCAGAAAAAAAAACCTACACATACTTGAATAGGCGGAATAGTCGCCCTCTCCGTGCCCCTCCTCCTCTGAATATCAATAACATGACTACAGCTCCTCGCCGCATTCGTGCATATCGCCAGGGACGGGAAGGACAAGGGGGACGGCTTGGATGGGGACGGGATGAACGGCCGGTGGATGAGGATCTGGATGTGGTAGTATTGGGCGTAGAGCGTTACGGATTGGTTGAAGAATTGGGTGTCTTCGCGGTTTGGGTCCCAGCGGACTGGAAGTGGAGAGATCAGTGGGAGAAAGGGGATGAGTAGGGAGTGTGTGCGTACGGTGGTCTGGCACGGAGTCGACCCATTTGTTGAGAGCCGAGTCAAGCTCGGCGACGATGTGCTGTTCCCATTGTTGTCCGACGAACCCTAGTAGGATCTTGGATTTGTTGATCGAGTACTATCAACAAGAAAAAAAAAAAGAGTCGAATTTAGCGTAAGCATCGAGCTTGACCCAATCAAGGCCAGAAAGAAAAGCAAAGAGAAAAAACGGCGAGGCGACATACGATAGTCCTCAACGAAAACGCCAAAATCTGATGCAGCTTCAAATAAAGTATAAACGCAGTGATGAGCGAAGGTTTGCCCGGCGGCTGCTTGAACCGCTTGGCGGGGTCTTCGTTGTCCCAGTATTCGTCGTCGCAGTCCACGGGTAGGTCTAGGTCGAAGCTGTAAGATGGTTGGTATTAGTATTAGTAAAGGTATAGATAGATAGAAGAGGAAGACAAAACGTACTCCTCGTCATGAATCGCACACGGTCGGCCTAAAGACGAGCTGACCATTCTGTCCATACACACAAGGACCCTAAATTAAAATGAACGTCCAGTTAAAACACAAGAAAGGCAAAAGGAAGGAAGAAATGCGAATATACCAAAAAGCCCGCTTCCACTGCTCGTCCTCGGCCGTCAACGTATGCGTGTTCAGCTTCCTTCTATGCGCGCCCACATCCTGCGCGAGACGAATCCCGATGCCTACTAGTGTCCAACATGATTGAGGTGCCGATGAGCCTTGTAAGAACTGCACCGAAAGCTGTCGAAGAAAAACGAATTAGCACAAATCCAAAAACCACACAACAGAAGAACAAAAAGAAAAGCAACATACACACAACCTCTGCAAATCATACAACGTCGGCGGGGTCAACAACCCCTTCTTCGCCATCTGCACCTGATCAAACCACTTCCACCCACTCGAATGAAAACTATCCACCCCGTCCAGCCTCACCCTCGGGTCCTTCGAGTACCTCGCCCCCACCGCACACACCAGGAGATACACATGCGCGAAGCTCGGGTTGGTGAGGTGCAGATTTGAGGCGAGGGCGGAGAGGAAGGAGGGCTTGTGGAGGAGGGGCAGGTAGAGGTTTACGGAGGAGAAGTAGAGGTCGATGCAGGATTGGGCGAGGTCGGGTTCGGGGAATGTGAATTTTGGGAGAGGGGGTGTGGTCGGGGTCGTCTTTTTCCCACTGAGGAAGGAGGAGGAGGGGGTTAGCTGGGTATGAGGGACGGGACGGGAAGTGAGAGGAGAAGGAAGAAACATACAGGCCTCGTCGTCCAAAACTCCTTTCTCTGATTCTTCAACTGCGGCTTGGACGGATGCAGCGAATCCACATGCGACACATGCGCACCATCATAATACTCATTCTTCAGCTCCAGCGCCGTCCTAATCAGCATCGCGCCGCTGCTCTTCCCGAAGAACCGATAATCCTGCGGGTCGAGCTGCATGCGCTTGATGCTGTCCGCGAGGAGCAAGGCAGTCTCATCGTCGTCTTCTGTCATGTCGCGGGTCGGCTTGGCGTCGGAGGTCATCCCGCGGATGGCGGTGGTGACGGTGTCGAAGGGCGTCTTGTGGCCTGGGGGCTGGGGGCAGCTGAAGTTGTTGTCGGTGATGGAGCTTGGGGCGGCTGGGGGTGGCTCGATGGACCAGTTGTCGATCGAGTTGTTGAGTTCTTTGTAGAGCGTTTCGTCTGGGCAGAGCTGTAGACAGACATGAGCTAAGATGCATGCAGTATAGGAGAGGAGAGGACAGACGGACCCGCCGCAGGAGTTTATCCAGCCTCTCCAGCCGATTCTCGAGGCTTTCGACATATCTATCAAGTCTCTTTTGAGCACACTGCGGCACGAGACAAGGAGCAGACGAAAGCTCACCCTTTCGGAGGCCCGCGCTTCTGCTGAGAGCGTCAGAGTGGAAATTGCAGCATAGGGCGGTTGTCAAGGCATACCTTGGCGGCCTCGATATACGTGCAGCTGAAGCTGTAAGCGATGCAATTCGAACACCGATTCCCGGGCATCTGCACACCGTCGCCTGCGCCCTATCCGTCAGTACGAGCCAGCCCATCCTCGAGGAAAGAACCTACATCGAACTAGACATTATTAGACACACATGAGCCATGCCGAACAAAAAAAATTAAAAGTGGCAAGATCAAGTTACACACTTTTCTTGCGCCTGCATATATCGCACGCCCTCTGTATCCTTCGCTTCTTCATCGTCTGGAACAGCCTCGACGAGCCCTCGCCGTCGTTATAGTCGTCTTCGTTGGATGACATGGTGCGCAGAAAACAAATGTAACACAAACACAAAATACGAGATCACTGTGACGATGGGTTGCCAAAAGCGCTTGACGATCGTGGTGTGCATTATAAATACCGGCAAACTGCCTGACGCGTCCTTGCCGGCCTTCTAACAAAACTTTTTGCGAGGCAGGGGGCAGGGCTGAAACCGAAGTTTCGTATGAGTCACTGATTTTTCCCCGTTTCTTCGAATTCGACATATTGACTGCGATCTGTCGCTGCGAAGTTATGCTTTTCCCCAGCCCCAGCTGACTTGCTGCTGCTCACATCGATATCGGCGCGGTTCCGTACTCCCGGGACCTGCCACGTACAAGGTATACCTTCTACTAAGTAGTTCTATCAGGTTCTATCGCCACTGCTCGATGGGATGCTCGATATCCTCTCGGCTACGAGGACGAGTCAGAGCACCCCTTTTCTGAATCTCTGGGGAAATTATGACAACTCACCCCGTCCTCGCAGGAACTGCTCGTGCCGCGACGTGCGTCATCGCGCCGCGGCTAGATTGCATTTAGGCAAACTAACTCCGTCCTTGGCTTTCTTGTCTTGTTCCCAAAAGAAAGCAATCACAATCACAGGCTATTTTCATTGATAACGATTGACGCTCCTAGGCCTCCTGCCCAGCCACCAGCGCTGCCAGTACACGGCTATTTTCCAAGCGAGCGCAGTAATAATAATTAGAATCTGCCACTCTGAAATCGTTCGGCGCGTCACCGCAGCAGATCGTGTTTATGCTGTACACCTCTTCGAATTCTCTCTTCAAGTGCCAGTGGTAGTATTACCGCGATAAAAATATCTCTTGGTCAATGACTTTCGCGGAGCTCTTGGCCATGGGCGGCTTCTCGAGTTCTCCCAAATAAGCCCAGCTGGCTGAGGCTGAGGCTGAGCGCTGAGGCTCTATACTTTTTGGAACTTAGGAAAGCTCTCGAACCATGGAATCCTCTCTGACAGGACCCACAACCTCCAACCTCCAACATCTACCTCCCCTGGATCGCAGTGACTCCTCGTAATTTTCCGGACAGCCTCAGCCCGGATCCCTGGAGCTCAAGCTCGAGGGTGCAGATGTTCAACTGTCCCTGCCCCTTGATCATAACCGCCCCTTCTCAAGATCAAGATCCCACTGGCAAACTGCGACACAAAGTATCATACTTGACATAGGAATGCGCAGCGCAATCTCCAGTTCCAGTACCTTTCCTTTTTTCGAAAGTCGTTCGATCATTCGACGTCCCATACCCATACTCGCTTTCTGTCAGGATCAAGACGGCTGATCGCCTGATCGCCCTTGAACTCGCTTCGTGGTCGTGGTCGTGGTCGTGGAGCTCTTGGGCTGAGCTGGTCTCTTTAAATTTCTCGAGTGCTTTCCGAATTATTTAATCCGGATAGCAAGGTGTACTACTAGTACAACGCCTTCTGTCTTCTATCTTCTGCCTTGCAACTGGGACCTACAGCTCTAAAATCTAATCCACCGGACAGTCAACCGCCTCACTCGGCCTTAAGCTTCTGAATCTCAAGATCCCAAAATGCCACACATCGTATCATACTTAACACAGGCATGCGCAGCTCAATTTCCAGTATACTATCTTTCCTTTTTTCGAAAGTCGTTCGATCATTCGACGTCCTATACCCATACTCGCTTTCTGTCAGGATCAAGATCGTTGATCGTTGATCGCCCTTGGACTCGCTTCATGGTCGTGGTCGTGGTCGTGGAGCTCTTGAGCTGAGCTGGGCCCCTAAATTTCTCGAGTGCTTTCCGAATTATTTAATCCGGATAGCAAGGTTTACTACAACGCCTTCTGTCTTCTATCTTCTATCTTCTGCCTTGCAACTGGGACCTACAGCTCTAAAATCTAATCCACCGGACAGTCAACCGCCTCACTCGGCCTTAAGCTTCTGAATCTCAAGATCTCAAAATGCGACACATCGTATCATACCTGACAGGCCTGACCTAGGAATGCGCAGCGCAATTTCCAGTATACTATCTTTCCTTTTTTCGGAAGTCGTTCGATCATTCGACGTCCCATACTCGCTTTCTGTCAGGATCAGGATCGTTGATCGCCCTTGGACTCGCTTCGTGGTGGTGGAGGTCTTGAGCTAAGCTGGGCCCTCTAAAATCCTCGAGCACTACCGAATTATTTAATCCAAATGACTAGATTCACTACAACGCCTTCTGTCTTCCATCTTGCTGCTGCAATCGGGACCTACAACTCTGAAATCTAATCCACTGGACAACCAACCGCCTCACTGGGACTTCTGAATCTCAAGATCGTAAAATGCGACACATCGTCTCATGACATATTTGACACAGCAAATGTCAACTTGCGCAGTTTATTCACCTGTCTGCGCCCTTTTCTCTAAATGTCGTTTGAGGATTGGTTATTTTATACCCAACATTCACATCACATAACGCGACCGTCTTGATTTTCTCTTGATTTTCTCCTGGAATTCAAGCTTGAAGCTTGAATGCCGCCGCGCCTCCGGCGACTTGACTTGTGGCTAATCCATTATCCATTATTCCATGCCTGCGGTAGGACACCGTGGATTAATATTTACAACATAGCATTAAAACATCAAAACTCAAAGGCGACCTACATAGAGCTGTCCTAGGGTTTTATACCACGCCCTTACACATCGGAGTACCAGTCGGCTCAATTTCAAGTGCGACTGCCAGTGGCTTGTACTCATCCTTGCCGGTTGGGCATTAGCTCTTGGTATGGATGAAACCGGGCTTCATTTTCATTTTCATTTTCCTCGGTCTTGGCCTTAATTTAATTAATGCGGGGCTGAGAGTTCTTAGCGAGCTCCGAGTCATGCCCTAGCAGGATCGTCAATGATTTCAATCAACACCGTACCGGTACCCCCAACTTGAACGTCAATCCTCAAAAAAAACAAAGCTTCGCTTTCTCCGCATCCTCCGGAAGTTCCAGCCCAAGCTCCTCCACAAGTCCTCCCTCGAGGCAACCTCCAACCTCAGTGCCCAGGTACATATCCTGACCCACAAGTTCCATCCCTCCTTCTTCGCTTCCGCACTGACCGATTTCTTACCAGTGACCACCAGCATTGTTGTTGTTCTCAAAACAACAACATCAGAGCCCTAAATCCCCTCCGCGTCGGAAATTGATCGAAATCATATGCATGCCGTGCACAATGCAGCCCCCTTTATCTTTTTTTTTTTTTTTTTCGAACTCCAGGGTGTCCTGAATCCTGATGCATGGATGTTCCAAGTTACATACCAAGTTACGCCGATTAACTATAAAATCTAGAGTATGCGTTCGTGCTCACGCCATATTCCTCGCACAGGGCCCTGGCCTCCTCCCTAATTTCGTGTGGGCGGTTTCTTAATTTCTTCAACAAAAACATATGGACTCTTCAGCTCATCCTCCAGGTCGTCGTAGCCAGCATGACAAGTCCTAGACGAGTGTATGAATTTTTCCTCTTGACTCGGATGATTGTCCTATCGTTGAACTCATGACATGAGCATCCAACCGTAATCATCCAGGTCTAACTCGCTTCCCCGACCAACTCTGGTCCAATCTGCCTTCAAAACGCGACATGAACATGATGCCACAAAGTACAGCCTCTTGATCGCGTCTGGATTTTTCTCAAAAGTAACCGTCGGCATGGTTCCCTGAAACCGACTCGCATAATCTTATAATTAACAATCACAACAAATCCATCTTCCAACGCGTCGACCGTCATGAGGACTATTCTTACCGCCAAATAATCGAGCCGCATCTTTCGGGAAATTATTTCTATGGCCACAATACGGAGCGAGGCAGCCCAAGTCGGACCATACAAAATCTATGGGTACCTGTGACGCTCTATCATCTATATAGTCTTGGGCGCTTCACTGACTTCCGCTCTCTGCCGCCGTCCTCAGCAGCAGGATCCTCCCTTACTTAACAGCCTCGATGGCCGGCAAAGGAAACTCCGAGTAGATGCACTTTTATAATTACTGAATGGATACCGAGCGGCTTCTATTTCAATGTGAGATGTCCAATCGGTTCTTCTCTACAAAAAGTACTCAGTGTCACCAGTTTGTAACGACGCTGTGATGAACAATATCTGTTCTCCAGACTTGATAGAGGGCATATATTTGCTGAGGGCGGCCGCTGTCAGAGTGGGTATTATTTACATCGCTCATTTCCATATTCCAGTCTGCCCTTTGCCACACCCATCCAGCAACTGAGCCGCCAATGTCGCCTCTAATTCTGATTGATAATGCTGACCCTAACATTCAGTACAGCCCCGGTTGGACGAACATGATTGTTTCGCTTGATTCTACTGATGGCAATTATCCAATGTATGGCACCTTGCAGAAGACTGTCACTCAGGCAGAACTTTCGTATTCTTTTATTGGTATATCGTCCCCTCTTTACTTGTCAATTCCGAATCATGATTTTTGGCAGGTAAATTTGTCGTGATATATGGTCTCATTACTGGCACCAGCAAACAATCATTCTCTTGGGACTGCTTCATTGATAATGTCCCAGTCGACGGCGCATCAATAACTGGACCCGGAGGCCAGTTCACATTTTGCGATACACAGGTTTCTCTCCCAGAAGGACAGCACGAGATCCGCCTTTCAGTAAATGCATCACAAAGTCTATCGTTTTCTTTCGATTACTTACTTTATACACCATCTTCGGCAATATCCTCTGCGGATCTCTTCTTAACAAGTGACAATCCAAGTTTTAAATATGGAAACGGATGGGAGCCAGTAACTTCTAGCACAGGCGCACTCAATCCACTGGCAAACACAAACCATCTCTCTGCACTGGGGTCAGCGCCAGGAATGGAAACTATGGTAACCGGTTCTCAGTTTACCTTCGACTTTTACGGTATGTTGCAGTTCTGCTCTCGGTTTATCTCTTGCAAATAATTCCGAATCTTTAGGTGTGTCAGTACTTTGGCTTGGCTTTTATAACACCACCTTCGCCAGTCCCAACTATGGAAATTCCGCATTTACCTACTCTGTCGATGGAGAACCGCCCATGGAGGGTTACCTCTTGCGTGAATTTGCTCAAGGGCTTAAATTCGAAGGCTCAGTGGAGACATTCCACCTATTTCAAACCTTTGCATATCCTCGCGGTCAGCATACACTCGAAGTTGTGTTCAAAGGCCTCGACGATGGAGGACCCACAAACAGTACTATTCCTCTAACGCTCACTGGTTTAGTGGTCCAAAATGGTACATCCACCATGTCGCAGACATCATCTCCGACAATAACATCAGGTGGAATGAAGGGAGCTCCAAGGGCCCATCTCGCAGTTATCTTGGGGTCTTGCTTCGGGGTGGTCCTAGTGGTTGTCACGTTAACCATCCTTTTTGTATGTTACAAAAAGAAGAGGCGGGGGTATGTTTCTGCTGACAGTAATACACCCACAAGAGTCGAGCCATTCAGTCATGATCCCACCTCTACAGCGGTTGGTCCGTACCAGAAGGGTCAAAACTTCCCTCAGCATCAGGAGGAGCGCGATGTTGAACCATCCGAAGTAGGCGCTCCTCCATCATACCTCACACGACGTTCCTCTATTTAACCAGTTATGCGCTCAAAGCAAGTGTGGAGTTGATATTTTTTTCGGAATGCTGTACTGACGAGTTTCATTAGACAAATTTTCGTACATCCGGACATTCGTATACCTTAGTGCCAAGCGGCGCACACGGTATCCTCGCTTTGTACTAAGATGGTGTAGAATTATTCGTGGTGCTCGCCATCAGGTAGTGTACTCATTTGGAGGCACTTATAAATTGAGGACAAAAAAAATATGATATATTGGTGATTGGTGGATGAAATAGGTATGGCGCTAATCACTGGTTGGAGGTGACGTGGTTGGACTTCCTATGGAAAGGCGCGATCCAGTAGGTGCTTGTGAACTGCTGCGATTGAAAGCATCCTGTAAACTGTCCCACCATTTGGGAGAAAATATTTCTAAGCCTGTCCAATCAATCTTACGACCATATATGTCCTCCAGGTCGCGATTGACGATACCAGCGTCTATCGTCCTTTCCTTGTACGTCCGCATTGCCGCTAGAACACCATACAAGGATACGTGATATGTTCCCTGGACACTGTTCACATGCTGGAGGTATACTGCAGTAAGATAAAACAAGAGGTTCGGCTCTCGAAAAGCTGGCGAAAGCATTTGTTCGTTCAGATTTTCTGCTATAATCTGGAAGGTGTCTAAGAATTTCCTTTGTATTGCCTCTCGAACTTGTTCTTCAGCCGGGTCGGAGATGGTTTGCAGATCGACATAGGCAAATGTCTGGATGTGTCGAATTGTATCTCGGTAAGTATGCAAAGTCCCCCCGGGCGTGTACGGCCACTGAATATGAATTGCGCCTTGGAAAAATGTCGAAAAAATGTTGGCCCACTGCCAAAAGAGGACTACAGCAGGGCATCAATGACAATTCTCGGGGGTAAAATATTAATTCCGACTTACTGTTAGTGTTGTTTCCAATAAAGTAGAATGGTATCGATAGGCAACTGGGCAAATCTGCAGTGGCGCGATGTCCGTATTCATCATTGTAAAGAACTCCTGAAAGTCGCGTCGCAAGTTCCAGCATGTGATTTCTTAATACCTTGTTAAAGTCCCTATGATTACTATGAGATGTTTCGAGTTTTTGAAGAAAGGAAACCATATTTTCTTGGTGAAGTAGCAAGGAAAATCTGAGAGCAGCTGCGAAGCTGGGTTCAACACGTGTGGTGATGTCGCAAAAATTTGACAGACTGTTAAAAAAATTGACGTCGCTGAAACCCATGATGTTCCAAAGATACTGATTGGTTTGGACTAGAACTGTTGCCTCAGTAGTAATTATGTCACGGTCAATGATCCATTTGGAGACCTCGGCAAAGCAGTAGTATTGGGCCGAGAGAGAATTTTCGATGTGGTCGAGGTCGCGGTTATTTCTGAATTTCATAAAAGCCCGAGTGAGGTCAAAGACGGGGAAATCTTTGTTGAGATAGTATAGATTGCGATTGGTTAAGCAGTTGTAAGAACGTTGCATAAATTGGTCCCGCAGTCGGACCCAGGCCATATCAAACTCAGTCCATGTGTTTTGCGTCCATGTTATCATTATAAAATTGGCAAGGTTGGTTTTTTTGAACAGGTAAGTCCTCTGTAAACTTTTGCCAGTAAGAAATCGAATTTTGTGGACGAGTTGAATCACAGAGCTTAGTATGGCACGAAAGACATGCGCTTGAGGAGATTTGTATGGACATTGCGGCGGTGGAATCTTGTTGGTACGAGTGTAGGGATAAGGAGTATACAGGAGAATACTCTGAAGTGTCGGAAGTATGGTGGTGGCGACAAGGAACAGTAGCACCAGTACCGTCACGACGCTGACTGGAATAGTCACCGCTATATCACCGAACGACAATAAAAAGTCCACGATACCGCCCAAGAAGAGTACCAGAGCGCTCTGGAGGAGCAGGGGCAGCGCCGTGAAGATTTTAGGAACATGCCACCGTTTCAGCCCATCTGCTCGCATGTTGAATAGAGCAAAGCTCTCTCTAGGCGGGATGTTTGGATAGTTTTGATGTTCTCTGATCCATTGAAGAGAAATTATGCCGATGAGGACAGTTGCGAGGCTGAGGACGAGACTGATAAACCAAAAATTATTGATGCGGATGGACGACGTGGTGGGGGAGAAGGACGACCCAGAGCCAATGGAAGAAAGAAGTATCGGGGCGGGAATGGTGGTGTTGTCGAGACGATTTGCGATGACAGAGAGTAAGGAAATGATGGCATCGTTTGGGTCGCGCTGGAGCATTTTGTAGGACTCGATAATGAAAGCTGTGACTACGGCCGAGAAGAGACCGGCCTGTATAGTTGATTTTCCGGGTCATCGATCAGACCTGTAACAACCAGTGGGAACTCACGAATATCAGTAGATTTTGCACCTCTTCTTTCCAAGCATCGCATTGCATCTTATCCTTTTTCAAGAGAGGTTCCAGCAGTATGCTCCATGGGTCGCGGTCAGGCTTCGGAGGAGCATATAGGAATGGGTCATGGATGTCCCATATCTTTGGGAGTTCGGGCAATTTTTCATCTCCTTGTTTCTAATAAATAATGGAAATCAGTTACAGGACTTGTCTTCTTTTTTCGCCGGCGGATATCTGTCTACTTACATGTTCATCTGGTAATTGTTCCTGAGGATTCTCTGGTCCAGTGCCAGAATGGATGCTTTGTGCCAGTGGTGGAGCAGTTGGAAGAGCGGGTTCAGGTTGTTCCTCGTCATCGCGTTCCTTGGCTAATTCAGCACCGACAACATTGCAGCACTCGGTCGTCTGTTCGTCCACCTGGTATGACTCCTTCAACTCCTCTTCCTCGGAAATTGACCGAGTGCTCTGAGTCGCTGACATTATAAAAATATTTCAGTTTGGAGACGAGACTGTAGATGATTGGGAGCGAACTTGAAGGAACCAGAGTAATGAGTAAACCGGATATAGATGTACGCGGGCGTTACAGTATAAGCCAAAAATAGACCAAAGATTTGTCAACTTCGGGCCGCCCCTCACTCTTCTCAGAACAGGCATAAACACGAAAGCAAACCACTGCCGATTCGCTCAGCCCTCTCTCAATCTTGTCTAGCACAACCCCTCCCCACTTTCGCCCCATTCGCGAGTCAGCTCAGCTTTCTGGGCTCGGATACGATTGCTCGATTTGCATATATTTTTGACAAGCACAGTGGGATTCTGTGTCGACCTGGTTTTTTTTTTCTGCGTATTCGATGCTTGTTGTTGGTATCATGGATCGTTGTTCATGACGAAGTTGGACGGGAACGGCTGAGCTGGGATTGTATAAACTTGGTCTGTCTTTCGCAAACAAAGTTGTAAGTTTGTTTCAGCGCCATTTGTCGAATAGCGGCTCCAATTTTTTTACTCAGGCTTACCTCCCGGACCCCAGGCCTCAGATCGTGTTTTCAGCAGGGATCTCGAGTTCTGAGCTACTGTCCTCGTGGTCTCCTGCATGACTATGCCTTGACAACAAAGGCAGGAATCCTTCAAATCAAAATGGGATTCGTCGAATAAAACCAATACAAGCCGCCTTCGCGATTACTTCTTCCTGTGTCAGACCTATGCTTGCCTACCTTCCAAGCCACGGAAAAACAGAGGCGTAGATCGGACCAGCCCAATATATTCGACTTGTCGCGTCTCACTTACTTCAGCACGTATCGGGTTCATCCAATCATCGACACCTTCCAGTCTCGGTCTAACTTCTGTCGGTTTATGTTGGTGGATGGAGTACATCGAAACTTACATCGACAGCAAATGTATAGGTGTAAATCCATTCATTCGAATTCGTTCAATGTATTTGCTTATTTCATCTTGATAGTGGCTTCAACTTATCCATGCCTCTCCTCCCGTTAGACTGTACGCGTTCAATAAAGCAGATCGCGCAGGCTTTTCGCTGATTTTTACTCTATACAGGCGCTGGATCGTCGATGGCTCGACCGTGCCGTTGGGTGGTCTATTCAACATCTCATAACTGTCAAGCATGGAATTCTGGTGTACGTGTTATTGGTCTCTATATCTCGATACTCCACCTAACTTCATCCATATCTCTCAGCCGGTCAGACGCATGTCTCCAGTCATGGAAACTTTCTCGCTGATGATGCATACCGTCAAGCTCAGCGCGTTGGGTCGTCGGTCGTGATGGCCTTGGAACATACCGTTGGCCTTGATTTCTATTCAATATCGCACAACTATCGACAACGCCGTCTCTCTGCTTGAGCAGTTCATCCTCGAACTACTTATTTCAATCTGGGTCGTATTCTATATGGGAGAGCCTCCCGCGCAGCTCATCCACGTCCCTACTTCCTGGCATGTCCGCGGATCAGACTGACAATTGAATACCCAACACTCGACAGGCACGCCGTCGGTCGCTGATTCTGATTCGACGTTGACCGTTGGACCCTCCGAATCAGCTGCGTTGGCTAGGGTCCTCCCCATATGCAATGTGCACGGCACGCTTACAGCACGAGAGCATTCCCATTCAATTCCCTACGCTCGGACCCTGCATCCCTAAGCGTCACTGGCAGAGCAGACACGACGATGACCACGCACAAAAATGTCAAGCCAATTTGCTCATTCCGGCAGCGTCGATTCTCTAAGCATCGTGTCGTAATTCTCGAGATCTACACCCGGTAAGCTTACCGCCATCAGTCCTCAGCAGAGCTCTCCATTCTTGCCTGCCCAATGCCATCTCAACAGGGGGTCCATCAGCGATTCGGCATTGCGTCTGCGCATTACCACACCCCTCCACCCCTTCATCCTCCTCAGGACCTCGACGGCATTGCGATACATGCATCATGGCGACCCTTTTGGCTCGCGTCGCGGACCCAGCGGCGCCCATAAGCATGCAAACAGTACAGTTGTCGTAAGTGAGTAACGTTATGCTTCTTATTCAGCAGTTTGTGTGGACACTGATAATTGGATGCAGTCAAAGTGCTAATGTCAGATGATATGGCAAAGGCAAATTCAACGACCCTCGAGTGGAGAGTCAGAGTGGAGTATTTAGCCTATAGGCAGCGTTTTGCACACCGACGCACACCCCTGCAGACTGCAGTAAGTACCGCGGTGCGTCACCGTTGCTTTAATTCGCTCCTTGGATTGGATTGGCGCGGAGTCTTTGTCTTTGGGTTCGAAGCTCCGGGATCATCAGGTATCCTATCCTATTGTATCTTGCTATCAACGTGGTAGGTATCAACAGTTCAATTCAGTTCAGAGGATTACTTACTGTTAATGGGCAACATGCTTATCGGAATTAGCTAGGCTCGCGCGACTCGAATCGAGGGTCTTTCCAGATTCTACGACCTCTCCTGCCCGAGCACTGGCAAGGGTGATATAGTAATAATCTTATTCCTGATATTATGCTGGCTGATAAATTTGACGTTGATTCAGCAGTCGACGGTCGGCGAGAGCGACTGTAGGGGCGTAACTACTTGGACTCTAGACATCGTTGAGACTCGAGAGGTAAATTTATATTACTGGATTTGTACGACTTTGTTCGCTCAGCGATTTACTATCATCTAGGCAGAAGTCTGGATCCAAGCAGAATCGCGGAAAGCTTTTGGTTTTGGTTCCGTCTTCAATACGCAATCCCTGAACGCGCCTTCGTTTATGTTAGGGTCTATCATGATATAGCAAGGTCCAATCAAACGATCAATTCGCGCGATTCGTGCGCACTCCGAGTCGTTCACAATACATTCCGTATCTCTTCTCTGAACCCCAGTTCGAGCCCCGCGAGCCGTCCCGCCTCTGAATCCGCGTCCACGCGACATATGTACCCTGACCAAAACCAAAACCAAACCTCTCGAGCTCTGAATCCTTTCCCAACCTCCATAGGTCATGGATTCTCGGTGTGTACATGAATTTGGATTTTGGATTCCGGACGGAGTACTTAGTTTTGTGGTACTAGGGTTGTTTTTTACATTCTGTCTGAACTACGAAATCATGTACTCGACTTGGAGTAAGTTACTTCAAGGAGGAAACATGCTGGAAACTTCGAGCGATAGAATAGCTGCTAGCCTACGCCTGTCGTCATCGATTATCTCAATATTGGCTCTCAAGTTGACCGTCGACCCTTGCTCAACAACGTTCAGTATAATATTACCCCTCCTTGCCTCGCGATCGTAGAGTCGTACCCCGTCCCTCCCGTACTGATCACCCAATTTAAATAAATCAGAATGTACCTGGCGTTGTCGGGGTCGGGTCCTCGGCACGCTTCCCGAGTCCTCACGTTGATTCCATCAGACTCCCCATCATTAAATTATTTCTTTCAAGACTCAAAAGCAGACTTGCCGGATTTGACGAGAAATTAGCCTTATCTGGGTAAGCTGGGGACCAGGTGGCAGGAGGGAGGGTCAACGATTAATTTAAATTAACTTAGTGAGAGAGGCGCGTGGGCAGGTACGCTGGTAGTGTGACATAAAAGCTCCATTTTTACAGAGGATGACGAGAACAGAGCAAGAAACAGAAGAAAGGAGACTCGAGAGGAGCCAGGACTTGAAGAGGCAGGGAGCTCGGGAAAAATGTGTATCGTCGACACGAGTCTTAAGCTCGTTCCTGCAGAGAGAGCTCATGGATTTTGTCAGTTGGGCGTGCTGGGACTTGGATTGGAAGTCCCGAGGAGGCGGGAGGAGGCGTGAGGCGCGGCTCGGAACCGAGGCGAATAACGAGCGTCGAGTAGCAAATTGCCAATTGGAATATATTATAAGTAAATTATATACACCTCTTCGCCTCGCGGAGACGGGATCCA
Source organism: Galerina marginata (assembly GCA_023014335.1). Lineage (NCBI taxonomy): Eukaryota > Fungi > Basidiomycota > Agaricomycetes > Agaricales > Galerinaceae > Galerina > Galerina marginata. Next base: position 3,864,036 of record JAECYW010000004.1, read on the forward strand.
GAGAGGAGAGGGAGGACCGGGTCAGCCTTCCTTTCTTTTTGCGCGTCCAGAGGATTGGCGCGACGTAGTCGGTCATATGCGCTTGCCCGAGGCCCGACACGCCCGTCGGTAGTAAAACGCATGTCAGTCACGTACTTACATGGCAGAGGCATTTGTGCGCCGAGTCACTCCACTGACAGGCTGAGCGTTGACCACAACCACCACCGCCGCCTGACCGATTCCGACTGCTCCTTCATGGTCAACACTCGACATCCTACATTCGGACTCGAGCTCCCCAGGACTGAATCCATGTTGGAATTTGGAGCTGAGCTTCTGAATCTCCATCGCATCATCGATATGTAAGGAAGCGGCTCGTCACTTTGGAGGCAGGAGAACTTCCACAAAATCGATTCCAGTGGAGCTCGTAGCTCTCTCCGGCGCCTAAACATTGCGCCTTTCGATTCCGACGTTTATAACATGAGCCAAGCGCACAACAGCAGGAAATCACATTCAGAAATCCTGACGAAAATCCGTCCCAAAATTCACTTTCAGCCCAAAAATGAAGCTTCCAAAAACGGACACGGCGGCCCTGCAATGGCATCAAAGTTCAAGCGACGGGGTGACTGTTTCAGGGCCGAACGCGCCAAAAGTGAAAATTTACTACGACGGCCCTTATCCCGCCAACCCTTCGCTATCCAGATCGCAGCCCCATCCCAGTGCAGGGTCTGTTTAGACCAGGTCCACCTCGCAATGCAATTGCTCCGCTCCGCCAATGCTACGCTCCTGTATGTATGCCATTGTATGGATTCAGAACACCTGCCGATTCCGAATCCTTATGTCTCCATGGTATCGCGCCATAAGTATTGGAGTCAATTGGGATTGGGGGCGGACTAAAAGCTCCCCCTCTCTTTATATTTCAGAGGAGCGGCGGACGATCCCCGCCCGCCCCCCCCCCCTCCTCCTTCGATCTTGTGTCCCATTCCCTTCTCACCCCGTCCCGTCCCGCTGGTCTGGCCTGAGCCTCTGCCCAACTGAGCTTCCAACTGAGCCGAGTGCTTCGTTCCTACACACCTGTGCCTGCGCCTTCGCGCGAATCCGCACCCGGGCGATAGAGCGCTGAAGAAGAAGAGAAGGCCTCGTGTCCCCCCCCGCGGGACGAACATACGCCCTTTCTTGGTAAGTCCCGACCTCGAATTGCGTGTTGCGCTTCCATCCGGGTTGCGCGTCTGTCGTTTGTCGTTGGAGTGCTATTCTGTTCTATTCTATAGCCTTTTTTACGTTGGAGCTTGGGATGGACGTTCATGGCAACCCGCCGTCCCTCTATATTGTTATCCTCATCTTTCTTTCAATCGCTAGTCTCTGACCCGTACACCCTCTTTATATTTTTACCCTATAGCTACCCAACTACCTGCTCTACCCTACCACCAACCCACACCAGCATTCAGTTTCCAGACATGTATCACCGCGATCGGACACATGTCCCAGATGCACACGAAGCCGCGACGTAAGTCTCCCTGCTAATCGACCATCGATATCGATAGTCCGCCTCGATGCAGTATCATGATGCTGACGTGTCCATGTGGTGGCAGAATCCCAATCTCGAGGCCAAGACCAAGATCAAGGGAAGAGGAAGAGGCAGAGGCAGAGGCAACGTGCTGGCCCCCGTCTCCCATGCTGTTCAAAAATAACTGCCGCCATAATACTGGGACTGCCCAATCGTCTGGTCCATCGCGAGAGCTATCGCAATCGTCTCTGAGTTGGAACCAGAACCCGATGTCGATGTCGATCCTCGAGAACGACAACGAGATGCACTCGCACTCCTCACCACCACTGCCCTTCGCCGACACGAGCATGAGCATAAGCATCGACCACATAAACTCGCTCGAACACTCCGTAGTAAGCATCCATCCATATCCATCGATTAGATATGCTTTACCTCTCCCAACTCACTGATTATCTCCTCTATCGTGTGCAGTGCTCAGACTACCTCTGCTGCAACACCCAACACCAAGACCTACACGCGCTGCTCGCCCACTTCGAGGCGGACCACGTCCTCGGGATCGCACTCGGGATCGCGAATGGGCAGCGCGTCTTTCCCCGCGCGGTGGCGGGGGTGTTCGTTAGCTCGTCTATCTCGCTACCAGCACCGACTTATTGCAACCCCCCCTCGAACTCAGCCTCAACCTCAGGCTCGGACGCAGCGTCAACCTCAGACTCAACGTCAGCGACGAGCACACCCGCCTCATCCCGCTCTTCCTCCGTTACACCTTCCTCGCCCTCCTCACCCGCCTCCTCCTCTTCCTGTTCGTCTTCGGGGTTGTCTGATTTCTCGGGCTCTGGCGTCTTTGCCTTTCGCTCTCCATTTGCCTCTCCACTCGCTTTCAACTCCACCTCTACCTCGACAGCAACTAAAACCCCACACCTACACCTCCACCCGAACCTCACACCAGTATACACCCCGTTCACACCGAGCCTCCCTGTGGACCCGGCGGATCCGTACCCGTACTCGGACGCATTCGAGATCGGTATGCCCCAGGCGCAGGAGCAGGAGGGGTGTGGGTATCCGTTGGATCTGTTTCCTCCCATGGGCTTGGGTGGGGGGTTGTTGTCGTCTAGCGAGGAGGAAGGGGATGGGGAAGGCGAGGATGAAGGCGGGGATGGAGGCGAGGATGAGAGCGAGGATGTGGATATGGAGGTGGATATGGAGGTGGACGCGTCAGACTCGGACGCTCTCAACCAAGTTGACGGGACAGCACCCACATCGACTCGGTCTGTCCCAAAACGCGTCAAGTTCTCTACCTCCGCCTCCAGCTCGAGCTCGAGTAAACTCAAATCGAAGTCCAAGTCAAAGTCGAAATCCAAGACAAAGCCGAAAGCGAGCACTGCTGGTCCTAGCAGTAGCTCGCCGTCAAGCTCCGTTTCCGATCCTGGCCCTAGTACATCGCTCTCACTCTCGACCGCAGCCCCCACCCAAGACCTGCCCGCGCCCTCCCTACCGCTGCCGCCTTTCCCCGCGCTTCCGCTTCCGCTACCACCGTCGGTGTTGAGTGTTAATGCGCCCTCGAACTCGCACTCGGACCTGCACTCAACTTCAAATCCGAATCTGAATGCGAATCCGCAATCAAACCCGAACCCCCAACCACACAGCAAGACCAAGACCAAGACGAAATACCGGTACCTCCCAACTGGCGGCGTCGGCAGCTCGAAGAGGGAGAGGAGAGAGAGGGGGAGGGAGAAGGCTTATCGGTGTCCTGTACGTTCTGTTCTTTTGTTTTGTTTTGTTTTCTTCAAATATTTTTTTTGTGTGTGTGTAAATGTAAACGTGTACTGACGACAACTTTCTTTTTCTTTTTAATTTGCAGACTCCGAGATGTACGAAGGCAAGTCCCTTCCTTTCCCTTCCCTTCCCTTCCCTTTCCTCGCCTTCTCTCGCAACCGAAACGGAAATGGAGACGCAAATTCTAACCTTTTTTTTTTTTTTTGATATAGGCGTACCTCAACCCGAACGGGCTTAAATACCATTTGGAGAAAGGGACGTGCAAGCTTGAAGATGAAGATGAAGACCACGACCAGGACCACGACCAAGAGGGCGGGGGCGAGGGCGGCGATGAGGCTTGGGTTCCGCCTCAATCGCAGTCGCAGTCGCAGTCGCAGTCGCAGTCGCAGGCTCAGGCTCAGGCACCAGCACCGGCTCCGTGTATTCGTATTCAGCCTATTCCCCGACGAGAGCCGCAAGCTCAAGCCCGAGCCCAAGTATCACCATCACTACCGAGAGCTAATCCGTCGGTAGATCCGATTCCACCGTCAAAGGAAGAGGAAGAGGACGTGCAAATGCACGACGACGACCATGCGGGGGGTATGGACGCAGACGTCGAGCCCCTTGACCCAATCCCAAAGCCAGAACTAGAGCTAGAGCCAGAATGCAGCCCACGCCCGAGCTCCCTCTCGCGGTCCTCGTCCCCGGATGGGGTGTTTATCATCACTCCTATCGGTCCTTCGCAGTCGCAGACGCATTCGCGTGGATATGAGCAGGAGGAGGAGGAGGAGGACGGAGAGATCCTACAAGGCGAAGATGGGGAAATCCTCGAGGAGGATCAACACGAACGGGAAGTCCAAAACCAGGAGCGGGAGAAGGAGCGGCGGGGTCAACGTCAGCATGGTTATCCGCGTTATCAACAGCAGCAGCAGCAGCAGCAGCAGCAACATCCACGGCCACACCCACACCCACACCTACCCCCACACGTCCATCAGCATCGCCAGCCCCAGCCCCAGCCGCAACCACAGCAAACCCAAACTCAACCTCAACCTCAACCTCAACCGATGTACCACTACCCAATCCCATCATACCCACAACCCAGCTCTCTTCCGAGTCTCAACCCCAACGGTCCTCCTCCCTCCTCCTCAGCGACGTCGTCGGCGCCGTACATGACGTACGTCCATAGAGCGTACTACCCGCCTGGCTCGGGTTACACTGCTCAAGCTCAAGGTCAAGGGCAAGGGCAAGGTGGTCCAGCGGGCTTTGGCGTTGACGAGGATATGCAGATGCAGACGTACATGCATATCCAGCAGCAGCAGCAGTTCTCGCCGCCTGCGCCGCATGTTGCTGTTTCTTCTAGTTCTAGGCTGCAGTAGCCTTAGGGCTGTCTAGTTTTGACGTCGGTTGAACGTTGAACGTTGATGATGGTCGCTTGGTCGCTTGGTTTTTGTGTGTTTTGGTTTTTGTCTACTGTTGTTCCTGTCGTCGTAAAAGGCACCATGTCGCGACTAGCTTGCTTGTTGTGCGCCGTGCGCCGTGCCCTTACCCCTTGTCCTTGTTCAGCTTCACAGACTCTTCTCCCATTTTTTCGTTCCAGCTTTCCTCGATTTTTTCTTTAGCCTTTAGCTGCCCTCTCTCGTCCCTCGTCGCTACAATTGCCCAACGCGACTCTGAGGATCCGAGGCATTTGAACGGTCGTCCAACCGACTGTCTCTCTCCCTGCGAGCCTTCTACGCTCCACTCTACACATTGGCCACCAACCCTTGGCTCGTCCTCGTCCTCGACTTTACCGTGGTTTCGAGTTATTTATTGGCCGTCATCGTCGCCGACATCGTCGTCTTGCTCTTCAGGTCTTCAAGAACGTGGTCAAATCCCAGCATCCGCTTTCCAAAACCCGACTCGCGATCGTCTGCATGTGCATCGCACATCTCAAGCCTCCGATTATCCTTCCTCTCGCCTCCTAATCCAATCCGTTGCTTCTGAGCATCTGCCATTCCCTATCTCCTCGAAAGGCTCATCGTCCACCGCCACCTCGCCTCGCCTCGCCTCGCATGTACGCGCAAAAGTTACATGTCAAAATTACAAGTTATCGATAATCTATCTATCCATGCATCCAAAATGCCTACTTACAGTAGTTACTTACTCCTACTCTTACTCGCTTGCTTGCTTCCTTATATCCGTCTCTACTTGCTTGATTGCTTACAGTACTTGTATCCTCTATAGCCGTATCCTTACTTACACCTCCCTGCTCCCTGCTCTTGCCCCTTCCCGTGTTCCGCGTTCCGCATTCCGCGTTCCTTGCTCCTGCTCCTTCCCGTTCCCGCGTTATATTACTCGTAATATTGTTGCATCTATACATACACTGCCTGCATGTGTACTTGTATCCTATAGCTACACTTCCTGTCCACTCTCCACTGGCCTCGGCTCATGCAGCATGCCCCATCCCAACCAAATCTCATCCACGCGTAGTTTAGATGATTGATTGTATTGTACGATTTTATATTTTTGCGAGAAATTGTACTCTACTTTGAATTGATATCACGGTGTGCTTGGTTGAATCCCCCCACCCTCGTTTTTCATATGCAAACTTACTTATGCTCGTCATCCTGTTCCACTCCTGAAGGCCGGAGTCCTTACCCTGATGGTTTAGACACTCTGTGATTTCGATTTTGGGGGCCATTTCGAAATCCACGGGCTTCTAAGTTCTAAGCAGAGCTGGGCTGTACGACTTGATTATCGTGTTGGAAATAAATGCTTCTTCCAGGTTTATTTAGCCAACTACGAGCAGGACGTCGAGTCCATACCCCCCAAATTTGGACTCGTTCCTCTTTCTACTGCCTTCTGCGAGCCTTCCTTGGTCATGGGGTCCGTGGTTCTTTTAATTATGCGTGCAACGTGCCTTAACCGGACGGGCTTCTCTGCTGTCTACACACCGGAGCTTGCAACTTGATTATCGCGTAGGAAATAAATTCTTCAAGCAGGGCACATTAGTGATGGGAGGACTTCAGGATTATTCCCGCTACCTTTAGGTAGAGGGTATTAGAAGTGGAGGACCCTTCCGATTTTTGGCTGGCCATTTTGATGTGTGAAAATAGCATCCGTAAATAGCTGCATCACATGTTTTTATCGGTCGGATCATGGTTCCGATTCGTCAAGCGTCAAGTTCGAGACGCTGCACAACTCTTTTTACCTCTGCAGTAATCGATTCTTCCTAAGTTCCTTTCCTTTTTGTGTCTTAATCAACGGTCAGCAAATGCACGCTGTATCCGTAGATTTGTTCAACACAACGAACACGCCAACTTTATCCCACTGTTACCTTCATATTCGTGACTTACACTGGTTCATTCTTGTTGACTAAGAGACAACAGCGAAGGCCTTCGTCAGAAGTTTTCCTCACCTCCCTCGTTCACCGGCTGGTTAAGAGTCTACGTGACTATGTTGTGTTGATTATTGTTCTGCTGAACCCTTTGCAACCACGGACTTCCGGGAAATTTGTCTGTGTCTTTAGGAATCGCCTTGATTATCTCTTCGAGTACACCTCACATGGGCGAGATTCTCATCTCCTTTGCTTCACTAACAAGCTGTCTTGAGGAAACACGACAGTAATTAAACAAAGTTTGTCAACCCAGGATGAAATCTCACTACTGGACTCAGATGTCCCTCCAGGCCGTGGCGCCGCAATTTCTCCCTTGAATTCTATGCTCGTCTACTTATCTCAAGCGGGATGTTCTTGATCATAAGAAGTCTTGACGGTGTCTCAATGCCAGTAACATTTTTGATGAAATGTTTACGAATCTTCTTAGAGTAAGCATGCTTCATGTGCTGAATCCAGTCTATTTAAGAATTCACTAGCGCGTCCCCGTGCTTCGCACGGGTACTTACTGAAAGGAGTTTAAAAATTGAACGTGTAGGCATTTCATCGCGTTCTCAACTTGCAGCAATGGATTAAAAATGGGATTGGGATCGAAAAATTAGGCATTCTTTTTGCCAAATATAAGAAAACCTTTGCATTAAGTTTTAACTTCCCTGCTACCAAACAACAGTTGTGCACTTTTAGCACCTCTGTTTCTGAAAGTTAGGGAAAAACCAATTTAGTATGAAATATAGCGCCTGCTTGTGATCTGCCTGCTCAAATATAATTTTGGGCATTCTCTTGCGGAAAATATGGGAAGGCAATTGGCTTCGCCCTTCCTGCTTTCAGGCTGTCAGCTAAGCAAAAATTGATGACATGACTGAACATTAGTTCAATGAATGAGTTGCAATTTAAAGTTTCAGCCTCTGTAGCGTATACCTATGAGCTCGAGTTGAATAGAATTTCAAAGAATTTCCCTGCGGCCTCACCCCCCCTCCCACCCTATGTTTGGGATCCACGTTCTGCCACCCCCGTGTCCAGGTCAGTCAATGAGTTGCAACTAAATTTCGGCGCGCTTCGCGCGCACCTGTGAGTTGGGTAGACATTGAAAGAACTTTCTTGCTATGAACGCGACAACTTACTGCGCTTTCCAAATCTGATGGCTTCGCAATTAAATTTGGGCACGCGGCAATGAATTTGCCACCAAATCTTTACTGAGCTTGAGGTAAACCCATTCAGAAAGGATTCCCCTGCATAAAAATTGGGAAGGCAATCAGATTCAACCTTCTGGCAGCTAAACAACATTTGCAAGTATTTAACGGGTAGTTTAATCCCCTCGCAGCTCACTGAGAATTTTATCGCACATTCTAAAAAAATTATGGAGGGCGGAAATTATCTTAAAGATTTGAATTGTCAATTTAAACTCCGGCAGTTTCAAGAAATTTTGAGATTGCTTTGAGGGACTGCGAAGATTCGAGAAAAAACCCAATTGGGAAAAGAGCCCCCAAAGCGGCTCTGATAAGATAACATGAAAGATAAGATAATAATGCGAAGATTCGAGAAAAAAACCGATTGGGAAATGAGTACCAAATAAGGAATGTGAACTAATTGAAATACGACATCATGCCGAGGTGCACAAACAGGTGGGGCCTACCCACAAAGACGATAAGCTCACTGGCAGAAAAAGCGCGATTTCGATAGCGAAAAGCGCAGAAACCGCAAAAATAAAAGTCTTGGGATCGGACTCTGGCAAAGAGGGATCTCATTCGGCAGCGGAATCGCGCCCGCATTCGCCTTCGCAAAACGTGGGAAGATCACCGGCATCTAGCGTCTTTAGTAGTAGTGATTAGGCTCTTCGTTTGAACTCTTCATCAGTAGTTTCACAATTTACTTTTTTTGGCTTGGGCAAGCGAAAAAAAGCGAAAAAAAGGGCGAAAGCAAAAAGTTAAACAATCCGCGTCCCTTTTCCAGAAAAGCGACCCTGATGGACCCTGGCAACTAACAATTCGATCAGTAATTTCGAGAAGATTCTATTGATTTCCCCAACTTTTTCGCCTTTTTGGCTTTTTTCTGGCTTACGAAAAGCCCAAAAAGGGAAAAAAGCGCACAAGTAAATTGTGAAGTTGCTGATGCTTCTCAAGTACTTAGGCCTGTCAATTAATCGTAGTTCAAAAATATTTGACCCGCGAAACTTGAATCTGTGGTTATGTCTCCCTTATGAATTAAACATCTTCGCCTATGACCTTTTTACCACAAGTAATGGGACAGGTAGCGGGCAATGCCGCTTGTCGGCCTTACAGAGTTATAGGTTTATCCAAGGGTATCAAATAACGAGCAATGAGTTCGTTCCCCCGGGCTCAGTGCCATGGCCATGACTGGAAGATGAAGGTTGTGATTAATTGCCTGTAATTTGAACGACCCATGACTTTATCGATGTTGCTGCGAGGCGCGAGTGGTATATTCTTGTATATTTGAAGTAGCCTAGCCCGCGGGTGATCGAGTCCCGCACTTCCTCCGGCGAGCTGGGGTACGCCACTGTAAATTTAGGCGTTGGACGTCGGTCACACGAGCAGGTTGGGTCCATGGTAAGTACTTGCGTATAATTATACGCTGGACGACGACCTCCGCGATAGTTTCGCTCGATTCGAGCGTGCGGGGCTCCGGTAGGGCGAGGAGCCCTGATTTTGCCTTGATCCTCGGGAGTCGGGTCGACCAGAGTTCAGAGGTGGGTTTCTAGAGCGCTTTATCGATGGATAATACAGATAGATAGAAATCTCTGAAGACGATTTCAATTCCCGTTGGCTCGGTCCTTGCATTTAATTTTGATATCTGGATACTCACATGAGAGGTTTGGTTTGAAAAAAAAAACGTCTGGAGGTTTTCGTGATTATGTCGTTGACTCGAGGACGGAGCTAGAGACACCTACAATCGTCATAGAATTCAAATTTCAAAGGAGCGCGACTCGCTAATACACCCAGGCTTGCGCGTTGGTCAAGGTTGGAGCGCTTGGAGAGCGTTATCGATGGATGACATAGATAGATAGAAAGTTCCAATTTCCGCTGGCGAGGCCCTGAATTTATATCTGAGCTCTCAAATGAGAGATATGAGGTTTTAGTAATTATGTCGTGGAGCTCGAAGAGCCGCCCACAATTTAAAATCGTCATAGAATCCTCCAAGCGAGTGCTGAGCCTTCGGAACCCTGGTCCGTCGTGCGCCTTGGCCAGAGGTTAGAACTCGTTATCGACGCGTTATCCGTGGAGAGCATGCTGTGGATCATGATAAGTTTAGAGGCATTTTTTCAAGGCATTCCGAATTACCGTTGGCGTACCTGGATTTTTTACCATCTGGTTTCTCGAATATGAGAGATAATGTTCGCCTGAAAGTTTATTGATTAAGTAAATCGTGGAGGAGTCAGTAGCCGGAGCCACCTACATTCGTCATATATAACTCAGATTGAGCGAGGAATTTAGGGCTAAAGCTGCACTTCATGTTAGTATATCGACTTTTTCCCCATGGAGGAATGGTGCTACGCTTATTCCTCGCTGTGATCGCCGTGGCTTTCTCAGATTAGCTCTGATATGATATTTGCCCTCTTCTGGACAATAGTTTATCGCTCAGCATGTTCTTCCTTGACCAAGTGGGAAAGTAAGAATACAGCAACAAATGCTGCAGATCTAGAGAACACATTCAAAGAACCCCAGACAGACCTAGACAAGAAACAAATGTAGCCATTTCCTGGAGCGGTGGAAGAGAAGCTCAGGCCCCCATTTCAATTCTGATATCGCTCTGATGTCATGTTAGCGACCACGCGGGCTTCGTTTATGATAAATTACAATCGTCGCTTGCTGTCACAATGACTTCAAGAAAATCTGGGGTGTTGGACAAGACAGGACATTAAAGATTGGCGAAATGACATGACACCAGATGGTCGAGAGTGAAAGAACGGACGAACGTCGAATGGATTGGTCGTGATCAATCTGGCCATCATCAGGGGGTGTTCCGGCTTTGTCGTGCCGATCTCCCCGGACGGCCTGCCAATGGTGATGAACGGCGTCGATCATGGCAGTGATGGCGTCTTTGCTTCGTCACCAGAAACAGCATTTCGTTGAACCTTGTCGAATGTGGTCATGCTGGCCCGACTTGCAGAACCGGACGCTTTCGAACTGGGTCGATTGTTTTCCCCGCTGGCTCGGATTTTGATGATCATGATTCTGCATCATTGCGACCACTTCCATCATTCCAAATCCAGCCATGGAAATTGATCAAATCTTCTGAAGTTACGAAGCATCGGTAGGCGCTCAGTATGTTCTTGCAACATTTTTATCCAACGTTCGTCCAAAAATTGTGTACCTACTAAGACCTATCATGGCCTATCGTCTGGCTGATCTTTTTTGTGGGAGGATGAATAAGACATGGCCTGGACTCGCGTGGATTCGTCGGCGTCTACTGTACGACTACTAGTATAGGGCTTCAAAAGCAACAGACAAGTTTGTGTAGGCAGCAATAGGCAGTATTTGGGAAATACAGGTTCCGCGTTATGCAAGGGGGCGGCGTATCTGTTTCAAATTACTATATATCGACTCCGTTAGGTGGGAGTTTCGTTTGCCTCCGTCCCGAGCCTCGAGGCGGGATGAGGAATGCGACGACAGTACAGGGGGTGGTAAATTTGGCCCAGATAGTTAGATGTCAAGACGTCGAGGCAAAGACGTGGAACGACAAACGAGATGGGGTTTTTCCAGACCAAATCTAATCGGGAAGCGCGGGTCTGGAACGCGAAGCACCCTCGGGGCATGGCATGATCGATAATCACTCACACTCACCGACGCCTCGCGCAGAGCCTCAACCTCCATTTATCGTTGGCCCCAGAGTCCTGTGTCTTCTCAATTGACTTACTTCTCTCCACGGACCCATTCCGCAAGCAACATTTTTTTCTCTACGCCACACCTTGTGTTGCATTTACGTAGACAACCGATGATACACGGCCTCACGCTCAAGTGAAGGGACTGGCGGTGATTTTTATCGTGTCGGAATTCGTATCCTCCATCAACCCTCTGCGCGACTGGGCGTGGCCTTGTCTCGCCTTGTGCAATTTTTGTCTTCGAAGAATGAGCTCACGCAGCACTTAGTGCGCTATCCCTGCTGCGCATGCGTTCGCCCCCGGTCGCTTAGTACTACACGCGGGATTAAAACCATGCGATCATGATGCAATATAATTGATTGTGTGCTCTCGGTTTTTTGATAAGTGTTGGGAAGGGCAAATAGCTATAATATGCTCCGGTTGCTAAAACTGCGTTCATGTACCCGGTGGTATAGCCATCTCCGTAGTACGCCACAGAACGCCACTCATTTCGTGCAACCAAAAAGAACCTTGATATAAACCATGGTTCTACGGCTATAAGACGAGCCTATCAGTAGCGGTGGTCAGGATACGTTGATCATGACCTGCGTCTCTGTGACTATGCCGAGAGCATAAGATCCGTTATCTGCGTACTTACGGAAAGTATGATAGATTTTGACCAACGTCGCGAAGAATTTCGATCAAACCAGGGAAACCTACCCTGGTTCAGAGTTTCTTTAGAGCGATCCAGGCCATATCATGTCTGCTAAGACACCTCCTATGATACCATGTGTTTCTTCTGGTTTGTCAAGGCAACGAAAATCCCGGAACGGACTCAAATGACGACAAACGAAGAAATTGTGGCGCACTCGCGTGGCTTTCTAAGGATGACCTCTTTAGGACAGGTGTGCCATTAAGCCCAGATTCCTTCCCTCAGAAAGCTGTTTGCCTCTATACGAACGTCTGGTGAAGGTCGTGAATATTTCCAAACGTCCAAATGTTAGGGGTTGCCGCTTTCGATCCGCGACAGGGACTACCACGGAGTTCCATGCATCAGCCCATGATGCGGTGTATGTGTCTGTCAGTTTTTAAAAAAGCGTGTCTATAAAAACCACGGAGGAAATGGGAACACAGCGCTTTTATGCCTAAATAAAAATGGCAAACTTGAAGTCGACGGCGGCATCAGAAGGGCTTGAACTCCTACCGATGCGCTGGAGTTATTATTCCGGTGTTTCCCAGGATGCAGCTCAAGGCGGCGCACATCCCCCATCATAATTCGAGTGAGACGTGCCTAGACCAAACGCCATGTCTCCTCACCTCAAGGCTCTGCAGGCGTTCCGGAGATGTGGATGGGCGTGAGGAAATGTTGTACGGGAAGAGCTGCGGTTTTTGGGATATTTTTACCTTGCGGGGAAGAAAATGGACACGAAGACGTCGTGCCCCCACCCCATCCTGCCAATAGGCAGACTTGTGCCGGAACTGCCTGATTATTCACTGAAGGAGGAGACGGACATGTTTGTCACCTGCAGTTCGCGCCCGGCAGCCACGGTCGCATGGCAGACGTTTCCTGAATGCTGGATCATGACGCACGATGTCCTCCGTGACATACGTGGATGCCGCCGCACGATTGCCTGATCATTTGCCTAATAAATTAGCGGTATTTGGGCGTACGAAGGGCTGATCGTTCTTTTCTGTTCTTCTCTCTTGATTATCATTTCTTCCCCTTCTGTTGGGTTTTTCTTCTACCACCCATGAGCCGATGATATCAGAAAATTTCCGGCAGGACAATCGGTTGGGTATAACAACTGGTAGGCTGGAAGGGGCACGAGAAGGTGAACTGGTACAAGGTTCACAACACAAGGGGATCATCTGAATCCGCGTGAGTCGTTAGTTCACAGCACTGGGCACTTCATTCGGAGGTGAGGATGCGCTTTCGTGGTTGGTCTAAGTCGTCTAGGGGTTACCCCTTCCGTATTCTCGACATTTTCCCAACAAGAGCAAGCATTTTGGGTTTCGAACGTGGGCGGAATTGATTAAAAGGGGAGATTTATCTCTTTTGCTCTGGTTGGACTCCGCGGCTGCTCTAGTGAGAAACTGCCCTTCCGAATTGCATGGATAGTTCGAAAGACGAAAGGCGGGTAAAGGCTTATCCTCGAAAAATAGACTCTTCAATGGGAATAGATGAGACTTCGCTAAGCTTCCTTCCTGAGTTCCTCGCGGTCGCGAGAAGTAATGCAGCAGTGATAAGATCTGCCGACATTCAAGTTGAACTCCGCGAGCGCTCTCGGTGAGAAAGAGAACAAGAATACAGGAATAAGCCTTTTTGACACTTCCAGCCAATTACCAGGGGTTGGGATATTGTCGGAATAGGACTCGAACCGTCTGCTTCTGTTGTTGGCCCTTTGAGTGCTACTAGTCAAGGAAATTACTAGGAGGAGGCTGACGATGGGCAATGGTTCCAAGATGGTTTAATTCACCCAGCCAAACGTGGTGCAGATCTGTATGGGCGCTCTAGCCAAAATGGTGGCTCCTGGGGTGCATCGACTATGCGATTAATGACGCGGAACAGCGCCAGCGACGAACTCTGACTGACTCCGTGCTACTCCGCGTCCTATTTAAATGAGCACCAGATGATACAAGCGGCGCCCAGGCCTCTGATAATCACTAGTCAGATAGAGCGATAACGCTCAGCAGCGCACTCTACATAGGCATATGCACTCCCGAGACCAAAAATGTAGTCCGACGCCCAAGGCGTGCGTCTGAGGCGAAGAAGCGGGGTCAGGTGGCCCACATCGTGGTGTTATCTATCTATCAGTATGCCCAGGCGTATGCACATCACCGTCAATTAAGTTTGCCGTGAGCTTGCGATTCCTTTGATTCCGGGAGTAACGCGTTGGATTTGGGATGTGCTGGGCTGGGAGGGCAAACGTGGGTTTGCAAGGCCGAGGACATTCGGGGTGATGGGGTGGTGTATTGAATGCGTAGAGTTTCAGTGAGATGGTGGAAGTCATATGCGTATGCAGACTATGATGGTTATGGGAATGCCGTTCGGGATGGAGGCAGTGGGATCAGCCCGGGATAGCCGCTCTATGATCGAGACTTGAGTGGGCTTAGCAGTCTTAGCGGAATGTTGACGGAAGAGATGTGATTGGTCGACGGATGTCTAAACTCCGAGAACTGCTCGCTAGATCATGCTGCGTTTGTTCTAAAACGCTTTAGAAGGACATCATTGGGGTCATGGGGTGCGGGGTTGGTTGGATCATGTCAGTGGAAATGAGATGGGATGGGGTGGTTGGGATGGAATGGGACTCATCACACAGATGGATGAGATGGACGGCGTCAAGGCAGCCGTCCGGCGAACGAGCGAACGGTTCGGATGTAAGGGCGTGTCTTGTCTTGTCTTGTCGGTGGGTGACTGACAATTTAAATAAATTCAAATTGAGCTGCGACTCAGTGATTGTATGAGACGAACTGGACTGACGTGAAGAGAAATTAATTGCGATTGTATATGCCATTCAGCTGCTACTGAAAGTAAATGTGAATCCCAATATTTAACCCGTCAAAATCATGGGTGAATGCTTGCTCGATGCCGTTGTAATAGACGTTTGAATTAAACTTGAAGCTTGAACGCGTAATTACGAAGCGAATTTCAGTTGACCTTGGCTTTGGCCGTCCGAAGAGCGGGGCTTGAAGTGTAAACGCAATCCGGATCCTTGGCGAGTAAATGCCTTGAACTGGAAATGAACTCGAATTCGTCCTGTAATTAACGTTGAGGCAAAACCGCCTCCCAGGACCGAAACGGACTAGCTCCCTCGACGACAAGAACAGAGAACCTAGTATGAATGAATGGTATCCTTATCAAAGAACAGAAAGCATCGAGCTCCGACGAGCTAGTGAGTCCCTAGGATTTAGTCTCAAAATTCGAGCACATGAGCAGACGGTGTCAACCGAAAGTAAAATGCAGCTTGCAAAATCCGGAACCAGTGGGGTTTACCATCCATATCCGCAGGGCCTTGGGACGAAGGGAGGGAAAATAGGTAGCACCAATAGAGAGCGTCTGCAGCGACCGAGGCGGTGCCGTTGCTGGAAATGGAATAAAAGTCAGTGGGTGCGGACGAGAATAGGATAGGAAGTGGCAGGAAATAGCAGGACCCACTTGTGCATTTTGCGTTATTGAGCCCGGGTGGGAGTGTTCTGTCGCCTTTCGAATTTCCCTCCCCGGAGTCGACTGGTAAGTGGCAGGGCAGCTGACCGGGGGTTATTAATGCTCGAGGAGAGACTGTGGGCGGCGGAAAGGATGTTATAATTACAATTATACTCATTATTTTTATTGCTTGCGAGAGAGACACTGTCGGTGCGGAATGGCCCTTTTTGCAGCCGGTGTGGATGATGTCTGGGCTTTTTTTTCAATTTCAAAATAAGCGCAGAAAGAACGCGAAGAAGGCCTGGAATTTGGGGTTCTTGGAGAAGGAGAAGAAGTGGGGGCTTTTCTTCTAAATGCCGGAAGAATAAAGGGTGGATGGCCCGGGGGTGCATGGTGGATCGTATGAATGGGATTCAAGTCTGGACGCCGCAAGTAGTGCTGTACGACATCCACCACGGGCGAGGCCGTCCGTACCCTGAGCGGTTGCGGGTTCGGGTTCGGATTCGGGTAGGGCGGTAACCGCGTAAAGGCGACACCGTGCATGTGCAAGACCTGGATGTTATTATTATTTCTTATTACGAAACGTTGGGGTAAGGATTCTGGGGTAGGAATACGGGGTACATAGGAACATGGGGAAGGGCTGGAGAGGGGTTGTTGTCTGGTCTGGTCTGGGACGTATTACCGCCTATGGCCAGGTGCCCACCGCAGAGCCTGGAGGTGAGAGCGAGAGCGGCGGCACGAGGGACAAAAATAGGCTCGAAAGGAGATTTTTTCTATTTCGATGTGAAACTGCGGCGAAACTAGATCGTATATTGACATTCTGACAGAGATTTTGCTCGGAATCGGAGCTTGAGGTCCAGTCATGGGTGGATAGCTGGGTGGGCTGGTTTGACACGCCTATGTGCTACTCGGGAGTGTGGATAATTATGCTTCGAATAGGCGTCCGGGTGTGCGAGTGACCCCACAATTCCGAAGTGGGGCAGCGCTAATAGTAAGTGGGCCAAGCCTCGTAAGTCCAGAGATGGTGGATGATTGGAGGTGCCACGTTAGCGTGCGCTGTGGAGAGCTGCGACGTCGAATGTTTACGGGGATTGATTTCTCCGAAGTCAAAAGTCAAAGTGGTGGTGGTGATGAATGGATGTTCTCATTTTTCGAACGAATGATTCTGAAATGAAGTGTCGATGTAGTTAGAGAGAGAGAATGCTAGTTTGACTGACATCACGAAGATCGAACCGAGCCGGTGGTTCGGAGGTATTTTCGAGAGAGCTGTTCATAGATCTGGCATGCTTATTCATTGCGCATAGCAACCAAAATTTATGAAGGGTGGGTGAAGTTGGGTCCTTGGGTGATCCATTTTCCTTTTAATTCTTGCAAGAAAGGCAGTATGAGGGACTGGCCCTGGCCTGTTAGGCGCTTGGGTTTAAGCGCTAGCACCGCGTACCTTGCATGTCCCTCTCAACCGCTTTACTGGGGATTTCCTAGTTCCGGATTGATTTTCAGGTGAATGCGAGCCAGTGCAGACTGCGCCGGTTCGGTTGTGATTCACCCTTGTGCCCGACGGAAATACGAGCAGAAATGGGAAGATGCATGAAGGATCATGGGTTCATGTTGACCCGTTACGTAACTGCAACGTGCACGCGACAGGTGACTTCTGATGTCGCGTGATTGGCCTCGGGCCGAGGCGAATGCTCGGTTCAAAATTATAATATTTTTTAATTTCCCCTTGCTTTTTCCCTTGAGAGCTAACCCACCAAATCGCCGCTCAGCGTTTCCTCCTCCCCTCGTCGTCCCCCGCAGCGAGCTCGCCCCTTTTCTCGCCGTCGAGCACGCTTGTTTTCCTCCCTTCCCGCGTTCTCCGTGTTGGGATCCCGAAAAAGGGTGTGCGACGTTATTATATCCCCAGGTGGACCAGGCAAAGGACCCATCGTCGCCATCGGTGTTCCCCAGTTCGCAGGTGCAATCGTCGTTCTCGACACCTAGATTGCACATGGTAGCCCAGTTTCCTCTCCCAGTTCTCTCCGTTGCCGCCGACGCGGTTCGGGATCTCGAAGGCCGTGACGCTCTCTCTGGCCTATGGACGCGTATGATTTACTCCAACTTTTCCGATGAAAATTGCTCATGAAGCTGGTTTTTAGTCTTTACAAAATGCAAGGAATCACTACAGGACGGACGACGACTCGAGAATATTTCCTGGCGGCTCTGGTACCGCGAGATGATGCTCTCGAACCAAGAACGGGAGCTCGGTTCTCCAGATAACGAACCCGAACATTTCCCAAGCGAAAAAGAAAAGGAGGCCATCTTGGACGAGAAATCAAGCTATCAGCCACCAACACCGTCCGAATCTAGTCCCATGCCGCCTCCTTATTCTGAGCCGGATTCAAGTCATTCCCGTTCAGCGTCGCCACAGCTGCAGCAAGGTTCGTGTTCATCTCCGCACTTCATCCTTCCTCCCGTTGTTCGCTTCAGAAAGACTGGGGAAGTCATACATACGTATTTTGACATGCTGCACACCGGTGCCTGGTTTTCAACCGGCAACCTGGCTGCCTGTCTGCACCCCGTCTTCCTTGTTGTATGCCTCCTGGCAGTCCACGCTGACATTCCATTACGGTCTCCCTTTGTTCGATATCACACATGACGGATCTTGCCAACTGATGTATTCTTATTCTTTATACAGGAACCTCGCCTTCGCCCTCATCACCAACAGCGTCTGCTTCACATTCTCCTCCACCTGCGCCTGGTCGTTCAATACCTCACTCCAACCGCCGACCGTCGATCTCTCGCAGCCGGAGGAGCAGTTTCTTGAATGGCAATAGCGGGACGCCCGTCTGTGTGGGCAAGATGATCTACGATATGCTCCCATCTTCAGCTTCCGCCTCTGCCTCATCATCATCATCCTCGTCGAATTCGGACTCGAGTAAAGGCGGAATGGCCGCGCTATTTTTACCCGGACCGGTTATCTCGCGCAGGACATCATCTGCCTCCTCCTCTAGCGGGGACTCGGAGATTAAGGCGAATCAAAGCCAGATGGCATCGAACGCACCTTTGGGGCTTGATCCGAAGATCCAAATGACGCCCATTGGTGCGGGGTCGTCATCTCCAGCGTCTTCGCCACCTGCAGCGCTGGCGGTGGCGGAGAGTGCTCTGCGCCTCATGAGATTACCGAGCATTTCGCCTAGTGCGATAATACCACCGCAGAACGGGGTTTCGTGTCTGCCGACGCCCGAGATGGAGGCGGAACCGGAGGCCATGATTATCCGAGCTACGAACACCCATACCACAATCGCATCAGCCTCATCGTCCACCGTACCAGCACTGTCTTCGAACTTTAATCACAACCAATCTACGTTGATATCCGCGACTGCGCCTTCGTCTGCTACATCACTTGCACTGTCCCATAATCCTAACGACTCGGCTGTTAATTCTACAACTATATATGACAGAGATTCAAGGTCAACGGCCTTATCACCGCCCACAGCCAGAGCCCTATATACCGGCCCTCCTTCGCCTTCGTTATCCGACTCCTACGCGCGTGCCCATCCTGGAGAAGTCGAAGTTAAAGAGGTTGGGCTAATGCCTTCATTGAGCAGCAATACAAGCAATCAGATGGTCGGTCTATCCCACCAGTCGCTCCTAGAATCAAGCACACAATTACCACACCAAACGGCCCCCGCGGCCTCCTCCACGATAACCATCCCCCTCATGCAGACCCCGCCCCAGCAGCACGAACCACCCACTCTCGTCGTCGTGAATCCAACCCCAAATCCGACGCCACATCCGACGCCACCCGCTACTCCGCTTCTTCACGGCACGATCGGGCCTGGGGGCCTGATCCGCTCGCAGTGGCTGACGCTGCCCGAAGGTGCAGCGGGCGGCGGGGCGCGCCAACACCAGTTGCTGCAGACGGCGCAGAACCAGATGCAGCAGATGCAGGCATCGCACCACCAGGTGACGGCGCTGCGGTTGCCGCCGCCTGTGGGTGCGGGCGTTGGGCTGGGTGTGGGTGCTGCTGTTCAGGTCAACGCTAGTGCCCATCCTGGTGCGGGCGACATCTTTGGTCCGGACCATGTGGACCGATCGCGATCGGTGACAAGGGGATTTTCAGAGGTTTCTTACGGCGCAGCAGCAGCTGCCAGCAGCGCGAGCACGGGCAGCAGGGGCGTCGTCAGCTCGGATTTGAATTACGCACACCCCGCGGGCCTGACAGCACCCGATCGGCAGCGGCCTCCTGTCAGAGACGAATCACGGCAGGGGTCCCTCAGTCTAGAGCGCGACCCCGCAGACAACGACCCCTACCTGCGCCAGGAACAGGCACCGTACCAGCACCAGCAGCCGAGGGACAAGGTGAACCGCCATTCGATATCGTCTGCTACGAGCAGCAACCACTCGCACCTCTCGGATATGTCTAGCGCTAGCGGACGAGCTGAGAGCACGACGACGAACACGACTGTGTCTTCTTCCGAGGCGGAGAATCAGCACCAGGAGAGGAATAGTTTGCAGGGCTGGAGTGCGGCGGAGAGAGCGGCGATGTTTGATGCTCAGCAGGCGCTGGTGCAGAAGCAGCATGGGTCGTTGTCGACTATCCAGTCTATGTCGACGTTGGCGGATGGGAGGAAGGAGACGGGTGTGGGTGATGCTGTGCATTCGCGGTCGACGTCGGCAGAGGATGAAGAGGAGGAAGAAGGGAGCGACGAAGTGGGTATTTGTGTCGTCGATGGCGAGGCGGCAGAGGAGGATGATGCGCCGCTGTCGCCGCTGCCGCCTCCTGGTGGTCTCGCAATGTCTCCACGTCAAGAAAAGAGGAGGAAGCGGAACAGCGCACCTGCTTTGCTTGGGCTCTCGCCCGCTGCGTCTACTGGGTCCGGCTCTGGCCAGCCTTCTGCCTTTACCTCTTCGCCTAAATCTGCCTCGACCACTTCAGCTGTTGGGAAGCGGAAGACAGTCACTGCGGGTGCGCCCATGTTGCGGCGGGCGAACAGTGTGAGGAGTAGCAGTCGCAGTCGCAGCAAGGGTGGAAGCAGCGTGGGTGGAAGCAGCGTTGGCAAGAGTCGCAGTCGCAGTCGAGAGCCCGGCGTCGTAGGACTCGGCGGCCTTGGTATGACATCCGCCGCCGCCGCTCCCGTTGCAGCAGTTACTGCTAGGAAACCAACGACGGTTGCAGCTGGACGAGGCCGGGCGAAGGTTGTCCTCGGCCGCGCGGGCTTCAAGGCCAAGGGTGGCGTGATACGGAGAAACAGCTCAGGCCTGGGTACTGCCGCGACGGCTCAGGCGGAGGCGCTCGAGCAGGAGCTGCAGCGCGAGCAGGTGGAGAACGAACATCGCGACCAGCTGCGGGCGGAGGCGCTGGAGAAGGAGCGCCAGCGGAATTTGCACCAGGCGGAGGACAGGAGGCGGGTGGAGGAGCAGGCGCTTGCTCTTGTGAGGGAGAAGGCGGCGAGAGAGGAGAGGATGCGAGCGGAGGAGGAGGAGAGGAAGGAGGAGGAGCGGCAGAGGCATCGGGAGCAGATTGAGGCGCTGGCTGCTGGTGTCGAGGCGGGGGGAAGCAAGCGGCCTGTGCGGTTTAATATTGGGTCGAACTCGGATGAGGGCAGTGGGTTGGGGTCGAAGAGTGTTGGGAGCGGGTCGGATGTTTCGGGTGGGCTCCAAGGAGACGGTCGAGGTGGCAGTCGGGTGGACGAGCTTCGGGTTCCTCTGACCGCGAAGGCGAAAGGGAAAGAAAGGCAGAGAGATGTCGACCCACGCGATATGGTCCAGCAGCTTCATCATCATCTTCAGCAGCATCAGGAACAACAACAGCGTCAACAGCAGCAACAGTCCGAGACCAAGGATCAGCTAAACCTACAGCAGCACCTGCAGAGGCAGATGTCGAAGCAGCAGCTGCACCAGTTGCAGAAGATGCAGCAGCTACATCAGCAGCATCAGAATCAAACGACGATTCATCAGCATCAGCCGCAACAGTATCAGCAGCAGTTCCAACATCAGCAGCAGCTGTTACAGTTGGGACAGGCAAATCAATTCCCGCCGACTTCACGTCAGGCGTCGTCGAAGCAGTTGGATCTTGGAGGCGGTAGGGAGGATGAGAGAGTCGGCGAGCAGCAGAAGGGGAAGGGGAAGGAGAGAGAGGTGGTCTCTGTCCAGCCTCCGCCGAAGCCGACGAAGAGCACGAGCAAGGTCAACGTTGCCCTGGACGACGACCTCGCGGCTAAGGTCAAGCAATCTTTGGCTGCCCCGTTGTTGCCCCAGAATAGGCGGACGATCGTGTTGGCTACAAGCGAGTCGGACTTTGAGACAGACTCGGAGGACGAGGGGTCGTGGTCGAGTGAGGAGATGACAGGCGACGAGTCTGTGGTGCGTGTTTTTCATTGTCTTTTCCGAGTTTCTTTTCTGAGGCATTCCGGTTATATAGGAGAAACGTGCGCGTGAGGAACAATTACGGCAGCTGGAAATGGAGCGACAGCAAGAACTATTGCAACAGCAGTACCAACAGCAGCAGGTCTTGCAGCAGCGCCAACGTCAGCAGCAACATCAGCAAAACCAAGTGCAGCAGCAGCAGCATCAACCCCCAGTCCCCGCTCCCGGTGTCCAGCGTACTCAGTCGAGCCACTATCCCGCTCCAAACAATGGCCGCGGCGGCAGGCAGGTCTCGAGGGCGCAACAGCAGCAGAACCGACAAGCCCAGATGAACGCCCATGCTATTATGGAACAGGCTGCGCTCGAGGCGCAGCGCCAGCGGGAGATGTTCGTCAAACTCCCCACAACTTCCTTCCAGAACCTTGCGAATGCGAGAACAAGAAGTGTGGGGCTGTTAACGCAGCTGATGAACCCCAATCCGGACATCTTCCCTGTCAATCATCCCTATCGGCGTGGGTTTAGCTCGGGAGAGATCAGGCCAACAGGCATGGCTCCGATGCGGCCTCTAACTCCCGCTGCGCCTGCCGTACCCGAACACGCCCCCGCACCTGCCAACAAGAATACGTCGGACCAGGTTGCGAACGACAACGTAGCACGCCCTGCTTACCATCGCCGTAGCACCGACAATGGGTCGACCAAGAGACCCAACGCTGCTCCAGGACCGTCTCGCCACAATTTCTCACCTCCAAGTCGCGCGGTTGGTATGCAGCGCACCAAGAGCGCAGCTGCCCTGCCTCTGTCCTCGCAGATCATGGCAGGTAGCATCAGCACAAAAGCTCCAGCTATGATCGACCTTACGACTGCCATGCTCACCAACGGCGTCATGCCAGGTGGGTACAGACCGAAAGGCCCACCGGAAGGCCAGGAGCTTGAGGATAGCGACAGCGAGGCTGACACTGGAATTCAAGTTTCCAGTGTTGCCCAAGAGAGATTGAAGGCTTTAGCCCATCGCAGTCGCATTCTCACGAATGCCGGTCGAAATGCAGACGTCGATCGTGCTCAACCTCGACAGCAGCAGCAAGCTGGTCCGGCTCACGCGGACGACGACGACGTGCCGCAATGGGCTAGGGTTTCCCAACCCCAGCCTCAGCCTCAGCCGCAACATACCAGAAGTCAATCTACGGGCCAGCCTCAGAATCGACGCCCACCGATTGGCCTGCAGTTCACGCAGATGGCGAATATCGACCCTCCGACCCACCAGAATCCCGCACCCATTCCTTTCGGGTACCCATACAATCTTCCTGTCGCGCCTCCTTCTAGTCCTCGTACTACTCGCCGCCACATGTTATCTGCCGAGCTCACGGAGAGTCTGCGTCGAAACCTCCTCTGGGAGCGTCAAATCAGCAAGGTCAATCTAACTGGCGTCAAGCGGAGCGCCAGTGGTGGCGGTAGCAGACACAGCGTTCTCGGCGGGATTCAGCCACTGACTGCGGCACCTAGCATGGTGCAGCTGCATGCGAAAGGCACTGGGCCGCCCGATACCTCTAATGACGACCAAGAATTCAGACAGGGCAGAGGTGGTGGTCCTGATCCGGATGACGACAAGAAGCGCAAAGCCATGGCGAGGAATAAAAGCTGGGCAAATAACTATCATTATTCGGGGTGGTAATGAGTATCGGCGACGAATATTGGGAATAACTCTCACCCTCGCCCTTTTCTCTCATCTTTCGCATTTTTTTTCTTTTTCAGGGTATTGGTGGCTACTTATCATCTTCGGCGTCCCTTGCTTATCATCGACATATCATCCACGACGACTATTCTACATTCAAGGCTAATCCTCTCCGCGTCATCCACGCCGACCACTGTTATCATAATCACCATCAGCATTCAAGCATTTCCTTTTCTTGGGTTATCTCTGTGGAGGAATGACCTTTGTCGTCTTTCTTGTCTTGGTTTTTTTAATTGCTTGGTTGTAGTGGCATTCATACAATCCACAAAAACACATATTTCCTCTTCACTATCACAGCATCATCATCATCATCACTTATTTCTTTATCACCTTCCACTCATCCCTGTCATATTACCCCTCTGCTCGCTATCCCGCTATCGGTGATTTGATTTCTTTTTAACGCTGTACCATATGTTATGACCTCGCCACGACCCTTTTTATTGTGCAATTTTCAATTGTCGCCCTTAACTTTTTATAGGGCTCGTATGTACTATGTTGACTTTTTTCTGTCGTTTCTGTTTACCTCTAGTACGCAACTTTAATGCACATGTGCTGTCGAATCCATTATCCAGGCATACATACACTCTAAGCCCAGTGGACCATGTCCTTTCGTACTTCTCAGGACATAAGTAGAGTACGTTCAATGCGACAGCAAGGGAAAGACAATTAATTGCTATCA
This sequence comes from Galerina marginata, assembly GCA_023014335.1. Taxonomy (NCBI): domain Eukaryota; kingdom Fungi; phylum Basidiomycota; class Agaricomycetes; order Agaricales; family Galerinaceae; genus Galerina; species Galerina marginata. The sequence goes on from JAECYW010000004.1 coordinate 3,888,360, forward strand.
GTGGTTAACTAATAACTTTGAAGCTAAGACTCAGAGTTCGGCAGGTAGTTAAATGTCAGCAGTCCTGGAAAAGGTAGTGGGGTGAGACTAGAAGTATCTAGTATAGGTGTCCGTAAAGAGTGTGGCTGTTTATTGAAGGAGCGGATAGGCAATAGAAGAAAAGTTCGTATCAGGTTTGTCTCGTTGCGGAGCGTCAAAGCTTGGTTACTTTCCGACGCAAGTCCAGGAAGCCTTTAGATTCAATAAATGAGTTTCTTAGATGGCAACAACAGAAATAATGTTGCGTACGTCACGAGCAGAAGGTTGAGCAACCTTTTGATATGCTGGTACCCCTCCAAGACATTCGGAAAGGGTGACAAGGCGATATCCCGCACTTTGCAGAGTCTTGATAACGTATGGAAGGAGGACTTGGCTGCAAGAACATTATTGGTGGACGTTTAAAGGACCCGACGACACAATGCAAGGCTTACGCAGTTTGTTGCTTCACCTCATGATTCAGAGTGAGGATAGTGCTGGGATGGGTGTTGACAAGATCGGCATAGCGTTTCTCCTGGTCTTGGGTAGAGATGCCCCAAGTGTCGCCAGAGCTAGTGGAAGGGGAAACTCATTGGAATTAGTCAATCATGGAATGGCAAATGACAAACGCACTCGAAATCCCAGGTAACGAGATTCTGCCCATGGGAACCAGCAACTTGTCGGACGAGGTCGTTGTATTCACCATACGCTTATGAATGGGTTGAGGTACGACCAAAAGCACGAATTTTGAAATAGACTCACGAGGTCGTGCCCATGCAGGATAGGCACCGGTGATCTTCATGAGAGCCTCTAAAACGAGCATAAATTATTCAGGAAGTTTTTCGAAATTCGGGAACGGCATACCTTCCACAAGCCAGAATTCGTGATGAACTACACAACGTCCAAGTCAGACGACGAAAATATGGCGTTTGGAATGCATCATCAACTCACGTTGATCAAAGGTAAGGTTCGTGAGATGAGCATGACTCCAGGTGTGCGATGCTACCTGGTGGCCCTTGTCGAACGCATATTTGACTCGTTTAGCCTCGTCCTCGTCGTAGATGCATCCAACTACAACCCAAAAGCAAATTAGAATTCAAGCGGGTGAAAAAACACCGACTTACAGTTATTGCCATCTGATGGTCGCCGAAGTCAGTTAGCGTGAGTGTCTCAAGTTCAGTCAAGGTCGAACTCACTGAAGAAAAACGTTCCTTTGGCCCCAGCAGCGACGAGGGCTTTGCTGATATCGTATCTAATTCCCTCAAAAATAAACACCCTTTCACGAAATTGACCGCCGTAACACGCCAGTTGCGAACGTACAAATAAACGTAAGGACCGTCATCCTGTTGGAAAGCACGTAATTCATGAGCCGGATGGTATTCTAAGGAGGCCTGAAGACTCACGAATGTCAGAGCAGCTGTCTTGGGGGTCGTACATTTCGTAATAACCTGTGCTGGGGCGCGTTTGGCCAGGGGGTTAGGAGTACCGACAGATGGTGCACCAGAGACAAAGGCAACAACGAGAGCGATGGTTAAAAGGAGTGACGAAAGCATTATAGCTAAGGAGGAAAGATATTACAGTTAACCAGAGTCTAGGAGAGCAAGAGGGGAGTTGATGTTGAAATTTTAGCTTTGATTGCTAACGCTCCTGGAAATGTCTGGGCAGGCACAGGCCGGGTTCAATACCAACATCAACCCCTATTAGTGACGACCGTCGACGAAGGCATCGAGGCTCATCGCCTTCTACCGGGTTTTGTTTCTGTAGTCGTTAGCCATTACTGTACAGTCGGCGATCGACTTGACCATCTCAAAGTCTGCCTATCGAAAACTAGCTGGGCGACCTGTGGGTATTTTCTCGTAGCCAGGCTCAGATACTGATACTGAAGACCAAATTGTAGACTGTATGGTGGATCCTTGGGGCCACATAATTCCCTGAAGCTAGTTGGCCGGCGAGCATTACCACGAGCGAACTTCGATGGAGTTTTATGTATGTCGGGAACGCTCTCGAGGTACGGATGGTTGTAAAGTAATCCTGTCCTCCGTTGAACGTCGAGCAAACACACACTCGATAAAACCTCAATTTCTTAGCCTTCAAAGCTTCAACAGCGTAAACTAAAGTTGATCAAGAAGATGAATAAACCTACAGTTTTGGCAGTGAAATAAACGTACTTAGTGAGGGGAAAAGCCTTTCAGATCTTTGTATAAAATCCTGATCCCACCGGCAGGAATTTTCATTAATTGTCGCATTAATTTTGCAACTTCATCTTGCTTCGCTAAAGTTGGTGTCCATCCGAGTAAAATGAAAGGTACCCATGAAGGTCGTAGATAGCCGATGCATTCAGAAGCGAAAGAGGTGCAGCATGATAACAATGGCGTGGATACTTAAATCTTGCTCTGACCTTGTTCACAGGTGGCTCTCAGAGCTGCTGCGGCAGGTGTGAAGGTCCTAAAATCGCGGATTACCGTCGTCAACCGATCTGTATTCGATAGACATGGATTACTTACATACGATTGGTACTTTGAGCAATTCTTGGAGCAGAACCGCGAATAACTGTCACAGTGGCTGGTGAGTCTCAGGCTCAACGCTGTGATTCGATCCCAGACGGGAAGGTAACGAAATCGTTACCCCAGTGAGTAGATTATCTTGACACCAATGCCACCCTGCGACGCGCGCGTGGTTTCGAATTCCACGAAGATAAGTTGTCAGCAAGATGCATTTTCCAAATGGATTCCTCGGCGAAAGGACAAACGGAGCGAGAACATGGGTCAAAAACTTGGTATGTAGGAATATCAAGCAAGGTATGTCAGACGTCGTTCTTAACCTCCAAGGAGGTAGCACTTCGATCCGCGGCCTCCAAGGACACTCAAAGACTGATCCTGTCCGAGTCAGACTGACAAAAGGTGCATGGTTGTCGTTTTGATGTGAACAAGTATAACAGGGCAACGTTATATCCTTGCAAAAGAGCAGTTTATCAGGTAGTCAGCCCTCAGTCAAAATTAAATGCATCACAAACCTTGTCAGAGACTGTCAGATCGTGGTGGCCACATCATTGTGACGATTGGTGCAAAAGCTAAGAAGCGCCGGCAATCATGTGGAGCTTGAAGAATTACCCAGACTAACCTTGCAGTGTGTAACTGGGCCCGCGCCTGGCGGCCCCATCGAGATAAACTTCTCAGAAATTTCGTTGAAGTTAAAGGGAACAACAAAGTTGCGGAAAGCCCGGGATTCCAGAGTTGAAAGAGAGTCTTTGTCGTCATTTCTAGAGTCTTAAAGTAGAGCCTTTTGGAAACCTTTAAAATTACAATGAGCAGCAGCAAGACAGGAAGGTGGCGCAGTAATCTCGTACACAAGAATGATCATAACGATTGAGAAAGTAATTTGGTTGTCTGATGGTTGAGCTTGGCCGGGGCTGTGTAATTGGAAGATTGTCAATATTTGGCATAAGCCTCTCGTTTACGTAACTCAACAGCGTCTATTTTAGGCTTAAGCTTCAGAACTTGTCGTCTACCAATCCTGAACGCTCTTCTCTGGATGAAGAACGAATGAAGAACGCGATCGTGCTAGATAAGATAGAGTGACGGGTCAGTGAGTGGTATATCTCTTATCGAAATTCATCGTTTCTGAACGAGCATTATGCGGCTTAGGACATGCCACGGTTGTGGATAGAGCCCAACTTGAATGATATACGATGCTTTCATAATCGCAGAAAACAGTCCTAAGAAGCGTGTAAAATGGACGAGAATCAGCGTGCCTTTAAGGAATTTTCCAGTGGTCCCTTCTTTCGTTCTCCGAACTGAAGCGAGGTAGAGTACATGGGGCGCCATCGCAAATCCTGCCGGCCGTGCAGCGCAATTTCTCAAACATGCCTTGTTCGATATTTATTCGATCAACGCGTCCGGAACACCTCCCAAGACTCATTTCGACGACGGAGACCTCATGTTACGCTTTGAAGTTATTCATTGCTCCTTTCCTCATGTGCCACCATCAGCTTTTTTTTTAGCCATCGAGTTATGTCTAAAAAAACGCGGAATCAATGCAGCGGCCTTGCGGCCTATTTAATTCCTCTGATTTCTTGAATCTTTTTATTTCCTCCCCCATTTTACGCTTGTACTAACGCCGGCTCACGAATATGAGCGTTTCGTCCACTCTTACTACTGTAGACACCCCCGAAATTTTGTCAATTGCGTGAGTGGCCTTTTCATTCGTCGAACAATTTTCTGAGTTGCGTGCTTCGTTCATTAGAGTAATGGGCCCTACTGGCACTGGGAAAACTTCGGTGCGAGTCATTTAACATCATTAAACTTCCCGCAATAGCCAACAAAACCTTAGTTTATTAACCTGCTCAGCGGCTCGAACCTACGAGTCGGAAGTGAACTCGAGTCATGTACAAGCGACGTGCAAATTTCGGAGCCCTTCGAACTCGATAGTCAGGTGGTCACTTTAATCGACACTCCTGGCTTCGACGATACGAGGCTGAGCGACACGAATGTTTTAAACATGATTGCGGCGTATCTTTCCTCTACGTGCGCTCTTATTCTATTTTTCTCTGCCATTCTCTGATGCAATAACGGTCCTAGCCACGCCCAAGGAAAACATTTAACTGGCGTTATTTACATGCACCGTATCCTCGACAATCGTTTAGGAGGCATTTCTGCTCGGAACTTCAGGTTATTTCGCAGCCTCTGCGGCGAGGATTCCCTACGCAGCGTCGTCATTGCGACAACCATGTGGGACCAGATCGAAGAAATCACCGGAGAAGACAGAGAAAAGGAGCTTATAACGAAAGACGTCTTTTTCAAACCAGCTGTCGACAAAGGCGCTCGTATCGTTCGACATTTCAACACCCTTGAGTCAGCGCAAAACATTGTTCGATCCATAATCCAACAAAGCAGCTCGTCTGTTACCCTGCAAATCCAGGAAGAACTTGGGAACGGGCTCGATATCTCCGAGACCCGAGCTGGGAAAGAGCTTAGTCGAGATCTTTTCGAGCAGATGGAGAGGCACAGACAAGAGATGAGAGGCCTTATGGTCGAGATTCAGGAAGCTACCAGGGTTCGAGACGAAGAAAGTCGCCGAGAGCTTACGTTGGAACACACGAAGATGGAGGCGATCATGACGCGGCTTCAAGTCGACTCGACAAACGTCACGCGGGGATACAGGGATGCCTTGGCGCAAATGGAGGAACGGTTGCGAATCGCACAGGCATCGGCAGGTGCTGCTAGGTCATTGGCCTCCCAGGCAGACAGTGCCGGCGGTGGAAAAATTCCTGGCGGGAACGAGTATCCTGGGCAACAAACTCACTCCCCCATCGTTCAGGCCGTCGCGGCGACAGAAAACAGCAATGCGGTTCTGGAAGGAAAGCTCGCTGCAGCTATTCCTATCGTCGGCTTCTGGGGGAGGTTAGCTGTCATGCTGGCCCCGTTCTCTTTAACATGGAGGTAATGCCGCTGCAAACAACGAGCTTCAATGCGGAATGGATCCAGAGGCATAGAGCTTTGGGTCTTCCCCGATATCAACCTAACTTATTCACCTGGTAAGATCGTTTCTTCTGGTCTCCATCTAAGCGTGTTAACACTACGAAGTTTGTTTCTCTAGCTGTACGATAATTATCCTTTATTAATATCACTTTGCCTATTCAGCCTCGCGGCGATCATTTATTTTGCGATGATTGAGTGCACGGCGTGGGCTCATTGATCTAATGTCAGACGTGGCAAGCTGCTGCGCTGGAGCCGTCGGACAAGATCGGTCGGTCTAAAGCCAATAGAATCAAGGAACGCATCCCTTCCAATTTCTACACGCACACGTTTCGAAAGGCAGGCTCAATGCGGATCATATTTCCTGGAGACCTTTGGATCTGGTTGAGCTTGTTTCATGATTTGAGAAAAAACCCCAGAGGGCGTTCAAGATCACTGTTAACGATTCATCATGGTTCTTTCGATCTATGAATACTTCCCGCGAGAGCGAGTCATGAACAACTACCGATGCGTTCTTTCTCTTCGCTGTCAAATGAAAATAGATGATTGATACTGAAGGTCGTTATGAAGTGAAAGTCATTAAAGTTTTCAATATCTAATATTAGCCTCTAGCACTGTCACCATATTATTCGAGTTCCGTCTACTCAGACTGAGTTCGCGTGGCTTGGCGGGGAAACCCAAAAATTAGAATCTATGTCCATGTGCGCCACACCAAGGACGCCGAGAGACACCACCCATGTTTGCCACCTTGGCTCGTACCACCGTCCTCTGGTGCTTCTGATTATTTCAATCACGCAACTTCCCTCTCCACTACGACGCTGATGCCGTTTTCTGTGCGGTTAACTCCACTAAAAGGAGGAATGAGGATTCCTCTGCGCCAGAAAGCAAGTTTTTCTCATCGATGTGCATGTATTCCTGGCCGAATTTCAGCTGAAAACTTGAGCATGGAAGCAGGTTCCCTTCGCGGTAACACGGCAACTATTTTACAAGTTTCTCGAGGCACACCTGCGCCGGTTGAACCACCCGCCAGAAGTTCATCACTTTGATGGTCAAACAAAACTATGCAAAACATGAGCAAGGAGAATTTACTTGGAAATGTGCGCTTTGTGTGAGACGGAATGCGGGTCTCGGCCAGCTCGATTTTTATTATCATCAAGGAAGGGCGGTCAATCGGACACGAATTGAAATATATATATATATCAATAAATCCCACAATACTGGGTCATCAAAGTTAAACTGTTGCTTCCACGAATATTAATAAAGACTTCTCCTTAAGCTGCTTTGGTAGACTGCTTGGATTTGACGTCGCAACGGACGTAGTTGTGATACAACTCATCGGAAGTGAGGAGTGTGTCTTCAGCGTCTCTGTTCTCAGGGTACAGAAACGCTGCAAGAGGCTGTGCGAGTGATGTCAGCATTGAAAAAGATGAGGATAATAAATGACCCTGACGTGATGGAATTCTAGGAATGCTGCAGCTATATTATCCGTATTAAACAACCAACACGAATGATCAAGTAGCATGTAACTTACTTCCTGGGCCGTATGCGTCTCCATTTCCACTTATTCCGGAGCCACCATGGATTTTCTTGCGTGCACCATTGGCGACATTGGCCATCGCATTTGAGTAGAACATGACGCCGTGTTCTGATAACCGTCAGAAAATAAACACTGAACCGGCAAGCACCTCAGAAGAAAGGACTGACGATTGCTGTCAAACTCAAGCTTCAAACCTGATTTGGCAGAAGATAAAATCACAAGAGGCTCTGGCCGGCTGCCTCTATCGTTGGAAGTGAGAAGTAGATCTTTCAAGAAATCTGTCTCTGCATTAAAAGAAACTAGAGGGAGGCGAGTAGGAATCAAAGAGTTAACTTTGTCCTCGAAGAGGTAGTAGTCATCTAACGATGTTTGTTATCTTCGGATAAAAACTTGTTTTTTGGAGGAGCTGACGAACCGTAGCCAGAGGTAGGCATGTTCTGCCCAATGGGTTTCGATGCATGCGAATGTGCAGGTAGCGATGAGACGGGAATGAAGTTGCCCGTTCCGAGGCTGTTGGGGGCAAGCTCGGCGATTCTATCAGCCTGAGCATTGCAGGACAAAACATTCAATCTATAAGCCCCCCGTGTGCATAGGATAACCAACCTTGATGGTGAGAGTATGATCTTCGACCAAAAAAGGTCCAGGTCCGTCTTGTAAACTTGCTTCAAGGTTGAACCCCCAATGCTGCGAAGTGATTAGGACTATCGAACTTTAGATATGGGGTAAAGCATGCGAACTTGGGTTAAATTAACCGGAGTGACAGTTTTTGCTCCTTCCTCTAGTTTTGCGCGGTAAACAATCACGATGCTTCCCAATGTGTATTCAGGGTTGTCGAGGACCTCTCCAAGACGGGCAGTTGAAAGATTTTCAGGGCCGATAAGAGCGATACATGCTTCAACGGATAGCGACCCTGGGAAACCCTGATCACCTGAAGTAGATTCTAATCGAAAGAAACTGTACGAAGACTCTTGTAGGGAATGGAGGCGAGTTAACTCTGCTTTTGAGAAGAGTTTAGGTGGGTTTTCCGAGGACAGCAATGTCCAAGGAAGAGAATCAAACCCCGTTGGTCCGCCGTGTAGGGAAACTTGCGGCGATTCTAGTGGGAAGAGAGTCAGTACAGATACTTAACCGAGGATGATCTTGTCCTGACCATTCGGAAGGGCAGTAAAGTCGTTCTTGACCCCTTTTCTCTCCAGAACATGAGTCCCTACTGGTATCCGATTGGCGTATCTTCCAACGATTGTGTTCGTATACTTTTGACTAACATGACCATTGGGCGATTCTGGGCCGATGACAATGTCATGCGTCTTGAGAGTCAGATGGATTGAGCGAATCAGCTCCAAGTTCCACGCGATGCAAACAAGCTCACACGGCCGTCACTTTGCACTAGAATCCTATGAATGGTGAGTCCATAAGGGAGAATCTATGTCACGACCAAAGTCTTCAATGTCTGTCAATCCCTGGCAGATCCAGATGGAATAGCATACCTCAAGCGCCAGCGATGGCGTGAGAGAAGACGGTAGAGTCAATAAAATTGGCTGAAATTCAGACATTCCGATCGATCGATAAAGATCGCTGTGGTAGTAGAAAGGGTGAAGTGGCTTACCTCCACAGTCGGTTTTTAAGTCGTGACTATGTATTGTTGCAGAGCGGTCCGGGATTTTCACCGATGAAGAGCCGCTATATATCTTCCTACACAACGGCTCTCCAGTGATCAGGCTAAAATTTTATCTCCCAAATTGCTCGAGGACTGACATACGTCTCCTATTAACTGACCGTCTCTTAACTGACCGTCTCTGGGATGATTCAGGGTCCATGACTTAGTGGCGGTAGCTGTAAACCCCAGTCTTGCGCATAAACCACGATGTCAACCTTCATGGTGAAAGCCGAAGAAAGCTGGAGGAAGTCGGTGGAGGTGCCTGGCCTCCGCCAGGCTCCAGCTTGTCTCATAAAATTCCGAAGTAAAGTCAGGAGAGGTGGGACGACGTGGCTCGAATCTGCGGCCGGGCCACAACCCGCCGCATTATCGGAAGACATTAATGCAGCCAGCATGGATGTCGACAAAAAGTCTTCTACTAAATGAGCGGTTGTAGAGCAAGGATTGGGCGAATTTTTATGAAGGGCGGGAGCTGGCGGGAGGCTCGGATGTAATGCTTCCATTCGGAAATTAGACTCCGTCCGATCCGATAGTTATTTCCTAAATTAGAAAGTAGTCGTCGATATTGGACACAGGAGCATTCCAATTTTATGTGTATACATTCATATAGATGTGCAGAGCGCATAGTACCTGAACGGGTCCCGACTAGTTTTAGGTCTTCTCGCATCGCTATTTGGTCGCTTTTATTTTGAGCTTGGCTCGGCTTAACTTCGAAATCTCATGACAAAAAGTTGGCGCGGGAATTTGGCGATAATTCCCTGGCATGACATTTCACGTATTTAAGAACTGGGCTCGGGGCATTGAGCGATTCTACGCCGTCCAGATGAATAATTGACATGATTTCTTCCTTGGAGCCCCTGTTACAATTCAAATTGATTCGTGTTTTGAACTCCTTGACATCAGCGTATGGTAATACATTCTGACATGTCAATCCAGAAACTTTGACACCTACTGTTATAACTCAGTTCAACATCAAACAAAAGTTCTGCTCATGTCAAACATTTTTTATTACAACGTCTGAGTAAGAGAGGGTCGTATATATTCTCTCCAAAACCTTTTACACCTGACTTGCAAACTACGAGAACAGCTATTGGTGTTTCCAAGCTCATCGTATTTGAAGGGATACTTGGCTCGTGGTGGGAAATGCCGACAGCCGTCACATTGAAGTCAATGATATCATACCCATCAACCTGATCTTCGTTCCATGACTGTGTCTGTTGTAGGCTTTATGCGGTTTTCCAGATGTATGGGCAACTCACCATATGGACTGCCCCGCCAAGCTAAATCACTCACTCAAGGAGCTCTCAAAGCGAGGCACTACGGCTAGGTCTTCCTTACGCCAATCAGTGCTCTGGGTACTGTACCCGCTTCGATCTGAGTACGCTTCTACACTCGCACTTTCAAAACCCACAGAGGCTTCTTCAAAGGTGTTCTATAATTAATCGTTAATGAAGCTTCTTTGAATTGGGATCTATTGGCAGTGATTGGGGAAACTCACACACGCATGCGGTCTAATATGTACGCGGTTGTCTCGGAATTGATCAGTACCGATGATTAGCGTATAAAAAGTTCGTGACTGTTCCTTAGAGTATGCGATTTAAATACCTTAGTTATAACCATGTTTAATGGGCTACGATCCAAGTTGTTACTTACCGCCGTGGCAAGGAGCAACTTCCCCATTTCGTTACACTAGATATTAATTGGTCGCCGAGAGGCGTTGGATTGTTAATGCTCTTTGATAGAACCGAAATAGTTCAATCCACAGACGAAATATTGGCCCATTAAGATATCTACTTTACCCCGTGCGTATAGTGCAAGGTAGGAGGCAATAGTATCTTATTAATGGACACGTTCTAGGATTTGCGATACGTGACTTTGACAAGTTGAGCCCCATCTACACCTCTTGGCAAGACACGTTTCGAATTGGGGAGAAGTGGCTAATCTTTTAGAATTGTAGTCTTGTGCTATTCCTGCAAAATTGGGCTGACCGCTCGGCACTGACGATTGTGGCGTTCCGTATCAAAAATGCCATTTTTGGTATCCAATCGGTGTCTGAGTTTCTAGCTTTGAATTGAGCATCACGGGTTCCGAAATCGCTTGCTCGCTTTTACTTTTTCTTCTGAAAACCTCCGTATGTCTTGAAGGCGACGAGGAAGGCGAAGGTAAACAAGAATAACACTCTCTCGGTAAAGTTCTTCTATCCGTCCGATGTCTGCGGGAACGATATTCCTCCGCCGTTGCCTGGAGGTTTGAAGAAGTTCTAGGGTACACGCTTGGCCCACGTCTACCTCCGCTTGAAGGTAGTGCAACTACTTTCTGAGGATCGGAATCTTCTGTCCTCCTCGTCCGAAGAAGCTAGCGATCGGGTGTGATTGTAGTTAGATTTCTCACTAATCCTGCTGTTGGGCGCAAGTTGGGCGTAACAATTATAGGCATCGCTTTGTCAGATGTCGTGAATGTAGGGAACAATATACAAGGTGATATGATTCCGATATTGTTCTAAGCGAGCCATGTCGACAGGGTCTTTGTTTCACCCAGCGGCCTTGTTTCTCCAGACACCTTGAAAGCAGGCAGAACACAATGAAATGCATTGACAGAGGAGCAACGAACATGAAAGCGCGATCGACAATCACCGCGCTTGGCGGTTATCGACCGCCTTCTGGGCGCATGAGACCGAAATCCGAACTGATAACGGAGGAGCACGAAAGTAGAAAGAATCACACACGTCATTTTGATTCCCACTGCAAAAATGGACGCATTCCCAAGAGATAACCTTTTGATAAATGGTAAGAAGAAGCCCACTCATGTACCTGTGCAGTTTCTACTCGTAGGTCGATGACGATACTTGATAGTTGTAATCTGGCACGAAGTCGTGTTGTTATTGCAAAAATGAGTTTTAATTGCGATAGTCGTACAGCGATATATATAATTCTACAGATATTAGTGGGTGGGCGTTCCAAGATGATCCATGACCGGCAAGGTATTGATGCAAATATTCTACCGACTGATTCAAAATCAGTCGGCTACCTTACAGCTGCGCACGTTGGCAGATATGAGAAAGACGAGAAATCGTGTTCTAGAATACATACTGGATGGAGAAGAAAAACGGAGATTAGAATGGTGCTGTAATGATGACGGAAAGAAATTTCTCACAGAAAAGTCGTTGGATGGCGGTAGTTTGTAAGCACTATTGGGGACCTTGGAGTGGGAGGCGCTCTCCCAGTTCACATTCACGACGTTCGCAGCGTCTGAGGTTGGAATGCCATCATACCCGTACTGGTCGGCTAGGTCGCTTGGCCCGTGAGAAAGAGGGTATTGCGAGTAGGAGGGGAAGTTTTGGGAGTCGGGGTGAGAGGCGTGCGCTGGGTAGTTTTTGTAAGAAGTTGGGGGAGGGATTGGTGATGAGGAGGCAGAGAAAACGATGTGCGAGGGGTCGGAGAAGGCGGTAAGTGTTTGGTTCAGGGAAAGTTCGTACGACTGGTACGATCCCTCAGTCGAGGGCGTGGACGGCGAGGTGTTGCTGTCTGGCAGATAATCAAATGCGATCGGCGAGGAGCGGAATGACGGAACATCATCGGAGGTAACTGAAGAGGAAGATGACCAGTTGGAGAAGGTCTCGAAGCGGTAAGGGTGACCCTTGGCATCCACGGTTGGGAATGAGGACGGCGAGGCGTAGGGAGGGACATGGGCGGTGATTCTGGGGATGCGCTCGACGAAGAAGAGGAAACGCTCTCTGCCTTGCGGCTGACTGCGTAATGGCTAACGTCTGTCGACTTTCGTCTTGGCCGCGCACTTCTGGAGAGGTCAGAGTTGAACCTGGTGATGCTGTTGTACCTACGGAAATGACATGAGCTCAGTGGCAATGAAATCAAACGTAATTCAACAAACCTGTTCTTGGCGGAGAGACCGGTTCGACCAGGGAAGTAAGTCTTGACAATTTTCGTCCAGACTTTGCCGTGTTCAGCAACAGCTCGCAGCAGGAGTTCGTCCTAAGGCCAGTCAGCATCTCATTCGGTGAAACAAGACATAAACAATAGCTTACTGCTTCTGAAGACCACGTAGTTCGGTCGATAGCGGGATTTAGTGTGTCTGTCCACCGTTTTGCACATTCTAAAAGTTGTTTAGTCAGACCCTGGTGCACCCAAATACTGCGCTTGACTTACGGTCGCTGTTACGAGTCTGCACGACTGAAGCCACAAGTGACCATCCTACAGATAACGAATAAGCCTAGGTCCTCCAGGGCGTAGTTGATGATGCATACCTTGTCCCGTATCTCTCAATGCCTTTCACGAGTTTCTCATCTTCGTCAGGAGCCCAGCCACCCTTCACAACGTCTGAGGCCATCTTTGCAAACCACCTCTTGCGACAGTCCTTGTTGGTTCGGTTGGGTACGTGCTTTGCAATAGCATGCCATTTGGAGGGGTTAGAGTTATCTGGATCTTCTATAGGACGATGAGTGTTGTGACGTTGGCATAAGTGATGAACACGCACCCTTTTGGACGGCTTCACGAAGGAGTTGGTCCTCCTTCGCTGTCCAGGATCTACGTTCTCTGCAAAACATTTGCGACATGGTATGAATGATGTAAAGATTGAGTGGAGGTTAAGGAAGTCTTGGGATAAAGAAATGAACCTGATACGCTGCTTAATATCGTGTTCTTGAAGTAGTCCTCCAACCAGTAACCCGACAATGGGGTACCGATGAATCAGTTTTCCACTCCCACAGCAAATCGGGATCAGTCAACTGTGATCCAGACAGATGTAAGATTGGAGATTAAGATCAGTTGGGCATGCTTACGACGAAGTCCGATGAGTGCCGTCCAGTGAGATACTATTGTGTAAAGTCACCATTTCGACTGTGCCTTATGGAGTTGCATACCCAATTTTCCAGGCGTGTCGTTTGCATGTGGCATTAGCAAAATTCTCCTGGATAAGAGATATTTGCCCATTTTGCTCTGCAACGCTCAACATTTTCCAAAGACACCAAATATCTGGTAAAATTTCTGCCGGGCGTCATGATAAATTGCCTTCGAAGAATTTTAGTTTAGCAGCTAAAGGCAGTGTAGAATGACCTATGGTCTAGCCGGTGGGAGAAACTCGGTTGTTAGAGAGCAAAGGGAGGCAATTGCATATTACATAATACAAACAACCCGATTCGGACGACCCTCTCCTCCTCGGAGCTATATTTAGGTAGTCATCCGTTTGTTGTGCCTCCATAGGACAGCATAGGCCAGACGCTTACTATAGTAACATGAGATATAGGAATCTAGATTCTTGTGCGGTATTTGCCCTTTGATCATGACAAGCGTGAGCTCTGATTGCAAGGTATCTTTGTTTGAAAGGCAAGTAACAGCAGAATGAATACTGAAAGCATGTGCGGCGCGAGAGTCTGACAACTATACCTCCTCCACTGAAGCTCCTCCGTTTAGAAATCTCGGAATATGAATGAGTGAGCAGATCCTCAAGCTCTTGGGAGTTCGGCGAAACCCACTTGGACAGTCGGGAGCCATGGACCATTGTTCCAGGTTGACGTACCTCAAACGCCGCCTCGAACAGCGCTCCGCTTGCACCACCCAGACCGCAAGAGACACAAACCATGAGATGTATAAACGGTGTATCTTCAAGACCAAGTATCGGCTTCCAAATGACACCGTCATGTGAAGGGCACGCCGCATTCCAAAAATGGTGTACCGCCATAAGGGGATGCCGCTTAGTCGATCAGGTCGCTGTGATGGCACTCATTCCGAGATCTATTCATGACCTTCGAGGAGGGCGGATGGTTGTCAATGGCACTTACTCCCGCTTCGCACGCAGGGATGCGCAACATCTTAAAATGTTATGTGCCCTGGCTTTCGTCCAGAAATATCCACCATATTACTTGATCAGGACTCGTCCTGTGCATTGCAGCTGTTGCTACACAAAGCATAGCTCCTGCTGAGTTTCCAAATTTAAAGTTATATGGTTACTACTCTGAAACCTGCGTCAGTTTGACTGGAATATTGTAGCAAATTTTGCTTTCCCACTTACTTCCATTACTTGGAATATCATCCTAGTAAGCGTTGGCTATCAATGAAGAAGATTGGCTTCGCTGACCCACCCGAGCTTGGAGTCCCCCGCGGAATGAAGATAGAATATCCAGTGCTCCGCATCTATCCGAATTTGACACTATGCTATGGAGCATCTACTCACAACGAGAAAGGCGCGGGTGTTCGAGGTTCTATTTTGGAGACAGCGAGCGCGTAGTCAAGGCAGGCGTGTTTACACATGGCCGATGATGCACTCTAAAGCTTGAATAGCCGCCCGAATATGGGCAGGTCGCCTGCGGGTGACATGTTTTACCACTCTGTAGATGTATCTCATAAACCCACTAGTATTCGACGCCGACGCCTCAGGGAAATAGTACATGGAGCCTTGAGAATGCAACATCATGTATTCTCAGCCATCCGACGCCGTTGGACACTTATGATTGGCACCTGTTGTCCTCGGCACAATCGTTAGCCACAGTTTCACGCTATAATTTCTGCGGTTTCCATCGTTTAATTGTGGTTAGTTGCATCCGCGGGCAGCGCCTCGCTTATTTAGCCAAGGATCGGCGGCAGGGTTGCGCGCGGGGCAGTTGGTGTGCCTCGGATTCGTCATACGCGACCTACAGTGGTACACAACCCACAACATTCTCCGCCTAACTGAGTAACTCTGCGTAGCGTTGAAATTCAGGCGTATAATCGAAAGATCGTATACCACGCCTTTTTACTAGGCGTCCCAGTTGAAAGATAAACCGAGGAGCGCCTACACGAGCCAGTTTCTTTTTTCTTACATGTTCATGAGAACGCCGTGGGCGGTGAAACCGGTGGAAATAGCAAAAATCACAAACCTCGAACGACGCTCATCTGGCTGTATCTGGACGACCGACATCCGGTCCCTAAAAGGCATTGGAATTTGGCATGTAAGCATGAGGGCAATTAAGTTATCCTGCCAAGAACGAGAAATGTTGCTCTTGAATCAATAAAGATGTCGGCAACTGTTACAGGACGGATTAGATATAAGCTATTGGTTAGATACTACCTCACGGTTCCTGGGCAAGCTCATCTTTGATCAATCGAAGAAATAACCTCCCGAATGATTATCTTTCATCATAGTCAGACTGAAAAACTAGCATCAATCAACGAAGTGACGGAAAAATACGCGGTCGGAAAACAAATGCTTTGAACAAGGTGGGAAATGCAAGTTTTTTTCTCCACTTACTTCGTAACAAGCCGGACTGGGGGGAGACGTGTCTGTAAGACTTCGAAATAATTTCCACTCCCAAGGTAGTTCCTGAGGAGATCGAGCTGCGCACATGGGAATTGACTTCACGGTGTCAGTATAATCTGAATAAAAATATTAAATCATGGAAGAAGTCCGCTCAGCGAAGTCCCGAACCCTCGCCCATCACGATGCTTTGATCGATGAGGCCACGAGGTCTCACGCAAATCATGAGGTCGAATAATTTCCACTGACGCCTGATGCCTTCATTGGTGAAAGCGCCATGGTAAATCCACATTCTGTCTGAAGGCTTCTTGATTTTCTTCACTTTATTTAGAAAGAAGTTTAAAAAAAAGAAAAAAAAAAGAGTCACGAACCTTGCATATGATAAGAATCCTTTGTCGCGAAATCATTCGGAAGTATAGTTGTTTCTACTCATGATGGCGATCAATCGTAGGGGGCTTGTAACATTTTTGGGCATATGGATAATGAATTGGCAAGCATCGTGGACGGGATTCGGGAGACACGGGCTGACATGGGCGGTGCTCGCCAATCGGTAACAAATGCAGTGCAGTGCAAACCCTGGCCGGGCCATTTCGTAACGGTGCCCGAATCAACGCAACAGCTAGGTGTGGTTAGTGTGGAGCATTAGTTAGTCTACCGCAGCTGGGGCATGTTCTTGACTAGCCTTGGGAGTAGGCAGTATTCACCGCATATCACCTGCAAGGGAGAAATCCGTTCATGAAATTCCATGACGTTCATGAATTTCTATCAACCCTAGCCAAGTATGGGTGGACGGATGACTGTGCACGCCAATTATTACTTGCAACGTCCACAACAATGCTGCGGTGAATAGGAAACACTGCCGCCTTGAAAGCCACTGGACACATAATAGCGCTGTTGGTCTGTTGACAAGAATCCACGTGCAAGGTTAATAATCATAATGTTGGTTCATTATAAAGGTAGCAACTAGGACGTGTAACGTCAATCCCTGAAACCTTTGGAGCTGGGACGTATTCGTCGTTTGTTTGCAAGTAAGATCGGAGCCGATAACCGCATCCAAGAACAGATTACAGGAGGTTTGGCCATTACGGATCCCCAAACACGACAGCCTAGAACCCCGAGGAGGCAGAGACCAGAGCTTTAAATGACAGAGTGTATTACTGGTTCATCGCAAGTCACTAGATAAACCATTCACAGTTTCCGAGCCATACTTGGTGAGCGCCCATCGTTTGAATCACAGATTCGACAGTTAGATCATGGAGCGAATACGACGGCCTTGCAAAAATGGGAAGGTTCAGATAAAGAGGAGAACTTTATTTCTGCATTTCTCCAGAAGGATTTGAAGGAAAGTCTTGGGGTGTCTAGTACGTCGTTGGTGTTTGGTTCAACGGTTAGTGTTCAAAAGGTGGAACGGTGTGACACGGCGATGGGCGTGATATTTCGCGTTGTGTACGACACGTGACAGCGAAATTTCTTCGCCGATCAGGGAATTGAAAATAGCAGTCTTGATCTCGACCTACATCTTTTCGTTACCTGCAACATTACACATAAACCATACTAGACGGACAAGGCTAACGTTGCCTTGTACATAAACTTGGAATGACGGAAATTCATGACCAATTCGATACCATACTTATCTTGGATTTTGGGTCTCAAGTGAGTTATCTTCGTAGTATTGACCGACAAGACGTAATGAGGAAATGTTCAGTACAGTCACTTGATCACTCGAAGATGCAGAGAGCACAACGTATACGCGGAATTGATGCCCTGTACAACCAAGCTCAAAGATGTCAATTTTACACCGAAAGGTCGATTTTGGTGTAGGAGAAGTTGTTCTTTTGGCTGATCGTTCAATCTAGGAGTTATCTTATCCGGTTCACCATACTCGGTCTATGACAAAGACTCTCCACACGTAGACTCTGCAGTTTTCGATCTGGGGGTTCCGATCTTAGGTATTTGCTACGGTTTGCAGGTTCGAAAGCGTTCTGCGGCAAAAAAAAACCTTATTTATTCTAAAGCCCACACAGGAAATTGCCTGGAATCTCGGAGGAGAAGTATCGAAGTGCGATCACAGAGAATATGGCCCCGCAGATATCGTCATAAACAAATTCGGAAATGGTTCCGTCGATGCTTTGTTCCAAGGTTTAGGTGATGAGATGAGGGTAAGTCAGCGAAATCCGTTAACCTTCCGAAGAAAAATTAACGATCGAGTTGCAGGTTTGGATGTCCCACGGGGATCAACTTTCAAAGCCACCCCCGGATTTCCATGTTATCGGCCATACGAACACCGCTCCATTTGCGGCTTTGGCTCACGATTCGAAGCCTTTCTACGGCATTCAATTCCATCCAGAAGTTACGCACTCGCCCAATGGTAAAGCCGTCATTGGAAAGTTTATTCTGGATATTTGTGGCTGTCGAAAACACTGGACTATGGTAAAACTCAAGTTCCTTGGCGGTTTCATGTCTAATATTTGACATTTCAGGAAGAATTCATCGGAAAAGAGATTACACGCATTCGCGAAATTTGCGGGCCAAAAGGACGCGTTATAGGTGCCGTTAGCGGGGGTGTTGACAGCACTGTTGCGGCTAAACTGATGCACGAAGCCATCGGAGACCGGTATGTGCTCGGAACTCGCTTTATGGGCGCCTTCTCATACAGACTACCTTTTAGATTCCACGCTATCATGGTTGACAACGGTGTCTTGCGGTTGAATGAGGCTCAGCAAGTCAATGTAATGCTGAATAAGGACCTTGGCGTCAACTTGACCGTGGTAGACGCCTCTGACCTCTTTTTATCACGTCTGGAAGGCGTTGAAGACCCAGAGAAAAAGCGTAAGATCATTGGAAACACTTTTATTAATGTTTTCGAGGAAGAGGCTGCCAAAATCGAGGCAGCGGCGGAAGTTGAGGAAAAAGCAGGCGCCGAAGCTAAAGGTCGAGTAGAATGGCTCCTCCAAGGCACACTCTACCCGGATGTAATCGAAAGTATCAGTTTCAAGGGACCAAGTGCGACAATCAAGACGCATCATAACGTTGGCGGCCTTCTCAAGGACATGAAGTTAAAGCTTATTGAACCCCTAAGAGAGCTCTTCAAAGGTACGCTTATTCCCAATTTCGCTGATGACCTGATTAGGCTCTGACATTTCCCAGACGAGGTTCGCGCACTAGGGCGCTTACTGTCAATTCCGGCACAGCTCGTTGGACGGCACCCTTTCCCAGGTCCAGGTCTCGCAATACGTATACTGGGTCCTGTCAACCGCGAACAAGTCAGAATCCTTCAGTTAGCCGACAACATTTACATCGAAGAAATCCGAAAAGCTGGTTTGTACGACCAGATCGCGCAGGCTTTTGCTGTGCTCCTGCCTGTGAAGGCCGTGGGTGTCATGGGTGACCAAAGGACTTACGAACAGGTGCGGATAACTCCTTGGGCTATGGGTTAAATCCAGCATTTCCGTTGTGCTATTTCCTTTCAATTACTAATTCCTGGGACAACGACAGGTCATTGCGCTGCGTGCTGTGCAATCAGAGGACTTCATGACGGCAGACTGGTATGTCCCAAAATTATGCATCCTCGGCGAGGATGTCGTAGCGCTCACGTTGACTACTTTGTAAAATTAGGTTCGCTTTCCCTCCCGAAGTTTTGCGACGAATTTCTTCCCGTATTACGAACGAGGTGGCCGGTATCAATCGTGTCACCTATGACATCTCATCCAAACCGCCGGCAGTAAGTATCATTTTTTGATTTTTTTTTTGGCCGAGATCATTTATGATTCGTTTCTCGCTAGACCGTGGAATGGTTATGAAAAATAATTCACATACATTGACCGCGATTCCCATCAAAGCTACCTTTTAAGTTCTGAGCTCCATAATCACATTGTCAATTACTACCTACGGGTATAAGGGCGAAGTTCCTCAACAATGATAAAAGAATGATCAGATCAGGGGTCAATACAGATTCGTTAGCTCATCTCGGAGGAAAGGTTAAAGCATCTAATTCTTTGGCGATTGATGATTTACGAGTGGGGTTGGCCGATGGCGAGGTCTTCCCCCATACCAGAGGGCAGATCAATAACGACGCTCATTTAGCTGAGACTCAAGACGGTTCGGTGATACCACGGCATGCTTGTGAACTTGACATCTTCAGTCCCTGTTTGATGTTAACTGTTGGCCTCAGAGGCGAACGTCTAAGAATAGGGAGCATGTGCACCTGTCAATGAAGAACACCATCTAACAATGATCCATAGATTCAAAACGAAACGAACAACGACTACCAAAGCAACAAGACTTACGGGGTTGTCAAGGATGGGCAAGCAACAACTTGAATCAGCCTTTTGCAGTTTGATTATAGGATATGTCACCGATGAAAAGCTACGGGACAAGCAAGCGGGTGCTAATCGAACAAGTCCAGCAAAAGAATTTGTTGATAACATTATTATCACCATTGGTAAATAACGAAAGCGTATGACAAATCGTATGTAGTTGTAGCCGTGGTGGTCGGCAGGAACCTGACAATGGAACGAGAGGTTCAACTTGGAGAAGAGCGCCATGAAAGCTACAGAAGCTATGATTCTGGCCACTTGCGAGGCGTACAAAACCCGCTTCATCGCCCATTCAATGAAAGGTTGCTTCCATTACTGCCCTCAATTGGCAATCGGGCCTGACGTACGTCCGAGATCTTCGTGACGCTATCCACGGGGAAGGGCTATGAGGAGCGTTCCGCTGATAGTTATATGAACTTGATTCAAGAGCGGAACGAGATCTTGCAAGAGCAGCGAGGGGGAATGCGTCAAATGACCTTCTTGAGCCGCGAAACGACCTCGATAGACTCTAAACAATCAGTTGGTACTGAAAGCAGTCACCAGGAGAAGGCGGGGTATAGGGTATCAAATGTGTCATCACGACCAAAACGATAATTGCCAAGCTCTGTTTCCTGTATCTACGGAACAGCGAGTGGAAGTAGTGAGTTCGATATTGACCAGAAGATGAGCCAAGCAATAGAGGAACAGTAGGGCCACCCAAATGAAAAGCTGGTTCCAGGCCCGACGAGTTAGGTCCATGCAGAGAAGAACGGTCATCGATGTCGAATAGACAACAATGTCGGGTCAGAAGACACCTGCGTATGGATATTGTTTCAGTAGGGACACGCAGCGGAGGGAAGAATTCGCGGGAGAATATATGCACCGATGGTTCCTTAACGTTGACGACACGAATGGCCGGTCGCTGAACCAAGATATGAGAAGCTAAGACAAAGCCTAGTCAATTCAAATTTGCTTCCTTGGAGTTGAGGAGGCGGCAATTCCGTCGAGCAAGGGAGTCAAAACAGACCTGTCCACCTGGTATAGCAGTTCGTACGTTAACCAGAGGTGACTGATCCGCCACCAATAGATCCTGTTAAAAATACATCAACGCAAGCAAAGCGAGTTAAGTCAGATGAAGAGATAATTATGAATCGATAGCACACGGCAGAGCCGCAGAGATAAACGTTTGCAGAAAGTTTCGAATTTGGAGGTCCAACGTTGAACGTTTGAACATTGCTGATCCGCAGTTTTGCCCCTCGCGTTCTAGGAAATGCGACACTAGCGGGGCCAGCTGGATGCTAACTCAGATGTCCAGATAATGCCAATATATTCAGTTTTGAGCTGATCGACATTGGATATCGCAAAGACTAGCTGCAACTGTCTGCAGGAGGGCGGAAAAGTAAAAAAAAAAAAGACTTGAAATACAGCCCAAATTACACCTGCTCGTCTATAGCATTACTAACGTCAGAATAGAATGATATAATTACAACAAAGTGTAAATCTTACTGTGGTCACCGTGTTTGACGGTTGTTGTTGGTGGAACAATCCACAGACGTCCACCACTGGTGGTGGCAGTGAAGCAAGAGCCAATGGCAGCCAAACACAAACATTCGTCCTCACTGCCACCTGCCCGACCTCGTATTTTACTTTCTGCTTAGTTTTCGCAATTATGGGTGCGTAAATCAGTTCTTATTGAAGAAAGATGTACCGAACACTCCATTTTCTCAGGTATTCCGAAGGTATGGTGGTTTCTCGCCTACGACGGTTGAAACTCACAAATTACATTCCCAAGTTCTTCCGTTATATTTCGTTCGTGTTCCGATGATTGCCAAGAGAATTGTCTACATATCTGATCTTTATTCCTCAGAGAACGCTATCCTTTGACCTCGCAGCTCATCCAAGAGAACAAGATTCCTGAGTTTGGTCGGTTATTAGCCAGGTTTCAGAAGTATACGGTGCTCATGGCCAACAGATAATCTCTACCTCGATTTCAACGGAATTATACACAATTGTGAGAGCTGTTAGCTAAACAGACTGCGCGCGTCATGCTGATATACTTCAGGTTCTCATCCAAACGACGAGGATGCACATTTCCGGCTGTCAGAAGAGCAAATTTTTACGTCTATCTTTGCCTATGTGGACCATCTGTTCGGGAAAATCAAGCCGAAAAAGTTGTTCTTCATGGCCGTTGATGGTGTAGCTCCCAGGGCAAAGATGAACCAGCAGCGAAGTCGGCGTTTCCGCACTGCGAAGGAGGCTAAGGAGGTCAGGGAGAAAGCGATGGCCAAGGGCGAAAAGTTACCAGAAGAGAAGGCTTTCGACAGCAATTGTATAACACCAGGTGCGTCATGATATTTCTTCTGTGTGTACTTGATGCTCAGATCTTGTTTTAGGAACGCCGTTTATGGCGCGCTTGTCAGATCAACTTCGCTATTTTATTAACAAGAAGATAACAGAAGACTCAAACTGGCGAGATATCGAAGTCGTGCTGTCCGGCCACGAGGTGCCAGGAGAGGGTGAACACAAGATCATGGAATACATTCGTTTATCAAGGGCGCAGCCCAACTACAACCCCAACGTTCGACACTGTCTTTATGGGCTTGACGCCGACTTGATCATGCTGGGACTTTTGAGTCATGATCCTCATTTCTGTTTATTACGTGAAGAAGTCAAGTTTGGGCCTGCCTCACGCAAGAAGAGCAGTACTAGGTGTGCCTCCTCGTCGTGGATGCATTGAAAACTGTTCTCATTTCTTTATCAGCCTCGAAGCAATTAATTTCTATCTCCTACATCTCTCTCTTATGAGAGAATATCTTGATCTGGAGTTTCGGGACATAGAGCCCATTCTCCCTTTCGAATATAGTCTGGAGCGTGTCCTTGACGACTTCATTCTGCTGGCAGTTTTCGTCGGCAACGACTTTTTGCCAAATTTGCCAGATTTACACATCCACGAAAATGGGTTGGAGAAGCTTTTTGACGTGTATAAGAAGGTGTTGCCGGCGATGGGTAAGACTTTCCTTTTTGTGCTTTTCAAGGCTTGCTGATCGTCTAACTATCTATAGATGGGTATATTAACGAGAACGGCACGATCAACACAAAGCGATTGCAATTGGTGCTTGACGAGATGGCCGAGTGGGAGCAAGAAGTGTTTCAAAAGGAATATGCGGATATGAATTGGTATAAAGGGAAGCAGGAGAAACATGTCAAGCAGTTGGAAACTGGTAGGAAGAAAACGAATTTAGGTGCAGTTTTTGTTGATTTTCCACGTCACGACCCTAATTTTGCCCCAGTTCTTACCAGGAGTCAAAAAGACGTCTTCGAGCAAGTGAAGACATTTGTAATCAATAACAGGAACGCACCATCGCCCTCACATTACCGGGCGGCCAAGCTGGCGCTACCGAACGCTTTTCCTGCCAAAGACAGGCAATTTATCACCAAGTTGTCAGAAGATTTACATCTCAACTTACAATGGGATGAGTACGACGAGCAGGATGTCAACCTCGTGACGTGGAGGTTTCCAAGGGCCTTGGACGACGGAGAGCCAAAGGATGTTGAAGAGGAAGGCGAGGGCAGTGAATGGGAAGATGCGGAGGAAGACGAGGAGAGTCGAGCTGCTGTTGATCGTGTCCTGAAGAAGTACGAAAAGGCACCCGTGGCGGACCCAGATGCCGAAGGAAGTTTTGAAGAACGTTATGAGAGATCGGTGAAGGAGAAAATGGACGAGTGGAAAAGAGGCTATTATCAGGTACTGTCATTCTTGCCACTAACGTTGTCGATCTTACAGCTAATCCGTTGGTTTAGGGCAAACTGGAGATTTCGTATGATGACCCGAAAGCTATGCACGACTTGGTGTTTAGATATGTTGAAGGTCTTCAATGGGTTATGCACTATTACTACGGTGGGGTAGCGTCGTGGGGTTGGTTCTACAATTACCACTACGCTCCCAGAATATCCGGTAAGTCTTCTTGATAAGCGTTACTCGAAAAACTCTGAACCTCCTTTATTAAGATCTACGAGGAGTCGATCAAATGACATTTGACTTCAAGCTCGGAACGCCGTTCAATCCTTTCGAGCAGCTTATGGGCGTGCTTCCTGTGGCCAGCATGGAACACATTCCACTGGCTTATCGGGTCTGTTACACGCCTCTTTCAAATATCGTTCAGTTGGCTGATTTTCTTGAAGGACCTCATGTACGACCCGAATTCGCCGATTCTGGATTTCTATCCTTTGGAATTCGAGCAAGACCTCAACGGGAAAAAGCAGGATTGGGAAGCCATCGTCAAAATCCCGTTCATAGACGAGGCTAGGTTGCTAAAGGCAATGGCTTGTACGTTATTCCTTCTCAGGGGTCCACCAAACATGCTAATATCTCCTAGCCCGCGAGCACCGGCTCACGAAGGAAGAGCGAGAAAGAAACTCTCGCGGAACGAGCACAAAGTTCCGATATAACCCAGACGAAACAACACATTATCCATCGTCTCTCCCTGGATTCTTCCCGCCTCTATACCGATGTGCATGTATTATGGAACCATTCGACCTACCTACGTTGGACGGTCTCCATCTCATTCCAGGCCTATGTGACGGAGTGGCTCTCGGTGTGGAGGCTTTGGCCGGATTCCCATCTCTGAAGACACTGCCACATACCGCACTCTTGGGATATCATGGAGTCAATGTGCATGGGTCCGAAAGTCGCAACAAATCTATGGTTGTTCACATCCAAAACCCTTACGAAAACGCGAAGACAGAGGATGTCGCAAATAAGATGATCGGAGAACGCATGTTCATGGGATGGCCGTTTTTGCAAGAAGGACAGGTCGTGGCTGTCTCGGACTCCCTGTTCAAATATGAAAAGATGGTCGTTACACCTGGATCGCCGGCAAGAGTTATTTCGAATCCTCATGCCCCTCAAGGCCTAGGGCATTGGAAGATGAAGGCTGAACGTATCGAAACCTATTACTCCAAACGCTGTGGAGTTATCACTGGTGGCATCGATACCCTTCTGCACATCCGACCACTGAAAGGTAATTTACTCGTTTACTTTGCAATAACGGGTCGTCTAATGGATTCATGAAACAGGCTTGAAACGATTGGAGTCCGGTGCTTTCGTCAAAGATTATGAAGGTCCCGAGAAGGAACTCGAACAAGCCGTGCAAATGTGTCTACCCGAGGTCGCGTCGGAGGACCCACGATTTTTGGAGCGTGAAGCCCCACCACTATCTGAGGAGTTCCCTGATGGCAGTAAAGTCTTCTTCCTCGGAGAACATGCATACGGTGTTGCGGCTCAGGTCTCATCGACCACTGATGCAGCTTTGTCTGTGATCCTTGCTGTTCGTCATCCTCCACGATCTATTTTCGTTTATCTGTTAATCTGTTTATGCATAGTTCTTCCCCTCCGAGAAAGCGGAAA
This sequence comes from Galerina marginata, assembly GCA_023014335.1. Taxonomy (NCBI): domain Eukaryota; kingdom Fungi; phylum Basidiomycota; class Agaricomycetes; order Agaricales; family Galerinaceae; genus Galerina; species Galerina marginata. The sequence goes on from JAECYW010000004.1 coordinate 3,913,990, forward strand.
ACGATAAATTTAAAGCTATCGTCGACAATCGCAAAGCCAGTCGGTATTTTCCATCTTTCAAAGCCGCCGAGCTAGTCGGGGTTACAGGGCGTGCTTTGGGAAAGATCACGTCCAGTTTTATGGTGATCACATCCGACAATCAGAAAACGAACCTAGGCCTTAGTCTTAAGTTTGAAGCCAAGGCTCTGAAGGTCATTGACTATTCTCGGAAGGATGGGAGGACTTGGGAGTACAGCCAAAAATGTGTCGACCTTCTCAGGGAGTACAAAGTAAGGGTTGTCGCGTTATTATGGCTTGTCGTTAATTCCCTCCTCCAGGAGAAATTCCCCGAGGTCTTTCGTATCCTTGATAAAAGTGGCGACGGTAAGCAAGTTGATAAGATTGTGTCAGCATTAGGCTAATTTCTGTCAAAAGCAATGGCAAAGGCATCAGAAGTGTTCTCAGGAGCCGACCCAGATGGCAAGGTGAAGGAAATCAAGAACTGGTTGAAATCAAAAGGTGTCCGCGATTTTGAGCCAGTATCGCTGTTCTGTGACCAATTGACCAAGGTATGTTGCGATTGATAGATATTCTGGGATCATCTAATTCTGGTTATTGTAGGAAACTGTCGGCGAGGTTGAAGCTTTAGCTGACGCTTTCACGAAGAACAAGGCTCCTGCGCAGATCAAGAAAGCCATTGTGAAGGGGATTCCTCGACAAGCTGTCTTGAAGCCTGCCCATGCCGTGTATCGCCTCCAAAATCAGCACTTCGCTCTGGGCGATCGTGTGACGATGGTACAGGATTCGGGAGGCGTTCCTCTGTCTGTCAAGGGAGTTGTGATCGGATTGAACGCCAAATCTATGGATGTGGTATGGGATGTCCCATTCATGTCGGGTGTTACACTGGGAGATAGGTGTGTATTTTATCGTCTATTCCTGCTCCGATTCTTTGTGTCCTGAATCGGTCGTTTAGATGTTCGCAGTATCGTGGTTCTACTGTCGAGTTCAACACATGTCTCAATTTAACCAATCCTCAATTTGTTACCTCTACGAACCCGAAGGCACCACCTCCTGTCCGCAACGGAGTTCCTTTCAAACCTCGATTTGGTCCTCATCCAGCAATCAACCCAGCACCTGGACAGATATCAGCAGCTGGATTTCGCCCTGCTCAATCGTCGAAGTTAGTATCTTGGCTTCTCGGCGTTTCATACTTGTAGCTTCTGATGCTGATACGTTGATAGTCAACCAGCCCCGATTCACATAATGGCGAATCCGAATAGAGGTGGAAGAGGCGGCTACGTAAACGGCCGTGGTGGTCCGCCTCCACAGGTGGCCCAAGCAGTTGCAGTGAAAACAGAAGGGTCAGAGCCAGGTCCGTCTGCTCCTGCGGTGATAGGAAACGGTACAAACGTGCCGCCGGTTAATGGCAGAGGCTTCCCTCGTGGGGGACGAGGTGGTTTTGTACCAGGTTTCCGCGGTGGTCGAGGTTTCATTCCTAATGGTGATCGTGGTCGAGGAGCTCCTCGAGGAGGCTTCCGTGGACGAGGAAGGGGATCTTTTGCTGCACCTTTACCGTCGTAAGGGATGTGCATTTGCTCAACCCAGTTTTTTGTTATCTATTGGGAGTAGATATTTGTGTCAATCCATGGCGTGCGTTACGGACGACCTCTTAGTTGGTTCTCACATGTTCCTCCGTCTTTCATGATCATCTTTTCGTCCTATCTTTATCTCAGCACAATCCGGAGCTTCTATAACTTTCTTCCTATGTTTGTCGGCCGATAGCCTCTGCATTGGAGAGATCTGTCCCATGTTCTTGAACTTAAATTGGCTCAGATCTTCCCACTTGCGCATCCATCTTAGTTCAGCGTGCCTGTTAACCTTCAACATTCACCTTCTATCTGGACAGGAATCGCCAACTTCTTCACTCAGTGTTGCACAAAATTGGGCACTGCCATCAATGATCCTGGATCAATCGCCGAACCGAATTCGGATGGACAGCGGACCTCTCAGTGACTCAGTCTCAACTTCAACAACCATATCCAAATGCCAGGGAACCAGAAGAGGCCAGAGCATTCAAAAGAATATGGAAGAATTGCAAAAAGTTCGCTCACTCATCGATACTATTACTAACTACAGTGGTGTTTTCCTTGACTGGTACGTATACATATTATCCCAGTATTTCCGGTCATTCTGAGCTCAGTGTTACAAGAATATGAAGTCACTGGAAATGGTAGGTTCGTCATAGTTTCCTCCACTTCTGAGATTCCTTTCACAATTCTTAATTCAATTTGTGAATGACAGGCATAACATTCTACCCATCCGCTTAATGAAACCTTTTAATTGTTGGGTTTTTGGGTTGTCAGCTGGTACAATTGACATCGGTTCGATAGAACTCTTCACGTAAAGCTTGACCCGAATGGAGCAGCTACAGACTGCAGTCCCACTTCAGGCGCTTTCCCATTGACGCCAACTCAAGCTACTTATAACCACAAGCATATCCGCCTCCGACAATAAGCGTCGCCAGTATATGGTCTGGCTTCATAACTGGTGGACTCGAAAGACGTTGTTGTATCAATTTCTTCAAGATTGTCGAATTTTCTGGTGGCAATGAAGTGTTCAGGTCATCCGCTTGTCAATCCACCCTGTATATTGATATCGGTAAGCACTTTATCCTGCTAAATATTGCGGTTTGATGTCATTAAACTTCCAGAATGCAGGCATGCCCTTGAAGTCCCTTGCCTTGTTTATGTGCAAGTCTTTGGAGAATCTCTCTTTCGATTGCCGTTCAAAAGAGGATTGGTTGTACGCGAAAGTCTATGAAGGGGTGTAGAACGCACCCTCGCTTCTAGTGATAGTGATTTTAACTTTACAGAGCGTCGATCATTGTTGACAATGGCGTCACCGGCATCCCCACGACATTTGATGTCAATTCTTAACTTGGCACCGCCGTCTGGAGCCGCACTTCAATCCGGGACCATCAAAGTGGCGACTAACATAGAAAGTAATTACTTTTGTGATTCGCTTCTTAAATTGAAGGGCTTCCCTGTGGAACAGTCAGTACTTTCATTTTTTCACATACGCTCCGTAACCTGGATTCATCCTCCATCCTCCCACAGACAGACAGGCTGACAGACTCACTTTGTATATATGGTCCTTGATCCCTTCGCTGTTCGCTCCTGTTTCGCTCGTTCCTCGGTTTCCTTAAATATGAAAGCACCCATTAAGTTTAGTCTGACGAGCTTCAGCCTTTGTGCTTCTTCCCCCTACCACCTAGGCACCAGGCGCTAGTCAACTTGCACTAGTCAACTTCCAATGGCTTCTGAACGCGCTAATGTCCCAATGCACCCTAGCGAAGGCGTGCCTCATAGCGACACGCACCCGGAACCTGCACCACCGAGCCAGGAGGACCCGTTCGGATCGACGGAAGGAAGCCCTCGCCGATACGCTCCACCTCAGATCACTACCGCCAGCGAAAACGCGCCCCCGCCATCCACCAATATCTATGCTTCGCCTTCGAGTGTCGAAAAGCATGGAGATGGAGACAGTCTCAACAGTATGCAAGAGCTGAATCGGACAAATGTCAACCAGGGTCTTGGAGCTGGCCTTCCATTGCCCCCCATTTCCGCGCGTTTTCCTGAAAGCACTGGGGTCAGACGACAGAGGACAACAGACACCCGCGCCGCGTCGTTGAACCAACGGCGATCTGCCATTGACTGGATTGTCCCGGCTGTAGAAGGAAAGGTGAGTCTGTCTCCATGAGTTACTATTTCAGCTCAATGAATCCATAAACACAGCCCAGCACATTAGCGCAACGTTTGCAACCCACTCTCGACGTCGCGATAGCTGAGAGGGACAAGTACGCGTTTAAGGCCAAGTGGACTGGGTATACACTGAACGCCGCAATTGGCCTGCAAGTACTACTCGGTTCACTGACGACAGGCCTCTCGGCCGTCGCAACCACGGGAAAATCGGTTTGGCATTTATATCCACCATTGCTGTCATCCTCTGACACGATAATTTTAGGCGGCGGTACAGACCACCATTCTTGGTATGCCGATTTCACATATCTCGTCGACTGGGTAAAAATGACCAAAAATTTTCCAGGTGGTCTCTCGACTATTGTGGCCTCTTACCTCGCTCGGGCGAGAGGCTCGAACGAACCCGAGCTCTCCATTACTCGGGTCAAAGACCTTGAACAGTTCATTAGAGAATGCGAATCGTTAAAATTGGATCATGGACACGTCATTACGAACGAGTTCGATCGAGATTTAGAGGCGAAACGAAGACGATTTGAGGAGCTTTTGGGCAACGCTAATGGGTATGTATCGTTGTTGAATATTCATCGGTCCCGCCATCTAACTCATTTTGTGATTAGGGAACGTAAATTATCGCCTGTTTGATTCAGTTTCATCTCTGTACTTGCGCTTACCCATCTAACACCTGTATACCCTTCCAGCCACCTTATAACCACTCACTCATTTGATGCCCATATTATTCATTCGTTTACGATATTTCTGCATACCACTGCACTTGACATTCTTTATGTATTCCAATGTATAGAATTAGATATCGTCTTTTTTGCATCCTTTGTCTCGAGGTTCCTCCAAAACTTTTCGATACTTTGATATGGCGAAGCCGGCCATCCTCTCAAGTATGTATTGTACTTGTCATAGCCCGCCCGCCTCGTCTCACGGAATATGACTCTGGATCAAAGCTTACTTGTGCTTGGGCCTTCCAGATCGATGGGATGACTCCAGTCTTCGACACAATTTGGTCTGCATTTCAAGGCGCGTCGGGAATTATGTCGGCTTCGACACGGAGAAGAGGTTGCCACTAGCATTTTTTGCACTCATCCAGAAACGCTCATCCCGACTTTCAATCCTGGAGAATAGGGTCAACAAGGTAGGGATGAGATGTATGACCAGTGGCCTTGAGGTTTTTTGATGTTTTGTACGCCTAGCTCAGTCCTATGCAGCACGTCAAGTTGATATTGGGGGATCATAGATATTTGTAAGATTTCTTTATTTAAATGGTATGAACACATCTAGTAGGCGTAAACGCTGTCGTTGAATCATCAGTGACGTTCATTCAGCGTTTTGAAACGAGAAAGGTTCAGGGATTGACCCATAACAACTAATTGTGGGCGGAGCATAGAAGCAAGGAGGACGTTGATTATCTGACTCTCCAGAGAACAGATCCTCCCTACGAACCTGCGACTCTCTCAAAGGGTCATCTGGTCAAGCAGATACTATTATGTAGCAAATTGTGGGCAAAACATGAGAGTGCCCAGACTCACCCGTGTTGTAAACAATGTACTGGAGAGCAACGAAAAACTAAGATAGCGGAGTGCTTGCAAGAACAGTCCCTTGAACATCGTCTAGGTCGGTGACGCCTTTCGTTCGTGACCATCTCGTCGCGCCGAAGAGAAGCCTAGGTTGTAGACTGATGCCCAATGGGGCAAAAAGCGTCGTTTTTGAACCTGAAACGGTCATTTATGACGGACTGAAGCAGAAAGCGTGAAGGAAATTAACGTACTATGCTGTTCGCTTCGATATTGATGAATCCATATGTTTCATGTTCCTGTTGCAAAATCGGCGTCAGTCAGGTCTGAGAGACAAATGTGGTCGACCTACCCTATGTCGTAGAAATCGACGTTAGTCATTCATACCAATGCTAACGGGGATCATTTATTCCAGTACACTTCGTGGTCTTGAGCTTCTGCTGACGGCTTTCCCCGCGAAACCCCGTAAAGGTGATACGTGCGACTGCAAGGCACACAACGGTATATGGGGTAAACATCATGGCGAGGATTATCTCGCTTATGGTCACGGACCTAATCACGGATCGTTAATCGAAACTAAGAGAAGAATAAAGTGGTCGCACGTGGTAAATCACTCTTATATAACCGAGAAGTAGTAATCTAGAAAACACAAGATATGCCCTGGACTGCCCGTTAGACAAACGATAACATGAACTCATGGGCGAACATACATGAATAGCAAAAAATGCCATTCGTTGTGTAGCCCAACACATTGATTTATCTCCTAACAAGTTCGTGATTGAAGAGGGCTGTCTGGTCTTGGATACGCGAACACTAGACACAAATACGAATGAAACTCAAGTTTGAAGATGTAGAAAACGAAGAACATACTGCGCGATGATGGTCACACTTGAGGACACATTTATTCGAGAATGATGATACCCTATATCGTCGGTAGAAATGAGCGTCATGAAGAGGAAGCATGGTAAGGCTGACTTACCTCCAGGCTCCGGTCGTGTCGCGTTACACCTCAAGCATTTAGTGGTAAAATATGGAGTAATCTTCACCCCCCCGGAGTAACACCAGTGAAGCTTTCATATTCCCTTCTGGTACTGCTTTATCTTTCCACGAGAATACTGATTCCATATTTATGAGGTGGGTTTTCAAGAGGAACACTATAAAGCATGAGCAAATTCAACGCAATTGGTATGGACATCGGAATCGTGATGATCGGAAGAAATGGCAAGCGCCACAATAGTATCTACGACCAATTTCTATTACCAGCAGTTTCTAGAGCCAGAAATTATGAGGCAAAAGTGCTTACAGAAACCGACCATACCCATAGGCATCAGAATGACTGACCCCAACGAATTGCTAGTTCGCCTGCGATGACATATCCCGTCTTTCAAGGGCCTTGAAACAACAAATTCCATCTGAGTGCACAAAATGGCGGCTTAGAGCAAGAAAAGCTGCTATACAGCTAATTACAAGGCGGGCGCAAGATGAGGATGCAGTTTGACGCAGACAGTGTCGGTTACTTACGTAAGGAAGTTGACGCGCCGCTCACGTGCTCAACGCGTTGCTGTCGGACGACGGAAACAAAGTTGGAAACCGTCAGCACCAAGCTTTTCTTTCAGTGACTCACGACACGAACGGCTGGCTTCGAGCCTAAAATCTAACCGACATCGGATGGAGGGGTCCGAACAGTTGGCAAGGCCCCCGAATTAGCCCGTATCACTGTTACTGGGAGTCGATGGTGCATTACCGCACGATCGAGTCTCGAGAGGTTTTCCAAGTCGCCCCACCAAAAAGAAGTCGGACTGTATAAAGATTTTTTCAAATGGTTGAACTGATTTAGTGTTGTATTTTCAGAATGGCCGATGGACTATTGCAGTGGACTATACCCTTGCTAAATGACTGGCGTCCAACGGTCAACTTTGGGCATTAATTTTGTGCCGACAAGTTCGCCAAGCGCTACCTGCAGTCATCAATATTACTGAGGTGATCACCTTGTTCGTCAGCACCTCCGGTGCCCCAACCGGTATAAAACAAACCTTTCTTGCTCGTCAATTCTCCAAGACGATCTCTCGAAAGCTCTTTCAACTTCAAACTTCATTATAAACCTTTCATCACTATGGTCCTCAAGCTTTACGGAAATACTATCGCAACCTGCACCAAGCGGGTCGCCGCTGTTCTCCACGAAAAACAAGTCCCGTTCGAGCTGATCAACATCGACTTCAAGTCAGGAGAACTCAAATCACCCGAGTTCCTAAAGTACCAGCCCTTCGGTCAGGTGCCATACATCGTAAGCCTTTAATTCCCTGAAATTCAGAGAATTTTGCACCTACCTCTTGTTGCCCGCTAGGACGACGATGGATTTATTCTCTACGAGAGCAGGGCAATATGCTACTATATTGCTGCGAAATACCCCAATCAAGGCACACCTCTGATCCCCTCTGAGCTCAAGGCCAATGCGCTTTTTATGCAGGCGTGTTCGACAGAGACCCAGGCCTTCAACGATTACGCCGAGAAGGCGGTCGCGGAGTTGGTCTTCAAGAAGTGCGTCGTCAATTCGCAACAATTTACTTGAAGCCTATGTTCACCTTCGTCAGGTTTCACGGAATCACTCCCGACCAAGAGGTCTTTGACAAACTCATCTCCGGCCTCAGCGCCAAGCTCGACGTGTACGACAAAATCCTGAGCAAGCAGAAATATCTTGCTGGTGATGTGAGTCTCCCTTGTGAAATTTAACGCCCTGGACGATATTTAAAAACGCCCTTCAGGAGATTACTCTGGCGGATCTTTATCATCTCTCATACGGCGCCATGCTCCCTGTGGCCGGATCCAATGTTATTGAGACGAAGCCTAACGTCAAAAGGTACGCGAATCTTCCTCAGGTAGAAAATAATCCACATTTAATATTTCTGGCATACAGGTGGTTCGAGGACCTTACCGCCCGTCCTTCTTGGCAGGCGGTCAAAGACGGGGTCAAGAGTACCGCTTGAAAGTACCCGCCGACATATTTTGTCGGCTCGGTTTTGTGTGTGTGTAGTTTGAATCGGGCTACAATATAGTAGAATTAATGTTGGTCGAACGTGGATCTGACTCAAGCACTAAGCTACTTGCCGTTCTTCACTTCAGCCATTACAGCGCTGAGCGCACTTTCAGCACCAACTTTCACTGGCAAAATCAGAGCAATAAATAGCTCAAACTTCTCATACTTGCACCACATCCCAACTTTGAGATTTTGTCTAAAATTTCTCGTCTCTCCTTTGAGACGGTGAGATATCCGTCACTTTATCAAGACAGTGGTTTGCCCATGACTCATCGCAACAGTGAAAGGGTCTGCCATCAGTACTCAGTGTTCTTATAATTAGGTCTTTTCCGCCTGCCGGCCGGCTGTTGTTTTGATGTACTCCGCGCCGATTATCGATCGATCCATTCACACCTGTACTCTTCAAGAAACGCTCGTACCCAATTCCAACATTTCATAACGCGCAACTTCAGCAAGAATGATATTCGACAATGCTCCAATTTCTAAGCTTCACGCTGAACTTTTATTGTCTATTTTTCAAATGAACACCTTGACAGATATGGTCAACTCAGAAACTGACGCTGCCTGGGTTGCAGACCTCCCTCCCAAAATGCAAGACCGGCCGTTGAACATTGTCCGTCGCAGCTCGCAAGTTTGCAGAAAGTGGCGTGGTGTTATCCTAGAATCATCCTCGCTATGGGGAAAGGTCATTGACATGTCCATACTATGTGGGCTGGCAAGAGGCCACTGGCTGAACGAAGTCATACGTCGGAGTGGCCAACAGTTTCTTCACGTCACGACTGACATCGCGGGGGTTTCAAGCAGGCTGCCTGCATTAGTTGTCCTTCTCGATGACAATTGGGAAAGGATACGATCGCTAAACGTCACTATTGCAGTTGGGTACTCTGCGGGTGTACCTGTGTGGCAAGAAGTTTCACGGATTTTGCGGCGCCCCACCGAAGTTCTTCAATCATTCAGAGTTGAAATCAAAATCGACGGTTTTCAAAACTCTAATTTCCGGGTCGAGCCTCTCTTGTTTGCCAATTCGGCACCCTCATTGACGGCTTTTTCCTGTGCCTATTTATCTCTAGGCCTACACACTCCAAATTCATGGTTATCGCAACTTCGGACTCTTCTGCTCTCGCCAGACCTTCCAACATACACTCTCCAGCAAATCCTCCAAGCGCTTGAAGGAATGCCAGCCCTCGAAACCTTCACTATTACCGGGCACTCGGGCCGCCTCTGTACACCCTGTGACCAGTAACCCTCACAAAGTCGTCTCGCTTCCGAATCTCAAATATCTGAGAATTCTTTCTGGTCAAATAATGACAGTCACCGCGATACTGAACAACCTCGTCGTCCCAGCTGGCTGCACCCTTGTTGCCTTTGCAACCCAAGTGGATCAATTCGGCGAAGAACTCAACCTACCACGAGCATACCAGAGCTTCCGTCATTACTCTCAAAATTATTTTCAGGTCCACACCTCAACTTCTTTCGTTCTTTCGATAACTCCCAGAACCTTCATGTTCAGCGACACCAGTCCTGACCGTGAGCCACGCGACTTTTCTTACGACATCTCTTCAACCTATCCCTTCTCCAGCAATGTTTTCCCGCACCTTTTTTCTCCGCTAGCGGACGTCAAGTTCAACAATATTGTTTACATTAATTTTGACATATCGCCCATTAGCATCCGCAACGACGATCCTAACCTTGTCGGCTTCTTATTGGGGCTCTGTTCCGTCGAACTCATGGAACTAGTGGAGCATACTTTTTGGTTTTTGTTGTCGGTCATGAAAGAAGTCAAACCCATCATTTTACCGAAGCTTCACACTTTAGCATATGGTGCGCAACCCAAATACCCGTCAGAGGGCTCTACTGGTCCCCTTCTACCATTCCTCAAGTGGCGTAGGGATAAAGGTCTTCCAATAGAGGTGGTTGATTTAAGAGGTTTGGATCCTGCTTCCTTCACTCATGATTTGAGTTTCTTAGAGGAGATGACGGGAGTGGTGGTGAAATGGGGTAATCCAAGGTTCCCAGAGGTGTATGTGTGCGGAGACGGTGATCCGGAAGTGCTCGAATTTTCAAGTGCGGATTGGTAGCTACTTACAGTGGTGTCACGACCTGACCCGAAATTGACCTGACCTTCTTGACTGGGGAATCTGGCATGCCAGTGTGTCCTATTAATATAATGTGATGCAAATATTGACGCGTCGACGCGTCTGTCACATCTTGTGATCGTTTTGCCTTATGACCTTCGTCACACCAGGTATTGCTCTCTTTTCCCAACAACCTCGACGTCGCGCGATGACCGTGCCCCAGACGCCGACCCGACGCTCTCAGCGTTTCCAGCCTACGGCGACGCCCTCTGCTAAGCACACCGACAAGAACGTCCTGGAATGTGGGTGGTCTGGAGAACCTATCTATGTTCGGCAAACCAACCCAGAGATTGACCTTCTTCCTGAAGAACAAGACGAGCGGAAGACAGAGTTGACTGAGGATGGTGATGAAGTGGACAAGATGGAAACTGTCTTCTTCGACTCGTTCAAGATGAAGCGTAAAGTCACCCCGCAAAAGGGTGCACGACGTATGGCAGCGGGCAGGACTGAAGTCCATTTGTACCGCGTCGGCGACACTGTTATGGTAGAGACCGACACACTCTATCTCATAAAGCGGCCACCTAGTATTGGAGTCGTCGTGGCAATGTGGCAGACTAGGAAGACGGACGAAGAAATCGAACCCGACCCTACCAAAATGCGTATCCGCGTTCACTGGTTTCTCCGTCCATCAGAAATGGCTAGTATTCGCGCAAAACGTGAGCATGAAGAGGCAAGTCTTTCCTTTCTCTTTATTGCTTGCCTTCTAATACATTGTATAGAATGAGATCTACTATACTATGACTTCAGGCGAAATTTTGACCCCAGGAGTTATCCTCTCTCCTTGTACGGTTTCTACGAAACGTACGTCAGTCAAAGAGAAGTCGACTCCGTGGGTTTACGTTCCCGCAACACCATCAAAAAAACGACCTGGATCACCACTCAAGAAAATGGCTCGTTTCTCACCAGCTGGCGACGAAGCAGAAGACTCCGACCAGGAACCCGGGAAGGATACCACAACGACTGCGAATGACCCCGACAAACAATTTTATTGTCGTTTAGCGGTTGATTCACGACGGGGTCTATTCTACGAGTTTAATTGGGAACAACATCACCAAGACGCCTTATCACAATCCAAACCGCCTTCTGAGGCAGGCCCGAGTTCCACAAAAATCGACGAGAATTCCTGGGGGAAAGGCGACACGTGGGACGCCGTGGAGAAGAAGACTTCAAAGCGTCGATCAAATGGCCTTGCAAAGAAATCTAGTGCTCGGAAAGGGAAGGCTCGCCAACTAGATTCAGACCGAGAAATCTCAGAGTCAGAAGTCGAGGACTCCGACGAGTTTGAAGGACAGTACCACGACGTGGACTCCGACGAGTCGATGGGCGACGCCGACGGAGACAGTGGGTCTGAAACACCAGCAGTTGACGATGACGACGAGTTGGACACATTGGGCGAGCCTCGAACACCCTCCAAAAAGCGGAAACGCAACGGCGAATCCACGCCTCGCAAGCCAAAACGCGGCAAGACCGTCGTCCAGCCGACACCCCATTCCAAGGCTGCACTAGCCCGACGGAAACGAGGTCCCAAAGGCTCTGGCACTTCCTCGCCTAGGAAGCGCAAGTCGACGTTCGCAATCCACTATCCGGAGCAATCGCTCACCTTCCAGGCGAGCATGGCGCATCTGCCGAAGGACCCTTGGCTCCGTTCGATGCACGCCTTGCACGTTGGTAGCCGGCCTGATGCGCTGCCCTGTCGTGAGGAGGAGTATGCGCGTGTGTTGAGATGTGTGGGCGAGCTGTTAGAGGAGGGTAGTGGTGGTTGTGTTTGTAAGTCGCTTCTTGAAAACTATAAAGACAGGTCGTTGACTTTCCCATGTTTCCAGACATTTCAGGCGTTCCTGGGACCGGAAAAACGGCGACTGTTCATACTGTCGTGAAAGAGTTGAAGCGAATGGCTGAGAGCAACGTATGTTCATTAATTCACCCTCATCTTTGACAGCTGAGCTGACTGGACCATCGTGTTGATTTTAGGAAATCAATCCATTTACATACGTCGAGATCAACGGGTTGAAAATACCAGAACCGTCTGCTGCGTACAACCTCCTTTGGGAAGGAATATCAGGACATGACGTGGCCACAGAAGGTCATCTTCGACTTAGCTCAAAGGAAAGCTTGAAAGCTCTGATGCGACATTTTACGACTGGGAACAGAGGTCCTGGTGGGCATGCTTGGTACGTTTATATTTTAGCCCATCTTCCCAAAAAAATTGTTGACTTATCGCGTTTGTTGCAGTGTCGTATTGATGGACGAATTGGATCAACTAGTGACGCCGAAGCAAGACGTCGTGTACAATTTCTTCAACTGGCCGACTTTAGTGGGCAGCAAGCTCGTCGTCATCGCTGTTGCGAACACGATGGACCTGCCCGAGAGAGTGATGACTGGACGAGTGCGGAGCCGGCTAGGTTTGTTTTCAGAGCGTCAAGAACAAAGGGCTGCTACTAACTTGCATTTTGTATTGTCTAGGGATGATCCGAATTAACTTCCAGCCATATACTCGAGAACAACTGGAAAAGATTGTCGAGGCACGGTTGGCCAGTGCGAAAGAGGGTTTGGAAGAAGAGGAAGGCGCCTCGAAGGTTGTTGTCGCTACGGATGCTATCAAGCTGGCTTCGATGACTGTTAGTCGGATAACAGGCGATGCTAGACGTGTTTTGGACATCTGTCGGTCAGTAGTCACCTTTTTTGCCACTCATTTCATTTTTTTCTCGACGCTGACACGAACATCTTCTAGTCGAGCTGTCGAACTCGTCCAGTCGACCAAGAGCACTGTTAAAGCCCCACACGTGAAGGAGGTGGTGCAGACGTTACAGAACAGCCCTACAGCAGCATTCCTTCGGGACCTCAGCTTCCACGAACGGCTGATGTTGGCTTCTCTTATCAAGTGCGTCAAGCGCGAGGGTGTGGAAGAGATCAAATGGAGCGAGGTCAGCTATTCCTGTTTGTCCGATTTCCCTACTAGATACTGACCAAGTTGGTGTAGGTCCAGCACCAACACCTAACTTACATGAACGTCCTCACCTCGGAGGATGACCCAACGCGGAAACCGACCAATTTTGAGCTGGCCATGGTGCTCGACTCTCTGGTCTCCTCGCGCGCTGTTGTCGTCGAGGATGGACCTACTGTGGCCCGCAAGGCGGAGGGCGAACGGCGGATGCTGCTTAATATCGAGCAGAGTGAGGTCGAGCGGGTCTTGGGAGACGTTGGGGGGCAGAGGTGGAAGAACGTGTTTAGCAGCTGAGTGTGTGCATGAGGATGTGCATGGTATATTTAGGTGCGCTTTTTTGTCGTCGGCCAGCCTGTACTTGGACGCTGAATGGTCTTTTAGTGTTCGTTCATAGGACTTTTTGTTGTATTTTTAGAACGTGTCGCTGTACGGATCCCCACTAAGCGGAGAAAGCACAAAATGATTTATAACGATGTCCAAGTTCTCTTCACCCTTAAGTTATCGAAGATATGCAAATGGTGGTGGGACAACCTTCCGTTTAGTACAAGCAAACCGAGCCAGCTCTGCGATCCCTCTCGTTCGCTACCTACTGTTCACTCTTCAACTACGTGGCTCTGGGTGAAAGCGACACATCGACTGTTGATGGCTTTGACCTCTTGTTAGGTCTAACCCTTGACCGTCGCTTACTTATCGAATGGCATCGAGAGTTGCGAGAAACTTGAAGTCCTTCATGACTGAATCCTCCTACCACTGACACCGGTTTTAGTTTTGGACAGTATTTACTACGACGATTCGAAACTAATCCGAGCCAAGTTAACAATTTTTTAGTCGCTCGAATTGTCGTTGACAAGCTTCGCCTAACTCCCGCCGCACATGTGTTCTTGAATTTCTTGTCCATCGTTGTAGATCACCTTCAAACCGGCAATCACATTGAATTCGTCCACTGCCTCGAAACCCTTCCAGTCTGTCAGATCTAGGACCTCGACAGGAGTTTGAGATCCTTTGCGTGAATCTAGGAAGGCCAAAAAGCTATGTGCATCGCGTGCAGAAAGGTCGTACATGTCGCTGACCGTGAGTGGTTTCCGAAGCACCTTGACTGTGCGTAAACGAGGAAAGAAGAGATGGCGCAAGGCTGGATATCTGTGTTCCGCCTCGAGCAAGACCTCTTCCAATAGACTGAGATAATGAAGGCCCTCTCGACTTGAGTGGAGTGTTTCGACAGCCTGTAAAGAAAGGAGGAATCGTCCAATATAGGCATCCAGGGCTTGATATGGGTATAAGGAGATGCAGAACTCGAATGTAGTTATCGTCCCAAAATCACAGGACGAAAATACGTCGAGGAATGGGAATAAAGTGTGGAGTTCTCCAGGTCGTACACTGGACAGGGTGAGAGTGGGGAGCAGGTCAGGAAGTCGGTGTGGATATTCATGGACATCGATGTCAATATGGTTAATGGACAGAGAAAAACCAGTAACGTTGTTGTCGATAAACCAATTTTGAATGTATCTGGACAGATGTTGACGCGCGAACGTAATGTCCTGAGGCAGAGGCACTTCTGATGCCCCAAAATCAGAAATCATACCGAGTCGACATCCTGCACCTGGGATTATCTGCGCCGCAAATACAGCGCACGACCTCAAACTGTCGCATAAACGGATATGGGATAGTTTTGGAAGATGCAATTCGATAGGGGTCTCCGTGTCCCGAGGAGTTTCGAAGGCCCGTGTTAGATTCAAAAACTCGATTTGCGGCATATTTTCCAACACCTGAAGCCAATTTTGAACAGGCATTGATTGTGGCTGTTTTACATCCAATCGACGAATGTGAGTTAACCATGGAACGCTGGGGGTAAACTTCAATTTGATTGATTCGGATCGGAAATCATGGATTTTTGGTGCACTATTGGCGAACAGGGCACCAATGTCGACGTTGGTTGATGTTTCCAAAGGCATGAGGTGGAATACTTGGAGGGCTGGAGCTGGACGACAAAGATGTTCCCAGATGGGATTAGAATTCAAAGGTATTCCAGACATCCTGACTATTAGGCTTTGAATCCTTGGCCAATAATCTCGTAGGACGGAAGTGAGGAATTCTTGTTCAGTGGGTCTTCCTCCATTGATTCTGCCCTTCACGGTCAAGGTAGAACCACCAGTCCTGCGCAAGACCTCGTCCCTCCATCGTGGCTGCATAAGAACCAGGCCCCCCAGGTCGATGAGCCGGCCCCAGAGTGACGGTGAATGGATGATTAATTCACGCCACCGGCGACAGACATGTGAACACGACCAGGTGGTGAACAAAGCGCGTTTTTTCCAACCCGGGAGGATGTCTTCCAGGGTTCGTTTATTCAAGGCCCTGGGCCGCCAGCTTGTCGTAACATCGCCATCCATATCAGCGTTTACCAAGAATATTCTCCAAAGTAAATCTTGGTGTAATGTGGAAATTGGGACTATGTTATTCTTGTCCGGATCCATTGCACGCTGCCTGTCGACTAATATTGAAAGCTCGATTTGCCATTAGGTGGGGAAACAAGGATGAAAAGAAATGCTAAGTCACCATGGCTTTTCATCGGAACACACAGGTAGGTATAGAAGTAATCTAGAAATTTAGATGAGGTTTGGTTGAACTCGAGCCTGAGGGCAGCGTCGCAGCAATGAAGACAGAAGCGATGAAGATCAGAAGCAAACCATGTGATGGCGTTCCAAATTAAGAAAATTCTGGTGAGGTGTAAGCATGACCTCGATCGTTTTCCCATCCGCCAAGTTCTGCAGATGAGAACGCTTAACATAAGCTCGGATCACAAGCCGTGCCTTTCCCATATGCCGAGCCCACCACTTCCACCACAAGCTTCCAGCGCTCTCGTGTACATTTCCCTCATCTAATCTTAATCAGGCATCTTCTTTCACCTTTATCTTTGACACTTCAAGAACGTCTTTGTCCACGGCGCATTTGTAAGTTGTATCTACTCGAGGAATATTTTAATGACATCATCCTACGGCTGTCAATCAACCAGTTGTCCCGCCATGGCTCCGCGCAACTCCGCGTCTTGTCCGCGTCTTGTCCGCGCCAGTCATAACTCATCTAATCTTTCCACAGGACAATTTCCTCCGAGTCGTATATTCCAAGTAGAAATGGCCAAGTAAGAGGGGTAATACGCCACGAATTTTTTATTTACTCCTTACTTCAATGCATGAGCATTCCGCTCCTATTCAATTTCGACCGCTCACAGAATCGACTTTTCACCCTACTCCTGAGAGTCAAATTTAAGATAGGTTACAACTTATGAATCCACCAGAAGACACCTTCCCTTCTCGGATTCACAAAACCAAGGTTCCTGCCGAAGTTTAGACCTGACGGAATGGAAGGACTTTCAAAGGCTACATGTTTTCCAGGCCTAAACAACGGGGCTGAAAGCGATATACCATGACGAATAGTGTGTTCAGATGCGTATTTGTGGCAAATTTTTTAACTGGAATGAGGATAAGGTGAACGGTAGACGACGGTTACAGCGACCAATCTTCAACGCATATTGCTCCACTGGAACTATGTCGGCCTGTCATTCAACCTGCGAATCGCGATGCCTGCTGCAGTCTTATCACCCCTGAAATGTCAATCAGAATCGAAAAAAAATGTGACAGTCGACAGTCCTGGCATCCGTTCTTGTGCGATGCATTTAGAGGAACAACTTACAGCTCACAGGTAACTGTGTGGATGCAGAAAGGAGTCTATAGAACGAGGTCGCAAATATTCGACATTTCTTAGATCTATCTACCCACGTCTAGTAGAGTTATCTCGTATAAATGGCCCAGGAGGCAGCCTTTGATCATCAACCGAATCAACATCGCTTCCCGAGGATCGGTAAAAGTACCATCACCTTCACTATCACTATCACCCTGAGAATTGCCAAAGTACGAATCATTTCCCGCACACGAGCATAAACATCCCCCTGCCCACCATAATCAAAGGCAATAATTACAGTATGGAAAGATTGGCAATAACCATTTCCTCTCCGTTATGGATGACCACAGTCAATTTAATAAACGAATCCCGACCCGCGTAAATAAATCTATAAAAGGAATAAGAATATCCCAATACGGTGTTCTAATGATCGAGTGCATTTTCGACAACATAGTTGGCTGATTTTTGGAAATACTGGGCTTTATAAATGTTATCACTCTTATTTCCTGCAATAATTTCACCTGTCAAATGGGGTCTTGTCATCTTGTTTGGGAGCATCACGGGAGAAGACTGATATTTTCGTCGCATCTTGCCATGGCTCATTCTGGGGGGTGTTTCAGCTTTTGCCCTGCTACTTTTATCCAGAACCATCCTCACGTCAGGCTTTCTTGTTTATTCTACGCTCTCTTTGAGGGTCGTGTGCAACTGACATGGTCAACAATGCGCCTTACCGGCAACGCTGACCGCCTAGTCCCGGTTAATTCATTGGCCCTATAAATACTATCACCAATCTGATATAAACCCAAAATCGTGGGTTTTTGATAAAGTACAGAAGGCGATTATATGGTTTCATCGTGACTTTGAATGATAAAGCAGGACACTTTCGATCCAGAATCAAACAAAGCGATATTTTTCGAAAATCCGAAAGGTCCTTTCCTGAACTTGACGGTACCAACCCCCTGGCTTTTCGTAGTATGTTCTCTCCTGCCTGCAGGTGTAAACTTGCTTTGGATGCGAATTGGAGGGGTTATGCTAGCAACATTGGCCAGCAGTAGTCGTATTTGTAGGTACGAAGGTCTTCCTGATATATGCATCCGATTGGTAGCTGATGAGTTTCGCAATAATAGTCAACAAGAAGAAGACTCCCACATAGTCAGCGCTCTAACAAAGATGATAGTCAATGATAAACTCGAAGCTGGATAGCCACCGAAGATCTACACGAATTAATTACTACTTTAACAGACCCCTCACTGATCTCGAGGAAGCTAGCGCATTGGTTTCCGCCCGATATGTCAGCACCACCAGCCTCAGCTTTCCCGCCTGTCGCAGTTCAGGTAAAGGAGATCGGCATTGGACTTAATGCTGGGATGTTCCTCACCTTTCTTATGGGTCTGCATTCATCCACATCCCGCCTTCACCGAAATAATAATTTAACAATTTCTAGGAATTTATACAACGGTCTACTTTGGCACCATGTACCTCTATGGTAAGTGTGTTCACAACTTCTAATTAGAGTCGGTTTATAATAATTTAATTGTCCAGTGACGAGGAAGGCTTTTCAGGCTACGATTGTCACTTCCACTATTACGATGCTATATCTCCTCAATATTGGCCAATTAGCCATTCAGTGGCAGCTGCTGCAGTCGAGCTTCGTAGATAACGGGGAGACGCGCGAAACGATATACCTGACGACATTCCTGAACCCCGCATGGGCCACACTCGCATCGCAAATTTTGACAGCCGCGACGAACATTCTTGCAGACGGACTACTGGTGAGTAGCACTTTCACTGATCCTTTCAGGTTCAGCCACTTAAAGCCTGGAAGATTTGGAGATGTTTCTACGCCTGGGATCGCTCGCTTCTCGCCATCTCCTTACCGTGTTTCTTCCTTGTCGCAGAGACAGGTGAGATTTCATTAGAAAATCAGAAGCCCCAATGAAGTAGGCTGACCCTTCTCCAGGGATATACTTATCCTTCATCATATTCTTCTCCGCCGTAAAATTGAATCCATCTATCAGTCAAGGCACAATTCTGAACGACCTTATATCCTCTGGCTATTTCTCATCTTTTTCTTCCACCATGTCTGCAACACTCTTAATCGCGTATCGAATCTATTATTCGCTTTCAAACCAGGACGACCACTCCAAGAAAAGATTCACGCACGTCGTGGATGTCCTTATACAGTCAGCCGCAGCGTATTCCCTCGCATTAATGGTAGCCGCAATTAACGGAGTCGTTTTGATCACCTCGGGAGACCTTCCCAACGTGTCTGTGTTTGCGGTGCTCAATTATGAGGCCAGTGCTCTCCTCTTTTTCGTTTCGGTACGTGTCTCTACAGCTGTAAAAATACTGAGCAATGTTTATTAATACTGAGTTTTAAATCAGGGTATAGCACCAACCATAATGGTAGCTCGAGTTGCCCTGGCAGATAATACGGAGGCGAATGTCCACATTTCAGGTCTTCAATTTCAAGGACAATCAAAGGCCGACAGCGATATAAATGGCGGAATGGATAGCACAGTTGTAATCGGCTACTCCTCAGGTTCCCGAGAGTCTGAAAAACAGAGGGTTTAAATTTGAAGCCTTCTCGGTTGCGTACGGTTCAAAGACCGCAAGTTGTTCGTGTCCTACTGATTCAAACGGCCAACTTGAGGAGGGGCAGCTAAAATGTATTTCGTTACGACGACACGGAAGGCGAAATGATGTGTTCCCCCCCCGAATCCCGAGTTCATGCAAAGAGATGTCTGTATTCCATTTTTCAAGGGCCTCCGAGTGGCCCTGACGCGTTTATTCGTGTAGATATTATTTTCTGTGGTAAACTCCAATCCGTTAGTAGAATAATCGGTTCAGTGAAGAAAGCTATTAGCTTATTTTCTGCGCGGCTATCGCCTCAGCTACTATTCGACTGTGGACGTTACTTATCTTCCGTTGCAGATATGTTCTCGAAAGCTCCGGCCGCTGTTGTAAACCACCTTCAAACCAGAGATCCAGTTGAGTAAATGCACTCACTCGAAAGGCCCCCAATCTGCTAAGTCCAGGACCTGAACTGGAGCTTGGGATCCCCAACGTAAACTTAGGAAGGGCAAGATGTCTTCAACCTCGCGTCATGCTCCGGTTTCCGACGCAATTTTACTGAGCGTAGACGAGGGAGGAAGCTGGAAGGTTAAAGGGAGAAAGTTTAACGTCTCATTCTCTGTTTTAAGCAAGGTTTCTTCCAGAGGATGAAGATGGCAAATCTTTTCTGCAGTGTCTCGACAAATTGTCGACGAATTGAAATTGCAAAGAGAAGAGAAACCACGTGACGGTGGAACCCGAGGCCTGAAATAGGAGAAGGAGTTTGAAAGTGGTTATCTTCCTGTCCTCGACTCGACTCCTCACGCGTCCTCACGCTTCGTACTTTGTGATCCCATGAGTTCTAGGAACTTGCAAGGTTCTTATTAGGATGACCAATTTTCCGAACCGGAGCCTGGCTGGTCGGCCTGTGAAGGCAGTTCTCACGTTTCGGACACGATAGTCTACTCTCGGTGCTTTGATCAGCAACCCCCATGAATTACGCGAACCTTGCTTTACTCTGCTTCCCTCCCCTTATCCAAGATCGATGAATGACAATGGCGCTCTGGCAAATAAGCACATTCTTCTGCTTATTTTCAGCCTCAATGCAGATATGTTCTCCGACAAAGACGCTCTGAAGACCACTCCGAGTCGAATGTCATCTCAGGCATGCCGATCCTGGCGCTCTATCCTGCTCGACACACCGTCCTTGTGGGCAAAGCTCATCGACCTGGATGCCCTTGACCAAGTGACAGACAACTGGAGGAACGAGGTCCTGCGAAGGAGTGCAGATTGTTTGCTCTGGATCAAAGGCACAAAACGAATTTACAACGCATCCTTCTGGGTCAAGGGCCCAGATGATGTAAATCATATACAGTACGACGTCTCGTCACTCCATAGGTTTTTCTTCTCGGTTTTGGCTGCCCACTGGAGCAGAATTGAAAGGGTGGTTGTCAGTATCGAGGTCGGCTGTGTTGACTCCCAGGCCTGGCGATGCATCTACCTCCCTGCTCCTCGCCTTCGAGTCTTCGAACTCGAATTTCTCGACATGGACACAACTTCAGTAGCAACTATCGTACCCCTCTTTGCAAATCACGCCCCGCTACTCACCACATTCTATGCAAAACATGTGAAGTTCGACATTTCAGCACCCTGGGTCTCGGCCCTTCGTTCTATTACCATTGGGCCGCCAACCAGCCTCTCTGAGACGTTGGATTTATTGGAGACCACCCCTTTGCTAGAGACCCTTCGTATCCACAAAGTTGCAACGGAAACTATAAGCCGCATCCGTTCTATTCGCCTCCCAAATCTCCAAGAAATGACACTTTCCGGTCATTTCAGCGTCTGCATGACGCTGGTCAAATCCATTGTGGTCTGCGCCCAAGGTCTCGCGCTCAGATTGTCGATTGACGCCACTGGAAATAACCCCGGGGAACTAAATCCCACAGACCTCCACGCATTATCCGACTTTTGGACGAGGTATTTTGGCGTTCATGTCCCTGTCGCAGTCAGGCTCGAAATTTCGAGTCAATTTTTCTGTTTTAGCGGAAACACCAGCGATGGATCAGACTTTTCGTTCACCTTCCCCACTCCAAGTCCATTTTCTCAGCTTCTGCACGCACTCGCGCTGCCGATCTTCGATACTGTCAGCCAATTAAAACTCGAAATCCCGAATGATCCCCCAGCCCGTCCGGAGCTCATTGCCTTTTTGTTGTCGCTCTCGTCGGTCAAAGTCTTGGATGCTGATGACCGAGTCCTTCAGCAGCTTCGAGAATTGCAGAAAGAGACCAGTCAAGCCTGTCTGCCCATGCTCAAAACCATCAAACTCAATGACCTCAGCAGCAATCCAGAGGATAAAATTTTGCCATTCCTTCAAGCGCGGAAAAATGCCGGGATCCCGATCAAAACTTTTGACCTCACGCAGTGCAGTCCCACTTTTAACCTCGTCGTCTCTCCATCTATGGTATTTCTTGATAAAATGGAGGGCTTGAAGGTTCTGTATATTCGATTGAGAGGAGGACAAGGCCCGATTTTAATTCGGTATGTATGTGGAAGTGGAAATCCTAATAAGCTTCGGTTTTGAGCTGATAGGGCAATGGCCTAGTAGAAAGGGTAACAATACTAAAAGCCAAGAATATACTAGCCAACCGTTGTATTGCGACCTTCCACTTAATACGAAGCCTCGCGATGTTCTCAAACTACTTATTGTAACAACTGATTAATCACCAGTCTCTTCTTTTCCGTCTATTCAGAAGTTGGGCTCTGCAGGATAATGTACTCGCATGGGAAAAAATTGTCTCCCATTCCTCGTATGATAGTCGTCGTTTTTTCCCTACTTCTTCCGAGCCGAACGGTCAAATTGAGGACGCGACCACGATAGAGTAAGGTAAACCCCTAGCGACGGCTAAATGGTGTATCTCTCTCCTGACTTCACGGAAAGAATTTAAGGTCTCTCTCGACGTTCTGGACCTGACATACAGGCAAAGGTTTCAGATGCTACATTTTTTCGAAGGCCGCACAGGACTGAAAGTGATACACCGTGCCAGGGACTGTGCATAGTATATCTGGGTATAGATTCGGTTGGAGTGGGATTCGGATACAAGCGATTCGAATGACGTAATAATATCGAACTCTACGTACTCAAAAAAATACTGGCGCTCTTGCTTTCTCCGGATGACATGAACGATAGGCGCCGGCAACGAAGAAGGGTACTCTTTAGCAATCTGATAAGATACCTGGACACTTTCAGTGGGAAGGTCTTAATTCATGGTGTTTTGACATGTTTGCTGGAGACGGCATTGGCACAGCCTTTGCACTTTGTACAGCTATGCGTGAAAAGATAGGCCAGTTTTACGCCCCACTCACTCAGTGGTCTGTATAGGAGACTATTTCCCGCCTGCCGAACTGGGCAGACGCTGGGAGATGGAGCCAAAACCGGACCAAACAACCCGCCCCACAATCCGGAACTTGGGCCCGCCACGCTTCGCCTCTCTGCTAACTTTTTGTGGATAATGAGGGTGGGGCTTTGTACTGTTTTGTTTGTCCTGCTCCAATCCTGAACGAAGATCACTGAGTGAACGCGGCGCAAAGCTGGCCTATGGTTTCACGCATAGCTGTAACCGGAACCCGGTTCCGAGTCCTATAGGACTGGTTATTTTTAGTTCGTCCGCATTCTTTCAACGTTTGACGCGCACTTCAATGTTGTTTTCACCCCCGCCCCATGTACTCGAGTACGGCTGGTTCCTTCCTGACAGGTCGACGTTGCGCAACAGTGCCGATCGATAAAGGCGAAGACTGATGGTGGGTACGAAACGGTTAGTAGAGGCGCGAATACGAACATACCTTTGTTCTCGAGTCTCGACTCGCCTTATTCCTCTTTTTGGCTTGGTTTTACCTGTAGACCGGCGAAGAGGATTGCTGCAGTAGCAAGGTAGGTTAACATTTAATTTATTCTTTTGCTTAGGTTGCAGTATGCGTGATGGGCTGGTCACTGTCAACCGAGAAATCATAGAACAAGCAGGCGACTTACGACACCAAAACCATATCTGCAGCGCAGACACGGTCACCAGAATGTTTTGGTCTCTGCGAGGATCTTCTTTTCGACAAGCCCTCGCCGCCGCGACGTCCAACCTTTCCGCTTGAGAGTTTGTCTACGGTCACGACTAAGTTCCTGCTTTATCTTCCGTCAGGGTACCTTGGCTCTGTCACCCCCCAACAAATTCTGACATGTCGTATCGTCCGGTGTTTGCGACAAGTACAGTCTCCTTATGTTATGTTTGTTGTATCGCCTCTCGAGTTCCTCCTGCTACGAGTACGTAGGTGGCACATAGGGCTTGCCTGGGGCGCTCCGCTTGCCCCAGGAGGCAAAGACAGCACCCAAACTCAGACTTGGGTTAAAAGAATTCTGGTGATATGTTGCCTGAGGTTCTTCATATAAGCGGGTAAAATTAATTGGAAATTAAACCTCCTCAGTGATTGTTGAGTGATTGTGGATTAATGTGGCTGAGCAATTTTTCTAAGCGAACCTTTTCTTCTGAAGTACTCAAGTTCTTATTATTCTAAGTGTCCAGGCACTGCCCGCAGGGCCATTGAAAAGGAATTCTTAACAGAGTTCCTGTCCACGTCCAAATTTGGTCTGTTTGTCCTTGGTTTGTCCTGAAAGCTGTTGGACCCGACGCGCTCCTCCAATTTTTACTTCTCTGACCTCAATCTCACTCTAAATGATCATTTTCTTCGAACAGAGCACGATAGCATCCAGCAAGGCAACGGCTTACTAGGTTCAGGGTCCAGGAACACGCTGTTGGCCTCATGATACTTGGTTTTCCGGATCATTTCTAAAGGCACTAGCGGAAGAACTCGTCCATGAACTTCCGAGTTCATGAACCCTGGATCTCATGCTGTAACTCCTTGATTGACGAAAGCGATAAAAAAAGCTCTCTGAGTGTATGACCAAGGTGCTTCACATACTCTATTTCTCTTGATCGCACCGTGTAGGGGCACTCACAAACGGTCTCATCTATCTTTTTGAAGTTAGCCTCCGACCCACCTTGGTGTTCGTATTTTTTACTCTAGTCTCCAGAAGACCCTTGGAACAAGGTTGATGATTAGGTCATGACACAGTCACTCTGAATGAACAATAATAATGAGTCTTTTGTTTTACGCAAGGCCAGGGGTTAGTTTTTGTTCACCGTTCACTTTGACAGTGGTCGATCGAATACCAGTTTCAAGACCAAAGGCGGATGTATGGGACAATTTGCGGCTCCAAAGATACGAGTAGCTCGTGCCCACCGTTCAACTCGCCATCGAGTGGAATTGGATTATATGAGTCTCGAGGCACCTCGCGGACAATAAACGTCATAAGGGACCGAGTCCGGGCCCGGAGGGCAATGTGCCCATGGGGTTATTTTCGTACGTATCCAGTGATCCCGCGGGGCTTCAAAAGGTGGTGCGAACTTGTCCGTTCCAACTGCCTTGTTCCTGTCCTCATCTTTCTAACTTAGATCCATATGATCGTCGCCCGCAGGGTTATATCATTCTAAAGACGAGGACAAACTGATTGGTGTAGGTTGCTAGCTTCTTGATTCGACCTCGCTTATCCCCACCATCTGCTTAGGTCGCCGCTCCACCTCGTGTCCCTGGCTCTTGAAGGCGTCGGCTTGCTAGGAATCAGCCAATCGGACACGTACAGGCTGCTACGTCAGTCAACTCCACCTGTGTGATACAGGCGGCAGGAAGGGCAATTCATCAGAGTCGTGTTCCCCAACCAGCGCTCGATTATACATCATAGTTCACAGGCTTCTATTTATCAACCCTTCCGCCCGTCGAGCCCCCCAAGAATCGTGTTCGCTACTTGCTGACATCGATCTCGGTCAAACCGTTTCGACTTGAGATACTGCTGCGTTCAGCAGTCACATATCGGTCGCGAATCGTGCCGTGCCCTGGGTCATTCGCCATCTCAAACCACGTTCATGCCTGTAGGCCACGGCTCCCGCAGATCCATCGGTTTTCCTCGCTCCAGAGCGCCTTGTCGTCCATATTCTTGTACCGCCACCAGTTCAGCAGCGAAAAACACGGCTTCCAATCGCTGGCCCAAGCCACTTACGTTAATCGCACCCACCAGACCGAATAGAACACCTTATTGACGTATCGGATTCGGAATAGGTCTTCATCAAATTCATCTCCACCAACCAACCAACGGCACCACCAGCACGATCATCGATATCAAAGCCGGCCTGGACTCTGCTTCGTCGACCTGGCCTATCGCCTGAAACTCCGCATTGCTTTTGTAGCGCCCAGTTCCATCTCCGTTGACCCTGCCCCTCTTCAGGACTCTTTTCCACCAGCGTTTTTCGCCACAAAAAAAAGAACTTTGCCTCCTAAGATGCCCCTCCCCACGCCAAGCTCGTCCAACCACCCTTCATCGCATTCTTCCAGTTCTACATCATCCTCCGCCTCCTCATACACCCAACCAGAGTACTCCTATTTCTCTCCGCACGCCCCATTCACCAGCCCTAGCCAGAGCACGAGCACGAGTAGCCTGAGCGCGCCCAACTCGCCCTACGCCACGATGAGCTCGTCCAGCACGTACGGGTTCAAATCCGCCCCAGCGCCGAACCCCACCAACACGACCACGACAACCACAACGACATCACCCGGCGGCCCGATTATTACTGCCACCGTGACATCCCGCAACTCCAATAGCACCGCCAGCAGCATAGCGAGCGCAGGGCCTGGAGGGGGTTACAGCAGCGCCTATCCGCACCCGTACGCACATCAGAACAGCATGCATCAAAACACGAACCACGATGTGCTGCAGCAGTTTGCGCTGCACATCCCGCCGCCGCCTCCGCTTTCGCTGTCTGCGTCGGCCATGCGGAATCCGGCATCGTCGTCTGGAGGAGGAGGGGGAGGAGGGGGAGGAGACTTGCGCTCGGCGGCGCCGAGTTCGCCGCAGATGACGCTGGGCAGCACACTGGCGCAGTATACGCTGAGCGTGCTGCTTCCGCGCAGCGTGCAGCCCGAGATGGTGACCATCTCTGCGAACAAAGGGGATCGGATCCGGGTCGTGGCGGATGCGTGGGGTGGTGGGACTGAATGTAAGTTTTCATTTTCATACTGGTATTGGTATTGGTCCTTTATGCGGTTTCATGTTCTGCGGTTTCATTCATTTCTTTCCGGTTTATTTACTTCCGGTCTCTTAATTTTACTTCATCGAACGAGCGCTAACCGATCGTCATGTGCTCCATCTTTCGACCTTCGTTACTGACGGTTTAGTCTTTTTTTCACAGACCACTATGAATGGCAGATCAGCTTTCCACCGCACGACATCGACATGGGAGCTGTGCATGCGCGGTTCGATCCAGATGGGCGGCTGACGCTTGAGGTGCGGAGGAGAGCGGCGGCGAGGGCGAGGTATTACTAGGGCATAACGAACGTCGTCATATTGCAATACGATGAGAGCGCGGGAAGGGAAGCCGTGCTGACCTCAGAGGCATCCATGATCCGGATCCTTGCTGGACTGGTAGACGCCCGTTTAGGCGACCTGGGGATATCGGGTTTTTGGTCCTGCAATCGTGACGACTGCACAGCCTGCGCAGCAGGCGACCTGGGAGTCTGGTGAGAGGGACGACGACGAGGGTGACTGGAGGCGGGTGGGTTTTGGCCGTGGCCTTTGCTCTAAATCTAAAGTAAGTATGCACTGAGTACGACGCGACGAAGCTGCTTGGGACGGACGCCACACACGATACGATACGATGCCCTGGCTGGCGGCGGTTGATATACGCCTATGCGTATTCTATTTATTTATCACATATGCCGCATGTGGTGTGGTGTTAAATTATGAGTGGCTGGTTCTGTAGATGAGATTCAGAGGGTTGTGTTTACTGTACCATGTATGAATTTCTTTCCAATGTTTTCTATGTACTGTAGCGGAATATATATACCCAACAACGATTCGATTCACGATGCATGTCAATGATGGTCTTAAGTTCAAACTTCATTTCTCTATGTCCCTACGCTTTTACTTACTCCAATCAGGCATTGACGATATCATGAACTCATCATACGACGAATGTGTCCCTTTTCTGGCTACCGCAGCCCCAATCACAGCCGCCACACCTGGATATTTCGAATTTTCGATCCCCGTCTGCCCGTCTGTCACAAGATCTGACGCTGTGCCTTCTCTCGTATCCTCTGGCACAATTGCATACTTCGGAATACCTGGCGCCATTTTTCACCCTGAACTCCTATTGAATATTTCATATCCTTGAGGTTTGGAAAGAGATGGTCCAAATATTCTGCGAGTCGAATGACAACCTCGTCGCTTGGCTCTTCCCAGGAGGTAATACCAAGTGTTTCCAGGCAGAAACTCGGAGTTGTGGATAAGGTCGTAAGGTCTGGAATATTTGCACTGGCTTCGAGTCGGATAGGAATTTGGAGGAATCGGATATTAGGGTGCTTTAGAACAAATTTTCGAATTTGGTCGAGCTGTGGCGAGTAACTCGACGGCACAAGTGGCATGGAGAAACTTTCCAGTCTGGGCCATCTTGGCCAAGTTGTAAGTAAATCGAATTCAGATTCGCTCAAAGAGAACCCAGGAGAATTATAATGGAGTGATTGTAGGTCCCAAAACCTGCCAAAAAAATACCCAAGATCCAGAGAAGGTCCAGGATGATAAGGATAAAGCGGAATGCGGAGTCTCGGCAGAATCCCGGTGAAGTCCTCTACGCGGAGGTGACGGAGTGTTGCAAGGCCTACCAACCGCAGTGAATTCGCAAACTCCTGGTGGTTTGCTTTCGAGTCCTCTGTAGTGATTGTAATATTGAGCGAAGCGAGTGAAACGCCGGAAAGACCTGACATAAATGCCATGATTCCCTGAGGTTTTCCGCGGAGTGTAAGGTGTTTGAGAGTGCCCATAGAACCGCATGTCCATACAGGACCGGAAGAGGAAGTACGAGGGTGGAGTTTGTCAACGTCCAATTCGATGGATTCGAGGGTACAGAGGGCGGACAGATCTGTAAGTGATTGAGTTGTAATAGCACCCACCATCCCCGTGATCGACAAAGAAACGAGTGATCTCAATTGCGACATATCATACGACGGGATTTTGGCCGCTGATCCTTCAAGGCCTAGGAAAGCGAGCGAGTTCGCCCGGTATTGCAGCTCCAACATAAAAGATGCCACTACGGAGGTGTATCCATCTGAAATTCCTTCGATCATCACCCGAGTTAAGGTCGGCGAGGCGATGTACATCAGTTCGTGAGTCGTCCATTTGCTTACGGTCAAGTGGAATTCCCTGAGGGAGGGAAAAATTGGATCCAATGATCGTCTGAAATTCGCGACTCGGAGGAAGGCGTGTCCGGATAGTGGTTGCTGTTCCAGATGTGGACGATAAACGATGATTTTGACTTTCCGAGCTAACCTACAGAGGAGCAAGTCGTCGATCAGTGCACATAAAAAAGATGACCGACTTTGTTAGTCTGACTACGGGAGACAGGATCTAACCTCGAAAACGTCGCCAAATCCTGCTCAGAAATGGTACCTCGAATATCCTAGAAGACTCCAGTGAGATTTTTGGCACAGTGGATTAAAGATTAGCCTAACATATGCTTTACCAACGAGAACCAATTGTTGAAAACACCGAAATAACGGCCTTGGGGAAGTCAAGAGACTCCATTGAGCATCTCCCGCTGGCTCGACGAAAGCCCTGCAGGTCAACGCGGCCCATCCAAGCTGTTTCTTTATCTCGTATAGATCCTCAGCAGACCTGTCGGGTTTCAAGTACGAGAAGATTTCGTCGAGGATGTAAGAATTCTGAAGAGCCATTTCGTGAACACTGAGATATCGATCCGAAGGCAGGGATATGGTGGTCAAGGCGTGATTCGGATGAGAAGAATATTGACCTCGTGTAGTTCGGATGTCATTTGATCTCATCATGCTTGCCATTATTGCCTCGAGTTATACAGTATGATCGTCCGTTTGTCTTAAAATACTGACGTGGACCGAGAATAACTTTGCTTGTGGGCCGAGCGCAGCAGGGCATGTAAGAGTCACAAGCTCACGAACCTGTGAAATTACAAGCAGTAAGCCAGGATAAAAGTAGAGTACGTACCTAAACATGCAGGAGAGAGGTCGACTGGGGAAAGGGCGTTGTAAGAAAGTGTAAACATATCTGTAAGAAAGGAGGGTCATTGGCGGCCGCGATTCGGATGTAGAAACAACCTTTGAGCATTTGATCCGCTATTCTCAGATGTCGGTTGAGAGAAATGGGACAGGGAATTTGAAGGATGCGTCATGCTTCTAACCGCTTAGCGTATCCCGCGTGGCAATGAGCCGCTCTGATTGAAGGATCATTGAGTCGACATCGAGTTTGTAGTTTGGGGATTGATGTTAGAAGAAAGCATCCGCTGTCGTCTCGGTATGAGTATATTGAGAAAGAGCAGGGCTAGGGAAAAAAATCGGTCAGTATCGTCACAAGAAAGCGGGAGAGACGAATAGACAGAAATCGCACGGTTATCCCCCAATCACACCCTCTGCAGTCCCAAAATCTCGCATCTTGGCTCATGATTTCACCTGACCTGACTTGTAATAGAACGTCATAAACATGTCCTGCATATTCGCGCTGCATCTGCTCGAGCGTCGGCTTGACGTGGTAATCGTCGTCGGTATGGCGTTGTACGGCGAGAACTCAATGAAATTAGTGCACTTCGAATTCGAGCTGGACGATGTGGGGAAGAGGTTTACGTCATGTAGAATTTAGTTCTCGGCAATGAGTGTATTCAGTAATAAGACTGGAGGAGGAGGAGGAGGAGCGGTCAGCGTTCATTAAAGAGCCGGAACGGAGGAAAAATATCCCGCCAAATCCAGAAATGCTGATGTTCTGGGGCTCGGTAAGTTGCAATCGTGCTTCATATAATAAAAAACTTACCAAGTCGAGTTGACAACGTTGGAGTATTATCAACACCCCATCCAGAACTACGTCAAGTTAATTTCCACTATACCCAACAACGATTCGATTCACAATGCATGTCAATGGTGGTCTTCCTAAGTTCAAACTTTACTTCTCTATGACCCTATGCTTTCACTCAGTCCAATCAAGCATCGACGACACGATGAGGTCATTACATACGACGAATGTGTCCATTTTCTGGCTACAGCAGATCCTCAATCACAGCCGAACCACCACACTTGGATATTTCGAATTTTCGATCCGCTTCATTGAAGTCTTCCCGTCTGTTACAAGATCTGATGCTGGGCCTTCTCCCGTATCCTCTGGCACAACTGCATACTTCGGAATACCTGGCGCCATTTTTGACCTTGGAATTCTTGGGAATAGTTCATATTCTTGAGGTTTGGAAAGAGATGGTCCAGATATTCTGCGAGTCGAATGACGGTTTCGTCGTCCATTTCATTCCTGGAAGTAATACCAAGTGTTTCAAGGCCGAAACTCGGCATTGTGGAAAAGATCGTAGGGTCCGGAATATCTCCAGGTTCAAACTGGATAGGAATTTGGAGAAATCGGATGTTAGGGTGCTGTAGAACAAATTTTCGAATTTGATCGAGCTGTGGGCACCCTTCTATCGGGATAAGTGGCACGGAGAAAGTTTCAAGCCTGGGCCATCGTAGTTCAGATATAATTGAACCGAATTCCGATTCGTTCAAAGAGATCCCCTGACAATCATAACGAAGGGAGTGCAAGTTAAGAAACTTGCAAAAAAAGTACCCGAGATCTAGAGGAAGTCTGCCAAAATGTGAGATGCTAGTGCGCAGTCGCGGCAGAATCCCTGCCAAGTCCTCTATGTGTAGGTGATGGAGTGAGTTGAAGGCTGCCCACGGCAGCGAGTTTACGAAGTCCTGGGGGTTTGTCCTCAACTCCTCTGCGTTGATGGTAACATTGAGTGAGGCGAGTGGAACGCCGGAAAGACCGGTCATAAACGCCATGATGCCTTGAGGTTTTCCGCGAACTGTAAGGTGTTTGAGGGTGCCCACAGAACCGCATGACCATACAGGACCGGACGAGAGAGTTCGAGGTTGAAGTGCGTCAACGTCCAATTCGATGGACTCGAGGGCACAGAGGGTGGACAGGTCTTTGAGCGATTTGGTTCTAATAGCACCAACCATCCCCACGATCGACAAGGAAACGAGCGATCGTAATTGCGATATATCATACGACGGGATTTTGGTCGTCGTTCCTTTAAGGCCTAGGAATGCGAGTGACTTTGCCCGGTAATGCAGCCCCAACATAAAGGCTGCCACCGTGGCCGTGTATTCTTCTGAGATTCCTTCAATCATCACACGAATCAAGGATGGCGAGACGATGTGAATCAGTTCGTGGTTCGTCCAGTCGCTCAGAGTCAAGTGGAATTCTTTGAGGCAGGGAAAAATTGGATCTGATGATTCTCGGAAATTCGCGACTCGGAGGAAGGCCTGTCCGGATAGTGGTTCCTGCTCCAGATGTGGACAGTAAACGATAATCTTGACTTTCCGAGCTAACCTATAGATAAGCAAGTCGTCGATCAGTACACATTAAATAAAGAACATTACGAGTTTTATTGGTGGGCTAACCTCGAAAACGTCGACAAATCCTGCTCGGAAATGGTACCTCGAATATCCTAAGAGATTCCAGTAAACTTTTTGGCACAGTCGATGATCATAAAAGATTGGTCTGACATATGATCCACCAACAAGCGTTAATTGCTGAAAACACCTAAATAACGGCCTGGGGGAAGTCAGGAAACTCCATTGCGCATCTCCCGCTGGCTTGACGAAAGCCCTGCAGGTCAACGCGGCCCATCCGAGCTGTTTCTTTATCTGGTATAAGCCTTCAGCCTGAGACCTGTCAGGTTTTAGGTACGAGAAGATTTCTTCGAGGATGTAAGAATTTTGAAGCGCCATGTTTTGAACACTGTCAATGACATCCGAATTCAAAGGGAAGGACATGGTGGTCATAATCGTGATTGTTAGAAGAGTATTCTCGTTAGAGTAGTCCAATCTGTCGGGATTTGGGAGGCTAAGGCTGGGAGATGCGTCGAGTGCGGAGTCGCCTCGCACGCGATGACAAGAGGCAAGCAGGAGGTGAATATCCAAGTTTCAACTACCGTGCACAGCCACTGATGAGATGTCGCGTAAAAACGGTAAATAGTCCTATTTAATGACATTTGAGCTCATCATCGAATTTTACATACTGCTCCTCGGAGAATGCTACTATACAGATGTTACAACATAAATGATGAGGGTAACTCGATGTTGATACAGAAATGCGCATGCAAAAAAAGAACCGGAACCAGATCCAGATCCAGAACAAAGTACAAAAACAATATTTCATACCAGTAGGCGAACGAGCCTCGAGAGCGGCTCACCCTAACCCTGTAATTAACGACAATACCTATTACAAAGCCCCCATCCCGTCTAAGCCTCAACAATGCGTAAGGGGCAGGAGAGGAGGAGGAAGGAGAGGGAAGGAGAAAGCAGGATGAGCGGGAGAGAAATTAACGACAACACCTATTGCGAAGCACCATCCCGTCAAAGCCTACCAAAACGTAAGGGGCAGGAGAGGAGGAGGAAGAAAAAGCACCGCCCATGCCGAGGTCCGTGCACGCCAGGAACGCACGCCCACGCCGGCTGCGTCGAGCTCGAGCAGGGTTGCAGGGTTTTGATGCTTAAGTCGTTGGTGTGGTTGTGATGATGAGGCGGGCTGCCGGTGTGAGGACGGTTGTGACGGCGAAGGCGACGGAAAGGTGCTTGTGCTTCTCCCTATGCTTGTGAGGAAGGACGGTTGTGATTGCCAGGGCAAAGAAAGGAAGGAAGAGACCGGGCTTCCTGTCCTAAGTTACCAAAGCGTACCCAGATCCGGGATACGCATCATCGGCGCTGCCCCTGTTCTCTTGCTTCTCCTGTCCTCATCCCCAGCCCCCTTCCCGCCCATGCACGGTGCACCCTGGCCCAAGTTCAAGTTCGAGTTCGAGTTTGGGCTTCAGCTCCCCCTCAGGCTCAACCTCGCGTGGATTTCCCTGAAAATAAAAAGTTGGAAACCTCGCAACAGGTTCGTGCACTGATATGCGTACTCCTTTTGAGTATGCGAGGGCGAGAGCGAGGGCGAGGAGGGTTTGGAGGAGGGTGGCGAGGTCTTGTTCGTGCGAGTGCGAGTGCGAGTGCGGATGTGCTTGTAGTCGCACTGCCGAAGAAGAGGACGGAGCCGACGGATCCAACGAAGACGACGCAGACGAAGTCAAAGCCTCCCCATGCCCCCACATCCAAACACACCTGCAGCTCCCGCGGCTCGTCCCGGCGCGGCGCGCCCACACCACGCGCGGGAGGACGCCGTCTTTTACGTTTCCGTGGTAGTTGTAGTAGTGCAGGGTTAGGTGCTTCAGGTTGGGGAGGATGTCAGGGTTTGCCTTCATTTCCATCGAGATCCAGCTCCGACTCAGCTTGAGCTCGAGCTCTGGTTCATGCTCCAAAGAAGAGAGGCACGCCATGCCCATGGGCCATCAACACCCAAACTCCTAAGCACACACCCCGAACGAACGAGCATGCCTAGAAGGGCGTCGACGTCCAATTATGATGCCCACGCCGGGTGCGGCGAGCTCGAGCTCAAGCAGGGTTTTAATGTCTTCAGGTTTGAAGTTGTTGTGGCGATGGGGTGTGGTTGCGAGGAGGACTGCCAGTGCCAGTGAGGACGGCTGTGATTGAGCCGAGGGCCGAGGGCCGAGGGGCGAGGGCGAGGGCGACGCGGATGTGGTTGTGGTTGTGGTTGTGGTTGTGAGGAAGGAGTGATTGCCTGGGCAAGGAAAGAGCAGAGGAAGAGAACGAAGAACAGACTTCCTAGCCTGTCCTACCAAAGCGTATCCAGATCAGGCATATGCATCATCGGCGCTGCGCCTTTGCCTTTGCCTTTTCTGTCTTCGCCCTTCGCCCTTGGCCTTGCCTGGCTCGCCCCCCTCCACCACCTTCCCCTCAGGCTCGCGGCTCGCGGCTCGCGCGGGTTCCCTCTAAAATAAAAAAGTCGGAAAACGCGCGACGGCCCGGTTTTCGTGCACTGAAACCCTCAACCCTCACGCCGGAGGATGAGGATGCGAGGTGCAGGTGCAGAAGGGTGTGGAGGTCTTGCTCGTGTTCGTGTTTGTGTTTGTGTTCGTGCGGCTGTGGGTGCGGCTGTGGGTGTGGGTGTGGGTGCAGCGCTGGATTTGGATTTGGTTTTGATTTTGATTGCTTGAGTTGAGCAAAGAAGGGGGAGACGGGGCAGGGGCAGGAGCAGGGGCAGGGGCAGGGGCAGGGGCAGGGGCAGGGGCGGTTCTGGGAGAAGGCATGGAAGAGGAAGACGACTGGTAGGAAGAGGAAGAAGCAAAAGCATCCGCACCCGCACCCGCACCGCCGAGGTCCAAACACACCCGCAGCTCCCGCAGCTCGACGCTACGCGTGCGAGCACCCCGTCGTTTCCTTTTCCGAGGTAGTTGTGCAGGATGTCGATGAGGTGTTGGAGGTTGGGGAGGATGTCAGGTCTGTCTTCATCTTGATCTCGTTCCTGGACCTGGTCTTCATCTCGGTGTCAGTCTGCGTCGGGAGGCTTTGGATCTGATTGAGGTCGAGTTCAGACCGCGCGAGGAGGAGAGGACCAATTCCGCTCTTACTTATATCAGACAAAACCGTCAACGCCACCACATAGCGGAACACTGGCTCGGCTCTGGCTCTGGCTCTGGTCCGGAAGAGGAAGATGAAGAGGAGGGGCACGCTATACCCATCACCATCAACACCCAAACTCCTGGGCACATACCCACACCCCGAGCGGACGAGCATCTCGAGGAGCGCGTCGGCGTCGACGTCCGGTTGGGAGACGAGGTGTGGGTGGCGGGATGTTATTTGTAGAGAGGTGAGAGAGGGGAGGGTGAGAGAGGAGAAGAGGAGTGAGAAGGAGGAGAATCTGTCGCATATGAGGCTTTCTACTCGGTCGAGGGTGAATGGTCTTGCCCTGGGAGGAGAGGAGAAGGAGAAGGAGGAGGGTCGGTTCGATGTCATGCGCCGCATTCGGAGCGTATTTTAATTCTAATTCTGCGCAATCGGCTAACGAGGAGGAGGAGAAGAGGCTCGAAGAAGAGAGGTCCATGCAATGCAATGCAGAGTCAGTTCCACCAGCCTGCAGCACCACGGCGTGTCCTCCGTCATGCCGGTGCCAGCCAACGACTTTCCCTTTCCCCAATCAACCCCCTCCAACCGCTCCGGCTCCGATGAATGCAGCACGTCAAAGAACGCTTCCATATCCTCCTCCTCCCCCGCCCGGGTGTCCACTCGAACCTCATATGCTCCAAGCAGCGGCACCCCTCCCAGTCCCGGCCGAAGCCGAAGCCGAAGCCCAGCAAACGCGGGCGGGGCTGCACACACCGCAGCGGCATAAGCGTGAAGCTCACCCTCCTCCTCCTCCTATGCGCCTGCGCAACAAACAGCCTTGCGATAGCGGCTGCTGCCGGGTCGGGAATGGTATACTTAGTGCGCCAGTCCGAGGGTGAGCGGGAGCGGGCACGACGGGTACGAGCCGGTTTGTGCGAGGAGAGGAGGAATGCGATAAAGGCCACGTCCGAGCGGACGGGGCAGAGGACGTGGATCGAGGACCAGAGAGAGGGGGTGTGCTGCGCGAGGTGGCGCCAGGAGTGGTTGATGTGGGATAGGAGGAGCGGGGTGGTTGGGCTTGGGCTTGGGGTGGGGAAGGGAGAGGAGGGGAAGGGGGAGGAGGGGAAGGGGAAGGGGGAGCAGGAGATGCGTCGGGTGATTTGGTGGCTGAACCTGTCTTGGGGCGTGCGTGGGGAGGGGTGTAGGGTGTGGATGAAGATGGTGGTGATTAGCTCGGGTGGGAGGAGGTGGATCGGAAGGACTGGATGCAAGTGTGAGGGCGCGGGCGAGGGCGCGAGTGTGCGTGTGCGCACGACGGGGTGCGGCTGGCTCAGGCTCGGCTTAGAGCTTGCGAGGACGAGCCTGAGGGCAGACCAGTGGGGTTCGTTGTGCTTTAATGATCCATGTAAAGAGGAGAGGAGGCTGCGCCGGTCGAACGTGAGGAGCGCTTTGGTTCGCCAGGGATACGCGGCATCGTGCTGCGATGAAAACGTCAATGAAAGTCGATGGCAAATAGGTACAGCACTCACCGAGGAGAAGAATACATACAGTATGGTCTCAAGACCCGCAATTCGCCCAAGATAAAGGGACTTTCGTCATGCTAGTCACAAGCCCAGCCACGCGCTTTAGCTGACATTTCTCGAACCAGAACGGAGCTTTAGGAGGAGGAAAGACAGTCATGTCTGGCGTGACCACCCACGAGATCCAGACGAGCTTTCCTTTCCACGACGGTGGACGTGGACGTGGAGTTTAGTGAGTTCGAGGGTAATCGCTTTTAGAGAGTGTTGTTTCTAGCAGAACAGAGTTGCTATCATACAAAGGCGAAGCCAAACAACATCCGTCATGCCTCCTTTTGGACGTGCTAAATTACTCCCGTGCCCCTGACAGACGCGTCCAAAATTCCAAATGCTCCGAGCGCGTCCAAAAGCAAACGACCCAAACGAATGGCGTGCACCAGACGCGACTCTGCCTCTGCTTGTCGACGAGGACGCGTTCAAACCTAAACCCAAACGACGGCGTATCTCAGGCTGGCGGGCATATCTCCTGCGGACAAGGCTTGTAATCACCAGATCCCGGTTTTTCTTCCTGCTAGCTGCCTTTCTCTTGGTTTTTGGTGGATATATGCGCTTGAAACCTGGTTTTCGGACTTTGAACTTCTCGCTCGGTGAAGGTTCTACGCTTGGAAATCAGACAGCAGCACTCGCGAACGCTTCAGATGCAGATTCAAAGACGTACTCCCACCCCCGCCCCGAAGCGCCTCTCCAGCCCACCACAAACCCAAACCCAATCCGCCCATGGAAATACAAGTACACCCTCATCGACCGTCGGGTCCTCGAGAAACTAGACAAAAAATCCTCCATCTTCATGCAAGACCGCGGGCTGTCGTTCTCGTTGTCCCCACTTCCACCCCCACCCAGCTCCCAGTGGAAGCGGCCCATCGTAACAAGCATACCCAAACCCAAGCGCAAACGGCGTCCCGCTGTCGTCCTCGGCAGCGGGGGCGAAGCTCCCAGTCCCATTTCCACCCCCCATCCAACCCACGCCTACCTCCTCCCCCTCCGCATCCCCGAACAAGAATCCAAAGCCCGCATCCACCTCTCCCAACTCCTCCTCCTCTCTTCCCTTCTGAACCGCACGCTGGTGCTTCCGGGCGTGGGCAGGAGCAGGGTGGGCGCGTGTTTTGGGTTGGGGTTTGGTGTTTATTATGATTTGGGGTCTTTATATGATTTGGGGTCTTTGGGGGGTGGTGCGGGTGCGGGTGCGGGTGCGGGCGGGTGTGGAGGGGAAGGGGGAAGGAAGGCGTTTATCGAGATGGACGCGTTCAGAGCTTACATCGACGCACAAGAAGGCCCGACGAGATCGCGGCTCGTCTCTGTCATACCCGCTCCCGTGCCTGCTCCCGTGGGTCCAGCCCTACCAATCGACGACGAGGACGAGGAGGACGCGATCTACACAAACGAACACGTCTCAGCGCACTTCGAAAACAAGGAAAAAGCAAGAGAAAAAGAAAAAGACTCGCCCGGGTGTTTGCACACCAAATTCCATAACCTCCTACTCGACGGCCCGGGGGTGATCATGTCCACCACCGATAGGACGTTGAAGACTCAGAGCCTGACTCAGAGCCGACTCGGAGACGGGGGCGGGGGCGGGGGCTGGAACGGGGGAAGCAGGTCGGTCGGGGACGCAGTGCTCGACGCGTTCAGAGCGATCCTGTCCCGTCCCGGTCCCGGTCCTGGTCCTGGGCTTGGGGGTGGACTTTCCGGGTCAGAGGAAGAGGACGATGGACCACCCGTGTCAGACCCGCCGGTGCTGATCATAAACTGGGACCTGCGCCATCCCATTTTCCCTCCTGCCCCTCCCGCCGCTCCTCCTGTCCCTTTTCCCCCTTCCCCTCCTGCCCCTCCGCCTTCTTCCCCTTCCCCACCCTCTCCTCCATTCCCCCCCAATAACCCAGCTCAAATCCACCCCGAAAACCAAGCCCAAACCCTCCAATACCCCCAAACACTCCAATACGCCCCAGCCCTATACGCACTCGCACGAACCCTCTCTCCCTCCCAAGCTGAAGCCCAGGTCCAGGTTCAAGCTCGAGCCCAGGTCCAAGCCCAGGTCCAAGCCCAAGCTCAAGCCCAGGTCCAAGCCCAAGCCCAAGCTCAGGGCGAACGCGGACCCGCACCCGCACCCGCACCCGCACCAGCACCCTACCTAGCAATCCACTGGCGCCTCGAAACAGTCGACCCCGCGCTCCTCGCAGACTGCGCACACGCGCTCGTGGATCTGCTCGGGAGGGTGTTGAGGGAGTCTGCTGCTGTTTCTGCTGTTGCTGACACCGCCGACGCTGTTTCTTCCGCCTCCAACGCTGACGACACCCCAGGAGGGAACCCTCGCACGAGCGCTAGGGTGAGGACGGTATGGTTCGCGAGCGACTACCCATACCCCATCGCCCGGCGCACTCGTCCTCTGACTGGAACGGCGACAGGGAAGGACGAAGGCGAGCGGCCGGCGATGACCCCGAAATCAGGCACTTTTCGTGACTTCGAGATACGCCACGAGGAAGCTGTGAACATCCTGCGTGACGCTTTCGAGCCAGGAGGAGAGCTAGCAGGCTCAGGGTCGGGGGAGGGGGAGGGGATGGGGTGGAGGTTGACGGACCTTGCTGAATCTGTATCTGATTTCCTGTCGACTTCGACGGAGAGGGAGAGGCAAGCGCAATCGCAAAGAGCACCCGAAGAAGAAGGACAGGAGAAGGCGAAGGAGCACCAAGTGCCGCTTGAAGACTCGGGTGTCCTAGGGATTCTAGACAAGATAATCAGCATCCAAGCGGACTTGTTCGTCAGTGGGTCGAGGTTGTGTGCGCGGAAGAGGTGTGTTTTGACCTTCCCATCCTGATTGATCTGAAACGAATGAATGTTAATGTCATTGTCATTGCAGCTCTTTCACTAAACAGATCGTCGATGCTAGGCAGAGCGAATGGGACAGGAGCGGGGGCATGGGCAGGAATGAAGACAGGAATGGGGGCAGGAGCGGGGATGGAGGGTCTTATCTGAGGAATGTGGTTGATATTTTTGGGTAGGGTAGATAGTGTAGAGCGAACAATGCATCCTGTGAAGCCTAGCAGTTTACCAAACGTCAGACTCATAGGAACGGAGGAAAGGAAAGGAAAGAAAAG
Organism: Galerina marginata; assembly: GCA_023014335.1. Classification (NCBI taxonomy): domain Eukaryota; kingdom Fungi; phylum Basidiomycota; class Agaricomycetes; order Agaricales; family Galerinaceae; genus Galerina; species Galerina marginata. Next base: position 3,953,857 of record JAECYW010000004.1, read on the forward strand.
AGAGTATCCTGCATTGCGAAAAAAAAATGGCATAGCTGGTACATCGAATGCATGAGTCATACCACATAATTCTGTTCGTCGTATCGTATCGGATGGCACCCCGCACCTCCCCTCCCCTCCTCCTCCTCACTCCAATCTACTCCCTCGGCGCACCCCTCCCAACACCCGCAAACTGCGGCCTAAACTCCCCCGGCGCGCCCTCCTCTTTCTTGCTGCGATACCCATCCCGATCTCCTCTCGGCGCACGGTACGCGCCTTCCCCTCCACCGCCGGCACCACCCGGGCGGACGGCGGCTGGGCGGGGCGGGCGGGCGGCTTTTTTGTGTGTTGCGGGGACGATCTCTGCGGGGAGGTGGAGCCTGGAGAGAGAGGAAGGTGAGTTTTGAGCTATGCTGAGAGAGGAGGAGGAGGAGAAGGAGAGAGAGAGGGGGGCGGGCGTACCATTCACGCAAATACTCGACGCCCTCAGGCGTGAGCACGTAGTAGTACCACTGCCAGGAGAACTGGGTCTTGACGAGCCCTTTCGAGGTGAGGCTCTGCAGGGCTTTGATGACCTGCAGGTTGGGCACGTCGAGCTCTTCGTGCTTGGCGGCGTTGAAGTCCTTTTTGGCGACTAGGACGCCCTCTGTTAGAGAGGAGAGGATGGAGATGGAGGAGTCAGTGTTGGCGCATGGGCGGAAGGGAAGGAGGAGGGGAGGGAGGAAGGGATGATACGCACCTTTGAAGAGGTTTTCGTAGATGACGCGCCTGTTCTGTTTTGGAATGATCATGCTGGGCTGGTAGGTTTATAGGGTTCGGAAGCTGCAAGAACGCAAAACCCTCATTTCAATCATCGTTTCCTCATCCAACCGCAGAGAACGGAAGACGTACTGCGATGCTAGAAGTCGCACTCGATTCCGGAGCTCTAAACAAAACCAAAACCAAAACCAAGTCAGCGACATCCACATCCAAAAACTCTACCACCCATCCACCCCTCCCACCACTCCGAATCGCCCAAACGGCTCTTCGCAGGTCTTGGGGGTCGTGGATGGGCGGTATGCAAGACTTACTGGGCGGATTTTGGGGGACGGGCTTGTGGGGAGGCTTTGTCGTTGACGCGGGCGAGCGAAGCGGCGAGCGGCGTGTGAGAGTTTGGGAGGTGGCTGGGTGTTTGGGTGTGTTTGGCTGGAGCACCGGATTTTTGAAGGTTGCAACTTACAGCACTTTTCAAAGCTATACGGAATCGCGATTTTTTTTTTTCGCGTCATGTGGCTGTGTGATGTCATGACATAAGTCATCGGAACGCGTCCGGCATCCGGCAAATCTCGGCATAAATCTTGCCGGCAAGGCTCTGGTACTCAAACCCACTCAAACCAAGTGTCGCCCGAGCATACAGTTGGTGATTTGAATACGAGAACCTGGGATTCAGTAGATTTACGAGACTAAGGTCTTTTATGCACCCTAGTCTAGCCCCTGCAAAGGCTAAACTGAAGTAACATTAACGTACTGTAAGAACTGGAGCGGCACAAAATCAATAATTAGCTGAGCAGCTCAGAGTCCTGTTGGGGGCTCAGTCCGTTGCAACCCAAGGTACGTACTTCAGATTTGCATGGATGATAAAGTACTCATTCCGCCACAGCACAAGCTTTGTTACTGAGCATAGAGAGCGACGGTGAGAGCTGCTTTTGATCTATTCCTGAAGTACTCTATGTAATGGACATGTTATGATAGCTGAGGACCTCCGGTGACCGTTGGGTGAGACATTGTATATGGACTGTATACAGTATAAATAGCGAGCACACCAATTACGAGGAGGCTTTATGGGAGGGAGGGCCCGGAGGGGACTTAGAAAGGCACAGATGAGGAGAGGCGACGAGAGGAAAGGCAGCAATGCCGTGATGCCGCTTGCCACGTGATCCGGAAGTTCGAAACAAACAAAACCAACCAGCGGATTTTTTTTTTTTCGCGATTCCGTATACAGTCGCGGACAGACAAAGTCAACAATTCTGATATCTCGGGAACCAATCAAAATTTTGGCATTCTGATTTCAGAATCTTGTTCAGCTCAACGAAATACGTCGAAAAACATATCTCCGAAGTTTTTCCCACGAGCCGTTTAGATCGGCCAAATTTTTGACCGAAATCAATGACATTTTAAGTACCTAAGTTGGGTGGACGATGGCATCTAGGTGCATCATTGCGCTCTGAGAAACAGTGCGGTGACCCTTCTGCTTCCGGACTGCCCACGCGGCGGCTTTGCCGGTCAGCGGAACCCGATAAGCGTCCATAAACCGCCAGGAACGGTTGACGAATCTCCGAATGACATCAACCGGACAAGAGTCGAGTGCAGAAAACGCCGCTTGCTTTGCGTCCTCGAATGTTTTCTTCTGAACCTGACGATATCGGTACTTTACCCACCCCCAGTACTGAGGAGTGAAATATAAGTTTGATAGATCTATTTAAAATTTAGACTTACCATCTCAATTGGATTAAGCTCGCAATGGAACTTGGGAAGGAAGATGCATTCGTGGCCGGCTTCCTTGATGAGTGTTTCAAGCATCGAGACTTGGTTCTTAAAGTCGTCCTGCTTGCTGAGAAGTCGGGCCATGCAACAATTATTATTCTCCCAAGGGCAGACTGGGGCGCATTTGGCGCGCATGCCTGTAACATCAAACCCTCGCTCTTCGAGGGTTTGTTGCATGCCCTTCTGCTCACCGTTCTCGGTTGTCATCTTCTGGACCTTTCCGCGGAATTCTGGATAAGGGTTAGTGTCTGGAATAATGGTGTCCTTCTGCCGGCGCTGTTTTCCACCATTGGATTTATTCATTTCAAATGCTTTGAGAGCGTCAGGCGGCAAAGCAGCATGAGCGGAGGACTGATCAAAAATGAACAAGGCCTGGCAACCGGGGTGTGCTTCTTCAAATACCGGAATGGCCTTTGTTTTCACCTGTTCAATTAGCTGTTCGCAATCCCAGTATGGATCCCCGTTCGATCCTGGATAAATAATCTTGCGAGCTTCTTTAACAACGATTCCTTCAGCATTTCGCACAACCAAGCGCCCGTTTACCTCTTCCACCCAATCGGAAATGTGAATCAGACGACCGCGGCCCTTTTTCTGTAGGATTTGTTGACCTTCTCGCAGCCTCGTTACGTTGAAAGAGCATCAAATATAATTTATAAAGAGAGGTGAATCAAACATACCATGCTGAGGTTTTATGTTCATTACCCTGGCAGCAGGTTTCGTCTTGAAACTCTGCTATTAATTCCTTTTCTCCAGGTAACAGTATGGGCTCTATGCGCTGCAGTTCAGGTCCCTCGTATCGCGCCATACGCCGTTCAAATTCCTTCATTTTCGGGAGGAAGACCTTATCGCGATATTCAACGACGTCTTGGCGCTCGTGGCCATCCATATAGACACCCTTTCGAAGAACAGTGCGAGTCCATCCCAATTTCACGAGCCATCGCCGGGCAGTGCGCTCGCAGAGTGGCTTGCTTGGGGTCATTCCCAATGATGGAAGGATGGTGTCGTTCAACGCGTGCTTGAAGTTATTTGGGGTGATTGATCCGATCGGTTGGTCTGTAAGCCATGTTCGTGACGCCGTTCGAACAACTTCTTCCTTTAAAAGTGAGCGTGCGTTTTTGTACCCTCCCCGCCGCTCTTTCGGTAGTTGCTCAAATATTTGATAATGGCGTGCGAGCGCACGGATACGTCGTGCAAAATGAATATTTGATCCATCCTTCTCGTGCCACTGTCTTGCGATCTCGAAACTGGCTTCAACTCGCCCATAACCTTTCAGGCGGAGGTTGGCAAAATTCCGTAAGATCATCAACTGATTTATTTGAGATAAGGGTAAAGACTTATGCTTTTTCTTCAGATCGGTCTTGATTTGGGTTCTCAAAGTTGCCCAATCTTGAATTTCCGCATTCGGCATCAAAGTTTCGTCAAGTTCTTCTTCCCAGGCATCTGTTTCCTCTGCCTCACGCACTTCTTCATTGACACGCTGTTGCTCTCTGCGGTTACTTCCTGTGCTCGATGTTGCTTCGTCCCCCGTGTCTTCGCTCTCTAGATCTCCTGATGCCTTTCTCTTCCGTGCTGGGCGATCGAAAAACAGCGGCGGCGGTGTCATGGACTCTTCGCGAATGCGCACACTCGGAGATCTGGATCCATCAAAAAATAGCGGCGGCGGTGTTGCAGATTCCTGTCGGATGTGCACACTTGGAGACCTTGATTGGTCAAACTGAAGCGGAGGGGGAGTGACGGACTCCTGCCTTATCACTACATCAAACTCGAGCACTGGCGGATCTGGTGTTTCCTGTCGGATACGGACATTGTCATTGAGCTCGGTTATCGGTAGCGCAAGGGAATGTAAACTGGGACTGATTGAAGGACTGCTGTCCTCGATTTTGACTCCGAATTCCGGGGTTTCTTCTGGCAAGGCAGGCTCCAAGTCGGCTTCCATCTTGATGGAGCAGGATAACTCGGATGAGCTTGCAGTCGGCCGCAATTGAGGTTCAGCTCGCAAAAAACCTAAATTCTCAAGTGTTTGCTGGCCTCTAAGCAAGTCCTTGTAACGGCGTTGTGTCCGTTCGGCTTTGCTACCAACATCTGGACCTTTTGAATACAATTTGGGGCGAGGTCGAGCTAAAACCAATCTCTTCAGCATATAAACTGTTTATTTCATTGCAAACATACCGCGGGCTATTCTGGCATTGTGTTTTCTTCGCAAATCTTCCGGAATCCAGTCTTCATCTCGAGGATCATCGCCAATTTCAACTGCAAGGACCATAAGTGCAACATGTAAGCCATCATTTCTCCACTCATCGTCGTTAGCTTCAACAACATCATCTTCAACATTAGGTTCATCCTCTCCCTCATCTTCATCCTCACTTTCGTCTTCCTCATCAACGTCCCAAGATGGTTTATTACTGTCCAGCCTGACTCGAGGATCCCATCCCTCTTCGTTATCTGATTGATCTTCGACATGGGAAGGGATCACAGGGTGGGTTGGCAGTGTCTCCACGGCATCAGCACTGTCAACGGGTGCTTCTTCGGCATGGGAAGCTTTCTTTGACTGATTACGAAGGCCGGTAATGTTCTTTTTATGCTTCTTAACCATGAGCCTGACGGATAGCCGATGATTTACAGCTGTGTCGGCAGGATTTTGAGAGATTTGGGAATTTTTTTGGGGAGCAACCGCTCGATAAAAACCTACCAAACTTTGGGGTTATCCCGCTCTTCAAAAAAGAAAGCGATTCCGCTATTTTTCATGATTTTACCGATTTTTTTCAGGGTTCGGCCAATATTTCAGGGTATGGTTTCCTTAAATGGCAATTTAAAAGAGAACGGCTCGATAGGATGAGCTGAAATTTGGCCAGGAAACTCCTTAAGTGTAAATCTATCGATTCGGGTGGTTTCCGAAGGGACCAATAAAAGTTTATTTTTTTTGTCGACTTTGTCTGTCCGCGACTGTAGATGTGAAAAGCGCTGTAAAACTTGAATTCGACGACTACAAGTTGACTACAAGAGACAGAGGTTCGTTGACTGAACAAATTGATAGACGGTGAAGTATCGTCTATACTAAAGAGGCGTTTAAATAACGCTTCAGCCACAGGAAAGGACTGATCATTATATATTTCCAGCAGATTTCTTTTGAGGGCGTTCCGTCAGTGTACCTCACGAACATACTCTGCAATCTTCGAATACCATTTTTTTAGAACACCCAACGGAGCTGTCCACAATAAATGCTTCATGTTTGAACCGTCTGCTTAGATTTCCGAGAGCCTGAGGATTAGCCAATTACAACGGTGCTCTCCGATGTCCATTCCACCGTTTATATAATCGCAATTATATAGAATTATATCGCTCTTGGCCCTCGACTTCCCTTGGAGTTGAAGATCTGAAATATAGACATTCGCCTACGCCGCGACTACGGTATTGTCAGCTGCGATGATAACTCGAGCTACTTACAGTTCGTGATGTCCTGATCAATATCTCAGTAAAACATTGCTCATAGGCATTATTCGTACAGCAAATCTAGAGGCGCCTATCGAGACGAAAATGAACAGGGAATGGCCCGGGAAACTGGCCTTATAATTTAACACCCCGAAGCACCGACACGCCGGGAAGATCTTCGGAGGTAAGTAGTCAAAGCGACTCCGTTAATCGCCCCCATCATTTACGCGAGGGAATACACTGCGGCTGACTGAACAAGGACATCCACGATATGCGAACTTTTCTTGGAGTGGTCATCCTGGTTTGAAAGAGAATGATATATTCAATAGGCGATTAAGAAAGTTGCAGACACGGTGGAGGAAGAAGATGAGAAATAGCCAGAGGCTAAGATCGTTCAAAAATGTGCTTCGACTGATAGAAGGATCAATTTGACGGCAGAGTAAAATATGAAGGATAAGTATATACCTTGGAGAAGGAAGGAATCGGCTTGCTTGATTGAGGCGCTGACTCATAAATGAAACCTCGTCTCTGCGAAAAGGAAGAAACCCGGCAAGGAGATGCCGAGAAGTAAGCGATCCTAGGCGTAGAGTCATCTCCGAAATCTTTTCCAGGCTTTAAATAAGTGGATGAACCCTCTGAAACTATCGCACCCCGACAGCCTCCAGGCGAGAAGGTCGACCAGGTATTATAATCTGAAATCCTTTGGTGAAGTCCGAAGAGAGATACACCACTGGGTCGTCGTCTGGGGTATACTCTATCGTGGTGGTGGTCGCGTCGTCAATTTGATCGTTCCAGAAGTAGGAAAGGAGAAGAAAACGACGGTGATCATACGAGGAATGGGAGAAGTTTTCTCTATGTCGTGTACCGAATATTATCTTGTCGAGTATGAAGAGACCGAATGTCTCCATAGGTTAGTAGACTCTTTAGATTCGAAAGGGAGGCGAGTTCGTAACAAGCGAGAAGCCGAAGGAAAAAATAGTGTCGAGTAATCGAAGTGCAGTTGGGTGCCGGCCATCTCGTCGAAACGCTAGATGTCTTGAAAGTGGATGTATTTCACGTCAGGGTGTGAAAATTCACGATGCTGGTAATTTTCCTCAAGCAAAAAGCTGCCTAGGTAGACCGGTGACTATTCAATTGTTAGATGAATTTGAGGATATCGCGAGACCACCTGGTCGACCAAAACAATGTCCAGGTCTTGAAACAGTCTTTCATTCGGGTCGGAAGCGGACAGTGAAATAGGAAATTCTGAAAGCCGAACACAGAGCCAGCGATTCAATGAGCAGCGTTTGTTCAGATACAGATAGCCAGTCATTAGCCGGCCTGACCGTTCGCGAATGCGCGAGACATACGTCCAAGCGGTGAACCTGGGAGAGCCACCGCATCTCTGGCGACAGTTTCAAGTCGAAAATCTTGTATCAAATCTTGGAGAAGAAGAGTATCAGCGGTGAATAATCCTGGATTGGCAGCAGCAGCTGGAGATGATATAGAGCAGTCATCATGAGACTGAAGATAAAAAAACGCCTGAGGAGCTGCAGCCGGCCGACACAGAAGGTCCACACGTACCCTCCGGGAGCATTTGTGGGTGTAGAAGTTTGGCTGAAAATCTCTGAATTTGTGGTCAGATATCACAACGGATGGAAACGAAATGGTCCTACTCCAGTGGATTCAGGGCGAAGGCGTTTCCCTTGACGGCCAGGTTGGATTTACTCGTACTGCTCCTGCACAGGATTTCGTCCTTCAACTCTTGCTTAACTTCCGCCACATCATCGATCATCCAGGTAAATGAGTCGGCCCCATCAAGACGGCAAGTGAGAGGATCAACTCGGGGCATGCAGGCGAGCATGTCCAGGTGGCCGTGGGTTGGTACAGTTTGTAACGTCTTCACGCTTGCATTTGCGTCCCAGTTTGTCGTTTTTTCACCTCGAAATAGAATATTCAACAGCACATCTTTGTTCAAGGAGTTGAGTTTCCACTGGTGCCGACATTCCGTCAATTCGTTGTCGAACCTGGTCAAACACACACTACGCGGTCTGCATCAGTCCTGCATTCGATTTGGGGAAGAAGCAGAGACATACAAATTTCACCTGTCCTGGACATTAAACGCAGGACGTGTCTTGCTGAGGGGTTGAACGTTGATGAATATGGTTGGACGTGCAGAGAAAAGTTGGCAGCGCTGGACCCGCAATTTCGTAGTCCGCTCTAGGCAGTTATCTAGTTATCTTTCTCCTCCAACGTTCATCATAAGTTCACAAGAATTCTTTCGACACTCTGTCTCTTGCAATTGTTGAAATGGAAAGCAGGGGTAAGACGCGTTTTTAAAATCATCCTCATCCCCTCCATTCTGGTGACTGATCGATGAACTTCGATTACAGTTGATACCCGTGGCTGGCGTACTGATGATTCAGACCCAATTTCTTCGCTCCACCAAGACTTGCTATGGAGAATAATCTTGATAAACGCCGATATGGACAACGACAAACCAAGCCATGTTTTATTTTTAGGAGACCAAAAGCTCGACCTCAATGTGATCTTTCCGGACTGGAAAAACCGCGCATTGGTCACCACCTGGTCGTGTTCGCATGTTTGTCGACGATGGCGAGAATTGATCATCCATTCACCGTCACTCTGGGGCCGACTAGTTGACCTGGAGATCCTGGTTGTCGTACAGCAGCGATGGAGAGACGCGGTCATGAACAGGACCGGGGAATCTAACCTGATCGTGAAAGGCAATGTCGACGGTGGAAAAACGACCACACAAGATTTTTTGACTTCTATTTTGCGGGATCATTGGGTCAGGATTCAGAGCCTGAAAGTTATTATAAACAAAACCCACGCATTTCCTAGCCAAACCTGGGATTATCTCTGTCGCCCAGCTCCAGTCCTCCAGATATTTCACTTTCAACCTGAGGATATACCACGATCCGTCACCATTGGACCTTTATTCGCTAACAACGCACCTCAACTGACTGATTTCCAATCCCACACGATTCGACTAAAATTTGCCGCCAGCACGCCATGGTTCTCCCACATTCGTCGGTTTCAGCTGTATCGTCCCGAATCCATGCCCGTTCAAAATTGGCTAAGGGTATTGGAAAGCATGCCGCAGATAGAGTCTCTAGATCTAGCGTGGGCCCTCGACATCCCTCTCGATACAGAGACCTCTATCCAATTGCACCTGCCCAACTTACAGTACATTTGTCTTTTTGACCGCCTGAGACCTTGTGTTGTTTTTTTAGCGCAAATTACCCCTGCTGTCGGGTGCCGCCTTATTTTCATTTCAGAATTTTCCATCTTCCACCTGCCTCAGTCTCAGGACATAATACTTGCGGGACAGTGCCTTTCAAAATACACGCAAAATTGGTTTGGTAATCGCGCCGTTACCGCGCTCTCCGTCTCTATAACACATATGATTATCACGATTCAGGAATATCAGAACCCGTCTTTTTGCAGTCGCCCTGATTTCTCTATCGACCTATGCAGCGTCAATCCGGAAGCACTTCCTACTGTGTTCCCAATTTTCGACGCATTTTCGTCCTGTGCTTTCAGCAAGATAACCACCTTCGAATTCAATGTTTCTTGGCCCCGACTTCAGGCCTTGGGTTCCACCGTCGCGCGGTTCCTCCTCTCTTTGCAATTTGTAGAGACACTACAGACAGTTGAAGATAGCCTTCACCATCTCAATCGTCTGGAAGAAACCTTGCGTTTGACAGAGGATGAAACTTCAGAGTCGCTCCCTTCCTTCTTTCCCCGTTTACGCTCAGTAAAAATGCTTCGGAAGACGGACAACGCGAGGTAGAAGATATCTTGTCCTTCCTAAATTTACGCAGAGATCAAGCTCCCGTTCAAGTCCTCGACCTAGCAGATTGGAGGCCTTTGGAGGCGAACCATGTACTTAACAGGATCTCCGGTTTGATGGTGATCTATCACAAAGAGCAGAACGTAATTTAACAACATATCTCCAACGGGATTTAGATGACATTTGTCAATATCATATCCGCAGTCGAGGATTACCCGAGTAAATGAGGTGATAGTCGCACAGGAAACAGCCCAATAGCTTTTTTCACTGAACAAATTTTTCTGCTACCGAGATATTGCAGGGAGCTTCCCTGCCCTCTCGTGGCGTCATTGGGCGAATAAATTTCAGCGTCTTTGAACGACGAGCAGTACTCTAAATTACAGTCTGCTAACTTTCTTTTCAAATAATCTGCCAATCATTAAATGTCATGAGATACGTGCTAATCGTTGTAGGAGAGTGATGTAGTCCATTCACCTGTGTTAAGTGCCTTGAACCTTGTCTGAGTGTGAACCACAGATCCGTTCCCGAATACATTCCCCATCGTGGTATATCACTTTTAGGCCAGTGATATCAGCGAAAATATCCAGCATTCGAAAGCCTTTCCAATCCATCCGAGTCAGGTCCAAAACTTCAACAGGACGCTGGGATGCATGTCGGGAAGTCAGGAAGGGAATAGCCCCTTCAGTTGACCTCGGGCGGACATTATGGTCGCGACTCTTCAATTTGACCACCCGAAGAGAGGGAAAAAGGAAAGGACCCCGGTCATGATGGGAGGTATTGTCGTGCTCTACACCTGACACGGCATCCTCCAGAGTTTGAAGAGCCCAGAGGGCCTCTCCAAATGTTAGCAAAGTTACTACATTCGGAAGGGAGGAGAGGAAGCGATGTACATTGGAATCCAAAGCTTGAAAAGGGCTAATGATGACCTCAAATTCAAGAGTGGTGACGTATTCAAAAGAGCAGGATGAAAAAGCATCGAGTAATTGTAGCATGGGGGGATGTTGGCCATCGTCGTTCATACGCTGGATGTCGACGCGGAAGTACGAATCAATGGCATGGTTGTCACACCTGCGGTCCTCTTCGACGGCAAAACCGCCAGGGTAAATAGCAAGGAACAGAGTCGTGATGAGTCGATGGTTAAAGTAGGTTATCGCATATCGAGATACGACCTCTCCTACTGAAGTTAGGTCCAGGTCCTGAGGTGGCCCGTCGTTGGAATCAAGAGCGGACAACGATAAGGAACATCCAGGACGAGGTATTATTTTTGCGAGAACCTCAGTGCATAGCATCAGGTAGTCTGCGAGACGGATTTCCGCCAGATGGGGCCTGTGTAGTTTGGTGGTGGTGCTGGAATTGAAATTGGAGGGGATCTGAAAGGCTGAATACAATGCTAGAGATTCAATGAGAGGCATTTGTTCCAACACCCTGAGCCAGTCATTAACCGACATAACCCGGTTCGACGTTACCAGGTATACGTCCAGTCTACGAATCTGGTGGAGCCAAGTCATTTCTGGGGTCAATTTTAATGGTAGCCTCGAGACTGTAAAGTCTTGGAGGAGAGGCGCGTCGTTGGCGAATAGCCTAATTGGGGTGGGAGATAGGGAGGTAGAATTGACATGAGTCCGGAGTCGAAATACTTGAAGAGCGGGTGCTGGTCGATACAGAAAGTTCCAGAATTCGTCATGTGGGATAGTTTTCATTTGCAAAACCCTGATATCAAGTCTTTGAATTCGCTGCCAGAGGCCTTGAAGCAAGGTCATGGCCAAGTCCCACTCAAGAGGCCTCGACGCGAAAACATCGCCTTTGATGAGCAAAAGGGATTCACCTGTCCTCCGCAATATTTCATCCCTCCACTCTTGCTTAACCGTCGCCAAAACGTCCAGATCTATGAGTCTGGCCCACAAAGACGGTGAGTGGAGGATTAATTCGCGCCATCGTCGGCAAACATGCGAGCATGTCCAGGTCATGACCAATGCGCGTGTTCTCCATGCCTGAGCTTTCTGAGCCGAATCGTATCTGCGTCCTCGTCCATCGTTGTTCATATTGGCATTGATCGTCAAGATTTTCCACAAGACGTCTTCATTTAATTCGAAAGGTGGTGCCATCTACTTCACGGCTAGTGTTTGTTGCTACTGCAGTAGGCTGAGATCAATGCTAAATTCAGAGCAAAAAGGGGAATTATCATTCACCTGCCTTGTTTCGAAAGGAGAAGGAAGTACGTAGTTTAAAGGTTGGTGGAAACTGAAAGAACCTGTGTACTCGGTGTAGTAGCCGCCCGAGAGTAAGTTTATAGATTAGATCATCATCGATGCATCATCAGTGGCACATGTGTAAATGCGGTCACGCCGAATCCAAGTTTGCCTGCGTCTTGCGGCTTGCCATTCGCGTGCCCGCCAGACCGCACCAGCACGCCTGGACAGACCCCAGCTGCCGGGAGTCCTATCCATTTGGCCTACTATCTCGATCGCAACTTTGATACACGGTATCCTGCCATGCTAGGCGATTGGAAGGCTGCTTGTTCGGGGCAAGTCTCACGATTCGCAACGTCACTGGCCTCCCTTTCTTTGCATTTCATTCCCATCTTAGAGTTGAGGAGCATTAGATCACCGGAACGGGTCACCTTCGTCGATGCCTGTAGCATACAACTCGTCACTATTTTCGATACATTTTCGTCCCGTAATTTTAGCAGAGTGAATCCTCGGCTTCAGCAATTCTTATATCCATTTCAAGCCCAGGATTTCAGTGTCGCAAGGTCCCTCCAATTTTGACCAGTCAGAATTTAGTTTTGTTTACTCGAGAGCGTTTCTACCTCTCATGGTCGTGTAGCAATATGAACTTACCTCGGAGAACAGAAGAAGTCTGTCGTATGTCGTAACTTAGATTCGACTCCAGTCTCAATGGATCAACTTTACCTTTTTGTACCGAGCTTGTGATTTGGGGGTGGGCTATTTTAGGAGTTTTCTTCTTCTGTTGGGTTTAATTATACCCCAGCGTTGCCGAGTCCGGGTCATTAAAACGCTTATAATCATGGAGCCGAGTGCTCGGTTAGTTCTGGCCATCCTGCCTTTAATATCCATCCACAGGGTTTACGGAATCCTTCGCAGAGATGCTGCTCAAACTATACGGACATGCTGTTTCAACGGCAACTCGTCGAGCAGCCATAGTTCTTGTTGAGAAAGAGGTCCCTTTCGAATTCATTCCTGTCAACACTCGGAAGCCCTATCTGGAACAGAAAAAACCAGAATATTTGGCGAAGCAGCCGTTCGGCCAGATCCCACTTCTTGTGCGTCATGAGCAATCTATTCAAAGCATTACTTAAGAGCTTAAATACTTCACTCGCGACAGGACGACGACGGCTTCCTACTCTACGAAAGCCGTGCAATCGGGCGTTATATTGCTGAGAAATATAAAAATCAAGGACCTGCGCTTATTCCGGTGGATCTCAAGGCGAAGGCGATTTTCGAGCAAGCTGCTTCAAGTGAACTCGCCAATTTCGATTTTTATGCATCTCAGGTATATACAGAGATCGTTAAGAAGAAGTTAGCACCGCTTGCTATACTCACTCTTTTCTCATACTAATGGAATACTAGGAGGCAAGGTCTTGAAACGGACTACTCTTTTGTTACCAAGCTGCTTTCCGAACTTTCAGTCAAGTTGGACGCGTACGATGCCATTTTGTCGAAGCAACGATTCTTAGTCGGAGATGTAAGCCCTTGATTTCCTGTTTATTACTATTCTGTGGAACCCATTACATTCTTTACAGGACGTTACCCTCGTTGACCTGTTTCATCTTCCTTTCGGCGTAGGACTGGCACTAACAGGAAGCGACATCATCGAGAGCAAGCCACATGTCAACAGGTCAGTCCATGAGATAATTACCTTCGAATTGCCTATTTTCTCACAAGTAGTTTGCTGAAATTGTGTAGGTGGTTTAGAGAACTGGCCTCACGTCCTTCATGGCGGGTAGTTAAAGATGGTGTCAAAAGCACAGCATGAATTACCACTCGGATAGAACTTTAGAAGTACTTGTTGATAGTTTTAAATCTTGATGTATGGTCGGAGCTGGTGGGAAGTATGAATAGGGGCATTCAAAAGTAATACAGAAGAGAGTCAATTGGAAAACGACTACTTTTTGTCGCAAGGGGCCTTGTGTTGATACCGCCAAAAAGATGACAAGAGTGGGACTCGAACCCACGCAACATTACGTTATGAGAAAACCCGCTTATGCAGGCAAGCAAAGCTTGAGTCACACGCCTTAACCGCTCGGCCATCTTGCCATCCCTAAGGTCTTCAAATTGACCTACATGGCGCTAAAGCGCTCGCATTGCCCTCAGACGGACTGCTCTAAAATTATCTTCCTTTGTTCTCACTTTTACGACCACTTAGTACTTATGCACAGACCTCTTTAGCCCAATGATGCCTGCTTTGGTGAACGTCACGGATATCTTGACGGCTACATTACTCGTCTGGCCGTTACTCTCTGCTGCCACCGGGTTTCCTCTCGCGCCATCTATTACTGTCGAGGCGATTATTGGCTTGTTCTTGTGCGCGGTGGCTGGCTTTGTGAGCTTCAGGAAGTGATCTTTGTTGAATATTTTATTTGCCGAAAAGACGTCGTTGGTAGCTTTGAGCTGCTGCTGACATCCGCCGCCTGGGGTGAACTCGAAGTTGAGGAGGATTCAGATGCCCCATAATTCGGTGGACGTCTCAGTGTTGCCCCTAACGGTCGTAATGTAATGGAAGAGGTCGTCGAACGTCGAGGCATACGTACTGCACGATGTTGTCAGTCCCATTCTCAAGTACTTAAGCTTGCCTGCGTACGAAGCCGAAGCCCTTGAATTGTCAGGCGTTGTTTAACGCGCTGGTACAGGTCTGGCTTGGCTGTGGATTTTCCTTGTTGTTCGTACGTCGCTGGCATAGCCATTCGCAAGTTGACCAGGGTCACGGAGGGGGCAGCTTAAGCCACAGTTTTCAAGAGAACAGAGCCGGATGCAGCGTATCTTGTCGGCGGCCTTTAGCTGAGGATTAGCTGAACAAATGGGGTATTGAATAATGTTCGTTGAACTTCGTTCCACCGTCAACAGGATCAGATGACCGAACGATCTTATTAAAAAATCAACATCGCGAAGTAATATCACCATGATGTCAATCAGCTCTTTCGGACAGGATGTATCGTTCATCGATCAATGTTGTTCATGGAAGAGGTAAGATCTACGAAGTCAAAGCATACATATCTAACTCCAATCTTTCTACCGGAACTTTATCTGACAGGAATACAAACGTCCAAAGGAAAGAATCTACAACAAGTCCGAGTCATTAAGTCTGTGGTATGAGTGTTTCGGTCGTTCGCGTTCGCGTGTCCTTCAAGAACTTTACCAAATCCGTACCTCCAGTTCCTTTCAACACCTCACTCGGCTGATCATGAGAGTAGGATTCAAACACCTGTTTTGCCGCCGTAGATGTCGCTATTGCCGCCCTTCTCGCAGGGCCCAATATGTAGAGTGCCGCGATTATCATATGGGCATCACGGAACTCCTTGAGCGACATGACGGCGTGGTTATACGCTGACAGCAGTTCCGCGTCATTGGCGTCCATAACAAATGCGCGCAGGGGGCGAGGGTTCGCTTTCAGATGGTCCAGAAACAACCGGTGGTTCCGAGGCATGTACGACTGCATGCGGGACATGAACGACGGGCGACCTGGCGATGTGGTTTGGTGGTCCACGCCGAGAAAAATGTCAAGGACGTGCACCATAGAACTCTGTCCCGCGCTCGGCCCCGATAGCTCGGTCGGAACGCGAAGCTGCGGGTGCGCATCCAGGCCTTCGAAAACCCACTTGCTCTTATTTTCGGCAGAGTCCTCACCTCTGAACCATGGCCGCACCTGGTTGTAATAAACGTCGGGATCGCACGACTTTTTCACGTCCAAGAGGAGCGTTTTTAGTTCGACGATGACGCCTGCAATCGTATGGAGATACTCCTTGATCCGTCGTACGGCAATAGCGTCCCCGACGAACGTTTCGTCCATGGTCACTCGCATGAGCTCCAGGACCTCCACTCCGCGAAGCTCAATGCGAGCGGAGCAGAGGTAAAACTCTTCCTCATCGGTGAGGTTCGTGAACATAGTCTGTGTGCGGATAGTGCTCGGAGTAGGCAGAGCAACATCCGACTTGGGGGCATTCCGGAAGTCCCAATTGTACAGAACGGTGTCGGAGAATGTTAGCACTGGGGGAATGTCAAGCTCGGCCGAGACCTGGAGAAGGGGGATACCAATTGATTGGGGTATTGAGATTACTTGAGACGGCGGCAGGCTCTGAACATAGAAGTGAAGGAGATAGGCAAGAACCAAATGGGCCCTTCTCAGAAGGATCGGCGAGTTGCTCAAACCTTCCGTTGCGAGCGTAGGCAGCTAAGATATATGAAATGGGGTGTTCAGTTATGATCCGGTGCGGTACAACTTATTTTGGACGTACATTGCGAATGCTATCCCTCCATTTTTCCGACTCAGCGGCTTCCGTGCAGGTAAGACCAACTTTATCCCCAAGTTGAATCTTCGCGTCCACGGCAGAGTCGAGAGCCGCCTCCCATACCTCCCAGGTACTAGGCAAACGGGAGAGAGGTGGCTGAGGCGCCATGAAGCCTGTGTGCTGGTCCACATCGAAGACTTGAGTTACAGGTAGCGAGCCTGAGGCTTTGAGCTGTTCTAGTGCTTCAGCCATGAGAGTTTTTGGGGGAAGCGCAGTAGTTTGTAGTAGCGGGGAATAAGGAAGAGGCGGGTCTTTCTATAGTGGAGGTTGGCGCGATTACGACACGGGTCGGTTAGGAATGGAAAGGGAAGCCTTGTATATAGGGTGCCCCAACCAAGCGCGTCGGGTCTTATCCGTACGACTCGCGCAACATCCGTGTTTTTGGGGTTGAAATTTGCTTCATCAGAAGGAGATAAGGAACGATCCACACTCACACTTTTACATATCAGTGTAACTAAGTTATCCATAGCCTGTCCGTCGCTCTCCGCATTCCTATTTACTCGAGTATTAGTATGTGCGGTGGCGCTTACTGGTTAACGTTTGAACGTTCCAGGGGGGCACATTGTGACCTTAAGGGAGAAGGGATTAAAGTAAGTCCAGAAATTGCCACGAGTCCAGTAGAGGAGTCCAGTAGAGGAAATCGCGGCCACCGTGATTTCGAAACACCTTGGAACCGGGTTCAAGGCAAACGAAATGAGAAGAAGATGGAACTGCATCGAGTCCCTATTTCAAATTCGAATTCGTAGGCTCACCATGTCAAGCCGTGGCTACTCCATCGCCAACACCTCTTAGTATTCATAACGAAGACTCCCGAAAGACTATGCGATACTGCCAGTGATTATATTGAGTTCGTCGTCGACTTTTTCAGTTGGCTAGGCAATAGAAAATGACGTGTTTTGTCTTCTTAGCTCGTGCTGATGGAAGCCGGGACCAAGTCTGGATTCGGGCCCATTGAGGTGGCCGCCGCCGCCGGACTGAAAGTTTGATTAGATTAGATAACGTTAAGCAGCGTCATCATACGCCCGTTTTCGCAGGTAAGTTTACATGACCCCGCTCGGAGCCAGCCTTAACGCTCTATCCGCTAGCCGCGGGAGGGAACACAACAGATTCAAATTTAATCTAAGTACTGTCAAGCTGTGGAACACTTTCACTTACAAAACGGAAGGTTAAATTGTACTAGTGAAACGGATGACTAAATTACCGACTCTTAGCCATAGAAAGGCGATTTATGATCAGACTAGTAGACATCCCAACTTCTCCTGCCAAAAAGACGTCGTTCTAGTGTGCAATGCAGAGTAGCAAGGCCAATTATAAACTCCTTCGGTGATTTTTCATCTAGTAAGTACCCAGTCATTCTACTCAAGTTAGGATATACAGAAAGATAAAGATAAAAATAAATGGTTTAAAACGAACTGGCAGAATCAGGCCATCGGCAAACCACCAGATCCCATCAACGCCTCCTTGGTTTGATCACGTACGCCTTTTAAAAATCGTACTAAATCTGTTCCACCAGTGCCTTTTAGGCCCCTATCCGTGCTCGTACTCGTGCTCGCCTCTACCAGCGAGTGGCGGGCATTACGTGCCGGTCCAATAATATATAGCGCGACGATGATCATGTGAGAGTCGCGGAACTCCTTCAGCGCCATGACCGCAGCATTATAGGCTTTAAGGAGAGCCGCACCCTCTTCCCTTGCCTTAT
This sequence comes from Galerina marginata, assembly GCA_023014335.1. Classification (NCBI taxonomy): domain Eukaryota; kingdom Fungi; phylum Basidiomycota; class Agaricomycetes; order Agaricales; family Galerinaceae; genus Galerina; species Galerina marginata. The sequence continues at coordinate 3,971,809 of JAECYW010000004.1, forward strand.
CAGTCTCGTTGTCCTCGCGGTATGCAGACTGGCGCACGAGGTTCCGAAGAGGGCGGGGATCGTTCGCGAGGTGGTTCAGGAATGCGCGGTGATGTCGAGGCATATAAAGTTGCATGCGCTTCAGGAATGCGAGTTTCTCCTCGCTGGCCGCAGAAAAGGAGTCGGAGTTATCTACCTCCCCAGTGAGGTCTTTCCCGTGCGAGTATTGATCCACTCCTAGGAATGTGTCGATGGCGTGGATCAGCGAGCTTTGTCCTGCACTTGGACCTGAGAGCTCTCTTGGTTCTACGAGCGTCGGGTCTTGCTCTATACCCTCAAATATCCACTTCCTACCGCTCTGGGAATCCTCGCCATGGAACCAGGGCCGGATGTCGTTGTAGAAGACGCGAGGGTCGCAGACGCGCTTTACGTCAAGCAGCATGGCGCGTAGGCGCTGGATGACTGTCACCAGCTGGTGCAAATATTCCGTGATCCTGCGAATGGCGATGTCGTCGCCGACGAACGCTTCGTCCATGGTGGAACGCATGAGCTCGAGAGCCTCGACACCTGCTAATTCCATGCGCGCAGAGGTAAGGTAAAATTCTGCTTCGTCGTTCGTCCCGGTGAAGGTAGTTTGGCACCGAAGGGTGGACTCTGTTGGTAGGTCCTCGCTGTCGGCAGAGTTAAGATACCAGTTGTACAGCACATCGTCGGAGTAGGTTAATACAGGTGGGAGTTGGAGCTGGGCGGAGACTTGGAGTAGGGGTAATGTGACAGGAGGAGGTATATGTATAGGATCCGATGGATGGAGTGAATGGACGTAGAAATGCATAATCCATGCGAGGACCAAATGTGCGCGACGGAGAGCAGTTTCCGAGGACCTTAATCCATCGATGGACAGAATTGGGAGCTGAGAGAAAGGATAATTTGTTAATGAGTAATTACGTAGAAGAGAAAGGAAAGGCACACCTTCCTGGCCCTTTCTCGCCAGATTTCCGATTTGCGCTTTTCGGTATCCTGAAGACCCAGTCTATCTCCTAATTGCAGACGCTGGGAAATAGCTTCGTCAAGCAGTGCTTCCCATACTTCCCATTCGGACGGAAGACGGCGCAGTGGTGTCTGAGGAGGCATAAACCCTGTCCGTGTATCTACATCGAAATCATGGGCGGCAAGGGTGGTGGTATCCGGAACACCAGATGGCGGCCCGATGAAGATATCGGGTCGAGGAAGCGACAGGAAATGAGAGGCGCCGAGGAGGGCCATGGTATACTTTCGGAAGGGGGAATTAGACTGACGAGGAGGGGGGAAGAAGAAGGTTACTGGAATTTCCGGTTTGTTTTACAAAGCAGCGGATGAAAAGATCTAGGCAAGATCTAGGAGGCTGACCAAATGACAACAAAATGATCGAGAAATTCTTATCTGATTAGATCATACTTATGTCCTTACTAAGATGGTCACGTGGTTATATTCCTCCAAAGTTGAAATTCGTGAAATACTCAGTCTTGGGTGATAACCTGATAGTATTAGAAGTTCATCCTCGTTCATCCGACCTCCCTCAGGCCTTTGCCTTCACTGTGTCTTTCGTAATTGTGGTGCGCATTACCGATACAGTGAGTAAACACTAGTCGATTATTATTCTTACTTCATTTGATTTCCCTTGACTTACAGGTATGAAATCGTCACAGGAAGCTGATTCAGTATGGAATAAGCTGCCGGCTGAGCTCTGGTTTGTCGTGGCCGAAAACGCCAGGCGGGATGACCTACCCTCATTTGCTCGCGTCAGCACTCTGTTTTGTCTTGCTTCCCGACAACCTCTCTACAGACGTGTATCGCTTACAACGTCTGACTCCCTCAAAGCCACATTTGACCTTTTCAAGGATCCTAGATTTTCAGAATGCGCAGAAACGCTCGAACTGGATTATCTATACCCAACCACAGAGGTGCCACGATCGGAATTCCCTAATCTCATCAATGGAATGAGCAATCTTCGATCGATAAAAATCCGAAACTGCTACCTTTTTGAATCTGCCCCTGAGCATGCTTCGTTTTTCCAAACCGTCAAATCGTCCTCACAGAATTTGAATACGCAGATCCCTCTTCAATTGAATTCACAGATTTTAGCCTTAAAAATATCAAGAATCTGGTTTGGTACGGTTATTACGGGGGTGAGTGATATTACCCGCCTGCTTGAATGAAGTTTGATGCTAATTTCAAGCAGATATTATTGGACCTGCAATGTCGCTCTTCGTCGCCTCGCTTGCTTCCTTAACTCGCATTTCACTTCAAACAGAATACACAATCGATCCCCTAACAATTATACCCTTCTGTTCTTTAAAATTTCCTTCTCTTACTTTCCTCGAACTCCCGCCATGGGAAGGAGGAGGTAGGGATTTCCCGGAAGCTCAAGCAGCTCTGACTCGTTTTCTCATCGCGCACGGGTCCATTACCGATCTCGAACTCGCATATTGCGGCTCTGAAGAATTTCCATCTTCGGTGGAGCTCTGTTCTGACCTGACTACCATTGATATGCTCCCGAATTTGCGGTCCCTCAACGCACGAGCAACCGTCTTCTCGATGATGGCAACGCGAGGATGCAAGTGTTTAAAATCTATCACATCGCTATCCACAGGCTGTGCTTCTAGCGCTGAAGCTGGTGATGGATTCAAAATCTTCATTGAATCTCTGGGTAACTCGAACTCAATGTTAAAACATCTCTCCTTTCACCCTGGCCAGAAGTTTAGTCAAAATTACGATAATTCCAGTCAATGGCTGGATCTACTTTCGAAAGCTTTCAGGAATGTCGAGGTGTTTTATTGCGAAATCGCCCAAGGAATTACTATTGTAAGTGAGAACTTCTGTCCTGCTACATCTTAATTCATGGTCTCGTTTTCGTCAGCGCACATTTTTCATGTTCCTCTCCAAATTCTGCCATCTTCGCAACCTGCATGGTGACCTGTGGTATGGCCACAGTGTCGACTATACCATCGAACGCGTGATTGAAATAGCCGTGCCCTCTTGTCCCCGTCTCGAAAAGATTTACTGCGGACGGTTTGATGGAGATCTAGAGATGCGTGTTATTCAAATCTCACGAGGCCAAGCCGCGGGTACCTCTGTGAGCATGCAATTGGCCGAAAATTACGAACTTGAACGTCCATTCGGAAGGCACTCCCGTTACATGAGTTCCAGGACTCCCTTACAGCTAAACTAGAATCTGTCGATCCACCAGGATAGGTTAATCCTTCCTAGCTCACCCTCCTTCTCATCTTATTATCTCCGCGTTTTCAATCTTGTATTATTCACCATCGTGGTTTCATAATTTAACCAAAAACCTTCCGTTTACTCGACAGCAAGAGCCTCGAGTTGCCCTCAACGGATCAGCTCAGCCCAACCTCGGTCTTCCAAACTTCGAACTCGACACGCTCAAACCACATTCCCTTGCAAGGGTTGCAGGACAATATTTAGCCTGAGGATTTGACCTGCTCATCGCGATCATACCAACTGGCATCACCAAAATATCCCGCGCATCGTCTCCATCACTCTGGCAGGACATCCGGTTCGTTTACAGACGCTGAGTTGACCTTTTGTTCAACAACACGCATCCTTGCGGCGCGAATCCCGTTCTGACGATATTGATCGTCATCTTACATCACCCTGGCTTTCCCAACTTGGTCGACTTGACATTTAGAGACGTTTTTGAACTCAAATGACCGACCTTTGGGAGACGTTAGCCCAGATGCCTCTCTCGGTGCTACATTTGCGGTAGTGGATTGCCGAAGCAGCTCGATATTTTGCGCACCTCTAGGCCGCCCCTTTACTACATCTGCCTTCACGGGAGGTACGGGAGCGAGAATTTTCTAGAAGTCTACGTTTGCAATATTTCTAATAGCGTGTTCGGTCAGGGCCTGCCTCTAATCACGGAATTTGATGATCTGCAAACCCATCCGCCAAACGCCAGGATCGAATTTCGCGTTACCCCTTTGGCAAGAAGAGCCTCTGAGCTCGTCTGTGGACGTGGTTGGGATTATTCCGGAAACGACGGCCCAGAGAAAACGTGGAGGTTGAGATGATGAAAACGAGGCTGAGTGTGTGTCGACCAGTCTTTCGGCTCTGATCACTCTCTGATCTTTCATATAGTGGATCTGGGGACTCGGTAATAAATACTTTTCGTGCCTAGGTGTACATGCATGTCTTAAATTTCACGCCTAGGTGGAAGAGAACCCTAACGTCGGCAAATTGAACCAAGCCGACAGAAGCACGCCTACCGTTGAGATGTTGTAAAGGCGGAGGACCCTTTCTAATTTCAAAGTCTGGGTTAGGTATTCCAATTTCCAAAATGTATATATCTCATTTTTTTTTCGCGCTTCCTGCGGTTAGTGGGTTGATTAGGAAGCAAATGGAAACTTGGACATTATCGATCGTTAGACAAGTTTCTGCCTTGTAACATTACAGATACCCTGCCGTATATTTTTATACCTAGCCCTTGTACATGGCTCTGAGGCAAATCCACAGCTAGGAATTCGCAGGCGTTATTTCTCCGCGAAGCGACAAATCTATTAAATTACGACATTTGTGGGTCCTCGCGTACGAGTATCGAGTTTCAACGTTTGGTGGGTAGACCTGATCGTGTGTTCATCAAATTCTGATTGAGGCGAGTTTACCGTCCTCGTTTCGATGCGAGGCGACGATATATTCTTTAGCAATGTACAAAGGGCAAAGGAGAGAAAAAATTCCCAGTCTCAACAACGTGTTTGCGAAGATGTCGGGTGTTAGAGAAGATTATCCAGAAAGGACTGAACTTAATCTTGACTGTCAACGAACCCAAGCCTTAAGATAGCTATCCTGGGGTATCGTGATAAATGGTGTTTGAGTGCACTGTAAGTATAGATCGGTTCAAGCTTCCTGTAAAACCTGCAGCTGATGGTGTTGTGGCGAGATGTACACATTCCTTCAGGCTAATTTAAACGAATATTTAAAGCGATTCCATCGATTGTGACGACTTAAAGGAAGAATACGCAATAATAAATGGACCCTCCTTGTGAATATAGTCTGAGAAACTCAATACCGACTGCCTCTACAAAATTACACCCGTTTTCAGGCCCGTCTTAAGTCCTGGCGGGAAACATATAAAAAGCGTGAGGTGTGAAATGTGAAAATGTGCGTCGTCGTCGTGTATGCCGAGGGAAAGAAGTACAAACTAAACGATGCAAAGTTTTAGAAAGGAGGTTTCAGCGACAAAGGAAGAACATAGCACGTTCGCATTGGGTGTTTAGATAATCAGTATCAGGAATTGATCTAATTTGGTCTCCAGTTTGTTCACTTCTCTAGCAACTTTCACCTCGAGGTGGACAAAGACGCTGTCGACGCTACGTACGTCGTCGTCGAAGGGGCGGAATTAAAGGCGATAACAAGCAAAAGCTCAAAGTCATCTCAAGGCGTCGGTAAGGGTCCATCTGTGACCTTGTTCGGCGCTGATCTCTCACAATCAAGCAGTAAGGCCCAGGGCGCATCCTCTTTCCGGAGCTTTCAAACACAACCCAGATACTATAGATTTGCACCGTGCGACGGTGTTCGGCCCGCACCTTTAGGCTCACGAACTCTAGTGAGAAGCAAATAGTGAGTTAATTGGGTATTGAACGAGTCTTTATTGTGAGCAAAGAGATGAATTACGTCTTTGAAACTCCTGATTAGGTAACAACCATGAGCCTTCGCAAAAGTTCTAGATGGCTATCTTCATCACCTTTTGTCTCTGCCTTCGCCAGCCGCGAAAGAAAAATAATGTAAGCGCCAGCCATGCGAACCCAAGCCGCCTCTAATTGTCTTTCTCTCCCGAAAAGGAAACATAGCCCTGAAATTCCCACGTACATCCTTTTTGTTCTTGAACCACATGATCGGGGTGGGACCGTCATAGTCTGCGATCGACTATTGTCTTCATGCATTGAGATAGAAGACCGGTATTTGCCTGTTTCTCAGCTCATTTCTGCATTGCCTGCAGGCAGGTCGTGGGTGCCTAGCCCCATCGACGTCGCTTCGAATTCGGCAATAACAAAAAGGATTTCGACACCATCACAACAAAAACAACAAAAAGCGGTGCAATGAGAACAACAACAGCAAAACTGCCGGCCGTGCTGCAGGCTTCCTTTGTCTCCTCTCGACTGTCACGAAACAAAAAGAAAGGTGGGCGCGGGATGACAATCCGTCCCAAACTATCCTGCTCCTCGGGGACGATTTCGGAGTGCGGGTCTCGAGAACTCTTTCTTTTTTGTTCTTCACCTCATCTCGCCCCAGTCCTCTCCATCTCTGGTCAGATTCGATCGAGAATTGTTCCCAGATCCAGCCTTTCAACCAATCCAGATCCATCTACAGCTAAATTAACCGCACCAGCCAATCCCTCGCTTTCCCTTCACCTTTCATACCATCGTATATAATATCCCGTACCATGCTCGTCGGTTTCTGACTCGAACATCCTTCGTTTGGACCTGTTCTCATCCCCTATCCCTCGTCGTCTTCGTATATCCCAATCACCACCTGACCCACATCACGATGACGACCTACTACTCTCAACCTGCTGCGGCCAATTACAACACGGCCCCCCACCACGCACAACGCCAACGCGGCTACCGTATTTGTGATCAGTGCGGAACAGTCGAAACGCCTGCTGTGAAGTTTAGACTATGTGGTGGATGCGTACGTGAACATATTCCTCTTAACGAATCAAACTTTACTTACCGTGACTCCTTTCTTTGTTAGATGACCACCCAATATTGTGTATGTTCATATTCTTTATCTCATTTTACAATCTTACTGACCAGATTTCTTCAGTCGCAGGATTGCCAAAAGGTCCACTGGCCCATGCACAAAACCATCTGCCAACACACTGCCTCTCAGGTGAAACAGGCATCGTCCGGCGCCGCTGCCAACGGATATGTCGACGAGAACGTGGCGAAGAACCTTCGCAAGTTCACCTCCGCTCACTCTGCCCTTCTCGGGTGGGCTGGATTCCAGGCTCTCCAACTCAAACGCGTACCAGCCAACGTCAGACAAAACGCACTCCTCATCGATCTGAGCTATCATAACCATGTAGAATCGCATCGTCGGTAAGTGATGCCGACCCCTGAAATGTTCCGGTTATTCATCATTGCATTTTTAGCTTCTCCATTGCGTCCACCCATGTGGTTCCACGGAGCTACATTCGTGACCCTCTCGTAATCGCTGATATTCAGCGCCGCGAGGAACGCTGCCGACAAAGCGGCGGCATTGGGACCCTTGTCGTCATCATTCAATGCGGCACCACCTCCCAAGTTATGCCCGTCGAGGTTGACCCACCCGCCAAAATCGCTTGGGACTCCCGTGACGACTGGACTCAAGTCCTCTCTCACTTTGTTGAGAGCGGTCGCACAGACTTCAAGCCCATCTCGACTACGCCACGAGGGTGAGCCTCCTCTTGTTTATTCAGATAAAGTAACATATGATTAACCAGGCCTCGTCGCCGAAAATTAGGGTTTACTATGGATGAGCTCATATTTCACTTGTCAAATTTGGGCCGTCGACTCTCCATTTCCTCGCGCGGATCTTCCATTCATACGAAAACCTCCTTTGTCGACTCTTAGACAAAGCCAAGCATTGTACCACCAACCATCTCATCGACTAACGCATTCGGCATACTCATACATACCCGCGACGTGGAACGCCGCATACCTGCATTCAATCATCGACCCACACGCATACGACTTGCATGACCTATCACTATCCCATTATTGGATACCTTCGTTTCTCTGCGGCGGCCACCATAACGTCACTTTGACTCTCCTTGATATTCAAGGCCCCGTCATCTTTCACGATTCCCTCGTCCGACGACCCGTGACGTTGCTAAATTTATTGCATTTTCGTCACCATTCAATGACCCACAATGCATTCTCAATCTAATCATCCACATTGTCATGTCTGCAGCTTTCGACATTTCTTTCACGCACCAAGCATTTACATCCGACATACCCAGCTACTCTAATTGGTGCCGCTGGCGCCTTCACCATAATACTGTGCATTATTATCATTATTCATCTTTCGTTCATCCATTCGCACGCATCCACACATTTCGTATATTCTTGTACGAGTATTATTACACACGAACTAGCTTCGATGTCCAATCCAATGTCATTATTATGACTCGATGTCAAACTCACGCATACTTGGCTCCTGTCTGTTTGGCCATTGTCCAAGGACCTGGAAGATGGCTGTGTGTCTAATTGCGATCTATATTGAGGCTAAGGTTCGGTCAGAGCTTTTGGAGCGCTCATTTGGAGTTTGAACGCTGCGATGGAGTTTGACGGTCTGTACTTCGACAGATTCGGGAGAGGAGGAGCTAAAGTTACGTTCGCCTTTGATAACATTTCTCTAATACATACCCCTTGCTTGAAGTTTGTTTCATCACATTCGGAATATCAACGCAAATACCGGCGTTTCCACTGTCATATGGCGCCTATTCTGCCCCCAAACGGCCTCGGTCACTTTCAACGAAAGCCGAACGTTGGCGGAACCTGTAAGTTTCCACCAATGGTCAGTCATCGACTTCGAGACCGATCTCAATGGGTGCATAAAGGAGCATCCTAATGCGACGGCGGGAAATGCAAAATTAGGAAATGGAGCGCTCTCCATTCTCACCGACTCGGAATCGCTTGCATGCGCGTGTGACCATTGACGCAGCCCCTCTGGAAGAATAACACGCGGTCAGCTGCCTGTGAAGTAATGGAGGCGTCAATTGACTCGGGATGAGAACTCTTCTATTTCTTTTACGACTTTCACAAATATGTTTTTCATTTTCGGGAATGAACTCATCAATTCTAGGTGCCGATCAATGGATGTCATGGTCAGACGGAAAATACGTGGGGCGAATTATGAATATGCCATTGGGCATCCTCTGCGAATCGCAGCAACCAGCGGACCCTTCGCCATCTCGCTGGCCTTATAATTCTCGATATTCCCGAGTAGTTGTCAGGTATTTATTTCCTGTCACAGGGAATCTGACGCAGGCCTGGCACAGATGTTGACCTTTGTGGATCAATTGCTTTTCAGAACGCACTGCTAGTTTTTTTTGGGGGGGAGGAATAACGCTAAGAGTGGTCAGAAAGATTATTCCAGAATTTCTATTCAATTAACCGTTGAATTTCTTCTTTACTGGCAACTACTGCCACTAGGATGCAGTGTCTGTCTTGTTCAACGGACTCGTGGTGGTTCCTCCCGATCAATAAAGTCGTTGATCCGCTTCTCCCTAGTTTACGCTTGTTTGTTCGGTTGATCATCCGATGTCAACAAGTCGGATCCGAAACGGCGATTGCAGGATGAACCAAGTCATTTGATTTTCCACGTTCTTCACCAAACTTGCCTGAAATTATTTTACCTGATTTCAAGCGCCTTTAAACACCCTGATAAGTGGACATTCGAAAAAGTCACAAGCTTTGCTTCCGTCGAGGATGGACAGTACGTCGTTATTTTACAAGTTTAAATCCGACGTTTTTCATAATCATCAATTCCGTTCGAACTTCAAAAACATCAGCCACAACTACCTCGTCTTCAATCATGTCTAATTCTCTGGCTCAACACAAGAAATCGCCCATTCTTAATCTTAATGTGGATCTTCTTTGGCAAATATTCTTGATAAACGCGGACATGGAGTGCGATCCACCTATTGAGGACCGCGAATCTCGTAAATGGCGAGCATTAAACGTTGTACGCAGTACTTCACAAGTTTCTCCTCATTGGCGCGGTCTAGTTCTTGCCTCACCCTCCGTGTGGGCCGGTGTTGTTGATCTTGAGCTCCTCACTTTGGGAAAAGATGAATGGAGGACGGAAGTAATGAAACGAACTGGGCAAGCGTTGCTTTCCGTGAAGGGTGTTGTTAGCGAATTTTTCAGAGAATGGCGATTATCCCTCATCAAAGCCAACTGGTCGCGCATTCGCAAGCTTGATATCACGGTGACGATACCGGCAAGGGTTATCGCCCGGGAAACCTTCGACTTTCTTTTTCATTCGACGAAATACCTTGAAGCCTTCACCTTTAGAGTGCCTCTTCGATACGACGGCTTTTCGGTTTTCGATGGAGGACCACCTCTATTCGCAAATCGTGCCCCCTCCATACGGGAGTTTCACATCCGACATTTACCATTGCGCCAAGAAGCTCCCTGGCTGTCCCAATTACGCAGATTACATTTATCGCTGTACAATATCTTCGACTCACACGACAAATTATACCGCGTCCTTGACAAAATTCCCCTCCTTGAATCATTGCACATAGTCGACGCTGTATCGGGTCTAGCACCCGACGTACCGCGATCTCCTATCCTGCTTCCTCACCTTCAGGAGCTCTTGATCCAAGACCTCGACATGGGTGTATGTTGGGCGGTTTTACACCATATCCTTCCTCAAATTGGTTGCTCAGTCCATATGACCTCGACCCCAAATCTGATGGTAACAAGACACGATTCCCGGTTGCAAGGATCTGAAAGTCTTTCTCGCTATACCAAAAACTATTTCGATATTCACCACCCGCCGTCCGTCATCCTAAAAGTCAATCCGTTTTATTTCAGTTTCAGCGATAGCCAAAATCAATCAGTCGATATAGCCACTTGGAGCCGTTCTGCTTTTGAGATCGATATCGAATTCAATCAACAAATTCCCCAATCCATCGTCCCCATTATCTTTTCGACAATATTCTCTTACTCATTCTCGAGTGTCACTAGTTTGGACATGGAAATTGACATCATGGATGACAATCGCAAGGATCCCGGATTTCTCTGCTTCTTACATTCGTTTTGTTCGGTGGAAGTGTTCAAGACGAATCGCACTACACTTGAACTTCTCTGCACGACTGTCCTGGATATATCCACGGTTTTTCCTCAACTCAGAATTCTAAAGATGATTCAATTGGAATTACTTCAATCAGATCCGTCGACACGTTGGCCGTCGAGTGTCTTGGCTTTCTTTCTCGCTCGTCGAAAGGCAGAGTGTGTTCCTGTTGAAACCCTAGATGTAACTCTGTCCTGGGATAGTGACGTGAAAGATCTCGGCTTTCTGGAAGACATTTCGGGGCTCTGGGTTACTTGGAAGTATGGAGCCGAAAACGGGGAATATTTGTGTGGTAGTGGTAAATCGGATGAACTGGATTTCACCAACAAATACACTCCTTTTCTGGACGAAGAGGATGACATTTAGGTTCTGGGGTGTATAGATGAGCGGATAGCTTCAGAACGATTCTTCGTGTAGGCTGTCATGAAAGCTTAATTGATAATACCGCTAGAATATAATCCTACCGGTCCAGGGCAACTACGTGGAGCCATTCAGATTTGCATTCGATATCAGGATGAGAGAAATAAGGGAGCGAGGTAAATCTTATTTTACTGCTTGCTCTTTAATTGTCATGGTCTAGTAGGTAAACATTCCGACCGTTCTGAACTTCTCAGCATGGAGTCCGCACTGATAAGTAATTCCGTCAGAGTGATCCGAGGATCCCGAAGTGGAGTGAGGCAATCAATCATGCGCCTGTTGCCGCTTTACGTGAAGGTTAGGAGGGACCAGAGTCCGGGAGACAGTCGCAGACTCTTTCCTATCGGCTTTTCAGTGGGACTTCGTTTCTGTCATGCTGCCAGTGAGGTAGAGTATACCAAGAGTATACCGAAACATTCTTCGCAAGTTTGTCTGAATTTCTTAACATTTCTTAAGTAGGATGTTGGTGTGTTACCTGGAGGATCGCCGATGTATTAAAAGATCAATGATCAACATTTACTTACACTATCACCATGCGGAAAAATGAAATTCCGTTCGGGCGGACAGTGACTTGAAGGGCGCTTGATTTATAATCTTGTCCAGACTCACACGATGAAAATATTCCGGTGCTTATTAGTCTTCAAACGCTCCTTCGTACACAACCACTTATCGATTATCTTTCATGATGTACGTGCCTGGTACGAGCATCTTGAGCGCGTAGGTATCCTCTCCCTCGTCTTGTATATTGCGGGATGACTGAGTGAATCTATCTTTAGCCATAAATTATTGTATTTCAGTAACATCCAGGGATGGCGCTTTTTGGGTTAGTCCGAACATATGCGAATGTCCTCATGCTGCCGGCTGATCGTTGTTGGGGAGGATTCCGCACAGAATCCGTTCGGTGCCACCGGGGTGTTTTGTTTCTTCACCTTTCCTGTCCTCTGCCTGTCATCCTTCGTTGGTTGATCCAGCGTCTGTTCACGTCCTGCGCAAGACATGTCGACTCCTACAAGATGGGTTATGGTGGATGATACAGATTCTAAAATCCAGTACAGCGGCGCATGGTTCCAAGCTCGTGGCACGTTAGACAATCTCGGCAATTTTGGTGCACCTTTTCTGAGCACCTCCCATGGAATCAACGCCAATGGCAGTCTTTCTTACACCTTTAGTGGTGAGTTCATTTTTCTATTGGCATCATATTCATCACTGATCACCTTCGGTCTCATCTAGGTTCACGAGTGATTGTATATGGCACGAGCAAAGTTGAGCCAGGTGGTGCGAATGGGCACGATCCTAGTTGGGCCTGCTCAGTCGATGGTATCAGCATTCCTGCCAAGGACGCCATAGACTTCTCCGAGAATAATTGGATACTCTGTGAAGCCGATTCGCTTTCTGATGGCCAGCACACCGTCAAGGTCCAGGGCACTGTGTTGAACCCCACCAATACGTTCTGGTTCGATCGCTTTAATTACGTCCCATCTTCTAGCGTTTCGCTCGACAATGTTGCCCTCTTCGTGGACTCATCGGACCCAGCGATTCAGTATGGGAGCGGATGGGGTCCTCTGCGAGATATTGGGGAGATGACGCAGCAGAATGGAGCGAAAGCGACATTCGATTTTACGGGTATGTCTGACTAAATTGGAGGGTCGTCTCATGTTGCTGATTTCTTTTTTTATCCTACGTAGGGGTGCAGCTTAGCTGGGTTTCTATGATACCAGGAGGTGACGTCCCCGGTGCGCAAACTTCTGCGACCTACTCGATCGATGGAGGAACCCCGGTCTCCTTCCTTCTAGCTGGACTAACAGCCGGTGCGATGGAGCCATACAACCAAATCTTCTTCCAAACACCACAGCTAGCGGCTGGAAAACATCACCTAGAAGTCGTCCACGGTGGTAACGCACAGTCGACTCCTCTCTCCCTTGATTACTTGGTCATCCAAAATGCCCCAGTGCCAGCCGGGGCATCTGGCACTACTGGTGGCAGCACTACTGGTGGGTCAGGCACTTCAGTTAGCTCCGGTTCGAGCTTAACCAGCGCAGGCTCGACCGCTTCCGCAGGGTCGTCCACGCCTTCTGGAACGTCTGCAGGTGGTAGTAATACCGGTGCGTCTACTACATCCAGTGGTGGCTCTTCGGGCTCGCCAAATAATACTGCCTCGCCGAATCTAGGCTTGGGTTCACACTCGCCGACCACGAAATCGAAGGTTCCGATCGGAGCAATCGTTGGCGGTGTCGTTGGCGGTGTTATCGTGATAGCTGCTCTCGTCGTTCTCCTCGTTTTCCTGCGGCGACGAGCAAAGAAGCGAGGGGACGATGTGAACTATCGTCCAGTGGATCTTGCCGCTTCCCCGAGTACCGTTGAACCATTCCATACCTTCCCATCAGCACCGGCATTATACCAACAGCCCTCCTCATCCTCTAGCGGCCCCTCCGTTCCTTCTTACCCCGTTCAAACCACTGGAAAGGTTGCCCAGGCTACCCTCACACTCACACCTCAAGGTTATGCGCTATCACCGTCGTCTGGGACCCAATCACCTCCTCCCAATTCGAGTTTCGCGTCCAATCAACCCCTGAATTCTGGTCACCAATCTACCCCATCGACTTCTACCACTCAATTGCTTCCAATGAACCACAAGGCCAGGGAAGCGCAGGGCTTAGATGGTGTCGCCGTGACCTCTGGATCAAGTGTGGGTGAAACTTCCCTCCAGAGCGGTTCCGGTCCTGGGCGCGTGGTTCGTCATGAAGACAGCGGGCTCCGGTTACCTGCTCGAGAGGAGGAACCAGTATTGGAACTCCCGCCACTATATACCCCAGGTTAAAGTTAGCATTACTAAGTTCATGTTTTGTAGCATTCTGTTTTTGTCGTCGCGTTTGCGATCACTCGTTTATATTAAATTTTTTTTGATTACTTGTTTACCCTCATGCAGTCATGTACTTGTCAAACGTAATAATTTATATTAGTTAAGAACGCACAACGACAAATTTATCAGTATCCTGACCTAGGCAGTTTAATGAGCCGGAGCGAAACGGGACTCTTTCTTTTCGCAAAATCCCAGTCTTGTGCCTCAAGACCGGTACCTTCCCATCTACCGAACATATGACTCTAGATTATTTCATTTTTCGTCTTTGTAAAATTTCGGCTCTCTCCAGAGTCCACATTTGTTGTTTTCAGTCACTCTGTAGTCGCACAACCCTACCTGCTTTGTATTATTATTCGCGTCACGTTGTTTGTTGTTCCAATTCCAACGTTTGCCGTAATACTCCAAAAACTCTTAGCCTTGAACTTCGATGCTACGAAACGACATTGCCTATAAGGCAACCTCCCGATGGTGGGAGTTCTGTATTCTTTCCCATTTCTCGTTTTATGTCCATTGTTGGACGTTCGTTGGTTGATCCAGCGACCTTCCTCGGGCTGCGGAAGATATGTCGGTCACTACGAGATGGATTGTGGTAGACGACACGGACCCTACCATCCAATACACTGGCGCATGGTTTCCAGCGAAAGGCAACTTGGATAATCTAGGCGATAATGGAACACCTTTCCTGGGCACCTCGCACGGAGTCAACACGAATGCGAGCCTTGCCTTCACATTCAGTGGTGAGTAGATTACTTTTTTCAAGATGATCTTTCATGACCTAAGGCGGTGGTGACAACTCTTAGGTTCTCGAGTGCAAGTGTATGGCTTGAGCCAAATTCCGAAGGTTGATGATCCAAGCTGGGCTTGCTTTGTGGATGGGGTCGGCACTGGAACTGTTATTTTCAAGGACGGTTCAGGAACCCCTTCCAATAACTGGTTGTTGTGTCAGGTCGACTTACTGCCTGAGGGGGTCCATACTGTCGTAGTACAGGCCACGGTGTTAGACCCACGGAACACATTTTGGTTCGATCGCATCAATTACACCCCATCCGCCAGCGTTCCGCTCGATAACGCTACAATCTACATCGACTCGCCAGACACAGCGATTCAGTACGAAAGCGGATGGGTCCCTCTCCGTGACATTGGAGAGATGACGCAGCAGAACGGCGGGCATATGTCATTTGATTTCGTAGGCATGTCTCTCGCCGACAGAAATCCTGAAAGTAGTCGCTTATGTTGTATCTTACAGGAATCCAACTCAGCTGGTTTTCCATGATACCGGCCGACGTTGCGATTGCCTCAGCTTCTGCAACATATTCAATCGATGGAGAGTCGCCAGTTTCTTTCCTTTTGGCCGGGCTTACTCTCGGCACTCGTGACCAATATAACCAACTATTCTTCCAGACTCCCGTGCTCTCGCCTGGCAAACATCATCTCGAAGTTGTCTATGGTGGGGATACACAGAAGACCCCGCTCTCTTTAGATTATCTAGTCATCCAAAACGCCACTGTTCCAGCTTCGTCACGGTCGTCTGCTGGTACTTCAGCTGTAAGCGCTTCGGGCTCTTCAACTATCGCAAGCTTGCCAAGTGTCACATCGTCACCAAACCTAGCCTTGGATCCGAGTCCGAATCCGACGACGAAATCAAGTGTACCAGTTGGAGCTATTATTGGAGGGGCCGTCGGCGGAATCGCGGTGCTAATCTCCCTCATCCTTCTTTTTTTCTGTGCCAAAGCAAGGAGGAGGCACAAAACCGCGGACGAAAGCAATCTGCATGTCAGTTTTTTGCCAACACTTGAACCCTTCAATGTGCTCCCATCAAGGAATTCTCTCCGCCAGCAGCCCGGGGCCGCGCGAGTCTCCAGCAGGCTTTTCTTCCGTCCCTACAGTGTTCAACCAACTGGAAAATACCAGAAGAACCCTGGACCTACGCCTGAGAGTGTGATCCATCAGGAGGATAGTCGTGTCAGGTTACCTACTCAAGAGGAAGAAACGTCTCTGGAGCTGCCACCTCGTTATACCCCAGCCTAATCTTGTATTTCTCTACCTCACCCCTCCTAGCTTTCTTGTTTTTGTGTCGTGCTATCGATCGCTCTTCTAATTAAATTACCTGTTCCACTAATTTACTTATCGTTTTCGCGGAGCGAGGTAGCTTCGCGGTAAACTCCACCTCGCCTCGATATCTGGTCCACTCGGACCACCTCGTTGACGAGTCAGCTCGTCGAGGAGACTTAAAGGGACCTGTTAGAACCTGAGACTTTTAAAATGACCGTTATTGACCGCCCTTGAACGGTAAATTCACTGACACAAATGGACACTTAGCTCGGAAGTATAACGAAAGTCAATTTTTGGGCAAGATAGACAAAGTCTAAAGACGAGCTCGGCAGTCTATGGATTAAATGGATATGCCCTTTCATCACAAGAAGAGTAACCCCAGTCCTCTACTCTAACGCAAACAGACCAGTCGCAGTGGGTCGTAACTAAATAAATTATTGATTTATATCATCCGAATTCGAAAGATATATGAGGATACAAAGCTTACCCATTCGCAAATGAGCTGCAAAATCTCACGTAACTGCATATCAGAGCTCTCAATCACGTCTCTGCTCAAACGACGTGTCGCCGATTCATAGTATGTCAGTGTCCCGTTTTTCGACTTCAAGATGAAGAAAACCCAGAACTGCCCGTCCGATAGACAGAAACGGACTTCAGGAAGCCTAAAAGAAAATGTTAAGATGAAGAAGATGAAAGACGTTGACATACTTGGCAGACTTCAATAATGCAATTGCCTGACTAACGGCTTCAGGGATATAGGATACTAAACATTGTTCGAGACTCTGGCGTTTAGCTTCAACTAGGAGTAGGATACCCTTCGAAATATCGAATGCATCGTCTCTGGATCCACCTGGGGTGAGCAAGCGGTCTAAGAAGGCCATTAAGCAATCCGCAAGAGGAGGCGGATGGTAATCTGACTTACCTTTGTAGTCCCTCACATTGTCATACTCAATAATAGCATAGTCGAAATTGCCACTCAACCATAATTCGTACCCTGAAAAGCGGTGAACGATCTGGACCTCGTCTCCTTGAGGAATTCTCATCTCTGGAAGAATGGCAACACTCCTTCGTTCGACTGAGGCGATCTCCGTCAACGCGAGCAGTATTGCGTCAAGAATCATTCGTGAGCCTGATCTATACTACCAGCAAGTGTTCAATTAGGCCGCCAATCGCGAAGGTAATTAAGAGAAACACACGTCCATGTTCACGCGTCCATAAATCGTCTTGATTCGGGAGTGGAGATCCGAAATTTCCGCTTCCATGTTTGTTGGAAACGCCTTGGCTAGCTCTGTTACTTTTACGGGTTCAAAAATGAGGCGCTTCCTGACGACGCCAGCTTTCTTGAGGTCTTCTGGCCTAACAGTCGGGAAAGTCACTCTCTGTAATAACGTTGGTAATAGGCCAGGATGCGGCGGACATAGGACGCACCGCTTTCTTGACACCGTCTAAAATCTCTTCCAGCACTCGGATATGCTTCGAGATGTTGTCTAATTCTTCCTCTGTTCCTTGAATCCCATCCAACTCCGCTTTGAGAGCATCGAGACGGTTTAGTGTCATCCTCATCTGTGAGAGATCGACAGGTGAGTCCTGGAGACTGCGTTTGAGTTTGTGACCTCGTTCCGACATTTCTAAGGATGGATGAATGGATGGATTATTAACCGACGCAGTCTTTTTCAACTGCCAGTGGTGGTCAATTCCCACGACCTTTAGGTCTTGGGTTTTAGAGGGTAGTTGGATCCGAATTTTGGTGGTCGACGCATTCTGGTCGCCCGTGATCACCTCGTGACGACAGTCTCAGAATCAGATTTTCTATCGCTTCCGGCCTCCTTCCTTACTCCCCTCATTGACAACGCCTCTCGCGTTCATGTTCTAGACATGTTCTAAACAGCGATAGTAAATGTTGAACGTTGGGTGGCCGAGAAATCCGAGCGAATGATGGAGTCGTTCAATGGTTTTTCGATTAAACATCAATAAGCACCCATTTCCCCGAACTCAATAACGCCTATCTGGAATCAAACTTTTTCTTTTGCTGTTGTGACGTGAATCTTTATCATTTGTATTTATTTCAATGTATAAAAAGAAGAGGTGTGATCCCAGTTTTTGCCTGGCTGTCAGCTATCCCACTGAGCAAGGGAGTGGGCTTTGCCGGGAACCGGCCCTACCGTGCTGACTGTCAATAAAGTTACTTTTTCAAGTTAACTTGGTTAACTTGCCTCAGCCAAACATAACCGCGTTAACTTTACTTCACTTTTTCCCACACTTGAACAAATTAACTTGAATACTCCCACGCTTTTACCGCTCAAACAATCCCCTGCAGAGTATGTATGTTTGTGGGGACATGATCTACTGTATGTACAATACTTCTGATATTCCATAGCTACTTATGTAGGATATAGAAAGATATTACACTGCAAATATAATGTCAGAATAAGGAGTATTGAGTCAAAGTTAAGCACACCCATCACCGGGGCCGTCAGAGGGCCTAATGGACTCAGGCTGCGTGTACTATATACATGAACACGCCGCGCATCTCATTTATGTGAGTGTTCTCGTAGTTACATACGCATAATTCGTATATTTCACATAGGGGGGTCTTTACCTAAGCTCCAAAACTATTAAAAATGGATTCTATTCATTAATAGCTTTCGAACGAATCTAAAATCTCCATCGTCCGAGCAATATCACCGGAAGAATAAGAAATTCGTTATGTTAGGGCACTGGGACATGTTACCAAGCTGCTACAACGCGCGACCTGGAAGAATACTTATTGTTTGAACCCCTGGGCAGGTTGAGCAAGGATCGCCGGCAATTGCATGTGTAACGCACGGGTGTCCTGGCGCCGGTGCAGAGCAGAGTTGGAGCAGAGCGGCGCTCATCAATATGAGACGGTACAATATATTAAATCAAATTCCGTACAAACCTACTTGATGCAATTACCTTTGCCAGCAAAGTTAATTCAAGTTCACTTGTTCAAGTTAACTTTTGCCGCCTAAGTAAGCCCAAGGTAACTTGGACAAGTTAACTTCACCACTGAAGTTAGTCCAAGTTAACGTGGGCAAGTTAACTTGACCACTTAATTTGGAATGATTTATCGCCGAGTACGCTATAGGTAGAAATCGAGTTAAAGAAGTTCAAAAGATGTGAAGAAATCCATGTGAATTCTGCCGATTTGCAATAGGCGCCATGCCATCAGACAAGGCCACTCTTCTGCGACCTCCGTCTTCCGCCTTACTGGAGGCCTATTTTAAACGCTCCGACGAAGCGCAAAACTGCTTTAGTCTACGCAATTATTTACCACCGCCTCGAAAGATGGGCTGTCTGCTAGCTGGAGAGTTTTAATTCAGGCGTATTACTATTTCGGGACTTGACAATGAGCCGTGTGATGAGCACTAATTAACCTTTTCTTGGCGTTCCTTCAGATCGTCGGAGCCATTTCAATTTCCATTTCCATTCCACTTTTTAGCACGTTATCCTCTCCTTCCAGCTGCATGCAAAACAGTAGACAGTTTTCAAATTTTCGCACTGTGCGCCGTTGTTTGTGTAAACAACCATGTTTAGTAG
The DNA here is from genome assembly GCA_023014335.1 of Galerina marginata. Classification (NCBI taxonomy): domain Eukaryota; kingdom Fungi; phylum Basidiomycota; class Agaricomycetes; order Agaricales; family Galerinaceae; genus Galerina; species Galerina marginata. Next base: position 3,991,517 of record JAECYW010000004.1, read on the forward strand.
CCCCAATGAACCTGAGTGGTGCGCGAACGGTGTTAATGACGTAGGAAAGCACTAAGGACCCTTAGAGAGCCCCAGTTGGAGTGATTTGCCGGCAGGTTTTCCTGAATAAGACTTCGTCGCAAGGCGCGACACGTGGAGCTGACCAAAACTGGTTGTTTATACAAACACAGGCGCAATGGAAGAAAATCGGAAGACTGTCTAGGGTTTTGCATGCAGCTGTCATGGTAGACGCCAAACGTAGACGCCGAACGCTCTATCTCCCGTGGCCGTGCAGCATTAGTACGTCTTTTTCTTCCCTTCCTTTGCCATTATTTCCCAGTCGATAGCAATTAACAGGACGCGGCGGACTAGGAAACATCCGTCGGGCCTTTACATAACTCGTGCGGCGGACGCGTCCCGCCTCCCAGTACAGGACTGGACGACTTCCCGCCCCACGCTGCGGCAGAGACCATTGCAACTCTCATACCCCTCCCATGTGGACCCGCTTCCCTACGGAAACTTAGCCCCTTATCTTAACTTTCCCTTGACTTATGCTAACTTTCACTTGACTTAGCTTAACTTTTACTTAACTTAACTTGGACAAATTAACTTGACCAGCCAAAAGTTAACACAAGTTAAAATAAGTTACTTTTGTACGGAAAAGTTAATTTGTAAAAGTAACTTTGTTAACCACCTACCGTGCTTATTCAAAGTTGAAGTCACTGGTTTATATTGTCAAGACGGATCAGTGGCTGTGCAACTACTTCTTGCTTCCCGCCATCGTGTTGTCCATTTTTCGTGCTCGGGCCTGCTCGGGCTGAATGCCTGAGTAAATACTCTAGAACTTGTTTTGTGGGCCACCGCTACGCGTGGCAGAACTCGTCTTTTTCTTTGTTCCTTAAGTAATAGTAATACAGTGTTCTAGTTGACTGATAGAGCAACCTTTGTTGTTGTAGTAACTCAGCCACTGCTAATCTGGGATTACTGACTGCATGATGCAGCCACAGGTAACCTTTTTATTGAAGGCAGACGATAGTTGGAGAGGTTTTCCTTCTTGCTCAACATGCCCATTCCACTTAACTCTTTTTGAAATCGGGGAGTGCACATTTGATTTCTATCACGATTAGTGCCAACGTGGTGGAGTTCTCGTCGCCGAGCGGTTGGCTCACTGCAATGCTTTTGCCACACTTGACCTTGTGGCAAAAGCATTGCAGTGGTGGCTAATTAGCCGCCTGCTCAATATCACATTAGGTGCTCAGCAAATACCTGCGTATATGTTAGAAGAAAATAGATTTACCCCAGTAAAATTGAAGGAACTTAATAAATCCAAATTTAAGCCTGAGGAGGCTGTGGACCAAGTGGTCCGACCAACTGTCGACCTGACTTGTCCAATCATGCTTTGATGCTCTCAAATATTATGTATGATCGTCATCTAGAATGGTGGTAGTTATTGTAATCCAAAAAATGTTCCTAATTGTAGAAATGAGAACAGAGTCTGTGGTTGGTAGTGAAAGAATACAGGAGACACCTCACCTCTCTCAAAAACCCCAACATCAGCCACAGCCAACGCGGCACAGCACGTCACTGCGTGGCAGTCCGCGTCAAAAGTACTTGTGTCGGCGTCCCCTAACAGTGATTCTGAGCGAATACTTACTATTAATCTCCAAGTCGACATAAATCAAAAAGCATAAATTTTCTTGCTATATACAAGTGAGAGACCGCCCCTCCAAGAACTTTCTACTTGTAAAGCTTAAAATAAATCGAACAAGTCAGTGATCACGGGTGAGTGGGCGCTGCCGCCTCTAGGAGCAACGGCAGCATGATAACTTGCTGACACAGTTTACCATAGGAGAGGCGGAAAGGGGGGGAGTTGGGGTCCATGAAGTGGTACGGGTGGTGGTCAACGTAAAGGCGTCGCAATGGCCCAGCACAAACGCGGTAGGTTTTCGCGTTGATGTGGGGCCACTCCAGTGGGCTGGTGGCATGCCGGAAACACCCTCCACACATGCACAGTCAGTCCCTCGCAGACGCGGGGGATCTGGCGCGACCAGCGTCGCAGATGGTGGGCAGGGTTTGCACGGCCATAAGGCCCTTATACTATTACCAATGCAGTGAGTTTCCAGACTGGTTTGGGAAGCCCTTGCCTCGCGCTACCCTGGTGCATAGTGGGACCCTCGCGGATAACGGGAGCTGGGGCGGCGATCTCTCGACGTGAGCTGGCGGCGGAAGTTGGCGCTGCGACGTAGGGGGCGTGTGGCAGATAGCCAGCGCGAGTTGTTTCGCAACGTATTGCTGTGCCACTTGCTATGAGTTGGCGGCGAATGCAGCGCCGTATTGGTGATGATGGGCTATCCGGAGCTGGAACGTAATTGGCTGTGGGTTAACTGGAAAGCGGGGGGTTGATGTCGCGACGTACCCTTTTTCCCTCTCGTCGACCTCCAAATTCCGGCCAACATCCCTCGTTGAAGGGGAGGAACACTTGGAACGGCACTGGGCGTGGTATGTGCCCCATCTCGTCGCCTCCTCATACCCTCCACACCTCCGCGGTGGGTTCCTCGTTAGTGTGGGGTCCTGGGCGGGACAACCATTGCAGATGGAGGGTGTAGTTGACGTGACGTGGCGCAAAAGCGGGGCCGCAGAGGGATCCGAAGGCGCTGAGAGGTGCTGAGAGGTGGTAGGGTGTGGGTTAACTGTACGGCGGCGGTGTCTCTCTGCTCACCTGGTGACTATAACCCCTACCCGCACCCGAAATCCCTCTGTTTCGTCCCTTTTCCGGCCCACATCCCTCATTGGAGGGGAAGGGCGCTCGGAATCGTGCCACCCGACGTTTTGGCCAATATCAAACAAGGGCAGAGGTACGGTACATAGGCGCGGGAGGTGGGTGGAAGGAGCGGAACGGTGGTTGAGGACAATGTCGGAGTGTGGGAAGCCTTCTGAAGGAATCCGGCAAAACTGTATGCCGGTTTTCCCGGTTCTGATGACAAATTAATTTCCCAGGGTATCAAAACGATCTACATGGTTTCCAAAAATCCGGGGGTCGTCTGGATTAAAAGAACTCACTTTTACAAAGTAAAAGACTCGTAACTTCTCCAAATTTTCGTTGCTGGCTACATTTCCCAGACTGGGCTACGGTTTATAATTACTAGGCAAGCAAATCTAACTGATTCTAACAACAGAAGGGATGTAATCTGGGCCGCATTATCTGTCACGCGACTCGGACGCGTCAGCGCCAACATCGTCAATTCACTAAAAACAATGTCCTTCAACTACCGCATTCAGCTTTCCGTAAACAACTATATATTCTATGACGGCTTCCACTTTAGGCAGTATCTTTTTGGTGTGAAGATGGTATGAAGCCCGAATAACGTGTCCTCGTTCGAATGCTTCCAGAATGTTTGTATGCGCCCCTTCCTTACAGCTAAACTCTCGAACTCACTGCTGTCGAGGCTCGGCCAACGTCATCCTTCGTTTTCGCCGCTTCTGAGAGAATCCTCGTCGTGAGATTATCTCCGCTTTCTTCTCCATTTTTTCTTCCTACTTGAATTTAAAAACTGGGGTTTACCAACGGCTTAGACTCCGACGCCTTAACGGTGCGATTCAAGCCCGGCTTGCACACTCCGTCGTAGACGCAGCGACCCGAGATTACGTTTCTGAGAGGAAGAAACGTACCACTCACGGAGACCATCAGCGTCAATCTCTGCTCACGTTCGACCTCGAGGATTGGAATTTTATGGACAGTGGCGCTTACTCCCAGGCTGCCATATTTCAAACAATCTCAATTCAGCAGGGAGAGTTCTTTGTTTTCTTGACACATGACGGACCCAACCGTACGAACCAGGCAGGTCTTACATAAGGACAGTACGAAAAACTGGAGAAATTTACGACATCTTTTTAGGGAATCACACATTCGATTTACGTATGCTGTATTCTCAGTTTGAGGGACGACCGTGGCATACGCTCCGCCGATGCTTCAACATGAGGAAAGAGTTGCTTCATCCATTCCCAAACGTTTTTGCTTTCGGCGAGTTGGCGGCCCCACATATGAATCCAAAGTACAGTCTACCTCTTTCGTTTTTGTGGATTCTGAAACTCCTAGACACACAGACAGGAACTTTCTAGCTGTCAAGACAACCGTTAGACACCTCCGACTCAATACATGTCCCACTTACGTGTGAGCTTCAACAAAGCAAAAAGAGGAACAATTTGCCTATAATACAAGATCCCGATCACATTCGCCACCCCATTTACCTCGTCGCCTCCCAGGTGCGGTCCTTGAGCCACCCAGCGACGTCCACAATCAGCTGATAATATGTCGAACACCACAAGATGGATTGTGGTCGACGATACAGACCCTAATATCGACTATTCTGGCCCTTGGTTTTTAGATCGCGGTTCGCTGGATAATGTCGGCGATTACGGAGCACCTTTTGAAGGCACTCTGCACGGAGTCAGTAGTGTTTCCTCCTTCACTTACACCTTTCATGGTGAGTATATCGTTTCGCTATCGAGTTTCCGGAATTTAAATGATTTATTTTGATGTAGGATCACAGTATCAATTATTTGGCTCAGCCGATAATACTTCAGCTGCAACGGATCCTAGCTGGAATTGCTTAGTTGATGGTGTTGACATTACGACTCGAATTTACGACTTCGGTCCAGGCGTAACTCCCGGGAACAGCTATCTCTTGTGCTATGCTGAGTCGCTGGCAGACGGCGAACACACAATTACGCTACAAATGACTGGGATCGACCCAGGCCGCACATTTTGGTTTGATTGCATATTCTATGTTCCTTCCGCCAGCGTTCCCCTCGATAACGCTACTGTCTACATTGACCCAACGGATCCAGCAATTGTATACGGAAGTGGGTGGGGGCCTCTGCCTGATATGTCTCAGATCACACGACAAAACGGCGCCAAAATGATGCTTGACTTCGTGGGTGTGTCGTATTTTCAACGCACAAATTTACGCGTGTTGCTCATGCTCACTGTTCCTTTCCTTCATAGGGATTCAACTCAGTTGGTTTGCCATGATAAGCCACAATTTTTCTAGCCCCCCAGGCCCCGCAACATACTCGATTGACGGAGGCACGCCGATCTCCTTCCTCGTACCAGGATCTTCACCGGTGGACAGGTACAACCAACTATTCTTCCAAACGCCGCAGCTATCGCCTGGTAAACATCACTTCGAAGTCACCTACGATGGAAACGAGGAAACGGCACCCCTTTCCTTAACTTACTTGGTCATCCGCAATGCTACTGTTCCCGCGTCGTTGTCCGCCAGTGGTACGCTTGCGGTTGCCGTTCCTTCTGCGTCTACTGGTGCGTCCTCTGGATCGCCAAACATTACAGCCTCAGCGGCAAACTCACGAGCCCGAAGTGGGGTAATCGTCGGAGGAGTTGTCGGTGGCATTGTCGGCGGCATTGTGGCTTTAGTCTCTCTCACCGTTCTTCTTTTCTTTTTCCGACGGCGAGCAAGGAAACGAGAAGAAATTAGGGATCGAAATGCACTAGACCTCGACGTTGCCCTGCCTGTAATTGAACCATTCACTGTCGTCCCGTCAACGCGGGCTGTGTACCAGCACCACTCCTCATCTAGTGGCTGGTCCATTCCCGGTCAGCCAGTTTCAACAAGCAGGAACCTTTCCCAAACTAGGCTTTCTCAATCGTCCTTACCCTCGCCGTTGTTGAAGGAATCACTAACGATTAATTCGAATTATGTCTTTCCAAGGCATAGACGTCAAACCAAGCTGTCAACCTCTTCCACTCGTTGCGATCCATCCAACGGAAGGGCTTTTGAAAAGAATGATCCCGACAGTCCCGGCGATATATATGGAACGCCGGATAGTACCAAGACTTCGGAATCTTCCTGCACGTTGCGGTAGTAATCAAAGATACAGGTTTATTTCTGAAGTCTCCAGCCTTTTTTCGTCTCTTAAATCGCAAGGTCAAAGACCTTATATCACTTTCCTTTTCGACCTTCGTTCTAAATTCCTTACAAATGTCGCTCATTTCTCCCATTTTTTGTTCTACAAACATCACATGTGAAAAGATACAATTCATTACATCCAGATACTGAACCGAGAGAATACAAATCGACTATGTTACATGCATGACCACCTCGCTGTTAGATTTACCCATCTACGGTGGCAATCGCAGCATTAAGTGGAGCTTTGGCACCGATCGGATAGTCCGGATTGAAGGTAATCTTCGTCTCGGGACGGAAGACGAGGCAATGGGTCGACCCACCGAAATGGAACATCCCGAGCTGGTCGCCTTTCTTCACGCTCTGCCCATGTTTAACAGTTATCTCACACGTCGAAACCTCAACCATCCCCACCGCCATGAAGCACATCAAACCAATCTTCGGATTGGTCGCTTCAATGAATATGAGCGCTCGAGCAGCGACGGTGGTGAGGAAGGATTGCGAGCGGTTGAGGCCGGAGGGGTCGGGACCTTCGGGGGCAGAGAAACCCAACGCTGGGGATTCGGCGTAGTAGGTACCTGGCACCATGACGGTCTTGACGATCTTTCCGTTGACGGGGCTATGCCAGCGGTGGTAATTCAAGGCGCTGAGGAAGCCTTGAAAGAGAGTCCCACCGACGAATTTGGCTGCAAGGGGATCGTTGTGGAGCATGTGGTTGAGCGAATATGGCTCGCCTTTGAGCCAGAATTTATCGATGGCCTTGATATTTGAAGCGATATTGTAGACGGTGGATTCGCAAGCGGCGTTGACGATGGAATTATTTTCGGGAAATTGAACAGGGCGCACTCCATCCCGGAAGCGTCGCGTGAAGAAGTCGTCCCATGATTTAAATCCGTGATATTGGGCGTCGGGTTCGCAGATGAAGGTGTCTGGGAAATTGGGTATGGCCGCTGATGCAGATCGACCAAACCAGCCGTGGGTCTCTGTGGTGAGCACGTTGCGGGAAGCGGGAGATGTCAGGAAAGATGCCCAGACATCGAACATCCTGTGCAACATTGAATTGACTCGAGGGTCCATAAAAGCGGTCAGGCCTCCAGCCGTACCCATAGGCCAATCGAGAATGGCTGCGACAGGGACAGCCACGAATTTTCCGTTTTCGAAAGACGGGGCTTCGGTAATGATCAAGTCAAATAACCTCAGCATCGTCATATAATCGCGGACCTAAGGGTAAAGTGGTGAGAGAGCCATTGAAGAGAAAGTATTTCGAATCTTACCTGTGGTTTACCCGTCGGATCATCGTTGTAAGGCGGTTTGTTCGGTATTTGCTCAAACATTTGGTGGAAGAGCATGTAGAGGTCGGGATTGGTCTCGATCAATTGTTGGAATTCTTGAATTACTGGGTGAAATTCTTCTGGACTGCGGTCGCGCCCGTGAACGGTCTGAATTTTTTTGTCGAGCCAAGATTCTAAAAATCTATGGTCTTTGGGCAGCCACTCGCCCACCCGATGATGAACGTGCTTCGGCGTTGACATTTTGTACTGTCTATGGATTAAAAATCTGAGGCAATGCTTGGTCGTCCAGTTGGTGATGAACGATGGTTGAGGAACGAAGAGGGGCCATTTATACAATTATAAAAAGCATTGACGTCTTGCGTTGGGGCCGACCCATTTCTGACGCGTTGTTACTGCAGACGATTGGTCGAAATTGCCAATGAATGTAAACTGACAAGTCTGTCATGGATGACATCACTTCTGAGTTTATATTTATCCTACAGAGTGATATAAATAGAAATACTCGGCAAGCCAATTATAATCATGCCCCCGTACTTGACGATAAAAATAGATTTGGTGCCATGGAGCCTGAGGTGCACTATTTCTCTGAACGTCCACTCAGTCCTGGAGCGATTGGCGCACTTCATCAATGCTTTACACGGAAGTTAGTGGCTTTCCAATCAGAAAACAAACGCGGGGAGGCAGTGGCTCCCTAAAAAAAAATTTGAAGCCATAGGCATCTATATTCCCAGATTGGCGCTTGGCCTCTGCCGTATTTCCACTCGCCAACATTCTATATATCTGTTTTAATTCCTGTTGATCAAACGTGACGGTCCACTCAGACACTGCAGAAAGCATAGACTCAAAGCCCTCTGCCCTAACTGTTATTAAAAATACCACCGACGACGACAATGTGATGCAACTTGAAGATGAGAACCATCTTTTGGAGTTGATTGAGACCCGTGTTCTCTGGACCTTATACCAAAGGCATCCCAAGATACCCGTAAGAACCTGCCACATCAGCGAAGTAGTATATGGAATTTTTTCGCTCCGATCTGTCCATTTGACGAGCTGATAAGATTGGGCCTCAACGTTGTGGATCACCGGCGGAAACTCGTGTCAAATAAATTGTAGGACTTGTCACCGTATACACGCTCTTACCGGTGTTTATAAAACCGGCTTATGAATAATACTGGGTCCACGGAGAACAATCTATGCTTTAATAGGGCACATTTGGGATTCGTTGGTAGCTCTTCGGAGGGAAAGATTCAGTGCGTTGGCGAGCAAGCCGCATCTGAGTCTCGCTTTATCATATGCACTCGAATTTGACGCGCTTTTTGTGAAAGAATGCCGACGAATAGTGTAGCCTGGTGCGGCGTATTAAATTACTGTTTGAAAAGGATGTTGTGGTGTGGGAATCATTATTTGCGACACCGTCCACCCTTCCAATAATCACTTCACATTGTATTGATCAGCGTCTTTGAGATGATTTATACTTTAACGTAATTAGACTACCAGTAGAACGTACCATGTATTTCTAATGCTAGATAGTTCGCGTGGAGGTAAATAAGAAATTATTATGTGAATTAGCAATTTAGGAGTCGAATGAATAGGCGCCGGCTTAAGTTGTCACCACCGAATGCTTGTTGCCTGGCCACCAAATTATCCCAACGGGTACTAATAGGATATTTAGCGTGATAAAGACCTGTCTTGAAAAAATACCGCGATGTAATTCGTTATGATTGATTATCGGTAGAGTCAACAAATAGGAATTGAGCCGAACCCGGTCCTCATCGTTCTTCAATTTAAACCTTTTGGATACCACCGTGAAAGGAAAATAGAATAATGGAGCCAAAAAACGAGAAGATTTTGACCGGGTTAATCCTAACCTTGGGTATATAGCGGCGGTAGCTCCATCTCTGGTCCGTCTTCTCTTTCGAGTATTCTGACCCCGCTGTCTTGATGACGGAGCGTCTGGGCAGGGTGCGAACCGCTATGGAAGGACGTCGAGCCCGCATTAGACCCAGATGCAATGGCTGAAGCGTTGGGTCTTTGATCTGCTCTAGCAAACTTTCCCGTCGTTAAGATAGGGATGGTGGGAACGGGGGTCCTATGTAGTTCCGTTACGGTGGTCACTGACGGAGAGGCGTTAACGCCAGAAAGAGGAAAAGGATGAACTATTGGGACCGTCCTCTTTCGTCGTCGAAGGAAGAAAAGTAAAAGAATGAGACCTGTTATTACTAGAATGCCGGCAACAGCACTTCCAGCTACAGTCCCAGTCGAAAACTTCGCAGTCCCAGTCGAAGACTCCGCCTTAGGAATCGAACTAGAAGGCAAGCTTGGGGCCGTTCGTCCTGGGGGTATGACACTGGCAGTATCGTTCGACGATGAGCTGGGGGCCGGCTGGCCTGGGGTTTTGACACTGAACGTGCCGTTCGACGACAAGCCTGGAATGGTGGAATTTTGAATTATAAAGAACTGTAAAGAGAGGCCCGTCGTTGATAGATAATGCTTGACATTGAGGTGATGTTTTCCAGGGGCTAGGTTGTCGGTTTGGAAGATGAGTTGGTTGAAAACGGAAACATTGCCCGGAACGGTGGGTAAGGTGACGGAAATCGACGCAGCTACATCGACAAAGAAGTCGGCTCCACGACTAATCGTTCCGGGTGTATTGGCTGGGATGCCAAACCAACTAAGATGGGCTCCTGGAACAGGGAAAAATTTTGAGAAAAATGACCCGAATCTTTCATGAGCATGGATCCAGCAAAACGCACCGATGAAGTCGAAAGATAGTCCAGTTTCGGTTGACTGCGTCGTCACCCCACCATCGATATTCACCCATCCCGCCTCATACATAATTGCTGGATCCGAAAAGTCAACGATGACTGTGGCGTTGTCGAGCGGAACGCCTGCCGACGGGGCATATTGTAACTCGTCAAACCAAAATGTCTTACTTGAGTTTAAAACAGTGGCCTGTAGCACGAGAGTGTGCATCGCGTTAGAAAGAGAAGTGCTTCCACAAAGCGGTATATTGTTGGCTGGGGAAGCGGTAGTGTCATAGCTCGCAATGCTGGCGCCGTCGACTGAGCAGGCCCAAGTAAGATCCGTCCTTCCGCTCGGACTAGTCGTCGGGGCATCGATCGTGCCGTAGAGCGTCACCTGGAAACCTATTATCGTGGCAAAAGAATATTAAGCAACTCTGGACGACCGCATTGAAAGCAATTCTATTCACCAATGAAAGTGAAAGAAAAACTCGCATTCGAATTCACTCCATGCAAGGTACCAGAAGGCGAGCCAATTTTACCCAGATTCGCGTTTGTGCCGGTGTTTTGAAACCAAGGGCCAGTGTATTGGATGGCGGAATCCGTATCTTCTACTACCACCAGTCTTGGACGGGGCGTCATGTCTCCGGCAGGGCGAGGGCGGTAATATGCCCACAGCGATTGATAAAATTAAGGAGAGGTCCCTGTAATGAGCAACGCTGATGGGGTTCGGGATAAAACAAAAGGATTGGATATAAATGAAGGACTAGAGAAAGTCGACACCGGCAAGGGAGGCTACAAGAAGGTAACGAGGACACTGAAACTCGACAATGAGGGCTGCGGAACAGGTGGTTAACCAGCGGATTTGCCAAGGGGAACGCGAGCTTCGACCATCGAAGTACAGCTACAATCGAGGATCAACAAATACTAAAAATACGAATCTGAAATCAGGAGTACCAAGGAGATGGGAGCAATAATTGATAGGAATAAACGGAAAAGGTAAGAGCTGAGAAAGAAGTACGACAAAAACGGCAACGAGCTTACCTGAATCATAAGCATTTTGAGGAGGGTCATGAATGGGCCAGAAGAACTTCTGCGATATGGGTCTGTCTCGTAATTGATCGTCTAACGGGAGAGTGCATCGTTGCATTTCGACGACAGTTGTCGGGATATCAACTCTTCAGGTTTCGAAGGTGCTATGTACTGGTAATAACCGCCTTAGATAGTGCCTCGAATGGGCGTCAAGGCCCGGAGAACGCGGTAGTGGAAGTTCGAGGTTTTGAACGAGCGTCGAGGTCCGATCTTTCGAGTTTAACATGGAGGACAAGAACATGCCCTGGGAAGTGCGTTAGACTGTATCAGAGCCAGAAATGTGAAAGGAGACTTTATACCTTCATGGGAAGGTATCGTCTTCGAATACCCAATTATAAACAACGTCCAGACGCCTAAAAGGATGTAGGCCTGTCAAATTCATGAGAAACGTCTTTGATGCAGATTCACAAGAAAAGCCGATCAACCGTAAATAGCACCTATGACCTCCGCGCCAGGTACACGACATCAGAAATCAAGGAAACCCTCCGTCCCAGAGCACGGTGGGGACTGGGCGCCAATACAACGAAGAAGGCTGGGGTTCTCCGAATCTCCGGTTGCAACTTCAGGTCTTGAAGTTGGTGACATCTCAGCAGAGACAAAATATCTGTTGTATACCATAGTAGTAGTAAGGGAAGGGATTCCGATCTGACCTATGTATAAATGTTACTGATGATCCCGCCCAGGTACAGGAATCACACCAAAGCGAAAGTCTTCCTAAATCGATGGCGGAAACTTGGGGAAAGTGAAGACTGCGTATCGCACAGAGGGGTTTCAGAAGATGCCAGAAGATTTGCAGAAGATATGAGGAGGGGCATTTTTAACGTGTTCGAGAGCCTGGAATCACCGAAGCTCCGCAGCATAGAAAATTGGGACGCACTGGAGCAATGATTGGGAATACGATGTCAAGGGAATTGATGGCTATATTATTAGAGAAGTAGAAAGGATGTCGTTTCAGAGCCCAGGCATACTCTCATTGACAACATAAATCACCTATTAGATAGAAATAGAAGAGAAAGCCTGTAAATGAGGTGGTTGCCACTGTTAGTCATCGAAGAAGGGCAGGCGATAAAGAAATGAAACGGCCCCAGTATGATATGGGTCTGATGGGTAACAAGTGATATTTAGGATGACTTACCGCTCTTGTAGAGCTCACGGACCCACGACGATTTGGATTGACGGACTTCATCCCAGTAAGACAATATTTTCAATTGAATTCAAACCAAACGCAGAGAGAGGACTAACGATGTCTCCGCGATCTTATTAAGGTGAGAATGACGATGACTAGAAAATGCCAAAGGTTAGCGTGATTAGTGTTGTCTTGTAAAAGCACGCCAGAGAAGGGGAGAGAGGGACGCAAACGGACGCACCAGTTTCCGAAAAAAATGCAGAGGTAAGATTTATGACAGTGGCTATGTTCGAGTCGATGAGGACGCAGCCAAAAAAGAAGAGTCTCGAGGAGGGGATGACTGACTTGCAAAAAATACAAATCCTAGGATAGCCACTAGTACCCAGCGGTTGCGTTCCCAAATTCACAAATTGCGATGATATGAAGGATTAGAGTAACTATTTGAAAGGAAGGTTAGGGACGTATATGAAATGGAAAAACGAGACTTGCTTTGGGTAACGGATGTCCAAAACACATTAGCCCTTTAGAAGTCAACGTCAGAAAAAGGACTTGTTTCAAAAGAAGGCTAGAATAGAGTGGCGGAGTCATACATGTGATGAGGTATTCCTTGTCGCAAAGAGTGTTTTTATTATCCAACATGTTGAAAAAAATGAATGGGGCGCACCTTAGCCGAAAGAAAAGCTTGGAGGGCTATTTGTCAAGAAGACAGTGATTGTTGAAATTGTCGATGAGCTTGCAATCTGAGGACTTACTAGTCCCCATCATAGTACAGACAGAGGTTCATTTGAGAGGCTAGATTATTCAAATCTCCTGAGGCCTATCCTAACAGTTAGTGGACGGTTGAGGTCAAGTTGAGGTGCAGCGGAAGTGTTTTGCCCTCGAATTTGTCATCGATGTCAGATGACTTCACCAGTTTCCCCGACTCTGTCCGAAGGACAAGGAGGGTTCTCTGTCGTGCACAAACGTCCAGCCTCTCAGCCAAAATCTTTTACAAGCGTATGGGAAAATCAGCTGACATAATTTAATTTATCTAAATCCGAATTGGTAACTGATCTTCCCAATTCATCCCGTCTCTGGCCTCCCATTCTCATCCGTAAGACTCAAGAGGATGGGAGGGCGAGACTACTCATTTCGCTTTACACGAGTAATTTCGCTCCACTTGACGACTTGACCACCTTTTTACCATATCCAGATTTGAACGTAGTAATTTCCGCAACAATAAACTTAGAATTAGAGCGACCTGACCGTAGGTTACATGTTTAACCCCCAGACGTTTGTAGAACTGACCCGTTTTCATCTTTTCGCGATCAAGTCTTTCGAAAATCCCTCACCGACTAACCAAAATGTTAAAATAGGGCACAAGACCACAATTAGAAACAATGCGCAACAAGGCCATGCTGGATCACTGAAGTATGGTGCCGCTTATATGTCCATCCCCAGTTCTCTACCTATTCAATTAAGCGGCATTGTATGTCGGAAGCGACACAAGCTGTCACCGTACAGCAACATTTAAACAGGCATCCTTTCAATGTTTTTTTTCTCAAATTGTATGTACCTCCAGCGTCCCAGCTGTAATAACTTATAAGTACTTACGTTTTGCTCGAGGAATTTAATTTATTGATTGATCGACTCTTTCAAACCTTCACAAGAGAATTGAAATAGAAAAATTCAAGAGTTACCTCGCTCCTTGGCTATGGCAAACTTGAAGCATCCTTCCAATTAGTACAGAGTTAAAAGAGTCGGGGACCGGCGCCGAGGCGCCGCTAGGATATTATTATCGCAGCTCTATAAATAGAATATTCTGGCAATAATTGCCTGAAGAGATCTAGATAAGATAACGATAAGTTAGGGAGGGCGTTCCGGTATTCTGATTCGAGATTCCGGCTCGATACTGGTGCTTGTGGGCTCTGTATTATTAATTAATTAAAAATAAATAAAAATCGAAAAAGGAAAGAGAGAGAGAAAAGGGAAAGAGAGAGAGGGAGATCATAGACGTCCACAGCGACGATCCTCGACGCTCGGCAGTAGCAATACCAGGACACTCGTGAGTTGCCAGTTGGCTGCACCTGTGAAATATTGCTTAAAGGGGAGAAACTCACATAAATTCGTACCGGCCATCAGTGGATACCGACAGATACTGAACTGTTAGGGTTGATGTGAACGCGAATTATTCTGACATTTCATCTTTTTGGGTTAGGCCAACAAGATACTCGCTTAGATTCTCGGTCCGCAACCTCTCCGAGTACTTATGTTTTCCACCTTCCTGAGTACTCTACAGTCCATGTTTTCGTCATTTTTGTGCATAATATTGTGGTATATGAGTACTCAAATTCTATCTATACAATGTGGATGGCAGTCCTTCAGGTGTTGACAAAGTAAAAAATTTGTATTATGTGCTACGAAATACGGGCTATAATATTACTCGTGCTCGTCAAAAGTAACGCAACAGCACGTGATCTATTCGTCTCACGGCCTCCCTTTGCAGGACGAATGCTCGACGCTCTCAACACACAGAAACTATGTAGACAATATAAATGGACGATTGTAATCGCATGGATCCTCGTAATGTATAAACAAAAATTCAAGAAATTTGAATGCTGCCTTCAAGCTGTAGATGATATGAAATGTTTTGGTCACCTTGAAAGGATCAAGCAAATTGCGTAGCCTCCCTGCTGTCTTGTGCTGAGTTTGGGCCCACAAAAATTTATAAAATAGAACTATGTAGGAGTGGCCTTAAATGGATAAGCTTTTCTCCACAAAAAATTTACAGAGTCCGAAGATACGAGGCATTGTCTTTTACATGAGAGTTATAGCGACAACCATACTCATACATAAGCATATGCTACCGGCAGAAACAGGGTTGTTCCTTATAGAAGATTCCACTTAAATACTCTAGGAGAAATATAGAGACTATTCTATTGTTTTTAAAGCGCGTTCATAGTGGAGATTGAACTCAATCCACAAATTTTGAAATATGAAGATCCGTGACTATTTCTGAATTAACTTGGCCAGGCAATATTCTACGTATGAAGTCTGGAGCGGGCCTGAAATTTCAACTGCGTCTGAATTTAGCTATCTATTATCTCCGTACATTTTCTTGTGAGCTGATTTCTCGCGGAAGAAGCTGTAGGGGCTCTGCAACTTGCTTGGTACTTTAAATTGGCCCAAATGCTCAGCCTTGCCTATAGCGTTAAGAAACAATCTAGATTCATTTAAATTTTGCGTATGTCCTACTAGGATACATGAAATTACGATTGTATATTTAAAATTTCCACATAGTTGCTGTGTGTCGAGAGCGTCGAGCATTCATTCCGCAGAGGGAGGCCGGGAGACGAATGGATCACGTGCTGTTGCGTTACTTTTGATGGGCACGAGTATATATGGTCCTCGGGCGGCGGGGACAAACATCAATTGTCGAAGCACATTAGGGTGGCAGAACTAGGAGTGCTGGACGATCAAAGGGGAGGGACGGCACAGATGGGGAAAGGCGACTGCTACTACTTTGGCTTGTCCTCTCACTCAGGACCACTGCCCGTGGTCGTGCATCCGGGCCGTACGAATTGGTGGCGATTGGTATCAAGCACAAAAGTGCTGTTGTTGGGACTGCACTCTCGTCTTCGACTCTTCGGGGCATCGCTTCGAGCTCTTGAGAGTAGGGCAGGGGGGCGGTAGGGAGGCGGGACGATGTATCGACGTGGGAGGGCCGGCCAGCACTGCAAAGAGAGGGGTTGGTTAGCTGCACAGTGCACAGTGGGACCGGGTCGTTTTCGTGACGTACCTTGGTGTCGTCGTTGCCGTTCTCGTGACGGCATCCAAACGCTGAACGGGGGTGTGAAGTGGGTTAGTTGAGTGGCGGCGGTCAGTTTCGTGGCTCACCTGTTATTTCCCCCCTCGAAAACCCTCATTTTCCCCCCATTTCCAGCCCACATCCCTCATTGGAGGGGAGGGGCACTCGGAATCGTGCTGCGCGTCGCTTGAGCCATGTGGGATGAGGTTGGTGGGCAGCAGAGAGAGGAGGGATGGTGGTTGGAAGGAATGGACTGAGCTGGTGGTAATCGCGCCGTCGGGTAAGAGGGACATAGCAAAGCAGAGGCGACATACGCGGAAGCAACGAGGGGGTAGGTACGCGACGTTGTGAGCCTGTTCAAGTTGTTAGTGTAGTAGCTATAATGAGGTTTAAATCCTGCTTACCTGATCTTTTCGAACGCCGTAGGAACAGAGGGAGACGTGAGGGAGCAGTGGTGGTAATGGTAGAAGACCAAGGACCACTCGATACCGAATTAAGAAATGTTCCTGATGACTAATATATATTCAAACTCAGAATCACAATCGCTATCAGCCCACAAGCACGAGTATCGAGCCGAGATTCCAACCCTCCGAACCATCGTAGGTCTGACAGTACGCGCCAGACATTGCCTTAAATAATAGATCAGTTACGCCCCGTCCCACCAAGCAGCTCTCGAATTCCGGAACGCTTTGACAAGTTAGATTTGAGAAATTGAGTTAGATGGGATCAGTGGCGTTAGTGTAATGCACCAGGACTGCCTCTTGAAGATGATTGAGACCCGTGTTTTCTGGGTCTGGAAGGGCTGGCAGGTGTACTTTTGGATCGTCCGTGACTTGCAGCTCGCGGAGGACTACGCCCCCGGGCCCTTGGCGGTGCCGAAGAACTCTTTCCCTTTGAGGAGCCGGCAACTGGACTCTTGGATCGTCCACGACTTGTCGCTCTCTGAGGGCTCTGACCGCTGGCTACTGGGGCTGGTTTAAACTTCTTGTTAAGAAAAGGATAGGGCTTTCCATTCAGAGCGTGATAACCAAATGCTTTCCATGAATCGGCGTTTTCGTGCATTCGAGAAAAGCCATTCCCCTTCAGTGTGTGATGTCTTAAAAAATACCAATTATAAATAATCGAAGATTTGGACAGTTTTGGCCGAGTCTGACTCACATCCTACTAGTCCTGGGTTTTTCTCGTGTTCTGAGTGGGAGATTTTTGTGCCTTCCTTCGAGAAATAATATCGTGCAAGGAACGGAATATTTCATGGCTCCGCCGATCTTCAATACTCGACCTGTCTGCGCTCGATACATGCTCATGTTCTTTTCCCCGAAGACAGCCTAATTTCCATGCAGAAAACGCTCTCATCTGTCCGTACGAAATCATTGGGAAGCCTCAGAATAGAGGCTAAAGTGGCGTACTGTGGTGTTTGCCAACCGGAGGTCGTGCTCGATGCCAATTGGGCGGATTTTTGCTCAGAACTCGCTCGAGTAATGACTACCTCCGCGGGCTCTAGCGTCGAGTTCAAAATGGTATATCAGTACAGGGATAGTACAAACATGGAGATGGAAGAGTACGAAGCTTTGCTACAGAAGCGCTGCCAGTTTGTTTTAGACGAACTTCGGAGGGACAGACTCAGTTTATTGGCGAGTATACCGCATGTGAGTCTCACTTTATCTTACGCACTCGAATTTGACGCGTTTTACGAATGTACTTTGGGAGAGGATGCCTACGAATAGTGTAGCTTGGTGCGGCATATTCAACTACTGTTGGAAAAGGATGTTGTAGTGTGGAAATCATTAATTGCGACAGCATGTCCTGGATTCGGACGTCCTCCCTTCCGATAAGCACCTCATATTATATTGATTAGCGTCTTTGAGATACTTTTTACTTCATCACACTCGAGTAATTAGACTACCAGTAGAACGTACGACGTAGTTCTAATTCTAGATAGTTCGTGTGGAAGTGAATCAGAAATTATTAAGTGAATTAGCAATCTACGAGTCGAATAAATAAGCGTTGGCATAGTTGGCACCAGCGCATGATTATTGCCTGGCTACCAAGGTATCCCAACAGGTATTACTAACTGGGTATTTGGTACGATAAAAAGCTGCCTTGAATAACTACCGCGATGTAGTTCGTTATGATTGATTATCGGGCGAGTCCACGAATTGGAATTGTGCCCAACCGGATCCTCGTCCTTCTTCAATTTAAACCTTTTAGATACCACCATGAAAGGAAAATGGAATAACGAAGCCAAAAAACGAGATGATTTTGACTGGGTTAATCCTAACCTTGGGTATATAGCGGTGGTAGCTCCATCACTGGTCCGTCTTCTCTTTCGAGTATTCTGACTCCGCTGTCTTGATGACGGAGCGTCTGACCAGGGTGCGAACCGCTCTGGACGGACGTCGAGCCCAGATTAGACCCAGATGCAATGGCAGAAGCATGGGGGCTCTGATCGGCTCTGGCAAACTTTCCCGTCGTTAAGATACGGATGGTGGGAACGGAGGTCCTATGTAGTTCCGTTACGGTGGTTGTTGACGGAGAGGCTTTGAATAGGTCGACGCCAGGAAGAGGAAAAGGCTGAACTATGGGGGCTGTCCTCTTTCGTCGTCGAAGAAAGAAAAGGAAAAGAATGAGACCTGTTATTACCAGAATGCCGGCAACAGCACTTCCAGCTACAGTCCCAGTCGAAAACTTCGCAGTCCCAGTCGAAGACTTCGCCTTAGGAATCGAATTATAAGGCAAGCTGGGGGCTGGGGGAATGACACTGGTAGTACCGTTTGACGACGAGCTGGGGGTAGGCTGGGCTGAGGACCGGGTTTTGACATTGGACGTCACGGTGCCGTTCGATGACGAGCCTGGAATGGTGGCATTTTGGATTCTAAAGAACTGTAAGGAGAGGCCTGTCGTTGATAGATAATGCTTGACGTTGAGGTGATGTTTACCAGGGGGTAGGGAAGTTTGGAAGAAGACTTGGTTGTAAATGGAAACATTGCCCGAAGCGGTGGACAAGGTGACAGAGATCGGCGGTGCTGCATCGACAGAGAAGTCGGCTCCACGACTAACCGTTCCGGATGTTTTGGCTGAGATGCCAATCCAACTAAGATGGGCTCCTGGAACAGAGCAAAAATTTGAGAAAAATGGCCCGAATCTTTCATGATTATAGATCCAGCAAGGCGCACCGATGAAGTCGAAAGATAGTCCAGTCTCAGTCAACTGCGTCGTCACCCCGCCATCGATATTCACCCATCCGTCCTCGTACATAATTGCTGGATCCGAAAAGTCGACGATGACTGTGGCGTTGTCGAGCGGAACGCCGGCCGACGGGGCGTATTGTAACTCGTCAAACCAAAATGTTTTACTTGAGTTTAAAACAGTGGCCTGTAGCACGAGAGTGTGCATCGCGTTAGACAGAGAAGTGCTTCCACAAAGCGCTAGTATATTGTCCGGGGTAGCGGTAGTGCTTTCGCTACCAATACTGGTACCGTCGACAGAGCAGGCCCAAGTAAGATCGGTCTCTCCGCTTGGACTAGTCGTCGGAGCATCGATCATGCCGTAGAGCATCACTTGGAAACCTATTATCGTGGCAAAAATACTCAGCAACTCTGAGAGACCGCATTGAAGCAATTCTATTCACCAATAAAAGTAAAAGAAAAGCTCGCATTAGAGTTCACTCCGTGCAGGGTACCTCCAGAAGGCGAGCCAATATTACCCAAATTGGCGTGTGTGCCGGTATTTTGAAACCAAGGGCCAGTGTATTGGATGGTGGAATCCGTGTCTTCCACTAACACCTGTCTTGGACGGGCCGTCATGTCTCCCGCGAGGCAAGAACGGTGGGATGCCTACAGCGTCTGACAGTGTGAACAAAATTAACGAGAGGTGCCTTCAATGAGCAGCGCTGGTGAGGTTCGGGATTAAACCAAAGGATTGGTTATAAATGAAGGACTCACGATCAAAGAAACTCGACAACGGCAAGGGAGGCTACAAGAAGGTAACGAGGACAATGAAACTTAACAATGAGGGCTGCGAAAGAGGTGGTTAACGAGCGGATTTGCCAAGGGGAACGCGAGGTTCGATCATCGAAGTACGGTTACAATCGAGTATCAACAAATATTAAAAATACGAATCAGAAATAAGGAGTAACAAGGAGATACGAACAATAATTGACAGGAATGAACGGAAAAGGTAGAGTCGAGAAGAAAGTAGGGAAATACGGAAACGAGCTTACCTGGACTATAAGCATTCTGAGGAAGGTCATGATTGGCCCATAAGAATTTCGGCGATAAGGGGTCTACCTTGTGATTGATGGTCTATCGGGATAGCGTATCGTAGCTTTCCGACGACACTTTTCGGGATATCGACTTATCAGGTTTCGAAGGTGCTATGTACTGGTAATAATAACCGACTTGGATCGCGAATTGAATGGGCGTGTTGAAGGCATGATCATATGAGAACGGGCTAGGCGGGATTTTTGAACCAGCGTTGAGGTTCTACCTTTCGAAACGTGTTCGGGAGCTGGAATCACCTCTGCAGTTTTCACCGATTGATATCATGACAGTGGTGAACAGATGGCCTTCTGGTCGGACGCAGTGGTTGAACTGTTTGTCCAAAGCCCTCGAAAACAACAGTGGTGCCTTTTCGTGCATGTCCCTATGACACGTGACTTATTTCGAGGTCCGCTGAGCCTATTTCTCCCTCCTTCGAATGGCATGAAAAAGTAAAGAACTCAATGCGTCTCGTAGAATGTGAAGCTTGAAGCGTCAAACACTGACGCTACTGCCATACGACGACCTGAATGAGCCTTTAATTTCTGTTGCTTAGCCGATGGACAAATGCTCATGTTCCTCGCAATTGAGTGGCGCCGCCATCCCATTAATCAATCTGGTTTCCAAAAATCTCATTGCTCATCACTATTGTACTTTTGTGCGTGCTATAACTCCGAAAATCATAACTAAATTTGTGTAATCATGATGAAGCAAGTATACACCCACCTCGCTGTGGTTTGCATCCGACTGCGTGGGGATGTGATAGCTGTCTTCTGTGGCAAGTACATCCAGAATTGTTGAAAATATCCCGCCGTCTTCGGTGAATGTTCTTGATCGTCGTCGAATACCCCGCCCTCGTGAGAACGACGTACAGCCGGATTCGTTTTGAAGGCTTAAGACGAGGAAAATGACGCGCGTGCATAACATTGAGTGTAGGGCACGTTGAGGGCTAGATATTTTTCTTGAGAACAGAAAATTTGAACTGGAAGCTACTCACTCTGTAAAATTCGTCCGAAGTGAGACCTGTGGGAGACGAGTGATTAGTATGAAAGGTCCCCAGCATCAAAATCGAGTGGAATTGGGACGCACTGGAGCGATGATTGGGAATACTATGTCGAGAGAATTGATGGCTATATTATTAGAATGGTAGAAAGTGCGTCGTTTCAGAGTCCAAGCATATTCTCATTGACAAACATACACCACCTATTAGATAGAAATAGAAGAGAAATCCTGAAATTAAGGCGTTAATCATTGAAGCCGCGCTGGGGACGAAGAAAGCGGAGAAATGAAACGGCCGTGGTATGACATTGGTATTATGGATGATAAATGGATACTTTGGATGACTTACCACTCTTGTAGATCTCACGGACCCACGACGATTTGGATTGACGGACTGTATTCATAACATCATATTTTCGATTGATTTCCGAACCAAAAGCAGAGAGAACCCACGATGGCTCCGCGATCTTATTAATGTGAGAATGACGATTACTAAAGAGGTTCAAAGATTAGGGCGATTAGAGTCGTTGTGCACACCCCGCCAGTGAAGGGGAGAGAGGCATGTGAACGGACACACCAGTTTCAGAGAAAAATACCGAGCTAAAATTTATGACAGTGGCTATGTTCGAGTCGATGAGGACGCAGCCAAAAAAGAAGATTTTTGAGGACGGGATGACTATGACGTGAAAATGAAATGAGAGGGGAGAAAAGAATCTTTTTCATAGGGAGTAACACGCACATATGAGGGAGTCTAAGTACAGTTTAGAGCCCACGATCGACATGGCCAGGGTGACCTATTTTTCGCGGCCAGATGTAAGTAAACATGCGGTGAGTCATGATAGAAGCAGGGCGGCAAAAGGAACTTACAAGAAATACAAAACCTAGGATAGCCACTACCCAGCGGTTGCGTTCCCAGATCGCGATCGTACGAAGTGTTAAGATAACTATTCGAAAGAAAGGTGAGCGACGGACATAAAATGAAACTGGGACTTGCTTTGAGTAACGGATATCCCAAATACATTGAGCCCTTTGGAAGTCCAGGTCAGAAAATGGAACTGTTTCAAAAGACGGCTAGAATAAACTGGTGGAGACATACATGTGATAAGGGAATATGTTTGAAGGCACTCCTGTCACAAAGAATGTCATTATCATCCGACATTTTGAGGAAGACGAAGGGCACCCACCTTGGGCGAAAGAAAGGTTTGAAGAGCTATTCGTAATGCAATCAGACGGACGACCTGAAAGGAACATAGGGAGTAGACGACCAGTACCATAGAAACTAAGAGAGAGGTCTACGAATGGGAGATAACGGTTTAGGAGGAAGAGATACGTCGCGAGCGATCGACGGCGTGACCATATGAAGGCCACCTGGAGTCGACATGAACACGGGAACTCTAGCATTGAAAAAAAATTGCTTACTTCTTGGTCGAGTGTGCATATGTAATCGTATGTCTGTCTTCATAAATTAAGAGTCCTTGGAAAAGAAAGAAAGGAAAACGTACGAATACTACGAGCGATGCAATGACGGTCCCATGCTTGAGGAGAATTTGCTGTTTGAATTATAAGTTCTGTCTGAATAAGTCAATTCGCATGTCGTGCACACGACGTACATTAATAAAAGAAATTTGAACTGGGGTCGGCGCAAATGGATAGACATGAATGAGCGGAGGTGACTGAGTCACTAAGTCAATCTCCACCGCCCTCGCTGACGTTCCCGAGGCAAGCAAGCTCAAGTTTAGGGAGGGACTAAACATTAAAATGAGGGAGCAGAAACAAGAATGAGAATCGAGGGCACTAGGAGTTGGGTAAAATAAAACCTAGATGGAGCGAGGGATGCCGGCGTTGACCCTATGGAGGAATTACCGGCCTGCTGGTGTGATTCGGAGGCCGGTATTCAATAGCGCGACCAAAATATCGAAAAATGGTTAGCACGATCCAGGCCGTTTGCGCACGGTGTCAAACCCAACAACCTCCGTATACTCGAGTAGAAGCCTGGAGTTGTGGGCTACTGTGGGAGGTATCGATGAGCTGGGTGAATAAATCACAGAAAGCCGCGGTTTTGACGAAGGCAAGGTGACCATGGCAATGAAGATGTGTGGTTTTCGACTGTGAGGGCCGCTCTACGCACCAAGCTGGTATGCGTTTGATGGGATTGCAAGTGGATACTCGGTGTCATGCAACGAGGTAGGAGGGTGCATAACAAATTTAGAACTGTTACATTATTCCAAACCGAGGTCCTTAGTTGCCCGAGATTGAATAGATGAAGTAGGCAGACGCTCTTCCATGCCCACCGGGCTGCTCCTGGAAAGGCTGAAGCGCATCACTTCTTTGCATCACCATCATCAGGTCAACGATCGCGATACCAGTAGTCACCAGTACGCATGATGGTCTGGTAAGGAACGAGGAGACCGTTCGTGTTGGTGTCCTGTTAGCGACGTCAAGAATTGCCAGGTGGGTCGCACGGATCAGCCGAAGTCGCTGCGTGGAGTGTGGGATGTGAAGAATCCCTATATTAGGACGTCAATGCAATCGCATGACTTGTAGCATATGTCCAGAGGATTTAAACGGAATTGGGTGATATAGACGCCCAGAAGAGCTTTCCAGATGTAACAGTAGCGAGAGGATTGTGGTCAAGATAAAATTAAATAAATTACGCAAGTTAAAATCACGTGCTGGCCAAATTTTGTCTCCATCCGGAAATTCAAATCCAAGTCCTTTTCTCTTGCCTCTCGCACCTGCAAGTTGTACTCCCAGCTGAGGACGCCACGAGCATTTGCCAAAGTTTGTCGCTCATCCGGGACTCTCGCCATTGGCCCATGCTCTTAGATCACCTATTCTTCTTACTGTGAACCGTATTTTTTCCAACTTCTTCTCTCGCAATCGATCTGAAGAATGGCTTTGGAAGTATAACATACCTGGTGGTGAGCTGGTGCGAATAAGGTGGCCTTGGGACTTGGAGCACGTTTGAACTTTGGGGGTCTCGTTGTACGTGTTTACCTTTCCTATCCTTTCTCTCTTCAGCATTAGGGCGGACTTCCCGGCTAACCCTCGTGATGTTGTGCAGAGAACTGAACCAAAACGTGCTTCAGTCGCCTTTGAGCAAGTTTCCCTCGTCCAGAGCTACCAGATGCTAAGCCAGCTCGTCCGCGGGTCGTCGCGGCTCGCAGCCGCCGTCCTTTGCGACAAGGCAAACAGTCCGTCGTATGTTTGAAGCAAATCCTCTCAGAAACCGCGTTCCTTCGTAAGTCAGACGAATATAATGGGCTCTAGGAATCTGAACACCTTTCTCTTGTCACGAACACCTGGTTTTATTTTTTGTAGATCAAGGGCTTTAACCCTCAGAGGTTGAGCTAATCGCGTACGGGAAGTAATCCAGGTCGAACCAAGGGAGGTGGAAGGGTCTGTTCTACATTCTTCCTAGTGCTTTCGATGTTTTTGGGACTGACATTGCTGTTCAATAGCAAGGCAATTTACTGCATGAATCTTCGTCTTTTATTCTCTGCCTCGTAAAGTTTTTTGTCATCGTTTTTAGGCCTTCCGCACACTGGTTTGTCTGGCTGCAGTGACCGTCGAAGTCGTCCTTTTACTCCATGCTATGTTTATCTGTCCCGAAAGGGACCTGCAGTTCATGCACGCAAACTGGAAATTCGCTCTCTCACGTCTGGATTCACTGGCTACCAAAGCGCGGCGAAGGCAGGAGCCAGCCTTTTTCACTACAAGTCGTTTCAAACGTGGCTTCGCGCTGAGTCCTGATATCGCGGCTTGATCTGGCGATTGTAGGACTGCCCACTTGAAAATCTTAGCTTCTAGTGTTGCGTGGTCTCGATTATCGTATTATCATGCATTTCTAGTCGTTTAGTTTTCAATCAAAGCTGCTTGTTAGTTATCGCCTCCGTTTTTCTCGAGCTGGCAGCGTCTTCAATTCAACTTGCTGACCAGTTTTTTCTATGCAACAATCCGCTTTCCTTACCATCTTTAGCGTGCGTTATTTTCGGACTTCCTGAAGGTCAGCGTTCTGTGCTTTCCTGTTTTCTTGTGTTAATATTTCTTACTAACATTCTATGCCAGTACCATCTGTCTCGAAGGTACAAGCATAGTCGACCGCCAGTGATTCAGTGATCTCTCGACCCTTCCTACCTGCAGGCGACAGCAACGTCCACCTTCAGCGTTACACTTGGCCCTCAGCCACCTGTCTGTGACGTTGGATCGGCACTAGACCTCTGCGTGCACATTTCGCAACCGGTTCTCAGAAGGAAACGGGTCGTGAATACGATGAGCCCTCTGATCCCTTCGGCATGCGTCTCGTTCCCAAGCACTCTGTATAAGCATCCCTCGTTTCTGTGAGCCGTGCAGCCGGACCTGAGGGATGCTCATCATTCACAGTGGAAGGCGTCGCCAGTCGTCCCACGTCCCAGTCTTCTCCTAGTTGAACTACGAAACGTTGCTTCTTGTGTATGGTTTTGTTTGGGATATTCCATGTATCTGGTCGTCACTAACCTATCGTTATTTACGAGTCTTTTACTTTGTAAAAGTGAGTTCTTTTAATCCAGACGACCCCCGGATTTTTGGAAACCATGTAGATCGTTTTGATACCCTGGGAAATTAATTTGTCATCAGAACCGGGAAAACCGGCATACAGTTTTGCCGGATTCCTTCAGAAGGCTTCCCACACTCCGACATTGTCCTCAACCACCGTTCCGCTCCTTCCACCCACCTCCCGCGCCTATGTACCGTACCTCTGCCCTTGTTTGATATTGGCCAAAACGTCGGGTGGCACGATTCCGAGCGCCCTTCCCCTCCAATGAGGGATGTGGGCCGGAAAAGGGACGAAACAGAGGGATTTCGGGTGCGGGTAGGGGTTATAGTCACCAGGTGAGCAGAGAGACACCGCCGCCGTACAGTTAACCCACACCCTACCACCTCTCAGCACCTCTCAGCGCCTTCGGATCCCTCTGCGGCCCCGCTTTTGCGCCACGTCACGTCAACTACACCCTCCATCTGCAATGGTTGTCCCGCCCAGGACCCCACACTAACGAGGAACCCACCGCGGAGGTGTGGAGGGTATGAGGAGGCGACGAGATGGGGCACATACCACGCCCAGTGCCGTTCCAAGTGTTCCTCCCCTTCAACGAGGGATGTTGGCCGGAATTTGGAGGTCGACGAGAGGGAAAAAGGGTACGTCGCGACATCAACCCCCCGCTTTCCAGTTAACCCACAGCCAATTACGTTCCAGCTCCGGATAGCCCATCATCACCAATACGGCGCTGCATTCGCCGCCAACTCATAGCAAGTGGCACAGCAATACGTTGCGAAACAACTCGCGCTGGCTATCTGCCACACGCCCCCTACGTCGCAGCGCCAACTTCCGCCGCCAGCTCACGTCGAGAGATCGCCGCCCCAGCTCCCGTTATCCGCGAGGGTCCCACTATGCACCAGGGTAGCGCGAGGCAAGGGCTTCCCAAACCAGTCTGGAAACTCACTGCATTGGTAATAGTATAAGGGCCTTATGGCCGTGCAAACCCTGCCCACCATCTGCGACGCTGGTCGCGCCAGATCCCCCGCGTCTGCGAGGGACTGACTGTGCATGTGTGGAGGGTGTTTCCGGCATGCCACCAGCCCACTGGAGTGGCCCCACATCAACGCGAAAACCTACCGCGTTTGTGCTGGGCCATTGCGACGCCTTTACGTTGACCACCACCCGTACCACTTCATGGACCCCAACTCCCCCCCTTTCCGCCTCTCCTATGGTAAACTGTGTCAGCAAGTTATCATGCTGCCGTTGCTCCTAGAGGCGGCAGCGCCCACTCACCCGTGATCACTGACTTGTTCGATTTATTTTAAGCTTTACAAGTAGAAAGTTCTTGGAGGGGCGGTCTCTCACTTGTATATAGCAAGAAAATTTATGCTTTTTGATTTATGTCGACTTGGAGATTAATAGTAAGTATTCGCTCAGAATCACTGTTAGGGGACGCCGACACAAGTACTTTTGACGCGGACTGCCACGCAGTGACGTGCTGTGCCGCGTTGGCTGTGGCTGATGTTGGGGTTTTTGAGAGAGGTGAGGTGTCTCCTGTATTCTTTCACTACCAACCACAGACTCTGTTCTCATTTCTACAATTAGGAACATTTTTTGGATTACAATAACTACCACCATTCTAGATGACGATCATACATAATATTTGAGAGCATCAAAGCATGATTGGACAAGTCAGGTCGACAGTTGGTCGGACCACTTGGTCCACAGCCTCCTCAGGCTTAAATTTGGATTTATTAAGTTCCTTCAATTTTACTGGGGTAAATCTATTTTCTTCTAACATATACGCAGGTATTTGCTGAGCACCTAATGTGATATTGAGCAGGCGGCTAATTAGCCACCACTGCAATGCTTTTGCCACAAGGTCAAGTGTGGCAAAAGCATTGCAGTGAGCCAACCGCTCGGCGACGAGAACTCCACCACGTTGGCACTAATCGTGATAGAAATCAAATGTGCACTCCCCGATTTCAAAAAGAGTTAAGTGGAATGGGCATGTTGAGCAAGAAGGAAAACCTCTCCAACTATCGTCTGCCTTCAATAAAAAGGTTACCTGTGGCTGCATCATGCAGTCAGTAATCCCAGATTAGCAGTGGCTGAGTTACTACAACAACAAAGGTTGCTCTATCAGTCAACTAGAACACTGTATTACTATTACTTAAGGAACAAAGAAAAAGACGAGTTCTGCCACGCGTAGCGGTGGCCCACAAAACAAGTTCAGGTGGTTATAATCATGTACTGTTGCCTATTGACAAGTTACAATTTCATCGCCGGCTTCTTACACAGCGTTGCGTGAAATCGATTTGGTTTGCTTTCGCTAGCCTTTAGGTGAACTATCGCAAAAAATCCGTATCACCTCTCAGTCGCTCAGTGCGGTCTCAAAAATTCGTCGGTTCTTATATTTTCTCTCTCTGAAATTAGGGTGAGTCTGGGTTTCAGGATCTGGAGTAATGTTGACCATTAATTGGGATAGAATTGAAGTACAAAACGTTGCCATATATACTAGTTATGAAATCTACGTCAAGTCTAGTGCTTTTCCTTCTTGTTTGCCTTGATCGATTTTTCGGCCTTCTTGCGATCCTTCTGCGCAGCTTCACGGGATTTATCAGCATCAGGCTTTACAGGTGACGACGGAGCGTGTTTTTGTGCGTCTTGAATGTGCTGTGCTGCCTTGTCTCGGAGGTTTTCCGCCTCGTGTTTGTTGGCCTGGCCTGCTGCCTTGTTGAGAGCCCCCACTGCTTTGAGATGCTCGCCGGCGGCCTTGGCGTGGTCCTTTGAGGCTTCAGCGTTGCGAGTGGATTGAGATGCATCGTTCTTGGAATCTAGAACCTTCTTGTATTCCGGGTAGGTTATTGGCTTGTTCGCGTCCTTGGCATCTTGACGGTGGTCTGCAGCTGCATCGCGATGTTCCTTGGCTTGGTCACGATGTTCCTGAGCTTGGTCGTGATGCTCCTTAACCCGTGCTTCAGAGTTTGTAAATCCTTCGTATTTGCTAGCTGTCCTGTCGTGGGCTTTAGCGGCACTTTCATGGGCTTTAGCAGCATCGTTGTGGGCGTCTTTTGCATCATGGTGAACATCTTTCGCCGCTTTTATCTTAGCTACATATAAATTTCTCCGTTAGAAACGTTTCCAAACTACCAAATAATTAAAGCATACCATCATCAATTTTATCCAAGGCCCCGCGATATACAGGCTCGCCGTTGAACATTGGACGATTAGGCATATTGGCGGGATCGGCTGTAACATGATGAAGTAGAACGCCGCCCTCTAGGTCGGGATGAAGGTCGCTTGCATGTTTCATTATCGGCCCATTCCTTTCGTCTTTCCCATGAGTTACAGGTGCCAAAATTGCGTTGCCGGTTCCTTTCTCTGTACCAAGCATAATGTGCGGATGAGGGATGTATGAGCCTTGCTGTATAAATTATTGTCAGTAATTCAGATAAGGGTAGAGCCCGCAACAAGATACTTACACCTTCATGATGCTGTCCTATCGTATTGTGGGGAGCAATGGCAACAACTTGACCGGGCGTGACGACCGGCATAGGGATAGAGAAAGCCTTTTGGGCGAGAAGCCCAGAAGAGGCGAGAAAGAGAAGGGGAAAGTAAAGCATAATTGACGAGATTAGGAAAGAGTCAATAGGGTATGTATGTAGATAAAATTTCTAGACTGTAATGTCAGCAAAATCCAATAAAATTCTCGCAATGTAACGCACCGTTTCAAGGAAGTTTCAAGGCAACCAGTGCACGTTGAAGTCGGAGTAGACGAATGTGTCTTGAACTTGAGGGGTGAGACCAGCTGGAGAACTAAGAACATGAAGTCGACTTTTATAAAGGTCGAGCGAGCAGGGTCATGGAACCCAGATGTTTCCGATCTCGAGAGTATGGCTAACGGAGAGGAAATTCTAAGTGTCGAAACGTCGGATTTGCATTGCAGCCGGACAACCTGCTTGGTTGACGCGACTTAGAATCGTCAGGAACTCAAGAGGCGGTGCGGACATCCCATCGTTTCTTCCCGTTGAAGTCGGCGGGGTTTCCCAAAACAGAAAGGCAAGAGGCCGGGAAGATCGGGATTTGTTATGGCGGCAATGTACCGCATACCAAGGCGCCTAGGCTTCCACGTCTGGATAACGGACAAGATGAAGCTTGATGAAGACTGGTATTGATGACTGTAGTCTGTCAGGGGTATCGAAGGTGTTGAGACGATTCGAGAGTTGCCTTGGAAGGAAATGAACGACTTCCAATCGTTCATCGATGCTTCCCTTTACGTTGCAGAAAGTTGAAGGGTTACTTGAAAGTGCAGGCCTCAGCTTCTACATTGAACGGTAGATTTAAATGCCTGACTAAGTGTTCTTCAATCAGATTTCGCTGATTTCTGCTTTTTGGGGCTTTTGGTTCCACAGGAAACTTTCATGGTGAAATCATATAGCGGCGTGGACCTTCAAAGCTTCACCAATATTACTTGCCACCACGAGCGAAGACCCGTGGGTTGATTTTTATCCGGTCAAGGAACGTTGAGCAGATAAAGATCCTCAAATTCTAGCCCCTTACTTATATAGATACTACTATTTCGACGTCGCCACCAAATGTTTCCAGAGCTTTAGCTTGACTCGCACGAAAATCAGAAGTAACAATTTTAAACCTTGTCATGGCGGACCATCAGCTTTTCTCTCGTTTAATAGGAAAATCCACTGACCAAATACCTCCATATCGCCTCGATGCGATTCCTTGGAGGATCTTCGTCGTAGCTAATGATCGTCAGTACCTTCGCCCGGCTGAATTGCAAAACTTACTTTTCAGCTTCAATCTCCTTGATATTCGTGATAAAATCCATTTCATGTGGCTCCTTTATTGGAACTTTGTAGTATAGTCTAGCACCAGCATAGAGAACTGGGAACAACGCTAGAGGAAGGTAGTTTGTGACAAACGTATCTGCCTCCCACCTGCCTTTCAGGAAGACTGTCCAACCGCTCAGCTAGATTATCAATGGTTAGAAAGTTCTCGATTGATACCTTTGAACTAGTTACCGCAGAAATAAGCAAACAGGAGATCGTTGAATACCAAGCAGCAAACGGCTGCAATTTAGACGCGAATGGAAGGTCGGCTCTGTTGATTCCTTGGGCTTTCATTCCCTTGTAGAAGCGAGTGTACGTAAAGCTGATTCCAAACCATGTCAAGAGACCTGCGACGGCGGTCATGTTTGCGAACCAACCGAATACGCGACCTGATCCGGACGTGGTACCCATGAATGCGAGTAGGGCGAATAAGGAGTTGAACATGACAGAGACATATGGCAAACCGCGTCTAGACGTCTTTAGAAAAACCTTCGGAGCATTGCCTGATGCTGCAAGACCATCTATCAACAAAGGTTATCCCGACCATTATCATAACTTGAATAGGGCGGAACTGCGCACAGAGTGCTCGTGAGCTGGAATACAAATCGCTCGATGCAGCAGACCAAGCTGAGGTCAGAATACAGGCATTGATAATCTCGAATATAAGTGTAAGTAGCTTGTCGATGCACCCATGCCTATAGTCTTACCGATGGTAGTGAACTAATCCCAGCACGTTCAATGGCAATAACGAACGGAGATGAAGCCGCAGTACCTGAACTGAGGTTAAGCCCGAGTGAGTCGGATGGAACAAGCAAGCCAATGACAAAGGTTCCAAGAATATAAAATAGGATAATTCCTTAGAAAACGGCGTCGCTGATCAGGGAAGGAAACCGAAAAGAGTACTCCCAAGCTCACGAATGTAAACTTTCTTAATCGCCCGAGGAAGGTTACGCCTTGGATTTTTTGCCTCTCCAGCTGCAATCTGGGCAAATCAAGAATGGGGAGTCAACCAAACCCACAAATCACTTACAGCTACGATTTCGGTCCCAGTGTAGGAAAACGCAGCTTGTGTCAAAACGGCCCAAAAGCCCAGGAATCGTCCTTTGGCGCCTGAAATACTGTTGAATTGGACGAAAGGTCCAGGATGTTTCCAGTATCGGAATCCCAGTCTGTCATGATCCGGACCACCTGAGAAAAATAACCTTAGAACGTGACAACCAAGATATACCTCAAGTTCGTACCGCCAAGGTCAAGTACAATCCCTAGTATAATGAGACCTGTAATCGTAATCACTTTGATTGATCTTTGATTTTGATATGCCAGGGTTAGTTCTGTAAGAAATTTCCAACAGCAACTGCTGATCTTACACAAAAATAAATTCGGTCTCTCCGTATGCCCCTGTGAACGAGGAGTCATATGCAATGAACGTCAAAAGTAAAACAATTAACTACCTGCTCCGAACATGTTGATGACGATTACTACCGTCATGCACAAAGCGACCCAAGCGGATGAATTAATCGCCTTATTCCAGAATCCGATCAAAACTGACGCAGCACTGAGTTCTGCCGGTAGGAGGATTGTCCAATTGTACCTTCATTGGGAATCCCGACGATCAGCAAGTATAGAGATTGAGAAGAGAGAAATTCCCCACCAGTAATTCCAACCCATCGTAAAAGAAAGAGCTGGGCCAACGAATCGCTCCGCAAGCTTGATATGACCCCCGGGAATGGGTAAATATGCGATCATTTCCCCGAGTGATATCTGGAATAAATTTTAACAATGAAAAGCGGGTGCAAAAAGAGACGCGGACCATCACACAGTAGCAAATTGAACCGACGGTCATGTATCCTAGCAATAGCCCTGTAATCATCAAATTAAAGGTGTTCACGATTCTGCCGTTTTTCTCCTACCTACTGGGCCACCGTTTCGTAGCGCATTTGCTGTACCCAGAAATAGACCTTAAAATACAAAAATTTAGACCACGAAACATGGGGAATCGACCACGCTAACCTGTACCAATGACTCCTCCGATACTAAACTCAGATATTTGTGTTAGAATTAAGTGGCGCAAGGAGGTGAGAGACGAGCCTGATCATAGCAATATGGCGGTTCTTCAACTGGCGTACGAGGTGGTATTCCCCAGTGAGCGGGTCTATAGCTGCGTGTTGCGGAGAATTTGCTATGTTAGAGACACTAGGAGTCTTAGATTTGTCGTCTTCCATTAGTCCATTCGACATGCTAGAATCGTTGTATGAGGTGAAGAATGGCAAGGAACAACTTCCCTTGATCAAAATGCCATTGACTTTAATAGCTGTCGCGGCAGTGGCATCCATATATACCCACTCCATTCATGCAGATTTGCACACGTACACTGTTAGTTCGAACCGCAGGAAGCCCCCATGGGAAACGAGGCTGGCCTGCTGGACCTCAAGATTGCAAAAATACTCAACGGATGCTGGGAATTATTGCGAGCTTCCGTGCACCGCCTGACAGCGTGGATGAATCCTTGAACAGAGGTCGAGAAGATCGGCGTTATAAATAAGCCAAAGGAATTGAAAAGGCTCACTGAAATGGGTCCAAAATGTCTGAACACGGCACTCGTTCCAGCGGGGTGGCTCAGATCAAACCTGTCTTTCGTGATCATCCGAACGGGCAGCAAAACCAAAGTGCGCTCTAACGGGTCCCAAATTCTAATCAGTAGAGTTGACCAATAATAAAAGGTAAGTCAGTACTTGCCGACTGCAGCTCCTCGTGTTGCCGATAAATCATAGCCTGAAGGACCTTCGAAAGATGCTTACTATCTGCTGAGCCATAAGTAGATAAAATGGATGCAATTTCCTGGGAGGCAAAAATTACTATAGGTCTGGAGAATTATAAGCTGGTGGGGCGCCAACGCACCGCAGAGTAGTTGGGATTTGGTATATCAATCATTGTGAATCTCCTGCGCGAATACACAATCATAAAGTTTGCGTAAAGCAAAGTATCATGTATATTTCCGGTACCTGCAGTTAATCGAAGGTGAAAGGTGGTGTTGAAGAAGATTCACGCTGTGCTTGGGGTTATAAAAAAAAATAGAGCTAAAGAAGAACGAACTTTAGGCTTTAGGATAGAGTTGTGGTCGCAGATCACTGACGTGGATGTTGCTGACCTAATGGTGGTCATGACGCTTGGCCCGAGGCCCCGAGCCGCCCGAGATTAGATACGCGTTCAACACGACTCCAGGCAACCTCTTCAACACGCTTTCTTAGACAATAAAATTTAAATTTTAAGATACTCTGCTGGTGGATATGCTTCAGTCCTGAGTGGATATGTTCTCGAAAAAAATGAGAAATGGGCAACTCAGAAATACTCGCTCGCTATAAAAATTTACCAGTCGCACTATTTCAATCCTATTGCACTGATCCCATTATCTTGTATACAACATAAAATGTCACGCTCGAAGCTCAAATATAAGGCGTCTTTCGAGAATAATCCTCTTGAGTGTTATATTTTAATTCGTACGCTTGCAGTTTTTGCTTACAACTTTCTCGGTAAATTCAAATATCTGGAACCTCTCTCTCGGCTCTATTTCCCATCACTCTCCTTTCGAAATTCAGTGCGATATCTACCCTTGTGCTATTTTTTTGCCGAGTACAGCGGCCACGAACTACTGACTGACGGTCCCGATAATAAGTTCTTGCGACTTTGCGGATCGAGGTGTAATGGAGCATTCAAAAGGGAGTGGATGGCTAGACCGAGCGTCATGTAGGACCATATTTAAACATTTAGCAAATGGTGGACAAACCTTATACCCCCGTCACTATATTGCACCTCAAGGGGGATATCATTCCCGAAAATATCTTTCCTCTGTCCGATGTGGAATGTCTGGAGGACAGAAGCTATTACCAACCAAATCTGTAGCTGACTTGAGGTTCACGATGAATAAAAAAAATGCAAGACTAGAAACCGTTGAAGAAGCGAAGTATCGGCCGGGACAGATTCTATGAAGAATTGGTTTCAAATTGCGGGCATGCAAAAACAGAACCCTATCTCACCGTCGACCGAACCCAAAAGCATAGAGGTCACGTTCCTTCGTTAAATTGCCTTTCCTGTCAAAGAATCGATCTGGGTTGAATGTGTCGGGTTTATCGTACTTGCTTGAGTTGTGCGACATCTTCCTGAATGTGTCATAGGCATGGAAGGTAAGTGCCGTCACATCCGCTAAGACAGGACGCTGGTTTGTACCATATATTAGTAATGACTATAGTGCCTGGATTCGGAGACGGTTGTAAGTAAAATAAATTCAGAAATTTATCCCTACATGCCTTTTGGTATATAGAAACCGTTGTAAAGATCTTCCCCAGAGGTGTAGTGAGGCACTCCGAGAGGGTTTACCGGCCTCCAACGTAAAACCTCCCTGTAAATCGCTTCAACGTAGGGCAGTGAATTTCGATCACAGAACTCGACGAGCCGATCACAGCCAACAATTGAGTCTATTTCTAGCTGCGCTTTCTTCTGAACATTAGGACTAATGGCCATCGCGTAGAAAAAAGTACCGAGGACAGAAACGGTCTGTGGGGAAGTCAATGAAAGAGCACTTCGATAAAACAGGACTCACAGTGTCGGCACCTCCTGCACAATAAACTCGAGTAAATAGATGTTTAAAAAATACCAGAGTTATAAGTAGATGATCAACGTACCTACGTAACATGTCGCAGCAACTGCTTTTATAGCTTGTCTATCCTCCTCGGACAGAGAATTCGCAGAACGTTCCATCAATTTGGTCACCATACACCGCGGTGTAATTCCAGCTTCCTAAGCCACACAGTTAACCGATGATCTGAGCGCAACAACACAAGATGTGGAGGCTCGTACCAATCGTGCTTTTACGGAATTCATTGGCGCTTCTTGAATCTGATGAGTTAGAACCCTCGTTGAGTCTATAAACTGCTTAAATCCGGTTCCAGGGACCCATGAAGGAATAAATCGAAGGGCGGGAAACACATTTGCTATGTTGGCGCCCGGAAGAACCGCTTCGGAGATCCTTTTGAGCGCTTCTTCTACAATGCGTATAAAGTAATCTCCCTTCGATTCTATATCATAATCATAAACAATCGACATGACCGTGGCCCCAGCGAGGCTATTGGCACAATTATTACGAAAAGTCGAAGAATATTGGAGACGACGTTACGTTCTACAATGTTCCATGAAATCTTCACCCGTATTAAGGACGCCGTGCAGCATGGCATGAACTTTTTTGACTTGAATCGGTTGATATGGGAGCAATGCTGCTGGTCTAAATGATTGTTGAAGCAGCCGGCGATGGATCCGCCATTCTGCACCGTATGGTTTCATCGCCGTCGTAAAATCCCAACCCATTCTAAAAGTCTGTCATTTCGACGGCTTGCCAGGAAAAAAATTACTGCTTACAATTTAACCATCGGAACCTGTGGGCGGTCAGAGTATATGTTGGTTCGCTTGCCAATGAGCTCAACCACATCCTCAATAGAGTTCAATACAATTACGTGTTGGTTGAAGATACGAAAATGTGTTATGCTGCCTTTATTAAATGATCAGATACAGGTACAGAGATTGGCCACACTGATTTACCATATGTCTTTGCCCAGTCAGTGAAAGTAAGCCATGGTCTTGTCACAGGGACGTCGCTCAGGTTCCCAAGTATCAAATTCTTGGTGGGTGGACCGGGTGGATAGGAATATCTGCGAGAACTTTGCAATTGAAAGAAGATCCAACATACGAAGGCAAGTCCGAGAGAGATGACTGCAGAATGCATGGGGATGTCCAGGAAGCTCATATCGACGATACAATCGAGCACTCAGATTGTGATGGCGTTCTGGCAGTTCGCTTTATGAGGGAGGACGGACCAGGACGGACAGGAACGGCTGTCAGAGGTAGGGACCGGCATCGATGGAGTCGGATGGACCGCATATCCGTTCGGACCGTTCCCTGCCTTTATCAAGTTAGCGCCAAAGGCACTGCTCATCTGGCATTGGCTTAGTCTCCGAAGTCATCCGCCAGATGTATGTCAGACAGCAATGTGCTCATGAGTGCTATGCCTGCCATACAAGCCAGGAACATAGGCATGGTTCTCGGAGTCGGAAAAGAGACAATTGATAGAAAATCTGAATAGTCTACGTTAAACCGCTATCGGCGCAAGAGCCGACTCTGAACAAAACAATTAGAAATTGTTTTGTGGCTGATCTGGGCCGAGTACGAGACGAAAGTACATACGAAAGGGCACCGAAATTTAGCAATATTCTAGGAAATACGTCCACAAGCTGTCCACAGTGGTTTACTGCCAACGATGTGACCTGAAACGCTCGCGAAAGGCCAACGAAGCTATATAATGGCCAGAGAACGCTTCGAGACTCGAGCCCTTCAATGGAAACATCTGTACCCATCCAGTATTTTATACCCGACTTCCTTGCCGACTTTCCATGGTCTCGCCAGCTTAATAAATACTACCGTGAGGTCGAAGCTGAGATCACGGCTTGGACAGACTCATACCACCTATTCGACGAAGAAAGCCTCAAGGCTGGCCACCACGTCTACTTCGGTAATTCTTTCATTTTCCTACACCGTTTGAAGGGATTAATCAAATTGTAGCACTGTTTGCTTCTCTTGCGTTTCCATTCCGCGACAAGGGTAGATTTCGTCCTTCTAAGGCGATGCCAATTGATGGTCGCTGAGCTTTTGCTTTGGTAGAGGTTCTCAGAATTATGAGCAACATTTTCGTAATTTTTTTTGTGATTGATGAGCTCAGCGACCGCGGTGATGGCGATGAAGCAATGAAGATCCACGATATCGTAATGGACGCTTTGAGAAACCCGTACAAAGCGCGACCACAAGAGGAGCACAAGTTAGGTGAAATAACTCGCCAGTATGTTGATTTCCCTATATTTGAATTTATGTTGAATTAACGCAGACAATCCTAGGTCGTGGGTGCAAGCCTTGGAGTACCTTTCTCCTGATGCCCCCTGCATCAAACGTTTTATCGACGGCTTCGAGAATTATACGACAGCAGTCGTCGCAGAAGCCAATGACCGAACCAACCGCCAATACAGGAACTTCGAGGAGTATCTTGTGCTGCGTCGAAATACCAGTGGGACGTTTCTCTCCTTTGTGGTCGTAGAATTTGGACTGGACATACCAGATGAAGTATACAACCATTCGCGAGTGCAAGGACTCCTTCAAAACGGTGCCGATCTGATCATTTTTGTCAATGTGCGTTGAGCTCCCGCCGAACCATTTATTGATTAGGATTAAAGGTCTTTTTCGATGACAGGACTTACTCTCGTACGCTAGAGAGAAAGTACAGAGTGGTGGGACTGTTTTTCACAACTCGATCGAGTTGCTGATGGTCGAGAAACAGCTGGAAATCCAAGCGGCTATCAACGATCTTGAACGCCGTGCTGCGGACGTCGTTTCCGCCTTCGTTGCTAATAGGGAAAACCTGCCTTCATGGGGAGAGGAAATTGACCGGAGGGTTGAAATTTACGTCGATGGCATCGCTTACTTTGTTCGTGCCAATGATGCTTGGAGCTTCGAAACTCTTCGGTATTTTGGAACAAAGGGCCCGGAAATTCAAAAAACAAGGCTTATTACGCTTTCTCCCCCGGGTTCAGTCGATACCTGTCCAGTTCTTTAGGCTGTTGGAATACAAATTGAAATTGAGGATACTGTACTATTTCGCTCAATTTGTCCAGGGGTGTGACCTGGGACACGGTGGACAAATTTGGATTTCGGCCAGTCAGCGTGGTGCAGGGGACACTGGCCGAAATTTCATCCAATTTAGTGTAGAATGCGGGGCGCTTGCGCCCCGCGGAGCGCCCGGAAGGTGATACTTCGCCCGAACAAGCGGCCAAAGCTTTTGTAACGCGGGACATGGACCGATTTCGTTCACGTCCACTGGGCCTGTGACGTAGGACTGGACGAACTGAGCGAAATAGTACAGTACTTGACACTCGGCTCCTCTAATACGATGTGACGAGTGCAACCTGCAAAAGAACGTTGAGGAGAGGGAAAATAATGATGGAAATAAGATACGCACAATATCAAAGGGTCCATGTTGACTCCTAGACACATAACCTATGCGGAATAAATCCAATTCTGAGATGCAGCGTATGACACAGGGTACGAAGGAGTTAAATCAGACCAGGTATCTGCACCGAATAGCGAATCCGGAATGCGGAAACAGCACTGCACGGTGACACCAACTAAGCCGTTATACAAGCGAGCGCAGGGTCTTTAGGAAGTCCTGGAAATCAGCAGGGTCAGGTTAAAAGTGGAAGGAAGTCGGCGAGAGCAGCGGGAAATGCGGCCAAGAATTTAATGGCGAAAGGTAACGGAGATCGAGAGATAATTCTGTCCGACGTCTAAGTCCAAATGCAATATCACCGTCCAACAAAGCTTGAGTCGACAGTTCTGCGGAGTAATGGGTGCGCATTCCAACACCCAACCTTGAATCGCCAAGGAGGTTGATATGACACAGGGTGAAAATGAACGGAATTCCATTACCGAGTACCCATCTGACATTCAATTCGAAGCAGAAAGACTTGAATCTGGATTTTGCAAGACTAACAATTAAGAGCGTCACGTTTAACACTCAAAGACTTCCCGAAGACAATTTCGTCCGACGTTCAACTCATAGCATCAATTCTACGAAGAACAAAGTGGAACGGTATTAGCTCACGTCATTCAATCAAATCGACAGGAAAACAGGCGACACATACCCCCTCGTCCTCATAAAGAAAAGCATTCCTGCTGTCCTATGTGCTCGCCCGACTTGTGCAGGAACGCGACCTCTTATGAACCCACCCTGGGATCCGTCTTATCGGAAAGGACGCGGAAACTCCCCTGTGACGACTTGTGGAAGAGGGTGAAGAGCTGGTCCAGCAGCTGGTTCCGCGACATGGGGCGAATGTGCGCTTGGCTAATAGTATCAGTTTAGTTTCTGTGTAACGTCACAACGATCAGCTATGTAAGAGTTCCTGGATCAAAGAACAAAAAAAATACGCACAGAGAATTTTCCAACCAAGTGGTCCTTGCATGAGTGTGTAGGCGGGCGTTCAAAGTCCGGTACTTGGTCGCTCGTCGACGGCCCTCTGGTTGTCGAAGTTGTCGTTACCATTTCGTGCTCGAAGCAGCGCGGCTCTGGGCGAGTAGAGGCGCGTGACGTCGCACTTTCGAATATGGGCCAGCTATCCTTTTGGAATTGGGAGAACACGGGGTATGGGATCACAGTGGGCGGGAAGGAAATCATGATGTCCGGCGGCTACGATTCTGTTCAGAGACGGACATCAAATTATACGTCGCCGAATCGCGGCTTCCCTGATAATTTAGTCTCCGATTCAATGCCAACTGTGGTCACAGTTTACTGTGCGCCTGACCCACCATCACTCCTCTTCTCGAATTTGTCTGTTTCCCGTTCAAACCTTTCAAAGTTCTATCTGTTCTATCTGGCTACGGAATTGAATTTTTCACAGCTCTTTGATTCTTATGGCTATACATATAAACTCTGTTGACAAAAACGCGACAAAACCAATCCAAAAACCCGAACATAAACCAAAGTTACCAATCCCGATTTGTGGAGGAGCCAGAAAACGAAAGGAGCCCTTGGATGCAGAAAGCACGGGTGAAGTCGACGCACAGCCCTCCCCGACAAGTGGTCATACACTCATGCATCGCTCGGCCAGGGAAATGGGCGTGTCTGGGTCGTTAAGGTAAGTAATACTACTGCGTCTCTGCCCGCAGCTCGTCCTCGATACTGGTTGGTTGATGCCTGAGTATCAAGCCATATCAAGTCTCAACCGGAGATTCTGGACGGATCAACTATCGTCACGCATATCGTCTCGGTTCTCTTGCCTTCGAATAATGCCTGTCTGAATCGTTGGCTGACGAGTTGGATGTTCCGCCCGCTCTTCCTTTATATTGCTTTAAACCCTTCTGCGTCATTTGCATAACTGACCCACAGGATCACACCCCAGCATGTATACAGCGTAGTGGCACGAGTGAAAGTTTAGCGGACTCGAGCTTCATTAAACTCAGGGTTTTTTCCAAATTGTCGAAGGGATTAGATCCACTTCGAGGACTCTTTCCAGTTGATTCCAAATATCTTCTCATCGGCAATGATCCCGCTACGCCGAGCGTTCTTTGGCGTGGAATACATTCTTACCCTTGTGCTTCATAAGGCTTGAAAATGAGCTCGTACATCTTTCAGGCAGGGTTAGAAGTCTTCTCTCCATCTTTCCGCATGAGCCTTCTTTCTGACAATCCCGCTTGACGTAGGATGAGATGGGCAAATGTTGCTTTAACCTTGTATGGAAGATGTGCCGGCATACTATTTTGTCTCTTGGAACTGTTGCGTCGACTCCTGCCTTTCGTTCGCGTGTTTGGTCAACTACGTCGTCTTGCCTTCTCTCCGATCTCCGAATCGTTGCCTTTTGTGTTATTTGCTTCTACCTGCATCGATAGAAATCGGACTTGACTTTCCTCGTACCTGGATTTCTCTCTCTCGTCGCCTTTTAATTGGGATTTATTCTTCCCTCTGACCAGTTCTCGTTCTTCCTGCTCATTTTCCCTCCTTAATCAGCGGGCTTTATTCCCCTCTATCTTCCATGCTCAGCTTTCTTGCATCCTGGTAACGTACTAAGGAAATTACTCTTTCCGTATCGCACCATCCATGCGCTCCATTTCTCTCCCTATCATTATTTCAAGTAGCTATAGTTCCTTTCTTCCCGTTTATTTCTCTATAAATTGTCGATGAAGCTGACGGTTTTTCCAATTAATAGACACAGGGATCCGCCTTCTTGTCAGCGTCGCGTTACACCTCTAGACGTCACCTTGTGCTTAACACTCGCCACACCAATTCAAAGGGTTACGATGACCGAGGTTGTCCTTCCCAAAAAGAACGTTATTTCACGCATCCGCTTAGCATTCACGATTTTAGGTGCGGAAGTTTGTGGTATATGGTAATTGCAGAGAAGATTCTGCATCCCTCTCTGGCTTCTTTCTTCTGGAGTCAACATCGCGAAGTGCTTGAGCTCTGCAATGCGGTATTCGTAACCTAATCAGGTTTTTCCAGGCTCTATTTTTGGTGAAAACAATGGCCTGGATTCGACGAAAAATAATAGCAACTTAGCAGCCATAAACTACCAATTGAACGACCTTAATACTGAGTATTTCGCACGTACTGCGGGCTTCTTCTATTTCACAACGATGGTCAGAGTCCTCGTAGACACTAATAATCAATGCACAATTAGCGGCAAAGATTGATCGATTTCTACTTTCCCTCGCTAGTGTTTTCAAGTCATGAAAATGTTGGCAGTGCCGCGTCTTGGAGAACGGAGGTATGGAATGGTATAGAATGAAAAGATAGGGTGTCCATGCTGTAGTAAAGTCCGTAAAAGTACGTCGTATCAACAAAAATGGTTCCGAAGAATCTATACAAGTATCAAGCCGAGAGAAAAAGAGCGAGTCCGTAGGTCCGATGTGACAAGGAAGAAGAGTCCATGATGAGACAATGATCTAAGAAAAATGTCAAGAGTACGCTTGTCCGAGACGAGCTGCTGGCCTCTATTGTTACGCCAACGCCAAGAAGGTATATGACCGCAACGAATCAACAGTGCCAGGAACCCTGATTCAAGAGAAAGAAAATCAGCATCGTCGAAAACGACTTCTGGGGCCGACCAGCGAGCAGGAAAGAAAAAGGTGGCAAGAGAGAGAGAAGGGGAACGCACATCTTTCGCAGCAGGCCACCCGATATTAAGATATGACTCCGTTCCGAGGCATTCTGAAACCGTGACGAGCTTGTACCCCGCGCCTTGAAGTTTCTGGATCGCGTATGGGAGGGTTTGGTGCCTATTGATCAGAACAAGTACGACACAAGTCTCGAGGTAAGAAAGTTTTCACTCTCTTACAACTGGAAAAGACTTACACGCTGGAATCTACGAATAACGGATTAGTATATGGGAGAGAAGACGGAGAGAAAAAGTCTACACACCGAATACTTCGTGCTCCAATGATAGCACCGTACTTGGATGACGGTTGACCACATCGTCGTATCTGCCTTTTTGTTGGTCGACAGAGGCGCCTGTTGAGTCTCCCGAGCTAATAAAGAATAAAGCGTTAGGAAGCAGCGCACAAAAGTGAAAGAAATCGGGGAGAAGGGGTCTTGAGACGAGGTAGAAAGTCGATAAAAACTCACTCAAAGTCCCAATTCACAAGGGTCTGACCACGAGACCCGGCGACGTTAAGCACATTGGGGTTTACATACCCAAACGCTATAAGGATCGACAGGATAGATTAGTAAGTGATTCAGAATGGGCCGAAAGCAATTGATGAACGTTTCCAAGAAAGTAACTTACGCGGACGGGTATACGCAGGAAGAGCACCTGTAATCCGCTGAATGGCCTCTGGATAAGTGGGGAATTTGGGTAAGCTGAGATAAATGTGGCGGAGAAAGGGAAATATAGCTCACGTTCGGTCATCGCCATCTCAGAATTAACTGGCCGAGAGGTTGAATTTAATTAGCAAGAACGAAACTCCATGATAGTTTGAAAGTGATTGAAATAGGGTGGAGACAAACCTTGGTCCGGCGAGAGCTGTGTGAGGTCTTTATGTGCCCATGTATGCGAGCCGACCTGGAACCCGTTGTCGTACGCGTACTTAACACGCTGGACATTCGCGTCGTCGTAGATGCATCCCCCTGATGACTTGCTTTTAGTATTAGGAGAAAGGTTACGATGGTTGAAAAGCTTACAATTGTTCCCGTCTGAGAGAAGAACGATGGAAGGCAAAAGTTATCAGTTAGAAGGTCGTAACTCTGGGATAAGACAAATGAAGGCACGCACTGAAGAAAAAGGTTCCCTTTGCGCCAGCTGCCTTCAAGGTATTCACAACGTCATTCCTATGAGTCGGCATCAGACACCCGGTTAGATGAGCGCGGTTTAGAGACGACGAACAAGTAGACAAAAGGTCCATCGTCCTACACATCAAATGTCAGTAGTTCGAACACGCCAAGTATGAGACGGCCAGTAAGCATAAACCACGTACGAATGTAAGAGCGACCGTGTTCGGAACGGTGCATTTCGTGATAAGTTGCGCTGGCCCTCTCTTCTGAATCTCAGCCGGAACAGCGACAGCTATACAAGAGAGTGTGAGAGACAGCACGAGGCTGATGGCGGCGAGCATCGTGTCGGTCGTCGTTACGCGTCAAGAAAACAGCTGAGGACAGACGAGGGAGGAAGGAAAGAGGGACTCTGAAAGACATGGAGGGTATTTAAAAGGGTCTGTCCCGACTGAGCCGAGCAATAGGGGACGTATTAGGAGCTGTCTTCCATTCACGACGCCGGCCAGAAAGCCTCGTTCCGCGCTTGACTGCATTCGGGCCCCAATTCCTGACTTTCATGACGGAATGAGGAGATAATCGGTTGGAATCAGCTAGATGAGGGTCCATTGAGCGTTGCGCCGCCGCGTGTTTCGTGTCCGGCCGCATTACATTTCGGCATTTCGACGTCATTAGCGACTCGAGGCCAACGCAGACATCCAAATTCGACGAAGTTCGCGTGCAGTGCTCTTGCCTGCATAGTAGAGACGTAATGAACCAAGATAAGGATAATATTGTTTGAATCTTTGATTCATATACATGCCAGTGATGCCACGATGTCGAGGCCTTCAGCCTCTGAACCAAACAAATCTCTGCCGCATTCGGCTAAAGGGGATATCGTCAGTCACAATATATCGAGTTTAAGTTGCAAACTTACCAAAGTCCAATGAGCGAGGGTCTCTATGTAGTACATATAATTAAAGACATATACGGCAGTTCCGTCTGTGAGACATACCGTGATTGCCGATCGACTTGGGGAGATAAAATTTTGGTACGCAAAGACTTGCCGTTCATTGCTCTCGCACTCACTGTCCCCCAGGTCCCCCAGTACCCTCAGTCGTCGAGCGTTCTTTTCCAGAATGCAGCGTGTTATACCATGCATTGCAATCATTGGATGCATATAATGGCCCGGCATTGCCGCCCTGCATTTACAAAGTGTAATCTAATCTAATCTAATCTAAACAGGAGCACAGCTTTGGCTCGCTCCTATATTTTAAGACGCCCATCGTTCGATATGTGGGAACAGCTTCAAGGCAGTCCGACGCACGAAGCCTTGCATGCACTTACTTGTTTCTCACCACCACCACCAATTTTACACTCCTCGTTATGCCCTTCTTCGAAAATCCAAGAGACTTCGCGATTTACGGGGGAAATTTCACTAGCATCAGTAAAAAGAAAGGTACACAATCGCTGCTGGTCGATTATCTCAATAGCTGATGGACTCCGCATAGGCATAGACATTTTGTTTGAGCACGTAGCTCCTGGCGCTTTCCACAACTCAAGGGAACGATACGACCATCCCAAATGTCACCCCAACACTCGAGTAGCAGTAA
Organism: Galerina marginata; assembly: GCA_023014335.1. Taxonomy (NCBI): domain Eukaryota; kingdom Fungi; phylum Basidiomycota; class Agaricomycetes; order Agaricales; family Galerinaceae; genus Galerina; species Galerina marginata. Next base: position 4,036,515 of record JAECYW010000004.1, read on the forward strand.
TACAGGCCATCATCGATTGGATAGAAGACGGCCAGAAGGTATCGTTTATCAGGTGGCTCTCCGGCCCCGCTGGATCGGGTAAGACAGCGATCGCGCAGGAAATCGCAGAGTTGTGCCATGAATTGGGATATTTGGCAGCGAGTTTCTTCTGGTCCCGAAGTGCTGCTGGCCGCAACAATGAAGAGCGCCTCATCACATCCTTGGCCTATCAGCTACTCATCGCAATTCCAGAAATACGCAGCTATGTCAAGGAAGCTGTGGAGAACGACCCGGCATTTTTTACTCGGGCCTTAGAGGCGCAGATGCAATTTCTCATCCTTGAGCCCCTGCGGAAAGTATTTGGTAGCGATCAGCAAGGGCATCTCGACTTTCATGGCCCCAAGGTTATAGTTCTCGACGGCCTCGACGAGTGTGGAACGCCTGACGCCCAGAAATACATTCTGAGAGTTCTATCTTACTTCGTTCGCAAATTTCCCATTCCCCTCGTGTTCCTTATTGCCAGCCGTCCAGAACAAGCGATCCGTGATTCATTCGACAACCAACCCTTACTAGAAATCACTTCCCGACTCGTTCTAGACGAGAAATACTTTCCAGACGCCGATGTCAGGCTCTTCTTGGTCGAAAGTTTTGAGTCGGTGAAAACAACCCACAAACTGCGGTCACTTTTACCTCGAGACTGGCCCACCCACGAGGACATCGGGAAACTAGTTCGCAAATCATCCGGACAATTCATCTATGCGAGTACTGTCGTCAAATTTGTTGCGTCGCCCCGCCGTAAGCCTGATGACCAACTGAAGATTATCTTGGGCATCACTGCTTCTGGGAAAGATGCACCATTTGCCGAGCTCGATGCTCTGTACCGCCACATATTTAAAGCAGTGGAAGACCTTCCGAGGGCATTGGAAGTTCTAAGCTCTCTCTTTCTGATAATCAAATTAGCTTACTATGAAGACTCATATGCTCGCCATATTCAGAGAATTCTTGGCTATAATTCTGGAGACCTACAACTCATCCTGACTGACCTGCATTCTGTGATACATGTTCCGGACATTGCAGTTGAGAAGGACGACCTTGGTGTTCTTCATGCCTCACTTCAGGACTTTCTTATGGACCCTAATCGTGCCGGGGATCTTTATATGGACAAGGCTCAAGCTTGTGAACGTCTAACCCGTCGTTACCTACGATATATCAACAGCTTTTATGAGAACACGGGTAGTCTGTCGGAAGAAGAAACCAGGTCAGCGACTTTCCAATTGACCTGTACACTCTATGCTTATTTACTTTATACTTGTTCAGGGAGGAATTATTGTTATTAAGCAATCTTTCCGTTTTTTACTCTAGCGCCTCGCCAACACCGGAATTATTTGCCGATTTTTTTGCTTTCGATTATCTGTCATGGGCAACCATTTTAATCGACGAAGCTGAAGGCAAATTGTGGCAGCCCTACTTGGACTTAGTTGATCTGCATATCTGGCTTAAGGACCAGGTCTGGCTTGCAAATCTTTTATCTTTTCCACCACTAATAATTGTTCAGGAAGCAATTCTACCGAACCATTTTGGTCCTGAAAGATGTCTTTCTGTTGATCTTTGCCTATTATTCAGTTGCGCTCTAGATCTGGCGTGCAAACACTGGTATGAATTGTGCGAAAAAGACTGGGATTTGGACTGCACAAGACACTTCACTGCCCTCATAACACACCCTCAATTTAGCTATCATCTCGAAGGCCTGCGGCTTCACGTAATCCACGTTTTTACCAAAGGCCCTTTCTGCGAAAGCGATGAATATTTACGAAATGACATCCGGCTTGACCCACTGCGAAAATATTTTCTTGATCCGGAACGCGCTGGGAGTTACTTTGTAACCAATGCAACGTATGCAAGATTATCAGTGCGCATTTTCGCCGCAATACTGCCCAGACTGTGAGTCAGGAGGTCTGTCATCCAGAATTTAATCTGAAGCTTTGAAATTAGGGGGAGGGAGTCTGGTCTAGTGCCAGTGGAGAGGGAGGATGGCTGTGAAACCAGCGACGACGAAGCACAACGAGACACGGATGAAAACAAGGCCGACTACGAAGCACTGTGGCGGCCACTAATAGACTTCAGATCTGAATTCTGGATTGACGAAGAGGCTTTAGAATTCGGCATTAAAATCCTCCCTTTCTTCCTTTTGAAAGCAGATTATATACCAAAACTTGATAGGTTCGCCCGCACTCTACTCAGCTGCAAGAGCAGGGACAAGCTAGACAAACTGCAGCCAGAAATGGAATTACTCCGCGACGCTATTGACCTTCATCTAAATGTGAGTCTTAACATCTTTGAATATCTATTAGAAGTCGTTTTTCATGATTCACAGAGGAGACCTCTCACATTAAACTTACGAAAGGAGCATCACCACCTACCTACCACGGAAAACGAGGTAATTGAAACCTGTGGGCAATCTGGGCCAGCCCTAAGCTAACGTCAATTATGAGGTGCCGAAGGAAATCGTTGACACGTGTATACCGGCCTCAGATCAACGCGGCGAATGCGAGAAGCGCCAAAGGAATACGAGCATCAATTCAGCCATCGCCCCTCCATCGCCATCGATGTCACGGCCTTCCAAACGGCTGAGGATTGTCGATATGCTCAATGCAGCATCGGGATCCTAATTAGATGGAAAGTATTGTTATTGAGGTATACAAATACACGGCAATTGTTATTATAGGTTGACAGGGCTTTACAGAGCTATGCGGAATTGTGAAAAATAAAACATCTTGTTCGTTCTCAAATTGAAACGCCTCGAGTGGGATCAAGCAGGTTATAAAAATGAGAGTGGCTCGATAACTTCTAGTGTCAGATCGAGCCACATAGCCGGTTCTTTCAGTGATAGGCGGTCGGGAAGGGTCAACATTGAATGGGAGGAGGCGATCACCAAGGCAATAAGCGCTGAGGCTGAACAATTTCCTATATACCAAACTTTGGCTAGAAATAGAACATAGGCCCAGAGTTTACAGCAACAAAAAGCAGCGTTGAATAATCCCTGGAAGATGGCTACGAGTATATGCCCAGAGCGAGGTCACTGCAGTCGATGAGGCGTGACAAGAGGACGGTCTCCACGAGCGACGACGAACGTAGTCTTCTCTTCCAACACGTCTCCAAGACGGGGTATCTAGAAGGCTTCTAGAAACAGTCATACCCCTTTCATAAAGTCGGCGTCGAAGAGCCAACATAGCTGGGAGGGATACTCGTCCCTGAGGGATAAGCGCTCATAATGAGCAATTTACTGCGTACCAAACGTTAGCTAGAAATAAAGTATAGATTCTAGACTTGCAGTAAGAAGTCAAAAAGAACCGTACCAAAACGAGGGGTACGAGCGTCGAGCGCACTCCTTGCTTCGTCAGCACCAGTTTCCCAGCGCCCAGTCCAATAGTCGTGGTTAAAAGTTAATCAACCAATCGGTATGGCGCGATTTTTGGGTACCTGCAGTGGCCTTAGATGTGGAAGGTGAGGAAGAAAACCAGCAAGGTTTTAAGGCATGTTTGGATAACGCGAAACGCACAGTTAAAATGCGGGGTGTGCCATGGGTAGCAGAGGGATTATATCTGCGTTGAATGGATATCAGCCTGACTTCACCGATGTTGGATGAGTTGCATGCCAAGTAACAAAAACCCAGAGGGATAGTTGTCCTGGACGACGCGGTGGCCGCTAAGTACCTTGAATAAAAGTCACTGAGGGCGTCGAGCTTAACCAAGGTCGACTCGACAACTACAATAACGACGAGTTAGAGCTACGGAAGGAACATGTAAGTATAAGTACGAAAACAGCGTATAATATCAATAGGAAACGACGACTTACGACCTTTAAGTCAATCAACATGACTAGCAATCGCTGAGGCTTGAAGCGCTGGTTTAAGCAAGACTGCTTTGACGATGGCAGGAAACAGGAGATTAGAAACTAGCACCCTCCGGAGTCCAGAGTGGCTCGCGCATACATCCATGTAGTGTCAAGTTGAATCGAGCGAGACTATTCAGGTTCGTACTACCGGTCGAGGTAAATCCCGAGGTTTCAATTCTTATCTGCGATTTTCTTCCTCGTGAGGGCAGAATTACATGCGATGATGAAAATTGTGTACAGTGGTGGTATCCACGGCTAGTTGTTGGCCCAGCTGACGTGATCTGTTGTCCCGAGCGAGGTTCATAGATCAGATGGGCGATGAGAACGAGCCTGAAATTGAGAGGGGGGGGGGGGGGCAGGGAGGCAGGCCGGCGATGCTTGCAGCTCGAGTAAGGCTGTTCCTCGTCACCAAAACTTCCTCCAGCCAAAAATCGTAACCAAAGTCCGCTGAAACGTGCTCCGACTCCAATCGACATCCTAAAGTGCAAATACCGTCAGCCACATTGATGAGAGCATACTCTATAACGAAAGAACCTTGGCGAGACTTCGGACGAAGGAATACTTAGACAAAAAGCTGATGGTCAACTGATATCACTGTAATTCAGGAACCTCGACGTCTGAATATTGCAGATGGCGCGTACCTCATGCCCGAGGTTATGAAGCTTTGAGCGGTGAAACTGGTCACCGTGGTCGGTTGCCTCCACTGCAGAGCGTGAAGAGAATTGGACTGCTTGAACTTGGTAATGATTGATAATGACGAACCAGCTAGAACGGTGTCGTTCTCAGCATAAGACCTGTGGATAGCATGAAAAATGTTGAAGGCAGGTTGTCCCGAAGTGATGTAGCGAAACATGTAGGAGAAGACGAAAGCACACACTGTGGATCGCCAACACTGCAGAAAGGGAAGGGCCGACGCTGGCCCGATCCAGATCAGGTGACTGACAAAATACGGCATGTCGTTCAACCACTCCTCCAGAACTCAGGAGGACTCGTCTCCTCCTCTCGTCTTCGCGTCTCTGAAAGCCTCCATTATCGGTGAGCAAAGCATTATTATAGTAAAGTATACCATTTTAAAAATCTTTTACCTCTCATCGCAGATTACCTATCAGTCCGAACGAAATATGCTGCCGCGGCGCAGGACTATACCCCTTTCAAGGGATAACTGACTTGAATGAAGAAGGTTTCCCGTCTAGACCACAAAGCAGCGCCGTTGCTTCCTTATAGTAAGTTACGACTCCCGCCTTCCCCGCCACCTCCACATCTGGCCCGAGCAACCGCGAACGACACGACCAGGATACCACCACCATCTGCCTTGTACTTCAACGCCAAGCAGCATCACCGGTGCTACTGGTGCTTAAACGGGTAATGAGTCGAAGGGAGCGCGCGCCTGCATCACAGCCTGGTGGTGTTGGTGTTTGTTGCTGGTAAGTAGCCAAAGTCACATCCATTTCTCATTACTAACACTACACCTAGGCCGTATCGATTATCGCCAACTCTTACCGTTCTCTCCTCCCCGAGCTCTATATTACCCGAGCTCACACCATCCCTCTCCCCATAACGGCTTCCGGCGCATTGTGCCTCACCCAATTGTTCACAGACTCTCCGGATGCCTCCCACGTCGAACCGCAAAATCCTCGCATCCGCCGATCCAGAACCCTCCTCGTGAGCCTTCTATATCGCAGACGCCAATACCCCTAAGCTCACTCCCGTCAAACACAAAACGCGGTTCCTCGTCCACCACGCCATCGCCACTGAAAAACGGCCTCTATCTCGGCGACCCTCTGCGATGCGGACGGGGTGACGCCTGTGTTCCTCGCAGCTGAGCGAGAACCTCCGCGTGCTGCTTGAAGTCGATCCATGCGGGGTTGGCGAAGATCTGAGGGATGGAGCCAGACTGGAGTGCGAGTATGTCTTGGCGTAGGCGATGGGGCTGTCGCTCATGCTGGATGGCGAAATCACCAGGGTGGAGGAGGAGGAGTACGTCAGGAAGAGGAAATACGAGCGGACATGCGGCGCGTGCACGGGGTGAATGTTCCTTAGAATGAGCTTCCGTCTCTCAAGTGAGTTCTCCAATTTTATAGCGCATATATGCCGAGATTTCGTTCGCTAATGCGTTTATTCACCTTACCACCAGTCGAAGCGGCCCTCCAAAAAGACAACAAGTCTTCGACATCGACCTCTTCATCCCCTGCGAACTTCGCTCCCCCTCCGAGCTCAGCGCTCATGGGCTGCGGGAACATTCCGCCCCCATCCGACTGGATGTCTATAAGTAAAAGCTTCTACTTCGAGTTGTACACAGCCTTCCTCGCAATCGATCTCATCCTCGAGGCGAACAGCTCCAGGACACCGACGCCCTCGTAAGTCCTGTCTATTATTTGCACTCGCGCTTGCCCCCGGGTCCGTCCAGTTCTTCCTTCATGAAGCGGGAAGGATTTGTGCTCAATGCGACTGTGCATCGCAGTCGAGCCTCGTGGTAGGTCGTCTGAGAAAACGCTTGAGGTTGATGTTGATACTGATGTCGACGCTTTAAGCGAGAGCGAGGGAGGAGAGATCGTCAGGAACATAGGGCGCTTCCGAGGTGTGAAAATTGGAGGGGAGGATGGGATGGAAGTTGATGCGGATTGATGCGGATTCGAACGAGGATTAGAGTTAGTGGTACGTTTGTTCTTTCCTAAGTTTGGACGTTGAAATCGCGTTTGCTCTCTTAGAAATAACTACGTTGAATCATGTTTCGAACTTGATCTGGAATTTAGCTCAATCAGCCAGAAAAAGTTACACAGCTGGAGAAGGATTTTTTCGACAGGGGGTCAGTCAATAACCATAATGTCCAAGGACGGCCCCATATCCACGGTAGGCAAGGAGGTAAACGCGGGGCTGTGTTGCCCACGGGTGGAAGAGGCAGTCCACGTCATCTACGCCCATGTCGTTCAAGGCAGTGAGGAGGCAGTGCAACCACGACAGTGCCGTCGACGAGGTGGGGGAAGTCAAGCACATCCAGATTCCACGGCAGTTGGCAACTAGGCGGACGGGAACCTACATTGCCCACGTAGGTGGAGGTGGAGGTAGAGATGATGGCATAGTATTACCCGCGATGCGTATCGAGGGGTTAAGGAACAGCAAGGAGAAAATTAGACTCCGAGTATTTGCCAGCTTCGATCTACGTCATCCACCGGCTAATGTTACACTGAAAGTTAAAAATCAAAATGAAAAATTTTCATCGCACTTTTTCCCAATAAAAACCATATGATAATTCTTTATAATTCTGTTAGTTCCTTCAGTCAAAATTTCAGGTGATCTTATTCACTTCTTGCAAAGTTATTCCCAAAACACTGGTGTAACACTGAGTAGTGAGCCAATTTGCGGCACTTTGGGTTCGCCATTCCTCAGTCAATTTTTATTCGTTCCCTCTGAAATTTTACAAGGTAATAGAGAACGTATACAGCTCACAGGAAAATTTTATTTCATCAAAAAAAACCCATTTTTGGCTGAGTTATGAAGGTGTAACACTCATTGGTGGCGTAACATTAGCCGGTGGATGTACTCGAGTAATCTAATCTAATCTGAAAAGAACTCAGCCTCGTGCCCATATATTTTTAGACGACCATCGTCCTAGACAGTATAATATTTTGTGATGAGTTCGACATGTGGGAACAGGCTCTCAAGGCAGTCAATCACCCGAAAAATTGCATCCACGACGTGTTCCTCACGACCACCACCAATTTCTCGGTCCTCGTTATGCCCTTCTTCGAAAATTCAAGAGACTTCACGATAAACGGGGGAAATTTCACTAGCATCAGTAGAAAGAAAGGTATGCAATCGCTGCTGTACGAACATCCCGATATCTGATAGACACCGCATGGGCATAGACCTTTTGTTTGAGCACGTAGCCCCTGGCGCTTTCCACAACTCAAAGGAACGATACGACCCTCCCAAATGTCACCCTAACACTCGTGTAGCAGTTATACAGGCCATCATCGATTGGATAGAAGACGGCCAGAAGGTATCGTTTATCAAGTGGCTCTCCGGCCCCGCTGGAGCGGGTAAGACGGCAATCGCGCAAGAAATCGCAGAGTTATGCCATGAATTGGGATATTTGGCGGCGAGTTTCTTTTGGTCCCGAAGTGCAGCTGGCCGCAACAATGAAGAGTTCCTCATCACATCCCTGGCCTATCAGCTACTTATCGCAATTCCGGATATGCGCGGCTATGTCGAAGAAGCTGTGGAGAACGACCCATCATTTTTCACTCGGTCCTTAGAGGTGCAGATGCAATCTCTCGTCATTGAGCCGCTGCGAAAAGTATTTGGTAGCGGTCAGCGACGGCATGGCTTTGAGGGTCCGAAGGTTATAATTCTCGACGGCCTCGACGAGTGTGGAACACCGGACGCCCAGCGATACATTCTCAAAGTTATGTCTCGCTCCGCTCACAAGTTTTCCATTCCCCTTGTATTCCTTATCGCCAGCCGTCCAGAACAAGCGATCCGAGAGTCATTCGACAATCAACCTTTACTAGAAATTACCTCCCGACTCGTTCTAGATGAGAAATACGATCCAGACGACGATGTCAGGCTCTTCTTGGTCGAGAGTTTTGAGTCGGTGAAGACAACCCACATTCTACGGTCACTCTTGCCTCGAGTCTGGCCCACCGATGAAGACATCGACGACCTAGTTTACAAATCATCTGGACAATTCATCTATGCAAGTACCGTCATGAAATTTGTCGCATCGCCCCGCCGTAAGCCTCATGACCAATTGAAGATTATTTTGGGCATCACTGCTTCTGGGCGAGATGCACCATTCGCCGAGCTCGATGCTCTGTACAGCCACATATTCAAATCGGTGGAAGACCTTCCGAAGGCATTGGAAATCCTAAGCTCCTACTTTCTGATGATCAAATTAGGTTACTATGAGGACTCATATGCTCGCCATATTCCAAGAATTCTTTCTTATACCTCTGGAGACCTACAACTCATTTTGACCGACCTGCATTCCGTGATACACGTTCCAGACATCGCAGACGAGAAGGACGAACTTCGTGTTCTTCATGCCTCACTTTACGACTTTCTGATTGACCCTAATCGTGCCGGTGATCTTTATACGGATAATGGCCAAGCTTATGCACAGCTAACCCGTCGTTACCTGCGATATATCAACTGCTTTTACGAGAACACAGGTAATCGGTCGAACCTCGAAATCATGTCAGTGACTTTCCAATTGCCCTGTAAACCCCATGCTTATTCTATTTCATGCCTGTTCAGGTGGGAGTTGGATCTGTTAAGCAATCTTGACAATCTCTATTCTAATGCCTCACCAACACCGGAATTATTGGCCGACTTTTTTGCTTTTGATTTTATGTCATGGACAACCATTTTAATAGACGCAGCTAAAGGCGAATCGTGGAGGTATGATATGCCTTACTTGAGATTAGTTGATCTTTACACCTGGCTTAAGAATCAGGTCTGTCTTGCCAACCATGCACCCCTTCTACCACTAATAACTGTTCAGAAAGCAATTCTACCAAACGATTTCGGTCCTGAGAGAAATCTATCTGCTGATCTTTTCCCATTATTTCGCTGCTCTCTTAATCTAGTGTGCAAACACTGGTATCAACACTTTTGCGAATATCAGTGGAATCCGGACCTCGCAACAAACTTCACCGCTTTCATAACGCACCCTCAATTTAACTATCATCTCGAAGGCCAAAAATTCCACGTAATTTCCACTGTTACTGGGTGCCACTTAGACCGAGATCAGGAATTTTATATACGAAACGACAACCAGCTTGACCCACTTCGAAAATATTTTCTTGATCCGGAATGCGCTGGGAGCGACTTTGTAACGGATGCAACGCATGCAAGATTATCTGTGCGTATCCTTGCGGCCATATTGAGCGGACTGTGAGTCAGGATGTTTGTCATCCAGAAGTTAATCCGCTAATCTTTGAATTAGGGAGTCCGGTCGAGTGAAGGAAGATTGCGGTGAAAATGAGGAGGGCGACAAAGCACAACGAGACTCAGACGACAAAGATGTCATGGTTTATATAAGGCCCGACACAAAGGCCTTCAAATTGAACGACGTAGACGATGACGAAGCACTGTGCCAATCATGTGTAAACGACATGCCAGTGTTCGTAGTCGATTTGGATGAAACAGTTCTAGAATTCGGCATTAAAATTCTTCCTTTCTTCCTCTCGAAAGCAGAATATAGACCAACTCTTGATAGGCTCGGCCGCACCCTCCTCAACTGCAAGACCGGGGACATGCTAGACAAATTGCAACCTGAAATGGAATTGCTCCGCGACGCTATTAACTTGTATCTAAATGTGAGTCTTAACATCTTTGAACATCCATTATAGTTGACTCTTCATATTTCATAGAAGAGACCTCTTGCATTAAACTCACCACAGAACTAGCACCACAGGTCTACCACAGAAAACCAGGTAATTGAATTCATGGGCAATCTGGGATAGCCCCAAGCTAACGCCAATTCCAAGGTACAGGAGGAAAGCATTGACACGTGCATACAAATCTCAGATCAGTGTGTTGAATTGCGTTGATTCTCAGAAGCGCTCGAGGAAGATCAGCAGCAATCTAGTCACCCTGCTCCATCGCCGTCGATGTCATGGCCTTTCAAACGGCCGATGATTGTAGATCGTGCTAACTTGTGCAATATCAATTATTATAAATGGCTAAACACTCTATCTTCACCTATAGAACCACCATAACGTCTACCCAAGAGAGAGAACTAGGTCGACCGTGTGTTTTATACCAATACGGATATTCACCGGAAAAAGTTTGTTCGAAGGAAAGAATGCCGTAGTTATAGCACTCACAACCTAACTTAATTAATCGTTAGCCGGAACTGAAATATACATACAAAACTTATATATAGCGAGAAGAGGGTGGTCACCCAGAACCATTCCATATGACTGTCCGGATGCACTTTTAATTCACACGGCCCGCGCGGATTGATCCCGCGCGCGCCAAAGCCTCAAATCGTTAAATAGCCTGTAAACCTCCTTCTAGTTGAAATATATCATGAAATGGATGTCTGGAATGAATATCTGACCCACTAATGAGAGACTTGTTGTAGAATCTCAATCAATACATGTTGCTCAGTCAGGTTACACGGAAATCTTGGATATGTCTCTGGTGACCCAACTTGCCCGACTGGATAGAGTTCTTCTCCAGTCGTCAACTCGTTTTTCGGATACGGGTATTAACGGGTACGGGTCGAGGGTTTGGCGAGTTTGGCGGGTCGATATGGTACCTGGTCATGTTGGCAGGCCCGTTTTCAAAAAGGGCCTGACTGTTCCAACGGATTTGCCTCACTTCAAGCTTCCTCTCGAGGCTTCGGCATCTAATGTTCTACACCAAGGCATCAAATTAGATTGCTATATAATTATATGTGATCTACGTCGAAATTATAGTTACCTAGAATCAGATTATACTGAGAATCAGAGGTTTAAATGAGTGAACGAAAGAATGACCGGAAATTAAAGACTGTAAATAATGAGTTGATAATGAATGAAACGTGGAAAGTTTAATGAGTAGGTGATGAGCAATACTGACTGACTAAAGGAGGTAAGGGTTACGATTAAGTGTTGAACATCGGGTGGCAGGTGGCGGCGCGTTGCTTTACGGTTGTGATGAGGCAGTTACTGAAAGGCAAGGACAAGTGGGAGGAGGCGTATGTTCGAAGTGTAAGTTAGTCGACAGTAACGTCGCGGATCTTGTAATTCTCGTCCCAAGGATTGATATAGGCCGCCCTATGTGGTGGCATAGTCGGCTTCAGTGCGGTAGAACCAGCTGAAAGCGGAATCGGATGGTTTAACCACTCGAGGGGCAGATGATAACACTTTACGAGAGATGCACTTCAGAGAGGTAGGAATTGTAGAACGATTCGATTGGGTGATGACGGCCTTTGGGCGAGGCTCTTCTTCACCGTCCGAGCCGCGAGGAACAGTGGGATGGAAAAAAATGTTAGCACATCAACAATTCAAGGATTCAGCTGTCAACATACAGCCTGTACAGGGAGTATAGTATCGGTTGGGTGCCTGTTTGGAAGACCCGGCCTATGGCTGGGATTTGGCACTCGAACCAGAAGTAACGCGGCTCTTCCCTTGGTCTAAAAAAACCCGTGGGCAGGTCGTTCAGCATTGAGGTGGAATGGCATAGGACGAGTTGCTTGACCGGAGAAATATCATTCCATGGCGAAGTAGTTTCGAGATTTAAGAAACTTAGCTTTGGGGAGGTAGGCGAAGCCTATTGGAGAGAGATGATTGGCGAACTCAAGCTCGGAGAGGCATATCGGCATGGGGATACCCTGATAAGAAAGGTTGCGGACGAATTAGCACTGAAAATACAGGAGCTTGACGGTTCTCTTTGATGTAGGACAATACCTTTTACTGTATTACATTGTTCCGAACACATCTGGGATGCTAATAACAAGTTCTGACTTTGGCGCGCGGGCGCGAGATGATCTGGGCGGGCGGGATCAAAAATGATTAAAAGTGCACGTGGACAGTCATAATTCCAGGGCGATGGGTACGAGTATGAGTGTACTCCCAGATACGTCAGCACCGATTTCGCATCGCCCAGGCCAATTCGTCATGGTTAAAACAACAAGTTGGTAGGGCGAGGGTTTCTGGTACCATTGCAGGGTATAATATGGTCAGCGCATGGATTTATCTACGTCGAAGGGATATCAACCGACTTCAACAACTTTAATAAGTCGCATATGAGAAATATTTCGTACTGCATGAAGCCTTGACCGCTCTGGAGACCAAACCTTGACGAGAAATCACCGGGGAGTTGAGATTGGTGACAAAATGACTGTACAGTCATTCACCGAGCGACCAACATCGACGACAAAAAAAAAGGACGCGTCGGATGGCATGGCTGCAAAGGAAATAAAAATATTGATATAAGAACGACAACATCAATAAGAGACGTAGCCTCATGACGTCCAAGCAGACTCGCTGAAGCTTGAAGCGCTAGCTTGATTAGGACGGGTCTCAATGGCAGGAAACCGAGTGAGTTTCTATTCGAAACCATTACCTTCCGAGTCCAGAGCGGCTCGTGGCATACGTATAAACCCCCATACACCGGTGTTAAGTTGAGTGAGGCGGGTTCGTAGTATTGGTCGAGGTAACCACCGAGGGAAGCGTCGCAATTCGTTCGTGACTGGTTGGCTGGTACCCTCCTCCTCGCAGTAAGTAGCCCAGGTGAAGTTCTCTGTAATACCGAGCGACTTTTAAAGAGTGATGAGAACGCGCTTGAGATCGAGAGAGGGCGGGGAGCGGTGCTTACCATGAAGTAGTAGTGATTACGAGTGTAGTTTCCTCGTCTCGTCTGAGGTCGAATCTGGATGCTGTCTGGTCGTCCATATCTACCTTGATGTGGCCCTGTCGAGCTGCGGGTTTTTGGGAGCCCTCATCGTCGTTCTCCGGGCTAAAGACTTGGCTTAGGGTTGACAGTAACGCTGCTCCCCTTCCACAACACCACATACAGCCAAGATCGTCACCCAAGTCTGCGAAAGATGCTCAAACTCCGGTCCAAAATACATCGTAAAGCCCCAATATCATCCGCCACGTAATGAGGGTATATAGTATATACCAAGGGGGCTTACACCACAGGATGAGGAGTACACGAAAGCATGGAGACGGAGTGAGGCTTCGGCGAGACCTGAGAGAATTGGATAGACGCGAATCAAGACCCACGACATTTCAACATTGCAAAGAATAACGCATACCAAAGTACGCCAAAGTACAAGCAACATAACAGGACTTCGACTGTCATCTTCACAAACGGATGTGGTGATGCACAATGCATGGCACTGGTACCAGGAGCAGGTAGAAGTAAGAGAGTAAGACGAAGAGCGGGTTGGGTTGAACAGTCTGGGTAGCGAGATTGGCGTAGACAACTCGGAGGAGTGCGGGATGCCGGCTCGCATTATATAGGTGTGGTGGGGCCAAATATTAAATAAAATTAAATAAATTAAATCGGAATAGAGGAGAAGAGAATAATTAAATATGACCACTCACATTGAATTAAACCTCTGAGAACTTCAGAATACCCTTGTGAGACCTCGGGAATGCGACGCGCAAAATAGGACAATTTTTCCGGGCGACTGATAAACTCGGTCGGCGTGGCAAAATGTACCGAAAATGCAACAAATATGCACATTTTTTCTTTCGCGCTTCGCACGTCTATCAATGTTTTTGCTTCCTCGGAAAGTGGGTCTGGTAAACTGCTGTTTCCTTATTTTCAAAATTAAATATGAAGCCTTTGCTCTGGTTAAAAAAAATTGCTTGACTCCGGGGAAGTAGTAGAAACCTGGGTATAACCTTTTTTTTTTCAGGCGCGCTTCGCGCGCACCTGGTTAATTTAAGGCATGTCAATGTTGTACTCACTACTCCAAAGAACTCTAAAGAGTTTTTCTCTCTCAAATCTTCGAGCAGGTGTTCACATATCAAGTGATAAATTAGGTACACAAAATATTCAGAAATTCTCTACTAGCGGCACACAAATTCCTCCTAAAATTTCGATTTTTTGAAAGACAGCACTTTATTAAGTTTTCATTCATTTGGCTGATTAGAATTTCTGAATACTTTTGTCTTTCATTCAGGAATGGTTCAACACGATAGAATTGACACAGAGAGACGGGTCATGTGACTGCACTTCCACGTGAACTATATCAATTCAAACTCAGCTAGGTCTTAGTTGGCGCACACCTATCGAATGTGAGCCGGGATGGGCTCGCATTATATAGGTGTGGTGGGGCCAAATATTAAATAAAATTAAATAAATTAAATCGGAATAGAGGAGAAGAGAATAATTAAATATGACCACTCACATTGAATTAAACCTCTGAGAACTTCAGAATACCCTTGTGAGACCTCGGGAATGCGACGCGCAAAATAGGACAATTTTTCCGGGCGACTGATAAACTCGGTCGGCGTGGCAAAATGTACCGAAAATGCAACAAATATGCACATTTTTTCTTTCGCGCTTCGCACGTCTATCAATGTTTTTGCTTCCTCGGAAAGTGGGTCTGGTAAACTGCTGTTTCCTTATTTTCAAAATTAAATATGAAGCCTTTGCTCTGGTTAAAAAAAATTGCTTGACTCCGGGGAAGTAGTAGAAACCTGGGTATAACCTTTTTTTTTTCAGGCGCGCTTCGCGCGCACCTGGTTAATTTAAGGCATGTCAATGTTGTACTCACTACTCCAAAGAACTCTAAAGAGTTTTTCTCTCTCAAATCTTCGAGCAGGTGTTCACATATCAAGTGATAAATTAGGTACACAAAATATTCAGAAATTCTCTACTAGCGGCACACAAATTCCTCCTAAAATTTCGATTTTTTGAAAGACAGCACTTTATTAAGTTTTCATTCATTTGGCTGATTAGAATTTCTGAATACTTTTGTCTTTCATTCAGGAATGGTTCAACACGATAGAATTGACACAGAGAGACGGGTCATGTGACTGCACTTCCACGTGAACTATATCAATTCAAACTCAGCTAGGTCTTAGTTGGCGCACACCTATCGAATGTGAGCCGGGATGCCGGTAACACGGAAGTGCCTTTCCCGGACCGGATCAGGTGACTGACAAAATGGATCACGTCCAAAAATAAACTCAGCTGCGTGTCTCTATCTGCCTGATTCTGCCATATGCATCTTGATTCTTCGTGCTCAACGTCGCTCTGGTGGCTCAACTCCAACGCCCTCTTCACCACCAAGAAGCCCCTTCCAGCATGCTGTGGCCTCCAAGAACATCCTCCTCGTCACCGTCCATCCCGACAACGAGGCCGTCTTCTTCGCACCCACCATCCTCGCACTTCAGTCCAATCCCTCCGTCGCGCACTCTGTGGTGTGTCTCTCACGCAAATTAGAGTTCAACCGCAGCCTCCGCGTCCTCGATGTTGGCAAGCTGAGAAACTTCGACCACCCGTGCGCAACTCGCTGACAACTTTCGTACACTAATCCACCCTTCACAGACATTTCGAGACAACCAAAACGCCTCCTAGGACGCAGTTGTAATTTTATTATGGCGCCGACTTCAAAATCGACAATGTACTCTCCCTACTCATTTCCCCCCCTCCCTCTAGATGTCATGCCTAGTCGTCCTCCGGTCCGGATCCCGTCCTTTGATCGTCTTCGCTTTCCTGAAACCCTCCGTTATCAGTGAGCAAAGTATTATTATAGTAAAATATACCATTCCCAGCATCTTTATTTATGCATCACAGATTCCTTATCAGGCTGAACGAAAGACGCTGCCGCGTCGCCCGCCCTACCTTCTCAGGGGATACAGGACTTTGACGAAGGCCTCCTGCCACAAAAAGAGTCCCGGCGCTACTGCTCTTATGCTCGTTAACTACAACTACGGCTGCCCCCCCCACTCTACTCGGATTAGTGACTAGCCTTCCTCATCTCGCTGTCCTCCCTCGACCCACCTCCACGTCAGGCCCAACAACCGCGAACCACGCTCCCAGGATACGAGCAGCACCACCGTTCCTGCTACTGCTTAAATCGCGGGCAGGAAGTCGACACAAGTACGCCTGCATCACCGCCTGGTGGTATTGATGCTCGTTCTCGCTCTGCACCTCGTTACTGGTGGCCCAGGTCATCCATCCGACCCTCGGTGCTGCTAGTGCTCACGATGGCGGCGCAGCAGCCACTGCTTCCCTTGGACTGCGAGCAGGAGGTGATCCCAGCGCATTAGTAGGATCAAAAAACGGTAGTGCACGAGCAGCAACAACGTCAATGCTGCTCGTCATTCAACGGCAACGATTGCCGCCTCTGTTTCCTTTCAGGACTCAGGACCCCGCAACGAGTGTTGCTGGTGGGATTGAGGTGACGCACTCCCCATCGCCAAGTTGCCAGCGCCTCCAACGGCCTTCTTGCAGTTGGCTGACGTCTAAACGATGGAGTGGGTTGGCGAGACATGTTCCAAAAGAAGACGCATGTCTCGGGAGACCCATCAGGTTCGTCACTATTCTATTCTTCTCCACTGCCCGCCACTCATCAACCATGCTCAGCCCCTGTTTGGTCATTACCACTTCCTGTTCTTGGCGCCCGCCCTTACTCCTCCCTTGAAGGCTGAAGTTGCGTGATGAGGACCTTTAACACCATCGCTTCTCCGTGATCCGGAACGTGCAGGCGATACTTGTAGGCATTAGGATCTACATGTCACTTTGCGCGTCCTTAATATGAATACGCGTTTAATATTGATTCGCCAATGCAATTGACATTCAAGGGTCGAAGAAACGGAAGGATATTAAACACAATTCCGCCTGACGTTGAACTCAGAACAAAGTCCGCGACAAAATGAGGCCGTATCAGCTCACATCACTCAAACGAATCGACAGGAAAACAGGCAACGCGTATCTGCTCATCCTCATGCAAAATCACATCCACATTTCCCGGTCAATGAGCTTGTATGTAATCTAATATAAACTGAATAAGGACACAGCTTTGTCTCTATAATTTTAGATGCCTACCGTCCTAGTTCAGTTTGACTTGGGGGAACAGCCTCAAGGCAGTCCGATGCACGAAGACTTAAACACACTCACTCGTTCCTCACAACCACCACCAATCTTACATTTCTTCTCATGTCCTTCTTCGAACATTCACGTAATGTCACCTTGAACGGGGCAAATTTCACTAGCATCAGCAGAAAGAAAGGTATACAATCGCTGCTGTACAAATATCTCGATAGCTGATAGATGCCGCATAGGCACAGACCTCTTGCTTGAGCACGTAGCTCCTGGCGCTTTCCACAACTCAAGGGAACGATACGACCATCCCAAATGTCACCCTAACACTCGGATTGCAGTCATACAGGCCATCATCGATTGGATTGAAGACGGCCAGAAGGTATCGTTTATTAGGTGGCTCTCCGGCCCCGCCGGAGCAGGTAAGACAGCGATAGCGCAGGAAATCGCAGAGTTGTGCCATGAATTGGGATATCTGGCGGCCAGTTTCTTCTGGTCCCGAAATGCAGCTGGCCGCAACAATGAAGAGCGCCTCATTACATCCCTGGCTTATCAGCTACTCATCGCAATTCCAGAAATACGTGGCTATGTTGAGGAAGCTGTGGAGAAAGACCCTGCATTTTTTGCTCGTTCCTTGGAGGCACAGATGGACTTCCTCGTCATTGAGCCGCTGCAGAAAGTATTTGGTAGCGGTCAGCAAGGGCGTCTCGACTTTCACGGTCCCAAGGTCATAATTTTGGACGGCCTCGACGAGTGTGGAACATCAGACACCCAGCGATACATTCTGAGAGTCATATCAAACTTCATTGGCAAATTCCCCATCCCCCTCGTATTCTTCGTGACCAGCCGTCCAGAACAAGGAATCCGGGATTCATTCAACAATCAGCCCTTACTAAAAATCACTTCCCGACTCGTTCTAGATGAAAAATACCATCCAGATGATGACATCAGGCTCTTCTTGGTTGAGAGTTTTGAGTCGGTGAAAGTAACCCACAAACTACGGTCACTTTTGCCTCGAGACTGGCCCACCACCAAGGACATCAGTGAACTAGTTCGCAAATCATCCGGACAATTCATCTATGCGGCTACCATTGTAAAATTTGTCGCATCGCCTCGTCGTAAGCCTCATGAGCAACTTCAGATTATTTTGGGCATCACCGCTTCCGTGCAAGATGCGCCATTTGCCGAGCTCGATGCTCTGCACCGCCACATATTTAAAGCGGTGGAAGATCTTCCCAAGGCACTGGAGATTCTAAGCTGTTTCTTTCTGATAACCCGCTATGGATATACAGGTTCGATTGTTGGCCATATTCAGAGAATTCTTTCCTATAGATCTGGGGACATACAGCTCATTCTGACTGACCTCCATTCCTTGATACGGATTCCAGACATCACAGACGAGGAGGATGATGACCACAACGACGGCCACAGCAACGATGACCGCGACAGCGACGACCTTCGTATTCATCATGCCTCACTTCAGGACTTTCTCAAGGACCCTGATCGTGCTGGGAATCTTTATATGGATGAGGGTCAAGCTTATGCACAGCTAACCCGTCGTTATCTGCAATATATCAGCTGCTTTCATGAGAACACAGGTAATAGGTCGAACTACGAAACCGAGTCAGTGACTTTTCAATTGACCTGTAACAGTCTATGCTTATTTTATCTTATACTTGTTCAGGCAGGAGTTGGAAATTTTAAGCCACCTTGAGCATTTCTATTCGAAAGCTACACCAACACCGGAATTATTAGCCGATTTTTTTCCTTTCAATTATCTGTCATGGGCAACCATTTTAATCGACTATTCCAAATCCAGAGGCACTTCGTGGTGCTACAATCAGCCTTACTTGCGATTAGTTGATCTGTATATCTGGCTTAAGAACCAGGTCTGTCTTGCAAATCTTTAATCTTTTCTACCACTAATAATTGTTCAGGAAACAATTCTATCGAACCATTTTAGTCCTGATGAATGTCTTTCTGTTGATATTTCCCCATCATTCAGCTGCGCTCTAGATTTAGGGTGCAAACAGTGGTATCAATTGTGCGAAAAAAACTGGAATTTGGACTGCGCAAGAAACTTCACTGCCCTCATAACACACCCTCAATTTGGCTATCATCTCAAAGGCCTGCAGCTTCCCATAATCCACGTTTTTACCAAGGGCCCTTTTGGCGAAGGCAGTGAATATTTACGAAACGACATCAGGCTTGACCCATTGCGAAAATATTTTCTTGATCCGGAACGTGCTGGGAGCTACTTTGTAACCAATGCAACATATGCAAAATTATTGGTGCGCATTTTCACCGCAATAATGCCCAGACTGTGAGTCAGGAGGTCTGTCATCCAGAATTTAATCTGAAGCTTTCAAATTAGGGAGTGCGAATCCAGCCTAGTGCGAGTGGACAAGGAGGATGGCAGTGAAAACAGCGACAATGAAGCACCGTGGGGCCCAGTAGTAAACTACAGATATGGATTCCGGTTTGACGAAGAGGTTCTAGAATTCGGCATTAAAATCCTCCCTTTCTTCCTTTCGAAAGCAGATTATAGCCCAAAACTTGATAGGTTCGCCCGCACTCTACTCAGCTGCGATAGCAGGGACAAGCAAGAGAAACTGCAGCCAGAAATGGCATTACTCCGCGACGCTATTGACCTTTATCTAAATGTGAGTCTTAACATCGTTGAATGTCTATTACAAGCGGTTTTTCATGATTCGCAGAGGAGACCTCTGGCACGAAAGGAGCATCACCACCGACCTACCACGGAAAACGAGGTAATTGAAACTTGTAGGCAATCTGAGCCAGCCCCAAGCTAACGTCAATTATAAGGTGCCGGAGGAAAGCGTTAACACGTGTATACCGGCCTCAGATCAACGCAAGAAGCGCCAGAGGAATACGAGCATTAATTCAGCCATCGCCCCTCCATTGCCATCGATATCACGGCCTTCAAAACGGCTGAGGATTGTTGGTATCCTCGATGCAGCATAGGCATCCTAGTTAGATGGCAAAATATCACTTTCGAGGGATACAAATACACAGCAATTGTTATTATAGTTTGACAGCGCTCTTCAGAGCTATACGGAATCGTGAAAAAATAAAACATCTTGTTGGTTCTCGAATTTAAACGCCTTGAGTGGGGTCAAGCAGGTTATAAAAAATGAGATTGGCTGGATAATTTCTAGTGCCAGATCGAGCTAACTTGTGCAAGTACTCTATCGCACCTGTAAAGACGCAATGTCGTCCGGCCAAGAGCGAGAACTAGGAAAACGGTGTGTTTACTACTGACATTCACCGCAGGAATGCTTATATAAAAGAATAAACGCCAAATAAACGGGCAAGACTGAGCACGGTCTCATGCTCACAGATACAGAAAAAGCCAGACTGGCCATCGGGGAGCAATTAGGTTAGACATATGCGGACATATGAGCAATTGTGCTCGCAGAAGCCGAGGAAGCCAAACCTAAATTTGCGTTTCATAAGAATGCTCGAAATAAAAATGATAAACTCACGATGTTGGAGGAGGTACAGCAAGTACCCAGTCAAGCTGGTCACCGCCATCGATAAATCATAGTTAAGGACGACCGTCGATATCTAAAGTCCAAGGCGGAAACCATACAGCAAACCACAATGCGATAAGGTGTGACAAAATGGACGATTTTCTCTTCCAACACAGCTCCAGGACGCGGTATCGAGCAGGCTTCTAGAAATAGTCATAACCGGTTCGAAAAGACTGACGATAGTTCAACAGCAAGGGGCGTACAACCCACATCCTCACATTGTGCTGGGTACAGAAAGAAAAACTGGCAATGTAATTCTGGCACCAGTCACGCATGGGAATGACGAAAGAACTGGGCCGGTGATGCAAGATGCAAGCAAACTTCATCCCAGCCTAGACGGAAACATTCTCCTTCATCATGTTACGACCGATCCCGCCAATATGCCTAAGCATCCAATGTTCAACGGCGAGCCTATATATCGCGGGGCCTTGGATAAAATTGATGACGGTATGCTTTAATTATTTGGTAGTTTGGAAACATCTCTAACCGAGAGATTTATATGCAGCTAAGATAAAAGCGGCGAAAGATGTTCACTCCGATGCAAAAGACGCTCACAATGACGCCGCTAATGCCCATGACAGCGCCACTAAAGCCCACGACAGGACAGCTGCCACATATAAAGGGTTTACAGACTCTAAGGCGCTCGTCAAGGATCACCACAACCAGGCCAAGGAACATCGCAACCAAGCTGAGGATCATCGTAATGCAGCTGCAGGCCACCGTCAAGATGCGGAAGACGCGAACAAGCCTATAACTTACCCACAATACAAGAAGGTTCTAGATTCCAAAAACGGAGCATCTCAGTCCATTCGTCAGGCTGAAGCCTCAAAAGATCACGCGAAGGCCGCCGGCGAGCATCTCAAAGCAGTGGACGCTCTCAACAAAGCAGCAGGGCAGGCCAACAAACACGAGGCGCAAAACCTCCAGGACAAGGCAGCACAGCACATTCAAGACGCACAAAAACACGCCCCGTCATCGCCTGTAAAGCCTGATGCAGATAAATCCCGTAAAGCCGCCAAGAAAGATATCAAGAAGGCCGACAAATCGACCGAGGCAAGCAAGAAGGGAAGGCACCAGACTTGAGGTAGTTCAAATAGCGCAAATATCATACCACTATTATAGTACTATATAGTCGTATTCAGTACTTCAATTCTATCGCTGATAATCGTCGACAGTACTGCGAACCCGAGGGGCCGAAACCAATAGACAGCATAAGTGTCGACTTAAACGAGATAAAGCGTGAGCGGCAGGGAGTTAAACGGTCCAAATGCCTTGAAAAGCAAGCAGGCCAGTATTCCCATAGGATGTGAGGAATGAAATCCACTGTCGGTCCAAGCAGTGATTTTGATCCACGGCGTTCAAGTTTGTGGCAACCGAGTGTTCATGAAATGAGCTACTTGAAAGCCAATCTGTAACCCATCAACCGTTTCACATTGATGATATTGACGACTCACCCAAACTTCAGCGAAAGGAAAGGTAACTAAAGGTCAATGAATCCTTGAGATCGCACTGAGAAACTGAAATGTGAGCATGATCATTCGCTAAAGGCCAGCAGACCAATTTTATTTCACGTGGTGTTGGGCAAATGTTGGTAAAACCAACGATAAAAGTGCACAATTTGACTGAAGAACCCTAGGGAGTAGAATCTAGATGTCAGAAAGTAAGCGAGAGGGCGAATAGAGTAGAAAACGAACGGCTAGTTGCGTACCTGGAGCGCAGGTCCATTTTGGCTTACAAGAACATAGCATGGAGAAAAAAGGACGGATCGGCGATAAAACCGTCACTGCAGCCAGCTGAACAAAAGAACCCGTGTGCAGAAGGTCTAGAAACAACCATCAAAAGAGTTATAGGTCCGAGAATGAAAGAAGAAATATTCAGCAAATTTTGATGCTATAAACAAGAGGAAGTATGTGGAACATACGCTTTTGCTTCCCATCATTCAACCTGGACTGCTTTTTGTAAGCGTTTGGCTCGACCTCTCGGGGTTAACGGGTGCGTCCTTCATCTCCAATTAATAGTAAGTGACTAAGGCTTGTCGTATTCGATGCAACGTGACGAGTATCAGGCTGGACTTCAAGTTCCTCCGTAATGTTGAAAGGGGGAGGAAAGGGAAAGACATCCAATGAGGTCCCCGATCGCGCTCCTAGTCCCAAGGCTAAACTAACCATCGCCTTGAGCTCGTTAGCTGCGAAGAAACGGCCTGCGAAATTCACAATTCAAATTTCAGATGAGGCACCGAACACAGATAAGAAGTAAGCTCACCACGGATGTCGACCGGTGCCAAAGGTCAAGAAATCCGGCGTCAGCGAGACTTATTGATGTTAACGAGAATGAGTGCGTGAATATAATCACAAATGACGGGCTAGTGGGGTCCAAGGAAGTATATATTTAATATTTGATAAATGGAAAGGACAATTAGCGATCACGCACGTTGAACGTCTTTAGTTAAATACGTGCTGCGCAACACGAATTGGACAGCGATTGCACATGCTTAGCTGAAATACTGAGCGGGTGTTAAATCAGTCGTCGAGAGATGATCGAGACGATCTGACTGATAAAATGCGTCAAAAAAAGTCAATGATGATGATATTGCACGTACGATTTAGCAGGTTTAAGAACAAGTAACGAAGAATGGCGAAAGACCGGCCAGCTTGGGTTCACGCTATGAATGGAGGAGCTGTGTTAGTCCTTCATGGAAGAAGAGAGAAAAGGGTGAAGCAAAACGTACCGTTACAGCTCCTCTTATTCGACCACGGCGAACAGTCTGTGGTTGTAGCCTAAAAAGTTAATTAACACAAGGGATCCGACATGCAGCGGTCCTGGGAACTGAAGAAAAGATCAAGAAAGTTCAACAAATCTGACGACCCACAAAGATGCTAACGTAGCTCTAGAAATGATCATAGGTATGTCAGCTCCAGTTGATCCGGATAAGATTTTACAGACCATATGAGCTTGATGAAGGAGGCATCCTACCCGCGACCCATCGACGAGGAAGAAGGGAAAGCCAAACGAAAACGTTAAGCGTAGTGATTCGTAGCTGATGGGTATGAATATATGCCCGTAGTCTAGCGCCAGAAGGTTCTTACTGTCATAACAGCATGAAGAACGAGGGAATAAGCATAGGCCTGAAGTCGTTGACGGGAAAACAGCGTACAATGGAGGAAAGAGAGCTTAGGGCAACCTAGAGTATCAGGGTTAGCGTTTATCAAATGCGGCCAGACAAGTAAAGCTGTGGAAAGTGGGAGATTATCAGAGCGTTATTTTGGGAGAAAAAAAGAACGATACTGACATGTACCACAAACACGCACGAAAAGGACTCTTCCGTTAGCGGTGCTTAGGCCACTATCAAGAGTTCTAATACTTGGGCCGTCGTTTCCCTCTAAAAAGGCGGCTAAAGGTTGGTGAATTGACAACAAAAAACCAGCGATACAGGCTCTGAGGTCGGTCATCGCTTGATGTTTACAAAAGCAGTCAACAAGGAAGTGTAGATCCATGTAAATCAGCACCCTCGACGTTTCATATGGCCAATAGCGCATACAAAAGTGCCAGCAGGCAGAAGTAAAGCGGAGAGTGGGTCGGGTTGAACGTTTTGCGACCTGGCGTGCGGGATGACTCAAGACTGTGCAGCGTGGTGAATCGACGCTTTCCCGGACCGGATCAGGTGACTGAAAAATATCCAAAGTCCAAAAATAAACTCAACTGTCCGCCATCTTCGACTCAAATCTCCTCATCGCCACCAAAAGCCCCTCACAGCATGCTGTAGCTTGTAAGAACGACCTACTAGTTGCGATTATGATGCCCTTTTCCTTGCACTCTCTTCCTAAGAACGTGCGTGGGGAAAGACTGAATTGTTTTACAATATGTAGCCCATAGGAATGTAGGAGACACCGCCGGAAATCCGGCAAGGCCCCAATGGCAAAAGGTAAAGAAGATCAAAAGCTACTCCTGTCTAAGTGAAGTTTCAGCGCTCTATTCGACGTTGTAGCGGAGATACGTGTTTAACATTAAATCGCGAATGCGGGGGCATTCAAGTCGAAGAAACGGAAAGTCACCGAACAAAATTCCGTCCGACGTTCTCAAATAAATCAACAGGAATCCAGGAGAACCAGGGACCTGTATCCCCTCATCCTCATCCAAAATCACATCCCCATTTCTGGTTCAGTGAGTCTGGATGTAATCTAATCTAATCTGAACAATGGTACAGCTTTGCCTCGTTCCCTTCTATTTTTAAACGCCCATCGTCCTAGTTCAGTTCGACATGTGGGAACAGCCTCAAGGCAGTTCCATGCATGAAGCCATGCATCCACCCAATTGTTCTTCAACACAACCACCAAGTTTACCCTACTCGTTATGCCCTTCTTCGACAATTCAAGAGACTTCACAATAAACGGGGGAAATTTCACTAGCATCAGTAGAAAACGAGGTACACGATCACTGCTGTCCGGATATCTCGATAATTGATTGGCCCTGCGTAGGGATAGACCGCCTTTTTGAGCACGTAGCTCCTGGCGCTTTCCACAACTCAAGGGAACGATACGACCATCCCAAGTGTCACCCCAACACTCGCATAGCAGTTATACAGGCCATCATCGATTGGATAGAAGACGGCCAGAAGGTATCGTTTATCAGGTGGCTCTCTGGCCCCGCTGGAGCAGGTAAGACAGCGATTGCGCAGGAAATCGCAGAGCTATGCCAAGAATTGGGATATTTGGCGGCGAGTTTCTTCTGGTCCCGAAATGCCGCCGGCCGCAACGATGAAGAGCGCCTCATCACGTCCTTAGCCTATCAACTACTCTTAGCAATTCCAGAAATACGCAGCCATGTCGAACACGCTGTGGACAAGAACCTTGGATTTTTTACTCTTTCCTTAGAGGCGCAGATGCAATTGCTCGTCATTGAGCCGTTGCGGAAAGCATTTGGTAGCGGTCAGCAAGGGCGTCTCAGCTTTCGGGGTCCCAAGGTCATAATTCTCGACGGCCTTGACGAGTGTGGTACACCGGACGCCCAGCAATACATTCTAAGAGTTATATCCCACTCCGTTCGCAAATTTCCCTTTCCCCTCGTGTTTCTTATTGCCAGCCGTCCAGAACAAGCGATTCGGGATTCATTCAACAATCAACCCTTACTAGAGATCACTTCCCGACTCGTTCTAGATGAGAAATACCGTCCAGACGACGATGTCAGGCTGTTCTTGGTCGAGAGTTTCGAGTCGGTGAAAGCAACCCACAAACTACGGTCACTCTTGCCTCGAGGCTGGCCCACTTACGAGGACATCAACAAACTAGTTCACAAATCATCCGGACAATTCATCTATGCGAATATCGTTGTGAAATTTGTCGCATCGCCCCGGCGTAAGCCTCATGACCAACTGAGGATTATTCTAGGCATCACTGCTTCTGGGCCAGATGCGCCATTCGCCGAGCTCGATGCTCTGTACCATCACTTATTTAAAGGGGTGGAAGACCTTCCGAAGGCATTGGAAATCCTAAGTTCGTTATTTCTGATAGGCAATCGGGAATTTCGTAGCTATTCAGGTTCAATTGCTAGGCATATTCAAAGAATCCTTTCCTATAAACCTGGAGACCTACAACTCATTTTGACTGACCTGCATTCCGTGCTATACGTTCCAGATATTGCAGACGAGAAGGACGACCTTCGTGTTCTTCATGCCTCACTTCAGGACTTTCTCATGGACCCTGATCGTGCCGGGGATCTTTACATGAATAAGGGTCAAGTGTATACACGTCTAACCCGTCGTTACCTGCGATATATCAACTGCTTTTATGAGAGCACGAGTAATCGGTCGGACAATGAAACCAAGTCAGTGACTTTCCAGCTGATCTGTACACTCTATGCTTATGTTATGTGATACTGTTCAGGGACGAGCCAGTTCTATTGAGCTGTCTGCCCGACTTCTATTTTCACTCCCCCCCAACACCGGAGTTAATTGCCGATTTTTCTACTTTTGATTTTTCGTCGTGGGCAACCATTTTAATTGTCGGGGTCAGAGACGGACCGTTGGCCAATGATGGGCCCTACGTGCGGTTATTTGATCTGTATATCTGGCTTAAGGACCAGGTCTGTCTTGCGAATCTTGCATCCCTTCTTCCGTTAATATTTTTTCAGGAAAACATTCTGCCAAACTATTTTGGTCCTGAAAGGTGTCTATCTGTTGATCTTTGCCCATTATTTGAACGCGCGCTAGATCTAGTATTCAAACACTGGTGTGAATGTTTTGACGAGTGGAATCCGGGCTCCGCAGGAAACCTCACTGCCCTCATAATACACCCTCAATTGAGCTATTTCGAAAACCTTCAATTTCACGTAATCCAATTCGTTACTGGGTGCGACTTGAACAGCGAGCAGCAATATGTACTACAAAGTGACAACCTCCTTGACCCACTTCGAAAATACTTTCTTGATCCAGAACGTGCTGGGGAGTACGTTGTAACGGATGCAACATATGCAAGATTATCTGTGCGTCTCCTTGCGGTGATACTGAAAGGATTGTGAGTCAGGATGGTTGTAATCCACAATTTAATCTGCTAAACTTTGTCAGTTGGTTGCTCCATCAAGTGGAGGAGGATGGCAGTGAAAACGAGGACGACAACACAGAGTTGTGGAACTCATGTGTAAAGGACATATCTAGATACCCGATTGACCACATGACTCGCAAATTCAGCATTAAAATCCTCCCTTTCTTTCTCGCAAAAGCAGATTATAGACCAAAGCTCGATAGGCTCGCCTGTGCCCTACTCAGGTGCAACACCGGGTACGCAGAGCACATGATAGATGAACTGCAGCCAGAAATGGAATTGCTCCGCGACGCTATTAACCTGTATCTAAATGTGAGTCTTAACATCTTTGAATTTCTATTATCGTTGATTTTCCTTGGTTCACAGAAGAGACCTCTTGCATTAAACTCGCCGCAGGGGCGCCACGGATTGACTACGGAAACCCAGGTAACTGATTCTTGGGCAATCTGAGCCACTCACAAGCTAACGCCAATTATAAGGTGCCGGAGGAAAGCGTTGACACGTGCGTGCCAGTCTCAGATCGGCGCATCGAATCCCAGAAGCGCCAGAGGAGTACGAGCGTTAATTTAGCTGTTGGGCCTCCATCGCCATCGATGTCACGGCCTTCCAAACGGCCGAGGGTTGTAGACATGCCCGAAGCATCAGGATCCTAGTTAGATGCGGTACATAGTTATCGATGCATACACATACCCAGCAGTTGTTACTGTAATGTTACGGCTCTTTTCAGCACTGTACGGAATCGCGAAAAAGTAAAAACATCAGGTTGGTTCTTGAAGTGGAACACCTTCAGTGGATCAAGCAGGTCATAAAATGAAAATCGCTCGATAATTTATAGCGCCAGGTCGAGGAAATGTGTGAAATATCAAATAAATTGATAAACACACTATCTCACCTATGAAACCACCATAACGTCTACCCAAGAGAGAGAACTAGGGCAATCGTGTGTTTGATGCCGATATTCACCGCAAAAAGTTTGTTTGAGAGAATGAATGCCATAGTTATAGCACTCACCACCTAGCTTAACTAATCGTTAGCTAGAAATAAAATATATATTCGCGACTTACAACCAGAGTGGAATTGTCGCCGGTAACTATTCTAAGGCCACGGGAACGATGGTATTTCCCTGCTACATCAGCACCGATTTGGCCTGCCCGCCAGTCGAATCGTCATAGCAAAAACGAAAAGTCGACAGGGCGAAATTTCGAGAGGGTGTTCTCTTGCTAGCAGAGGGAATTATCTGTGTTGAAGGGATATCGGCCTGACTATATCGGTCTGAAAAAAGTCACATATAAAAAATATCTCGTAATATGAAGCCTTGATCGCTCTGAGCCTTGAAGGAGAACCCAAGACCACGCTGAGGTTGGTGCGAATAACTTCACAGTAATCCACTGACCGACGAACGTCGACAACGGCCAAAGAAACGATCACTGGATGGAAGAATCGCAGATATGAAGTATAGGTATAAGTACTCGGAGGAATACGGAAGTGACTTTTCCAGACCGGATCAGGTGACTGACAAAATACATCACGTCCAAAAATAAACTCAGCTGCGTGTCTCCGAGTCTGTCTGCCATCTTCGCGCTCACCGTCGCTCTGGTGCTTGGCTCGCTCTACACCCCGCTCGACTCCAACGCCCTCTTCGCCACTCAGAAACCCTTACAGCGTTCTGTGGGCTCCCAAGAACATTGTCCTTGTCACCGTCCACCCCAACGACGAGGCCATCTTCACCACACCCAACATCCAGCGTGTTCAATACAACCAAAACGCCTCCTCAGAAGTAGCTGTAACTCTATCGGTTTTCGAACGCTACGGCGCCGACTTCAAATTTGACTATCTCTTCCTCTCCCTACTCATTTCCCCCCCTCCCACCCGACGCCATGCTTAGGATCTTCTTGGTCGATCGCCTTTGCTTTCCTTAAACCTCCGTTATCGGTGAGTAATGCATTATTATAGTAGAATATACCATTCTCAACATCTTCTATTTATTTATTACAGATTCCCTATCAGGTTGAACAAAAGACGCTGGAGCGTCACATGCTTTTAGCTTCTCCAGGGAAACCCGACTTGGAAGAGGAAGCTTTCTCGCCTGGATCACAAACGTTAGTTGTTACTGCTCGTATGCACGCTACTAGACTACGACGACCGCCGTTCACACAACTCTACTCAGAACAAGAAGAATCTCACTCTCCACCTTTGGCGTCACATCTACATCTGGCCCGAACAGCTGCGAACGACACGACCAGGATACCCCACCACCTACCTTGTACATCAACGATAAGAGAGTTACCTGTACTGCTACTGCTTAAATCGCGGGCAGGGAGTTGACACAAGCACGCCTGCATCACCGCCTGGTGGTATTGGTGCTCATTCTCGCTCTGCGCCTCGTTACTGGTGGCTGAGGTCATCCATCCGACCCTCGTTTGCTGCTAGTGCTTACAATTGCTGCGCAGCAGCCACTGCTTCCCTTGGACTGCGAGCAGGAGGTGATGCCGGTGCATTGGCAATACCAGACAAGTGCACGAGCAGCAATAGCGTGACTGTTGCTTGTACGAGTACAACTATAACCGCCGCTGCTTCGCTTAGGACCCGACGATGTCTGTTGCCGGTGGGGTTCAGGCGAAGTAGCAGCCCCCTCACCAAGCTGCCACCGCCGCCTACAGCCTAATTACAGTGGGCTGACGTCTGAACGATGGAGTGGGTTGGCGGGGAGATAGGCTCGAAAGGGAGACGCATGTAGAGTAGTGCATGATCTAAACTCAGCAGGTGCGTCACTATTTTACTTCTTCCCCATTGCCCGTCACTCACCAACGATGATCAGCCCCGCCCGCTGCCTAGTCGTCCTAGTCTTAGGGTTAGGGTTAGGGTTAGGGTTAGGGTTAGGGGTTAGGGTTAGGGTTAGGGTTAGGGTTAGGGTTAGGGTTAGGGTTAGGTA